>JAPQVW010000008.1:24539630-25905880 GCA_028535905.1 Quercus berberidifolia
GTGGAGTTGGTCATTTTCCTTAAGCATTAGGCCCATATAGCCCAAGCCTATGTCAAATTGCATTTTTCCCTCCAATATTCTTCATATTACATCAATAAGAGAAGTAGCAATATTTATGCTCAATCTTTGGAATATAAGAATATATCCAAATTGTAGACACTTGATGTGGCCAAGTGATTGGCTAATGGAGGTTCCCTTTTAGGTTTTTTTACAGAATTGGTGATCCTTTGATGTTAAAAATGGTATAATTTTGCAATCGTAAGTTTTATCAGCTATTGTTGTTAACAAGAAATTAAATTGGCTAAAATATGTTTTACACTCTCGTAATAAGTTTTAAGTTTGTAGTTGCTTCTAATTTGGCCTCTCAAGGTTCAAAACTTGTAATTTACATCATTAACTATTATAACCTTATGCACTATCAGAAAATCTCCTAAGGAATCAGAACCAAAGGTCAACTAATCCATTAATGAGATAGTCAATAGTAAATCTAGTCCAAGAAAATCCAAGTTCTTGATCTGAGTGATGGGTTTTATTGTCTGAAATCAGACATGAGCCTATCTAACTAAAAAGCCATTGGAACACCCTTCTCCTTTCACCAATCTGTTGCTCTAAATTGCATGCCAACACTAAAAAAAGGTGAGATCCCATCCAAATTTGGTGAGATCTTAGCCGGAGCTAGCGAGTTCTTGACAAGATTTGGTGAGATCTTAGCTAGATCTAGCGATTGTAACCACGATGGATTGATGCAACCATGCCAAAGATGATTGCAATTGATCCAACCGCTACAACTTTTAAGTTGTGACAGGCAATGACCCTTACACCCATGATTGGTAAGGGTTGCATGATCTTAGGGTTGATTGCTGGAATTTGAACCCAAAACAAACACCAATTGACCCATGGATAGCCCTTGTCTAGGATACAAAAATAATATCTGGGTTAGGTTCCTTATGAGAACTCTAAGAGCCCTCACTTCTGATGCAGTACTAATTCCACGACAATTCCATACCAACACCCTCATAATAAGTGATTAAAGCAATAAAATGGGTAGAAGAGGAGGAATCTCAACTTGAATCGAAGAACAAAGACACTCCTTGTAAAGAGAGTCCTCTTGTTGCTGTCCTTGTAAAATTAATGACTTTTTCGTACACAAAATTGGAATAGATTGGAGCAAAAAGCAAGATGGAGGTAATTGGCTTGGCTAGATAGAAAAACAGAGATGTGTTGGAATGGTGGCAAGCATGAAGTGTGTTGGGTCGCAATCCACCTATGACCAAATGGTGTAGGAGCTGCATAAGGGAAAAACTCTCTGATGCATCGACGCGGCTATAGGGGTGTTGCACCAGCGTTTGACACAGTGTGCGGCGGGCGACGCCATTGCCTGCGCGTTGGTGCCACATTGCATTTTTTTTTTTTGGTTTCCTAATTCGTGCCGACTCGGACCGATTTGCGCCAATTCGGGCTGAATCGATTCGTATTAGTCGAAACTGTCGAAATAGGCTGATTTAGGTCATACCGGTGCCAATACCGGCTGAAATTCAAGTAAAAAAAAAAAAAAGTGTGAAACGCACCGTTTTAACTTAAGCTTTAAATGAAAAAACCCTAAACTCTCATTACCATTTTGTTCTCAATCTTTGCTCTCCGTCTCCCTCTTAGCTCTCTACTCTCTTTCTCCCCTCTCTCTCACAGACCCATACTCACTCCCTAAGACACAATCTCAAAGTCTCACAACCTCTCCCTAAGACACAATCACTCTATTCTTTGCATCTCTCGGTCTCAAATCTCCACCATTAGTCCATCACTAGTTTTTAGCTCTCAAGCTCACCGACCCACTCTCAACTCAGGTATCAAAGCTTTTATTCTCAGCTTCTCACCCTCCATTATACTTTCACATGCTCTATTACTCATTGTGATTTGATTTTTTTATTATTTTATTTTATTTTTATTTTTTATATAAGTTGCTTGTAATGTTGTGAGTTGTGACTTGGGTTTGAATTTTTATTTAGTTATTATATATTTATCAAATAATTTGTAGTTTAAATTGAAATTATTGAATTTACAATGGATGAAGTCACTAGAACAGAAACTTCACCTTCATTAGATGAATAAGTGCCAAATGCTAATGCTCCTCTTTGGCAGTATGTGAATAAATTAGAAAAACTACCTGGTTCTACTTCTAAATCTGGTGGAAACACACATTTTAAGTGCAACTATTGTGGCGGAATTTGTTTTGGGATCCTATTCTAGGGTTAAGGCTCATTTATTAAAAATTAGTAATAAAGGTATTAGAGTATGCGATATAGTGACACCGAGCCATAAATTGGAAATGCAGAGAATGCATGATCAGCTTGAGAATGACAAGTTAGAGAGAGAATGTAGAAGTCAAATTCCCTTACCCCGGCCTCTCTCGGGCCGTGGGCCTATTCCCTCATCCCAGAGATAAGAAGGGAGTGGTAGTATAGATTCGGTTGATGGTAAATGAAGGAAGGTGACTGCGAATTCTCCTTTGAAGAGAGCATTCTAGAATAATGTTAAACACGAATTGGATAGTAGAATTGCTAGGGTGTTTTATATTGGTGGGCTTCCATTTCACTTTCCAAGGAACCCAAATTATCGTAGTTCCTATGCATATGCTGCTACCCATAACATTCTGGGTTATGTTCCTCCTAGATACAATGCCTTGAGAACAAAGCTTTTGTAAAAAGAAAGAGCTAATGTTGAAAGACTTTTGAAACCAATTAAGGACTCTTGGCTTGCAAATGGTGTGAGTGTAGTTTCTGATGGATGGTCATATCCACAAAAGAGGCCTCATATTAATATTATGGCGGCATCAGATGGGAGTCCAATGTTTATAAAGGTAATTGATGGGTCAGGTGAGTTCAAAGACAAACATTTTATTGTTGTGGTGTTGAAGGATGCTATAAAAGAGATTGGACATGAAAAAGTTGTCCAAGTCATCACTGATAATGCTAGTGTGATGAAGTTTGCTAGAGCTCTTATTGAAGTTGAGTATCCCAAAATATTTTAGACACCATGTGTTGTCCACACTCTCAATCTAGCTTTGAAGAATATTTGTGCAACAAAAAACACTAAAAAGAATGAAGTTACATATGAGGAATGTAGTTGGATTGCACGTATTGTTGATGATGCATCCTTCATATGTGTTTTTATGATGAACCATTCAATAAGGTTGGCAATGTTTAATGAATTTTGTCTATTAAAACTGCTCCAAGTTGCTGATATTAGATTTGCTTTAGTTGTTGTAATGCTAAAAAGGTTGAAGTTGATAAAAAGATGCCTTCAAGCCATGGCTATTAGTGACCAATAGGTTGCTTATAGGGAGGATGATGTTGGAAAAGCTCAAAAGGTGAAAGAAATGATTCTAAGTGATTGTTGGTGGGATGTTGTTGATTATATCCTTGAATTCATAGCACCTATTTATGATATGCTATAAGTAGCTGACACAGATAGGCTTTGTCTTCATCTTGTGTATGAAATGTGGGATTCAATGATAGAGAAGGTGAATGTAGCAATATATCGGCATGAAGGCTTGGAAAATGATGAGTATAGCTTACTTTTTAATGTGGTGTATGATATATTCATTGATCGATGGACTAAAAATTGTACACCACTACATTGCTTGGCTCATTCCTTAAATCCTAAATAAGTACTTTCATTTTCTATTTTTCTTAGTTTCCCTTTCTACTAAAATACATGTTTCATCATCTATATATATTTTTTTTATCTTTAACTAGGTATTACTCCATTGAATGGCTTTCAGAGAATCCAAAATGCATCGCTCTACATTAGGATCATGAAATTTCTATTGAAAGGGGCAAGTTTTTGGAGCGATACTTTGAAGATGAGAGTGAATTAAGGGTGGTGAAAATTAAGTTTGCTACATTTTTGGGAGGGAGGTTTCCTTCACTAGATGCCTTGACAGATAGGTGGGGCATACAACCTTTGGTTTGGTGGCAATACCATGGCTCTTCCTCATTTCCAATTCTTCAAACCCTTACCATTAAACTTCTTGGACAACCTTGTTCATCCTGATGTGTTGAGAGGAATTGGAGCACATACAAATTCATTCATTCCTTAAAAAGAAACAAAGTAGCTCCTACACGTTGTGAGGATTTGGTATATATGCATTCTAATCTTTGACTCTTGTCAAGGCACAATGAGGAGTACGTAAATGCAGCAACAAAGATGTGGGGTATAGTAGGAGACTCTTGGAATGATAGTGACATACATGGAGGAGCTGGAATTATTAGGAATACTACCCTTACACTTGATGAGCCACAGTTGGAGGCCATGGTTATTGGGAATGTTAGCACTAGTGTTACTACTAGTGAATGTGAAGTTTGAAATGAAGCTATTAATCTTGATGGTGATGATGAGGGTTGTATTTGATTGTCTTTTTTATTATCTTTTATTTTGTTTTAGTTTCAAACTTGTGGGTTGTATTCTAATTTCCGAACATCATGGAATGTTTTAGTTTCAAACTTGTGGGTTGAATTTAATTTATGACCATCATGTTTTAGTTATTATCTATTATTACTCTTAAATTTGGTATATGCGTATATAATGTGAAAAAGTATGCAGAGCAATATATAGAAAATATAAATAAATTTTTTTTAATATTTTTTAATCGCCGCACCCGCATCCTACTTTTTCAAAAATTGCCGAGTCCCACACCCTCACCCGAATCCGGAAACGCACCCATGCTTTATAGGAGAAAACATAGCTGTGATCTCAGCGCACACCACGAGAACTCGTGCATCTACATTGTTCTTTGCAAGATCTTTAGCAAGGCGAAGACAAGTCCCACCTGCATAACAACCTTATTAATAGATCATGAACCTGTTTATGTTTGGATTAAGTCTAAGGAGCTTGGTGAGTTGAAAATTAGCACCAGGCATGTCCACACTAGCAGATGTGGAGAATACAAGGTGGGTGTTCTTTGAGACGGGTTGGCCCCATTCTTTGATAGCTTTCAATGCTACTTCTTTGCCAAGCTTTGGTACCCCAGGAACCACCATGTCTTGGCTTGCATCAAGAGATGGGATATTATAAGTAAAAATCTTTGGATTTGCCTTTAGAATCTCCTTAGTAAGGTAGAAATGATGTTTTCTTATTTCTGAATTCTCACTTGTTAGTGAAAATGTAACATAAAAAGGCAAATTACTTCACTAATACATTGGGAATGTTATGCAACACCGACTTAAGTCATTTATTATTTTTATACTAATGTTAGAAATCCAACAAATTTTATTATAAATTGACGTGTCACTAATTACCGTCAAGTAATTTTTACTTTTTAATACTCATACAATAAAATTTATATTTATAGTATCTTTAGCAATATGTTTATTTTAATGGTAGTACATAGTAAACTCTCATGCGTGCTTTACAAAATAGTTTATACTCTTTCACATACCTTTTTCACATTTTTAAGTACAATATTCTCAATTACATACGTTAATATACACATTTTTTAACACAAAAAATGTGATGTTCATATTTGAAACGTGAAAAATGAATATATATACGTAAGATTTGAAATAATTTGTATAAGAGAATCATTACCCTTTATAAATGTGTTTAGATATTACCAAAAAAAAAAAAAAAGGGTCTATGAATGCTTACATATGCGCTTGAGCTTTTCTTTTAGACCTGTCTTGTGCTCCCTCTTTGTCACTCGGAAGTAGAAATCCATCAAGTAATTATAAACAAAATACATCTAAAATTTTCTGAATTCGCTGTGGCAATGGCCAATATTGTGGTTGGACCCTTTGCACTTTGTGCTTCTCTGAGATTTCCAACTAACGCCATTAGATATGTTTGCTAAAAGCTGAGATCGTGGGCTAGTTGCAAAGGAATGTTGTGTGTGTGTATATATATATACAAGGATAGATTGTAGTAATGATATAAAGTTGGAGAGTATTCATTTGTAAAATGAATAAAGTGGAAAATTTGAGTACTGGAATTTTTTGGGGTGAAAATTCAAGTTCAAGTTACACACACACACACACACACATATATATATATATGAAAATGTGTCTATTGAAATGACATAACCTTTCTTATTGGATATATATTAAAAGTGTCTTTTGACAAGAATGGGATATTAGTAGGCAATGGATATTCTACTAATGACATGTTCAAACTGAGTGTTATTAATTAAGATGTTTCTGGTTGTGCTTGTATTATTGATTCTTTTATTTGTGGCATGCTAGACTTTAACATTTAAATTTTAAATTCTTGAAGTTTATATCAAAGCATGATATAATTTTATATAAGCATCATTTGAGTTGAATGGTCTATTAACTAGAGATGGTGAACATTTCTAAGTAGATATTCTTCTTTGTAAGGAGCATGTCATAATACACCAAAGTGCAGTCCTTTATACACCCTAATAAAATGTTTTGGTCAAAAAGAAAAAGGAAGAGAACTCTAGTTGATATGGTGAATGCCATAATTTTGAGTGCAATCAGTTAAATTCCTATTTGATCAATGGGAAGAAGCTTTGCTTAGTATATGCTATGTGCATAATAGCATTCCATCTCAAAGGTATTTCATATGTGTTATGAAATGAGAAAGTAACCAAGTACTTATCATTTTAAAATGTGGGGGTGTTTAACTTTTTGTAAAATGATAGACCAAAGAGGATTAATTAGTCAAAGAGCTATATAAAGTGTATATGTAGGTTTTGTGTAAATTCGTGGGTATATAATTTATTAGACTTCATGTCTAATATAAGAGTGAAATCAAAAGAGATTGAATTTATTGAGTTTAAATTCAAAGATGATTTCAAGTGATAGGCCAAGAATGTATTGACCCATTGTGATGAATTAACCAATTAATTAGCCAAGTTAATTAATTAATTCAATTAACATGCAATATACATGGTAGCACAAACAAATCACAAACTAAGTTAATATGCATCGGAAAATAAAGTTGACACGGTGCTTTGTTTACGAATGAGAAAAACCTCCAAGGCAAAAACCCCACCAGATGATTTTAAGGTTATTACTCCTGAGAATCCACTATTATCACAACAAGCGGTTACAAGTAAAGGAATCCCAGTACCTTATACCAACCTATAGTTGAACCTTTACCCCAATACCCAATTGGACTTATTTTGTAGTGACAATCTCTCCTTTTAATGCACGGCTCCCAGTACGTGACTACCCAATCGATGCACGGATCTAAGTACATGACTAACCACCAACTTGAGAAGGATGTTGGCTGCAAAGTTCTTTAGTTCATCTACACGATTAAGATCATGAAGCTCCATAGTTACAAAACCCTTCGGTGTACAAACGCAGTAGCTTCTTGAAGAGAAAAATGAACTTGGGCAAATTGTCTCCAGTTATAATATGCTTGTGAAAAACCTTTTCATCAAGTTGCACTCACTTGCATCAGCTGTGACGGCCCTTAAAATAATCTTTATATATGTTTAGGGTTATGAGAAAAGAAAGCCTAAACATGTACACATGGATTGGAGGGAAATCAGATCCGAAAATTAGATTTTCTTAAATCTTGATAGATATGTTATCTATCAAGCAGCTATCAAGCATCAGGCAAAAGTTGCCTTTTAAACCTTGATAGATGCTATCTGTCGAGTTTTAAAATTTAGCACTTCTTCACTTGATTCAAACATTATCCCAACGAAATCCAAAAATTGGCCAATCAGATTCAACCATTATTACCTTTCTCTTACTCAAATTGGGAAACTCGTTTGCTTCTGGTTGATTTCTCACAAGTGTTTTGCGTGTCAGGAGAAAGGAAAAAAATATATATATAGAAGAGAGAGAAGAGTTTCAGTGTATTTAGCTAGTTGGCTGAAATTTAAAGTAAACTTAAGAATCTGTATGTAATTTATTATACCTAAGTTTTGTCATATACATTAACTTTTTTTTTTTGGAAAAAAGTTATATATATTAACTTCTTGTCAATGATCTTAAGTATATTATTTTATTTTATTTTTTGGTTATCGATGCTTCAATATAAAAGAAACTATAGAACAGCAAGTCATTTGGAGGATAAAAAAAAAATTAAAGTAATTATTTATTATTTTATTGGTATAAAAAGTAAAGTAATTATGAACTGCTTATATTAAATTAATTAGTGGATGTATTATTAGACTTTAGTCATAATGTTTACAGATTCCACCAAAGCAGTTATACGTGTCACATGCTGTTATCAAAAAAAAAAAAATTGCGTGTCACATTGAAAATTTTTAAAAAAAAAATATTTGGTATCTGGATTTTTATTAAATTTTTAGTAAGCTAGACCATGAGTATAACATTCAAATTTTGTGTACTTAAAAAAATGGAGATAAGTCAATAATCTCTTATATTATAGACCCGACAAAATTGAGGTTTTGATTGTTAGGTACTACATTTTTTAGAACATAATAGGTGAATTTGAATATAAGTACGTAGAAATTTGTAACTCATAAAGTTCTTTAATGTCTTGTTTTAGAGTTGTAGGTATTTTTTAAAATTTTTAATTACATGTTGGAGTTCCTTCTTATTTTTGTTTTTATTGGTAAGTTACAGACACCCAACCAATAAGTCTTGAGCTCACAACCTTATCCTCATTGAGTGAAAGTTGCAACTGTTGGGAAGAATATTAGAATAATATTTAACTCATTAAATTCTCATTTACTTAAGACTTACAGTATAAGTGGTAGCCTATCAAATTAAAATGTGTTCTGAGTTCTTAATGCTGTTGTTTATTGTATTAAAAGGGTTCCGGTTCTGGAGAAACAAAACAACATTCGATTTTAATCTTCAATTCCCATTGATGAGCAATACAAATGCACATTACTTTGCATTTACAGTTTACCACTAAGCAGCCAAACTAACGTGACAAGACATGCTTCACCCAAACCACAGCCAAGTCATCTAAACAGCCTACATATAACCATGCTGAATTTGTAAATTTTCATTCATCAGATATAATGACAAAGCAGCGATTAGAAGACTTGAGTCAAGTGCAAATGCATCCTTCACCTTAGGGCAAGAAAAGAAAAGGAACGATATTATGGGCCCAATTTTTTATTTGTTGCTTTAAAGGAACCAATATTCTTTTCTTTGGTAAAATGGATTTCTGGGAGTGAGTCTAGGCCTCCAAAGTGAAACTTCACTCAATAATCATATTTTCAATTTGCTTAATTATTCAACATGAAGTCATATAAATAAATAGCTTTACAAGATTAACCTAACACTTAAATTCAACATATATCTAATATTTATCTATTACAAGTAGATATAATTTATTTAAAAACTAGTCTACAAATCTATCCCATCTTGTCTGTTTTACCCAAACTACTAACAAAATACATTTTTAAAATGATAAAAAAAAAAAAAAAAAAAAAAAAAAAAAAAAAACAATGAATAAAAAGTATAATGATAAAGTCTAGCATTATATCATCCTTTAACACCCTAGATAATTATTTGCCATCATCAAGTATTGATAGGCTGAATTGGTTCCTTATGCTGTCGTAACATGCAGAATTGCCAGTGACAACACCAACACAATCATTGTATGGTTTTTGGAACAAGTACTCAAGTCTCTTCTGAACTCATATTGCCTTTAACCCATGGATGCTTTGTCATTGCTTTCAAGCCCTCTAACTCCATTGCAACTTCTTTCATAGTAGGCCTCTCCTCTCCCTTCAATTTTAAGCATCTCTTAGCTAACATTGCAACTTCATTAAGTTCCTCAACATTTCCCTCATTCAGCATTCGTTGATCTAGAATTTCAAACAATCGGCTTTCATTCATTGATGAGACAAAATGCATGGCTAAGTTTCTTACTTCTTCAGGTCTCTCAAAAGAAAGTGCCTTCATTCCAGTTAGCAACTCTGCAAGGAGAACTCCAAAGCTATAAACGTCGCTTTTTTCAGTCAATTGGCTTGAATGAAAGTATTCTGGATCCAAGTATCCAAGTGTCCCTTGCACTAGTGTGGTTAGTTGAGTATGATCAAGTGGAACTAGCCTCGAAGCTCCAAAATCAGATACCTTAGCTTTGTAATTATCATCTAAGAGTACATTAGTGCTCTTGATATCTCTATGAATGATGGGAATGGATGCAGCAGAATGCAAATAAGAAAGTGCTCCCGCAGTTTCAACTGCTATTTGTATACATAATTGCCATTGCAACGTTGAAGAATGGTGTGTTTTGTGAATGTGATCGAAAAGGGTACCATTGGTAACAAATTCATATACCAACAAAGGAACTTCAGTCTCCAAACAACATCCCAATAACTTTACCACATTTCTATGGTTAATTTGGGAGAGAATAGACACTTCATTAATAAATTGTTCAACTTGGCTTTGATCTATTATTTTGGACTTCTTAATGGCAACTATTTTGTTATCTGGTAATATTCCATTGTAAACCGTTCCATGGCCTCCTTGGCCTAGGATTCTATTTTCATGGTAATTGTTTGTTGCCTTCTTAAGTTCTTCCACTGTAAATGTTTGAGTTGCCTCAATAGATCCATTGTGTTTTGAAAGTTGTTGTTGTAGTAGAAAGCCACCATTTTGTTTAAAAATCTTCTCTTTGAGCTTGATGAGCTTTCTTTGCTTGAGTCCCCAGTATAACTAAGAAACGCCCAAAACTAGAACCAAGAGGCTGACACTAACACCTACACATTTTGCAACGAATTGAAGCTTTCATACCAAAAAACTAAAGATCTCACGTGTTCATTTTAACTCAGGTTTCGGGAGAGGTCATGGTAGCCTTAACCCATTATTTTTGGAGAGGTTGATTCCAGACTTGAGGTCATATAGCCTTACCCCCAATTATTTTTGGAAAGGTTAATTTCAGGTCTCTACTAGTAAGGGTGTGCAGAAAACCCACCAACTCGCCAAACCAAACTCAACCCGACCCAACCCAACCCCCTAGGTTGGGTCGGTTTTTAGGGCTTGATGGGTTGGGTTAGGTTATAATTTTTTTTTTTTTTTTTTTTTTTTATAGCGGGTTGGATTGGGTTTGGGTCATAAAATTACAAACCCGCCAAACCCAACCCGACCCGACCCACCCATAGTTTAATATATCACTACAAAAAAATCGTCCTGTCCCAGCGTTTTTTTCCCGGCGTTTTTACAAACCGTCGTAATAGATAAACCTATACCAGCGCTTTTTGTCGGCGCTTTACAAAGCGCTGCCATAGGAGGCCTATAGCGGCGTTTTTCAAAAACGCTGGTATAGGAAGCCCAAAAGCGCTGGGATAGGGTTACTGATTTCTATTATGGAGAATGAAAAAGACCTGTCCCAGCGCTTTTAAAAGCGCTGGGACAGCTCATTCTCCATACGGAAATGGAGAGACCTGTCCCAGCGCTTATAAAAGCGCTGGGACAGGTCTTTCTCATATCCTACAAGAATGGCCTGTCCCAGCGCTTTTAAAAGCGCTGGGACAGGTCTCTCCATTTCCGTATGGAGAATGAGCTGTCCCAGCGCTTTTAAAAGCGGTGGGACAGGTCTTTCTCATTCCCTTATAAGAATGAGCTGTCCCAGCGCTTTTAAAAGCGCTGGGACAGGTCTCTCCATTTCCGTATGGAGAATAAGCTGTCCCAGCGCTTTTAAAAGCGCTGGGACAGGGCTCTCCGTTCCCTTATGAAAAGAGGCCTGTCCCAGCGCTTTTAAAAGCGCTGGAATAGGGTCCACCTATTCCAGCGCTTCTAAAAGCGCTGGGACAGGCCTCTCCAAAACGCTAGGATAGGTCCCTCATACCACTTAAAAATTTTCAGACTTCCCACTTATTTTTTTCACCTTCCCACCACAACTTTGGCCTCTCGTTTTTGGTCTCCCTCTTCTTTGCTTCAGATGTTTTCCTCTCACCACATTTTCTCTCCCTCTCCCTCTCCCTCTCTCTCTTCCTTAACCCATTTCCCCTCCTCCTCTCTTCTTCTTTACTCAAAACCCACCATTTTTTTTCCAAAATTTCAAACACAAAAATATTACCCAAAACCACAAACCCTACCCAAAGCAAGGTAAGTCTCTCTAGCTCTCATTTCTATTTTGTAGCAATATTTGTATATATATATTTTTGCTAAATTTCTGGTTTTTTATTTTTGATTTTGGTTGAAGTTTGGTTTGGGTTATGTGTATATTTTTGTGTAACTGTTGGTTGATTGTATGGGTTTTAATTTTGGATTTGGTTAAAGTTTAGTTCATTTTGTGGCTTTTCATTTTTGATTTTGGTTAAAGTTTGCTTTATTTTGGAGGAAATGTAGGTGGCAGTAGTGCTAACAAAAATTTTCTCTAAGGTTTACATCAGAAATCGTTAATCTGCCTCTGTACAAAGCAAGGTAAGTCTCT
Organism: Quercus berberidifolia; assembly: GCA_028535905.1. Lineage (NCBI taxonomy): Eukaryota > Viridiplantae > Streptophyta > Magnoliopsida > Fagales > Fagaceae > Quercus > Quercus berberidifolia. Next base: position 24,551,964 of record JAPQVW010000008.1, read on the forward strand.
CTAGCTCTCATTTCTATTTTGTAGCAATATTTGCATATATATTTGTTGTTAAATTTCTGGTTTTTTATTTTTGATTTTGGTTGAAGTTTGGTTTGGGTTATGTGTATATTTTTGTGTAACTGTTGGTTGATTGTATGGGTTTTAATTTTGGTTTTGGTTAAAGTTTAGTTCATTTTGTGGCTTTTTATTTTTGATTTTGGTTAAAGTTTGCTTTATTTTGGAGGAACTGTAGGTGGCAGTAGTGCTAACAAAAATTTTCTCTAAGGTTTACATTAGAAATTGTTAATCTACCTCTGTACAAAGCAAGGTAAGTCTCTCTAGCTCTCATTTCTATTTTGTAGCAATATTTGTATATATATTTGTTGTTAAATTTCTGGTTTTTTATTTTTGATTTTGGTTGAAGTTTGGTTTGGATTATGTGTATATTTTTGTGTAACTATTGGTTGATTGTGTGGGTTTTAGTTTTGGTTTTGGTTAAAGTTTAGTTCATTTTGTGGCTTTTTATTTTTTATTTTGGTTAAAGTTTGCTCTATTTTGGAGGAACTGTAGGTGGCAGTAGTGCTAACAAAAATTTTCTCTAAGGTTTACATCAAAAATCGTTAATCTGCCTTTGTACATTTTTTTTTTTTTTAATTTCGATTCTCTGATATAAGGAAATTGGTATAACTTAAAATATTTCATCTATCTGATTATTACACTTAAAATCATTACCCTGTTGCTTGAAATCGTGTAGTTGGTAGTCATTTTCCCTTGCAAATATTGTCTTGATGGTGGCTTTGGTTGCTTGGCTCTACCTTGCAAATCTATTTGAGCCTTGTTTAGGGGCATTATGAGGCAATATGACAGCTGCAAATGCACTGGTGGAAACATATTATCTCTATTTAACTTATTATCCTCATTGTTTGTTAACCATCCTTTGTGTGATTATTGTTATTAATCCTCGAAAAACATATTTAATCTGGACTGGTTGATACTATGTTATAAGACTGCTATGTTAATCATTAGGAGATAGATTGTTGCATAATTTTCTGCAAATAATTTTAATTTTGAGATTGCTTTATATTGAAACACAGGGCAGGCTTTTATTTCTTGTGATTACAGCCACTATTAGTATAGTTTAAAGCAGTCTTTAGAAGTGATTGCAGTCACTTCTAAAGACTATAGAAAAGTGGTCTATCATATTGAGAAATAAATAGGCAACAAATATCAATAAATCTTAGAGCAAATTACATTTTAAACCCTATACTTCAGAGGTGGTTCAAATTAAGGGGTGAAATTTTTTAGCATGTGTGTTTGTGTGTTGTGGCCTTATCTTGTCTTTTGGATTCATAATGAGCTGTTGAGGGTTCAGGCTAAAGCTTCCCTTTCCCACAATGATTTAAATTTTGTTTTTATGTTTTTTAATTTGTTAAAATTGATATGCTATTCTCTTAAGATATAGATTAAGATTTAGAAAGAGAACTTGTAACCTACTGGTTGTTGAATAGAATAAATCATGACAGTATGAGTATCAGATTACTAGCTAGTTCTTATTGACAATTTATTTTTACCTCTAATACATACATATATTTGATTAACTCTGCAGACTGACATTACAGCCATAGATAAAACAGTAACGGTTGTGTTGGATATTGAGAGTCTTGCACAATCCTCAGATAGAGGTTCGGGGAGCCCAAAAGTGACTGTGAGTAGCAAATCCCCTACATTGAAATCTTCACTAGTCAACTTGCATGAACTATAATTCAACAACTACTCTCTCACCTCTATTGTTTTAATCACATACCTTGTGCTTTAAGATTGGTTAAATTATTTAACCAAAAAAAAGAAGATTGGTTTAATTACAAACCTTTTTTTTTTTTAATCCATATGCTATTAACAATAATTAATAGAGGTGTGTCACATAAATGCCACGTGACTTATAAAAGTTATAAACCAATAACGGCCAGCATAATACGTCTTGAATAAAGTTTAGCACTCTTGTACTATCATCATTGTGTTAATTTTAGTTTAATTTTTTTTTATAATGACAATACTTGATCCATTATATTTTCCAATTAGGAATTGCTGAAGCTTATAGTTTAAATTATTTAGAATTTATGAATGAACGCTTATACTATATGTGTTCAAAATTTCAAATTACTATATGTGTTCAAAATTTTAAATTAACTATCTCTTGAAGAATATTATTGGACTTCTTCTATTTCTATGATATTATTGGAATTATATTCACTTAAGTATTTAAAATCATTTGAACTAAACAAAACATTAAACTGTTTACTACTAAACCTAGGACTCTTTAGTCTTTGCTTATAAGTTAGACACAGAAGTCTCATATAATGGTTTTTGTGTTATGAAATTGTATGATAAATTTCCCTTCTTCCATCACAAAATTTTGGAAAGCTTGAACTACAATTTAATTAAGGTGAAAATACATAAGTGAGTTTATGTTTATCCACATTTGTTTTTAGGATTCCCTATGAGTTTGGATTATTGGAATGACATGTGTTCATCTTAGCATCAATTATTTGATAATTATGAATTTGTGTGTTTGAAGTTCTATTAATTGTGTGTGACATATAGAAACTTTACCCTAGGTTGGGTAGGTTTTTTAATAAATTACAATTTATTTCTCTCTGTTTCTTAAAATTAGTGATTTGCTTTTATTTCTCTATTGAAATTATAGAGATTATTGGTGTTTGCTTTGTTTTGCACGTTCTGTTTCATGCCCAAAACCATGTTGTGCCTTATGGAATGTTGGAAAGGGGTGGGTTGGAAAAGGAAAGGGTAGCTTTGTTGCACAATTGTCCCACTGTGTTTGATGTGGTGCATTTGGAATGAGGGAAGTACACATGAAGTAATTTGAAGAGATGTTTAAAATTTTTAGGGGATATTGGATACTATATGTTTAAATATGCTACCATTATTTAGGTTTGAATGCATGTAGTGGAAGCATGAGAACTAAGTTTATATTGAAAGTAAGCTCATTAATACATAAAATGATCTTGCGCATTACGCAGGTTAAAAGCTAGTTGGATTAATTTACATCATTTAAGTTATCATAGTAGTGAGCAATGGTCATTTCTCTTTTGCAGGAGTGGCAGCTTGTTTGAAGTTTACATTCTTCTTTCCATGGGCAAACACTGGGATTGCTAAAGGGTGAGTAAGATCTACTTCTTAATTCCCTTAAATTGTAAAATAATGTGGTGGGTTGTTGTTTAGGAGCAAGCAGGTGGCTTGCATGGAGAGAAAAGGTGGAATATATTGGGAGTGTTGTTTGTTTTGTGAATGTTAACATATTGTTGTCAATTTCTTGTATTTTGTCTAAGTAAATACATATAGTATGCTGTGGTGGGTGGTTGTTGGAGAGACAAGGTGGAGTATTTTCTATTAGGAGTATTGTTTGTTTTGTGACTTATATTTTTGAAACTCAATGTGCAATGGTGAAATTGTAGTGTAGGTGCGCCTCATAACATCCTAGACACTTGGGATGTTTTATTTTGTGTATATATAACATTCTAGACCTTTGGGATGTAATTATAGATATGGTGTAATTAAATATATTTAGTTTCTTGGTTTAATGTGTTATTGTATTTGCTATTGGAAAATATGAATTGTGGTTCATTACCGTTGCTATAAAATAGGTATTGGAAAATATGTATTGTAGGTACATTACAGGTGCTCAAAAAATATAAAATTAAAAAAAAAAAAAATGACCTATCCCAGCGCTTTGAAAACCGCTGGAATAGGGTTTGGAAATTTTTTTTTTTTTTAAAAATGACCTATCCCAGCGCTTTTGAGAGCGCTGGAATAGGTACCGCCAAAAGCGTTGGTATAGGCCTTTTAAATTTTATTCATCCATGACCTATACCAGCGCTTTTAGAAGCGCTGGTATAGGTACAACCTATGCCGGCGCTTTCAAAAGCGCTGGCACAAGTAGTAAAAACGCTGGTATAGGTTATATTCACATTTTCATAAAGGCTGTCCCAACACAAGTAAAAACGCCGGAACAGGGTTTGAAAGCGCCAGGACCTATCCCAGCGCTTTCGAAAAGCGCTGGTACAGGTCAGCGTGACCCTATCCCCACACTCAAAAGCCAGCGGTTTGAAGCGCCGGGAAAAAAAACGCCGGGATAGGAATTTTGACCCTATCCCAGCGCTTTTTAGGGCTATCCCAGCGGTTTTGAAAACGCTGGGATAGCCCCATTTTTTTGTAGTGTATGTTTAAAATATATTATATATTTAATAAATTTAAAAAAAAAAAAAAACCAGCTATAGAGCACTTCCTTGAAAGTTACAAGTAGGCCAATCATCAAAGAATATAAAGAGCATCACAGTCAATTATATGCACCTTTCATGTAGTTAAAAAATAATTTTAAGGATTTGTTGAAAGGGCTAATCGTAGTCAGTATTTTAGTTATGATATCTTTGTTATTAGGCATTTATAGTTTATTATAGGCGAAAATACCATTTTAGTCCCTACATTTTGGGGTTATAGTCAATTTGGTCCCTACATTTTGATAGCAATTAATTTGGTCTTTGTTATTTTTAACTTGCAACCAATTTGATCCCTACCGTTAAATTGCTAACGGAAAATGTCTATGTGGCAAACGGTTTGCATTATTAGTGCACACGTGACTATAATAATAATTTAAAATCAAATAATTAAACATTAAAAAGCCACCTCAGCATTTTAATAAGAATGAAAAGGCCATGTCAAATAATAAAAAGCTGAAAAAATTAATTGAAAAAAAATCAAATAAAATGAATTAAAAAAGAATCAATTTATTTTCTTTTCTATTTGTATTCATTCACTTTCTTAGCTACCAAACACTATACCCAACAAGCAACACAGTAATCTGAAAACTTTGAAGCTCTATCGGTTCTTCGGTCCACTTATCGGAGCGCATAGTTTGAAAACTTAAAGCTTTATCTGTGCTTCGATGATTGGGATAAGCTAAAAGAATGAACACCGTGCTTGAGAATTGTTCATCTTTTGAAAATCCTTGAATCGTTCTGATCTAAAAGTTCAAACAACTGTTATTGTGATTGGAGGAGTGGATTTGCTGTTGCATCGGTACTTGTGATTCATCATGACTCCTATTTGTTGAAGAAGAGAAAATCTGAGTAGTCAATATTGTAACAATGTGATTTGTATAATATTAAACCTAAGTTAAGCTTTATAACAGTAATATGATTATAACATAGATGCTTCTTGTCAGATCTGTGTATAGTTTTGATAACTGTGTGAATGTGTGATTTGTGTCTTGTTTCTTGCTTGCTAGGTATCATGTTTGGTAGTTAAGAAAGTGCAAGAATACAAAAGAAAAAAAAAATTGAAGTTTTTAAAAAAATCCATTTTCTTTGATTTTTTTTTTTTCATTCAAATAATTTTTTTCAGAATATGTTATCCAATGTGGCCTTTTTTCTTTCATTAAAATGCTTAGGTGGCTTTTTCAATGTTTAATTTTGATTTTATATTATTATTATAGCCACGCGTGTGCCAACAATAGAAACCATTTGCCACGTAGATATTTTCTGTTAGCAATTTAATGGTAAGGACCAAATTGGTAGCAAGTTGAAAATAACAGAGACCAAATTGATTGCTACCAAAATGTAGGGACTAAATTGACTATGAACCCAAAATATAGGGACCAAAATGGTGTTTTCGCCTTTATTATAATTAGGTAAACTTATTTTTTACTAGTCAATTCTAATAAACCAATTGAAAGCTCGAAAATGTGTTAAAACATAAGAGCTGTGTAGACCCCTTATTTAAAGATTACGACTTGATTGATTTTACTCTAACTTATACAAAGTACAGAAAAGAGTAAATGCGAGCGAATAAACAAACAAACTACTCTAACCCATAATCATTATAACACAACATTAAAATGAAAGGTAAAAGAGTAGGGAAGAAGAATGCAAACACAAGATAACACGCCAATGTGTTATCGAAGAGGAAACCGAAGTACTCGGTGTAAAACCTCTCCGCCGCCCTCCAAGCGATAATCGATCCACTAGACAATCAGTTGGGATACACGAATAGTAAAAGACCCTCCAAGCCTAGTCTACCCAATGCATCTAAACTCTCCAAGCTCTTATTTCAACAAGGCTTCTCAAAACCGTGTCTTGTCTAGCTCTCCGGATCCCGCAATGCGCCCGATTGCATCTGCCAAAGCCTGGCTTCTTCCAATGCTTCCCAGCAGCACCAAAACCTCACTTGACACTTTAAAAGGATGTGGTAAGTGTTTGGGTTATCAACCTCTCAATGATATGGAAATGGAGAGTAGGAGTTGAGGAAAATCCACAAGTAATTGTGTAGAGAATTGTGGGTATAACAATTTTTAACTCTTAATGTTTGTGGCTAAGATTTTCTCTCAGAAGCACTCCTCAACATATGTGGGTAATGGAGGTATATATAGTGTAGGTAAGGATAGAGTGTATCAGAAATGATAATCTGGCAAAACAGAATGTTTCGCGGGTGTCTTGCGAGAAGGCCTTACCTGTGAGACACTTGCGAAAACTAGCTCTCTTCATCATGTCTTGACTTTTCATATTCCAGTCATGTGCAGGGCACATGCATCACTTCTCGGGAAGCTTACTCGCGAGCTATCCGTGAGAACAGCTTTAGTCTTCAATTAGCCTTGAGTCTTCACACTCTCTTTCTCTCACACATAAGCCTTACAAATAAAACCCACATGAAATACAGAGTACATAGGATTGACCATAATTACAATCAAATTTGGCACGGAATAAAAGCCAACAAATACATAGTTGTAAATTACAACTTTATAATCTCCCTCTTTGGCTATTCCGTGACAAAACCCCTAAAACAGACTCTAGACTTAAACGTAAGTTTGGGAACAGTGGCAAAACTCACTCACACTTAATCTAGAAGTTGTGAAGCACTTGCATATATATACCTGTAACCTGAAATACTTGCACACAAACAGAACTTTCATTAAGCTTATGACAAGTTGAATACATGGTTATGTACCTGAGTAAGTAAAGTGCGATCAAGTTTGTAAACACTATATAACATGTAAGCATATCTTGATCAAACAAGGTCAGTCAATAAAGAATGACTACAATGAACATTTAGCTAGTAAATGCTCATCCGAACATGCAAAGCAATAAAGACCAATCACAATGATTAATTGCATGTCTAACACACAACCAATGCAAAATAGACGAAGTATTTGCATCTAGGATACAAGATCCTATGAGGGTACAAGTGTGAGGTACTTAAGATAGTTTTGTAACATCTAAAAGTGCTAAAGAAATGCTACAAAGTAGTGAGATAAACACAAGTACTGAAAATTAAACTGAAAGATAAATCCAAAGTACTTAAGCATTAAAAGAGAGCAATGAAACCATCCAAGAGTTATAAAAACTAAAAGAGTTTAAACCAAACATAAACAATGCTAAACCGCCAATAATGAACCAATATCTATGTCTAAGCTCTGTTCCCCCTCAACTGTGCAAGCTCTCCCTCAAAATTTTCTCCCCTTTTTTGATCGGAATGGCCAAAGAGGCTAGAACGGCTCGGACTCTAAATTTGATCCCTGCTTCATCGACATGTCCTCAATCTGTGAGGATAATGCAGTGATCTGACCCTGGATGTATGCAAACTGGTTCGTAATGTGCTGCACATGGGAGTCTAGCATGGTATACATTTGCTCTACTCTAACAATGAGGTGATTAAGTCTATCGGGTCCCCGTGCTAGTGCTTGAGATGATGGCTGAGCAGAAGTCTTTGGTGCAGAGGTGAATCTCTCAATCTCCTCCTCTGTATCTCCTCCCTCTTCCTCAACACGATCCCTTGGTATTTGAGACACACCGATTTTGGATCCTCTAATATGAGCTGTGCTTCGAGTCACTGTGTGTGCCCCAATAGGATAGTCTCTTAGTACTATGGTGAGACCGCTCGGAAGTTTGAGCCTTGTCTTTGCAATGAGACCCATAATGAGAGAGGGGAATGGCATGATAATTCTAGAGTTCCTCTTTTCAACGCTCTTGGTTAGGAGATGGAAGATGTGTCCACAAATGTCAATCTCCTTATGAGTGAAGAGATTGTATAAGAAAATTGTCCTTGGAGCGGACAATGTTGTTAGGTTGGTGACCGGATACAAATTGTGGATCATCACATAAGCTAAAGTCCTCATCTCCGGATTGAATGGAATTGTGTTCATGGACTTCTTGTTTAGTGTACCACCAAGGATCCGTACCATCTCCTTAATAGATTCCAATCGATCATCATATTGCACAGTGATTGGCTGAGAAGGAGGACGAACTTCAAGGAATTCTTGGATTGATTCCCTTGTAATCACAAATTCCTTGTGTCTCACCCAGCAGTTAATATGATCTCCGTCCACACTAGCATTTGAGAAGAACTCTTTAATGATTTCCGAGTACACAACTCCACTTGGATTCAGCAGCTTCGTCCATGTCCTCTCTTTGAACACTTCAGGTATGTAAGTGTCCTCAAGGGTATCCAATTTGACAACTCTTTCCATGATTATTGTGGCTCGTTTGTAGCAATCATTGTAAGCCATGTCTGCATCAGCTGATATGAAGTAATCAGAATCTGTTCGCGGATGCTTGGAGGATCTCTTGGAAGCTGAATGTTTGGTGGGAGACATCTGTACACGGAAACACAAAACAAAACAAAACAGGTGCAAAAACACAAAGCAGAGCATAAACTTGATTAGATTCAAGTTAGTCTAAAAACATAAGTATAAAAGCTTAAAACAGAACATAACAATGTTAAAACAACATGCTAGAAGTGCTAAACCATGAAAAAAAAAAAAAAAAAAAAAAAAACTAACATGCAAGAAATTAGAAACTGTGCATATGTGTGCATTTACAGTGCATGAGGTGTGCTTAGTGGGTGCCTAGGTGATAAATGGCAAGGCATGGTGAGGCACAAGTTGGGCAAAGTGTGTAAAACACACACCCAATTATCAAAACATGTCAAGCAAGTTCAGTCAAGGGTAAACCCAAACAATGGAGCTCAATTGAGTCTAAAACACCCCAAAAATGTCACTTGAGCATTTTTTCAAACACATGGCATGCAACAGTACAAAACATATATGGACAATGCATGAACACATGGAAATATGCCTAAATACATGTTTAAATTGCCACAAGGGGCCAACATAGATACGCACAAATCAAATGGGACACAGCCTAGTCAAAATTTTGAAAATAATTTCCCAAAAACAAAGTTCCCAACCCCTTTTTCAAAAAATCCCCCAATTTTAAAACCCTAAGTTAATTTCTGCATAAACTAGAAAAAAAATGAGAAGAATGTAAAGAAAAACATACCTTTAAGTTGATTGTGCAGAAATCAAGCTTGAAAATGATGGGGTTTGATTGAAAATAAGTTTTGGGTTGAGAGAGGTTCGAATGAAGCAATGAGAGGGAAATAGAGAGTGTTTTAAAAAACTGTCACATCAGCCTTATAAAACTGAAAACACGTGTTTTTCGCGGGTTAGATAGTCGCGAAATTACTTACGAAAAACACCACTGAAGCACAGAAACTTTCACGGGAAGTGCTTAGTTGCGAAATAGTCACGAGACAGTCACGATACTCTATATGAAATTTTGAGATTTTTAGTTTTCTCTTAAACTCTTTTCGCAAGAAGCTCTAAGTCGCAAGCTTCTCACGAAAATACCTCTGAACAAGTTTTTAAGAACAACACAAAATTGCATTTTGAACAAAAATTTAAAGCACGAAAGTATAAAATCACTTTAAAAAACATATAAAATACTCAAAAATCTTTTTGGGTTTGATCGGCAAGCAATTGAGTATACACATCACATTTGAACATATATAATCACACAAATAAGATAAGCATTAATTGAACTAAACTTGTGTGTTGTGGGTGAGTATCAAATGTGGAATAATCCTTAGACTAGAGTGAACCTTCAATGATCAATTCAATCAAGTCATACACAACTGGTACTAAGTCAAGTGGTTTATCTCAATTATAGAAATGAATATATATGACCTCCCACAAGAAAATGATTACAAATCTTAGAAGCTTTTCATTTTGTTTCTGCACAAATCATAACATTTGATCATTTTTGAACAATACATCTCATTTTGAGATTGGTGCTTGAAATTTTTGATATTTCGATATTGAGAGTGAGCCTTTGGCTTTTTGAGCACCATACATTTCAATTTAAAAATCGCTTTCCCTTTTTCCTAGTCAAATACTAGTATGTGCGACGGCTTTTGTAGCTCATTATCTCTTTTTCATTTTGAGATTTATATTTGGTGAGCTCTAAAGCAAAAACATAAAAGTAAAGTGGGAAGAGATATAGGCACAAGTCTATGCAAGTATCAAGACCATTGAGACTATTGACCAATCATTCATGACAAGCTTGAAGATCTATTTACAACAATCACACATAGTTTTCAAGATTTCTCCCACAAAGATATATGTGCATACAAAACAAGCTAAGCTTGTAAATGCACTACGCTATTAGTACGAAGGTACTAGGCCAAACTTACATGTGACATACACAACACAAGCGATCAAACTTTTTGGAAATTTTTCAATTTTTATGGGTTTTTGAATTTTTTGAATACACTAAAAAACTGGACAAGAAAAGTAAGATCAACAAAACAACAAGAACAAAGCAAAACTTGGAAAAGAAACATGCTATAAATTGGAAGCAATGACACAAGAGAAATGTGTATGTCATGATGCATGAACCTATGACCCTAAACATCGAAAGTATTAATGCATGGGCATAGAGAGTGATCATGCATAGGTACCCTTCTTCATCCACTCTTTACGAGTATTTTGGGGGAGAGCCTTAAATGGTGGGGTACGACCAACATAACTTTCAAACCTCGGAGTGAAGCTAGCAAGGCATAGTGATATGTTCTTAGCATTTCCATAACGTCTCTAATGAGATGTCCTTCACTATCTCCCTTAGCTTGTGCTTCCTTTGGTCTTCTCTTAGAACTTTCTTGACCACGCATAGAGTCAGCCCTCTTGAGTGCATGAAGCTTGAAACAATTCGGCCTTGTGTGCCCTTGTACGCCAAAATGATGACACACATGCTTCACGTGAGGCCCCCTTTGATTTTTGGGTAATGACTTCCCTTTTTCCTTTGGTCTTGCACCAATGGTTCTTTCTACAGCAGCAGGGGTCTCAATCTCAGGCTTCACTTCTTTGAGTTTCTCATCATTCTTGGCTGATACGAACCTTACTTCCTTCTTGGGTTCGCTGCTAGAACTTCCTTCTCCTGTATAGCCCAAATTGGTCTTATCATGAGAAGATTTTTGAGAGGACAGCACGTTGTCAAGTTTCTTGGTGGAGATGCACTCAACCTTGACATTAGCTTGAATAATTTCAAGTTCAAGAAACTTGATCTTAGAGTAAGCTTCAACCAATTCTCCCTTAAGTCTTTCTACTTCACACTTTGCTTCCTTATGTTGCACAAGTATACACCTATGCTCTTCCTCAACCTTTTTCATCTTTTTCACAACAAGGTTCGCAATTTTGGCATATTTGCCACAATCTTCCAGCAGAGAATCATATGCTTCTTGAAGGTTGATCTCCCCTTCATTTTGGCACACTTCTTCATCTTCTGATTCTTCAATTTCTTCATCCTCAGAAATATTACCAAGTTCATCAACCAAATTGCTCAAATAATTCTCTGAATCAATAGAGAAAATTGTCATAAAGGCTCTATAGTTTCCTTCACTGTCACATTCTCCTTCCGTGTCTAAATTTGAGCTGTCAGAATCACCAAGGGTAATGGCAAACACTTTACCCTTCCCTCTCAAATAGTTAGGACACTCCTTGAGATGTCCATGGCCATTGCATTCGTAACACACAATTCCTTGAGGGGATTGAAACTCCTTTCCATCTTTCTTCTTGAACTCCTTCCTATCACCTTTGGAGGATGAAAACTTTCCTTTGCTGAATGGCGTCCTACTGTTTTTCATCTTCAGAAATTTTGGGAAGTTCTTTACAAGGAATGCTACCTCCTTCTCCACATCATCTTCTTCAGAGGAGTCATCCATTCTCTCGGTGATGGTTTTGAGAGCAAGAGATTTGCTCGTCTTGTGAGAAGGCAGTCCCAGCTCATATGTTTGGAGAGATCCAATGAGTTCTTAGATTTTGACCTCATCCAAATCCTTACTTTCCTCTTTAGCTGTGACCTTCGCACGGAAGCTCTCCGATAAGGACCTCAAAATCTTTCTCACCACCTTAGCATCCTCAATCTTCTCTTCGAGACTGAGCTTAGCAATTACGATTTCATTGAGCTTCCTATAGAATGAATCGAAAGACTCATCGTCACCCATCTTGAGCTCTTCAAATCTGGTGGTAAGCATTTGGAGCTTTATGTCCTTGACTTTCTTAGTACCTTCATAGGTAGTCTCAAGAAACATCCAAGCTTCCTTGACTATCTCCACATGCGATATCCTATGAAATTCATCAGTAGACACACCACAGAATATAGCGTTAATAGCTTTACTATTTGCATTAGCCAATGCAAAAGCTGCCTTGTCCCACTCGGACTTGGTTGTCATGGGTTTAACATACCCAATCTCGACGGAGTCCCATACCAACTTATCTATAGCACACAACACACCACAGAATATAGCGTTAATAGCTTTACTGTTTGCATTAGCCAATGCAAGAGCTGCCTTGTCCCACTCGAACTTGGTTGTTGTGGGTTTAACATACCCATTCTCAACGAAGTCCCATACTGACTCATCTATAGTACACAAGAAAGCCCTCATGCGGACTTTCCAAAACGCATAGTTGCTCCCATCAAAGAATGGTGGAGCATTGAGTGATTGTGATTGGTCCATCACAAAAGGGTCAAGGATCACACTCAGTTAATAAAACCACAACGAGTGTACCTGCTCTAATACCAATTGAAAGCTTGAAAATGTGTTCAAACACAAGAGCTGTTCAGACCCCAATTTAAAGATTACGGCTCGATTGATTTTACTCTAACTTATACAAAGTGCGGAAAAGAGTAAGTGCGAGCGAATAAACAAACAAACTACTCTAACCCATAATCATTATAACAAAGCAGTAAAATGAAAGGTAAAAGAGTAGGAAAGAAGAATGCAAACACGCGATAACACGCCGATTTGTTATTGAAGAGGAAACCGAAGTACTCGGTGTAAAACCTCTTCGCCGCCCTCCAAGCAGTAATCGATCCACTAGACAATTAGTTGGGATACATGAATAGCAAAAAACCCTACAAGCTTAGTCTACCCAATGCACCTAAGCCCTCCAAGCTCCCACTCCAACATGGCTTCTCGGAACCGTGTCTTGTCTAGCTCTCTGGATCTCGCAATGCGCCCGATTGCATCTACCAAAGCCTGGCTTCTTCCAATGCTTCCCAATAGCACCAAAACCTCACTTGACGCTCTGAAATGGTGTGGTAATTGTTTGGGCTATCAACCTCTTAATGGTATGGAAATGGAGAGGTAGGAGTTGAGGAAAATCCACAAGTAATTGTGTAGAGAATTGTGGGTATATCAATCTCTAACTCATAATGTTTATGGCTAGGGTTTTCTCTTAGAAGCACTCCTCAACATATGTGGGTAATGGAGGTATATATAGTGTAGGTAAGGATAGAGTGTATCAAGAATGACAATCTAGTAAAACAGAATGTTTCGCGGGTGTCTCGCAAGAAGGCTTTACCCGCGAGACACTCGTGAAAACCAGCTGTCTCCATCCTGTCCTAACTCTTTGCATTCCAGTCATGTGTAGGCACATGCGTCACTTCGCGGGAAGCTTACTCGCGAGCTACCCGTGAAAACAGCTTTAGTCTTCAATTAACCTTGAGTCTTCACACTCTTTTTCTCTCACACACAACCTTTACAAATAAAGCCCACATGAAATACAGGGTACATAAGATTGAACATAATTATAATCAAATTTGGCATGAAATAAAAGTCAACAAATACATAGTTGTAAATTACAACTTTACACCAATAAAACTAGACTACGAATTACACCAAGTTTATGGTTGTTGTTTCTCCTTAAAAAATAAATGGTTTATGGGTGTTATTGTTATTTTTTTTAGGAGGGGTTGTTATTTTTTTGATTCCTCAGTTTTAATTTTATCATATTCGCTCTTAAACTTTTAGCTTCCATTACATTTTTTCCGTATGTCCACATTTAGATTGTCGTTAACTTTCAAATTAATGTAATTTTGTATTTTTTTTTTCTAATTTGTACTTGATAAATTACTGAGTTTGGGACATAAGACCACCTGTTATGATTTAATACCATGATAAATTAATTATCAATATCATATACTATATAATAAAAGTTGGGCTTAGAAACCGTGGTTGCGCCAAATGACTGCACCAAATTGCAGTAATTTTTAGATTAAAACAAAATTTTATTTGTTCTTATTAATTTTTTTGGATAAAATAACAATAAGTGTTTTATTAAAATATGCAATCTACAATAAGTGTTTTCTAAAATTTCAAAAAGAGATTAAACTTAGTTGGAAACATACAACTACAAGTCAACAACCTACAATTGTGTCTATCTAAAATATTATCAACAAAGCCTAAAATCAATTGGATAGAATTACCAATAAAAAAAAATGTAAAAACAAAATGTAAGGACTCAATTTGTAACGATCCCAGATTCGTATTGGGTTCGAACGTTAAAGGCCCAAACAATAAATTTGTAGAGTGTGGATATTAAAGAACTAGGTTAACTCCAAAAGAAAAACGATTTTTCTTCACGTTCATAGATGGATTAGCCCTAATATAACGGTTAATTTCTCTTTGAAACAAGCTCCGTTCTTTCTTTCATATGGTTTTCTTTTTAGTCTTTTTGTTTTGAAGTCCCGATCCCTTTCCCTCAATGCCTTCTTTCATGTTATATACTGCCTTCTTCATATCATCTTCACCACACACGTGTAGTTTGGGTTCGGGGGATCTCTTTCTATCCCATCTAACATCTTCTGGAACCTCCAACCAATAGCTGTAAGGCTGCTTCATCACTGTTCAGGCATCACCTCCACATTAATGCGGCCAGAGAGTTGGTTGAGAGGCAATTAATGCGGAGGCAGCTGCTATCATAGATATTTGTTTACCTTTTCTTTCTTACCCTTGGTCCCATATCCCACTTTTAGTGGTAACGTAGCTCCGAAGTATGTTTATAACAAGGTGGCGTTCAGGTTGTCTTCAAACTTATATTGCCGAGAAGGATTTTGTCCTCAGACGAATACTAAACTCACCTTACGTGATATCTACTCTTTCTTTTTTTTGGTTACCCTTACAACCTGATTTGGGCCTCCTCGGACAGTTTTACGTCCTCGGATGGGCCACAAGCCCAATTTACACAATTTTAATAATTTATTGATTAACCGGCCCCCACACAAAAAAGAGAGAAAGAAAGATAGAATTTCAATAATAAAAAAGATAGAATTACCTATAAAAAAAAATGATAGAATTTCAATAATAATTAAAAAATAAATAAATAAAAGCAAATGAGATAGAATTGAAAAGAAAAAAAGAAAAAAAAAAAGATAGAATTGAATAATATTGTGTATCAACCTACATTTTTGTTAATTTTTTTACTATGTTTGTTTGTTTGTTTTTATTTTTATTTTTTTTTAATTATGCATCTTATGTCATCTTTTTCCTAATAATCAAGTAATAAAAAAAAAAATTGATTTACAACTACAACTACAATTGTGTCTATCTAAAATGTTATCAACAAAGCCTAAAATCAATAGGATAGAATTTAAATTAAAAAAAGAGATAAAAAATACGTAAAAGCCAATAAGAAATCATTTTTATTTTTATTTTTTTTAAAGATAGAATTGAACTATGTTTATGTTTATGTTTTTTTTTTTTTTTTTTTTTTTTTTTTGTAGATGAATTTGCATCTTATATCAACTTTATCCTAATAATAAAGTTAAAAAAAGAAAGTATTTTATCTTCACCTAAACTCCTTTTTGTTCATATCAGCTTCTTCACAACTTAAAATTCTCTCTATATATACACACAGTTTTTTGGTGTATTATTCTTTTTTCTACCTACCTTACAATTATTTGCTATATTTTTCCCTACTTCTCTCTATCCTACCTACAACCTTGCAGGTATTTTTTATTTATTTTTTATATAAAAAATTAAATAGATTTTGTGTATTTATTGCCTTTTTATTATATACTATATGATTTTTATCAACAAGTTTTATTGATATGCTGAAATTCTATGTTTTTGTTACGGATTATGCTGAAAATATAAACTTTTGTCTTTCTTAATCTCATAGGGCCCGTTTGGTTATAGAGTTCAAAAATTGTTGTTTAAAAAGATGTGAAAATTGTAGTTTAAAAAGTGTTATTGAAATACATGTTTTTAGTGTTTATAAAACAAAAAAAAATGTGTTTGGTATCATGGTTTAAATAACATGTTTCAGTGTTCAAAAACATAAAATATGTGTTTGGTATGTGTGTGTTAGATGGTAAAAAAAAAGCTGAGCAAAGTACAAAATAAATATAAAATATTTTTTAAATGCTGCTGGGTTACTGTCTGTGTGGGTGAGAGAGTAGACCATTCTTTCAAAAAGCTGATCGGTGGGCCCATAATACTATTCAACCTAATTACAAAAGTGCTACTCAGCACTAGTTTTTGTTGTTAAAAATCAGTCCGAAGGTGATCTCAAAAACTATTTTTTTAAACATATGTTTTGAGCAATATTTTTCAAACACCCCTGTTTCGGAATGGTCCACCAAACGTATTTTTTTGTTTTTGAACAATAGTGTTCAGTGTTTAAACACTGAACAATATGTTTTGAAATCAATGACCAAACACCCTCATAGTCATCGCACCTTTTAGTGTTTTTTTTAGATGTCAATATAGCAAGCAATATATTGTACCATTTATTTTCTCATCACATGATTATTTGTTGTTGACATCAATATTTGATTGTGGATTTAATTTGTTGTAGTTTTTGTTTGGTGCTTTGATCCATGCAATCTATCTTCTTTAAAAGGAAAAATTTGCTGTCAACATGAAATTGGATACAAGGGGAAAAGAAGGATTTAAACAATGTTATTATATCCATTAGTCCAAATTCCTATGTAAATTTATATTTACTTAACTCCATTTTCTTTTTCTTTTTTTTTCTTTTTCTTTTCCATAAGTTTAGAAATTTGGATTGTTTTTCATTAATAAATTGGGATTTTAGCTTAATTTTGTTTTCAAATGTTTTAATTATTAGATCATTATTTTTTTCATGTGTAAAATTAATATATGTATTTTTAAAGGCTAAAGCACAATACAATTATGGACATTAATTTAAGTGAGAGTGTTATATTTATTTATTAGTAACTTATAACCATTTGAATAAAGTCAACACTAAAACGGATAATATAAATATCAAAATAAGACATAAAAATTAAATTTCTTTTAGGTGTACAATTACAATTGATTTTTTAATCATAAATTTGAAATTAATTCTTTTAGGATAATCCCCCTCTTCATAAATAAATAAGGAATTATTAAAAAAAAATTTGAAAAGTTTTTATTGATCATTCTAATTTGTAATTAGATATATTATACAAAATTCATGATTAAAACTGTGTAACGCACGAGACTTTCACTAGTATATATATATAAAAGCAGAGACCTTATACGGAAGTGTATGAGGTCTTGCCAAGTGGAATTCTAACTTTGCATTTAGCCTTTTTTTACCTCTTTCATTAAATTTTTCTATATTAATATGTACTGTGATGGTCCCAAGTGTTTTCACTTTTCAGTTTTCTATTAAAAAGTGAGAATACACAATTTGACCGATTTGCCAATATTTCATTCTTTTTTTTTTTTTTTCCTTTTTTGATGAAGTTTCATACTTTTCTCACAACCTATAATTTTGAGAAAAGTTTGTATTCTAGAAATTTTCTTAGCACAATCCTTGATACGGTCCCATTATTTTTTCAAAGAAGACCTTTCTTTTGAAGAAACTGTTTAATGCAATTCTTCTATGTACAACTCTCTCTTCTTCCCTTTCCCTTTCCTTACTTTTTCCTCCCTTCTTTCCTTTTCATCTCCCTTACAACCAAATAGGATATTAGTTTCCAAATTCAGCTAATAAAAAAAAGTGTTTTGAGGATACTGATAAAAGAGTCTGAATTTGGTAAAAATGGGGTGTAAAATTCATGTTTTACACCATCCAATAAGAGACGTGACATCAACTTTTTACTTAAAACTCAGTACATCATACCACAATTAATAACATCTTAATAAACTCTCAATTTGGTTGAATTTTCAGATGAGTATTATAATTGATTGAGTGTGGTTGTTCTTATTCTTTTAATACGTGATAAGATGATGTGGCATGTTGAAATTAGAGGGTGTAAAACTTAGGTTTTAAACCACATCCTTATAAAATTATATATATATATATATATATATATTGTAAAGTTGTGATTTACAAATATGTATTTTGTTGGCTTTTATTCCTGCCAAATTTGATTGTAATTATATTCAATCGTTTGTACCCTGTATCTGTTGTGGGAATTTATTGTAAGGGTTGTGTGATAATGAGAGAGAGTGTGAAGACTCAAACTATTGAAATAAGGAAGGTTTTCGCAGATATCTTGCAACTAAGCATCCCGCGAAAAGATGCATGTGCCCTGCACATGACTGGAATGCAAAGAGTCTGTATAGATGGAGACAACTGTGTCTCGCGGGTAGAGTATCTCGTGGGTAAGGCCTTCCCGCGAGACACCCGCGAGACATTCTGTTCTGCCAGTCTGTACTGCTTGATACACACTTTCTGTACCCTCATTATATATACCCATATTACCCATAAATGTAAGAGAGAGCTTCTGAGAGAAAACCCTAGCAAAAACACTTGAGAGTTAGAAATTGTTATACCAACAATTCTCTATGTAAGGTTGAATTTATTCAACCATCTAATTGGCTTTATTCTGTGCCAAATTTGCTTGTATTTCAGCATTTAGTAACCCTGTATTTAGGTGGGCTTGTTGTAAGGGTAGTGAGTGAGATAGAGTGAAGTTTGCTCAAAAGTGTGCAAGAAAACAGAGACTCGCGACTTGGCCTCGCGGGTGACTCGCGGTTGAAAGCCGCCAGACGCAGCACACGTGCCAAGCATGCTAGAAGGTGAACAGTCATGCTAGCTGGAGCACTACAGGACAAAACAGGACAACTGGCTATACGGTTATCTCGCGACTGGATCTCGCGATTTAGTCAAGTCGCGAGGCCAAGCCGCGAGCCAGCCCTGTTTTGAAAAACCTGACATTTCACATTCCTCTCTCACCCTAGTATATATACCCCTTATACTCACAAAAGAAAGAGAGCTTCCAGAGAGAATTTTGAGAGAGAAACCCTAGAGTAAAATAAGATTGATTCATCTACAATCTTTACATAAGTGCCTCTTCAAATTCCTCAACTCTCTTCCTCTCCATTGCCAAACCCTTGAGAGGCTTTTTACCAAAACCTTGTTCTCAGCATATCCATTACTGTGAGAGGGCTGTTTGGTGTTCTGGGAAGCAGTTAGGAAGGAACCAATCTTCATTGGTTGATGCTATGGTCTAGTAGAGGAATCCGGGAAGCTAGAAAAGAAAAAGGTTCGGTGCAACCTCGTTGGAACAAGAAGCTTGGAGGGCTTAAGTGCACTGGGTAGATTAGGCTTGGAGGGTCTATTGCTGTCCATGTATCCCAACTACATTTTCTAGTGGATTGTTTACCGCTTGGAGGGCGGCGGAGAGGTTTTACGCCGAGAGTTTCGGTTTCCTCTTCGATAACACATCGCGTGTTGTCTTTGTGTTTGCATCTTCCTTCCCTTTTATCTTTGCCTTTTATTATCTACTGTGGGTTGTGATTTTAATTTGGCTTAGATAGTTTTTCCAATTCCATATTATAGCTTATGTTAATTTTCCGCACACTAGTTGTTTGACATAATGCTTGAATTGGTTAAGTTGTAAGTAATTTGGGGGTCTAAACGTTCAAAGGTGTTTATACACATATTTAAACTTTCAATTGGTATCAGAGCCAGGTTCACTTTTATTGGTTTCAATACCATTGTGTGATCCTTGACTCCCTATTGAGATGGATCGGTCTCAATCCCTAAATGCACCTCCATATTTTGATAGTAGTAATTATGGTTTTTGGAAGGTTCGCATGAGAGCATTTCTTTACTCAATTGATGAATCTGTTTGGGATGCTGTTGAGATTGGTTGGACCAGACCTGAGGCAGCCAAATCCACATGGGATAAGGCAGCACTCGCTACATCTAATGCTAACAGTAAAACACTCAATGCTATTTTCTGTGGTGTGTCTCCAGATGAATTTCACAGGATCTCTCACATTACCATTGCCAAAGAAGCATGGGAGATATTGGAAACCACCTACGAAGGCACGAAGAAAGTGAAAGACACCAAGTTGCAAATGCTGACCACTCGATTTGGGGAGCTCAAAATGAGTGAGGATGAGTCCTTTGACTCTTTCTATGGGAAGCTAAATGAGGTGGTTGTCAGCAAGTTCAATTTGGGGGAGAAAACGGAGGATTCTAAAATTGTAAGGAAGATCCTTCGATCATTGCCGGAAAGTTTTCATGCTAAAGTGACAGCGATTGAAGAGAGCAAGGACCTTGATGACATCAAAGTCCAGGAGCTGGTTAGTTCTCTTCAGACTTATGAGATGTCGCTACCCAATCAACGGAATAGTAAATCTCTTGCTCTTAAGGCCATTAATGAGAAGGTGGAAGATTAAGACTTATCGGAAGAAGATGTGGTTGACAAAGATGTTGCATACCTTGTTAAAAATTTCAGAAAGTTCTTGAAATTCAAAAATAATGGCAAATTTGGTGGTAAAAGAAAATTCCAAAGTTCAGGAAGGGAGAAAAGGGAATTCAAAAAGAAAGATGGAAAAGAATCCCAACCTACACAAGGTGTCACTTGTTTCGAATGTAACAGGCATGGACACTTTAAGAAAGAATGTCCGAATTATTTGAAATCGAAAGGCAAAGTGTATGCCACAACATTGAGTGACTCGGATTCATCCGACTCAGAATCTGAAGAAAGTTGTGACAGAGAGGGGAACTACTCAGCTTTTATGACTATTGCTTATGTTGAGTCTTCAGACGAGTTGAATCTGCTTGTACGAGACCTTGGAGAACATAGTGATGAAGAATCACTAGAATTGTTGAAGAATCAGATGCTGAAGAAGATGAAAGCACATCCAATCTTCAAGAGAATTATAACTCACTCCTGGAGATGTCGGGTGAGTACACAAGGGTGGCCAAGGCTGCTGTGAGAAAAATGAAGAAGGCAGAGGAGGACTATAGAAGTCTCCTAATCCGATATAGGGAGGCCAAATGTGAGATAGAGACACTGAATGGTGAGCTGTCAGAAGCTTACACAAAAGTGAGATTTCTTGAGCAAGAGGTTGTGCAAGCAAATGCTAAAATAGAGAGGGTCACCACCAAGAAGCTAGATGATGTTATTTCATCTCAAAAGAGTTTTTCAGACAAATCCGGATTGGGATATACCGGAGGAAGTAGCTTATTTGGAACTGTCACTAAAGAAGTGAAGTTTGTAAAGGCTAAAGATCCAGTTGAAGTTGACCTTACTGCTGAGAAGCTCAAGATGGAGGAGAAGAAGAATATGGAGAACCAACAGTTGTTGAATCCTCACAATTAGTATGTGGGCAGGTCTGAATCTCGTGCCAAGTCTCGTCCACGACCACAAAGAGGTCCTAGATCGACTTATGTGTGTCATCATTACGGACTTCAAGGGCATACTCGACCAAATTGCCAAAAGCTGGGAGCAAAGAATAGTGCAACTCCTCAAAGGTCACGAGGACCTAGAAATGATAAAACAAATTGGGCAGGTGAACAATCTAGAGATCAAAATGGTGATCCCAGAATGATGAACGTGATGAAGATGATTGGTGCATTCACCAACTGCTTGGAAAGCTTCTCACGAAGATGTCTCATCGATCCTCTAAGGGTAAAGACATTGTTGCTGACGATCCAGCAACCCCAGTTGCTAAAAGGACTCGACTCTCATCACAGTCATCTCAAGACTCCAATGAGGAGAGGTTTAGAACCCCGCTTACCTCACACATCTACTCAAACATCTTTGACAAGTCAACTCCTATAGTGGAACGGGTGGTGGAGTTTAACACCTTAGGGACCACTTTTATCCCTCGAATCTTTGAGCCACGAGATTGGGCAAACTTGTTTGGGAACTTTGTCGATCCAATGGATGAACTGGTTAAAGAATGCTTCTCCAATGCAAGTGATCTTGGAGTTGAACTTATTTTCTAGGTCAGCGGAAAAGAGTTTGGCATTTCCCCAAACTCCATCGCAGATGTTCTCGGCATCACTAGACCTCAGAATGTGGATCTAACTCCATACGATGATCGAACTCCAGAGATTCAAGACATTCTACAAATCCTAGGATCCGATCATGAAGTATCCAATACAGGAACATCCATCAGCACCGCAAAGTTTGCACCAGAGCTAACCACACTGAAGTTGATCATGTTCACTAATCTCTACCCACTGTCCAACACTACATTCATAAATCTTGGGAGAGATCTATTCCTTTGTGATCTTATTACAGGAGCCCCCGTTGATATATGTGCTCACATCTTTTACACCATGAGGAAGACCGCGGTTCGAACTGCAGCTCGAGAAATTATTCCATTTTGCAGTCTCATCATGAAGCTCATTCTTCGTGAAGGCATTGTTCCTCTCACAGATGGAAAAATGTTGACCCGTCAGTGTCCTATTTCCATGTACACTCTTCAAGCTAGCAGAAGTCACTCCTTTAAAACACCAAAGAGTGCACACATCTCTCCGGTTACTCCATCTGCCCCTGAGTCAGAGACACCTGCACATACCACACCTACTTCGCATGCTATTCCTGAAGTTCCACAAGCTAGCATTCCGTATGCACAGACTGATCCTCAAACTGATAGAGTGGGTAGTTTACTTGAAAATATTCAGAAACGCATTGATGAGATGGTGACACTTCTCTACTCCACAAACAACCATGTTCAAATGCGTCTCGAGACTATGGAGAATCAGCTAGACGCTATTCAACAAAAGTTGGACAACAGCCTTTAGCTATTCGTGCCAAAAAGGGGGAGAGCATTCAGTAAGGGGGAGAAAGCTCAAAGGGAAGTGTACATAGTGATAGGGGGAGTACACATATACTCTTGTTTTTAGTCTTAACCTTTAAACTTATAGGTTTATATTTTTTTGTGGTTATATGAGTTGATACACTGTGGTTTTGGTGTATTCTTGTTTCTAACTCATAACTTACAATCTTGGTTTAATCTTTTATATATATTGTTGATGTTTTTCAGGATATATTGGTCTTGTACCCATGTTGCTTTTGTAAGCTTTTAGGGTTATGTTTTATGCATAGTTTGTAGGCTTTATGGTTTGTACCATGCTTTATGCAGCCTTTTATGCTTTGTTTAAATCAGTACTTCTATATAAATGTATTGCATTTTCTTTTAAGTACTGTCACTCTTGTGCCCTTGTAGGATTGTTCCTAGATGCATATACTTAGTGTATTATGCATTGGTTGAGTGTTTGGCATGCAAGAGACTTGCATTGAGCTTGTTAGCTTGTACGTCCTAGTGTTCATTCCAAGTGTGAATGAGCATTGTGGTCACTACCTTGTAGTGATTACTTGGTTGATCAAGCCATGGTTTGTTTCTTAACTCCATTTTTGCTTGATCACATATTACCTGTTTCATATACATTTCACGATTTTCTGCTTACAATGATCATGGTGTATTGTTGTGTTTCAGGAGTCTTATGTTCATATAATTCAAGTGCTTCACAGCTTCTAGAGTTAGGTGTGAGTGAGTTTTGCTCAACTGTTCCCAACTCACATGTTAAGTCTAGAGTCTGCTTTAGGGTTTTGTCACGGAATAGCCAAATGGGGAGATTGTAAGGTTGAATTTATTCAACCATCTAATTGGCTTTTTCCATGCCAAATTTGCTTGTATTTCAGCATTTAGTAACCCTGTATTTAGGTGGGCTTGTTGTAAGGGTAGTGAGTGAGATAGAGTGAAGTTTGCTCAAGGGTGTGCAAGAAAACAGAGACTCGCGGCTTGGCCTCACAGGTGACTCACGGCTGAAAGCCGCCAAACGCAGCACACGTGCCAAGCATGCCAGAAGGTGAACAGTCATGCTAGCTGGAGCACTACAGGACAAAACAGGACAACTGGCCATACGGTTATCTCGCGACTCAGTCAAGTCGTGAGGCCAAGCCGCGAGCTAGCCCTATTTTGAAAATCTTGACGTTTCACATTCCTCTCTCACCCTAGTATATATACCCCTTATACCCACAAAAGAAAGAGAGTTTTCAGAGAGAATTTTGAGAGAGAAACCATAGAGTAAAACAAGATTGATTCATCTACAATCTTTACATAAGTGCCTCTTCAAATTCCTCAACTCTCTTCCTCTCCATTGCCAAACCCTTGAGAGGCTTTTTACCAAAACCTTGTTCTCACCATATCCATTACTGTGAGAAGGCTGTTTGGTGTTCTGGGAAGTAGTTAGGAAGGAACCAATCTTCATTGGTTGATCTATGGTCTAGTAGCGGAATCCGGGAAGCTAGAAAAGAAAAAGGTTCGGCGCAACCTCGTTGGAGCAAGAAGCTTGGAGGGTCTATTGCTGTCCATGTATCTCAACTACATTTTCTAGTGGATTGTTTACCGCTTGGAGGGCGGCGGAGAGGTTTTACGCCGAGGGCTTCGGTTTCCTCTTCGATAACACATCGCGTGTTGTCTTTGTGTTTGCATCTTCGTTCCCTTTTATCTTTGCCTTTTATTATCTGCTGTGGGTTGTGATTTTAGTTTGGCTTAGATAGTTTTTCCAATTCCATATTATAGCTTATGTTAATTTTTCACACACTAGTTGTTTGACATAATGCTTGAATTGGTTAAGTTGTAATTTGGGGGTCTAAACGTTCAAGGGTGTTTATACACATATTTAAACTTTCACTCTACACATTTTGTTTGTGGAATTTCCTCATCTCCTACCTCTCCATTTCCATACCATTGAGAGGTCAATAGCCCAAACACTTACCACACCTTTTGAGAGTGTCCAGTGAGGTTTTGGTGCTGCTGGGAAACATTGGAAGAAGCCAAGGATGGCAGGTGCAACATGGAGCTTGTTGCAGGATTTGGATAGCTAGAAAGGACAAGGCTTGGCGAAGTCAGTTGGTAGCAGGAGCTTGGAAGGCTCAAGTACATGGGGTAGACTAGGCTTGGAGGGCTTTTTGTTATTCGTGTACTCCAACTTATTCTCTAGTAGATCGATTACCGCTTGGAGGGCGGCGGAGAGGTTTTTCGCTGAGTTCTTCGGTTTCCTCTTCGATAACACGTCTCGGTGTTATCTGTGTTTGCATCTCTCATCCCTACTCTTGTTCATTTCATTTTACTGCTGTGTTACTTTAAATATGAATTAGAGTAGCTCTCTTGCTTGTTTGCTTGCGTTTACACTATTCCGCACTTAGTATTAAGTTAGTGTAAAATCAATCATGTCGTAATTTGATTTGGGGGTCTAAACAAACTCGTGTTTTCACACATTTCGAGCTTTCATATATATATATATATATATATTGATGATTATTCCTTTATAACTCCTAATTAACAATCAACATGAGTCTCAAAAAACTTTGTGATAGGACTTTATCATAAATACAAAACAAGCATCGTTTTTTTTTTTAAGAAAAAGGATATTGCTATTGTGTTCATCCTTTATTCCTTTATTTTTGACAATTTTTCTTTGATTCCTTTATAATTTATATATTGTGTTGGTTTAAATGAATTTTTTCTCAAGCTTTCAAAGGATGGACTTTAGATAAGATGTTCAACTTTTATATGCCAAGCATTGACTGTAAGTCTTATAGATGGAACAACTAGAGATAATAAATTAAGAATATGGTCCATTTTGGTCGGCCTTAGCTTGATTTGTCTAGACATCAATTTTCTCTCTTTTTCATAAGTCCGACTTATTTTAGGCGGAAGTTTCCTTGAGTATTACTTGTATACAAAATTCTAGGATCATTAAATTGGAATAGGTCCCTTACTAACCTAACCAGTTGGAATAGGATGAAATTTCTTCCCATCCATACTAAACGTTGTGTACAATTCAAATTTTTTCTGCATCTCATAATGATATGTTGTTGATAGGTGTCATCCAAGCCAAACATGATTGAGAGTTGTAATTGAGACTATGGCCCAGAAGGTTTACTATTTAATACTTTAAGAGAAAAATTAATCTTTATATATATATTGATGATTATTCCTTTATAGCTCCTAATCACCAATCAACTTGAGTCTCAAAAAACTTTGTGATAGGACTTTATCATATGTACAAAATAAGCATAGATTTATTTATTTTTTATCTTTATTTTATTTTATTTTTAGAAAAAGGATATTGCTATTGTGTTCATCCTTATAAGAATTTAAGCATAGATTAAATTTTCATTATTTTTGACAATTTTTCTTTGATTCCATTATAATTTTTATATTGTGTTGGTTTAAATGAATTTTTTCTCAAGCTTTTAGAGGATGAACTTTAGATAAGATGTTCAACTTTTATATACCAAGCATTGACTGTAAGTCTTGTACATGGAACAAATAGAGATAAGAAATTAAGAATATTCTCCATTTTGGTTGGCCTTAGCTTGATTTATCTAGACATCAATTTTCTCTCTTTTTCAAAAGACCAACTTATTTTAGGCGGAAGTTTCCTTGAGTATTACTTGTATACAAAATTCCAGGATCATTAAATTGGAATAGGTCCCTTACTAACCTAACCAACTGGAATAGGATGAAATTTCTTCCCATCCACACTAAACGTTGTGTACACTCCAAATTTTTTATGCATCTCATAATGATATGTTGTTGATAGGTGTCATCCAAGCCCAACATGATTGAGAGTTGTAATTGAGACTATGGCCAAGAAGTTTTACTATTTAATACTTTGCGAGAAAAATTAAACACTCATTTGATGTAACAGGAGACTATGGAATTTGATATTGTATACATTGGGGTTTGTTCTTGATGTTGTGAAATTGCCATAGGTACTAAAAACTCTAGTTTGGTGATTTTTATATGATTTTTGTGGTTTGATTTTGATTCAGTAAAGACATATTAGCCAAAAGAAACAAAGGTAGAGCTATTAAAGAAATCTGTACTTTCAGATTAGCAATTACAGATGACTAATGCTACATTGTCATTTGTGGTTGTGGTATGAATAAGCAGTATGTTGTTTGAGTGATTGATTGAGGCAAAACAATTAACCATATTAAAAGGGATTAGCAACTTTTTCTTTCTCCTTTACCATTTGTGGTATGTATATGCCTTTTTCACATATGCTCAAGTAAAGTACCCATTAGGATTTCCCTTAATTATGATAAACATATTAATTTTTTTAAAAGAAGTTCTATATTTATTAAATGATATATATATATATATATATATGTGTGTGTGTGTGTGTGTCGAAGGCCATGTAGCTGAATTGGCACCTCCTTATACACAAAGTGTCTAGGGTTTAAGGGAGAAAATGTTCAAATTGTGTGAGTCAAGGAAAAAAGGTTCAAGTTGCGGGGTTAGTAGCATATTGTAATTATTTCTTAAAAAAGAAGAAGATATAGATATATATATATATATATATATATATATATATGTTTTCCTTGAGCTAAAGCAGTTGCGATGGAAGTGTGGAGTGGATGGTTTTTTTTTAGTCCTTGAGTATTTTGGATTGTTTCAACTGAGTAATGGCTTCTCTTAGGCTCCTAAAATTTTTGGTTTATTGATTTTGCAATTTATAACTTTGATTCTTCTTTACCTAATAAAGTTTGAAATTTTCTGTAAGTACATTTTTTCTTCAAGAAAATGAATAGAAATCTCCCTTCATGCTCATGCTCATGTTAATGTTCATATTTGTATCTTTTTCAATACCCAGTAAGTTGTTTACTCATTTTGTGAATTATCAATTGTAGTTAAGACAAAAAGTATAAACACAATGCTATTCAATTAAACTAACGTGAAAAATTAAATCTATTAGATTAAAAAAAATGGACAAGAAAATGAAAATTTCACAAAAAATTTCTTAAATAGAATTAAAATAATTTTTACTCTATTGTTTATCAAGTAATCATGTACTAACTAACAACATTCCAATCATTACGTGCATAACGGGGTGATGAAATGGCTGTTCAGTTTACTTAAGAAATGTGATCTCGCTAATAGAAATTAAAAAAATACAATTAACTTTCATGCGTAGTCATGAATTATACCTTTACGTATATCTTATGCATTTTATGAGTTTTATTTTATATAAATGTATTTCATAAAATTAACAAAATTTATTATAAAACCCTTCATTGCATTTTTTTAAATCACTACATAAAAATGAAAGAAGTTTTTTTTCCCAAAAAAATGTTCTCCAGTTATAATATTTACCAAAAAAGATCATACCAAAAAAAATTATGCAATGCACAGGCCAATAACTAGTCTATATATATAATGAAAGCCAAAACTGAGAGAAAATCCAATTAGATTCTAAATTGGATTCCAATTGTTATCTAATTTTGAACCACATGTCCAATTTAAGGTTTTTTATTTTTAATTTTTAATTTTTAAACATTGATTCCAAATAACGATGGACTCACCATTCCAAATACATTGCAATATACTGACTTTTTTTTGATGAGGTAGTGGCTCCTAAAAAAGGGCCATATATGGGACTGTGATTTCATGAACATGTAATTTTAAATAGAGTGATGGTAGGTTACAATACATACATACATACATATAGCCAAAATCGAGAGAAAATTTAATTAAATTCTAAATTGGAGTCTAATTTTGCATCACGTGTCTCATCTAATTTTTAAATTTGTGTGTCAAGTTTAGGTGCAAAAATCAAGGAGTCTAAATTCAATTAGATTTTAAATTGAATTTTAATTGGAGTTTAATTTTGCGCCATGTATCCCATCTAATATTTTAATTTTTGTAGCAAGTGAATTATTTCGTACAAAAACCGAAGAGTCTAGATCCAATTAGACTCTAAATCATATATATATATATATATATATATATATATATATATAATTGTGATTGCTTTTAAATGTATATATGCATTTGCACGAGGTTACACACTACTTTTATTAAATGAATGTATCAATTTTTAAACACAAAATAGAAAAATAATTAGGAAATTGATTTATTACCTTGTTGACATGACACGAATTGTATTCATTACCATGTTAGTTTACAAGATTTTTATAATATAATTGGTAATAACTTAAACTTCTTAACAAAATGATAATGTAAAAAATTGACATTTGGATTTTTTTTTTTTTTTTAAATTTCATTTTAAAATTAGGTAAATAGTATGTTTTTTAGATGATGTTCATGAGCACTTTAACTAAAAAGTCAAGACTTAAAACCCACTTGGTTGTTGAGAAAGCAGAGGAAAAGAAAAGAAAAGAAAATTTCAATTTCTGCTAATAAAATGACATCTCATTTACTTATAGAGATGCAATTAATATATTTTCAAATATTTTATTTTATTTTATAATTAAGGACACGTGATAATTCAAAGGATAGCTTAGATGATATAAAAATATTATTTTGATATGAGATCAAATTCAATAAGGACGTGGTGTAAAAGCTTAAGTTTATGCCATCTAATAATATTGTGCCACATCAGATTTTTAAAAATAATTGCACATAAAATATTAAATTGTAATACACACAATTACTATCTATTTCAGTAGATTAAGACCCTAAACTAAACTTCATCTAAAACCAATACACCTTGGTTAGCTACCGGGAACCAATAATTCTCAACCAAGAAAGCATCAAGCAAATGATCCACATGGGTGTGTGTTCATTGTTTTAAAAAATATCCTCAAAGATTCAATTGAAGTGCAGATTGTGGTGACTTGGGAAAATGAGCAAATGAGCCTTTGTTAAACTTGATGTGTTTGAAGTCTTGCTTCAATAGAGACAATTGATGCACCTTTGAGCGAAAATCATGATTGCTTTGCCATTTGTGCTGATGAAATCACTTGATCAAGATTGGCTTGCATGAAGACCTTGAAGCTTGGTTGAGAATGATTGGTTCCCGGCAACTTTCCAAGGTGTATTGGTTCTAGAGGAAGTCTAGTTTAGGGTTTTAATGTACTGAAATAGATAATAATTGTGTGCATTATGGCTGAATATTTTATGTGCAATTATTTTAAAAAATTTGACATGGCACAATATTATTGGATAGCGTAAACATAGGCTTTTACACGACGTCCTTATTGAATTTAATCTCATATATATATATATATATATATATATAAGTACAGGTCTCATGCGGGAGTGCATGAGGTCTTGCCAAGTGACGCTCTAATTTTGTATTTAGCATTTTTTTACCTCTTTCATTAAGTTTTTTTTACTATTACCCGAAAGTTTACATTAACTTATTGTACTGTTATCTCATTAGTCTCTCATTAATTGCCTAAGCTTACATCACACATTTCTCTCTTTTTCATGTCTTTTAGCATATCCACCATTACACAAAAATGTTGTGGATTGTTAAATAAAATACATTGTTTCACTATAAAAGACCTGAGACTGACAAAACATTTGAAAGAGAGAGAGAGAGAAATCTAAGGGGCCATCGCCTCCATTATATTGGCCTTCCACCACCATCAAGACGCTGAAACCCCTATGGGTATTTTTTTTTCTTTTTAATTAGGGAATTAAATATGATTTAGGCTTGGGTAATTTGGTTGGATAGTTTTTGTTTTGGGTATATAAGTAGAGAGAATATTTGGTACGCAATCTAGAGCCATATTCTATCATGGTTTTAAATCATCTATAAGACATGTGCATACGCACTTGCCCACACTATGTTCTAATGTCGCACTATTAATAAGTGGGAGATAGTGAGAGGGTTGGACATACTTTTATTTCATAGTATTAAATATGTGAACACAATACATATTATTTGATTTTCATGGTCCTGTTACTCTTTTGCATTTATTTTTGGTTTCATGATATATAAAAAATAATAATCTTACCTTGAGAAGGCCATAAATATGCAGTGAAACAACACTTATAAATTGCTCACACATAACCATTATAATTATTCAGTTCAAGGAATGAGTAAAAATAAAATAAAATTTTTAGAGGAATATTGTAGAATAAAATTTGTTACAAAATGTCTATCTCTCAAAGACCTCATGCGAGAGTGCATGAGGTCTTGCAAGTGGCACTCTAATTTTGCATTTAGCTTTTTTTTACCTCTTTCATTAAGTTATTTATTTATTTATTTATTTTTACTATTATCCAAAAGTCACATTATCTTATTTTACTATTATCTCATTAATATCTCATTAATTGCCTAAGCTTACATCACACTTTTCACTATTCTTCATATATTTTAGCAAACCCACTGTTTTAGTATTTTTTTTTTTTTTTAAAGAAAGGACTAATAGTAATAACCAACGAGATAAGACTCTAGAGAGAGATAGAGAGATACAAAAATGTTGTGGATTGTTAAATAAAAGGCACTATTTCACTATACATTACCAAAATAAAAGACTTGAGGCTAACAAAACATTTGAAAGGGAGAGAAAGAGGAATCTGAGGGATCACCACCTCCGTTATATTGGTCTCCCACCACCATCAAGACACCGAAACCCCTATGGGTAATCTTTTTTTCTTTTTAAATTAAGGGCTTAAATATAATTTAGGTTTAGGTAATTTGGTAAGTTAGTTTTTGTTTTGGGTATATAAGTAAAGAGAATATTTAGTGTGTAATGTAAAGTCATATTCTACCATGATTTAATTCTAAATCATCTATAAGACACATGCATACACACTTGCTCACACCATGTTTTAATATTGCACTATCGATGAGTGGAAGACAGTCAGAGAGTTGGGTATACTTTTATTTCATAGTATGAAGTACGTGAACAGAACACAAATTAGTTTATTTTCGTGGTCCCATTACTCTTTTGCATTTATTTTTGGTTTTGTGATTTAAAAAAATAATAATCTTTCCTTGAGATGGTTACAAATATGCAGTGAAGCTACTAAACCTGATAGGCCAAAAACGAATTGACCCCTTGTGATAAATTAATTGATTAATTGGCCAAGTTTATTAATTAATCAAATTAACATGCAAAGCGCGTGGTAGCACAAACGAATCACCAATAAACTAATGATGCAGCGGAAAGTAAATAACAAGGTGATTTGTTTACGAATGGGGAAAACCTAAAGGTAAAAACCCCACCAAGTGATTTTTAGGTCACCACTCCCGAAATTCCACTATTATCAAAACAAGTGGTTACAAGTAAAAGAATCACAGTACCTTATACCAACCTACAGTTGAACCCTTACCCCAATACCCAATTGGACTTGTTCTGTAGTGACAATTTCCCCTTTTGATGCACGGATCCCAAGTACGTGACTAACCAATGCATGGATCCCAGTATGCGACTTCAATCACCAACTAGGGAAGGTTGTTGGCTGCAAAGTTCTTCAGTTCATCCCAACAATGAAGATCAAGAAGATGCTTGGTCACAAAACCCTACGGTGCACATACACAGCAACTTCTTCACAAGAACGATGAACTAGGGAAAAACTTTGTCTCCGGTTACAAATTGCTTGAACAAACTTTGCTCAACACTTGTGCACCTTGTGTATACTTTGACGGCCCTTAAAATAATCCTTTTATATGTCTAGGGTTAGAAGAAAATAAGGCCCAAACACATAATCACGAATTAGAGTCAAAACAAAACTGGAGTTCTGTTTTTCATAAAGCTCGACACATAGCTGTCTGTCGAGGTGCTGTCAAGCAGCTGTCGAGCCTCGGGGCTGGAACAGCTTCTTAAGCTTGATGGATAGCTAGCTATCGAGCTTTAATGAACAACACTTCTTCAAATTGAATCTTGGACAGACTTGCATGTCTTCAACACTTGATCTTGAAACATAGTTTCTTGAACTATTAAACACATCCTAGATCTACCCAAATACAAGTAAAGTGCGTTTTGTCAAAGGATAAGCCAATTACATAAAATAGTGACATATGTTCCTAACAAGTGAATCACATATGTCTTAACAAAACCAATTTTTAATATCTCAAAATTTAAATGTTTCTTTACTCCAATTTAGTTTACTTTTTCTTTATAATTTATGTACAACATTGTTCAAAATTGTTTTACATAAAATATCACAAAATTATCCGTGCATCTTATGAAGAACTTACTAGTTTTCTTAATAGTTTAAACTATTAGGAAATAGTAAATTTTAGGGTAAACTACATATTTGGTCCTTAATCTTTAAGTTGAATGTCAATTAGATCCCTTGTCTTTTAAATGAGTCAATTTCGTCTTTAACCTTTTGGTATTGTGTCAATTCGGTCCCTGTAGTTAAATGATGGATGGAAAAGCTAACGTGATTAACAGCTAAAATAAAAATGACATGTGTATTGTGCGCTATGTGGACAAAAAATTAAAAAAATGGAAAACCATTTTACGTTAAAATTAGGATCTCATCCTAAACAATCAAAGTTTCACGCTGCTAACCTTTTGCTTAGACCAAAAATTAACAAGTTCCTATTTGGTTGCTGAGAAACTGTAAGAAAATGAAATAGAAAAGCAACTGAAAAACTTAAAATCAATCCAAAATGAAAATTTTATATTATTTTTGTTGCAAGTTGTAACGAATCAAATATAGGAAATAACATAAACGCAATTATTTTGTTTATGGTTATTTGACACGAAATCCTTTATAGTTTGTACCCATTTTGTCTTTGTTCATTCGTAACTAGTAAAGAAAATAGTGGAAAGATACTGCCAACTTAAAAAATATGTTCTTGTATTACCATTGAGCTTCGAAACAAGCAAGCATCAATCTTAACTAGAGACTTATCCTAGAAGAACTCGAGGCCTCCAAATGACACCATTTTATTTTTTACACCATATTCCCTGACTTCTCACTAAATTCTGATCGTACCCCTAACCCTTCACTATCCTCCTCTTGGCTCTCTCCAGCTCCATCTCCTATGGTATTGGGAAATTTTTATTTTGAAATGATTGTAGGTCTTTCAGTTGCTTTTCTACTTTCTTTTCCTACGGTGGTTCTCCGCAACTATACAAGTTTTGGTAATTTTTGGTTGATGAGGCACTATGAAGTTTTTTTGTTTAGGGTGAGATCCTAATTTTTAACATAAATTGGTTTTCCTTTTATTCTTTTATTTTTATTCTATATGGCAGTACACGTATGTATCATTATTTTTTTTATAAAAAAAATTTAACTATTAGCCATGTCAGCATTTTCTATCCATCACTTAATGGCAGAGATAAAATTGACAAAAATCCAAAAAGTTAAAGACCAAATTGACACATTTGAAATGTCTGGGACCAAATTAACATTCAGCGTAAAGGTTAGAAACCAAATATGTAGTGTACCCTAAATTTTATCATTTAATTATAATTCTAATATTCCCAAAATGTTAGTGTATTGTCATTATACTATCACCAAGCCGTCACTTAACAGCTTCACTCTCAAACTAGCCCTCTTGACACCACCAATTGTGATTCTTCATCAAATTGATTGCATAGATTACTTTCTTGTCCTAAGAAAGCCTAAAAAACTCAAGCCATAGTCAATTTCGAGCCCGCACACTTTTGACCGCTGCGTGCTGCCGTTGAACAACCGTTATTCTTCTCTAGGCATATAATTTTCACACTTTGATTTTTGTATATTCCAATTTTAGGGCTTATTTTCTTTTTTGAAACTCTCAAGTCACACATGTTGGCACATCACTCATTCTTTTGGGTTCAACCTAAGAAAAATTTGCCAATTCAATCATGTGCTTCATCATGGTGTTATCCTTTGCTGATATTACTTAGGCCTCTAGTGTAATTGCCCGTCAGCCATAGTAGCCACGCTTTGGTCATTGGTGAAGCTGTTTTGTAGCCATCTTCTAACATTCATTCGTTGTTGTTATCCATTGCCATCATAGTCATTGTACCTAACCCATTTTACATTCGATTAGGTTTTTGTGGTTATCTTTAAAGCATCTTTCACGAGCTTAAATTCCAAATTCAAGTTGGTCTCACACTTTCCACCATGAGTTTAGGGGTGTGATTAGCATATTGTCATCATGTTCTCTTTACATCTAGTCATCATATTTGTTAGTGTATAGCTTAGACTAGTTTGGCCCATTGGGCTTAGCCTAGTATACTGTACTTGTAGTTTACTCCTTTTACTTGTATTGCACACATACCTAGCCCATATAAGACTCCCTATTGTACATTATTATACATACTTCAATATACAGACTATTCAGTCTTTCTCACACTTTATATTGTTAATATGGTATCAGAGCCATTCCTCTAACTTTATGGTTCCTGTGGACATCCTTGGCGTTCTTCCGCTGCCCTCGCCTTCATCCAGTAGTCACTGTCAGAAGCGAGTCACCGCCATCATGCCCACAGTCCCAGCAACTCTCGGATCTCATTGTTCTGCTCATCCAACTGTCAAAGCAAAGGCATTGAGTGACAGAACAGACAATCCCGAGCAAAACCCAACCAAAAACGGCCAGAAAACACCTCACACGCGACCCCACGCACCATCTAAAGTTTTTGCCTCACGAGCACGCGCTCCACATGCCTCCACGCGCCGTCAGTATCCCTCACGCATGCACGCGCCAGACACACGGCCTCCATGTGCCCCCACGTGCTCACACGCACCCCACGCACCTGCTCCGTTGCACGAACTGCCACGTTAGCCCTAGGGTGACGTCACACTGCCACGTCAGCACACGTCATCCGTTG
This sequence comes from Quercus berberidifolia, assembly GCA_028535905.1. Classification (NCBI taxonomy): domain Eukaryota; kingdom Viridiplantae; phylum Streptophyta; class Magnoliopsida; order Fagales; family Fagaceae; genus Quercus; species Quercus berberidifolia. Next base: position 24,587,825 of record JAPQVW010000008.1, read on the forward strand.
ACCGTTGACTTGACCAGACCGTTGACCGTTGACTTTAACCAAATCAAAAATTTTCAACAAGACCTGTCTTGCTCAGTTTTTCACGTAGATTCTGATTTTGGGCTCCGTTTCTGCATTTGAGGTCTCTAAATCTCACTTTTTGGTCATTTTCTTCATTATGGCTCAATAAAGTGAACGAGATATCATACGTCCTATCACCATTATGTTGGATGGTCCTACTAGCTATCATGCGTGGTCTCAGAATATAACTATCTTTCTCAAGGGTCGTAAATTGTGGAGATATGTGACTGGTTCAATTCCCAAGTGAGTACCAAACCCTAAGTCCAAAACCACAGCTGCTGAAGAGTCTTCCGAGACTGCTGTTACAACAGATGATTATGAAGAACGCCTAGAGGAATGGGAGAGTATTCAGAGTAAGATCTTGTCTTAATTTATCAATACCTCTATTCCCTCCATTCATAATCTTCTTCCTCGTCTTGAAACTGCTAAGGCTGCTTGGAAATTTTTGGCCAATCGCTATAATTACACTAATGATTCAAGCTTGGAGTTTCACATTGAATCAAAGCTTTATCAAATGCGCCAAGAGACAGGTCAGTCTATTTCTGATTTTTATTCTCAAACTTCTACTATGTGGGAACAACTCTCTGCTGCAGATCCTCCACTGGTGTGTTCTAAGAACATTGAGCTCTTTGTCAAATATCGGGATCGCCATAAATTTATGCATTTCATGATAGGTTTACGTGAGGACTTTGAGCCTACTAGGGCTTCTCTGCTTAGTCAGTCTCCTACTCCTTCTCTTGATGCTGCAGTAAAAGAGCTCATTTCTGAGGAGAATCGTCGGCCTACTTATCACATGACATCATCTGATCATGTATTGGCTACACCCTCACCACAGCCTCCCATTGTTGCATTCACCACTCCTCCACGAATAAACTCTAGGCGTTCCACCTCTCAGTCTTGCAAAGGTACTCACTGCAAGTTTTGCCGTGCCAAAGGCCATGACATCTCTGTTTGCCGCAAACTACAGAAATTTGTGCAAGAGCAGAATAAAGCTTCTCTTCCTCAGGCAGCTGCTGTATGTCCTTCAGATCCATCGGTTCCTACAGGTCCATCTTTGGCTTCCTCACTTACTACGGCTGATATTGAGGCAGTTGTTCAACAGGTTTTATCCTGCACTTCCACTGCCCTTTCTGTCACCTCAGGTAAACAATCTTGGTTTTTTGATATTGCATGTTGTAACCATATGACTCCTGATGAATCCCAATTTTCTGATAAGGCACCCTTAGAACATCCAATCACCATTTACACTGCTGTTGGAACTCCTATGCCTGTTAGTCATAAAGGAACAATCTCTTCTCCTTGTTTATCCCTTAGTGACACTTTTCATATTCCACAGTTATCCCTTAATTTGCTTTCTGTTGGTCAACTTTGCGAATTAGGCATAGATCTTCTATTTACTAATCATGGTGTGGATGTGCAGGATCCCCGGATGGGTCAAGTGCTTGGGACAGGTCGTAAGGTTGGTCGCATGTTTGAGGTTCATGGCTTGAAGATTCCTTCACAAGTTGTTTCTGCAGCTGCTACCACTGCCACCTCCTCATCTGATCTATGGCATGCTCGTCTTGGTCATCCATCCTTATCTCGTCTTCAGTTGTTAGTTTCTTAAGGTCATTTAGGTTCAGTTCAGTTTCAAAAATTTGATTGTACTTCTTGTCATTTTGGCAAACAAACAAAATTGCCCTTTAATAAAAGTGACTCCTTTTCTTCTGCCCCTTTTGATCTTATACATTTTGATATTTGGGATCCTGCACCTGTTCCCATTGAGGGGGGATCTAAATATTTTGTCATATTTGTGGATGATTTTTCTCGATATACTTGGATTTATCTGCTTCACCATAGGTCTGAAGTTTTGTCTATTCACCAAACATTTCATAAAATGATTGAAACACAGTTCAATCGCACCATTAAAGTCTTTCGATCAGATAATGCTCAAGAATATAATGATAAATCTTTCCTATCCTTTTTAGACAATCATGCTACTCTTCCTCAGCGGTCTTGTCCTTACACCTCTCAACAAAATGGTCGTGCAGAACAAAAATATCGTCACATTCTTGATGTTGTCTACACCCTTCTCATTTCTGCCTCTCATCCTAAGCGCTTTTGGGGTAAGGCCGCACTTATTGCTGTGCACAACATTAATCGTATTCCTTCACCAACTACACACAACAAATCACCATTTGAGCTTCTCTATGGTCAAACTCCTGACTACTCCTCTCTTCAGGTTTTTGGTTGTGCTTGCTTTGTCTCTCTTCCTCCTCATGAATGAACAAAGCTCCAACCTCGTACTCGTCTTTGTTGTTTCCATGGTTATGGTGTGTCTCAAAAGGGGTTTCGCTGCTATGATCCCATTTCTCATCGCCTTCGTGTCTCCCGTCATGTTGAGTTTTGGGAACATCGTCCTTTCACGAGTCTTCAGCAGTTTCCTGCATCTTCTTCCTTAGAGTCTCCTATTTTTACTGATCTTTTCCTCCCTCTCTATCCTAAACTTGTGGAGGATTCTTCAACATCGGCTGCCTCTCTAGATGACTCATCTCCGGTTCTGTCTCCGGCATATGACCCGCCTGTCTTGGATCCTGTGGCACCACCCTCTCCTAAGTCTCATGTTGGTCCTGAACTTCGTCGTTCCACTCAGGTAAGCATTCCTCCCCTTTATCTCACTGATTATTATTACTCTTTTGCTCTTACCACCCTCTATGAACCTTACACCTTTTGTGAGGCCTATACTGACCCTCTTTGGCAGCAAGCTATGAACGAAGAATTAGATGCCCTTCATAAGAATCACACTTGGGATATGGTTAATTTGCCTCCTAGTCAGTCTGTAGTAGGTTATAGGTGGGTTTACAAGATCAAGACCAAGGTTGATGGATCTATTGAACGATACAAGGCTCGCCTAGTTGCCAAGGGCTTTACTCAAGAGTATGGTATTGACTATGAGGAAACATTTGCTCCTGTTGCTTGCCTTACATCTGTTAGATGTCTCATTGCTGTGGCTGCTGTTCGCCGTTGGCCTCTTTATCAAATGGATGTGAAGAATGTTTTCCTCAATGGAGACCTCCATGAAGAAGTGTACATGCAACCACCCCCTGGCTATCTACACTCAGGCAGTCAAGTTTGCCACCTTCGCCATGCTCGTTATGGCCTCAAGCAGGCTCCTCGAGCTTGGTTTGAAAATTTTAGCTTAGTTGTTGCTCAACAGGGTTTCACTTCGAGTCCTCATGACACTGCTCTCTTTGTTTATAGATCCTCTGCTGGTATCACTCTTATTCTTCTTTATATTGATGATATGATTATTACTGGAGATGATTCTGCAGGTATCCGCTCTCTTCAGCACTTCCTTAGTCAGCATTTTGAGATGAAAGATCTGGGCACTCTTAGCTATTTTCTTGGGCTTGAGGTTACCTCATCCTCTGATGGATACTATCTTTCCCAGGCTAAATATGCTTCTGATCTTCTCTCCAAAGCCGGTATCACCGATAACAAGACTGTTTCCACTCCTTTAGAATACAATGCAAAGCTCACACCCTTGGACGGTGAACCTATATCCGATGCTACTTGCTATAGTCAGTTGGTTGGCAGTTTGATCTATCTCACTGTTACTCGTCCAGATATTTCACATGCCGTGGGTATGGTTAGTAAGTTCATGGATGTACCTCGTTCTGTCCACTATGCTACTGTTCTTCAAATTCTCCAGTATGTCAAATGCACACTTTATCATGGTCTGCATTACTCCTCTCGATCTTCTCTCAAGCTTCATGCTTATTTAGATGCTGACTGGGCAGGTAATCCGACTGATTGATGCTCGATCATAGGTTCCTATTTCCTGTTAGGTACTTCTCTTGTCTCGTGGCGCAGCAAGAAGCAGGATGTGGTTTCTCGTTCCAGTACTGAGGCTGAGTATCGTGCCCTTGCCGACACCACTTGTGAGCTTGTTTGGCTTCGCTGGCTCTTGGCTGACATGGATGCTCCACAGCCCACTACCACTCCTCTTTATTGTGACAATCGTAGTGCTATCTACATTGTTCATAATGATGTCTTCCACGAACGCACCAAGTATATTGAGATCGACTACCACATCACTCGCCAGCATCTCAAGAAAGGAAATCTCAAGTTGTTCTCCATCTCCTCTGCTAACCAGCCTGCTGATATCTTTACCAAGACTCACTCGCCTGGTCGTCTTCGAGATCTTATATCCAAACTCCAGTTGGCTTCCTCCTTGCCACCTCGAGTTTAAGGGGGAATGTTAGTGTATAGCTTAGACTAGTTTAGCCCATTGGGCTTAGTCCAGTATATTGTACTTGTAGTTTACTCCTTTTACTTGTACTGCACACATACCTAACCTATATAAGGCTCTCTATTGTACATTATTATACGTACTTCAATATACAGACTATTTAGTCTTTCTCACACTTTATACTGTTAACAATATTGTCATTGCATTGTCACCAAGAGTTTAGGGCTAACCTAGCACCTGTATGTACCTAGGGTTCATTGTATATACAATTGATTATAGTTAAAATTTAGTTGTGGATTTAGGTAGTTAGACTGAACCACGTTAACTTTGTTACTAAGATTAATATTTCATGAATGAAAATTGCATGTACAATTCAAGGCAATGGCCAAGATAACCACAAGATTCGCTAATTGTTACTAGCTAAATATTACTCAATTTCCACACCTACTCTAATTGTTAGTCATATGGCATAATTCTCTAATGCTTGGAACTACTTTGACATGGATTGGCACATGTGTAGTCATTAAGCTAGACCTGATTGCGCTTGACACAAACACACAGAGGTTGGACTTGCATGCATGTGTATATGTTAATGTATTGCTTGGTCTGTGATATGTTGCACTACTTCTCTCATAAGCAAAGCACTGCCTACCCTCCTTAGCATGCACAACACTCATGTATATATCTCTTTCCTTGGAAAAAAATTAGGTAGATAAATTCACTACAACAAAATGTATTTTTAGTGATGAAAATTAGTGAGGAAATATTTTTTGTCGCTAAAAATATAGCTTTATCGACGAAATGTGAATTTCGTCACTAATAATGAAAAAAATTATAACATTTAGCGATGAAAAATAAATTTCGTCACTATTGTGATCTGAAAAATGGGCACCAGCAGAGGGAAACTTTAGCGTGAGCTTAATTAATTTATAGCGACGAAATATTTTGTTGCTAAAAGTTGAAATTTTTAGTGACAAAATATTTCGTCACTGTAGGTATTACTGTGGATAGTATTAGTGATGAAAATCCTTTCGTCGCTATAAGGAAGAATTAGTGACGAAAAATAGTCATCACTAAAAATAATAATAGTTTTGCACTTATATGTTTTTAGCGATGAAATCACAATTCGTCACTAAAAGTATGCTTTAGTGACGAAATATGAATTTCGTCTCTAAAAATCTTAACAAAACCTGGGTTCTTTAGTGATGAAACTGACATTCGTCGCTAAAAACATAAAAAAAAATACCTTTTGCGACAACGAAGTGGGCATTGGCAATAGAAAGGAATTTGTCGCTAAAGGCTTCTTTATAAACCCATTACCTTTGTTATTTCTTTTTGATGAACTCTATTTGACTCACAATTCGTCACAACCAAAAGAAACCCGCCTCGAAAGAAACCAACCTACTGATGAGAACCCAAGCATCGCCGATCCCAAAAGAAACCGTCGCCGATTAGAACCCAAGCGTTGTTGATCCCAGAAGAAACCATCGTCGATGAGAACCCAAGCGTCGACGATCCCAAAAGAAACCATCACTGATGAGAAGAAAGTCAAGCGTCGCCCAAACGTCGCCGATAAGAAGAGACCGAAGCATCTCCGATAAGTAGAAACCCAACCCATTCGCGATGGTTCCAACCACCGACGCCGATAAGAACCCATTTGTGACGATTTCGAAGTCGTCACCGCCATTGACTTCGAAACTCACACCCATTCTTGCGACGGTTGACGATTCCGGCGGCCTTTTTGACTGTAGGTACTTTCTATTCATCTTCTTTTAATGCCTTTTTAAGATTTTTTTAAGATTTATTTTATGTTGTTCTTTTTGTTTTTTATTTTTTATTTTTATTTTTTATTTTTATTTTATATTTGATAATATGTGGATGGTAATTTTCTTTTGAATTTATAAAATGGGTATTGCAGTGCTTACTTCTAAATTTGATGGGATTATTTAATTTTATGGAACTTATGTCACTGCATTTTAACTAAAGGGGAAAAAAAGAAGAGGAGGAAGGGGAGATATGATAAAATTTGTGGCAAAGGCTATCCATTGCAGATTTTCACTTTAGAAACTATATATAAATTTTCACACACACGTGTGTGTGTTTTCATTGCTTGGAAATGCCTATGTTTTACTAACAGATTATTATTTCTTTAGAAAAGATTGACTTTCACATTGTTGTCTAAATATAGACAAATGAAAGCATAATAGAGTATTAGTTGACTTTCACATTGTTGTCTTCAAAAAATCAGTTTACTTCGTTGGGAGGAAGATTTAATAAGAAAAAAGGAAGATCATGTAGGTGTCAACTTCTTGTTCACATAATTATTTTTGTGGTAGGGATGTCCTGCCAAAGGTTAATGTGATCACCGAGAGTCTGCGTGGTGGTGCAGTGCAGTCAGCAAGTCACTTTGACTTGGCCCTCTTGCATCAAGCGTGAGAATACTCATAAAATCTATGTAGTGTAGTTAGCACAAGGAAAGCCGAATTCTCTTTGAGTAAGCCCCCTGACTTCTCTTTTGCCTTTTATTTTATTTATTTTAATTTTCAAAAAAATAAAATAAAATAAATTCATGTTGCTGGCTTTGTCTTTCTTTAATAAAATTTGTGGAATATATTTAGAATTTTGTTTCATTATATTGGATTTTTAGAAGTTGGGATTTTTTGGTTTAGTCTTAAACATTGCTGTGCTCATGCTTTTTATGCTATACTCATATTGATATTCATTTTGTATGTTGTAGTTGGAGTATTTGGTGGCTTTGGTAGCAAGGAGTGAGAACTGTATTATTAGAAATTTAATGGTTTTTGGTTGAATGTGATGATAAGGTTAGTGATTGTTTGGGTTGCTGTGAGGGAATAGAAAGAGGCTTAGATTTGTGAAAGTCAAAGACCAAAGCTTAGCCAACAAATCGGACTTGTATGCTTAGCTTGATCATAGTAAGTAAAATCTGTTCAAATACCTATAAAACTCTATACTTGTGATGTTTGTGATTGGTTTTGTGGTGGGTTGTTGTGTTGGAGCAAGCGGGTGGCTTGCATGGTGTTATAAGGTGGTTTAAATTCATATTGAGAGTGTTTTTAATTTCTTGCAAATGTGAATGAAACTTTTTAATTAGATGTGATGAGTATTACTTTATTTGATTTCAATACTTGTAAACACTCTATGCTTGTGATGTTTGTGATTGGTTTTGTGAAGCATTGTTGTGTTGGAGCAAGCGGGTGGCTTGCATGGAGAAACTAGGTGGTTTAAATTCATATTGGGAGTGTTTGAGTGTGCAATGTATATATGTTTAAGTATTAATATAGACTTGTGCATTCATGAATGAGATATCATGAGTTGTGCGTTCATGAATTAGATATTAGAATACATTATGTGTGAGTTATCCTTATTTTACTAAAGTAGAAAAGAAAGTGTAGTTTACACACACACACACACAGAATGCTGAGTGGGCTCTGCACGTGTTACCTTCCTGACAAGCCCATACACCTCCACCTCTTTTGCTGGCGCGTGTTCTCCACCGCCTGTGCGGTGAACAAGAAGAAGAAAGAGAAGGTGATAGTGATATCTGGGCCCACTGGCACCAGAAAGAGTAGTTTTGGTTTCATATGTGGGTTTTGAAGTTGTTTATGAGTTCATTAATTTTGGAGTGTTTTTTGTGGTGGAGACTTTTTCGGGGTCATCTGTTGGGATTTTGTGGAGGTGGGTTATTGTTGTTTTTAACTTTGGATTGGTTGTGAGCTATGGGGTTCAGTTTTTGTTGATGATTTTATGATTTGGGTATGTGGTTTTGTTTTTGAATTTGTAAAAGGTGGAATTTTTTTTTCTTTTTTCTTTTTTCTTGTTGTTGGTTTGAATTCCAATTTGGCGTTTGAACATGGAATTTGCATTTGTATATTCTTTTGTTGAAATTTGATTAGTTAATTCCTTTATTGAAAATATTGAGATGGCTATTCAAGGATGGGTTTAATGTAGTAATATGGGATTTCAACATTGGAGGTTGTTATTGGCTTGAGATTGGTTTGTTTCTCAACAAAAATTGAAACTTTTTGGCTCACAGCTGAGGTTGATCTTGTGATTGATTCATTTTGTTCAAGTAGAACAAAAACCTGTTGGTTTTTTACTTTTTTTTTACAAATTTAATTACTTATGAACTTGGTGTGATATAATAGGATTTACCACCCTCTTTGTCATCTGAGGTAAATTTTTCATTAGATACAGCTATAGTTCTTCGTCTCTTACATAAAGTAATTTTTTTTTTCTTAAAAAAAAAAAATTTCTTTTCTTAAGATGGATAGTTGACTTAGATTTAGATAGCTATAGTGTATATTAGATTCTTTCACAGTAAGGGCATAAGCCACCGACACATACACAGGCAAAATATATAGTCAAGTGGTTTATGGAAATGGTTAAATTCTTTCTTAATACTTGTCTGATATTGGGGAAAATTGAGCTGGTATTAGAGTTGTGGATTCTATTGGGTAGGTATTAGAGTTTGGCTTAGATGCAGAAATTTTTTTATGGAACACCTCTCACCCTCTATCTGATGTATTTACTTTGTGACACTCCATGGGATAGGGGCCAATTAGTGTAGTTTGTGGCTTAGCTGCAGAAAATGTTCTCATTGATGCATTTCCCCTACATAAATAGCCAAGGATGAGATAACCTCATCAGCAAATCCTAAAACATAGGAACTAGTCTTATCCTATGGGGGTGGTTCAACTTCAAGTTAAAACACTTTTTGGTTAGTACTTAATTTTAGCAATTGACCCACACTACATGGTGTGACTACTTTTTTTTATGCATTATTTGAAACTAATTGTATTATATTACACTTGAAAATCTATATTTGCTTTCTACAACTTATACATTAGGAGTTGTGATTTTAATTCATTGATGTGGCTACTCTTAATGCATTGTTAGAAATGTTTCTTATAACATAGTTAATGTTTTTACTTTACGATTTTAATGTAGTATTGTTTTTATGTTTGTGCAGATATCTTATTGGTGGCTTTTTGGGGATTTACTTTTGGCATTACTTGAAGACATATGAGGACATCTTCCGTTAGCTCTAATTATATTGTGCTACACTTTTTGTATTGTTATAAAACATCTTGAGTTATTGTATGTGTTGCAAACAATTATTGTATGGAAGGAGTTTGAATTGGATACTTGTTTTATTTTTTACTTGTGGAATGTATGGATCTTTTTTTATAAATGTGTTGTTGAAATAAATGTGTCATTCAAATGTGAGATTTTAATAATGTAATGACAGGTTACAGGTTAATATCAAAGCCATGAAAAAAATAAAAACAGAAAATAAGTTTTAGCGACGAATTTTTTCGTCAGAAATATGGCAACAAAAAATTGTTTTAGCGACGAAATATTTCGTCACTAAATGTAGCAATATTTTGTAAGAAATGGTTTTAGTGACGAAAATTTTTGTCGCTATATGTGCCTGGATTTTCTTAAAAATAGTTTTAGTGTCGAACTTTTTCGTCACTATATGTACATGAACATAGTTTTAATGACGAAATTATTCGTCACTAAATATAATTTAATAAACTAAGGTGTTTTTAGTGACGAAATATTTCGTCATTGAATAGTGTTTTTAGTGAGGAAAACATTTAGCGACAAAATAGTTTCGTCACTAAAAGTTTTTTTTTTTTTTTTTTAAACAAATCGGACTTTTAGTGACGAAATTTTTGTCACGAAGACTTTTAATGAGGGGGCTTCAGCGACGAAATGAGTTTCGTCACTAAATGTCCAATTTCGTCGCTAAAGGTTCTTAGTGACAAAAAACTAGACTTTTAGTGACGAATTTTTTCGTCACTAAAAATACATTTTGTTGTAGTGATTATACTAAAAATAAATTATGTAGAAGAATAAATTAAGTATATATCTCTTTGGTTTGCATAGAATTAGTGAGGTAGGATATAAAAACTACACTATATTGAAGTAAAATTTTATTTATTATTATGATTATTATTTTTATTTATTATTTTTTTATGGACAATATCATGATATTCTAATGAATCAAGGTTGTCAAAATTGGGATCCTACGTAGGATTGTGAGAGGTAGGTGGGATTGTGGATCATAAGATCCTACATCATTTGAGAAAAAAAAAAAAACACATTGGTATGTTATATAATCACATGAATTATATATTCATTCATAATTTGCATCCATTTGATGTAATCACCATATATCACTACATCCATTTGTAAGCATCATTTAAAGGGGTCAAAAACCTCAAAACGTGACACTTTATTGAGATGTTATTTTTCATTTGAGTTCAACTGACATTCTATCTCTCTATATTAGAATATCAAAACTTGGTCTATTGGGATTTTTTTTTTCTTTTTCTTTCATTTGAGTCCAACTGAACCTTTTGTCAAGTTAAAAAAGATTACAAAAAACTAATACCGTTTGGGATCATTAGAATCGTACAATCCTATCGATCTTGAACAATCTCAAAAATCCTTGAAAGATCCGAATCGTCTTGGGCAAGTGGGATCGTAAAATCATAGGATCATAGGATTTAGATCGGGATTTTGACAACCATGAATGAATATTTAACATATGGGGAAATTACAATAAACCCACCTATGTTAGGTCTGTTTTCACTTTGCCTACTCATGGTTCAAAACTTAACATTTTGCCCATCTGAGGTAACTTCCATTAGGGATCTGTTAGCCACCTCTTCCTTTGCCATTAGAAAAACATATTTTTAGGGAAAAACAAACATAACAAAGATAAAAAAGTTCGGGTTTTTGATTGCTTAAGAACTTCTATGAGAACAAAGTGAAGGAATACCACACCAATCAAATATGCTATAGTTCTAAAGTTCTAAAAAAGATAATCCATTATTGAAAAAACAAAAAAAGATAATCCAAAAACCCAACCGGTTTTAAAAACTACCAAATAACAATCAATTTCATTTTTAAACCATCAAATAATCACGTCAGCTAAGAGAGGGACTGATAAGATTCTCTCCAAATTCTAGAGAGACAGAAGTAGATCCACCACTAATCTCAAAATCTATGATCTCCCAAATTCAACCTCTACCGATCTCCAACTCCGATCTCCCAAATCAAATCTCCGACTTCGATCTCCACTGGTCTATGTGGTTGTTGATTTGTGTCGCCAGGCTTGCCCTTCACCGAAGCTGACTTATTCTCCTCAACAATCAAAGCCACAACCCATAAATCCACTTGTTTCTTCTAAGATCGAGTCCTAAATGATACATTGTTGACTGGGTAATTTGTGGGTTAGGAGTGATTTAGATACTTGATGTTTTGGATTTGATGATTTTAGTACTTTGCTATTGTGGTTGGGTTTCAGAGTGGGTTTGAAGTTGGAATTGGGGGTGGGTTTGAAGTTGGAAGGTTCCTTCCATTTCCTTGATTGGTGGTGTTTGGTTGTGCAAAAAAGTACTGAGAATTAGGAGAGGCACAAGCAGCACCTAGGGTTGCCACCACCAAACCCCTGGCTAATCTACCACAATCCAAACCCACAGATGGATTTCTCTTTACCTTATTCTTCGGTTGTTGATTGGTTATCTCTATCTCACTCTCTTTTGTTAATAACGTTGCTAGTTGTTTAGAGATTGTTGGTCTTCTTGTAAAAATTGGTTCACAAATTTGAGTTGTTATGAGATTGTTGATATTGATATAGATTAAAAGTGATTTCATTGAGCCCTTTGATTCGTGTGCTATTCCTCCACTTTGTTCTCATAGAAGTTCTTAAGCAATCAAAAACCCTAACTTTTTGATTTTTGTAATGTTTGTTTTGTCCTAAAAATATGTTTTTCTAACGGCAAAGGAAGAGGTGAGTAACAGGGCCCTAACAGAAGTTACCTCAAGTGGGCAAAGTGTTAAGTTTTGAATCACGAGTAGGTAAAGCGAAAACGGGCTTAACCACAGATGTGTTTAATGTAATTTCTCCTTTAACATACAAACACACTTCTAATATTTTTGTTTAATAAAAATTTGGATTTATGATCCTCAATCTGATTTGCTTAAACCCTTTGATGATCTGCTTAGAATCCCAATTCTAACAACCTTCCAAACTGAAATAGCTAAAAAGATTAAAAAGAAAAAGAAATAGCTAAAAAGAGCGATTTCGTAAAGGTAAGAGGCTGTATATAATTTAAAACAATACTAGCCATGTAAAGAATGCCAAGAGACAATAATAAAAGATGTTAGTGAGTTCATAAGAAAAAGAAAAAAGAAGAAGAAGATGTCGGTGAGATTATATGCAGTTTCTTGCTGGTGGAATACAGAATCACAGGCCAAAATTGGCTTTTACCCATTTCGCCCCATGTTTGAAACTAATTAGGGAAATGCCCTTGTTTTGAAACTCAATTTTCTAAAAATCGAGTTTGAAATGTAAAACTCGATTTTTAGAACATCAAGTTATAGCGAACGTGGACTTAGAATTTTTTTTTTTTTTTGGAACTTGAGTTTCATGTAAAGTACTCGAGTTCCACTTGAAATTTTTCAAGGAACTCAAGTTCCTTGAACTTGAGTTCAATTATTATTATTATTTTTTAATTTTCAGTTCGCTATAACTCAATTGTCCAAAAATCAAGTTTTAAATTGAAATTTGATTTTTAGAAAACCGAGTTTCAAAACAGGGGCATTTTCCTAAATAGTTTCAGATATGGGGCATTTTGTTTAAAAATTTCGGCAAAAGAGGCAAATGCCCATTTTCTCTTGGAAATTAGGGACAAAATTGGCAAATGCCCTTTTTGGGCAAAAAAAGCAGCATTTTTCCCCCTTTTCCAAACTAATTAAGGAAATGCTCATCTTTTGAAACTCGATTTTCTCAAAATCGAATTAAAAAAAAAAAAAAAAAAAAATTCTAGAGCCCTATAGTGTCGTTTTAAGGACATAAAGTAGCGTTTTGGAACTCGAGCTCACGAACTTGAGTTACATGCAATTTTTTTTTTCTTTTTTTACCTATAACTCGAGTTCATGGAGCTCAAGTTTTAAAACACCACTATAGGTCCTTAAAATGTCACTATAGGCTCCTTAAAAACGCCACTATAGGGCTTAACTTGATTTTGAGAAAATCGAGTTTCAAAAGAAGGACATTTCCCTACTTAGTTTGGGAAAGAGGACATAAAGCTGCTTTTTTTGCCTGAAATGGGCATTTGCCAATTTTGTCTTGAAAATTAGTGTTACGTACACATACTAGACTGAATAGAATAGATTTGAGTAATGGTTGTGTCTAAGCATTATTTGATATACATCCTTGATTAATAATTTAATACTATATTTTTATTATGCACCCATTAAGACGAAAACATAAATAATTATTTTATAAAATGTTGCAATTTATGAAACATTTCATGGCACTAGAATTATTGGGTAGGAAATGGACTAAAATTACTCTAGTTGTCTAGTTTAATTATGTAGGCATAGAGAGGGTGAACGGTGAATGAATAACGATGAAGATGAAGACTTGGTACATTGTTGTGTTGTCCAAAAAGTAAGAGTATGGAAGCACATCATTTTCTCATTCCCACTTTAATTTTTTGGAAAACTAAAGACTTGTGGAAACTGAAACTGATAGGCTCGATCAAATCATCATCGTCCATACGTTCACGACTAGTGGTGGACGACCTAACCAATATCGTCCTAGAAGAAATGGCCGTCGCTCAAGGATGAGTAAACCCACTTCCACCCCTCGAGGAACCGTTATAAAACGTTAATCAACCTTCAGACCGTTGGGAGGGGCAGCTCACCATTAACACCCCGTAGGGGCGTTACCAGGCAAGAATAAAGTCTCCATCAAGACTCCACCAACGGCTAGAAGAAACCACTTGTGAGTGCACGCATATAAATACATAACCCCAAAAGGGGTGGAGGTAAGACAAAAAAATCTAGCACAGTATTTTCACAGTTCTCTTTTGTCAATCTTTCTGACTTTGGCATCGGAGACCTTTTTGCAGGCACCACACCGACGAACTACACCCGTTTTCCCTTCACTCGTTACTGAGGATTAGGTTGGTTGAGGACGACTTCCATCTGGACGATCTGAGCATCATCAGTTTGGCGCCATTTGTGGGGACGACGATTCAACACGTGATCTGTCCCCGGTCCAGATGGAATCCAGTACAAACCCAAATCCCGCTGCATTAGCCCTACAAATCCAGTCGCTATCAGCCACTGTGGAAGAACTCACCAGACAGAACCAAGAGATGAAGCAACAGTTGCTACAGGAAAGTAATCGTGCAGACAGGGGTGACGACGAAGACAGCAACAGAAGGCAAACCAGCACTCCGAAAGAGGCAAGCTCGGATCTCTTAAGAGACATGAGGAAAGAGATGGACGAACTGAGGAACGCCATCAAAGGAAAAACGGACCAAAGCTTGGAGAGGATCGTCCGGAAGACAGACTCACCTTTTACCATGGTCGTCCAGGAGTGTCCAGTACCCTCCAAGTTCCGTGTACCCCAGCTAGAACCCTTCGATGGGCTGAAAGATCCCTTAGATCACCTGAATACCTTCAGGACGACCCTAGGCCTTCAACTGCCACCCGATGAGATTTTGTGTCGCTCCTTCCCTACAACTCTCAAAGGAGCAGCTAGGGAGTGGTTCAACAAGTTGCCAACATCGTCCATTGATAACTTCGAACAGTTAAGTAGTTCCTTTGTTCGTCATTTCGTAGGTAGGCAGCGTCCAAAAAGGACTGCCGACCATCTGCTTACCATCAGACAAGGAGAGAAGGAACCATTGAGGTCTTATGTGACACGTTTCACCCGAGGAATGCTGGAAGTAGACGAGGTGGACGACAAGGTACATCTCACGACCTTCAAAGCAGGGTTGAAGTCCAGAGATTTTGTGGCATCTTTGGCAAAGAACCCCCACTAAGACAATGGCCGAGGCATTGTTGAAAGCACATAAGTACATGAACGCGGAAGAAGCCCTAGCAGCCATTGACGGAGTAGAAAAGAAGAAGGAAAAGAAGAAGGAAAAGGAGGACGATCGACGAGGGCAAAAAAGGGATCGGGCTGATTGACGGAATGACGATGGAAATAGGCAGAGGGAGGACAAGAACCCTCATCCAGTGAAATTCACACCGCTGATGATGCCCGTTGACCAGATTCTAACAGAGATAAGGGACGAACCGTCTCTCAAGTGGACAAGACCACTCCATTCAGTGCCTGGTTTGCGCGACAAGAGGAAATACTGCCGCTTCCACAAAGATCATGGGCATTACACGGAGGATTGCAGGGACCTAAAAAAGCATATTGAAGAGCTCATCCGTAATGGGAAACTACAACAGTATATAAAAAGGGGAGATTCCGACAGGTATGGATAGAAAAGCCAGCAAGTTAGTGCAAGGAGAGACGAAGACCGCCCCCAACCTCGTCCACAAAGCGCACTGGGGGAGATAAAAACTATCGTCGGAGGACCAACCACTGGGGGATCATTCAAATCCCTCAGGAAATCATACCAAAGGCAGGTAAACAGTGTCCACAGTATACCTCCGTTAAAGCAAAGATGAACCAATGGAGACTTGTACTTCTCTGAGGAGGATGCCAGAAGTGTAAAGCAACCTCATGATGACCCACTCGTCATTATGATCATGATCGAGGGGTTCAACACGTGAAGAGTCCTGGTAGACAGTGGAAGCTTAGCCGACATAATCTATCTTCCTGCCTTCCAGCAACTAAAACTAGACCCAAAAAGGCTCCGTCCTTTTGAGTCTCCCCTCGTCAGTTTCAGCGGAGACAAGGTATACCCCAGAGGAATAGTGACATTAACAGTGACAGCCGGATCATACCCCCTCCAGGTAACCAACCAGCACAATTTCCTGATAGTGGACTCACCCTCGTCCTACAATGTGATCATAGGAAGACCAATGCTCAATCGCTAGAAGGCTGCTATTTCCACCAACTGCTTAAAGGTGAAGTTCCCAACAGAATAGGGGATCGGAGAAATTAAAGGAGACCAGGTATTGGCAAGAGAATGCTATCAGGCTGTCCTGGCCTCAAAAGAGAACCATACGTGGACGATCGAAGAGAAATCGCCAGAGATTGTGGAGAAGCTTGAAACGGTAGAGCTGGCTGAAAGGAGTCCACCAAAGACGACCCAAATAGGGACGAACCTGAGTCCCAGAATGAAGGAAGAGATCGTCAGCTTCCTGAAAAGCAACCTCGATATATTCGCATGGAGCCACAAAGATATGTTGGGAATCCCAGCAAGCCTCATCCAGCATCACCTGAATGTTGACCTGGGAAAGAAGCTCGTCCAGCAGAAAAGGAGAGTCTTTGGCCCCAAGCGAAATAAGGCAGTGATGGACGAAGTAAATAAGTTACTTGCAGCCGAATTTATTCTAGAAGTCCACTACCCCGAGTGGTTGGCCAACGTAGTCATGGTTAAAAAAGCAAATGGGAAGTGGAGAATGTGTGTCGACTTTACAGACCTAAATCAAGCCTGCCCAAAAGACAGTTTCCCACTACCCAGAATCGACCAGCTAGTGGACTCCACAGCAGGGCACAAACTTCTCATGTTTATGGACATGTTCTCCGGGTATAACCAGATATAGATGGCTGAAGAAGACCAAGAAAAGACTGCTTTTATCATTAGCCAGGGACTATACTGTTACCAGGTTATGCCTTTTGGACTCAAGAACGCAGGTGCCACCTATCAAAGGTTGGTGAACCAGATGTTCGAGAAGCAAATCGGGAGAAATGTGGAGGTTTATGTTGACGATATGCTCGTCAAGAGAAAAGAGGAAGAAGATCATCTGGACGATCTCAGGGAGACGTTCAATACGCTCAGGCAGTACAGCATGAAGCTCAACCCGTCCAAGTGTGCTTTTGGGGTTTCCTCGGGAAAATTCCTCGGGTTTATGGTTTCGCGGAGAGGGATAGAAGCAAACCCCGAGAAGGTCAAAGCCATCCTTGAAATTTCCTCACCCAGGATGGTCAAAGAAGTGCAATCCCTCACAGGAAGAATAGCAGCCCTCAACAGGTTCGTCTCGAAGGCTACAGACAAATGCCTTCCATTCTTCAAGACTTTGAAGAAAGTGTTTTCCTGGACTGAGGAATGCGAAACGGCGTTCCAAGAGTTAAAGCGCTATCTTAGCAACCCTCCGCTCTTAAGTCCGTCGAAAGAGGGCGAAGACTTATTCCTGTACTTAGCTGTGTCTGTTACGGCCGTCAGCGCGGTGTTGATCAGAGAAGAAGACAGGTTGCAACTTCGTGTGTATTACGTCAGCCAGGCTTTCCAGGGTGTCGAGACGCGGTATCCTCGCATAGAGAAGATCACCTTCGCCCTGATTATGGCTTCGACAAAACTTCGTCCATACTTTCAAGCCAATCCCATCATTGTAATGACGAACCAACCCATCAAAAAAGCAATGAACAAACCCGAAGTGGCAGGACGAATGGTACAGTGGGCAATCGAGCTCAGCCAATTCGACATAAAATACCGTCCACGGACAGCAGTAAAAGCACAGGCATTGGCTGATTTCATAGCAGAATTCACCACCCCTGGGAGCGTAGAGAGTCTCTGGACGGTAAACACAGATGGTTCGTCCACTCAGAAAGGAGGCGGAGCAAGCATCGTCATCACTTCCCCTGAAAAAAATGTTCCTAAGTATGGGGTCCAGCTCAAATTCCCTGTAACCAATAACGAAGCAGAATACGAGACCTTATTGACGGGATTGAGGATAGCTCAGACACTCGGAGGTGAGAATATTGTGCTCAAGAGCGACTCCCAGCTCGTCATAGGGCAAGTGAAAGGGGAGTACGAAGCAAAGGAGGCAAGGATGCAGAAGTATCTCAAACTGACGAACCAACTGTTAAGCGCCTTTAATTACATAGAGTTCATCCAGATCCCCAGGGATCAGAACACTGAAGCTGACGAGGTTGCATGAAGTGTCTCAACGGAAAACCAAAATAAAAGGTTCGATTGGAAGATGGAAGAACAAAACTCTCCTAGCATCCAGGAACTTCAAACTCTCTAGGTGCACACCGGCCCTGGATGGACGAGCCCGATTTTGTCATTCCTTCGAGAAGGACGACTACCGTCAGATCCAGAAGAAGCTAAAAAGGTCCAGAAACGAGCAGCCAGATTTACGATACATAATGACGAACTCTACAAAAGGGGTTACTCCCAACCGTATTTGAGATGCGTAGAAGGGGAGGAAGCCAAATACATCCTGGAGGAAGTGCACAGAGGAATCTGCAGAGACCATATGGGGGCAAAGTCCCTTGTCAGGAAGATCATGAGAACAGGCTACTTTTGGCCAACAATGCAGCAAGACGTAGCTGATTTCGTGAAGAAGTGTGATAGTTGCCAAGGTATGGGAATGTTCAAAGAATCCCTGGGGAAAAGATGACCACAATCCCCTCGCCCTGGCCATTCGCACAGTAGGGGATCGACATCATGGTTCCCTTACCTTAAGGGAAGAGACAAGTAAAATTCCTGCTCATCGCTATCAACTACTTCACAAAATGGGTGGAGGCAGAAGCTCTGGCGACAATCACCAAAGCAAAGGTACAAAATTTTGTATGGAAAAATATTGTTTGCAGGTTCGGGATACCAAGGACGATCATATTAGATAACGGT
This sequence comes from Quercus berberidifolia, assembly GCA_028535905.1. NCBI lineage: Eukaryota > Viridiplantae > Streptophyta > Magnoliopsida > Fagales > Fagaceae > Quercus > Quercus berberidifolia. The sequence goes on from JAPQVW010000008.1 coordinate 24,606,701, forward strand.
CGTCAGTTTGACAGCCAAAAGTTCAGATCATTTTGCTCGGGCTTGGGCATAAAAAACAGGTACTCATCGCTAGGTCATCCTCAGGCCAACGGACAGACGGAAGTAACCAACCGGACCCTGCTCAAGATTATCAAGTCCCAGTTAGTGAGGGCAAAGGGAATGTGGCCTGAAGAACTGCCAAGTATCTTATGGGCATATAGGACGACAGCACGGACACCAACAGGAGAAACACCGTTCAGTCTGACATATGGCACAGAAGTGGTCATCCCGGTCGAAGTTGGGCTCACTAGCCTTAGGAGAGAATTCTTTGACGAACAAACCAATGATGACCAATTGAAACAGAACCTAGACAGCCTGGACGAAATTAGAGACCAGGCATCCCAAAGAATGACCAAATACCAACAAAAGATAGCCGAATATTATAATCGAAGAGTGAAGCTGAGAAGATTCAACGTTGGAGACCTCGTCCTTAGGAAAGTCACCCCTGCAACAAAAGATCCAACATAAGGCAAACTGGGAGCGTCCTGGGAAGGGCCCTACAGAGTCGTCCATTATTCACGTCAGGGAAGTTACCATCTGGAAGAATCAGAAGGAAAGAGACTTCCTCGTCCATGGAATGTCGAACATCTAAAGAGGTATTACGAAAAGGAACCATAGCCTGATTGTAAAACCCAATTTAATACTTCCTGTCTTATGTAAGCGATTATTCAAAACCCGTTACTTATTATTCAATTCATAAGTATTATCTAGTATTTCTTAAGTGTTATTCAGCAAGTCATGCGCCACAATTCTTTCCAAAAACACAAACGATCGACCTAAACAAAGAAAGACGATAAGATTCCTTAAATGGATGTACATCGTCCAACAAAAAAAATGACGATAAGATTCCTTAAATGGATGTACATTGTCCCAAAAAGAAAAATGACGATAAGATTCCTTAAATGGATATACATCGTCCAACAAAGAATGACGACTAGATTCCTTAAATGGATGCGTATCATCCAACAAATCAAGACGATCAAATTCCTTGAATAGACGAACCTCGTCCATAGTAATAAAAAAAAATAAAAAAATAAAAAAATAATAAAAAAATAATAAAAAAACAACGATAATGAACTTCGTCTAGGGACGAAGAGATTGACGTCATCTAAAAAAGAGGAAGCAAAATCCCCAAAAAAGGTGCACGGAACAAAAGTACCTTAAGAGGCACAGGATGACGAGGATAAATTTAATGTGCCAGCAAACTTTTTCAAAGTCCCCAAACAGGGAAGAAATGAACATCCAAAAGAAAATCTTCACACAACACATGCAACCATGAAAGGCAAAGGTAAATGCGCAAATGTTTATATAAAGCCAAATTGTTAAATAAACTTACAAGATAAAGCTAAATTGTTCAGAGGCAAAAATGGGGCCCCAAAAAAACAAGTGGTGCATCCAAACATCAACTGTTTATACATACAAATGAAACAAAAAATAAAAACTTTTTCAAAAAGACAAAATCAAGCTGGAGGGGCAACATCGTCGTCCTTGTTCGCCTGGGAAGGTTCCGCACCGGTAGACGCCGTTGTCTGAGCCGCTTTGTCCTCCTCGATCTCCTTGTCAACTGCCTCAAAATCTAAGTCTTCAAGGTCCGTACCAGGTCCGTGCTTGATCAAATATCTCCAAAGCAGCTCAAACCCCTTGAAGTACCACTGGAACAGGATGGTGTTATATTCGTCCGTGTTCTGGAAAGCAGTGACGGCCTTGGCCACAGCGACTTTCATCTTCTGGGCAACTGCTGCTAGGAGTTCGTCCTTCTACTTCATTGACTGCTTTTCAACGTCTAGCTGCTCCGTCAAGACTTGAACTTGCTCCTTGGAAGCGTTGAGGGAGTCCATGGTTCCGATCAAGTCCTTCTGCAAGCCCGAAGCTTCAGCCTCCAATGCTTCCACCTTCGAGTTGGCCACGATGGCCTTCTCCTCATTTGCCAGATACTGCGTGGTAATGTGCATGGTCTCCCCCAACACCTGAGGACAAAAAAAAAAAAAAAAAAAAGCTCAATCAAAATCAACAAAAATGGTCAAGCAGTTAAAGACGAAGAAAAAGACAAAAATGTGGTGGATTACCTGCACGAGCTTGTGAACGTGATGGCTCACCATCTCGTGGGAAGGAACGCTCGTAATTTCCTTCATCTCCCCGGGGGTAAGGAGCTCGTTGGCACCATCCATGGCCGTTTCAACATCCGACCAAACACTGGCACCAACTTTCTCTTTCCCCTTGCTTGCCACTTTCTGCTTCTTGAAAGGACGAGCCACCTCCTCAACTGAAATACCAGGAGAGGCAGCCAAACCCTCATCCAGATCAAGGGCAAGTGTGGACGAGCCTCTCTCCACCACCTCCTTTTCTTTCTCCCTCTCCTTATCAGTAATTCTCAACCTCCTCTGACCTATGCTGGAAAGAGGCTCATTCTTCTTGTCCTTAACTTTCTTGTACATCTCTTTGTTAAACTTGGACGTCATTTCTACACAAAAGAGAGAAAGAATTTAAGGATGAAGAAAAAGAGAACCAGAGGTTAAGGACGAATAAAAAGAAAGTAAGGAGTTAAGAACGAAGAAAAAGAAGACAAATCTATTCGAAAGTACAGCTTACGTTTTTTCTCTTCTCAATCGAGGGTACTGAGGACGTAGAGGGAAGGCTCCGACCCCAAACAGTGACGAGCTAAGTGCACGGATAGATCAATTCACCAAAATCCTCGATCGTCCTTGCGTACTTGATTGCCGCCTGAACTCACTCTTTAAATTTGCTCTCAAGCTCTGGACGATCTTTCACTACAAAGACAACAGCAAAGGGGAAATTAAAATAAAAATAAAATAAAATAAAATAAAATAAAATAAAAAAGAGAATGAGAGAAAAGGGGAAAGGGGGCATCTCATAAGGAGCAAACGCACCAATCAAAGGGGTCTGCCACCGGCGTAGTAGCCTAGGAACGTTCCCCCATAAGTCATCAGGCAATGTTTCCCAACCGTCACCCGACACAAAGAAATATCTAGACTTCCAGTAGCGAAAGGACGACGGGAGATCAACTACCAGATGCAACCTCCTATTCCAGGGTACAAACTCATAATACCCAAATTCTTTGGACTCTTTCAGACGGTATATATGGACGAACTCATTGACCATGATCATGTCTCCGTCGGCAATGGTCGTCCAAATCACCATACAGCTAACAACTATTCTCCAAGAGTTAGGCATAAGTTGTCCCGGTGCAAGGTTAAAATGATGAAGAAGCTCCATGATGAATGGATGGACGGGGAACCGGAGGCCACACGAAAAAGCAGCCTCATAAAAGCAAACTTCCCTGTGGGCAAAGGCGCAAGCCTTTTCACCCTTCCTGGGAAGACGAGCCTTGGTCCCCTCAAGAAATTGGAATCTATCTTTAAATTTGCTAAAAACCTCTATTTTCAAGGAACAATTTTCCTTAAGGGCATGGAAGGGACGGACGACGGCCGGAGCGGGAGAATGGGAGGACGAGGGAGCACGAGAGGGCACGGTGGTCGCTGTATCGACCCCGACCCCTTCCTCATCTACGTTAGAGGACGAGCCCCTCTCTAAGTCACCTGACCCTTCCTCAAAACCCGTACTTTCCCCTCTTAGGATCCCTCGAGCAGACCGAAACCAGACCTGAGATTTTAACAGTAAAGGGTATAAGACACCCAACACCAATCCCAACCCACTACCCCTACTGACAAATTCCTCAACTTGTGGGTATGAACCGTTAGGCGAAAGCGCACCCAATGGGTCGCCTGAAAGTTCCACTAACGATCCTAAACGGGCAAAGAGAAAAGCTATAGAGGGAGAGTTACGCCTAACTTCGAAGTTATCCACCATTAAAGAGGAACAACACCACTCAGTAAGAAGAAGGGATAGTACAGAGAGGAGAAAGAACTTAAAAGACACAGATGCAAGCAAAATTCAGAAAGGAAAGAAAGCGTAAATGGGGGGCGTACCTGGAAATTAGGGAGAAAACTGAGAAGGTTAGGAGCAAAACACGCAAGTGAGGGAGAAACCAACCACACAGAAGATGAGGAAATGAGAAAAGGAAAGGCCAAAGTAATCAAAGGGTTCTGCCTTGGAAAGTGAGGGAAAACTGAAAAGGTTTTCGCCGGAAACGAGATCCCCCAGCCAATGAAAATCAACCACGTGGCCACGAAGTGAGCCACAGCCACCATTAAGCAATCAATGCGGAGCAGAACCCCAAACGCCATAACTGTAAAAAAAAAAAAAAAAAAAAAAAAAAAAAAAAAAAAAAAAATGATAGAGGGGATATATAAAATAAATATCTATATATTTACTCAAATGAACCTGTAAAACCCTTTCATATTCCTACGACTATCCAAGATATGGACGATTAAGGAATAGGGGGGCAGCTGATAGGCTCGATCAAATCATCATCGTCCATACGTTCACGACTAGTGGCAGACGGCCTAACCAATATCGTCCTGGAAGAAATGATCGTCGCTCAAGGACGAGTAAACCCACTTCCACCCCTCGAGGAACCGTTATAAAACATTAATCAACCTTCAAACCGTTGGGAGGGGCAGCTCACCATTAACACCCCGCAGGGGCGTTACCAGACAAGAATAAAGTCTCCATCAAGACTCCACCAACAGCTAGAAGAAACCACCTGTGAGTGCACGCATATAAGTACATAACCCCAAAAGGGGTGGAGGTAAGACAAAAAACTCAAGCACAGCATTTTCACAGCTCTCTTTTGTCAATCTTTTTGACTTTGGCATTAGAGACCTTTTTGCAGGCACCACGCCGGCGAACTACACCCGTTCTTCCCTTCACTCGTTACTGAGGATTGGGTTGGTTGAGGACGACTTCCATTTGGACGATCATAATTGGCTGACAATCTGAGCATCATTAGAAACCATGGAAACTTCATGGAAGATGACCTCTCAATCTGTGCATGAATGATAATTATTAAATTTGCTTGAATTTCATATTACTATGCCCAAATAATTCGACGTTTAAAATACGTACAGTGCGTGTTACACGCACTAATCTAATAACTACATATATTGTTTATTATTATTATTTGATAAGTTAGTAATTGGAGTGGAAGGATTTGAATCATATATGCCTTTATTATAAACAGTCTCTTAGCAATCCTCTTAAAGTTATTACTCTTTTGTCAAGTTGTAATATTTTGGTCTAGTAGGCCAGACGTTTGAAATTGGTTAAACTTGCCCCACCCTCCTTTAAAAGTTACCATGGGTTTTTAGTGGAGGTTGTGATGTACCTTTGTGTTAAAACCTATTTTTCTTTCCCTTGTGTATATGTGTTTATTTCTCAAAAAAAAAAAAAAAAAAAAAAAAAATCTCCTTGTTAAAGAAGACTACTCAACTCATGATAAGGGAAGATTTCCTTCTTCTGTTAAAGGAAAGATCATCAACAACAACATATGTAATTACAAGAGAAGCTTAAACAGTTAAACTAGATAAAAATATAATTTTTTAGCTATTAGAAACATGGTGACATTCTTCAGTTCAAAGTTTCAAATGAAAATTAGTGTTACATACTAGATTGAATAAATTTGAGTAATGGTTTTGTCCAAGCAGTATTTCATATACATTCTTGATTAATACTATATTTTTTATTTTGTACCCATTAAAACGGAACACATAAATAATTATTTAAAAATAGCTGTAAGTTATGAAACATTTTGTGGGGCACTAGAATTATTGGGCGGGAAATGGAGTAAAATTACTCTAGCTAGTTGTCTGGTCTTATGTGTATAATGAGTGAAGGGCGATTGTATAAAGAGTGAAGAATATGAAAGCTCATTATTTTGTCATTCCCACTTTAATTTTCTAGATAGCTGAAGACTTGTGGTCATGTGGAAAGATTGCACCCCTGGAAACTTTGTGGAAGAAGACCTTTCAATCTGTGCATGAATGATAATTATTAAATTTGCATGAATTTCATTTTCATACTATTGTGCCTAAAGACCTTTCAATCCACTTGAGATATAAGGCTCTTAGAAATATTATTAAAGTTATGATTCTTTTTTCAAGTTGAAATATTTTGGTTTAGTAGGCTTGATGTTTGAAATTGGTTTTTGCTAATTTTTTTCTCCTTTATTTTCAATTCCTTTAATTAAAAAAAATGTAGACAAGTTTCCTTTTATTAAAAAAAAATGTATGACAAATTTACTGCAATGTGCAACATTTCCATGAATCACTCATAAGTTTTTAGATTCTCTATTTGCTTCTTCTAAAAAAAAAAAAAAAAAGCTCTATTTGCATATGTTGACTCAACTTTGTTTCCTTTTTTTCATATATAATTACTCCCATCAAATACTCCTCATCTCTTACCAACTAACATTCCCATTTCAACTCATTTTTTTTCTTTCTCATCTCCTCATTCAAATATTCACAACCTTCTGCTCATATATTGCAATGACTTTTCCTACCAACTGTGAGGGTCCTTTTTTGGACAGTACCCAGGCCCAAATAGAAACAAGGACCAAAGCCCCTCTTACCTGTTTTAAGGGACTGGGCTTGGTTCACCGTAGCTAAATGGGCTGATTATGAACCAGATGGTGCACAGAGCAGGAATCCTACAATACATACATACTAGCAAACAAGAAATATATGCATTGAACAGCAAAAGTATAATGAAGGGGCAATGCGATAGAGAAAGACACAAAGTAAATGTTAGGGATCCTTAAGATACTGTGTAATATTTCGTTAATTTCTCAATTGTGTAATACATCATGCTCACTAGGACGTATTACAAGGTCCAAATAAGTTCAAAAATCGTAGACTTAGATGGCTCTTCAGGCCTCTATAACTTGCAAAGTTTGAATTCCTTTAAATCCAAGTGTATTCTCTAGTGGCTGTTTGAATTCTAACAGAGTTTTCCCAATTATTCTACTCTAATTCACCGTTGTTGAATGCCCCTTCACTATTGGCTACTTCCCCTTTTTATAGTGTCATCCTAGGGTTCCAGGGTACTACTGATTCCCCCCATTTGCTCTCTTGGGTACCAAAACCAATGTTGTGCCAGCAACATTGGTGGTTGGTCCCTTTCTTATTTCTCATCATTTTCTCTTTTTGGTGCTTCTTCCCCAAAAGTCTCCTGCTAATTTTCCATTCTGGGGTGTCCTTAAAGAGTTGACCTTTGGTCATTCTTCCATTAAGGCCTCTTACCTTTTTTAGACTAGTTTTTGGCTGCCTTTCCTCTTGTCATTTTTTCCAAGTGAGCTGATTCCTTCTTGCCAGGTTGAAAGTCTTCCCAGCTACTTCCCTTCATGGTTCTTCCTTCATGAATTGTTGGTTTCCAAGCTTTTTGGTTCCTTTCTACATCATTGGGTGGCTGATAGGGATGTATTTGTTCTCGTTCCTTGTGTTTCTTGGCACTCCTTTTTAGCTGTCTTAATCTCATCTTAGCTTTACTGCACGTCTCGAGGATCCCGAACCCCTAGGTATCCAGGCCCAATTCTTACCACTCACCTAGTGATTTTCTGACCTTAGCGGACTGGGCTCTTTTTCTTCTTCCCTTTATTTCATGAATTCTAAGGCCTATCCATTTGTGGGTCTGGGTTCTTCCTTAAATCCCTTAATGGAGTTGGGCCTACCATCTTTTTTTCTTTATTGCGGGCTCAAGTCTTTTATTTTTTTTCATGGAGTTCAACTCTCTGTGTCATTTTGGGCCTTGGTGCAATATTGTGACTTTTTTAGACCTCAACACCAACAAAGGAGACAAATATTGTTTAACTAATCAAATAGTTAAAATGATTCCCACTTACAAAAGGTAAAGACTTTAGAGAGGAGAAAAAAAAATTGTGCAAGCCTATGAAACCAAACTTTATAGACTGAAATCTAAACACAATTACATGTTTATGTCCACTTTACTTTTTAACACAAATGCTCTAAAGTTTTCACAAAATTTTTCCTTCTTTTTTTAGTATTTGTGTATTTAAGTAAGAAATCTTACTTTTTGAATAAAAAATAAATATTATTTAAGTGATATTTATATAAAAAATGTCTACTTATTATGTTGGTAGCATTACTATGTAGTTTTACACCTCCACACTAAAGAGTCTTATTTTTTTAGTGTTATTGATAAAGATTTATCAATAATGTTTTTATTATATTTATAAAATTTATAAAATCTATAATGCTTTTGGAATTTTTTTTTCGAGAAGAAAATACTTGCATTTAAAGAAAAAAGCAAAAAACTAGCCGAAATTGGCTACAAGAATAGAGTTGATTGGTGGTGGAACATCCTAAGCTTTTGGAAAATATTTAATAGATGATTTGAGCAATATATCATTTAACTAATCAAACAATTAAAAAGAACACACACTTTAATTTAAAAAAAAAAAAAAAAAAAGGAAAAGAAAGAAAAAGGATGCACAATTCAAAAGAATATCTACGACTAGGTGGAATTTGCAAAGTAGTCATCTCTATGAAAAACCCGATTGATCAATCTCAATGGTTGAAATCACAACTTGATTGATGTTGTTTTTCATTGAGATAAGATGCCTTGGCTATTTTGCGAAAGTTATTTTATTTTATTATTTTATTATTTTTTGAAAAGAATAAAGTTATTGTTTTTATTATCCGCAATATTATATTATTTTTGAATATCAATAAAGTTATATCTTTCCTTAAATAAATAAACAAAAAGTAAAAAAAAAAAAATAAAGCCATGTAGTTTCGTAAAAAAAATAAAGCCGAGGCATTATTCCCCCTCACTTCAATGATACTCAGATTGTTTTAGTTCCTAAAATTGCTAAACCACAAAAAGTTACAGAATTTAGACCAATTAGTTTATGCAATGTGGTGTATAAAATGGCTACCAAGACCCTTGCTAACAGGTTGAGGAAAATCCTCCCAGCAATTATTAGTGATACTCAAAGTGCCTTTGTTAATGGTAGACTCATCACTGATAATATTCTAGTTGCTTTTGAAACAAAGCATCATATTAGCCAGAGGAAATCTAGAAATAGAGGAGAGATGGCTTTGAAGCTGGATATGAGCAAAACTTATGATAAGGTGGAATGGGTGTGCTTGGAGAAAATTATGGAGAAATTGGGTTTCCACCCTCGATAGAGGACCCTTATGATGCAGTGTGTCTCATCTGTGACCTATTCCATCAGAATTAATGGCAAGTCAAAAGACCATATTGTTCCTACTCAGGGTCTTAGACAAGGTGATCCTCTTTCACCCTACCTCTTCCTTCTTTGAGTTGAGGGTTTGTTTGCTTTAATTAAAAAAGTTGTTGATGATGTGTCTATGGAGGGTATTTCTGTTTGCAGGAATGGGCCTAGTCTTTCCCACCTTATTTTTTTGCAGATGATAGTATTATCTTTTGCAAAGCCTCCATTGCAGAATGTGAGTCCCTTTAGAGAGTTCTGAAAGTCTATGAAGAAGCATTAGGGCAACAATTAAATAGGGCAAAGACTTCGCTCTATTTCAGTAGTAATACTGATATGGTTATTCAATAGGAGATCAAGACTAGATTTGGGGCACAAGTTATCAAGCAGCATGAAAAATATTTGGGTCTACCATCTCTTGTGGGGAAGAATAGAAAGAACTCTTTTAAGGGAATCAAAGAGAAATTGGCAAAGAAGTTGGCTGGATGGAAGGAAAAATTACTTTCAAAAGCAGGTAAGGAGATTTTGATAAAAGCTGTGGCCCAGGAAATTCCTACGTATGCTATGAGTTGTTTCAAGATTCTGAACAAACTTTGTGATAAGATGACTAGCCTTATGAGGAATTTTTGGTGGGCTCAACAAAGAAACAAATGGAAGATGGCATGGATTAGTTGGGATAAGCTTTGCCCTCCTAAAGCTCAAGGGAGTTTGGGTTTTAAGCAACTGAAACAATTCAATCTAGCCTTACTAGCTAAGCAGGGTTGGAGATTACAATTTGGTGGAGACTCATTGTTCTATTGTGTTTTCAAGGCTAAGTATTTTCCAAGGTGTGATTTTCTTCAAGCTTGTTTGGGTGCAAATCCATCTTATGCTTGGCGAAGTATCATGGCAAGGCAGGATATTGTCAATAAAGGTATGAGATGGCAGGTAGGTAATGGTAGAAGCATTCGGATATAGGTGGATAAATGGACCCTTAACCCCTTTACTTACAAGGTCGTGTCTGCCCCGGCTGATTTTCCCTTGGAGGCTCGAGTGAGAGAATTAATTGAGCCAACTCATGGAACTTGGAAAGTCGATCTGATCCAAAGCATCCAAAGCATTTTTCTCCCACACGAAGCTGATGATATTTGCAGTATTGCTTTGAATTCTAAGCTACCCGAAGACAGACAGATTTGGGCTCCTTCAAACAATGGCAAGTTCACTGTTAGAAGTGCATATAGAGTGGCAATGGAGCTTGCTTTTCCTGGTTCGGTTGGGGCTGCATCTGATGACAATAGACTAAGACGTTTCTGGAAGCAACTGTGGCAGCTTAACATTCCTCACAAGGCTCGCCATTTCGTGTGGAGAGCATGCAGAGATGCCCTTCCCACTAAAGAAAACTTGGTGCAGCGTTTGGTGCTGGCTAATGGTTACTGTGAGATTTGTAATTCGGGTGTGGATACTTCTAGCCATCTGTTCTGGGATTGTAGTCAGGCTAGGGATGTGTGGGATAACCTGAAGCTTTTTCAGATACAGTCATCCATTCATTTCAATTCTTTCATGGATATGCTCTGGTATGGAGTGGTTGAAGCCGAATGGGATAAAGACCTGATTGAAAAGATAGTTATGGTGGTGTGGTCTCTGTGGACAAGTGGGAACAAGTATTGGACTGGAGGAGTGAAGAAGAGTGTTGTGATAATCAGGTCTGATGCTTTAGAGTACCTTGAGGAGTACTAGGATTGTGTGAAGGAGCTTGATCACAGCTAGGTAGTTCAGGCTGAGGTCTGGAAGCCACCACCGAGTATCAAGTTCAAAATCAACATTGACGGGGCTGTCTTTGTTGATTAGAAAGCTGCGGGTGTGGAGTCTTGATTCGAGATAAGTTAGGCAACACTATTAGCGCTATTAGCAAAAAGCTTTGGGCTCCTCTCAAAGCTGTAGAAATTGAAGCGAAGGCAATGGAGATTGCTCTGCAATTTGTGAAAGACCTCCTTATCCAAGATTTTATTCTTGAAGGTGATTCCCTTTTGGTGATCAACACTTTGAAGGAACTCTCTCCCCCTCCATCATCGATGGCTACCATCATACATAGCTCTCCTTTAGTTGCTCAGGAGTTTAGACAAGTTATTTTTTCTCATGTTCGGTGACAAGGCAATAAGCCGGCTCATTTATTAGCTAAATATGTGAAAGTTCAAAAACGTGTATAAACACCTTTGAACGTTTAGATCCCCAAATTACAACTTAACCAATTCAAGCAATATGTCAAACAACTAGTGTGCGGAAACTTAACATATGCTATAATATGGAATTGGTAAAAACTATCTAAGCCAAAACAAAATATAATCCACAGCAGATAATAAAAAGGCAAAGATAGAGAGGAAGGAAGATGCAAACACAAAGACAACACACGATGTGTTATCGAAGAGGAAACCGAAACCCTCGGCGTAAAACCTCCCCGCCGCCCTCCAAGCGGTAAACAATCCACTAGAAAATACAGTTGGGATACATGGATAGCAATAGACCCTCCAAGCCTAATCTACCCAGTGCACCTAAGCCCTCCAAGCTTCTTGCTCCAACGAGGTTGCGCCGAACCTTTTTCTTTTCTAGCTTCCCGGATTCCGCTACTAGACCGTAGCATCAACCAATGAAGATTGGTTCCTTCCTAACTGCTTCCCAGAAATCCAAACAGCTGTCTCATAGTGATGATGATGGTGAGAACCAGGTTTGGTATAATGCCTCTCAAGGATTTGACAATGGAGAGGAAGAGAGTTGAGGAATTTAAAGAAACTCTAAGGTATAGATTGTGGGTGAATCAATCTTGTTTTTCTTTAGGGTTTCTCTCTCAAAAATCTCTTTGGAAGCTCTCTCACAATCGTGGGTAAAAGGGGTATTTATACTGGAGTGGGAGAGGAATGTGAAACGTCAGGTTTTACAAAACAGGGGTGGCTCGCGGCTTGACCTCGCGGCTTGACTAAGTCGCTAGATAACCGTATGGCTAGTTGTCCTGTTTTGTCCTGTAGTGCTCCAGCTTGCATGACTGTTCACCTTCCAGCATGCTTGGCATGTGTGCTGCGTCTGGCGGCTTGCAGCTGCGAGTCACCCGCGAGTCCCAGCCGCGAGTCTCTGTTTTCTTGCACACTCTTGAGCAATCTTCACTCTATCTCACTCACTACCCTTACATCAAACCCACCTAAATACAGGGTTACTAAATGCTGAATTACAAGCAAATTTGACACGGAATAAAGCCAATTAGATGGTTGAATAAATTCAACCTTACAATCTCCCCCTTTGGCTATTCCGTGACAAAACCCTAAAACAGACTCTAGACTTAAAATGTGAGTTGGGAACAGTTGATCAAAACTCACTCACACCTAACTCTAGAAGCTGTGAAGCACTTGAATCATATGAACATAATACTCCTGAAACACAACAATACACCATGATCATTGTAAGCAGAAAATCATAAAATGCATATGAAACAGGCAATATGTGATCAAGCAAAGATGGAGTTAAGAAACAAACCATGGCTTGATCAACCAAGTGAACACCACAAGGTAGTGATCACAGTGCTCATTCACACTTGGAATGAACACAAGGACATACAAGTTAACAAGCACAAGGCAAGACACTTGTATGTTCAACACTCAACCAATGCATAATACACAAGGTATATGCATCTAGGAACAATCCTACAAGGGCACAAGAGTGACAGTACATAAACCAAAATGTAAGACATTTAGATTAAAGTACTGATTTCAACATAGCATAAAGGCTGCAATAAGCAAGGTACAAACCATAAAGCCTACAAACTATGCATAAAACATAAACCCTAAAAGCTTACAAAAGCACATGGGTACAAAACACAAAACATCCTGAATAACATCATCAAAATATATTAAAGTTTAAACCAAGAGTATAGGTTAAGAGTTAGAAACAACTATACACCAAAAACACAGTGTATCAAACCCATATAAACAAGAAATAGTCCAACAAACATAAACCTAAACCTATAAGTTTAGAGGATAAGACTTAAAACAAAAATATGTGTGTACTCCCCCTATCACTATGCACACTTCCCTTTGAACTTTCTCCCCCTTACTGAATGCTCTCCCCCTTTTTGGCACGAATAGCTAAAGGCTCTCATCCAACTTTCGTTGAATAGCATCTAGCTGATTCTCCATAGTCTCAAGACGCATTTGGACATGGTTGTTTGTGGAGTAGAGAAGTGCCACAATCTCATCAATGCGTTTCTGAATATGCTCAAGTACACTCCCGACTCTATCAGTATGAGGAGCAGTCTGTGCTTGCGGAATACTAGCCGGTGAAGCTTCAGGAATAGCACGCGAAGTAGATATAGTATGTGCAGGTGTCTCTGATTCAGGGACAGATGGAGTAACCGGAGAGATGTGAACACTCCTTGGTGATTTAGAGGAGTGACTTCTGCTAGCTTGAAGAGTGAACATGGAAATGGGACGCTGACGGGTCAACATTTTTCCATCTGCAGGATGAATAATGCCTTCACGAAGAATGAGCTTCATGATGAGACTGCAAAATGGAATAATTCCTCGAGCTGCAGTTCTACACGCTGTCTTCCTCAAGGTGTAGTAGATGTAAGCATATATATCAATGGGGGCTCCTGTAATAAGATCACAAAGGAATAGAGCTCTCCCAAGATTGATGAATGTAGTGTTGGACAGTGGATAGAGATTGGTGAACATGATCAACTTCAGTGTGGTCAGCTCTGGTGCAAACTTTGCGGTGCTGATGGATGTTCCTGCACTGGATACTTCATGATCGGATCCTAGGATTTGTAGAATTTCTCCAACTTCTGGAGTTCGTTCATCGTAAGGAGTTAGATTCACATTCTGAGGTCTGGTGATGCCGACAAGATCTGCGATGGAGTCTGGGGAAACACTAAACTCTATTCCTCTAACCCAGAAAATGAGTTGAACTCCAAGATCAGTTGCATTGGAGAAGCATTCTTTGACCAGCTCATCCATTGGATCATCAAAGTTCCCGAACAAGTTTGCCCAATCTCGTTTCTCAAAGATTCGAGGGATAAAAGTGGTCCCTAAGGTGTTAAACTCTACCACCCGTTCCACTATAGTAGTTGACTTGTCAAAAACGTTTGAGTAGGCGTGTGAGTTAAGCGGAAGTCTGAACCTATCTTCATTGAGGTCTTGAGATGCCTGAGATGATAGTCAAGTCCTTTTAGCAACTGGTGTTGCTGGTTCGTCAGCAACAATGTCTTTACCCCTGGAAGATCGACGAGACATCTGCAAGAGAACAGGCTCACAGCAGAGAACCAAACAACAGTACCACACAAGATAAATGTCAACAAGATTCAGAGCAAAAAAAATTTCAATACATAAATACAAACTGAAGATAGTGCAGACCCAACCAAACTTCCAATAATACAAAGGAGCACAAAATGACAGGTGCAGCAAAATGGTGATAGTGCACAAAGGCATAGATAGACAAAACAACTAACAAAACTTTCAATGAGACAGGTTATCATGACCATGATATGCAAACAGATACAGCATTCGAACATTTAGAGCAGATATCATAAAACACTCCACAAGAGATACGAACATGGGAAAATATTTCAACATGAAGTAACAAATCATCCAAACTAGAGCACATGGTTGAGAGACACACATTATGATATCATAAAAACTCAGTAACCAATACCGAAATCCAACATCAATACTCAAGCAAGTGAAATGAGCAAGTCAAATAAACACCAAACCCATTTAAGAAAAGATTTTCAGATTCAACAACAGGCAAATATCAGAACAATGAAAAACACATTGTGACCACTCAACATGAAAATAGATGAGAACAATAGCAAACATAGCAAGCCATACCCATCACACAAAGAGAGAAATGTTTCGAACACAATAACAATCCAAACGGTAAAAGAAATATCCATGAAATAGGTAAAATGAGATTGAGAAGTCAAAACCCATACCTTTTCTTGATGATTTGGACAAGAAATGAAGCACCAATGAGATTTGAAAATGGATTCACGAAGTGTTTGGGAAGGAGATAGTTTAGAGAGAAGATGAACAGTCACAAATGTTCGAGGGAAAACTGAAAAAGATTTAAAAACTGCTCCTATTTCTGCCAAACACGCGTTTTTCGCGACTTGATTAAGTCGCCACACAGTCGCCAGTTCAAGCCGCCAAAACACTCAAGGACAAAAATTTGAAAAATTTTTCTAAGTGTTTTTCGCGACTGGAAGGTCTACCCGCGAGTGAGTCGGGAGCTGAGCCGCGAAAATCTCTGAGTAACCCTCGCGACTGGACCTTCCACTCGCGAACAAGTCGCCAAAAATGACCCGCGAAGACGCGACTGAGGCACGTGACTTGACATACCCGCAACTAAGCCGCCAAAACAGGGCAAAACTGGATTTTTGAAATTTTCAGATTTTTCAAACAAAATACTTTCCAAAAACACCTAAAACACTCAAAAATCTTTTTGTGCTTGATTTAACAAAGATTGAGCATGTGAAAATACATTTCATCAAGTACAATCACACAAATGAATATGGCATTTATTGAACATAAACTTGTGTGTTGTGTGTGGATATCAACAATGAGATAGACTTTAGTCTAATGTGAAGCTTCAATGATCAATTCAACCAAGACATACACAATTAGCACTAGATCATGTGACCCATCTCAATTATAGAAATATGTATATATGACCTCCCACAAAACTTGATAACATTAATTTGGAGCTTTACATTTGACTCCACTTTCAATCATAACATTTGATCTTTTTGATCTTTTGAGTCAATCACCTCTCATTGTGAGAGTGATATTTGATATTTCACTTTAATGAACAAACCTTTGGCTTTTTGAATAAACATTCACTTTAATATAAGGTCGCTTACCCTTTTTCCTAGTCAAATACTAGAATGTGCGACAGGCTTTTGCAGCTCAATATCTCTTTTCATTTGGAGATTTACATTTGGTGAGCTCTTTTTAGCAAAACAAAAATAAAGAGTGGGAAGATATATAGACATAAGTCTATGCATGTCTCAAGATCAACATAACCATTCACTAATCATTCATGACAAGTTTGAAGATCTATTTACAACAATCACATAGATTTCAAGATATTTCCCACAGTGATATGAGTGCATGAAAACAAGCAATGCTCGAAAATGCACAAAGCCATTAGCACAAAGGTACAAGGCAAAACAAGTTTTGAGACAAAAACTCAACAAAGACAATCAAGCTTTTTGATTTTCTAATTTTTATGTGATTTTTGGATTTTTGATACAAGAAACAAAAAGATTGATAAGACAAAATTAAAAATATGCACAAGTAGACAAGCAAACAACCAACAGCAAAAACAGTAATCAAAACACAAACATTGTCACAAAACATAGGAAGTATTAATGCATGGACATGTTGTAATACTTATGCATGAGTACCCTTTTTCACTCACACGTCACTTGCATTTGGGGTGATTTCCTTATAGGATTGGGTACGGGAGTTAGGGCTTTCAAACCTTCGTGAGAAGCTTTCCAAGCAGTTGGTGAATGCACCAATCATCTTCATCACGTTCATCATTCCGGGATCACCATTCTGATATCTAGATTGATCACCTGCCCAAATTCTTCTATCATTTCTAGGTCCTCCTGACCTTTGAGGAGTTGCACTATTCTTTGCTCTCAGCTTTTGGCAATTTGGTCGAGTATGCCCTTGAAGTTCGCAGTAATGACACACATAAGTTGCTCTAGGACCTCTTTGTGGTCGTGGGCGTGACTTGGCACGAGATTCAGACCTGCCCACAGATTGATTACGGGGATTCAGCATCCATTGGTTCACCACATTCTTCTTCTCCTCCACCTCGAGCTTCTCACCAGTAAGGTCAGCTATAACTGGATCTTTGGCCTTTACAAACTTCACTTCTTTAGTGACATTTCCAGATGAACTACTTCCTCCGGTATATCCCAATCCGGATTTGTCTGAAAAGCTCTTTTGAGATGATATAACATCATCTAGCTTCTTGGTGGTGACCCTCTCTATTTTAGCATTTGCTTGCACAACCTCATTCTCAAGAAATCTCACTTTTGTGTAAGCTTCGGACAACTCACCATTCAGTGTTTCTATCTCACATTTGGCCTCCCTATATCGGATTAGGAGACTTTTGTAGTCCTCCTCAGCCTTCTTCATTTTTCTCACAGCAGCCTTGGCCACCTTTGTGTACTCACCCGACTTCTCCAAGAGTGAGTTATAATTCTCTTGAAGATTTGCTGTGCTTTCATCTTCTTCAGCATCTGATTCTTCAACAATTCCTATTGATTCATCATCACTATGTTCTCCAAGGTCTCGTACAAGCAGTTTCAACTCATCTGAAGACTCAACATGAGCAATAGTCATAAAAGCTGAATAGTTCCCCTCTCCATCACAACTCTCTTCAGATTCTGAGTCAGACGAATCCGAGTCACTCAAAGTCGTGGCATACACTTTACCTTTCGATTTCAAATAATTCGGACATTCCTTCTTAAAGTGTCTATGCCCGTTACATTCGAAACAAGTGACACCTTGTGTGGGTTGGGATTCTTTTCCATCTTTCTTTTTGAAATCCCTTTTCTCCCTTCCAGAACTTTGGAATTTTCTTTTATCATCAAATTTGCCATTATTTTTGAATTTCAAGAACTTTCTGAAATTTTTGACAAGGTATGCAACATCTTTGTCAAACACATCTTCTCCCGATGAGTCTTGATCTTCCACCTTCTCATTAATGGTCTTTAGAGCAAGAGATTTACTCTTCCGTTGATTTGGCAGCGACATCTCATAAGTCTGCAGAGAACCAACCAGCTCCTGTACTTTGATGTCATCAAGGTCCTTGCTCTCTTCAATCGCTGTCACTTTAGCACGAAAACTTTCTGGCAATGATCGAAGGATCTTCCTTACAATCTTTGAATCCTCCGTTTTCTCCCCCAAGTTGAACTTGCTGACAACCACCTCATTTAGCTTCCCATAGAAAGAGTCAAAAGACTCATCCTCACTCATTTTGAGCTCCTCAAACCGAGTGGTCAGCATTTGTAACTTGGTGTCTTTCACTTTCTTCGTGCCTTCATAGGTGGTTTCCAAAATCTCCCATGCTTCTTTGGCAATGGTAATGTGAGAAATCCTGTAAAAATTCATCTGGAGACACACCACAGAAAATAGCATTGAGTGCTTTACTGTTAGCATTAGATGCAGCAAGTGCTGCCTTATCCCAAGTGGATTTGGCTGCCTCAGGTCTGGTCCAACCAATCTCAACAGCATCTCAAACAGATTCATCAATAGAACACAGAAAAGCTCTCATACGAACCTTCCAAAAAGCATAATTACTACCATCAAAATATGGAGGTGCATTTAGGGATTGAGACCTATCCATCTCAAAAGGGAGTCAAGGATCACACAATGGTAATGAAACCAATATCAGTGTACCTGCTCTGATACCAATTGAAAGTTCAAAAACGTGTATAAACACCTTTGAACGTTTAGACCCCCAAATTACAACTTAACCAATTCAAGCAATATGTCAAACAACTAGTGTGCGGAAACTTAACATATGCTATAATATGGAATTGGTAAAAACTATCTAAGCCAAAACAAAATATAATCCACAGCAGATAATAAAAAGGCAAAGATAGAGAGGAAGGAAGATGCAAACACAAAGACAACACGCGATGTGTTATCGAAGAGGAAACCGAAGCTCTCGGCGTAAAACCTCTCCGCCGCCCTCCAAGCGGTAAACAATCCACTAGAAAATACAGTTGGGATACATGGACAGCAATAGACCCTCCAAGCCTAATCTACCCAGTGCACCTAAGCCCTCCAAGCTTCTTGCTCCAACGAGATTGCGCCAAACCTTTTTCTTTTCTAGCTTCCCGGATTCCGCTACTAGACCGTAGCATCAACCAATGAAGATTGGTTCCTTCCTAACTGCTTCCCAGAAATCCAAACAGCTGTCTCACAGTGATGATGATGGTGAGAACCAGGTTTGGTATAATGCCTCTCAAGGATTTGACAATGGAGAGGAAGAGAGTTGAGGAATTTGAAGAGACTCTAAGGTATAGATTGTGGGTGAATCAATCTTGTTTTTCTTTAGGGTTTCTCTCTCAAAAATCTCTCTAGAAGCTCTCTCACAATCGTGGGTAAAAGGGGTATTTATACTGGAGTGGGAGAGGAATGTGAAACGTCAGGTTTTACAAAACAGGGGTGGCTCGCGGCTTGACCTCGCGGCTTGACTAAGTCGCGAGATCCAGTCGCGAGATAACCGTATGGCCAGTTGTCCTGTTTTGTCCTGTAGTGCTCCAGCTTGCATGACTGTTCACCTTCCAGCATGCTTGGCACGTGTGCTGCGTCTGGCGGCTTGCAGCCGCGAGTCACCCGCGAGTCCCAGCCGCGAGTCTCTGTTTTCTTGCACACTCTTGAGCAATCTTCACTCTATCTCACTCACTACCCTTACATCAAACCCACCTAAATACAGGGTTACTAAATGCTGAATTACAAGCAAATTTGGCACGGAATAAAGCCAATTAGATGGTTGAATAAATTCAACCTTACAATATGCTTTAGGCATAGATGATTTTTCAGTTTGGTTAGAAGAGGATCCTTGTTTCCTTAACCAAGCTCTAATCCAAGATGTAAACGGTTTTTCTTAGTTTTTAATAAAGTTTCTAGTATTTCCCATAAAAAAAATATATATATATATATATATATATATATATATATTGTGATTGACTTTTCATCTATATATATATAAAACCGAAGCCTCCGAAACTCCCACAATTTTCCACGTCACCACTTTTTATTTTATTTTAGATTCTTTTTATTTTAGGTTTTATATCTTATATATTTATTATTTCTCTTCAACCTGTAATATTACAATAGTTTAGTTTAAATAAAACTCTACTAGATATATGTTTTAAGAGCTTGAAAATTCTACTTCAACTAAAATTCTATAACAAAAATTTCAACAAATATATAATATAAAATCATTATATATATATATATATATATATATATATATATATATTAAACCATATGGATCCTGTGTAAAGTCAAGTTGCTCAGGCTTTTACGGCATTTGGATATTGTTGAAATTAAGCGCATCATGTTGCTAATGATGACTTGACTTGTGAACATCACCAGGTTTTTCTTTATCAGATGCTACGTGCATTGAAATATATGCATACAAATAATTTTCTTAATATCTTATCTTTCTTTTTTTTTTTTCTTTTTTTTTTTTTTTTTTTTTTGTGCTTTTCTTTAGTTTTAGTCTTTGTTTAGCTGCCGTGAAATTTGTGGTACAAAGTATATAGCATCATAGGTAATACTTAGCCTCTAATTCAAATTTGAGAGAGTCTTCAATGTCAGCTTTGATTATTTTTATTATCAAGTTGAGATTTTAATTGGTTAATCAAGCATGGGTTAGTTGAGAAATCTGATCCTCATATGCAATTGACAGATGATTAATAAGAGAGACAATAACTTATTATAAATAGAGGTTGAGGAATTTAACAAGGTTTTGGGCGTGTGAAATGCATGGCTTAATGAGTAGCGATATGAGAGAAGTCGATGGAGGGGAGGAGACTGGAGAGTTTTTGGACTCTTTTTTTTTTTTTGGTGAGAATTTTGTAGTGTATTATTTAACATTTGCTAATTATCCCGTGCGTCGCATGGGTTAGTGATTAGTTAAAAATAAAACTGAAAGAAAAGTAGAAGACTTGGGTTGACTTGGCAGCATTATATAAATGTTCATAATATTCATTCTATCCCACACGCCGCACTCATAAATATTCACTCTTTTGCTTCCTTGAAGGGTATCATCTCATCAAAATGGGTTTTTGTTGTTTAACTTTGAAGTATCAACTCTTCTTTTTCTGTCTAATCTCCTTGCTCTTTCCATCCTCTTTTTCTTCTTCCTTGGGAGAAAATGGGCATTTGCCCCTTTTCCCAAAACTTTTCAGTAAAATGCCCCATATTTGAAACTATTTAGGAAAATGCTCCTGTTTTGAAACTCGATTTTAATTTAAAACTCAATTTTTGGACAATCAAGTTATAGCAAATTGAAAATTAAAAAAAAAATAATAATAATTTGGAACTCGAGTTCCTTGAAAAAATTCAAGTGGAACTCGAGTACTTTACATGGAACTCGAGTTCATGGAACTCCAGTTCCAAGAAAAAAAAAAAAAAAATTCTAAGTTCAAGTTCGCTATAACTCAATGTTCTAAAAATTGACTTTTACATTTGAAACTTGATTTGTAGAAAATCGAGTTTCAAGACAGGGGCATTTTTCTAATTAGTTTCAGACATGGGGCATTTTGCTGAAAAGTTTGTGAGAAATGGGTAAAAGCCAATTTTGGCCCAGAATCACGATCCAAGTCATTGGGCTAAAGAAATAGTAAATCACATTGCGCATGTGCTACGTCCACTGTTATTGGGGTCAAAATTTTAAAAAGAAAATTCAAGTGGTGCTAAATTAAGTAAGGATAATATTATATTTGTGTTTGTGTTTCTAATTTATGAATTGACATAACTGGATATATAATATGGGAAAATTTTAAAAAGAAAATTCAAGTGGTACTAAATTAAGTAGGGATAATTTCGTGTTTTCTAATTTATGAATTGACACAACTGGATATAATATGGAAAATTATACTACTAGTTATAAGAAAACAAAAACAACCCAAAGTTTGCAAAATAATGATCTTCTTCAGTGTTTCGTTAGTATAGTAGATATGATCGATGAAATACTTATTTTGTCATTGAATTAATTTATTTTTTGACTAACCTTTTCTCATGTGATTAGGTTCTTAATTTGTCTTCTAACTTATCAATAAAATCTTTATTTTACCCTTACATTACTCAATTTACGCAAAATTAAGAATGTTGTCACTTAACCAAGGGCAACATAAGAATTTCATCAAATTCGTTATGCAACTTAAGAAATATTGTCATTTTTGCAAAACTTTGGAATTAATTATTGTTTTCTTATAAATTAAAGGAGTACATCTTTGATGATAAATAGCAATGAACATACATAGATAAATTTTTTAATTTAAAGTTGGTATACTTGTTTCAACAAATAAATAAAAAAGTAAAAAACCAATTAATCAAAGAAATTAAAAAAACGAATGAGTTCAACTCAAAAGTGTCGGTGGCAATAGATTAAGAAAAGATGACGTGGCCTTTACAACATCATGAAAAATTCGAAAGTCCGTACATTTGAAACTTGAAATATCTTACCATGGTCAGCACTCTCATAATTGATTATATTATGTCAACTAAGAAAATATTTAGTTTAATGGATGTGGATCATTGTATAATTCTCTATATCATTGAAGGCAAATTGATTTTTAAAATTAAAGTGGTGATTGCAATACATGCATCTAGGATACCAAGCACAGTCTTCCTCGATTGTGATTGAACACCACTTGTCATATTTTTTTTTTGTTTTTATTTTTAATTTAATAGTTGGGAAATGAGAGATTCAAACCTTGAACGTTTTCTTTAAATAGACTAGGAAGTGTTAATTAAACTATAAAACTCTCGACTTGAATTAAGTTGGCTTGAACAAAATGTGGAAACCCCTCAAACCCTCTTAAATTTTAGCCACCTGTCAAACTAAACAACTAAACCAAAGTGTTAAAAATACTACCTGTCTAGAAGATGTACCAGGCTCTTAAAAGAAGGCATTTTAACAATCTTTCTGACATAAATCATATCTATAAATTTGGCCTTAGAGAGTGCTTGAAGTGGGTTCCGTGATTGCTTGATGGGATAAATTTTAGAACGACTTGAACCGCTAACAAGGGACATGTTTGGTCATATTTAATGCTATCGAAGGTGGATGTGGCACAATAAATATTGATGTGAGATTGGTTTGTCCGAAGCCTAGATGATTTCTTTGAGAAAACCCAAAATAGTTCGAGCATAAGGTGAATTAGAGCATTGGCTTTAAACTGTTGGAAAGATGTAGGTATGCCATTACTGGTCCAAAGAAACAATAGACCCAAAGAAGCAATGAGAATTGTTGGAATCGAGCCAATTGCCTGAATCAGGCAAGTTATGGAGTTGGTCATTTTCCTTAAGCAATAGGCCCATAAAGCCTAAGCCTATGTCAAATTGCATTTTGGTCCCTCCAATATTCTTCATATTACATCAATAAGAGAAGCAACAATATTTATGCTCAATCTTTGGAATATAAGAATATATCCAAATTGTAGACACTTGATGTGGCCAAGTGATTTGGCTAATGGAGGTTCATGCTATAATTCAATCACTTTTTAGGTTTTTTTAACAGAATTGGTGATCCTTTGATGTTAGAAATGATATAATTTTGCAATCGTAAGTTTTATCAGCTATTGTTGTTAGCAAGAAATTAAATTGGCTAAAATATATTTTACACTCTTGTAATAAGTTTTAAGTTTGTAGTTGCTTCTAATTTGGCCTCTCAAGGTTCAAAACTTGTAATTTACATCATTAACTATTAAAACCTTATGCACTATCAAAAAATCTCCTAAGGAATCGGAACCAATGGTCAACTAATCCATTAATGAGGCAGTCAATAGTAAATCTAGTCCAAGAAAATCCAAGTTCTTGATCTGAGTGATAGACTTTATTGTCTGAAATCAGACATTAGCCTATCTAACTGAAAAGCCATTGGAACACCCTTCTCCTTTCACCAATCTGTTGCTCTACATTGCATGCCAGCACTCAAATAAGGTGAGATCCCATCCAAATTAGGTGAGATCTTAGCCGGAGCAAGTGAGTTCTTGACAAGATTTGGTGAGATCTTAGCTAGATCTAGCGATTGCAACCATGATGGATTGATGCAACCATGCCAAAGATGATTGCAATTGATCCGACCGCTACAACTTTTAAGTTGTGACAGGCAATGACCCTTATACCCATGATTGGTAAGGGTTGCATGATCTTAGGGTTGATTACTAGAATTTGAACCCAAAACAAACACCGATTGACCCATGGACAACCCTTATCTAGGATACAAAAATAATATTTGAGTTAGGTTCCTTATGAGAACTCTAAGAGCCCTCACTATTGATGCACTACTAATTCCACAACAATTCCACACCAACACCCTCCTAATAAGTGATTAAAGCAATAAAATGGGTAGAAGAGGAGGAATCTCAACTTGAATCGAAGAACAAAGACACACCTTGTAAAAAGAGTCCTTTTGTTGCTATCCTTGTAAAATTAATGACTTTTTCGTACACACAATTGGATTAGATTGGAGCAAAAAGTAAAATGGAGGCAATTGGCTTGGCTAGATAGAAAAACAGAGATGTGTTGGAATGGTGGCAAGCACGAAGTGTGTTGGGCCGCAATCCACCCATGACCAAATGGTGTAGGAGCTGCATAAGGGAAAAACTCTTTGATGCACTAACGCGGCTATAGGGGTGCTGCACCAGCGTCTAAACCAATGTGCGGCGTGCGATGCCGCTGCCTATGCGTTGGTGCCGAATTGCATTCTTTTTTTCGTTTCTGGATTCGTGCTGACTCGGGCCGATTTGCGCCAATTCGGGCTGGATCGGGTTATATTAGTTGAAACCGTCGAAATAGGCAGATTCAGGTCGTACCGGTGCCAATATCGGTCGAAATTCAAGTAAAAAAAAAAGGTGCAAAACGCAACGTTTTAACTTAAGCTTTAAATGAAAAAACCCTAAACCCTCTCTACCATTTTGTTTTTCAATCTTTGCTCTTCGTCTCCGTCTCGGCTCTCTACTCTCTGTCTCCCCTCTCTCTCATAGACCCATATTCACTCCTTAAGACACAATCTCAAAGTCTCATAGCCTCTCCCTAAGACACAATCACTCTATTCTTTGCATCTCTTGGTCTCAAATCTCCACCATCAGTCCATCACTCGGTTTCACCTCTCAAGCTCACCGACCCACTCTCAACTCAGGTATCAGA
This sequence comes from Quercus berberidifolia, assembly GCA_028535905.1. NCBI lineage: Eukaryota > Viridiplantae > Streptophyta > Magnoliopsida > Fagales > Fagaceae > Quercus > Quercus berberidifolia. The sequence goes on from JAPQVW010000008.1 coordinate 24,631,781, forward strand.
GCTTTTATTCTTAGTTTCTCACCCTCCATTAATCTTTCACATGCTCTATTACTCATTGTGATTTGATTTTTATTTTTATTTATTTTTTATATAAGCTGCTTGTATTGTTGTGAGTTGTGACTTGGGTTTGATTTTTTATTTAGTTATTATATATTTGTCAAATTATTTGTAGGTTAAATTGAAATTATTGAATTTGCAATGGATGAAGTCACTAGCACAAAAACTTCACCTTCATTAGATGAAGAAGTGCCAAATGCTGATGCTCCTCTTTGGCAGTATGTGAATAAATTAGAAAAACCACCTAGTTCTACTTCTAAATCAGGTGGAAACACACATTTTAAGTGCAACTATTGTGGTGGAATTTTTTTGGGATCCTATTCTAGGGTTAAGGCTCATTTATTAAAAATTAGTAATAAAGGTATTAGAGTATGCGATACAGTGACACCGAGCCATAGATTGGAAATGTAGAGAATGCATGATTAGGTTGAGAACGATAAGTTAGAGAGAGAATCTAGAAGTAAAATTCCCTTACCTCAGCCTCTCTCAGGCTGTGGGCCTATTCCCTCATCTTGGAGATGAGAAGGGAGTGGTAGTACAGATCCGGTTGATGGTAAAAGAAGGAAGGTGACTGCGAATTCTCCTTTGAAGAGAGCATTCATGAATAATACTAAACAAGAATTGGATAGTAGAATTGCTAGGATGTTTTATACCCGTGGGCTTCCATTTCACTTTGCAAGGAACCCAAATTATCGTAGTTCCTATGCATATGCTGCTACCCATAACATTTTGGGTTATGTTCCTCCTGGATACAATGCCTTGAGAACAACACTTTTGCAAAAAGAAAGAGTTAATGTTGAAAGACTTTTGAAACCAATTAAGGACTCTTGGCTTGCAAATGGTGTGAGTGTCGTTTCTGATGGATGGTCAGATCCACAAAAGAGGCCTCTTATTAATATTATGGCAGCATCAGATGGGTGTCCAGTGTTTATAAAGGCAATTGATGGGTCAGGTGAGTTCAAAGACAAACATTTTATTATTGTGGTGTTGAAGGATGTTATAAAAGAGATTGGACATGAAAAAGTTGTCCAAGTCATCACTGATAATGCTAGTGTGATGAAGTTTGCTAGAGCTCTTATTGAAGGTGAGTATCCCAAAATATTTTGGTCACCATGTGTTGTCCACACTCTTAATCTAGCTTTGAAAAATATTTGTGCAAAAGAAAAAAAAAAAAAAAACACTGAAAAGAATGAAGTTACATATGAGGAATGTAGTTGGATTACACATATTGCTGATGATGCATCCTTCATACGTGTTTTTATGATGAACCATTCAATGAGGTTGGCAATGTTTGATGAGTTTTGTCTATTGAAACTGCTCCAAGTTGCTAATATTAGATTTGCTTCAGTTGTTGTAATGCTAAAAATGTTGAAGTTGATAAAAAGATGCCTTCAAGCCATAGCTTTTAGTGACCAATGGGCTGCTTATAAGGAGGATGATGTTGGAAAAGCTCAAAAGGTGAAAGAAATGATTCTAAGTGATCGTTGGTGGGATGTTGTTGATTATATCCTTGAATTCACAGCACCTATTTGTGATATGATACGAGTAGCTAACACAGATAGGCCTTGTCTTCATCTTGTATGAGATGTGGGATTCAATGATAGAGAAGGTGAAGGTAGAAATATATCGGCATGAAGGCTTGGAAAATGATGAGTATAGCTTATTTTTTAATGTGGTGTATGATATACTCATTGATCGATGGACTAAAAATTGTACAACACTACATTGCTTGGCTCATTCCTTAAATCCTAAGTAAGTACTTTCATTTTCTATTTTCCTTAGTTTCCCTTTCTACTAAAACACATGTTTCATCATCTATATTTGTTTTTTTTTTTTTTTATCTTTAACTAGGTATTACTCCATTGAATGGTTTTCGGAGAATCCAAAATGCTTCGCTCCACATTAGGATCATGAAATTTCTATGGAAAGGAGCAAGTGTTTGGAGCAATACTTTGAAGATGAGAGTGAATTAAGGGTGGTGAAAATTGAGTTTGCTACATTTTCAGGAGGGAGGTTTCCTTCACTAGATGCCTTGATAGATTGGTGGGCCTTACAACCTTTGGTTTGGTGGCAATATCATGGCTCTTCCTCATTTCCAACTCTTCAAACCCTTACCATTAAACTTCTTAGACAACCTTGTTCATCCTCATATGCTGAGAGAAATTGGAGCACATACAAATTCATTCATTTCTTAAAAAGAAACAAAGTAGCTCCTACTTGTTCTGAGGATTTGGTATATATGCATTCTCATCTTCGACTCTTGTCAAGGCACAATGATGAGTACGTAAATGCAGCAACAAAGATGTGGGGTACAGTAGGAGACTCTTGGAATGATAGTGACATACATGGAGGAGCTGGAATTCTTGAGAATGCTACCCTTATGCTTGATGAGACGGAGTTGGAGGCCATGGTTATTGGGAATGTTATCACTAGTGTTACTACTAGTGAAAGTGAAGTTTGAAATGAAGCTATTAATCTTGATGATGATGATGAGGGCTGTATTTGATTGTCTTTTTTATTATCTTTTATTTTGTTTTAGTTTCAAACTTGTGGGTTGTATTTTATTTATTTTATTTATGACCATCATGTTTTAGTTATTATCTATTATTACTCTTAAATTTGGTATATGCTTATATAATGTGAAAAAGTATGCTTAGCAATATATAGAAAATATAAATAAAAATATTTTTAATATTTTTTAATCACCGCACCTGCATCCTACTTTTTCAAAAATTGCCGAGTCTTGCACCCTCACCCGAATTCAGAAATGCACCCATGCTTTATAGGAGAAAACATAGCTGTGATCTCAGCACACCCCACGAGAACTCATGCGTCTACAATGTTCTTTGCAAGATTTTTAGCAAGGCGAAGACAAGTCCCACCTGCATAATAGCCTTGTTGATAAATCATGAACCTGTTTATGTTTGGATTAAGTCCAAGGAGCTTGGTGAGTTGAAAATCAGCACCAGGCATGTCCACACCAGCAGATGTGGAGAATAGAAGGTGGGTGTTCTTTGAGACCGGTTGGCCCCATTCTTTGATAGCTTTCAATGTTGCTTTTTTGCCAAGCTTTGGTACCCCAGGAACCACCATGTCTTGGCTTGCATCAAGAGATGGGGTATTATAAGTACAAATTTTCGGATTTGCCTTTAGAATCTACTTAGTAAGGTAGAAATGACATTTTCTTATTGCTGAATTCTCACTTGTTAGTGAAAATGTAACATAAAAAGGCAAATTACTTCACTAATACATTGGGAATGTTATGCAACACCAACTTAAGTCGTTTATTATTTTTAGACTAATGTTAGAAATCCTACAAATTTTATTATAAATTGACATGTCACTAATTACCGTCAAGTAATTTTTACTTTTTAATACTCATACAATAAAATTTATATTTATAGTATCTTTAGCAATATGTTTATTTTAATGGTAGTACATAGTAAACTCTCATGCGTGTTTTACAAAATAGTTTATACTCTTTCACATACCTTTTTCACATTTTTAAATACCATATTCTCAGTTACATACGTTAATGTACACATTTTTTAACACAAAAATGTGATGTTCATATTTAAAACATGAAAAATGAATATATATACGTAAGATTTGAAATAAGTTGTATAAGAGAATAATATATATATGAAAATGTGTCTATTGAAATGACATAACCTTTCTTATTAGATATATATCAAAAGTGCCTTTTGACCAAAAGGTACCTATAAAATGAAAAAGTAACTATTGAAGGGTTATAATAATTTGGGTATAAATAGTGGCTTATATTCACTTGATAACTACTTTTTCTCTTCCAAAAATTTAGTTTCTATGAAACACAAGAAATCTTGTGGGTATTCTCCAAAATTGCTATTTGTAAAACCTAATAAACTTGGTTGTATCCTGGGGACAAGTTTGTAGAAACCCTTTAGCAACTTGTGTACGGGGACAAATATTGTCTAAAGATAAGATTCAATTATGCCTCCAAGTCAATCACTAATTTCTATTTACTTGATGTGTTCATTTTGTTATTTTATTATTACTCCTTGATTTGGTGAAATCCCTAACAATCTTAGACACTATTTACTATAGGACAAGGAGTGAATGATGGTACAACTTTGAAGATGTTGAACCATGATTTGATAAAATTGCATCGTTTTGATGGAACCGATTTTACTCGGTGGAAAGAGCAATTGGCTTGGATTTGAAGAGGTCTTGAAATGATGAATCGATCATAATGAAGATTCAATAGAACAAGGCTTAAAGAAACAAAGTTTCATTGTTGGCAAGACAAGGTGATGACTCTTTCATATTGTGGATGCATTAAAAACCATGTTCATAGTTTGAACATTGAAGGTACGGATTCCTTGTTCATGGGCAATTTGAATTTCAAATTGATTGATAAGTTTCTTTGTTAGAATATTTGCAAGTGTTGCGAATTTATATGAATTGAGAAATATGAATGAACTTTTGATATGTTTAAATATTGTAAAGTGAAGTACAAAATCTAAAGAATGAGAATTTAAACTCTTAAAGTGATAGAGTTTGTGAATATTTTCCTAAGTGATTTTCTAAATTATGGGAAAACATTAAATAACATGTCAGAAGATTTTACTTTAGATCAATTCAAAAGTGATTGTGAACAATGTTCAAAGTGGAAGTTCTAGTAAGACCAATAAGGAATTGAATGTGAATAAGAGTGTGGGTGGTTTTAAAAGAACAACTTTGAAAGTTCAAATAGTGTAAATACACCCTTGAACGTTTAGACTCCCAATTTAAAAATTAACCAATTCAAGTTTTATGTCTAACAACTAGTGTGCGGAAAATGAACAAAAGCTATAAAACAGAATTGGAAAACAATCTAAGCCAATTTAAAATCACAACCCACAGTAGATAATAAAAGGCAAAGATAAAAGGGAAGGAAGATGCAAACACAAGGACAATAGGCAATGTGTTATCGAAGAGGAAACCGAAGCCCTCGGCGTAAAACCTCTCCGCCGCCCTCCAAGCGGTAAGTAATCCACTAGGAAATGTAGTTGGGATACATGGACAGCAATAGACCCTCCAAGCCTAATCTATCCAGTGTACGTAAGCCGTCCAAGCTTCTTGCTCCAACGAGGTTGCGCCGAACCTATTTCTTTTCTAGCTTCCCGGATTCCTCTATTTGACCATAGCATCAACCAATGTAAATTGGTTCCTTCTTAACTGCTTCCCAGAACACCAAACAGCCCTCTCACAGTAATGGATATGGTGAGAAAAGGTTTTGATAAAAAGCCTCTCAAGGGTTTAATAATGGAGAGGAAGAGAGTTGAGGAATTTGAAGAAACTCTTATGTAAAGATTGTAGATGAATCAATCTTGTTTTACTCTAGGGTTTCTCTCTCAAAATTCTCTCTAGAAGCTCTCATTCTTTTGTGGGTATAAGGGGTATTTATACTAAGGTGAGAAAAGAATGTGAAACGTCGGGTTTTTCAAAACAGGGGTGGCTTGCAGCTTGGCCTTGTGGCTTGACTGAGTCGCGAGATCCAGTCGTGCGATAACAGAACGGCAAGTTGTCCTGTAGTGCTCCAGCTAGCGTGACGCTTCAACTTCTGGCATGCTTGGCACGTGTGCTGCTTTTGGCGGCTTATAGCCGCGAGTCACCCGCAAGATCCAGCTGCGAGACTCTGTTTTCTTGCACACTCTTGAGCATTCAACACTCTATCTCACTCACTACCCTTACAACAAACCCACCTAAATACAAAATTACTAATTGTTGAAATACAAGCAAATTTGGCACGGAATAAAGCCAACAAGATGATTGATTAAATTCAACCTTACAATCTCCCCCTTTGGCTATTCCGTGACAAAACCCTAAAACAGACTCTTTACTTAACATGTGAGTTGGGAACAGTTGAGCAAAACTCACTCACACCTAATTCTAGAAACTGTGAGGCACTTGAATCATATGAACATGAAACTCCTGAAACACAACAATACACCATGATCATTGTATACAGAAAACATGAAATGCATATGAAACAGGCATAAGGTGATCAAGCAAGGATGAAGTTAAGAAACAAACCAGGGCTTGATCAAAGAAGTAATCACTACAAGGTAGTGATCACAATACTCATTCACATTTGGAATGAACACTTGAACATACAAGCTAACAAGAACAATGCAAGTTACTTGTATGCCCAACACTCAACCAATGCATAATACACTAAGTATATGCATCTAGGAACAATCCTACAAGGGCACAAGAGTGACAGTACTTAACCCGAAAATGCATGACATTTGGATAGAAGTACTGATTTAACAAAAACATAGAGGCTGCATAAAGCATGGTACAAACCATAAAGCTTACAAGAAAAAATATAAATCCTAAAAGTTTACAAAAACAACATGGGTACAAATACAATATACTACTGAAAAACATCAACAATATATATATATATATATATATATATATATATATATATATATATATATAAAGTAAACCAAAAACATCCATGTGTTATGAGTTAGGAACAAAAATACACCAAAACCAACAAAGTTTCAAAACTATAGAGACAACACTAATCCAAAATATAAACAAAGATAACAAGATGGACACTGTTTTTGACTGCTCCCCCTCAACATATTACTCCCCCTTAAGAGCTACTTCTCTGCTTCTCAACAAAAACTTTATCTCCCTCTTTTTGACCGGAATGGCCAAAGGGTCATTGTCCATGCTGGGTGGTAAAGCTGTCAAATTTTGCTGACAGAATATCAATCTGGTCCTGCATGGCTGCTATCCTCTCAGAGTGCTCGGTCTAGACCCCTCTGATTCCATCAAGTCATTCCAGAATGATCTGAAATGCATCTGGAGGTGTATCTGAAGAAGTTGATGCTCTAGTCCTCTTGCCACTCCTCCTGGGTGTTAAGGTTGATGCCTGGCCTGCTGCCTTTGCCTCAGTCTCCATTGGGACACCCTCTCCTTCATCACCTTCATCTTCTTCACCTAGAAGACTAACACTTATCCTTTTGAAGGTTAGCTTGTTAATTGTAGAAGGTGTGGACATGGGACTGATGTCTCGAGGGATTGCAACACCCTTCTTTCTAAAGATCCTCATGAGCAGACTGGGGAAGATTAGTTTAGGCCTAGAAGTGGTTCTAGTCTCATCCACAATAGTGTCAAATATGTGGGAACTGATGTCAATGAATGTCTTTTCTTTGAGGTCCATCAGAAAAATTGCTCATGCACTGTTAATTGTAGTCAACTTCCTTATGGGATATAGGTTAAACATTATGATAATAGTGAGACACCTCATGTCCACTGGAAAAGCTGTGGTATTTAGGCACTTCCCTTCCCTCTGTCCACCTATCCTCTGTTGTACAGTTTCAATAGACAGAATCCTATCCTTGTAGTTGACAAACTCTTGATCTTCTAACCCCTCAAGACCTAGCACATCATCAATGTCATGTGCATCTAAAGTGAATTCTTTACCTCTAACCTAGCATCTTAGTTCATCTTCCCTTATCACAGCATTGGAATAAAACTCCTTAATCAGGGGTTCACACGCAACTGGGAGATCACATAGAAGCTTTTCCCATCTTCTCCCTTCAAAACAGCTAGGGATAAAAGTGTCTCTCAAATCCTCCAAATCCACAAACCTTTCTTGAATGATTCCTGCCTTTAAGAAGAAATCCTTGTATCTCTCAAAATGGGAAACAAATCTAAACAGGTTAGGGTCCATTTTCGTTCTCTTATCTGCTTTCTTTGCAGGAGTTTTCTTCTTTGGGGATGAAGGAGCCATCTGTGAACAATCAGAAAAGGCCACAACAACATAGTACAATACATGTGTAGATCAAATCAGTACTTTGTTAGTAACAAAGACAAAAATAAAAGGACAAGCCTCATAACTTAAATCAACCACACATATGAATGAACCTAAAGGTAGATACTCAAGAACAACTAGCATTATGCAGGAGAGTATTAAAGCAACAGAAATTGAAATCACTCAAAGGAAAAATATATGTCAATGAGACATACAGTTTGATGAGTATGAAATGACCCAGAGAACATAAGACAGATGCACACACTAGATAAACAAGCACATAATCAACACAGTAAACCCAGCAAACAAAACAAGAACATTTTGAAACAACACATGAAAATAAGATCAGACAAGATGGGTAAACGACAGATAACAAACCCTAATCTAAGAGAAAGTCACATGATGAAGACCAAAACCAGCAACTTAAACAAGTTCAAAATAAATCAATAGCCTCCACTAGCTAAGCACGGACAAAGAACAACAGCCAAAACATAAACCCAACTCAAATCAGACAAAAATGCAAATATTCAAGAGGGAAAGACGCAAAATCAAGAAAAACAGAGTGTGATTTTCAGTTGAAATCAAGAAAGAAAACCCATACCTTTTACTTGAAGATTTTGAGTTGAAAGGAAGCAACAATGGAGTTCAAAATGGGTTACACGGAGCGTTTAGGAAGGAGACAGTTGAGAGAGAAGATGAACAGTCACAAAAAGTTTGAGGGAAAACTGAAAAAGATTTTAAAAACTGCCCTCACTGTGCAAAACACGCATTTTTCGTAGCTGAGGTAAGTCGCCAGATAATCGCCAGATCCACCCGCCAGAACACTTCAAGACAAAAGTTTTGAAAAATTTTCTAAGTGTTTTTCACGACTGGAAGTTTCACTCGCGAGTGAGTCAAGAGCTGAGCCGCGAAAATCTCTATGTACTCCTCGCGACTGGACTATCCATTCGCGAACAAGTTGCCAAAATTGACCCGCGAGCTCGCGACTGTGGCATGCGACTTGACTTACCCGCGACTAAGTCGCCAAAACAGGGCAAAAATGTTTTTTGAAATTTTCAGTTTTTGAAGAACAAAATACTTTCTAAAAACACCTAAAATACTCAAAAATCTTTTTGTGCTTGAATCAACAAAGATTGAGCATGTGAAAACACATTTTATTAAGTACAATCACACAAATGAATATGGCATTTATTGAACATAAACTTGTGTGTTGTGTGTGGATATCAACAATGAGATAGTTCTTAGTCTAATGTGAAGCTTCAATGATCAATTCAACCAAGACATACACAATTAGCACTAGATCATGTGACCCATCTCAATTATAGAAGTATGCATATATGACCTCCCACAAGACTTGATAACATAACTTGGACCTTTACATTTGACTCCACTTTCAATAAAAACATTTGATCTTTTTAGTCCTTTTAAGACAATCACCTCTCATTGTGAGAGTGATATGTGATATTTCACCTTGATGAGATAGCCTTTGGCTTTTTGAATAAACATTCACATAAATTTTTGGTTGCTTTCCCTTTTTCCTAGTCAAATACTAGTATGTGCGACAGGCGTTTGCAGCTCAATATCTCTTTTCATTTGGAGATTTACATTTGGTGAGCTCTTTTTAGCAAAAAAAATAAAGAGAGGGAAGATATATAGACACAAGTCTATGCAAGTCTCAAGATCAACATAACCATTCACTAATCATTCATGACAAGTTTGAAGATCTATTTACAACAGTCACATAGATTTCAAGATTTCTTCCACAGTGATAAGAGTGCAAAGAAACAAGCTACGCTCGTAAATGCACAAAGTCATTAGCACAAAGGTACAAGGCAAAATAAGTTTTGAGACAAAACTTCAACAATGTTGATCAAACTTTTTGATTTTCTACTTTTTATGTGGTTTTTGGATTTTTGATACATAGGAAGGAAACGATTGATCAAAAACAACAAAAAGGAATAAACGATAGAATGCAAAAATAAATAAACACAATTCAACCCACACAATTAAAAAGCAAACAACCAAACTAAGTCACAAAGTATAGGAAGAATTGATGCATGGACATGTTGTAATGCTTATGCATGAGTACCTTTTTTCACCCACACGTCACTTGCGTTTGGGGTGATTTCCTTATAGGATTGAGTACGAGAGTTAGGGCTTTCAAACCTTCGTGTGAAGCTCTCCAAGCAGTTGGTGAAAGCACCAATCATCTTCATCACGTCCATCATTCCGGTATCACCACTTTGATCTCTTGATGGTTTAACAGCCCAATTTCTTCTGTCATTTCTAGGTCCTCGTGACCTTGGAACAGTTGCATTATTCAGTGCTCTCAGCTTTTGGCAATTTCGCCGAGTATGCCCTTGAAGTCCGCAATGATGACACACATAGTTCGATCTAGGACCTCTTTGTGGTCGTGGACGAGACTTGGCTTGGGATTCAGACCTGCCCACGGATTGATTACGTGGATTCAACAACCGTTCATTCCCCACATTCCTCTTCTCCTCTATCTTGGGCTTCTCAGCAGTAGGGCCAACATCAGCTGATTCTTTGGCCTTTATAAACTTCACTTCTTTAGTGATATTGCCAGATGAGCTACTTCCTCCGGTATATCCCAATCCGAATTTGTCTGAAAAACTCTTTTAAGATGAAATAACATCATCTAGCTTCTTGGTGGTGACCCTTTCTATTTTAGCATTTGCTTGCACAACCTCTTGCTCAAGAAATCTCACTTTTGTGTAAGCTTCTAACAGCTCATCGTTCAATGTTTCTATCTCACATTTGGCCTCCTTATATCAAATTAGGAGACTTTTATAGTCCTCCTCTGACTTCTTCATTTTTCTCACTGCTGCCTTGGCCACCCTTGTGTACTCACCTGACCTCTCCAAGAGTGAGTTATAATTGTCTTGAAGATTGGCTGTGTTTCCATCTTCTTCTACATCTGATTCCTCAACAGCTCTAAATGATTCTTCATCACTATGTACTCCAAGCTCTTGTACAAGCAGATTCAACTCGTCTGAAGAATCAACATGAGCAATAGTCATAAAAGCGGAGTAATTCCCTTCTTTGTCACAGCTTTCCTCAGAATCAGAGTTGGGTGAATCTGAGTCACTCAGTGTCGTGGCATACACCTTGCCTTTTGATTTCAAATAATTTGGACATTCTTTCTAAAAGTGTCCATGCCCGTTGCATTCAAAACAAGTGACACCTTGTGTAGATTGGGATTCTTTTCCATCTTTCTTTTTGAATTCCCTTTTCTCCCTTCTTAAACTTTGGAATTTTCCTTTATCACCAAATTTGCCATTATTCTTGAATTTCAAGAATTTTCAGAAATTTTTACAAGGTACGCAACATCTTTGTCAACCACATCTTCTTCCAATGAGTCATGGACTTCCACCTTCTCATTAATGTTCTTAAGAGCAAGAGATTTGCTCTTCCGTTGATTGGGCAGCGACATTTCATAAGTCTGAAGAAAACCAATCAGCTCTTGGACTTTGATGTCATCAAGATCCTTGCTCTTTTCAATCGCTGTCACTTTGGCACGAAAACTTTCTGGTAATGATCGAAGGATCTTCCTTACAATTTTAGAATCCTCCGTTTTCTCTCCCAGATTGAACTTGCTTACAATCACCTCATTCAGCTTGCTATAGAAAGAGTCAAAGGACTCATCCTCACTCATTTTTAGCTCCTCAAACCGAGTGGTTAGCATCTGCAGCTTGGTATCTTTTACTTTCATCGCGCCTTCGTAAGTGGTCTCCAATATCTCCCACGCTTCTTTGGCAATGGTAATGTGAGAGATCCTGTGAAATTCATCTGGAGACACACCACAGAAAATAGCATTGAGTGCTTTACTGTTAGCATTAGATGCGGCGAGTGCTGCCTTATCCCATGTGGATTTGGCTACCTCAGGTCTGGTCCAACCTATCTCAACAGCATCCCAAACAGATTCATCAATGGAACACATAAATGCTTTCATGTGAACCTTCCAAAAAGCATAATTATTACCATCAAAATATGGAGGTGCATTTAGGGATTGAGACCGATCCATCTCAATAGGGAGTCAAGGATCACACTATGGGAATGAAACCACTAGAAGTGTACCCGCTCTGATACCAATTGAAAGTTCAAATAGTGTAAAAACACCCTTGAACGTTTAGACCTCCAATTTACAAATTAACCAATTCAAGCTTTATGTCAAACAACTAGTGTGCGGAAAATGAACAAAAGTTATAAAACAGAATTGAAAAACAATCTATGCCAATTTAAAATCACAACCCACAGCAGATAATAAAAGGCAAAGATAAAAGGGAAGAAAGATGCAAACACAATGACAACACGCGATGTGTTATCGAAGAGGAAACTGAAGCCCTCGGCATAAAACCTCTTTGCCGCCCTCCAAGCGGTAAGTAATCCACTAGAAAATGTAGTTACGATACATGGACAACAATAGACCCTCAAAGCCTAATCTACCCAGTGTACCTAAGCCCTCCAAGCTTCTTGCTCCAACGAGGTTGTGCCGAACCTATTTCTTTTCTAGCTTCTCGGATTCCACTACTTGATCATAGCATCAACCAATGTAAATTGGTTCCTTCCTAACTGCTTCTCAGAACACCAAACAACCCTCTCACAGTAATGGATATGGTGAGAAAAGGTTTTGGCAAAAAGCCTCTCAAGGGTTTAACAATGGAGAGGAAGAAAGTTGAAGAATTTGAAGAGACTCTTATGTAAAGATTGTAGATGAATCAATCTTATTTTACTCTAGGGTTTCTCTCTCAAAATTCTCTCTGGAAGCTCTCATTCTTTTGTGGGTATAAGGGGTATTTATACTGGGGTGAGAAAAGATTGTGAAACGTCAGGTTTTTCAAAACAGGAGTGGCTCGCGGCTTGACTGAGTCGCGAGATCCAGCCGCGTGATAACAGAACGACCAGTTGTCCTATTTTTTCCTGTAGTGCTCCAGCTAGCGTGACACTTCAACTTCTGACATGCTTGGTACGTGTCCTGCTTCTGGCAGCTTGCAGCCGCGAGTCACCCGCAAGATCCATCCGCGAGACTCTGTTTTCTTGCACACTCTTGAGCATTCAACACTTTATCTCACTCACTACCCTTACAACAAACCCACCTAAATACAGGGTTACTAATTGTTGAAATACAAGCAAATTTGGCACGGAAATAAAGCCAACAAGATGGTTGATTAAATTCAACCTTACAAACTCCAAGAATCCCAACAATGACAAGTAGAATTTGTCATGTTTCCTTTGTGGAAAGAAAGACCATTATATTTAAGAATGTAAGTTCTTAAAAGAATAAGAAGGATGACGATGAAAATGCCAATGAAGCAATTGTCATTGAGGACATTATTGCTATAGTGAGTGATGTATGTAATAATATGATCACTATAACTCATATGGCTATAATCACAAATCCTTTCAATTGGTGGTTTGATTCGGGTGCAATGTTGCATGTGTGCAACTACAAGACATATTTTAAGACTTATAAGGAGTCTTCTATAGAACTAGAGGTGCTTGTGGGCATCCACATTAAGACAAAAGTTCATCATTGTTGAAGTGAAATTGAGTTTTGGCAAGAAGTTTTCTTGACCAATGTTTTTCACGTACTTGATATCAAGAAAAGTCAATTTGTTATTTAAGAATGGTCTTTTCCAAGAATGGGATATTAGTAGGCAATGGATATGCTGCTAATGACATGTTCAAACTGAGTGTTATTAATTAAGATGTTTCTGGTTGTGCTTATATTGTTGATTCTTTTATTTGTGGCATGTTAGACTTGAACATTTAAATTTTTAATTCTTGAAGTTTATATCAAAGCATGATATAATTTTATATAAACATGATTTGAGTTGAATGGTGTATTAACTAGAGATGGTGAACATTTCTAAATAGATATTCTTCTTTGTGAGGAACATGTCATAATATACTAAAGTGCAGTCTTTTATATACCCTAATAGAATGTTTTGGTCAAAAAGAAAAGATAAGAGAACTCTAGTTGATATGGTGAATGCCATATTCTTGAGTGCAATCAGTTAAATTTGTTAGTTTTAGACCCCTTAAAAACACAATTAGATTAACTTAGGTAATTAGCCAAGTGATTACTTAGTCAAATTACAAGTCTAGGTTATCACAATCAAACAATCATATCATGCATAGTAGCGGAAAGATAAATAACATAACAATATGATAACCCAGAAAAATCAAACTGGTAAAAAACCTGAGGAGGATTTAACCTAGCTATCCTCAAGGTAAAAAGCAAATCCACTAGAAAGAATCGAAGTTCATACAATAAGACTTACAAGCCCCCACGCTCGACTTCTTATTGCTACCCACCAGTAGAACTTACTGACACGACCACGTGCAAGCTCCGAATCCACAGACTCCTTCTTTCTTTGGCCTTTGCAAAACACAAACACCCCCGTTTGTGACTTTGAGATCCCACTCAAAGGTTTAGCAACATTAACTCTCCTGTTTGTGACTCCAAGTCCAGCCTTGAAGATTTAGATCATCAACACCTTTGATGACAAGAGAAGGCAGCAACTTCTACAATACCGGATCTTGAGATTCTTCAAGGAATAGCACCGGTAGAAGACATAAGAGAGCTTTTTAGGAACAAAATCCTAAATACAAAAGAGACACACTCTTTTCTCTCTGAAAAGTCACATAAAAACGTGCTTAGGGTTTCCTTTATATACTGGGAGAAGTAGATTAGAAACCCTAATCCTTAATGGGCTTGAACTGCTATTTGGGCTTAATTAAAATTCTGCATATACGACTTTCGATCGATCGAACCAGACAGATTATGAAATCTTCTTCCTGCACCTTGTATGTTCTTAAATCTTGACTTGAATCACATTGAGCATTGTCTAATAAAACCTATAGACTCTAAGATCTATATCTAGACAAGTTTGTGTTCATGATTTGCCAAGTTCTAAACATTTAGAACCTAACAAACTCCCTTTTTGGCAATTCGTGACAAAACTTTCATACAAAATGAAATACTCAAATACAAGAACAACCCAATACAATAAAATGCCCAATTACATCACAAATCCCAATCTAAGACTCCTAACCTAGAAGTTGCCAATAAGAGGTAGAAAGTCTTGATCAGAATGTACTTGTCTTTCCTGAAACAGTCAACAAACACATCACCGCATGTGTGTAAAGAAAGACATATAAACAATAATATGAAACAAAATATAAAAAACAAAAGTAAATTCTAACTTTCCCCCTAAGTTAGATACATCAAAAAGTTTTTATATTTTCCCCCTTTGAAAAACAATTTTATCTCCCCTTAAACAAAAAAAATAGGATTCCCATATATTCTCACATTTCATCTCCCCCTTTTTGTCACGTATTGACAAAGTCAACCCAATCAGAAGGTCGACAGAAAACATACGCAACAGAGAATAAAAGAAAATAGAGACAACTCTCCCTACGAAGAGCAACAACTCCCCCTATGAACAACAAGGGTTAAAAACAAGCTTCTCCCCCTATAAAAATAGGAAAAACACAACAAGTTTTGGGAAAAAACAGTTTTGGGGAAAAATAAAGGGTTTGGGGATAAATAAAACGACACAAACCAAGTTAAAAAAAAAAAAAAAACTAAGTTGAGGATACACATGAAGAAAAAATATTCTCTTTTTCAATAAAATGCAAACATGGCACTATGTGACCCATAAACAGTTGCATGAGTAGAGAAAATATTTGCACATTGATTATCCAGCATAACTCTTAAAAAAATAATTTTCTACAATTCACACAAAAAAATAGTATATACTAGAAAGTACATAACTCAAAATTAATCAATCAATTTTTAAATTAAGTTGAGTACCCAATTTAGCAAAGTGTATGCATGTTATGTGTGAAAACAATGAGAGATATGACTGCAAAACTGCAAGATGGATACAGAAACAATGCAATGCATGTGAATTCTAAATATAAATGATGCATGGAAAAATCAACTTTTTGAAAAACAGAACAATTTAATGCAGAAACTCCTCAAAGCACAATATTTCATGAATGAAATGCATGAGTATGAGATTAAAATTTTTTCAAAAAAAAAAAAAAACACTTGAATTCAACCCAGATCTTCCAAAAACAAGATTTTTTAATCAATTTGTCTCCAAAACTCAAATATTAAAGACATTTTGCATCAAAATCAAGGAACTTTAATCTTGGATGGCCACAACAAGATCACACACAATATAATGTACCAAGTTTAGTAAAGAGTAACTTATGTAGTGTGTGCAACTAGCAAAAGCTTGAGATACATGTGAGGTGATATGTAAATAGAAATCAATCACAATGTCTACAAAATTCATCACATAGAATTTGAAAGAGACTATCACTTAAAGAGTTACATCATATAACTCCCACATCTCCTAGATCATAAGCTTGCAATCATGTAAGTTTCTTGAATTATGCCTCATAATATACACACCAATTTTAATTCATTCAGAAACTTATTAAAATAGTCGGAATAATGTACACACCAATTTTAGCAATTATTTGATTTAGCTTTAAGTCCAATAATGTACACACCAATTTTAGCATTTAAACCGAGGCTACACCTTATGTTCTTTTTGTGCAAGTGCTACACTTTCTCGAGCACAAAATCTTATGATATGCACTAAGGTGTTCATAATTGGCTAGTGAACAGTGGTGAGATGGTTATTTATGCCTTTCTCTAAATGTTCAAGTCCGACAATCAAAGACATGTGACTTCAAGATCAAAACAGAGTGATCAAAACCATAAACATCTTTCCCCCACAACATGCACTACAAAGCTTCAACTAGTAAAGTGCAATAAGTAAGCTCATCAAGGCTAAACAAGGTACATAAACTTGTTATGTAAAGATAATATGGCCGATCCTTGATTATAAATCCAAGATGTGAAATACAAAACACAAAAATCTTTTTGGTTTTAAAAAATTTATGACCAAAAACAAAAAGCACACATTATGCTAAATGAACAATGCAAATGCAATGCATGACAGTGCTTAACTAAGCTATAGAGGGTACACAAACAAGAAATATCAATTTCTTAATTAACCCTTGAGTATATGTACAAACTAGTACATACTCATACAAAATCAAAAAAAGCTTAGCACTTATATAACATATACTATTCAAGTTTCTCCACAATGACAAGCATGTTCTAAATCAAAAGAGATATCATAATTCATGTAATCCTCAAGAAAAATAAAACAAGACTCAAAATAAAATATTTTTGTCTTTTTGAAATTTTTTAATGTTTTTGGATTTTTTTTATTAAAAAAAAAAAAAAAAAAAAAAAAAAAACATGTCCACAAACAATTGAAAGAATTAAATCAGGGACAAGTCAACAACACTTACCTTAGAGAATTTTTTCTCACCCATATAGCACGTGTTTTCGGCTTTATAGGTGAAAATCCATGAGAAGTTGAGTGTATTTGAGGAATTACACCAATCTTCTGAGAAAGACTGAAATCCTCCAAATTCCTTTCACAAGCCAACAAGTTTAAAATTTTCAAAATAATATGAACCATTTTATATGGACTTATGGCATCACAAATCCTAGACTGAAACATAGAATGCTTCAATTTCAGTTTATGACAATTAGGACGAATGTGACCACGGACACCACAAAAATGGCAGACAGGAACAAATTTAGGAACATCAGTATTCCTAGTGGGGTTTCCGGTCACAGGCTTTGGTTCTTGCCTCAACAAAAAACAATTTGGTCTAATATGACCAACAACACCACAAAGGTGATAGGTAGGCACAAAAACATATTTATTATGCTCTCTAACGGTAGGTTTAGACTTAGGTTTAGAAACTTTAGCGTCAACATCAGAACTTTTACCTTTGTCTAACCTAGCAAAATAAGCATTTTCTTTATTATTCCTCTTAAAAGGAGGGATATAAACTTTCTCAGTTTTAAGCTTAAGAGAAATAGAAACACTTCTGTTATCAACAGCAGGCTTGGTACTAGTCAAATTTTCAATTTTAACTTTAGATTCAACTAACTCTTGTTCCAAGCTTTTCATCTTCTCATCTTGAGAGGAAATTTGATTTCTCAAAAACTCATTCTTTTTATTAGATTCATCTAATCTAACAATCAATTCCTCTTTTTCAAGATTAGCTAATTTTAACTCTTCCTTGAATTTCTTAGCAATTTTCATAGATTTCAATAATTCCTTACGAAGAGTTTCACAGGCATCAATAAAATCAACAGAAGCATGAGCAGAAACATGATTAGAAAGACACTTCAAATTATCCATGACAACAGGGGTCAAGGATCAACTCTTAGATCAAAAGATCTAAAACAAAATAGCAACCCGCTCTGATACCACTTGTTAGTTTTTAGACCCCTTAAAAACACAATTAGATTAACCTAGTTAATTAGCCAAGTGATTACTTAGTCCAAATTACAAGTCTAGGTTATCACAATCAAGCAATCATATCATGCATAGCAGCGGAAAGGTGAATAACATAACGATATGATAAACCAGGAAAACCAAACCGGTAAAAAACCTGGGGAGGATTTAACCTAGCTATCCTCAAGATAAAAAGCAAATTCACTAGAAAGAATCGAAGTTCATACAATAAGACTTACAGGCCCCCACGCTCGACTTCTTATTGCTACCCATCAGTAGAACTTACTGACACGATCACGTGCAAGCTCCGAATCCACAGACTCCTTCTTTCTTTGGCCTTTGCAAAACACAAACACCCCCGTTTGTGACTTTGAGATCCCACTTAAAGGTTTAGCAACACTAACTCTCCTGTTTGTGACTCCAAGACCAGCCTTAAAGGTTTAGATCATTAACACCTTTGATGACAAGAGAATGCAGAAACTTCTACAATACCGGATCTTGAGATTCTTCAAGGAATAGCACCGGTAGAAGACATAAGAGAGCTTTTTAGGAACAAAACCCTAAATACAAAAGAGAGACACTCTTTTCTCTCTGAAAAGCCACATAAAAACGTGCTTAGGGTTTCCTTTATATACTGGGAGAAGTAGATTAGAAACTCTAATCCTTAATGGGCTTGAACTGCTGTTTGGGCTTAATTAAAATTTTGCAGATACGACTTTCGATCGATCGAGCCTGTCTTTCGATTGATCGAACCAAACAGATTATGAAATCTTCTTCCTGCACCTTGTATATTCTGGAATCTTGACTTGAATCACATTGAGCATTGTCTAATAAAACCTATAGACTCTAAGATCTATATCTAGACAAGTTTGTGTTCACGATTTTCCAATTGTTCTAAACATTTAGAAACTAACAAAATTCCTATTTGATCAATGGGAAGAAGCTTTGCTTAGTATATGCTATGTGCATAATAGCGTTCCATCTCAAAGGTATTTCATATGTGTTATGAAATGAGAAAGTAACCAAATACTTATCATTTTAAAATGTGGGGGTGTTTAACTTTTTGTAAAATGATAGACCAAAGAGAACTAATTATTCAAAGAGCTATATAAAGTGTATATGTAGGTTTTGTGTAAATTCGTGGGTATATAATTTATTAGACTTCATGTCTAATATAAGAGTGAAATCAAAAGAGATTGAATATATTGAGTTTAAATTCAAAGATGATTTCAAGTGATAGGCCAAGAATGTATTGACCCATTGTGATGAATTAACTAGTTAATTAGTCAAGTTAATTAATTAATTCAAGTAACATGCAATATACATAGTAGCACAAACAAATCACAAACTAAGTTAATATGTAGCGGAAAATAAAGTTGACACGGTAATTTGTTTACGAATGAGGAAAACCTCCAAGGCAAAAAACCCACCGGGCGGTTTTAAGGTTACCACTCCCGAAAATCCACTATTATCACAACAAGCGGTTACAAGTAAAGGAATCCTAGTATCTTATACCAACCTACAATTGAACCTTTACGCCAATACCCAATTGGACTTGTTCTATAGTGACAATCACTCCTTTTAATGCACGGCTCCCAATACGTGGCTAATCAATCGATGCACGGATTCAAGTACATGACTAACCACCAACTTGAGAAGGATGTTGGCTGCAAAGTTCTTTAGTTCATCCACACGATTAAGATCATGAAGTTCCTTGGTTACAAAACCCTACAATATACAAACGCAGCAGCTTCTTGAAGAGAAAGATAAACTAGGGTAAATTGTCTTCGGTCACAATATGCTTGTGAAAAACCTTTGCATCAAGTTGCACTCACTTGCATCAGCTGTGACGGCCCTTAAAATAATCTTTATATATGTTTCGGGTTGTGAGAAAAGAAAGCCTAAACATGTACACACAGATTGGAGTGAAATCAGACCTGAAAATCTGATTTTCTTAAATCTCAATAGATAGGTTATCCATCGAGCAGCTATCGAGCATCGGGTAAAAGCTGCCTTTTAAACTTTGATAGATGCTATCTATTGAGTTAGCTGTCGAGTTTTAAAATTCAGCACTTCTTCACTTTATTCAAACATTATCCCAATGAAATACAAAAATTGGCCAATCAGATTCAACCATTATTACCTTTCTCTTACTCAAGTTGGGAAACTCGTTTGTTTCTGGTTGATTTCTCACCAATGTTTTGCGTGTCAGGAGAAAGGGGAAAAAAAATAGAAGAGAGAGAAGAGTTTCAGCGTATTTAGCTAGTTAGCTAAAATTTAAAGTAAACTTAAGAATCTGTATGTAATTTATTGTACCTAAATTTTGTCATATACATTAACTTTTTTTTTTTTTTGAAAAAAAGTTATATATATTAACTTCTTATCAATGATCTTAAGTATATTATTATATTTTATTTTTTGGTTATCGATGCTTCAATATAAAAGAAACTATAGAACAACAAGTCATTTGGAGGATAAAAAAAAATTAAAGTAATTATTTATTATTTTATTGGTAGAAAAAGTAAAGTAATTATGAACTGCTTATATTAAATTAATTAGTGGATGTATTTTAGACTTTAGTCGTAATGTTTACAGATTCCACCAAAGCAGTTATGCGTGTCACATGTTGTTATGAAAAAAAAAAAAAAAAAAAAAATTATGCGTGTCACATGGAAAAAAAATTTAATAAATATTTGGTATTTGGATTTTTATTAAATTTTTAGTAAGCTAGACCATGAGTATATGTTTCAAATTTTGTGTACTTAAAAAAATATGGAGATAAGTCAATTATCTCTTATATTATAGACCCAACAAAATTGAGGTTTTGATGGTTAGGTACTACATTTTTTAGAACATAATAGGTGAATTTGAATATAAGTACGTAGAAATTTATAACTCATAAAGTTTTTTAATGTCTTGTTTTAAATTTGTATGTATTTTTTAAAATCTTATAATTACATGTTGGAGTTCCTTCTTATTTTTATTTTTATTGGTAAGTTACATGCACCCAACGAATAAGTCTTGAGCTCACAACCTTACCCTCATCGAGTGAAAGTTGCAACAGTTAGGAAGAATAATAGAATAATATTTAACTCATTAAATTCTCATTTACTTAAGACTTACAGTATAAGTGGTAGCCTATCAAATTTAAACGTTCTTAATGCTGTTGTTTATTCTATTAAAAGGGTTCCGGTACTGGAGAAACAAAACAACAATCGATTTTAATCTTATATTCCCATTGATGAGCAATACAAATGCACATTACTTTGCATTTATAGTTTACCACTAAGCAGCCAAACTAACGCGCCAAGACAAGCTTCACCCAAACCACAGCCAAGTCATCTAAACAGCCTACATATAACCAAGTTGCATTCATAAAATTTGTTTTTTGCATTAAATAAAATTGTTCACTGTTTTCTCATAAAAATTGTTCACTATTTTCTGCATAAACTATTTCTAGCATTCTTCACAAAATTATTTTCCGTTCAACATTATTTATAAAATGGTTCACTCTCTTTTCTGCATAAATTATTTTCTGTTCACAATTTAAAAAATTGTTCGCTATTTTCTCATAAAACACCTAGTGAAATTGTATTTTCTAAATTTAAAAGCCAAATCTGAATGCTTTTTCATGTTTAAATTTCACAATGAACGAATTTGTTTTTCTGCATTGATAAAATCTATTTCTACATTAATAAAATTTTCTCTCTGCACATCAAATATAATAACCAAGCTGAATTTGTAAATTTTCACTCATCAGATATAATAACTAAGCAGCGATTAGAAGACTTGTGTCAAGTGCAAGTGCATCCTTCGCCTTAGTGCAAGAAAAGAAAAGGTACGTTATTATGGGCCCAATTTTTTATTTGTTGCTTTAAAGGAACCAATACCCTCTATTTTGGTAAAATGGATTTCCGTGAGTGAGTCTAGGCCTCCAAAGTGAAACTTCACTTAATAATCATATTTTCAATTTCTTAATTATTCAACATGAAACCATATAAATAGATAGTTTTACAAGATAAACATAACATTTAAATTCAACATATATCTAATATTTATCTATTACAAGTAGATAAAATTTATTTAAAAACTAATCTACAAATCTATCCCATCTTGTCTGTTTACCTAGTCCCAAACTAATAACAAAAATACATTTTTAAAATGATAAAAAAAAAAACTACGAATAAAAAGTATAATGATAAAGTCTAGCATTATATCATCCTTTAACACACTAGATAATTATCTGCCATCATCAAGTATTGATATGCTGACTTGTTTCCTTATGCTGTCATAACATGCAAAATTGCCACTGACACCACCAACACAATCATCATATGGTTTTTGGAGCAAGTACTCAGTCTCTTCTGAACTCATATTGCCTTTAACCCATGGATGCTTTGTCATTGCTTTCAAGCCCTCTAACTCCATTGCAACTTCTTTCATAGTAGGCCTCTCCTCTCCCTTCACTTTTAAGCATCTCTTAGCTAATATCGCAACCTCATTAAGTTGTTCAACATTTCCCTCATTCAACATTCGTTGATCTAGAATTTCATACAATCGTCTTTCATTCATTGATGAGACAAAATGCATGGCTAAGTTTCTTTCTTCTTCAGGTCTCTCAAAAGAAAGTGCCTTCATTCCAGTTAGCAACTCTGCAAGGAGAACTCCAAAGCTATAAACGTCACTTTTTTCAGTCAATTGGCTTGAATGAAAGTATTCTGGGTCCAAGTATCCAAGCGTCCCTTGCACTAGTGTGGTTAACTGAGTATGATCAAGAGGAACTAGCCTTGAAGCTCCAAAATCAGATACCTTAGCTTTGTAATTATCATCTAAGAGTACATTAGTGCTCTTGATATCTCTATGAATGACGGGAGTGGATGCAGCAGAATGCAAATAAGAAAGTGCTCCTGCAGTTTCAACTGCTATTTGTAAACGTATTTGCCATTGCAACGTTGAAGAATGGTCTGTTTTGTGAATGTGATTGAAAAGGGTACCATTGGTAACAAATTCATACACCAACAAAGGAACTTCAGTCTCCAAACAACATCCTAATAACTTTACCACATTTCTATGGTTGATTTGGGAGAGAATAGACACTTCATTAATAAATTGTTCAACTTGGATTTGATCTATTATTTTGGACTTCTTAATGGCAACTATTTTGTTATCTGGTAATATTCCTTTGTAAACCGTTCCTTGGCCACCTTGGCCTAGGATTCTATTTTCATGGTAATTGTTTGTTGCCTTCTTAAGTTCTTCTGCTGTAAATATTTGAGTTGTTTCGATAGATCCATTGTGTTTAGAAAGTTGTTGTTGTAGTAGAAAGCCACCATTTTGTTTAAAAAACTTCTCTTTGAGCTGGATGAGCTTTCTACGCTTGAGTCCCCAGTATAACCAAGAAATGCTCAAAACTAGAACCAAGAGGCTGACACTGACACCTACACATTTTGCAGTAAATTGAAGCTTTTATACCAAAAAACTAATGTTCTTACATGCTCATTTTACCTTAGGGTTCTGGGGGAGGTCATGGTAGCCTTACCCCGATTATTTTTGGAGAGGTTGATTTCCGGATTTTAACACCCAATTATATTTGGAGAGGTTAATTTCCGAACTCTCTCATGACTTGTCACTTTTGGTGGAAGACACTTGTCATCACACCAAGGCTCGACTTTTATTCTAGACATTACTATTATATTATAAATATGCAAACTTTATGTATCATTCATATGATTAATTAGAAAGCGATAAATATTGCTCACCAAGTGAAATCCTATTAATCAATGGAAACCTCTCAGGGCTTGGTATGAGTTTGCAACCTGTTCCGTCCCATTTACCATCGCCATCATATCCTGGTAGCTGACAGGAACAATTATAAGTACCAGGCAAATTGGTGCAGTTTTGGACGCATATGGTGGAATTTAAGCACTCATCAATATCTGGAGGAAAAAAAAAAAAAAAAAAAAAAACCATAAAAATTGACATTAAGAAAAAAAATAAATAAATAAAAATCCATCAGTAGCAAAAGTCAACAATAATTCCAAGTAAAATGGCAACCTTGGCAGCCATCCTTAAGGTAAGGATTGCCTTGGTATCCCTTGGAACAACTGCACTGGTAGCCTGGACCATTGTTCGAGTCGTGACACTCACTGTTAGCCATGCATGCATAACTTTCAAGACCCTTTTTAGCTTCAGTGCAATTTTGATCCCCTATTGCCCAATTTAGAACCATCGGCATCATATGACCTCCCTTAAAATTTTGAAGATCTTGTGTTGAGAAGTTGTAAGTTCCTTCCTCTGCCACAAAAGCATAGCTGCAAGGATTGAATTCCCACACTCTCGTGTGGTTGTAATAGCTCGATACACTGATATTGAAATCCATTACTCCTCTTGGAATAGCAGTTTCACAACAACCAATACCAGAGCATGACCCCTCAACCACATCTCTAGTGCTATCACATAAAGACATGCACCCAGTTGTGTAGCTTGTCCTTCTAGAACCCATTATCACAGCATATGTGTCACACCCAGTAGCCATGAACTTGTTTCGAGTGTTGGAGATTGGGAATATTCTCGATCGGAGCCAAGGATGATTGTAGCGTTCTCTCCCACCGGTTCTGTTGTAGCAATCATTGGCTACAAAGTCATATATGCGCATTTCACCCGAAAGCCATATATCTGTAACATTTATATTACTGTCTGTCAAAAACGCCAAGGGAGGGTTGTATGTGTGATTACAAGTGATGAGAAAGCTATCATTAACGTAGCATCCTTCCCTTGTGCCAAATGGGTATGGAATACTGACTTTGTCACAATAGTCTTCACAGCCGTCCTTGGCTAAAGGCAAGGCGTTGGTGTTGACAATTGATGCTTCTACTACCCACAGCAAGGTAAATTGCAAGATTGCCAAGTGCACTGAGGCCATCTCTCTGGAGCTTCCCTCCCAATCGACCTTCTCCTTCACAGCCTTTCTCCGAATCGGAACTCACTTTGATTTTTTCTTGGCAGCGCCAACTAGACTAGATCTTTGATGAGCGGTTTGATTTTCACTTTTGGGTCAGTGTATCTATTAGGGTGGCGCCGACCTTCTCCTCTGGGTGTTGTGCTCCTTGACTCTGTGTCTCTACTGGGAAGTGTTGATAGATTTGTATAAGTCTAAGCGTGCGTTTAGATTAAGATTATATAAATGAAAATTATTTCATTGTTTAGTTTATTTTTGTTACCATTTATAAACTTCATTGTACTTTTTGATATTATTCATGGGTTCCATTATATTATTTCAACTCACTTTTACTTTTATCTACAGTATTTTCAGCAATAATTTTTCAGTTTCAACAAAATAAGCGGTATTCAAATACAATCAAAGTCTAATTTTCAAAATTTTTTTTTTTGATGTCTAATTTTCAACTTCAGTAGCCTTACCTCTTTTTTTTTTTTCTTTTTTTTTTATTTGCAGTAGCCTTACTTTTGATTGATTTATTGTTGTGAAATTTTTTGTTTCGTTAGCTAAACAAATGGGGTTTGATATTGTGATTATCAAATGGGCATCGTTGATTTAGTTGTTCTGGTTAGGTAGACTATGGTACATTTTATAGGCCATGTTTAATTGGCAAGAAGAACGGGTCGTCGATAAAAATACAAGTAGGCCAATCATCAAAGAATATAAAGAGCATCAAGGTCAACTATATGCACCTTTCATGTAGTTAAAAAATAATTTTAAGGATTTGTTGAAAGGGCTAATCGTAGTCAGAATTTTAGTTGTGATATCTTTGTCATTAGGCATTTATAGTTTATTATAATTAGGTAAACTTATTTTTTACTAGTCAATTCTAATAAAACCAATAAAACTAGACTACGGATTACACCAAGTTTATGGTTGTTGTCTCTCCTTATAAAACAAATGGTTTATGGGTGTTATTATTATTATTTTTTTTTTAGAAGAAGGGGTTGTTATTTTTTTGATTCCTCTGTTTTAATTTTATCATTTTCGTTATTAAACTTTTAGCATACATGCCATGTTTTCCGTATGTCCACATTTAGACTGTCGTTAACTCTCCAAATCAATGTAATTTTCTATTTTTTTTTCCTAATTTATACTTAATAAATTATTGAGTTTGGGACATAGAATCACCTGTTATGATTTAATACCATGGTAAATTACTTATTTTCTTAAAAGTTTAAACTATTAGGAAATAATAAATTTTATAATTCTAATATTCCCAAATGTTAGTGTATTGTCAATATGTTGTCATTATACTATCACCAGGAGGTTATTGTTAACCTAATTTCTATACATACATTACTTAGAGTCCATTGTAAACTTATTGATCATAGTAAACATGTAGACGTTTAGGCTTTCTGTTGTAGATGTAGGTTGTGAAGCAGGAGAAAATGGGCAAATGCCCCTTTCAAAAAAAAAATCTAGCATTTTGCCCCCTTTCCCAAACTAATTAGGGAAATACCCCTCTTTTGAAACTCGATTTTCTCAAAATCGAGTTATAAAAAAAAATATATATATATATATATATATATATTTCTGGAGCCCTATAGTGGCATTTTAAGGAGCCTATAGTGACGTTTTAAGGACCTATAGTGACGTTTTGTAATCCGATCTCCATGAAGTCGAGTTACATGCAATTTTTTTTTCTTTTTTTTACCTATAACTCGACTTCATGAAAATCGGATTACAAAACGCCACTATAGGTCCTTAAAACGTCACTATAAGATCCTTAAAAACGTCACTATAGGGCTTAACACGATTTTGAGAAAATTAAGTTTCAAAAGAGGGGCATTTCCCTAATTAATTTGGAAAAGAGGGCAAAATGCTGGATTGTTTTTTGAAAGGGGCAAAAGCCAATTTTTTCCTTGTGAAGCAATTCACGTTAACTCTAGTGTTCTCATTTTCTCTTGTTCCCGCTCTTTCTCAATCTACAATCAACCCCATTCTATTTTTATTCTTTAGATTTCAATATTGTATGACCTTGGGGCCTCCATTAATAGCGCCCGCTCTTCATTGTGCAACCTTGCACATCGTCACTTAACGGCTTCACTCTCAAACTAGCCCTCCTGACACCACCAATTGTGATTTTTCATCAAATTGATCACATAGATTACTTTCTTATCCTAAGAAAGCCTAAAAAACTCAAGCCATAGTCGATTTCAAGCCCGCACACTTTTGACCGCCGCGTGCTGCCATTGAACAATTAATTATTCTTCTCTAGGCATACAATTTTCCCACTTTGATTATTGTATATTCCAATTTCAGGGCTTAGTTTCTTATTTGAGACTCACAAGTAACACAAGCTGGCACATCAGTCATTCTCTTGGGTTCAATCTATGCAAAATTTGCCAACTCAATCATGTGCTTCATCATGGTGTTATCCTTTGCTGATATTCCTTAGGCCGTACTGGCGGCTCTACATGTTACTCAGGGTGGTCACATGACCACCCTGAATTGATTTTTCTTTTTAATACCTTAAAAATTTTGAATTTTGAATTAATATGGGTTGTTGACCACCCAAGAAAAAAATCTTGAACATCCTAAAAAAAAAAACTTGAACACCCTAAATAAAAGTTTGAGTCTGTTAAAAATAAAATTTGATCTCTCCAAAATTTTGGTTTGTTGAAGGTTGAACCAAAGAATTCAAAAATTGCAATTTTACAACATTTTCACAATAGTTTCACAAATAAATCTTAAGTAGTAAGTTGTTACTGGTGAACAAAAAAGTGATTTCTGTGGTAGGTTCAAATTAGAACTAGTAAAAACAGCTTATCAAGGATTTGTTGCAAAAGTGTCGTAAAAATGTTGCGAACGTAAAACTTCTAAAAAATTGCCCAAACAAATACAATTTAGCCCAAAAACCCAAATCAAATGTTTAAGTGTGTGTTTGGCTCCAAATTAAAAAGTCAACTTATTTTGTTATTCAGCTTATTTTTGCTACTATTCATGGGTCCCATAGCACTTTTTGGTATTGTTCATGGTTTTACTATACTATTTCAGCTAACTTTTACCTTTATCTACAGTACTTTTAGTAAAAAGTTTTCAATTTCAACAAAATAATCAGATTTTAGACAAACCCTAAGTTGTTCGCAAACGAACGCTTAGTACCCTTTTTGTTTTTTGTGTGGTTATTTTTACGAAAATATTTTGGATCCATTCGACAAATTAACGCTTTTCATATCGATGCAGATAACGCTTTTAATATCTATGCAGAGCATAATAATTGAAAGAAGGAAAATGTTTTAAGAATCCCAGTTTGTCCTTGTTCAAATCATGCAAATAAGCTGTTTACAATATATCAATAATTGTACTACAAACTACAAAACACTTGTAATCAGTATCACATCAAGTGTGCATTTGCGTAGTGGCATTTTTGAGTTTGCATAGCGGCATTTCTGCGATTGCATGCGATTGTGTTTCACTTGGCTGGTCCCATGGCACTGTTCATGGACCAGTCAAGTGATGAAAAATGCATGAACAATATTTTCAGCAATAAAAAATATTTTACTATAGTGTTTTCAGTTTTCATCAAAATAAGCGGTATCCAAATAGACCCCAAGTGACCAAACAATTATTTTTTTTTTAATACTTTTATATAAAAAAATTTAATACAAATTGAAAAAATAATAATAAAATTGTTGTTAACAGTTTCACAAATAAATCTTAAATAGTAAGTTGTTGCTGATGGACAAAAAAGTGATTTCTGTGGTAGGTTCAAATTAGAACTAGTAAAAACGGCTTATCAAGGATTTGTTGTAAAAGTGCCGTAAAAATGTTGCAAACGTAACACTTCTAAAAAATTTCCCAAACAAATACAATTTAGCCCAAAAGCCTAAATCAAATGTTTAAGTGTGTGTTTGGCTCCAAATTAAAACGTTAGCTTATTTTTTTATTCAACTTATTTTTGCTACTATTCATGGGTCTCATTGCACTTTTTGGTACTGTTCACGGTTTCACTGTATTATTTTAGCTAACTTTTACTTTTATCTATTGTACTTTCAGCAAAAAGTTTTCAGTTTCAGCAAAATAATCAGATCCTAGACAAACCCTAAGTTGTTCCCAAATGAACACTTAGTACCCTTTTTGTTTTTTGTGTGGTTATTTTTGCAAAAATATTTTGGATTCATTCGACAAAGCAACACTTTTAATATCTATGCAGAGCATAATAATTGAAAGAAGGAAAATGTTTTAAGAATCCCAGTTTGTCCTTGTGGTTCAAATATGCTAATAAGCTGTTGACAATACATAAATAATTGTACTACAAACTACAATAGACTTGTAATCAGTATTACATCAAGTGTGCGTTTACGTAGCGGCATATTTGAGTTTGCATAGCGGCATTTCTGCGTTTGCGTGCATGTGCGTTTCACTTGGTTGGTCCTATGGCATTGTTCATGGACCAGTCAAGTGATGAAAAATGCGTGAACAGTATTTTTAGCAACAAAAAATACTTTGCTATAGTGTTTTCAGTTTTTGGCGAAATAAACTGTATCCAAACAGACCCCAAGTGAACAAACAATTATTTTTTTCTTTTATGAAAGTGAATCTATGAGGGTTTTAATACTTTTATATGAAAAATTTTAATACAGATTGAAAAAATAATAATAGAATTGATATTAATAGTTTCAAAAATAAATCATAAATAGTAAGTTGTTACTGATGGACAAAAAAGTGATTTCTGTGGTAGGTTCAAATAAGAACTAGTAAAAACGGCTTATCTAGGATTCGTTGTAAAGGTGTCGTAAAAATGTTGTGAATGTAACACTTCTAAAAAATTGCATAGACAAATACAATTTAGCCCAAAAGCCCAAATCAAATGTTTAAGTGTGTTTTTGGCTCCAAATTAAAAAGTCAGCTTATTTTATTATTTAGCTTATTTTTGCTACTATTCATGGGTTTCATTGCACTTTTTGGTACTGTTCATGGTTTTACTGTACTATTTTAACTAAATTTTACCTTTATCTACAGTACTTTCAGCAAAAAGTTTTCAGTCTCAGCAAAATAATCGGATCCTAGACAAACCCTAAGTTGTTCCCAAACGAACACTTAGTACCCTTTTTGTTTTTTGTGTGGTTATTTTTACAAAAATATTTTGCATCCATTCGACAAAGTAACGCTTTTAATATCTATGCAGAGCATAATAATTGAAAGAAGGAAAATGTTTTAAGAATCCCAGTTTGCCCTTGTTGTTCAAATAATGCAAATAAGTTGTTGAGAATATATCAATAATTGTACTACAAACTACAAAAGACTTGTAATCAGTATCACATCAAGTGTGCGTTTGCGTAGCGGCATATTTGAGTTTGCGTAGCGGCATTTCTGCGTTTGCGTTTCACTTGGCTGGTCCCATGGCACTGTTCATGGACCAGTCAAGTGATGAAAAACGCATGAACAATATTTTTAGCAATGAAAAATATTTTGCTATAATGTTTTCAGTTTTAAGCAAAATAAGCGGTATCCAAATAGACTCCAAGTGACCAAACAATTATTTTTTTTCTTTTTTGAAAGTGAATCTATGAGGGTTTTAATACTTTCATATCAAAAAATTTAATACAAATTGAAAAAATAATAATAAAATTGTTGTTAACAATTTCACAAATAAATTTTGAGTAGTAAGTTGTTACTGGTAAACAAAAAAGTGACTATCTGTGATAAGTTCAAATTAGAACTAGTAAAAACGGCACATTTAGGATTTGTTGTAAAAGTGTTGTAAAAATTGTTGCGAAGGTAATACTTCTAAAAAATTGCCCAAACAAATACAATTTAGCCCAAAAAGCCAAAATCAAATGTTTAAGTGTGTGTTTGGCTCCAAATTAAAAAGTCAGTTTATTTTATTATTCAGCGTATTTTTGCTACTATTCATGGGTCCCACTGCACTTTTTGGTACTGTTCAAGATTTCAGTGTACGACTTCAGCTAACTTTTACCTTTATCTACTGTACTTTCAGCAAAAAGTTTTCAGTTTCAGCAAAATAATCGAATCCTAGACAAACCCTAAGTTGTTCCCAAACGAACACTTAGTACCCTTTTTGTTTTTTGTGTTGTTATTTTTACGAAAATATTTTTTTAATATCTATGCAGATAACTCTTTTAATATCCATGCAGAGCATAATAATTGAAAGAAGGAAAATGTTTTAAGAATCCCAGTTTGTCTTTGTTGTTCAAATAATGCTAATAAGCTGTTGACAATATATCAATAATTGTACTACAAACTACAAAAGACTTGTAATCAGTATCACATCAAGTGTGCGTTTGCGTAGCGACATTTTTGAGTTTGCGTAGAGGCATTTTTGCGTTTGCGTGTGTGTTGTTTCACTTGACTGGTCCTATGGCATTGTTCATGGACCAGTCAAGTGATGAAAAACGCGTGAACAGTATTTTCAGCAATAAAAAATATTTTGTTATAGTGTTTTTAGTTTTCAGCAAATTAAACGGTATCCAAACAGACCCCTAGTGAGCAAATAATTATTTTTTTCTTTTTTGAAAGTGAATCTATAAGGGTTTTAATACTTTTATATCAAAAAATTTAATACAAATTGAAAAAATAATAATAAAATTGTTGTTAACAGTTTCACAAATAAATCTTAAATAGTAAGTTGTTACTGATGGACAAAAAAGTGACCTACCATATCTATGGTAGGTTCAAATAAGAACTAGTAAAAAAGGCTTATCTTGGATTCGCTGTAAAAGTGTCGTAAAAATGTTGCGAACGTAACACTTCTAAAAAATTTCCCAAACAAATACAATTTAGCCCAAAAGCCCAAATCAAATGTTTAAGTGTGTGTTTGGCTCCAAATTAAAAAGTCAGCTTATTTTATTATTCAGCGTATTTTTGCTACTATTCATGGGTCCCACTGCACTTTTTGGTACTGTTCAAGATTTCAGTGTACTACTTCAGCTAACTTTTACCTTTATTTACTGTACTTTCAGCAAAAAGTTTTCAGTTTCAGCAAAATAATCGAATCCTAGACAAACCCTAAGTTGTTCCCAAACGAACACTTAGTACCCTTTTTGTTTTTTGTGTTGTTATTTTTACGAAAATATTTTTTTAATATCTATGCAGATAACTCTTTTAATATCCATGCAGAGCATAATAATTGAAAGAAGGAAAATGTTTTAAGAATCCCAGTTTGTCTTTGTTGTTCAAATAATGCTAATAAGCTGTTGACAATATATCAATAATTGTACTGCAAACTACAAAAGACTTGTAATCAGTATCACATCAAGTGTGCATTTGCGTAGCGACATTTTTGAGTTTGCGTAGCGGCATTTTTGCGTTTGCGTGTGTGTTGTTTCACTTGACTGGTCCTATGGCATTGTTCATGGACCAGTCAAGTGATGAAAAACGCGTGAACAGTATTTTCAGCAATAAAAAATATTTTGCTATAGTGTTTTCAGTTTTCAGCAAATTAAACGATATCCAAACAGACCCCTAGTGAGCAAATAATTATTTTTTTCTTTTTTGAAAGTGAATCTATAAGGGTTTTAATACTTTTATATCAAAAATTTAATACAAATTGAAAAAATAATAATAAAATTGTTGTTAACAGTTTCACAAATAAATCTTAAATAGTAAGTTGTTACTGATGGACAAAAAAGTGACCTACCATATCTATGGTAGGTTCAAATAAGAACTAGTAAAAAAGGCTTATCTTGGATTCGCTGTAAAAGTGTCGTAAAAATGTTGCGAACGTAACACTTCTAAAAAATTTCCCAAACAAATACAATTTAGCCCAAAAGCCCAAATCAAATGTTTAAGTGTGTGTTTGGCTCCAAATTAAAAAGTCAGCTTATTTTATTATTCAGCGTATTTTTGCTACTATTCATGGGTCCCACTGCACTTTTTGGTACTGTTCAAGATTTCAGTGTACTACTTCAGCTAACTTTTACCTTTATTTACTGTACTTTCAGCAAAAAGTTTTCAGTTTCAGCAAAATAATCGAATCCTAGACAAACCCTAAGTTGTTCCCAAACGAACACTTAGTACCCTTTTTGTTTTTTGTGTTGTTATTTTTACGAAAATATTTTTTTAATATCTATGCAGATAACTCTTTTAATATCCATGCAGAGCATAATAATTGAAAGAAGGAAAATGTTTTAAGAATCCCAGTTTGTCTTTGTTGTTCAAATAATGCTAATAAGCTGTTGACAATATATCAATAATTGTACTGCAAACTACAAAAGACTTGTAATCAGTATCACATCAAGTGTGCATTTGCGTAGCGACATTTTTGAGTTTGCGTAGCGGCATTTTTGCGTTTGCGTGTGTGTTGTTTCACTTGACTGGTCCTATGGCATTGTTCATGGACCAGTCAAGTGATGAAAAACGCGTGAACAGTATTTTCAGCAATAAAAAATATTTTGCTATAGTGTTTTCAGTTTTCAGCAAATTAAACGATATCCAAACAGACCCCTAGTGAGCAAATAATTTTTTTTCTTTTTTGAAAGTGAATCTATAAGGGTTTTAATACTTTTATATCAAAAAATTTAATACAAATTGAAAAAATAATAATAAAATTGTTGTTAACAGTTTCACAAATAAATCTTAAATAGTAAGTTGTTACTGATGGACAAAAAAGTGACCTACCATATCTATGGTAGGTTCAAATAAGAACTAGTAAAAAAGGCTTATCTTGGATTCGCTGTAAAAGTGTCGTAAAAATGTTGCGAACGTAACACTTCTAAAAAATTTCCCAAACAAATACAATTTAGCCCAAAAGCCCAAATCAAATGTTTAAGTGTGTGTTTGGCTCCAAATTAAAAAGTCAGCTTATTTTATTATTTAGCTTATTTTTGCTACTATTCACGGGTCCCACTGTACTTTTTGGTACTGTTCAAGGTTTCAGTGTACTATTTCAGCTAATTTTTACCTTTATCTACTGTACTTTCAGCAAAATAATTGGATCCTAAACAAACCCTAAGTTGTTCCCAAACGAACACTTAGTACCCTTTTTGTTTTTTGTGTTGTTATTTTGGCAAAAATATTTTGGATCCATTTGACAAAGTAACGCTTTTAATATCTATGCAGAGCATAATAATTGAAAGAAGGAAAATGTTTTAAGAATCCCAGTTTGTCCTTGTTGTTCAAATAATGTTAATAAGCTGTTGACAATATATCAATAATTGTACTACAAACTACAAAAGACTTGTAATTAGTGTCACATCAAGTGTGCGTTTGCGTAGCGACATTTTTGAGTTTGCGTAGCGGCATTTCTGCATTTGCGTGTGTATCGTTTCACTTGGCTAGTCCTATGGCATTGTTCATGGACCAGTCAAGTGATGAAAAATGCATGAACAGTATTTTCAGCAATAAAAAATATTTTGCTATAGTGTTTTCGGCTTTCAGTAAAATAAACGGTATCCAAACAGACCCCAAGTGAACAAACAATTATTTTTTTTCTCTTTTGAAAGTGAATCTATGAGGGTTTTAATACTTTTATATCAAAAATTTTAATACAAATTGAAAAAATAATAAGAAAATTGTTGTTAACAGTTTCACAAATAAATCTTAAATAGTAAGTTGTTATTGATGGACAAAAAAGTGTTTTCTGTGGTAGGTTCAAATAAGAACTAGTAAAAACTGCTTATCTAGGATTCATTGTAAAAGTGTCGTAAAAATGTTGCGAACTTAACACTTCTAAAAAATTGTCCAAACAAATACAATTTAGCCCAAAAGCCCTAATCAAATGTTTAAGTGTGTGTTTGGCACCAAATTAAATAGTCAGCTTATTTTATTATTTAGCTTATTTTTTTTAATATTCATGGGTTTCATTGCACTTTTTGGTATCTTTCATGGTTTTACTGTACTATTTTAACTAACTTTTATCTTTATCTACAGTACTTTACGCAAAAAGTTTTCAGTTTCAGTAAAATAATTGGATCCTAGACAAACCCGAAGTTGTTCCCAAATGAACACTTAGTACCCTTTTTGTTTTTTGAGTGGTTATTTTTACAAAAATATTTTGGATCCATTTGACAAAGTAACGCTTTTAATATCTATGCAGAGCATAATAATTGAAAGAAGGAAAATGTTTTAAGAATCCCAGTTTGCCCTTATTGTTCAAATAAGGCTAATAAGTTGTTGACAATATATCAATAATTGTACTACAAACTACAAAAGACTTGTAATCAGTATCACATCAAGTGTGCATTTGCGTAGCGGTATATTTGAGTTTGCGTAGTGACGCTTCTACGTTTGCGTGCATTTGCGTTTCACTTGGCTGGTCCCATGGCGCTGTTCATGGACCAGTCAGGAGATGAAAAACGTGTGAACAGTATTTTCAGCAATAAAAAATATTTTGCTATAATGTTTTCAGTTTTCAGCAAAATAAGCGGTATCCAAACAGATCTCAAGTGACCAAACAATTATTTCTTTTCTTTTTTGAAAGTGAATCTATGAGGGTTTTAATACTTTTATATCAAAAATTTTAATAAAAATTGAAAAAATAGTAATAAAATTGTTGATAACAATTTCACAAATAAATCTTAAGTAGTAAGTTATTACTGGGAGACAAAAAAGTGACTTCTGTGGTAGGTTCAAATTAGAACTAGTAAAAACGACTTATCTAGAATTTGTTGTAAAAGTGTTGTAAAAATTGTTGCGAAGGTAACACTTCGAAAGAATTGCCCAAACAAATAAAATTTAGCCCAAAAGCCCAAATGAAATGTTCAAGTGTGTGTTTGGCTCCAAATTAAAATTTCAGCTTATTTTATTAATCAGCTTATTTTTGCTACTATTCATAGGTCCCACTGCACTTTTTGGTACTATTCATGGTTTCAGTGTACTATTTTAGCTAACTTTTACCTTTATCTACTGTACTTTTAGCAAAAAGTTTTCAGTTTCAGCAAAATAATCGGATCCTAGACAAACCCTAAGTTGTTCCCAAACGAACACTTAGTACCCTTTTTGTTTTTTGTGTGGTTATTTTTACGAAAATATTTTGGATCCATTCGACAAAGTAACTCTTTTCATATCTATGTAGAGCATAATAATTGAAAGAAGGAAAATATTTTATGAATCCCAGTTTGTCCTTGTTGTTCAAATAATGCTAATAAGCTGTTGACAATATATCAATAATTGTACTACAAACTACAAAAGACTTGTAATCAGTATCACATCAAGTGTGCGTTTACATAGTGGCATTTTTGAGTTTGCGTAGCGGCATTTCTGCGTTTGCGTTTCACTTGGCTGGTCCCATGGCATTGTTAGTGGACCAGTCAAGTGATGAAAAACGCGTGAACAATATTTTCAGGAATAAAAAATTTTTTGCTTTAGTGTTTTTAGTTTTCAGCAAAATAAGCGGTATTCAAACAGACCCCAAACGACCAAACAAATTTTTTTTTTCTTCTTCTTTGAAAGTGAATCTATGAGTGTTTTAATTCTTTTATATTAAAAATTTTAATATAAATTGAAAAAATAATATTAAAATTGTTGTTTCAAGAGGACAAACTTTGTCCACACTTGAACCATGTATTATGGATGGATGTGCTTTGTGCCTTGTGCCAAAATAAAATCAAGTCAAGTGATAAAGTCCAATTCATTTCATTATCTATCCCAACCACCCACTAACTTTACCATTACCCATCAATTTTACATTGAAAATATTTATAATGCTACTATTTCTAGTCTTGTTGACTTGATTGCTCTCCTATTTGTGAGGGAAGAGATGATGGATGTGCTTTGTGCCTTGTGCCAAAATAAAATCAATTCAAGTGATAAAGGTCAATTCATTTCATTATCTATCCCAACCACCCACTGACTTTACCATTACCCATCAATTTTACATTGAAAATATTTATAATGCTACAGTTTCTAATCATGATGTCTTACTTGCTCTCCTATTTGCGAGGGAAGAGATTTCATCTAAGTGTGCCTTTGGCTCCAAATTTAAAAGTCCGCTTATTTTTTCTACTATGCATAGGTCCCACTGCACTTTTGGTACTATTTATGGGTTTCATTGTACTATTTTAGTTAACTTTTCCCTTTATCTACAGTACTTTCAATAAAAAGTTTTCAGTTTCAGCAAAATAAGCAGATCCTAAACAGACCCTAGCTGTGATTTTTAAATTGTTCTCAAAAGACATACATTTTCAACTTGAAATGAAGAACAAAGACACTCCTTGTAAAGAGAGTCCTCTTGTTACTGTCCTTGTAAAATTAATGACTTTTCCGTACACATAATTGGATTAGATTGGAGTAAAAAGCAAAATGGAGGTAATTGGCTTGGCTAGATAGAAAAACAGAGATGTACTGGAATGGTGGCAAGCACGAAGTGTGTTGGGCCACAATCTACCCATGGCCAAATGGTGTAGGAGTTGCATAAGGGAAAAACTGTGTAAAGCACCGACGCGGCTATAGGGGTGCTGCATCGGTGTCCAACGTGGCGAGCGGTGGGCAACGCCGTTGCCCGTGAGTTGGTGCCGTGTTGCCTTTTTTTTTTTTCGTTTCCCAATACTTGCCGACTCGGGCCTATTTGCACCAAATCAGGTTGTATTGGCTGAAACCGCCGAAATAGGCCGATTCAAGTCGTACCGGCATTGTTATCGCCCGATTCAAGCTGAAATTCAAGTTTTTTTTTTTTTTTTTTTTTTTTTTTTTAATTTTAAAAAAGGCTGCGAAACACATTGTTTCATCTTAAGCTTTAAACAAAAATACCCAAAACTCTCTCTACCATTTTGTTTTTGAATCTTGGTTCTCCATCTCCCTCTTGGCTCTCTGCTCTCCGTCTCTCTCTCTCTCTCACAGACCCATACTCACTCCCTAAGACACAATCTCAAATAGCCTCTCCCTAAGACACAATCACTCTATTCTTTGCATCTCTCAGTCTCAAATCTCCACCATCAGTCCATCACTCGGTTTCAGTTCTCAAGCTCATCGACCTACTCTCAACTCAGGTATCAAAGCTTCCATTCTCAGTTTCTCACCCTCCATTATACTCTCACATGTTCTATTACTCATTGTGATTTGATTTTTTTTTTAATTTTTTATATAAGCTACTTGTAATGTTGTGAGTTGTGACTTGGATTTGATTTTTTATTTAGTTATTATATATTTGTCAAATTATTTGTAGGTTAAGTTGGAATTATTGAATTTGCAATGGATGAAGTCACTAGCATAGAAACTTCACCTTCATTAGATGAAGAAGTGTCAAATGCTTATGCTCCTCTTTGGTAGTATGTGAATAAATTGGAAAAACCACCTGGTTCTACTTCTTAATCAGGTGGAAACACACATTTTAAGTGCAACCATTGTGGTGGAATTTTTTGGGATCCTATTCTAGGGTTGAGGCTCATTTATTAAAAATTAGTAATAAAGGTATTAGAGCATGCAATACAGTGACACCGAGCCATAGATTGGAAATGCAAAAAATGCATGATCAGGTTGAGAATGATAAGTTAGAGAGAGAATGTAGAAGTCAAATTCCCTTACCCCTACCTCTCCCAGGCCATGGGCCTATTCCCTCATCCTGGAGACAAGAAGGGTGTGGTAATACAAATCTGGTTGATGGTAAAAGAAGGAAGGTGATTGCACAATTCTCCATTGAAGAGAGCATTCTAGAATAATGCTAGACACGAATTGGATAGTAGAATTGCCAGGATGTACTGGTGGGCTTCCATTTCACTTCACAAGGAACCCAAATTATCGTAGTTCCTATGCATATGCTGCTACACATAACATTCCGGGTTATCTTCCTCCTGGATACAATGCCTTGAGAACAACACTTTTGCAAAAAGAAAGAGGTAATGTTGAAAGACTTTTAAAACCAATTAAGGACTCTTGGCTTGCAAATGGTGTAAGTATAGTTTCTGATAGATGGTCAGATCCACAAAAGAGGCCTCTTATTAATATTATGGCTGCATCAGATGGCTGCATCAGATGGCCATGTGAGTCTGTCCAAGAAACAAGCTGAAGAACTGCCTGCCATTAAAGCTCGACATCTAGCTCGACAGCTAGCCATCTATCGATCTTAAGAAGCTATTCCAACCCTGTGGCTCGACAGCTGCTCGACAGATAGGCATTTTTCTAGGTTTATAAAAAATAGAGTTTCAGTTCTATTTTAACTCCAATCCGTGATTATGTGTTTAGGCTTTCTTTTCTCACAACCCTAGACATATAAAAGGATTATTTTAAGGGCTGTCAAAGTGTTCACAAGTTACACAAGTGTTGAGCAAAGGTTGTTCAAGCAAATTGTGATCGGAGATAGAATTTGCCCTTGTTCATCATTTTTGTGAAGAAGTTGTTGTATTTGTGCACTGTAGGGTTTTGTGACCAAACATCTTCTTGATCTTCATCATTGGGATGAACTGAAGAACTTTGCAGTCAACAACTTTCTCTAGTTGGTGATTGAAGTCGCGTACTAGGATCTGCGCAATTGGTTAGTCACGTACTGGGAACCGTGCATCAAAAGGAGAAATTGTCACTATAGAACAAGTCCAATTGTGTATTAGGGTAAGGGTTCAACTGTAGGTTGGTATAAGGTACTGGGATTCCTTTACTTGTATTCTCTTGTTGTGATAGTAGTGGAATTTCGGGAGTGGTGACCTTAAAATCACCTGGTGGGGTTTCTGCTATGTTGGTTTTTCCCATTCATGAACAAATCACCGTGTCAATTATTTTACATTGCACTTTAGTTTATTGGTGATTTGTTTGTGCTACCACGCATTTGCATGTTAGTTTGATTAATTAATAAACTTGGCTAATTAATCAATTAATTCGTCACAAGGGGTCAATTCGTTTTTGGCCTATCAAGTGGTATCAGAGCAGGCATACTCTGATTAGGTTTTAATCTTTGCTGTGTTGATTCATTGACCCCTGTTGTTATGGATAGAGGACAGTCTTTAATCATACCTCCCTTATTTGATGGCACTAACTATGCATACTAGAAAATACGCATGAGAACTTTGTTGCAGTCTCTAGATGAGAAGGTGTGGCCAGCTGTTGAGATAGGCTAGACCAAGCCAAAGGAAGCGACAACCGATTGGGATGAAGCCAAGATCAAGGCGGCAAATTTCAACAGTAGGGCGTTGAATGCTTTGTTTAGTGCAATCACTAATGAGGAATTCAAGAAGATATCCTCCACTAAAACTGCAAACGAAGCATGGACCATCCTCTAGACAACCTATGAAGGAACTACGGCTGTCAAGGATTTGAAGCTTCAAAGGCTCACCACAAGCTTCGAAGAGATTAAGATGGAGGAGGATTAGTCATTCGATGAGTTCTATGCCAAGCTCAAGGACATAGTGAACTCAGCTTTCAATCTTGGGGAAACCATCCTTGAACCCAAGATTGTGAGAAATGTGCTCAGATCTTTGCCTGAAAGATTCCATGCCAAGATTACGGCGATCAAGGAATTAAAGGACATTGACAAGATTCCTTTGACAGAGCTGGTTGGTAATCTGCAGACTTACGAGCTAGGGTTAACAAGGATTAGTAAGTCAAGCAAGAGCAAGAGCATGGCCTTGAAAGCCATGAGTAGTGACATGGATGAGTCTTCAGACGATGAAGATTCTAAAATGAAGCCCTACATCACCAGGCAATCTAGTTCTTCTCAGTTCAAGAGTCAAGACAAAGGGAAGAAGGATGTTAGGGATGGTGGTCAGTACACTATTCCCGCAGGACCCAAGTGCTTTGGATGTCAAGGCTTCGGTCACATGAAACAGGAGTGTCCTACATAGCTCAAGAGCATTGGGAAGAGTAAGGCACTCGCTGCTACTTTGAGCGACATCAAGCCTGAGGATGATTCCGACAATGAGGATGATGGAATCCTGAATGCCTTCACTGCCATTGTTAATCCTACTGAAGGGATTGTTGAAGATGTGGATGAAGAAGAGGAATTGGTGGAGTCCAAGTTTAAGAAGATGGATGAACAAGATGGCATCCACACAACCTATGCAAAGTTGTACAAGGTCTCAGAGAAGCATGAGAAGATGTATAGGTTGGCCTCCAAGAAGCTTAGTGATGTGGAGCTTGAGCGAGAAGAGCTTTCCACAAAGTTTGATGAAGCCAATCAGACTATTGGAGCACTGAGGTTTGAAAATAATTTCTTGGCTGAGAAGACCAAGAAGCTTGAAATGGAGCTATTTCAAGTCAAAGCTCAATTGGAAATGACTTCAAGTGCAAAGTTTGATGAGATGCTCAGTCTCCAGAAATTTGCTTCTGATCGAACAGGCT
The DNA here is from genome assembly GCA_028535905.1 of Quercus berberidifolia. Lineage (NCBI taxonomy): Eukaryota > Viridiplantae > Streptophyta > Magnoliopsida > Fagales > Fagaceae > Quercus > Quercus berberidifolia. The sequence continues at coordinate 24,673,167 of JAPQVW010000008.1, forward strand.
TAGGGTATGGTTTCTCTTCTCCTAATATTGCTTCTACTAGTACTATTGTTTTTGTTCCTCTTAGTAATAATGTTGAAATTGAGAACAATGATGTTAAAACTAATTTAGCTAGTGAGAACATAGAAAAAGGTAAATCTATCTTAGGAGCACCCCCTAAGCAAGATAAGAAGGAAGCTAAAAACCCTAGGACTAAGAAGGTAACTCTCAAAAGCCTAAACAAAAGAAGCAGCATCTCTGTCATCATTCTGAGTTGCCGGTCATACTCGACCAAATTGCTATAAGTGGTTAGCCACTCAACAAAGCAACGGCATGATAGCATCTAGAAGCTAGAATCAACTTCAATCTTCTCTTGCTCCCCTTGGAGATCTTCTCAAAGCCCTCATGTTCCTTTCGAACTTGAACGGTTTCGATTCTGACCTTACCGCCGATTCAAGGGTTTAATAAAAGGAAAGGTTCTTCCAAGATGTGGAAGGAAAAGGGCTCCAAGTGATTCTATCACTTCCTTCTCTCTCTCTTTGTGTTTTTGTTTTTGCATAACTTCTGTGTTTTGCTTTTATTTTAAGTCAGTCTAGTTTTTATGCTTTGCTTTGTTTAACATGTTTTTGTTTGTTTTCAGTTTTATTTATTTATTTTTGATATAAAAGTAAATAAAAAAAATTGAAATTGAAAATACAAAAACAATGTGTGTTTTGTGTACAATGGTACTTGTATACCTTGGATGGCCATTGAAACAAAGTTTTCTAAACTTTGTATCTCTTGTAGCTTAGATGAGCATCTCTATGCATAACTAAGCAACTGAGATTTGTGGCTCATGTTTGTGATGAGTAAGGTTAAGTGATCTCTTGTACTTAATACTTGTATCACTCTTTTTGATGGGAAGGACTAGAAAATCCTAAGAGAAAGACATAAATAACCATCTCATTACTGTTGCCCGCCAATCATGAAATGACATTTGTATGCTTCAGCATAGCAAAAGTGCAATGTCAATGACATTTGTGTGCTTCGGCATAGCAAAATTGGAATGTCAAATGTTTAACATCATTAGGTATTTCTTTTCTCTCTCTTATATGCCCATGCATCATTTGGTTAGAAAGAAAAATATGCAAAGAAAAATAAAAAGCAAAAAGATCAAAATGTTTTAAATATGATTGCAAGCATGTATTCTAGGAGATGTGAGAATTATAGGATATACCTCAAAGGTGATAGTCCCCATCAAACAGTTATGATTGTGTGTGAGTTAAAGTGATTTTCTCATATCTCAAATCGTCATAAGATGTATACACTTATGCAATCTTGCGATATTTTTCACACACAACATACAATATTCTTTGCTACTCTTGATACATGTGCAAGTACAATGTGATTTGGCCATCACAAGGTTTTACATGTGTTAATGTATGCTCACTAAACGGTCTTGACTTATTTTTGAAATATAAAATTGGCTAGACTTGTTTAGTGTGCGTGTGTGTGTTTTTGGGATCTTTGTGCTTAAATTTGCTGTTGAGAGATGATTTTGAGAGTTTAATATGTTGATTGGATCCTTGGTTGAGTTGCATGCTTGATTGCATTCATATCTGTGTTTTTCCCCTCCTGAAAAACTGTTTTTAAGCCTCCTCGACACCTGGTTATTTGTCAAGCTCTTAAGCTGTTTCTTATCGCAATCTCAACACCTTCTCGACAATTGCTGGATCGATCGAGAAAGTTCCTGGATCCTCGATAGCTTCTCAACAGCTGGTGGATCGATCGAGCTTCTTTAATCGTGTCTGATGAATTCTTCCTCGACACCTGCCTCAACACCTCTCAATACCTCTATCTATTGAGATTTATTGAACCTCTATATATAAGGTCTGTGCGATCTAGTTTTCATTTCTCTCGATCTCTCTCTCGATAGCTTTGTCTCCTCACCTCCCTAAACACTCTTTCTCACTCCTAACCTCAATTCCAAGTGTTCTTCAAGCTTTCTCAAGTTTTTTTCTTCACTTGGTATGTTTCTAAACTCTCATTTACATGCATTTCATGTTTTGAAACCTAGGTTTTGGGGTTTTTCAAAATTGATGAGTTATTGTTGAAATTTTGGGATGGGTTTTTGCTTAAATAAGTTTAAATCTCAAACATTGCATCACATAAGCATTATAACAGTATTATCATGCATTTAGATGTGTGCAAATTGATTGTGTGTTGGTAGGATTGGATTGGGATGAGCTCATGATGCAATTTCTTTTGCATGTCACATGTTCATGCATTCCCTATGCATACGTACTCTATTTTCAATATACTTGTTATATTTGAAATGTGTTGGGACTTTTCTGATTGTCTCTTTCTCTCCCTCTCTTTTCTGTTTACGTTAGTCGTGTCTATGGCACCTAAACGTAAGTCAGCTCCGTCCCGGAACCCTCTTTGTTTCGGGGCATCGTCTTCGTCTAATCCTACTCCTTCTATTTGGTTCCGTGATGAGGATGCCTGAAAGGACTTCTCGGAGAACTTTTCTTGACGAGGTGTTCATTCAGAAGTCGAGTCTTTGTTAGAGCACCTCATTATAGATTTTCCTTCACATTTTATTCTTTCTATTATAGATGGGTATAGGGATACGGCTACCCATGATAAGCTCATTTTCCCTTTGGCTATCATGAGGATTTTATTCCATTTTTCTATTCCTTTTCCTTCTTCCGACCACTTTTCTATCATGTGTGCCATAGACGCCGCTACTGTTAAACGTAGCGAGGCGCAGTTTAGGTCACGATAGTCGGATTCAACGGCTCCTCCCTCCCATTCAGCTCCATCTCGATCTGCTCCATCCACATCCGCTCCCTCCTCTTCTATGAGTGATGTGTCCCTCGAGGACATCATGGCGCAGCTACAATGATGGATGCTCGCCTTGATACACTTTCTACAGAGTTGTATCAGGTGAACGTTCGTGTCGATCGTATTGCATGGCGGTAGGCGATCTTGGGTGGCTTCGCTCCTGAGGCTTCTCCTCCACCTCCTTTTGATGGTGATGATGGTGATGACAATGATGCTTCCGATGATGATGATGATGGAGATGCTAGCTCTACCGATGAGATATCTACTTGACAATTTTATCATTTGTCACTCGTGACAAAAAGGAGTAGTTTTGGATATGAGAGTAGTCATAAGGGGAGAGTTAGTATAGGACATGCTTCTTATATTTGTATGCAATCTATTAATTCTGTTTCACACAAAGATGCTTTGATGAGTTTTGTTTAAAGTGTTTCAGAAATACAAGTTGTCAAAGTCTACTTGCCATAAACTCTCTTCTTGCAAAGTTTTTCAAGAGTTTGTGTTAGGATAGATTTTATTGTATTCAAAAAGTGAATATGAGTTGAGTGATTTATGACTTCTCTCATATCTCATTTGTTTGTTGTGGTTTGGTCACGGATTGCCAAAGGGGGAGATTGGAACATATGTCACTATTTTATGTAATTGGCTAATCCTTTGATAAAATGCACTTTACTTGTATTTGGGTAGATCTAGGATGTGTTTAATACTTTAAGAAACTTTGTTTCAAGATTAAGTGTTAAAGTCATGCGAGTCTGTCCAAGAAACAAGCTGAAGAAGTGCCTGTCATTAAAGCTCGACAGCTAGCCATCTATTGAGCTTAAGCAGCTATTCCAGCCCCGTGGCTCGACAGTAGCTCGATGATAGGCATCTGTCGAGGTTTATAAAAAATAGAGTTTCAGTTCTGTTTTGACTCCAATCCATGATTATGTGTTTGGGCTTTCTTTTCTCAGAATCCTAGACATATAAAAGTATTATTTTAAGGGCTGTCAAAGTGTTTACAAGTTACACAAGTGTTGAGCAAAGGTTGTTCAAGTAAACTGTGACTAGAGACAGAATTTTCCCTAGTTCATCATTCTTGTGAAGAAGTTATTGTGCTTGTGCACCGTAGGGTTTTGTGACCAAACATCTTCCTGATCTTCATCGTTGGGATGAACTGAAGAACTTTACAGCCAACAACTTTCTCTAGTTGGTGATTGAAGTCACGTACAGGGATCCACGCAATTGGTTAGTCACGTACTGGGAGCCATGCATCAAAAGGAGAAATTGTCACTACAGAATAAGTCCAATTGGGTATTGGGGTAAGGGTTCAACTGTAGGTTGGTATAAGGTACTGAGATTCCTTGTAATAGCTTGTTGTGATAAGAGTGGAATTTCGGGAGTAGTAACCTTAAAATCACCCGATGGGGTTTTTGCCATATTGGTTTTCTCCATTCGTAAACAAATCACCTTGTCAATTTATTTTCCGCTGCACTTTAGCTTATTGGTGATTTGTTTGTGCTACCACGCGTTTGCATGTTAATTTGATTAATTAATAAACTTGGCTAATTAATCAATTAATTCATCACAAGGGGTCAATTCGTTTTTGGCCTATCAATTGTAATGCTAAAAAGGTTGAAGTTGATAAAAAGACGCCTACAAGCCATGGCTATTAGTGACCAATGGGCTGCTTATAGAGAGGATGATGTTGGAAAAGCTCAAAAGGTGAAAGAAATGATTCTAAGTTATCGTTGGTGTGATGTTGTTGATTATATCCTTGAATTCATAGCACCTATTTATGATATGCTACGAGTAGCTGACACAGATAGGCTTTGTCTTCATCTTGTGTACGAAATGTGGGATTCAATGATAGAGAAGGTGAAGGCAGCAATATATCGGCATGAAGGCTTGGAAGATGATGAGTACAGCTCATTTTTTAATGTTGTGTATGATATACTCATTGATTGATGGACTAAAAATTGTACACCATTACATTGTTTGGCTCATTCCTTAAATCCTAAGTAAGTACTTTCTTTTTCTATTTTCCTTAGTTTCCCTTTCTAGTAAAACACACGTTTCATCATATATATATATATATATATATATTTTAAATCTTTAACTAGGTATTTCTCCATTGAATGGCTTTTGAAGAATCCAAAATGTATCGCTCCACATCAGGATCATGAAATTTCTATGGAAAGGAGCAAGTGTTTGGAGTGATACTTTAAAGATGAGAGTGAATTAAGGGTGATGAAAATTGAGTTTTCTGCATTTTCAAGAGGGAGGTTTCCTTCACCAAATGCCTTGACAAATAGGTGGGCCTTACAACCTTTGGTTTGGTGGCAATACCATGGCTCGTCGACATTTCCAACTCTTCAAACCCTTACCATTAAACTTCTTGGACAACCTTGTTCATCCTCATGTGCTGAGAGGAATTGGAGCACATACAAATTCATTCATTCCTTAAAAAGAAGCAAAATGGCTCCTGCATGTGCTGAGGATTTGATATATGTGCATTCTAATCTTTGACTTTTGTCAAGGCGCAATGAGGAGTACGTAAATGCAGCAACAAAGATACGGGGTATAGTAGGAGACTCTTGGAATGATAGTGACTTACATGGAGGAGTTGGAATTCTTGAGAATGCTACCCTTACACTTGATGAGCTAGAGTTAGAGGCCATGGTTATTGGGAATGCTAGCACGAGTGTTACTACTAGTGAAAGTGAAGCTATTAATCTTGATGATAATGATGAGGGTTATATTTGATTGTCTTTTTGATTATCTTTTATTTTTTTTTAGTTTCAAACTTGTGGGTTGTATTCTAATTTCCGAACATCGTGGAATGTTTTAGTTTCAAACTTGTGGGTTGTATTTAATTTATGACCATCATATTTTAGTTATTATCTACTATTACTCTTAAATTTGGTATATGCTTATATAATGTGAAAAGTATGCTTAGCAATATATAGAAAATATAAATATAAATATTTTAAATAATTTTTTAATTGCCGCACCCGTATCCTACTTTTTCAAAAATTGCCGAGTCTCACATCTGCACCCAAATCCAGAAACGCACCCGTGCTTTGTAGGAAAAAACATAGTTGTGATCTTAGTGCACACCACGAGAACTTGTACATCTACATTGTTCTCTGCTAGATCTTTAGCAAGGCGAAGACAAGTCCCACCTGCATAACAGCCTTGTTGATAGATCATGAACCTGTTTATGTTTGGATTAACTCCAAGGAGCTTGGTGAGTTGAAAATCAGCACTAGGCATGTCCACGCCAGTAGATGTGGAGAATACAAGGTGGGTGATCTTTGACCCCATTCTTTGATAGCTTTCAATGCTTTGGCAAGCTTTGGTACCCCAAGAACCACCATGTCTTGGCTTGCATCAAGAGATGGGGCATTATAAGTACAAATCTTCAGATTTGCCTTTAAAATATCCTCAGTACGGTAGAAATGATGTTTTCTTATTGCTGGATTCTCACCTGTTAGTGAAAATGTAACATAAAAAGGCAAATTACTTCACTAATACATTGGGAATGTCATGCAACACCGACTTGAGTTGTTTATTATTTTTATACTGATGTTAGAAATCCTACAAATTTTATTATAAATTGACGTGTCACTAATTACCATCAAGTAATTTTTACTTTATACTTATACAATAAAATTTATAATTATAGTATCTTTAGCAATATGTTTATTTTAATGGCAGTACATAATAAACTCTCATGCGTGCTTTACAAAATAGTTTATACTCTTTCACATTTTTAAATACAATATTCTCAGTTACATACGTTAATGTACACATTTTTTAACACAAAAATGTGATGTTCATATTTAAAACTTGAAAAATGAATATATACCTAAGATTTGAAATAAGTTGTATAAGAGAATCATTACCCTTTATAAAATGTGTTTAGACATTACCAAAAAAAAAAGGGTCTATGAATGCTTACGTATACACTTGAGCTTTTCTTTTAGACCTGTCTTGTGCTTGCTCTTTGTCACGCAGAAGTAGAAATTCGGATAGTCTTTTTGGTCGACAATATTTTCTGAATTTGCTGTGGCAATGGCCAATATTGTGGTTGGACCCTTTGCCCTCTATGCTTCCCTAAGATTTTCAATGAACGCCATTAGATATGTTTGCTAAAAGCTGAGATCGTGGGCTAGTTGCAAAGGGATGTTGTGTGTGTGTATATATATATATATACACAAAGGTATATTGTAATAATGATATATGGTTGGAGAGTATTCATTTGTAAAATGAATAAAGTGGAAAATTAGAGTACCGAAATTTTTTTGTATGAAAATTCAAGTTCAAGTTACACACACACACACACACACACACACACACACACATATATATATATATGAAAATGTGTCTATTAAAATGACATAACCTTTCTTATTGGATATATATATCAAAAGTGCCTTTTGACCAAAAGGTACCTATTGAAGGGTTATAACCATTTGGGTATAAATAGTGGCTTATATTCACATGATAACTACTTTTTCTCTTCCAAAAAGTTAGTTTCTAAGAAACACAAGAAATCCTGTGGGTATTCTCCAAAATTGCTATTTGTAAAACCAAATAAACTTGGTTGTATCTTGGGGACAAGTTTGTAGAAACCCTTTAACAACTTGTGTATGGGGACAAATATTGTCTAAAGATAACATTCAATTGGCCTCTAAGTTAATCACTAATTTCTATTTACTTGATGTGTTCATTTTGTTCTTTTATTATTACTCCTTGATTTGGTGAAATCCCCAACAATCTTAGACAATATATGCTACAAGACAAGGAGTGAATGATGGTACAACTTTGAAGATGTTGAACCATGATTTGATGAAATTGCATCACTTTGATGGAACCAATTTTACTCGGTGGAAAGAGCAATTGGCTTGGATTTGAAGAGGTCTTCAAATGATGAATCGATCATAATGAAGATTCAATAGAACAAGGCTTAAAGAAACAAAGTTTCATTGTTGGCAAGACAAGGTGATGATTCTTTCATATTGTGGATGCATTAAAAACCATAGTTTGAACATTGAAAGTATGGATTCCTTGTTTATGGGCAATTTGAATTTCAAATTGATTGATTGTTAGAATATTTGCATGTGTTGCGAATTTATATGAATTGAGAAATAAGAATGAACTTTTGATATGTTTAAATATTGTAAAGTGAAGTAAAAAATCTAAAGAATGGGAATTTAAACTCTTAAAGTGATAGAGTATGTGAATATTTTCCTAAGTGATTTTCTAAATTATGTGAAAACATTAAATAACATGTCAGAAGATTTTACTTTAGATCAATTCAAAAGTGATTGTGAACAATGTTCAAAGTAGAAGTTCTAGTAAGACCAATAAGCACTTGAATGTGAATAAGAGTGTGGGTGGTTTTAAAAGAACAACTCCAAGAATCCCAACGATGACAAGTAGAATTTGTCATGTTTCCTTTGTGGAAAGAAAGACCATTATATTTAAGAATGTAAGTTCTTAAAAGAATAAGAAGGATGATGATGAAAATGCCAATGAAGCAATTGTCATTGAGGACATTATTGCTATAGTGAGTGACATATGTAATAATATGATCACTGTAACTCATATGACTATAATTACAAATCCTTCCGACTGGTGGTTTGATTTGGGTGCAATGTTGCATGTATGCAACTACAAGACATATTTTAAGACTTATGAGGAGTCTTCCATAGAACTAGAGGTACTTGTGGGCATCCATAGTAAGACAAAAGTTCATGGAAAGTGTATTGTTGAAGTGAAATTGAGTTTTGGCAAGAAGTTCTCTTGATCAATGCTTTTCACGTACTTGATATCAAGAAAAGCCAATTTGTTATTTAAGAATGGTCTTGTCCAAGAATGGGATATTAGTAGGCAATCAATATGCTACTAATGACATGTTCAAATTGAGTTTTATTAATTAAGATGTTTCTGCTTGTGCTTATATTGTTGATTCTTTTATTTGTGGCATGCTAAACTTGAACATTTAAATTTTAAATTCTTGAAGTTTATATCAAAGGATGATATAATTTTATATAAGCATGATTTGAGTTGAATGGTGTATTAACTAGAGATGGTGAACATTTCTAAATAGATATTCTTCTTTATGAGGAACATGTCATAATACACCAAAGTACAGTCCTTTATACATCCTAATAAAATGTCTTGGTCAAAAAGAAAAGAGAAGAGAACTCTAGTTGATACGGTGAATGCCATAATCTTAAGTGCAATTAGCTAAATTCCTATTTGATCAATGGGAAGAAGCTTTGCTTAGTATATGCTACGTGCATAATAGCGTTCCTTCTCAAAAGTATTTCATATGTATTATGAAATGAGAAATTAACCAAATACTTATCATTTTAAAATGTAGGGGTGTTTAACCTTTTGTAAAATGATAGACCAAAGAGGACTAATTAGTCAAAGAGCTATATAAAATGTATATGTAGGTTTTGTGTAAATTCGTGGGTATATAATTTATTAAACTTCATGTCTAATATAAGAGTGAAATCAAAAGAGATTGAATTTATTGAGTTTAAATTCAAATATGATTTCAAGGATACCTCGATATCTACTTAGAGCATCAGCATTGGGGGGGGGGGGGGGGTGTAAAAACCCCTTCAGTTGCTATTTTAGCCACTGAAAACCCAAAAATGTGCTTCAACCCGATATGCAAAACCTAAAAATTTTACAACCCGTGAATAGTAAGTACCTATATTTACAACCCACTGTTCACGAGTTTCTAAGCCCAAATAATATTAATTTATTCATTATTTGCTCTCTCTCTCTCTCTCTTACTTTTTCTCTGACCCTTTGAAACTCTCTTCTCTCTCAACTCTTAGAAACTCTCCTTTCTCATCTCTGCTTGCTTAGTGCTTGTGGGTTTTGTGTAGATTTTCCTTTGATTTTTTTTTTTTTTTTTTTTGTGGGTTTCTGTGCATATGGTGTTGTCGTGGTGGTCGGGTGTTGCCGTGGAGGTGAGGTGGAGGGCATGGTGGAGGTCTGAGTTTGTGGATCGGCGTGGTGGAGGGTGTGGGTTGGTGGTGATTGGCGTCTATGGTGGACATCGGCATCTGTGGTGGAGCGTGGAGGTAGTGCGTTGTGGTTGAGGTTTGTGTTCGCGGTGTGGTTCCTAGTTGTGGTTGAGGTATGGGTCACGGTATTTGTGGGTTGAATTTTTTTGGCGGTGATGGGTTGAATCATTTCGGTATAGTTTTGGTTTGGCAGGTTTTGGTTGATTTTGTGGGTTTGGTGGTTTGTTGTGGTGTTTGGCGGTGTGGTGGTGGTTTAGTGGGTTTGGTATGGGCTTTTTGGTCCGTTCTCGATGGTTTGCTGTATGAATAGTGGTGGGTCTTGGTGTTTTGCTGAGTTTGTAGTGGTTGTTCAGATGTATGAGTTGTGGGTGATGTTGGTGGGTAGTAGTGGGGAAGAAGAAGAGTTGTTGGGTAGAATAGAGAGATGGGAGAGAAGAGAGAGAATCAGATTTTTTTTTAATTTTTTTTTATATTATTTGATGGTGTAGTTTATATTATTTTAATGGGGTGTATAAAAAAATAGAAACTGGGATGTAGGGTGAGTTGTATAATTGGTTGGTAAAATAAATAAAGTAGGTTTTGAGGATGCAAAATAAAACTTTTTTGCATCCCTAGATGCTAATGCTCTTAAACACAAATAGATGACTCCAATGTTAAATATCACATTAAGTGGTATTAAAAATTTAAATGTGGTTCACCAAGTAGTCAAAGTGTAAGAAATAAAAGGATTTTGATCCAAATTGTATTTCATGAGAAGCACTTGTTTACATTGTTGAAGGTAATTAAAGTGTAGTCCTAAACAAATGCCTATAGTATTCTTTGAGGGAAGTGATCCTAAACTTTGAGAAAGTTTTGTGCCTTTAAAAGATGTAGCTTTTTGATATAAAAGCTATTAATGTTGAGATAGACTCAATAATATTTAATAATAATTGGGTCTTAATGGATCAACCTCTAGTTTCAAAACCAATTGGTTTAGAGTGGGGTATTAGAACAAGATATAAAATCTTTTGGCCTAAAGTTAGTTGTAAAAGGTTTGAAACAAAAGGGAAAAGATAGATTTTGATATCTATGCACTAATAAATATTTGTGTTATTAGTTTGATATTTTTTTTTTTTTAAATCATTCATAAAATTTTAATGAAATTCACTATGTTTGATTATTACATTTTGTTGTATGTAATTACAATGTGTATATATATGTTGTTAGAGACATATTTTATGTAATTGGCTAATCCTTTGATAAAATGCACTTTACTTGTAATTGGTAGATCTAGGATGGGTTTAGGACTTTAAGAAACATGTTGTTCAAGTCAAGTGTTAAAGCCATGAAGATCTGACTAAGAAACAAATGAAGAAATATCACTAAAGCTCGACAGAAGTCTCGACAAAATCCTTTCTATCGAGATTTAATGTTGAAGCTTGACACAAGCTATTTCTGTCAAGACTTACAAAATTAGAATTTCCAGATTTGATTTTTGGCCCATGCTGAAATATTTGTATAGGGTTTCTTTTCTCACAACCCTAGACATATATATGGCTTATTTTAAAGGCTGTCGTGCATGCAGATAGTGCCCTAGTTCATTATTCTCTCTGAAGAAGTTACTGTGTCTTTACGCCAAGGGTTTTGTGACCAAGGAGTTTCTTGATCTTCATTATTGACGAATTGAAGAACTTTGCAACCAACAACCTCTTCAAGTTGCTGGAGTTAGTCACGTACTAGGATCCGTGCATCATTGGTTAGTCACGTACTGGGATTCGTGCATTGAACGGAAACAATACAAGTCCAATTGGGTATTAGGGTAAGGGTTTAACTGTGGGTTGGTATTTTGAGATATGCCAAAGGGTTTGGTAAGATTCCTTATACTTGTAACCGCATGTGATTGATAATAGTAGATTCTTAGGAGTGGTGACCTTAAAATCACCCAGTGGGGTTTTGCCTCAATGGTTTTCCCCATTCGTAAACAAATCACCTGTGTTAAATTTATTTTCCGCTGCATTTAGATAATTTAGTGATTTGTTTGTGCTACCATGCTATTGCATGCAATTGAACCTAATTAATTAACTTAGGTAATTAATTAATTTGCAAGGGGTCAATTCATTTTAACCCAACAAGTGGTATCAAAGTAGGCACACTCTAACTAGGTTTTAACTTTTGCTGTGTGATCCATTGACCCCTGTTTGTCATGGATAGATGACAGTCTCTTATTATACCTCCTTTACTTGATGACATTAATTATGCATACTGGAAAGTAAGCATAAGAGCTTTCTTGCAGACTTTAGATGAAAAGGTCTGGCAAGTTGTGGAAATTGGTTAGGTGAAGCTAAAGGAAACGCCGGCTAATTGGGATGAGGCTAAGATCAAAGCAAAAAACTTCAACAACAGAGCATTAAATGTCCTATTCAGTGCGGTGACCAATGAGGAGTTCAAGAAAATATCCTCAACTGTAACTGCAAAGGAAGCATAGACCATCCTCCAAACAACCTATGAAGGAACTAAAGCTGTCAATGATTCAAAGCTCCAAAGGCTCACGACTAGCTTTGAGGAGATAAAGATGGAGGAGGATAAGGCGTTCGATGAGTTCTATGCCAAGCTGAAGGACATAGTGAACTCAGCATTCAATCTTGGTGATCATATTCCCGAGCCCAAGATTGTGAGAAAGGTGCTCAGATCTCTCCCTGAGAGATTTCATGCCAAGATAATAGCGATTGAAGAATCAAAGGAAATTGACACCATTCCTTTAACGGAGCTGATTGGCAACTTGCAAACCTATGAATTGGGTTTGACTAGACTTGGGAAAGGAACCAAAAGTAAGAATGTGGCACTGAAGGCCAAAAGTAATGAGACTGATGAGCCTTCAGATGATGAAGATTCCAAAGTGAAGTCCTACATCACTAGGTAGTTCAAGACATTCATGAAGAATGCCAAAGTGAAAGGTTTTGACAAGGACCATAAGCAATCCAGTTCCTCTCAATTCAAAAGTCAAGACAGAGGGAAGAAGGATGCTTAGGATGGCGGTCTGTATACTATTCCCTCCGGATCAAAGTGCTTCGGAAGTCAAGGTTTCAGACACATGAAACAAGAATGTCCAACATATCTCAAGTTGATTGGGAAAATCAAGGCTCTTGCTGCTACCTTGAGTGATACCGAGCCTGAGACTGAGTTAGATGATAGTGTTGACGAGGGAATCTTGAGTGCTTTCACTACCACAATGGATCCAACTAAGGGGATCATAGAAGCAGTGGATGAAGAAGAGGACTTGGTGGAATCCAAGTTCGAGAAGATGGATGAATAGGATGACATCCATATAGCCTATGCAAAGTTATACAAGGTATCTAAAAAGCATGAGAAGTTGTATAGGTTGTTTACTAAGAAGCTTAGTGAAGTGGAGCTGGAACGAGAGGAGCTATCCACAAAGGTTGATGAAGCCAATCAAACCATTGGAGCACTGAGGTTCAAGAACAACTTCTTGGCTGAAAGAACCAAGAAGCTTGAAGCAGAATTGTTTCAAGTTCGGGCTCAGTTGGAGAGGACTTCCAATGCAAAGCTGGATGAAATGCTGAACCTCCAGAAATCAGCTTCTGACAGAACCAGCTTGAGGTATGAACTCTCTAACTCTTCTCCTAATTTGCCTCTTCTAGTAAGATTGTTTTGGTTTCACCTACTAATGATAATGATGCTGAAAATAATGTAGCGAAAACTAAAATAGCTAGTGAAAACTTAGACAATGGCAAATCTATTCTAGGAGCAACCCTTAAGGTTGAAAAGAAAGAGACTAGAAACTCTAGGAATAAGAAGCATAATAATAAAAAGTCTCAACCGAAGAAACTACATTTTTTTCATCACTGTGGAGCTTCAGGGCATACTCATCTGAATTGCTATAAGTGGTTAGCCACTCAACAGAGCAATAGTGTGTTATCATCTGGTGGTCAAGGTCAGATTCCACCATCTTTGGGCCTTCTTGGAGATCTTCTCAAGGCCCTCATGTTCCTTTCGAACTTGAATGGCTTCAATTCTTCCCCCTCACCTTCGGAAGAAAGTTTCAACTCTAGGAAAGGATCTTCCTCCAAAACCAAAGTTTGGAAAGAAAAAGGCTCAAAGTGATTCAGTCACTCTCCCTTTATGTTTTTGCGTAACTTCTTTGTTTTGCTTTCTTGTTTTTGAGTCAGTTTAGTTTGATGCTTTGTATGTTTACATGTTTTTGTTTGTTTGTTTGTTTGTTTTTTTTTTTTTTTTTTTTTTTTTTTGTGTTTACATAAAAAAAAATGAAAAATCAGAAAAATACAAAAACAGTGTGTGTTTGTATATATTGGTACTTTTGTACCCTGGATGGCCATTGAAACAAAGTTTTCTAAACTTTGTATCTCTTGTAACTTAGATGAGCATTTTAATGCACAACCAAGCAAGTGAGCTTTGTGGCTCGTGTTTGTGATGAGTACGATTAAGATTATCTCTTATATCTCATACTCATATCACTCTTTTTGACGAAAAGGACTAGAAAATCCTAAGAGAAAGGAATAAATAACTATCTTACCACTAAAGCCCGCCAATCATGTATAACATCTATATGCTTCGACATAGCAAAATTGGGATGTTTAAGCTTACATAATTGGGTATTTTCTTCTCTCTCTTTCTCTTATATTCACATGCATGCTATGCTCAAAAAGAAAAATATGCAAAGAACAATAAAAGCAAAAAGATCAAAATGTTTTTAATATGATTGCAAGCGTGTTTCTAGGAGATGTGGGAGTTATAGGATGTACCTCGAAGGTTGATGATTCCTTGGATATCAGTGGGTTGACAAGATTCGAGCGGTGATCTTTGGGCTATCTCCTGTAATACAAAGAACACAAAATCAGAGGGGACCGGCCAAAAATCCTCCGATGATCAAGTTAGTTACTTTTGAACTCTCTGTAAGGAAGGAGTATTCTCTCAAAATGAAATTGTCTGAATCCCCTTACCCTTCATCGAAGAAGCCTTATATAGTGTGTGTGTGTGTGGAACGGTTACTTGTTTAGTAACCGTTCCCAATGTCGAGGAGTCCGGAGAATTGGGTAACTTCCATAACCGCTGTTGAAGTTACCTGGGTTGGACGGGCCGGTGAATTCATCCATCCTTAGTAAAGATGGACGAGACTTCTGCGATGAACTCGTCCATCTTTAGTGAAAGATGGACGAGACCATCTTGGAAGGCTTGCCCTGCGTAAATGGTGTAGATTCCATGAGGTATTCCTCATCCATATATGGACGAGGTTCGCCAGGACACTTAGAACTTTCTCTTCGAATACTGTAGCTTCTTTCGTTGGACGAGACATGTGGACGAGTTATGGACTTGGATGATTTGTGACACCATCAGTTACCCCCTCGTCCATGTGAGTCATCCAAAGGGTTGAATGTCCTTCGACGTATATATAATTGGTTAATAATTACTGCACCACGTGTCATTTTTTTATTGGCGACTGATTCCGTCGATTTATTTTTCCGAGGTAGATGCCACATGTCGCTTTTGTATTGGTTGGGTCGTTTCGAATACCCAGGTCAGCATCCTATAAATAGTCGAATGCCTCCTTTAACCCTCCTCATTCCAGAGATTTTCTTCCTTGACATCCATCATCTAGAGCCTCGTCTAGGAGTTCCTCTGCATCTAGAGTCTTCTTCTGTCTAGAGCCAGGTACTCTTCTTCTCCTCGTCTTTAGGTTCTAAGTTTCTTGTTAGAGATGTCTGTTGCATCCTCGTCCACTGATAGCCTTAATAAGGCTATAGACGAGTACTGTGACGATACTAGTGATAGGTCTAGTTCTAGCAGTGCTAGTGATAATAGTGGAGGAAGCACGGATGAGAATTACTCTTCTGGAGCCCCTGGGTTCCCTATTGAGGTCGTCCAAGAACAGCTTAGGAGAGCTTCTGGTTCTCAAGCTGGTTCTCCGTCCAATCCTACGGACGAGGTAGAAACCGTCTTTAGTTGCGCTGTAGGCCTCCATTCTAAGACGAACGAACAAAGGTTAAGTAGTCTTAAATCCTGGTATCAAATCCCAGACGAGTTTAACCCTAGGCTGCCCGTCCGTGGAGAGTGGTGTTGTGAATCCGGTTTTGGAATAGGCGTCTATGAATCTTACTTCTTAGGTGGCCTTAGGTTTCCTTTAAATGCCTTCGCTAGAGAGTTATTAGTCAAGTTAGGTTTAGGTGTTTGTCAATTCAATCCTAATGCATGGAGATTAATTATCTCTATGCAAATTTTGTGGAGGGAAGCTTTTGGTGGGGACCGTCCTCTTACAGTGGACGAGTTCCTTTATTGTTGTAAACCTTCTGCCATAAGTCAATCTGATGGTTTTTATCAGTTTACTGCTAGGGGGAATGATTGTAGGTTAATCAAGTCCCTAGCTTCGTCTGATAGGAAGTGGAAGACGGAGTTCATTTTTGTTTCAAGCTTTTGGGCAGGGAACCCTGTGGACGTTGGCAGGGATCCCTTTCCCCCTTACACTGGGGACCTAGGGAACCTTCGTCCAGAAGGTACGTCCCTTCCCCTTGTTTATTTTTATTCTTTCTTCTATTTGGTATATTCACAATCTCTAACCTTTGTTTGTTCATTGTGTTGTAGCTGCCAAACGTCCATCCTTGAGCAAATTTCACCGTGACTGCGTCCACAGGGCTCGTCTTCATACAGACAGGAGCTTTCGTTCTCTTGTCACGCTTAACCTTCTTTTCTTCAATATTCTTTTCTTCCAATGCTTCAGTAGGCTCTGCTACGACCTTCTTTTCTTCAATATTCATTACTTGAACTTGTTCATTCATGGCCAACATGGCCAAGTAACATTCTCTTGCTGCCAGTTGGTCACCTTGTACCTGTCCTACCCCGTGTTCTGTTGGAAACTTGACTGATAAGTGGTAAGTAGAGGTAACGGCTTTCCAACTATTCAAAGTTGGTCTCCCAATTATGGCATTGTAGGAGGATGGACAATCCACCACAAGGAAGTTCACATCCTTGGTGATTTGTCGTGGATATGCCCCCACTACCACGGATAAGGAAATAGTACCCACTGGTTGCACCTTCATCCCACCAAAACCTACTAGGGGGAGTTCACTGGACGGAGTTGGTCTCGTCCTAATCTCATTTGCTGAAAAGCTGGATAATACAAAATGTCTGCTGAGCTTCCATTGTCCACAAGCACTCTTCTGGTTGTGTAGTTTGCAATTAGTAAGGAGATGACGAGAGCATCATCATGAGGGTGATGAATTCTATCAGCATCCTCGTCCGTGAAAGTGATTGCCCGCTCGTCCGTGGACCTTGCTCTCGGTGATCGTCCAGAAAGTTGGACGCTCTGTACTACCTTCAAGTATGCTTTCTTGGACTTGGACGACTGGCCAGTTGAACTTCCCCCAATAATGACTCTTATCTCCCCGAGTGGTGGTCGTGATGATTCTTCCATCTTTCCCTTCTGTTTCTCGTCCCTCTGATCTCGTCCAAGGAAACCCCTTAACTTCCCTTGCCTTATAAGATTTTCAATTTGTTGCTTTAAGTCAAAACACTCGTCTGTGTCATGACCATGATCCCTATGAAAGCGACAATACTTATTTCTGTTGCGCTTGTTGGGATCCCCCTTCATTTTCTCTGGCCATTTCAGGGAAGGATCATCCTTGATTTGCATAAGGACTTGCTCAAGCGGGGTGTTTAAAGGGGTATACTGCTGGTTCCGTACTGAAGGGCCTGGATTCTTACTTTCTCGGTCTCTTCTTTCCTCCGTCCGTCCCTTCTTTGGACGAGTACCTTGCTCGTGATGGCGACTGGGATTTTCGTCCATTCTCTCAGACCTCTTCCTCTTCTTAGCAATGATCGCATCCTCTGCATTCATGAAATTCTGAGCTGAATGGACGAGTTCGGCCATGGATTGAGGCTCTTTTTCATAGAGTTTGTGTATAAACAGATCCGAATTCACCTCGTTATGGAAGGCTGCCAGTAGGAGCTTATCATCTGCTTCATCCACACTGAGAGCTTCTCTATTGAAACGGGTGATGAATGAACGAAGGCTCTCGTTCTCTCCCTGCTCTATCGTCAACAGACTAGACGAGGAACGCTTGTGTCTTTGTCCCCTAATGAAATTGTTAACAAAAAACTTGCTCAACTCTTCAAAAGAACTCACCGAATTTGGGGGTATTTTGCTAAACCAAACTCGCGCTGAACCCTTAAGGGTGGTAGGGAAGGCTCTACACATTATCTCATCAGGCACCCCTTGAAGATGCATGGTGGTCTTGAAAGTGGCTATGTGATCAAACGGGTCACGTGTTCCATCATATGAATCCAGAGAAGGGAACTTGAACTTTGATGGTAGGGGTGACCGTTGATGGAAGCCGTAAAGGGAGAATCAGTCCTGTGAACCAAATCTTCTATCGGATTCGCCCTTTTCATATTCTCCTTCATTTCCTCCATAACTCTCTTCATTTGGTCCATTTCTTCCTTCAAGTGTGGTACCGTTCGTGAAGTGGTGCCTCTAAACTGACTTCCAACTTCGGTATTCTCTCTTCCGCCATGACTCTGTGTTTGTCCTCCTTCACGTTCTTCATGTGTTTGCCTCCTCATATTAATCTTCATTCGTAATTCTTGGTTTTGGCGAGTCAACTCCGCCATAGCGTCTGCCATAGATTGTGTATGTTGGGCAGATGACTGCATGACCGGTGCAGACTGGCGATCGCGATGCGGGTTGCTACTCCCCTGATGGCCTGGGTTGTTGGAGCAGATTTAGAAGAGAAGATTAAAAAGGACCTCGTCCAATTTTTGAAGAAAAACATCGATGTGTTTGCGTGGAGTCACGAGGATATGCTGGGTATAGACCCTAACGTCATTACCCACCGTTTGAATGTATGTCCTTCCTCCAAGCCTGTGCGGCAAAAGAAGAGGGTGTTTGCCCCTAAGAGAGATGGTGCAATCAAGGACGAGGTCCAAAAGCTTATGGTAGCGAAGTTCATTTGGGAAGTGTACTACCCGGATTGGTTGGCCAATGTAGTAATGGTCAAAAAAGCAAATGGCAAGTGGAGAATGTGCGTGGACTTCACTGATTTGAACAAGGCTTACCCCAAGGATAGTTATCCGCTACCACGTATTGACCAGTTAGTAGACTCAACTGCAGGCCACAAATTGCTTGGCTTCATGGATGCCTTTTCAGGATACAATCAGATAAGAATGGACGAGGCTGACCAAAAGAAGACATCTTTCGTCACCAGTCAAGGCTTATTCTGCTATAAGGTGATGCCATTTGGTTTAAAGAACGCAGAGACGACATATCAGAGGTTGGTCAACCACATGTTTCGTCCGCAAATTGGGCGGAATGTGGAAGTCTATGTAGATGACATGCTAGTGAAGAGTCAGGACAAAGGAAGGCATCTAGACGACCTGCAGGAGACATTTGACACATTGAGGCAGTATCACATGAAGCTGAATCCTAGCAAATGTGCCTTTGGAGTATCATCAGGAAAATTCCTTGGCTTTATGGTCTCCCACAGGGGAATTGAAGCAAATCCAGATAAAATTCAAGCAATATTGGACATGAAGCCACCGCAAAATACCAAGGAAATCCAATCCCTCACTGGACGAGTTGCTGCGCTTAACAGGTTTGTCTCTAAAGCTATTGATAAATGTTTGCCATTTTTTAAGGTTCTCAAAAAAGCATTCGAATGGACCGACGAGTGTCAGAGAGCTTTCGAAGATTTGAATGCATACCTTACCATGGCACCGCTGCTGAGTTCAGCATTGATAAGAGAGGAAGACAAAGTGCAAAGACCTGTGTACTATACAAGCAAGGCATTGAAAGGAGCGGAAGGACGGTATCCACAAATGGAGAAATTAGTCTTCGCATTGATCACCGCTTCAAGGAAGCTGAGGCATTATTTCCAAGCACATATCATTAATGTCATGACAGATCATCCGCTCAAGAAGGCAATGAATAGACTGGAAGTTGCAAGACGATTAATCCAGTGGGCTGTGGAGCTCAGTGAGTTCGATATCAGGTATCAACCAAGGCATGCCATAAAAGCTCAAGCCCTAGCAGATTTTATTGCAGAGTTTACCCCAAGTCATAATGAGACAGAAGACAGTAAGAGATGGATCGTCCACGTGGATGGTTCGTCTACACGGCATGCAGGAGGAATTGGTGTGGTCCTGCAATCCCCAAAAGGAGATAAACTGAAACATGAAGTCCATCTACAGTACCAAGCGACTAACAATGAAGTCGAATATGAAGCCCTCCTCAAAGGGCTAGAATTGGCTAAGTCTGTGGAAGCCAAGTCCATATATGTCATGGGGGATTTCCAACTGATCATGGGGCAAGTGAATGGGATGTATGAAGCGAAGGAAGAACGAATGAAGAAATACCTTGGTAGGGTGATGCGCCTTGTGAAAAGATTTGAAAAAGCTGACTTCGTTCAAATCCCAAGGGAGGAGAACGTGGAAGCTGATACTATAGCAAAAGAAGCCTCAGCAGATGAATCATTAGAGAAGTCAAATGAAGTTCAATATATGCCGAGTATAGATGTCCCGGAAGTACAACAGGTGGATAACAGAGAAAATTGGATGACTCCCATTATATCATACTTGAAAGACGGATGACTACCAGAAGAGAAGGACGAGGCCAGAAAGGTGAAGGTGAGATCAGCTAGATACGTCCTTATGAATGAAGTGCTATACAAGAGAGGTTTCTCTCAACCTTACCTTAGATGCTTAGCTCCGGACGAAGCAAACTACGTACTGAGAGAAGTTCATGAAGGGGCATGTGGCAATCACTCAGGAGCCAGATCACTTGTCTACAAGGTCGTCCGTGCAGGGTATTACTGGCCGAACATGCAAGCTGATGCTAAAGCATACGTTAAGGTCTGCGACCAGTGCCAGCGATTTAGCAACGTCCCCAAGCAACCATCGGAATACCTCACCCCAATGGTGGCACCGTGGCCCTTCGCACAATGGGGACTGGACATTTTGGGTCCCTTCCCTTTGGGAGTAAGGCAGATGAAGTTTTTAGTGGTTGGCATCGATTACTTCACCAAATGGGTGGAAGCAGAACCGTTGGCAAATATCACACAACAGAATGTGAAAAATTTCGTGTGGAAGAACATTGTATGCAGATTTGGAGTGCCGAAGGTACTGGTGTCTGACAATGGACGACAATTTGACAATGAACTCTTCAAAGACTTTTGCTTACACTTTGGAATTGAGAACCGTTACTCCTCGCCTGCACACCCCCAAGCCAACGGCCAGGCTGAAGTTGCAAACCGATCATTGTTGAAAATCATCAAGACTCGGCTTAAGGGGGTAAAGGGAGTATGGCCAGATGAATTACTAGGAGTTTTATGGGTATACAGGACCACAGTGAGGACCCCTACAGGGGAGACTCCTTTCAAGCTAGCCTATGGAAGTGATGCAGTCATACCTGCAGAAGTACATATGGCTAATCACAGGGTGATGATGTATCAAGACAAGGATAATGAGGATCAGCTTCGTCTGAACCTCAATCTAATAGACGAGGTAAGGGCAAACGCAGAACACAGGGCAGCAAAGTATAAGAACCTCATGGCTAGGCAGTATGAAGAAATACCTTGGTAGGGTGATGCGCCTTGTGAAAAGATTTGAAAAAGCTGACTTCGTTCAAATCCCAAGGGAGGAGAACGTGGAAGCTGATACTATAGCAAAAGAAGCCTCAGCAGATGAATCATTAGAGAAGTCAGATGAAGTTCAATATATGCCGAGTATAGATGTCCCGGAAGTACAACAGGTGGATAACAGAGAAAATTGGATGACTCCCATTATATCATACTTGAAAGACGGATGACTACCAGAAGAGAAGGACGAGGCCAGAAAGGTGAGGGTGAGATCAGCTAGATACGTCCTTATGAATGAAGTGCTATACAAGAGAGGTTTCTCTCAACCTTACCTTAGATGCTTAGCTCCGGACGAAGCAAACTACGTACTGAGAGAAGTTCATGAAGGGGCATGTGGCAATCACTCAGGACCCAGATCACTTGTCTACAAGGTCGTCCGTGCAGGGTATTACTGGCCGAACATGCAAGCTGATGCTAAAGCATACGTTAAGGTCTGCGACCAATGCCAGCGATTTAGCAACGTCCCCAAGCAACCATCGGAATACCTCACCCCAATGGTGGCACCGTGGCCCTTCGCACAATGGGGACTGGACATTTTGGGTCCCTTCCCTTTGGGAGTAAGGCAGATGAAGTTTTTAGTGGTTGGCATCGATTACTTCACCAAATGGGTGGAAGCAGAACCGTTGGCAAATATCACACAACAGAATGTGAAAAATTTCGTGTGGAAGAACATTGTATGCAGATTTGGAGTGCCGAAGGTACTGGTGTCTGACAATGGACGACAATTTGACAATGAACTCTTCAAAGACTTTTGCTTACACTTTGGAATTGAGAACCGTTACTCCTCGCCTGCACACCCCCAAGCCAACGGCCAGGCTGAAGTTGCAAACCGATCATTGTTGAAAATCATCAAGACTCGGCTTAAGGGGGTAAAGGGAGTATGGCCAGATGAATTACTAGGAGTTTTATGGGTATACAGGACCACAGTGAGGACCCCTACAGGGGAGACTCCTTTCAAGCTAGCCTATGGAAGTGATGCAGTCATACCTGCAGAAGTACATATGGCTAATCACAGGGTGATGATGTATCAAGACAAGGATAATGAGGATCAGCTTCGTCTGAACCTCAATCTAATAGACGAGGTAAGGGCAAACGCAGAACACAGGGCAGCAAAGTATAAGAACCTCATGGCTAGGCAGTATGAAGAAATACCTTGGTAGGGTGATGCGCCTTGTGAAAAGATTTGAAAAAGCTGACTTCGTTCAAATCCCAAGGGAGGAGAACGTGGAAGCTGATACTATAGCAAAAGAAGCCTCAGCAGATGAATCATTAGAGAAGTCAGATGAAGTTCAATATATGCCGAGTATAGATGTCCCGGAAGTACAACAGGTGGATAACAGAGAAAATTGGATGACTCCCATTATATCATACTTGAAAGACGGATGACTACCAGAAGAGAAGGACGAGGCCAGAAAGGTGAGGGTGAGATCAGCTAGATACGTCCTTATGAATGAAGTGCTATACAAGAGAGGTTTCTCTCAACCTTACCTTAGATGCTTAGCTCCGGACGAAGCAAACTACGTACTGAGAGAAGTTCATGAAGGGGCATGTGGCAATCACTCAGGAGCCAGATCACTTGTCTACAAGGTCGTCCGTGCAGGGTATTACTGGCCGAACATGCAAGCTGATGCTAAAGCATACGTTAAGGTCTGCGACCAGTGCCAGCGATTTAGCAACGTCCCCAAG
Organism: Quercus berberidifolia; assembly: GCA_028535905.1. Taxonomy (NCBI): domain Eukaryota; kingdom Viridiplantae; phylum Streptophyta; class Magnoliopsida; order Fagales; family Fagaceae; genus Quercus; species Quercus berberidifolia. Next base: position 24,696,322 of record JAPQVW010000008.1, read on the forward strand.
CAACCATCGGAATACCTCACCCCAATGGTGGCACCGTGGCCCTTCGCACAATGGGGACTGGACATTTTGGGTCCCTTCCCTTTGGGAGTAAGGCAGATGAAGTTTTTAGTGGTTGGCATCGATTACTTCACCAAATGGGTGGAAGCAGAACCGTTGGCAAATATCACACAACAGAATGTGAAAAATTTCGTGTGGAAGAACATTGTATGCAGATTTGGAGTGCCGAAGGTACTGGTGTCTGACAATGGACGACAATTTGACAATGAACTCTTCAAAGACTTTTGCTTACACTTTGGAATTGAGAACCGTTACTCCTCGCCTGCACACCCCCAAGCCAACGGCCAGGCTGAAGTTGCAAACCGATCATTGTTGAAAATCATCAAGACTCGGCTTAAGGGGGTAAAGGGAGTATGGCCAGATGAATTACTAGGAGTTTTATGGGTATACAGGACCACAGTGAGGACCCCTACAGGGGAGACTCCTTTCAAGCTAGCCTATGGAAGTGATGCAGTCATACCTGCAGAAGTACATATGGCTAATCACAGGGTGATGATGTATCAAGACAAGGATAATGAGGATCAGCTTCGTCTGAACCTCAATCTAATAGACGAGGTAAGGGCAAACGCAGAACACAGGGCAGCAAAGTATAAGAACCTCATGGCTAGGCAGTATGAAGAAATACCTTGGTAGGGTGATGCGCCTTGTGAAAAGATTTGAAAAAGCTGACTTCGTTCAAATCCCAAGGGAGGAGAACGTGGAAGCTGATACTATAGCAAAAGAAGCCTCAGCAGATGAATCATTAGAGAAGTCAGATGAAGTTCAATATATGCCGAGTATAGATGTCCCGGAAGTACAACAGGTGGATAACAGAGAAAATTGGATGACTCCCATTATATCATACTTGAAAGACGGATGACTACCAGAAGAGAAGGACGAGGCCAGAAAGGTGAGGGTGAGATCAGCTAGATACGTCCTTATGAATGAAGTGCTATACAAGAGAGGTTTCTCTCAACCTTACCTTAGATGCTTAGCTCCGGACGAAGCAAACTACGTACTGAGAGAAGTTCATGAAGGGGCATGTGGCAATCACTCAGGAGCCAGATCACTTGTCTACAAGGTCGTCCGTGCAGGGTATTACTGGCCGAACATGCAAGCTGATGCTAAAGCATACGTTAAGGTCTGCGACCAGTGCCAGCGATTTAGCAACGTCCCCAAGCAACCATCGGAATACCTCACCCCAATGGTGGCACCGTGGCCCTTCGCACAATGGGGACTGGACATTTTGGGTCCCTTCCCTTTGGGAGTAAGGCAGATGAAGTTTTTAGTGGTTGGCATCGATTACTTCACCAAATGGGTGGAAGCAGAACCGTTGGCAAATATCACACAACAGAATGTGAAAAATTTCGTGTGGAAGAACATTGTATGCAGATTTGGAGTGCCGAAGGTACTGGTGTCTGACAATGGACGACAATTTGACAATGAACTCTTCAAAGACTTTTGCTTACACTTTGGAATTGAGAACCGTTACTCCTCGCCTGCACACCCCCAAGCCAACGGCCAGGCTGAAGTTGCAAACCGATCATTGTTGAAAATCATCAAGACTCGGCTTAAGGGGGTAAAGGGAGTATGGCCAGATGAATTACTAGGAGTTTTATGGGTATACAGGACCACAGTGAGGACCCCTACAGGGGAGACTCCTTTCAAGCTAGCCTATGGAAGTGATGCAGTCATACCTGCAGAAGTACATATGGCTAATCACAGGGTGATGATGTATCAAGACAAGGATAATGAGGATCAGCTTCGTCTGAACCTCAATCTAATAGACGAGGTAAGGGCAAACGCAGAACACAGGGCAGCAAAGTATAAGAACCTCATGGCTAGGCAGTATGAAGAAATACCTTGGTAGGGTGATGCGCCTTGTGAAAAGATTTGAAAAAGCTGACTTCGTTCAAATCCCAAGGGAGGAGAACGTGGAAGCTGATACTATAGCAAAAGAAGCCTCAGCAGATGAATCATTAGAGAAGTCAGATGAAGTTCAATATATGCCGAGTATAGATGTCCCGGAAGTACAACAGGTGGATAACAGAGAAAATTGGATGACTCCCATTATATCATACTTGAAAGACGGATGACTACCAGAAGAGAAGGACGAGGCCAGAAAGGTGAGGGTGAGATCAGCTAGATACGTCCTTATGAATGAAGTGCTATACAAGAGAGGTTTCTCTCAACCTTACCTTAGATGCTTAGCTCCGGACGAAGCAAACTACGTACTGAGAGAAGTTCATGAAGGGGCATGTGGCAATCACTCAGGAGCCAGATCACTTGTCTACAAGGTCGTCCGTGCAGGGTATTACTGGCCGAACATGCAAGCTGATGCTAAAGCATACGTTAAGGTCTGCGACCAGTGCCAGCGATTTAGCAACGTCCCCAAGCAACCATCGGAATACCTCACCCCAATGGTGGCACCGTGGCCCTTCGCACAATGGGGACTGGACATTTTGGGTCCCTTCCCTTTGGGAGTAAGGCAGATGAAGTTTTTAGTGGTTGGCATCGATTACTTCACCAAATGGGTGGAAGCAGAACCGTTGGCAAATATCACACAACAGAATGTGAAAAATTTCGTGTGGAAGAACATTGTATGCAGATTTGGAGTGCCGAAGGTACTGGTGTCTGACAATGGACGACAATTTGACAATGAACTCTTCAAAGACTTTTGCTTACACTTTGGAATTCAGAACCGTTACTCCTCGCCTGCACACCCCCAAGCCAACGGCCAGGCTGAAGTTGCAAACCGATCATTGTTGAAAATCATCAAGACTCGGCTTAAGGGGGTAAAGGGAGTATGGCCAGATGAATTACTAGGAGTTTTATGGGTATACAGGACCACAGTGAGGACCCCTACAGGGGAGGCTCCTTTCAAGCTAGCCTATGGAAGTGATGCAGTCATACCTGCAGAAGTACATATGGCTAATCACAGGGTGATGATGTATCAAGACAAGGATAATGAGGATCAGCTTCGTCTGAACCTCAATCTAATAGACGAGGTAAGGGCAAACGCAGAACACAGGGCAGCAAAGTATAAGAACCTCATGGCTAGGCAGTATGAAGAAATACCTTGGTAGGGTGATGCGCCTTGTGAAAAGATTTGAAAAAGCTGACTTCGTTCAAATCCCAAGGGAGGAGAACGTGGAAGCTGATACTATAGCAAAAGAAGCCTCAGCAGATGAATCATTAGAGAAGTCAGATGAAGTTCAATATATGCCGAGTATAGATGTCCCGGAAGTACAACAGGTGGATAACAGAGAAAATTGGATGACTCCCATTATATCATACTTGAAAGACGGATGACTACCAGAAGAGAAGGACGAGGCCAGAAAGGTGAAGGTGAGATCAGCTAGATACGTCCTTATGAATGAAGTGCTATACAAGAGAGGTTTCTCTCAACCTTACCTTAGATGCTTAGCTCCGGACGAAGCAAACTACGTACTGAGAGAAGTTCATGAAGGGGCATGTGGCAATCACTCAGGAGCCAGATCACTTGTCTACAAGGTCGTCCGTGCAGGGTATTACTGGCCGAACATGCAAGCTGATGCTAAAGCATACGTTAAGGTCTGCGACCAGTGCCAGCGATTTAGCAACGTCCCCAAGCAACCATCGGAATACCTCACCCCAATGGTGGCACCGTGGCCCTTCGCACAATGGGGACTGGACATTTTGGGTCCCTTCCCTTTGGGAGTAAGGCAGATGAAGTTTTTAGTGGTTGGCATCGATTACTTCACCAAATGGGTGGAAGCAGAACCGTTGGCAAATATCACACAACAGAATGTGAAAAATTTCGTGTGGAAGAACATTGTATGCAGATTTGGAGTGCCGAAGGTACTGGTGTCTGACAATGGACGACAATTTGACAATGAACTCTTCAAAGACTTTTGCTTACACTTTGGAATTGAGAACCGTTACTCCTCGCCTGCACACCCCCAAGCCAACGGCCAGGCTGAAGTTGCAAACCGATCATTGTTGAAAATCATCAAGACTCGGCTTAAGGGGGTAAAGGGAGTATGGCCAGATGAATTACTAGGAGTTTTATGGGTATACAGGACCACAGTGAGGACCCCTACAGGGGAGACTCCTTTCAAGCTAGCCTATGGAAGTGATGCAGTCATACCTGCAGAAGTACATATGGCTAATCACAGGGTGATGATGTATCAAGACAAGGATAATGAGGATCAGCTTCGTCTGAACCTCAATCTAATAGACGAGGTAAGGGCAAACGCAGAACACAGGGCAGCAAAGTATAAGAACCTCATGGCTAGGCAGTATGATGCGATGGTGAAGCCTAGGCGTTTCAACATAGGAGATCTCGTCCTGAGAAAGGTCTCTTTGTCAACCAAGAACCCAGCACATGGGAAGTTGGGCCTAAACTGAGAAGGACCCTATAGAGTTATCAACTGTAAAAGGCAAGGATCCTACTACCTGGAGGCCCTGGACGGGAGAAAGTTTGAACATCCTTGGAATGTGGAGCACCTGAGGAGGTACTACCAGTAAGAGTGAACCTATGGATGAGACTGGGTTTTATCTGTCTACTAACGTACTACTATGTTTGGTGTTGTTTGTGTGTGAAGTTTGAAACTACGATCTTATTACTTATTATAGTTGTGTTATGGTTATGGATGAAGTCATGAAGTATGTATTTATTAAATAAAAAGGCATCAGTGTGCATGTGCCTTGTCTGTAAACAATATTTATGTTATGTCAAAATGTTGTGTGAATTTTCTCCATGATATTGTCGTCCAAGTCAATCCTCAAGAGGGTTGAAAGATCCAAGACGAACAAAATCTCTGGACGCAGAGATGTAACGTCTAAATTTTCTTGAATAAAGCAAGGAAAAAACCACATCCACACTCGTCCAACTCATGGACGAGGCGGAGCCAACTGAAACAATCCAAACTCTGGACGAGAGAAAAAGTTGGGCAAAATAAGTAAGATGGTATGTAAAATTAGTTTGCAAGTCTTAAGACGAATCAAGCTAATTAACAATACTACCTGCTAAGACGAGTTAGACTACATGAAAAATATGTATTCTCGACATGGACGAGCTAAAGCTGGAGTTGAAATAGCTTAGCGGCATTCGTTCATGCAAAGAAAATGAAATCACTTGTCCATGCAAAGAAAATAAAACTTCATTCAAAGGGTGGACATCCTACGTCCAAAAACCCTTGATTAGTTTGAAAAGCAGAAATAGTTTACTTAAAAGACCCGTCCTAAAACCATGGACGAGTATAATGTATACTTGTTACATAAAGGTCCAAAAACAAAGGACCAAATATAAAAAAAACCGAGCAAAAAAGAAAACAAAGGTCACTAAGCTTAAAAGACTCGTCCTAAGAAGGGGGAGCATTCACAGCAGGCTCGTCCTGAGGAAGCTGAGTACTAGCGTCATCTTCCACGTTGACGTCATCAGAGTCGATCTGGAGAAGAGAGCTTGTGGCAGCAGCAAGGTTAAGCTTGATTGCGCTAAAGTCAACTTCAGGGAAGTTCTTAATAGCGTCCATTCTGAAATCTTCAAAACCAGCTGTATAATTGCGATCCAAAGTGTCTGTATACGCTTTGGACGACTTGAACTCAGCCACAGCGTCCTCTTTTGCCTTGGAGAGACGAGCATTCAATTCGTCGTTCATCTTCTGCAAGTGATCAATGCGCGTATCCTTCTCCAATGCATCAGTCCTTAGCTCCTCAATCATCTTGTTAGGTTCTTTGACCTCGTCCTTAGCTTTTTTAGCAGCCCCAGCCCATTTTTTACAGTCAGTATTCACCTGCTGAATCCTCGTCTCCAACAAGACTCTCGTCTTGTCCAGCTTCGTTGCCTGTCTAGACGCTGCTATAAACTTTGACATGGCCTATGAATAGACAAAGCAACATAGAATGATTAAATGAGGAAAAGTTGCTAACTGAACAAGGACGAGAGATACTGATACCTTGAAGAGGTCATGGACGCCTGAATGCTCAAATTCCTTCAAGCCCATGTTATAGCACATGTTTATGTCCTCGTCCTAGATGGCCATCTGGGTGGAGTCTTAGACGGAGTGGACTCAACTGGAGTGGACGAGTCCGCATCGACTATCTGGACGGCAGGCTGAGACTGAGGAGGTTTGGACTTGACCACCTTGGACGAGCCCTGCTTAACCCTCAGTAGGCTCTGCTACAACCTTCTTTTCTTCAATATTCATTGCTTGAACTTGTTCATCCATGGCCAACATGGCCAAGTAACATTCTCTTGCTGCCAGTTGGTCACCTTGTACCTGTCCTACCCCGTGTTCTGTTGGAAACTTGACTGATAAGTGGTAAGTAGAGGTAATGGCTTTCCAACTATTCAAAGTTGGTCTCCCAATTATGGCATTGTAGGAGGATGGACAATCCACCACAAGGAAGTCCACATCCTTGGTGATTTGTCGTGGATATGCCCCCACTACCACGGATAAGGAAATAGTACCCACTGGTTGCACCTTCATCCCACCAAAACCTACTAGGGGGGAGTTCACTGGACGGAGCTGGTCTCGTCCTAATCTCATTTGCTGAAAAGCTGGATAATACAAAATGTCTGCTGAGCTTCCATTGTCCACAAGCACTCTTCTGGTTGTGTAGTTTACAATTAGTAAGGAGATGACGAGAGCATCATCATGAGGGTGATGAATTCTATCAGCATCCTCGTCCGTGAAAGTGATTGCCCGCTCGTCCGTGGACCTTGCTCTCAGTGATTGTCCAGAAAGTTGGACGCTCTGTACTACCTTCAAGTATGCTTTCTTGGACTTGGACGATTGGCCAGTTGAACTTCCCCCAATAATGACTTTTATCTCCCCGAGTGGTGGTCGTGATGATTCTTCCATCTTTCCCTTCTGTTTCTCGTCCCTCTGATCTCGTCCAAGGAAACCCTTCAACTTCCCTTGCCTTATAAAATTTTCAATTTGTTACTTTAAGTCAAAACACTCGTCTGTGTCATGACCATGATCCCTACGGAAGCGACAATACTTATTCCTGTTGCGCTTGTTGGGATCCCCCTTCATTTTCTCTGGCCATTTCAGGGAAGGATCATCCTTGATTTGCATAAGGACTTGCTCAAGCGGGGTGTTTAAAGGGGTATACTGCTGGTTCCGTACTGAAGGGCCTGGCTTCTTACTTTCTCAGTCTCTTCTTTCCTCCGTATGTCCCTTCTTTGGACGAGTACCTTGCTCGTGATGGCGACTGGGATTTGCATCCATTCTCTCAGACCTCTTCCTCTTCTTAGCAATGATCGCATCCTCTGCATTCATGAAATTCTGAGCCGAATGGATGAGTTCGGCCATGGATTGAAGCTCTTTTTCATAGAGTTTGTGTATAAATAGATCCGAATTCACCTCGTTATGGAAGGCTGCCAGTAGGAGCTTATCATCTGCTTCATCCACACTGAGAGCTTCTCTGTTGAAACGGGTGATGAATGACCGAAGGCTCTCGTTCTCTCCCTGCTCTATCGTCAACAGACTAGACGAGGAACGCTTGTGTCTTTGTCCCCCAATGAAATTGTTAACAAACAACTTGCTCAACTCTTCAAAAGAACTCACCGAATTTGGGGGTATTTTGCTAAACCAAACTTGCGCTGAACCCTTAAGGGTGGTAGGGAAGGCTCTACACATTATCTCATCAGGCACCCCTTGAAGATGCATGGTGGTCTTGAAAGTGGTTATGTGATCAAACGGGTCACGTGTTCCATCATATGAATCCAGAGAAGGCAACTTGAACTTTGATGGTAGGGGGTGACCGTTGATGGAAGCCGTAAAGGGAGAATCAGTCCTGTGAACCAAATCTTCTATCGGATTCGCCCTTTTCATATTCTCCTTCATTTCCTCCATAACTCTCTTAATTTGGTCCATTTCTTCCTTCAGGTGTGGTACCGTTCGTGAAGTGGTGCCTCTAAACTGACTTCCAACTTCGGTATTCTCTCTTCCGCCATGACTCTGTGTTTGTCCTCCTTCACGTTCTTCATGTGTTTGCCTCCTCATATTAATCTCCATTTGTAATTCTTGGTTTTGGCGAGTCAACTCCGCCATAGCGTCTGCCATAGATTGTGCATGTTGGGCAGATGACTGCATGACCGGTGCAGACTGGCGATCGCGATGCGGGTTGCTACTCCCCTGATGGCCTGGGCTAGTAGCCCTTGATCTAGTCCGAACCATCAACCCTTTGTCACGGAGAAGTAAACTGTGAAACAACCTCTTCCCACAAACGGCGCCAACTGTTGATTCCTTGGATATCAGTGGGTTGACAAGATTCGAGCGGTGATCTTTGGGCTATCTCCTGTAATACAAAGAACACAGAATCAGAGTGGACCGGTGGGGACCGGCCAAAAATCCTCCGATGATCAAGTTAGTTACTTTTGAACTCTCTGTATGGAAGGAGTATTCTCTCAAAATGACATTGTCTGAATCCCTTTACCCTTCATCGAAGAAGCCTTATATAGTGTGTGTGTGTGTGTGGAACGGTTACTTGTTTAGTAACCGTTCCCAATGTCGAGGAGTCCGGAGAATTGGGGGTAACTTCCATAACTGCTGTTGAAGTTACCTGGGTTGGACGGGCCGGTGAATTCGTCCATCCTTAGTAAAGATGGACGAGACTTCCGCGATGAACTCGTCCATCTTTAGTGAAAGATGGACGAGACCATCTTAGAAGGCTTGCCCTGCGTAAATGGTGTAGATTCCATGAGGTATTCCTCATCCATATATGGACGAGGTTCGCTAGGACGCTTAGAACTTTCTCTTCGAATACTGTAGCTTCTTTCGTTGGACGAGACATGTGGACGAGTTATGGACTTGGATGATTTGTGACACCATCAAAGGTGATGGTCCCCATCAAGCAGTTATGATTGTGTGTAAGTGTAATTGATTTTCTCTAGTCTCAAATCTTCATAATATGAGACACTTATGAACTCTTGCTATGTTTCACACACAACACGCAAACTCTTTGTTACTCTTGATACATGTGCAGGTACAATGTGATTTGGCCATCGCATGAGATACATGTGTTAATATATGCTCACTAAACTATCTTAACTTGTTTTTGAAATATAAAATTGGTTAGACTTGTTATGTGTGTGTGTGCGCTTTTGGATCTATATGCTTTGCATCTTGTTTGAGTTGAGTTTTGAGAGCTAAATATGGTGCTTGGATGTTTGGTTGAATAGCTTGATCATTGCATTCATCTCTATGTGTTTTTCCCTTCTTGAAAAAACTCATTTTCTTCAAGCTCCACAGCTCCTCAATAGATCCTCGACAGATTCCTTTCTATCAAGCTTTTCATTCTCCTTTCTCGATAGATCCTCGACAGATTCTCGATCCATTGAGGATTTCTAGGTTTCTTCTCGATAGAATCTCGACAACTTCTAGATCCATTGAGATTTCTGGGTTCTTGCTCGACACATTCTTGTTAGCTTCTTTGATCCATTGAAAAAAATTGTTGTGCTCTCTGTCTGCTTGATAAATTCTCAGCGCTCTCTGTTAAGCAAAATTGTTGTGCTCTTGTCCTTTAGCCATTAACAAATCCTTGATAGATTCTCTTCTGTCGAGATTTAGTGCTCAACATATTCTCGATAGAAATCTCAATCCACCAAGCTGCGTTTTCTTTTTAAGACTGAGGCGCAATTCAGTTTTCACTTTCTCTCATCTCTCTCAACAAATCTTTTTCTCTCTCGACCCAAACTTCTCACTCTCACTTAAATCGCTACTCCAATCAAGATTTCAGCTTAGTAAAGATTCAATCTTGTGGTATGAACTTCAAAACCTTCCCCTCTCATGCATTACATGCATTTAGATCTAGGTTTTGGGTTTTTGTTAAATTTTTTTGGGGTTTTGAGTTTATTTGTAAAATTATGGGTTTGGGTTGATGTTTTTGCTATCCCATGATCATGTATTGCACTCTAAATGCATTATAATAATGTTTCATGTATTTTAGATGTGTGTGATTGATTATTGTTGTTGAGTGCTGATAGGTTTGGATTGGGTTTTACCCATGATGTTTTTAATTTCTCATGTCACATGTTCATGCATATTTCATGCATACATTCTCTTCTTTTCTCTGAACTTGTGTCTACTATTTGTTCTTCCTCTCTCTCCTTTGTTCACTATCATGGGTGCCATATACGTTGGTCCTGTCTGGCAAAGCGAGGCACAGCTTCTACCGAAACAACCACAAGTGGAGACGATCGATCTTGCAGCTTCTGCTATTCCACCCTCTTCCTCGGCTCCTTCTACCTCTGCAGCTGGTGGTGTGACCCTCGAGGCCATCATGGTGCAGCTTCAGCAGATGGAGGCAAACTTTGGTGGTCATCTTGACTATCTCATAGATGAGATGTGTCAGATGACTACCTGAGTTAGTCGCATTGCCCGCAGACAGGTTCACATGGTTGGCTTTGCTCCTTCACCCTTTCTAGAGCATCCCACAGCCTCTCCTTCTGTGGATGATGAGGATGATGCTAGCTCTTCCGGTGATGATGAGATGACGACCTCTCAGTGACTTGCCTTTTGTCATTTGTGACAAAAAGGGGGAGTGGTTTTGGTTTGAGAGTAGTCTTGTACTTAGGTTGAGAGTTAGTTTAGGAATTTTTTTGTTAAGGGGAATGTGTATAGGTTTGAGGGATGTAGTGAGGTTTATATGTACTTTTCTTTCTTTTTAGTTACATTAGTCTCTTGTACACCGGTCTTGTGACCATTTTTATTATGACATACATTGTACTTTATTTTCTTATATATGATGATGATGTATGTTCATTTTTCTTCACCTACCTTTACATGTGTTGTTTCTTTTCTATCTTTATTCACATGTTTCTTTATGTACGCAATCTTTATTTCTGTTTCACATATGTTGCCTTGATGAGTTTTGTTTAAGTGTTTCAGAAAGACAGGTTGTGAAAGTTTATCATGCCATGAACTTTCTTCTTGCAAAGTTTTTCAAGAGTTTGTACTAGGGATAGATTTAGTTTGTAATACAACAAGTGGTTATGAGTTGAGTGATTTAAGATTTCTCTCATGATTATTTGTTTTGTTATGGTTTTGTCACGGATTGCCAAAGGGGGAGATTGTTAGAGACATATTTTATGTAATTGGCTAATCCTTTGACAAAATGCACTTTACTTTTAATTGGGTAGATCTGGGATGGGTTTAGGACTTTAAGAAACATGTTGTTCAAGTCAAGTGTTAAAGTCATGAAGATCTGACTAAGAAACAATTGAAGAAAGAGCTGTTCACTAAAGCTTGACAAGAATCTCGACAGAATCCTTTCTATTGAGATTTAATGTTGAAGCTCGACACAAGCTGTTTCTGTTAAGACTTACGAAATTAGAACTTCCAGATCTGATTTTTGGCCCATGCTGAAATATTTGTATAGGGTTTCTTTTCTCACAACCTTAGACATATATATACAGCTTATTTTAAAGGCCGTTGTGCATGTAGATAGTGCCTTAGTTCATTATTCTCTCTGAAAAAGCTACTGCATCTTTACGCCAAGGGTTTTGTGACCAAGGAGCTTCCTGATCTTTATTGTTAATGAACTGAAGAACTTTGCAGCCAACAACCTCTTCAAGTTGCTGGAATTAGTTACGTACTGGAATCTGTGCATCATTAGTTAGTCACGTACTGGGATTCGTGCATTGAATGGAAAGATTGCCGCTACAATACAAGTCTAATTGGGTATTGGGGTAAGGGTTCAATTGTAGGTTGGTATTTCGGGATAGACCAAAGGGTTTGGTAAGATTTCTTATACTTATAACTGCTTGTGATTGATAATAGTGGATTCTTGGGAGTAATGACCTTAAAATCACCCAGTGGGGTTTTGCCTCAGTAATTTTCTCCATTCGTAAATAAATCATCTGTGTCAAATTTATTTTCCACTGCATTTAGATAATTTGGTGATTTGTTTGTGCTACCATGCTATTGCATGTAATTGAACCTAATTAATTAACTTGGGTAATTACTTAATTTGCAAGGGGTCAATTCATTTTAACCCAACATATGTGAGTTTTGGAATGGTTGAAAACCCAAATGTGGGGGTTTAGAAACTCAAATTGTGGAATTATGATATTTAAGAAGCGTGGGGATATAACCCTCAAAAGAGTCATGAACTCATAAGGATGCTAATGTGCATCAAAGATGTGCTTGTTAAGGTATTGAGAATTAACATCTAGGGATGTTAAATTCATTGTGATTAAATTCTACCATGTGTGGTAGATGTCTTAAGTTTAATCAAGCACATGTGGTGATCCTATTTTGAAAGTATCTCTTTGTGAAATAAAGAGAGTACAAGTGAGTTCATTAATTGAACATTCGAGGATCAATAATGAAATATTGGATTGTGTCTCCACATATAATTTGAGTATGCATCAAATAGATGTGAAGTGACTTTCTTAAATAGTGATCTTAGAAAGGAAGTTTACTTGAAAGGCCTGCGGGTTTGTACTTCCTTAAATAATTAAAAGAAAGTCTTTTATGAATGAGAATCAAGTAAAGAAATATAGTAAAGATGTACACTATAGTAATCTTGTTTTGAGATTAGTGTTGTCTCATTCTATTGAAAATTGTGTTATCTCATTGTGTTGAGAACTTGCTTCTTAGATTTTAATATCGTTAAAGAAGCAAAGACACTCTGATTCCAATAATAAATAAAGAAAATACTGGAAGGGCAGATGCATAGCTTGAGTTTGCTAGTGAATTAAGTACACGTTGTGTATCATGTATGAAGCAAAACTAGACATCGCCTTCACAATATGTAGACTTTAGACTTTCAAAGTTTCTAAAATTTAAGGTTGATCACTAGAAAGTAATCTCTATGTCTAGTTAGATAATCACTACATTTGGGGGGGGGGGGGGGGGGGGCTTTGTGTAAGGTGTATTTCTTACTCTACTATAGAATTAAGGTAAAAGCATTGATTATAATGGTAACGGGCAATGAAGGAAAATGGCTAAGGTTTTGATAAAGTGTTGTGGCCACGACCACAGTAAGCAATTCCTTGTACTGTAGTTGTGAAACTACAATGCGTATGGTATACATGAGTTGTATACAAAGTGAACTTAGACTTAAAAGTCTGAGACAAGAATATGTAAGGCAAGTCAAGTGTGGTTGGACTAGTCCATTGCCTACGTAAATTCAAAATAGGTTCTTTACCAAAGTGTGTCTCGAGACTTGGTAAGGATAACATCCATTGGAATCAGATTAAAACCCTTTAATTGATTTAATCCAAGAGGTTTAAAGGGTGACAACAAGCTATTGATACGTGGTTAGTAAGAGCACTAAATTTGTGTTTCATTCAGGATGGATTAGTGCAGACTGTTGCAATGAAAATAGAGGATGAGTTTTGAAATCTTAATGAAGTTTATAAATCATAAATGTCTCTATAACAGGGATATAAGAAGGAACTTCATCTTTGTGAACATAGGAGTGGTGTCGCTTCTAACAAGAGTAAAATCGTTTTTTCTTGTACATGTTTACTAAACTGGGAAGCGCACAAGGCCATAATAGTGCTAACAACATGGATTTCTAAATGTGTTGTGGATATTCTCATGTGTGTGTTGTTTCTGATTTCAACACATAAGAGTTTTGGTTTATGCACCAAGCCACCATTAACTCTATTTATTTCTTGAGCAATTACATTAAAAGGAGGTTTAAGTTGAAAGACACCTTCCATTATGCATGATAGAATGTCAATCAAGTAAGACATATATTATTACAACCTAGTGGGGGATTCTTGTATATATATAGGTATATACAGTGGCGGAGCCAAGAATTTATCTTTGGGGTGCCATATATATATATATATATATATATATATATATATATATATATGTATATATATTGTATGTGTGTGTGTGTGTGTGTGTGTGTGAAATGTAAAATAGTAATGTATAATACTTCATAACTGAATATGTGCTATAAATAAATAAATATATATATATATATATATATATATATATATAAATTAAAATTAAACAATCATGAGACAAGATTGAAAAAAAAATTTAATATCTTTAATCAACTATGAAATATAATAATATAAAAGTTAAACATCTTTGTTGAAAACATGTGTATATACTTGTAAAGACACAATTTGGGGCCCAAGCCCAAAAATGTATGGAGCCTTGGTCCAAGAGGCCCAACACAATGAATTTGCAGATAATGGGTTGAAGAGCTAAGGCCTAATGAGTTGTACAGCGGCAAATCTTGAATTAGATGACAGTTAGGAACAAATAAGAGATATTGATATCAGTGGACTTTAAGTCCGAGGAGGCTACAATAGTGTATGATGATTACAGTTGGCTATTGAGACAACTTAGGTTGCTATAGTGTTCTCTCTCCTTTTTTCCGATCCCCATCTCATAGGGATCTCTCACATTATATAGCCCTTTTCGAGCCATCTTGATCCTACACTTGTTGATCATCCAAATTCCCACTTGAGTGCCCATCCCATCAGACACCCCCCTTCAGCCTTCTGTGAATTGTGGTAGCCAAGGCAGCACTGTTCAGAGGTCCTCTCCACATAAATGCGGCCAGAAAAGTAGCTGCAATGCATTTAATTCGGTGGTAGCAACTTTTCCTTAGATATTTTGTGTTTCCTTCTTGCCCGTATGTTTATATGGCACACTCCTATCACTAGGGCCTTTTGGAGGGGCCTTCTAATTTCTAGAGTTACACATATGAGCTACATCGATTGCATCCGAGGAGGTATTCCTCCTTGGATCATCTTTCATGCATTTCCTGTTTATGAGACTTTAACTGGGAGTCCCTTTTACAACCATTTGCCTCTCCTCGGACTTGTCAATTGTCTCGGGTGAAGCCCAAAGCCCACTATATGATTTTGGGCCTTTGTCCCTACAATACTGTTTATAATATATTGATTATAATAATAATAAAGAACATATTATAAAGAATACAAAAAAGAAAGCAATAAAAAGTAAAATCAAAAAATCAAAACAAAAGCAATTGCAAATACCTTGAAAGAGTTAAAAACAATGGGCATGGATCAGCCAGTCTCACTCTCAGCTAGGGGTATAGTCATAGATAGAGCACTACACATTGCACAGACTCAGTTGGGGATGAGGGGCTTGCTATGGCACGAAGCTTTACAAATTGAGTCACAATTGAGGGGCTCACGACACTGAGTCACTGACAATGACAGTGACAAATTAAGTCACTCTTTCTTGTCTTGTTTGAGCACACAGTTTAATACACTACTAAATAACTTTTACTTTTAATCAAAGGGAGGAAAAGGAAAGAACTGAAATCTGAAAAGATAAAAAATAAAAATAAAAAATAAAAATAAAAAAAGAAGAAGGCAAAGAAGAAGAAGAAGAAGAAGAAGAAGAAGAAGAAGGCAAAGGAAGACTTAGTAGCGAGAAGAAGCCAAATTGGCAAGGTAGAAAGCAAGCTGGCAAAGAAGAAGGCAAACTACTGAAACAGCAGTAGCACATCAACAAAGGCCGAGTCCCCAATTGAGACAGAGAGAGCAAGAGAGAGAGAGTCACCTGCGTGAGAAACACTGTGTGGGAGACTTGGTGGTGCGACACATCAACAAAATTTCTAACTTTTCAATTTTCTAGCTGTGTACAAGTAAGCCCTAAATATGTTGGGATAAAAATTAGAATTTTTTTTCCTTTTATTTGTTGAGGTAATTGACATATGTATTTGTGGATTGTATTTTATTTAAATGAAAATTATGTTTATTTTTAGACTTTCTTAAATATATATATATATATATATATATATATATATATATGTATATCATTAGGTATGGAGGGCAAAATGATAAGGTTATTTAAATTTTTTAAAATTATTTAAAATTTTTGAAATTTTTTTCAAAAATTTGGGTGGGGGGGGGGGGGGGGTGGGCCAAGGCCCCCATTAGTCCTCAAGTGGCTCTGACATTAGGTATATACAAGGATAGATTGTAATAATGATATAATGTTGGAGAGTATTCATTTGCAAAATGAATAAAATGGAAAATTCGAGTTACTAAAATTTTCTTTGTGAAAATTCAAGTTCCATATATATATATATATATATATATATATATATATATGAAAATGTGTTTATTGAAAGGAATAACATTTCATATTGGATATATATCGAAAGTACCTTTTGATGAAAAAGTGTCTATTTAAATGACACAACCTTTCATATTGGATATATATCAAAAGTGTCTTTTGACCAAAAGGTACCTCTTGAATGAAAGGGTACCTATTAAATGAGACAGTGCCTATTGAAGGGTTATAATCATTTGGCTATAAATAGTAGCTTATATTCACTTGATAACTACTTTTTCTCTCCCAAAAAGTTAGTTTCTAAGAAACACAAGAAATCCTGTGGGTATTCTCTAAAATTGCTATTTGTGAAACCCAATAAACTTTGTTGTATCTTATGAACAAGTTTGTAGAAACCCTTTAGCAACTTGTATATGGGGACAAATATTGTCTAAGGATAACATTCAATTGTGCCTCCAAGTCAATCACTAATTTCTATTTACTTGATGTGTTCATTTTGTTCTTTTATTATTACTCCTTGATTTGGTGAAACCCCCGAGAAGGGACAGCCAAATCACACTAGAATATTATTCGTTTTTTGTATAAGGTTTGGGAAGTATGTAAATTCAGAACTCGATATCTTATTTTTTATAGACTTGAAGTTTTCGAAGGACCTGAAAAGAATCTTTTGAACTTAGAAGGTTGGGAAGATTCCAAACCTGCCTTAATTGGGAAGATTCCAAACCTGCCTTACTTAACCTATTATCCTTTTAAGATATTGAAATAGTTTCCCTAATCTGGTAACATGAAGTCAACAGTATTTAAGAACTTTTTTTTTTTTTTGGGTCAGAACAAAAAAGATTTTGGAATTGCTGTTATAGGTTACCCCATCCTCTTATAAAAAGATTTTGGAATTGCACTTGTAATTGTCATGTACTTCCAATTCCATACGGAAAAATATTACTAGTTAATGGGTGTGTTAATTTTTATTTCATACGGACAAATATTACTTCTAAACTAGTTTAGAGAAATCTCTCTTAGTCCACTATATAGAGATTTATAAGACTATTCATGATTATATGTGTATTATTTAAACAAGTCACATAATTTATTAAAAAAGTTATGTAACTAAAACTACACAAAAATTATTTTTTCAATTGCTGTATCTTTTTTTATTTTGATATCTATCTCTACAGTTCTTTGAAGCAGTTTTGTAGTAATAGTATATATATAGGACATGATTTCTAATTTTTCGAATGCAAGCAATATCATACTTACAACAAAACTTCTGTAAGTAATTGAGACCTACATATTATAATTTTTTTTTGGAATGAAAGGTTAGAATTAAACTCTAGTGTTTATAGAATGGCATTTGGGGGGGGGGGGGGCGGCGTGGGGGGGTGGAGAACTACATCTTAGTCAGACCCTGATAGAGTGAATTACAAAATCTATCCAATAATAGGCAAAACTAAAGTAGCTAGCTCTAACATCATATCTGTTGTGCTGCCACAAGGTTTCGGTACTCGGTCAACAATCCTACTGCACTTTCCATGATCGACCGTGGCTGTGACTGAACATGCCGGAAGTAGTATCTATTTCATGCATTCCAGATACTCCAACTCGTGATTACCCACCTATCCAATTCTGATGGCTCCAACGTTTCCTGCACGTGTTTGAAGAGCAGGAAGAAGTCAACCACATCATTGCTGCATTTCTGTACTCGCCTTCTGACCAGCGCCCATACATTTCTTGCGAACGAGCATTTCCAGAGTACATGTGTAACTGTCTCAGGTTCCTGGCGGCAGAACTCACATGTTGCCTCGACCTGGACCTTTCTATGGCACAAGTTGTCCCTCGTTAAGCATCTCTTAGCTAACATCGCAACTTCATTAAGTTGCTCAACATTTCCCTCGTTCAGCATTCGTTGATCTAGAATTTCAAACAATCGGCTTTCATTCATTGATGAGACAAAATGCATGGCTAAGTTTCTTTCTTCTTTAGGTCTCTCAAAAGAAAGTGCCTTCATTCCAGTTAGCAACTCTGCAAGGAGAACTCCAAAGCTATAAACGTCGCTTTTTTCAGTCAATTGGTTTGAAAGTATTCTGGGTCCAAGTATCCAAGCGTCCCTTGCACTAGTGTGGTTAACTAAGTATGATCAAGAGGAACTAGCCTTGAAGCTCCAAAATCAGATACCTTAGCTTTGTAATTATCATCTAAGAGTACATTAGTGCTCTTGATATCTCTATGAATGACGGGAGTGGATGCAGCAAAATGCAAATAAGAAAGTGCTCTTACAGTTTCAACTGCTATTTGTAAACGTATTTGCCATTGCAACATTGAAGAATGGTCTGTTTTGTGAATGTGATTGAAAAGGGTACCATTGGTAACAAATTCATACCCCAACAAATGAACTTCAGTCTCCAAACAACATCCCAATAACTTTACCACATTTCTATGGTTGATTTGGGAGAGAATAGACACTTCATTAATAAATTGTTCAACTTGGCTTTGATCTATTATTTTGGACTTCTTAATGGCAACTATTTTGTTATCTGGTAATATTCCTTTGTAAACCGTTCCTTGGCCACCTTGGCCTAGGATTCTATTTTCGTGGTAATTGTTTGTTGCCTTCTTAAGTTCTTCTGCTGTAAATATTTGAGTTGTTTCGATAGATCCATTGTGTTTAGAAAGTTGTTGTAGTAGAAAGCCACCATTTTGTTTAAAAAACTTCTCTTTGAGCTGGATGAGCTTTCTACGCCTGAGTCCCAGTATAACCAAGAAATGCCCAAAACTAGAACCAAGAGGCTGACACTGACACCTACACATTTTGCAGCAAATTAAAGCTTTTATACCAAAAATCTAAAGTTCTTACATGCTCATTTTACCTTAGGGTTCTGGGGGAGGTCATGGTAGCCTTACCCCGACTATTTTTGGAGAGGTTGATTTCCGGATTTTAACACCCAATTATATTTGGAGAGGTTAATTTCCGAACTCTCTCATGACTTGTCACTTTTGGTGGAAGACACTTGTCATCACACCAAGGCTCGACTTTTATCCCAGACATTACTATTATATAATAAATATGCAAACTTTATGTATCATTCATATGATTAATTAGAAAGCGATCAATATTACTCACCTAGTGAAATCCTATTAATCAATGGAAACCTCTCAGGGCTTGGTATGAGTTTGCAACCTGTTCCATCCCATTTACCACCGCCATCATATCCTGGTAGCTGACAGGAACAATTATAAGTACCAGGCAAATTGGTGCAGTTTTGGACGCATATGGTGGAATTTAAGCACTCATCAATATCTGGAAAAGAAAAAAAAAAAAAAAAAAAAAACCATCAGTAGGAAAAGTCAACAATAATTCCAAGTAAAATGGCAACCTTGGCAGCCATCCTTAAGGTAAGGATTGCCTTGGTATCCCTTGGAACAACTGCACTGGTAGCCTGGACCATTGTTCGAGTCATGACACTCACTGTTAGCCTTGCATGCATAACTTTCAAGATCCTTTTTGGCTTCACTGCAATTTTGATCCCCTATTGCCCAATTTAGCACCATCGGCATCATATGACTTCTCTTAAAATTTTGAAGATCTTGTGTAGAGAAGTTGTAAGTACCTTCCTCTGCCACAAAAGCATAGCTGCAAGGATTGAATTCCCGCACTTTCTTGTGGCTGTAATAGCTCGATGCATTGATTTTGAAATCCATTACTCCTCTTGGAATATCAGTTTCGCAACAGCCAATACCAGAGCAAGACCCCTCAACCACATCTCTCGTGCTATCACACAAAGACATGCACCCAGTTGCGTAGTTTGTCCCACTAGAACCCTCTATCACAGCATATGTGTCACACCCAATAGCCATGAACTTGTTTCGAGTGTTGGAGATTGGGAAGTTGGCCAATTGGAGCCAAGGATGATTGTGGCGTGCCCTCCCACCAGTTCCGTTGTAGCAATCATGGGCTACAAAGGCATATATGAGCATTTCACCCGAAAGCCATATGTCTGTCACATTAATATTACTACCTGTCAAAAACGCCAAGGGAGGGTTGTATGTGTGATTACAAGTGATGAGAAAGCTATCATTAACGTAGCATCCTTCCCTTGTGCCAAATGGGTATGGAATACTGATATTGCCACAATGGTCTTTACAGCCGTCCTTGGCTAAAGGCAAGGCGTTGGTGTTGACAATTGATGCTTCTACTACCCACAGCAAGGTCAATTGCAAGATTGCCAAGTGCACTGAGGCCATCTCTCTGGAGCTTCCCTCCCAATCGACCTTCTCCTTCACAGCCTTTCTCCGATTAGGAACTCAGTTTGATTTTTTCTTGGCAGCGCCAACTAGACTAGATCTTTGATGAGCGGTTTGATTTTCACTTTTGGGTTTGTGTATCTATTAGGGTGGCGCCGATCTTCTCCTCAAGGTGTTGTGCTCCTTGACTGTGTGTCTCTACTGGGCAGTGTTGATAGATTTTGATTAAGTCTTTAAGTCTAAGTCTAAGTCTAAGTCTACGTCTAAGTCTTTTTTTTTTTTTTCTTTTTTGGCTGAAGTCTAATATTCAATTTCAGTAGCCTTACTTTTGATTGATTTATTGTTGTGAAATTTTTGTTTTGTTAGCTAAACAAATGGGGTTTGATATTGTGATTATCAATTGAGTATCGTTCATTTGTTTGTTGTGGTTTTGTCACGGATTACCAAAGGGGGAGATTGTTAAGACATATGTGTTTCACTTGTTAAGAACATATGTCATGATTTTATGTAATTGGCTTATCCTTTGACAAAACGCACTTTAATTGTATTTGGGTAGATTTAGGATGTTTAAAATACTTCAAGAAACCTTGTTTCAAGATCAAGTATTGAAGCTTTTAAGTCTGTTTAAGAAAACAAATTCAGAGTGCAAAATCATTAAATCTCGACAACTGGCTCGACAGCTACATCTATCGAGCTTAAGGAAGCTGTTCTTCATTCGGTGTGCTCGACACCTGCTATCTGTCGAGGTTTAAGATTTTCAAAATTTTAATATGATTTTCTTGGGATCCATGAATGTGTCTTTGGGCCTTCTTTTCTCCTAAACCTAGACATTTAAGGGCCGTCAAAGTGTTCACAAGTTGCACAAGCTTTGAGCAAACTCTGTTTAAGCAAATTGTGACCGAAGACGAAGTTCTTGCCCTAGTTCATCTCTTTCTCTTGAAGAAGTTACTGTGTATGTGCACTATAGGGTTTTGTGACCAAGCATCTTCTTGATCTTCATCGTGTGGATGAATTGAAGAACTTTGCAACCAACAACCTTCTTAGTTGGTGATTGAAGTCGCGTACTGGGATCCGCGCAATTGGTTAGTCATGTACTAGGAGTCGTGCATCTGAAAGGGGAACTGTCACTACAGAACAAGTCCAATTGGGTATTGGGGTAAGGGTTCAACTGTAGGTTGGTAAGGTACTAGGATTCCTTTACTTGTAACCGCTTGTTGTGATAATAGTGGAGTTTCGGGAATGGTGACCTGAAAATCACCCAGTGGGGTTTTTGTAGTTTGGTTTTCCCCATTCGTAAACAAATCACCATGTTATTTATTTTTCGCTGCATAATTAGTTTATTGGTGATTTGTTTGTGCTGCCACGCATTTGCTTGATAAATTGATTAATTAATAACTTGGCTAATTAATTAATTAATTTCTATCACAAGGGGTCATTCAGTTTGTGGCCTATCACAAGTGGTCCTCTTCCAGGTATCTTCCTGTGCATACAGACGTCTAGTCAGATAGGGCCCATGCCCACGTGAAAGAAGCAACAAAAGAAGAAGAAATTGAGAAATTTCACTCACTCGTCTTGGCCTGGAGAAATTTCACTCACTCAGATGGATGCCCACTTGCCCACCAACTCTAACCACTTGCCCACCAACTCTAACAAAAAATGAGTTAATGGGTCATAGAATATAAAAACTTTTTACCCATCTTCTCACTCGTTTTGCAAGAGGTTTTTTTGAGTTTTTTTCAATCACACCTGCAATTTCTTAAATCTCTATAACCTCACTATTCAAGCTCTTCCATTTCTTTTATGGCTCTTCTTCCATCATCTTCTTGTTCTTCTTCTTCTTCCAAAGGAGGGAAATACGATGTATTTCTTAGTTTCAGAGGCAAGGACACCCGCAAAAGATTTACAGATCATCTATATACAGCTTTGAAACAAAAAAGCATATCCACTTTTAAGGACGATGAAAAACTTAAGCGAGGAACATCAATTGCCCCAGAACTCTTGAAATCAATAGAAGAATCAAGGTTTGCTGGGATTATTTTATCAAGGGACTACGCTTCTTCAAAGTGGTGCTTGATTGAACTAACAAAGATCGTTGAGTGCATGAAAAAGACCGGATTGGTAGTTCTACCTGTTTTTCACTATGTAGATCCTAGTGATGTGCGGAATCATAGGGGGACTTTTGCAGAAGCCTTTGATAAACATGAAGAGAGTTTCAAGGATAACATGAGAAATATAGAAACGTGGAAAGCTGCTCTAACAAAAGTTGTCGATCTTGCTGGATGGGATTTAAAGGATAAGTAAGAGTTTCTTTGAAATAATGCTATTTTTTGTCAACTTTTTTTTTTTTTCTTGAATTTATTTATCATTTCTTACCTTTTTTTTTTTTTTCTTTTACTTCGTCAGTATCCAAATATTTTTAAAATAACCTAGACTAACCCCATTCTGATCCTAGTAGTACTAAATCAGTGTCATGCAAGTAATAATTACACAGACTTGGGCCTCACAACAAATTTGGCCAATTATATCTCTAAAATTGTCCCCATAATACATCTTGCAATGAATTTCTTTGTCCCATATATATTACAAACTTTGGAAATTATAATCTCAAATTGGACTTGGATTTGCATAGTTTGGCATGGTAGTCCCTAAATTACCCAACATGAGCAAAAAGTCACGAACTTGGTAATCCTCATTCTACATGTGACTTATGGAGTCTACATAGCTTTGCTTTATATAAGCTACCCGCCCACCCGTAATGTTTTCAAACGAATTGCTACTTTATGTTTTTGGCAGAATTGTCTTGATAAGCAAGTAAAAATATCAAAAGCAAGTGGTTAGGCGAAAAATAGAATTATACAGTTAATACATCATATTTTTTTTATATGAAGAAAAAAAAATAAGCTAGTAAAAATGTCCAAAGCAAGTGGTTAGGCGAAAAGTAGAATTATATAGTTAATACTTCAATTGTTTTATTTTTTATTTTTATGAAAAAAGGGCGCTTGAAAATAGCATTCCAAGAAATGTAAAACAAAGAGGACTAAATATAATTAGGCATTCTCAATGTGATTGAATGAAGCTAAGATTATGATTATATGCTGAATGTTTTATCTTTAAATGTGGCTAGCTTTGCCTCATCAAAATTATTGTTTTGCAATTTTCTTTGCAGGTATGAATCAAAAGTTATCCAAGAAATCATTGGAAGGATATGCACTGAGTTGTATCATAAATTCTCAAGTGTTTATGAGGACCTTGTTGGAATGGACTCATGTGTGGAGGAAATGTTGGGTTCATACTTAGGTGAAGGGTTGGGTGATGTTCGCTTTGTTGGGATATGCGGGATGGGTGGAATGGGCAAAACAACTCTTGCACAAGAAATTTATAGAAGAATTTCAGGAAACTTTGAAGCTAGTAGCTTTATTGCTAATATTAGAGAAGAAACTAAAAATCAAGGTCTAGTTTCTTCACAAAAACAACTTCTTTCTAAGATCCTCATGGAAAGTGTGAAAGTTCAAAAACGTGTATAAAACACCTTTGAACGTTTAGACCCCCAAATAACAACTTAATCAATTCAAGCAATATGTCAAACAACTAGTGTGCGGAAACTTAACATATGCAATCATACGAAATTGATTAAATACTATCTAAGCCATAACAAAATAAAATCCACAGCAGATAATTTAAAGGCAAAGATAGAGGAAGGAAGATGCAAACACAAAGACAACACGCGATGTGTTATCGAAGAGGAAACCGAAGTCCTCGGCGAAAAACCTCTCCGCCGCCCTCCAAGCGGTAATCAATCCACTAGAAAATATAGTTGGGATACAAGGACAGCAATAGACCCTCCAAGCCTAATCTACCCAGTGCACCTAAGCCCTCCAAGCTTCTTGCTCCAACGAGGTTGCGCCGAACCTTTTTCTTTTCTAGCTTCCCGGATTCCGCTACTGGACCATAGCATCAACCAATGAAGATTGGTTCCTTCCTAACTGCTTCCCAGAAATCCAAACAGCAGACTCACAATGATGATAATGGTGAGAACCTGGTTTGGTATAAAGCCTCTCAAGGATTTAACAATGGAGAGGAAGAGAGTTGAGGAATTTGAAGAGATTCTAAGGTAGAGATTGTGGGTGAAACAATCTGGTTTTTCTTTAGGGTTTCTCTCTCAAAATTCTCTCTGGAAGCTCTCTTTCAATCGTGGGTAATAGGGGTATTTATACTGGAGTGGAGAGGAATGTGAAACGTCAGAATTCTACAAAACAGGGGTGGCTCGCGGCTTGACCTCGCGGCTTGACTAAGTCGCGAGATCCAGTCGCGAGATAACCGTATGGCCAGTTGTCCTGTTTTGTCCTGTAGTGCTCCAGCTAGCAGACTGTTCACCTTCCAGCATGCTTGGCACGTGAGGTTGCTTCTGGCGGCTTGAAGCCGCGAGTCACCCGCGAGACCCAGCCGCG
Source organism: Quercus berberidifolia (assembly GCA_028535905.1). Taxonomy (NCBI): domain Eukaryota; kingdom Viridiplantae; phylum Streptophyta; class Magnoliopsida; order Fagales; family Fagaceae; genus Quercus; species Quercus berberidifolia. The sequence continues at coordinate 24,721,061 of JAPQVW010000008.1, forward strand.
ACACTCTGTTTTCTTGCACACTCTTGAGCAAACTTCACTCTATCTCACTCACTACCCTTACATCAAACCCACCTAAATACAGGGTTACTAAATGCTGAATTACAAGCAAATTTGGCACGGAATAAAGCCAATTAGATGGTTGAATAAATTCAACCTTACAATCTCCCCCTTTGGCTATTCCGTGACAAAACCCTAAAACAGACTCTAGACTTAACATGTGAGTTGGGAACAGTTGAACAAAACTCACTCACACCTAACTCTAGAAGCTGTGAAGCACTTGAATCATATGAACATAATACTCCTGAAACACAACAATACACCATGATCATTGTAAGCAGAAAATTATAAAAAGCATATGAAACAGGCAATATTTGATCAAGCAAAGATGGAGTTATGAAACAAACCATGGCTTGATCAACCAAGTGAACACCACAAGGTAGTGATCACAGTGCTCATCCACACTTGGAATGAACACAAGAACATACAAGTTAACAAGCACAAGGCAAGACACTTATATGCACAACACTCAACCAATGCATATCACACAAGGCATATGCATCTAGGAACAATCCTACAAGGGCACAAGAGTGACAGTACATAAACCAAAATGCATAACATTTAGATTAAAGTACTGATTTCAACAAGCATAAAGACTGCACTAGGCAAGGTACATACCATAAAGCCTACAAACTATGCATAAGACATAAACCCTAAAAGCTTACATAAGCACATGGGTACAAACTAAACATCCTGAATAACATCATCAAAATATATTAAAGTTTAATCCAAGAGTATATGATAAGAGTTAGAAACAACTATACACCAAAACACAGTGTATCAAACCCATAGAAACATTAAATAAATAGTGCCCAACAAGCATAAACCTAAAAACCATAAGTTTAGAGGATAAGACTAAAAACAAAAGTATGTGTGTATGTGTGTACTCCCCCTATCACTATGCACACTTCCCTTTGGACTTTTCTCCCCCTTACTGAAAGCTCTCCCCCTTTTTGTCACGAATAGCTAAAGGCTCTCGTCCAACTTTCGTTGAATATCATCTAGCTGATTCTCCATAGTCTCGAGACGCATTTGAACATGGTTGTTTGTGGAGTAGAGAAGTGCCACAAGCTCATCAACGCGTTTCTGAATATGCTCGAGTACACTGCCAGCTCTATCAGTATGAGGAGCAGTCGGAGCTTGCGGAATAGGAGCTGGTGAAGCTTCAGGAACAGCACGTGATGTAGATGTGGTATGTGCTGGTGTCTCTGAGTCAGGGGCAGACGGAGTGACCGGAGAGATGTGAGCACTCCTTGGTGATTTAGAGGAGTGACTTCTGCTAGCTTGAAGAGTGAGCAAGGAAATGGGACGTTGACGAGTCAACATTTTTCCATCTGCAGGAGGAGTAATGCCTTCACGAAGAATGAGCTTCATGATGAGACTGCAAAATGGAATAACTCCTCTTGCTGCAGATCGACATGCGGTCTTCCTCAAGATGTAGTAGATGTGAGCACATATGTCAATGGGAGCTCCTGTAATAAGGTCACATAGAAACAGAGCTCTCCCAAGATTGATGAATGTAGTGTTGGACAGTGGGTAGAGATTGGTGAACATGATCAACTTCAGTGTGGTCAACTCAGGTGCAAACTTTGCGGTGCTGATGGAGGTTCCTGCACTGGATACTTCATGATCATATCCTAGGATTTGTAAAATTTCTCCAACTTCTGGATTTCGTTCATCGTAAGGAGTGAGATTCACATGCTGAGGTCTGGTGATGCCGAGAAGATCTGCGATGGAGTCTGGGGTAACACTAAACTCTGTTCCTCTGACCCAGAAAATGAGTTGGGGTCCAAGATCAGTCGCATTGGAGAAGCATTCCTTAACCAGTTCATCCATTGGATCATCAAAGTTCCCAAACAAGTTTGCCCAATCTCGTTTCTCAAAGATTCGAGGGATGAAAGTGGTCCCTAAGGTATTAAACTCTACCACCCGTTCCACTATAGTAGTCGACTTGTCAAACACGTTTGAGTAGACGTGTGAGTTAAGAGGAAGTCTGAACCTATCCTCATTGGGGTCTTGAGAAGCCTGAGATGATAGTCGAGTCCTTTTGGCAACTGGTGATGCTGGTTCGTCAGCAACAATGTCTTTACCCCTGGAAGATCGACGAGACATCTGCAAGAAACAGGCCCACAGCAAAGAACCAAAACAACAATACCACACAAGACCAATGTCAACATGATTCAGTGTAAACAAAATATCTATATACAAACACAAACTGAAGATAGTGCAGACCCAATCAAACTACCAACAATATACAGGAGCACAAAATGATAGGAGCAGCAATATGGTGATAGTGCACCAAGACATAGAAGGACAGAAACAACAAACACTTGTCGCTGAGACAGGTTATCAAGACCATGATATGCAAACACATACAGCATTCGAACATTTAGATCAGATAACATAAAATACTCCACTAGAGATATGAACAAGGAAAAATATTTCACCATGAAGAACCCAATAATCCATACTAGAGAACAAGGTTGAGATACAAACACCCAAAAAGGATTCAGTAGCCAATATCATTATCAGAAACAATGCTTAAGCAAGTGAAATGAGTAAGTCAAATAGACAACAAACCCATTTAACAAAAGATTTTCAAACTCAATAATTGGCAAATATCAGAACAATGAGCATCACATTTTGACTGTTCAACATGAGAATAGATGAGAACAAAAACAAACAAGATCCGCCATACCCATTTCATAAGAGAGAAGTAGTTTGTACACAATATCAACCCAAACAGCAGCAAGAAAAACCAGGAAAAGAGAAAATGAGATTGAGAAAGCATAAACCCTTACCTTTTCTTGATGATTTGGATAAGAAATGAAGCACCAATGAGGGTTGAATATGGATTCACAGAGTTTTTGGAAAGGAGGAAGTTTAGAGAGAAGATGAACAGTCATAAAAGTTCGAGGGAAAACTGAAAAAGGTTTAAAAACTGCTCCTGTTTCTGCAAAACACGCGTTTTTCGCGACTGGAATAAGTCGCCACACAGTCGCCAGCTCAAGCCGCCAAAACACACAAGACCAAAAATTTGAAAAATTTTTCTAAGTGTTTTTCGCGACTGGAAGGTCTACCCGCGAGTGAGTCGCGAGCTGAGCCGCGAAAATCTCTGAGTAACCTCGCGACTGGACCTTCCTCTCGCGAACAAGTCGCCAGAAATTACCAGCGAAGGTGCGACTGAGGCTCGCGACTTGACATACCCGCGACTGAGCCGCCAAAACAGAGCAAAACAGGATTTTTGAAAATTTCAGATTTTTCAAGCAAAATACTGTCCAAAAACACCTAAAACACTCAAAAATCTTTTTGTGCTTGAATCAACAAAGATTGAGCATGTGAAAACACATTTCATCAAGTACAATCACACAAATGAATATGGCATTTATTGAACATAAACTTGTGTGTTGTGTGTGGATATCAACAATGAGATAGTCCTTCGTCTAATGTGAAGCTTCAATGATCAATTCAACCAAGGCATACACAATTAGCACTAGATCATGTGACCCATCTCAATTATAGAAATATGTATATATGACCTCCCACATAAACTTGATAACATGATTTGGAGCTTAACATTTGACTCCACTTTTAATCATAACAATTGATCTTTTTGATCTTTTGAGTCAATCACCTCTCATTGTGAGAGTGATATATGATATTTCACTTTAATGAATAAGCCTTTGGCTTTTTGAATAAACATTCACTTCAAAATAAGGTCGCTTACCCTTTTTCCTAGTCAAATACTAGAGTGTGCGACAGGCTTTTGCAGCTCAATATCTCTTTTCATTTGGAGATTTACATTTGGTGAGCTATTTTTAGCAAAAACAAAAATAAAGAGTGGGAAGATATATAGACACAAGTCTATGCAAGTCTCAAGATCAACAAAACCATTCACTAATCATTCATGACAAGTTTGAAGATCTATTTACAACAATCACAAAGATTTCAAGATTTTTCCCACTGTGATATAGGTGCATAAAGACAAGCAATGCTCGAAAATGCACAAAGCCATTAGCACAAAGGTACAAGGCAAAACAAGTTTTGAGACAAAAACTCAATAAAGTCAATCAAGCTTTTTGATTTTCTATTTTTTATGTGTTTTTTGGATTTTTGACACAAGAAACAAAAAGATTGATAAAACAAAATTAAAGAAATGTACAAAAAGACAAACAAACAACCAACAGCAAAAATAGCAAGCAAAACAATCAAACATATTCACAAAGCATAGGAAGTATTGATGCATGGACATGTTGTAATGCTTATGCATGAGTACCCTTATTCACCCTCACGTCACTTGCATTTGGGGTGATTTCCTTATAGGATTGGGTACGGGAGTTAGGGCTTTCAAACCTTCGTGAGAAGCTTCCCAAGCAGTTGGTGAATGCACCAATCATCTTCATCACGTTCATCATTCCGGGATCACCATTCTGATCTCTAGATTGATCTCCAGCCCAACTTCTTCTCTCATTTCTAGGTCCTCCTGACCTTTGAGGTGTTGCACTATTCTTTGCTCTCAGCTTTTGGCAATTTGGTCGAGTATGCCCTTGAAGTCCGCAGTAGTGGCACACATAAGTTCCTCTAGGACCTCTTTGTGGTCGAGGACGTGACTTGGCACGAGATTCAGATCTGTCTGCAAACTGATTGCGAGGATTTAACATTCGTTGGTTCACCAAATTCTTCTTCTCCTCCACCTCGAGCTTCTCACCAGTAAGGTTAGCTACAATTGGAGCTTCAGCCTTTACAAACTTCACTCCTTTACTAACATTTCCAGACAAACTACCTCCTCCGGTATATCCCAATCCGGATTTGTCTGAGAAGCTCTTTTGAGATGATATAACATCATCTAGCTTCTTGGTGGTAACCCTCTCTACTTTAGCATTAGCTTGCACAACCTCACTCTCAAGAAACCTTACTTTTGTATAAGCTTCGGACAACTCTCCATTCAAAGTTTCTATCTCACACTTGGCCTCCCTATATCGGATTAGGAGACTTTTGTAGTCCTCCTCAGCCTTCTTCATTTTTCTCACAGCAGCCTTGGCCACCCTTGTGTATTCCCCGGACTTCTCCAAAAGTAAGTTATAATTCTCCTGAAGGTTCGCGTTGCTTCCATCTACTTCAGCATCCGATTCTTCAACAATTCCTAGTGATTCATCATCACTATGTTCTCCAAGATCTTGTACAAGCAGATTCAGTTCATCTGACGACTCAACATGAGCAATAGTCATAAAAGCCGAATAGTTCCCCTCTCCATCACAGCTCTCTTCAGACTCTGAGTCAGACGAATCCGAGTCACTCAAGGTCGTGGCATACACTTTACCTTTCGATTTCAAATAATTCGGACATTCCTTTTTGAAGTGTCCATGCCCGTTACATTCGAAACAAGTGACACCTTGTGTAGGTTGGGATTCTTTTCCATCTTTCCTTTTGAATTCCCTTTTCTCCCTTCCAGAACTTTGGAATTTTCTTTTATCATCAAATTTGCCATTATTTTTGAATTTCAAAAACTTTTTGAAATTCTTGACAAGGTATGCAACATCTTTGTCAACCACATCTTCTCCCGATGAGTCTTGATCTTCTACCTTCTCATTAATGGTCTTTAGAGCAAGAGATTTACTCTTCCGTTGATTGGGCAGCGACATCTCATAAGTCTGCAGAGAACCCACCAGCTCTTGCACTTTGATGTCATCGAGGTCCTTGCTCTCTTCTATTGCTGTCACTTTAGCTCGAAAACTTTCCGGCAATGATCGAAGGATCTTTCTTACAATCTTCGAGTCCTCCGTTTTCTCCCCCAAGTTGAACTTGCTGACAACCACTTCATTTAACTTCCCATAGAAAGAATCAAAAGACTCATCCTCACTCATTTTGAGCTCCTCAAACCGAGTGGTCAGCATTTGTAACTTGGTGTCTTTCACTTTCTTCGTGCCTTCATAGGTAGTTTCCAAAATCTCCCATGCTTCTTTGGCCACGGTAATATGAGAAATCCTGTGAAATTCATCTGGAGACACACCACAGAAAATAGCATTAAGTGCTTTACTGTTAGCATTAGATGCAGCAAGTGCTGCCTTATCCCATGTGGATTTTGCTGCCTCTGGTTTGGTCCAACCAATCTCAACAGCATCCCAAACGGATTCATCAATAGAACACAGAAAAGCTCTCATTCGAACCTTCCAAAAAGCATAATTACTACCATCAAAATATGGAGGTGCATTTAGGGATTGAGACCTATCCATCTCAAAAGGGAGTCAAGGATCACACAATGGTAATGAAACCAATATCAGTGTACCCGCTCTGATACCAATTGAAAGTTCAAAAACGTGTATAAAACACCTTTGAACGTTTAGACCCCCAAATAACAACTTAATCAATTCAAGCAATATGTCAAACAACTAGTGTGCGGAAACTTAACATATGCAATCATACGAAATTGATTAAATACTATCTAAGCCATAACAAAATAAAATCCACAGCAGATAATTTAAAGGCAAAGATAGAGGAAGGAAGATGCAAACACAAAGACAACACGCGATGTGTTATCGAAGAGGAAACCGAAGTCCTCGGCGAAAAACCTCTCCGCCGCCCTCCAAGCGGTAATCAATCCACTAGAAAATATAGTTGGGATACAAGGACAGCAATAGACCCTCCAAGCCTAATCTACCCAGTGCACCTAAGCCCTCCAAGCTTCTTGCTCCAACGAGGTTGCGCCGAACCTTTTTCTTTTCTAGCTTCCCGGATTCCGCTACTGGACCATAGCATCAACCAATGAAGATTGGTTCCTTCCTAACTGCTTCCCAGAAATCCAAACAGCAGACTCACAATGATGATAATGGTGAGAACCTGGTTTGGTATAAAGCCTCTCAAGGATTTAACAATGGAGAGGAAGAGAGTTGAGGAATTTGAAGAGATTCTAAGGTAGAGATTGTGGGTGAAACAATCTGGTTTTTCTTTAGGGTTTCTCTCTCAAAATTCTCTCTGGAAGCTCTCTTTCAATCGTGGGTAATAGGGGTATTTATACTGGAGTGGAGAGGAATGTGAAACGTCAGAATTCTACAAAACAGGGGTGGCTCGCGGCTTGACTAAGTCGCGAGATCCAGTCGCGAGATAACCGTATGGCCAGTTGTCCTGTTTTGTCCTGTAGTGCTCCAGCTAGCAGACTGTTCACCTTCCAGCATGCTTGGCACGTGAGGTTGCTTCTGGCGGCTTGAAGCCGCGAGTCACCCGCGAGACCCAGCCGCGACACTCTGTTTTCTTGCACACTCTTGAGCAAACTTCACTCTATCTCACTCACTACCCTTACATCAAACCCACCTAAATACAGGGTTACTAAATGCTGAATTACAAGCAAATTTGGCACGGAATAAAGCCAATTAGATGGTTGAATAAATTCAACCTTACAAAGTGAAATAAAAATATGGAATGTTTATGAGGGAATCGATGTTATAAGGAATACACTACATAATAAAAAGGTTTTTATTGTTCTTGATGATGTGGATGGAGAACAACAATTAGGAGCATTAGCAGGGAAACATGATTGGTTTGGTGCGGGGAGTAGAATCATTGTAACAAGCAGAGGTAGCCAAATATTAATAAGTTGTGGTGTGAAAGATATATATACATCCAAGGGGTTGAGTGACAATGATGCTTTGAAGCTTTTTAGTTGGAAAGCTTTCCATAAACCTCATCCTGAAGAAAAGTTTGTAACTTTATCTAAGGACTTTGTGAATTATGCTAAAGGCCTTCCTTTAGCTCTTAAAGTTTTAGGTTCTTTGTTGTTTGATAAAACAATGGATGAATGGAAAAGTGCCCTAAATAATCTAAAATTAGAATTTGATGAAAATATTATGGTTCTACTTCAAATAAGTTTTGATGGGCTTACAAATACGTAGAAAGGATTGTTTTTAGATGTTGCATGTTTTTTCAAAGGAGAGAACAAAGATTGCATAAGAGATGTACTACAAAGTTTTGGTTACCATCCAGATTACAATATTGGTGTTCTTATGAAAAAATCTCTCATAACCATTAATGAAAATGGTGTTTTAGGGATGCATGATTTGCTACAAGATATGGGTCAAGAAATCGTTCGTCGCGAATCCCCTAGAGAGCCTGGTGGACGTAGTAGGTTGTGGATTTATGAGGATGTCATTCGTGTATTGAAGAATAATACTGTAAGTTAGACTAGTATAAACCTGAACTTTAAGAAGTATATATGTTACTATAAATTTTTCTAAGAATTTACTAATTATTCTAAATTCATTGTTTTATTTATTAGGGAACAGAGGCAGTTGAAGGCATAATGCTAAAATTTCCTATTCAAAAAATGGAACACTTGCGTGCTGAAGCCTTCTCAAAGACGAAAAATTTGAGATTGCTTAAAATTGGTAATGAGAAATTTCCACAAGACTTCATAAATGGTACTATGCAACTTCCAAAAGACCTCAATAGGGGTAAGGTGCAATTTCCAGAAGGTCTTAGTTATCTTTCTAATGAGTTGCGTGTTATTGAATGGCATAGATATCATTTAAAATACCTACCAACCAATTTCCAATCAGACAAACTTGTTGAATTGAGAATGCATTGTAGCGGCATCAAACAACTATGGAAAGGAAATTTGGTAAGATTATTACTTATGCAAATGTGTATTATATTCCTTTTCATTAAAGCTTGACTTTATCTAATTATTTATTGGTTTATAACAGATTTTTGATGAGTTAAACCTTATAGATCTCAGTGACTCTCAAAACTTGATCAAGACCTTGGACTTTAGTAGAGTCCCAAATTTGAAGCAGTTGATTCTTCAACATTGTATAAGACTATCTAAGATTCATTCATCTCTTGGAAATCTCAAATGGCTTACTCGATTGGATCTAAATGGTTGCAAGTGCCTTGAGAGCCTTCCACCCAAGATCAACTTGGAATCTCTTGAAATTCTTATTCTTTCTGGTTGTTCAAGACTAAAGAAGTTTCCAGAGACTATGGGAAATATGTCAAGTTTGTCGGAACTTTATTTGAATGAGACTGCCATAAAAGAACTACCATTTTCTGTGGAGCATTTAACTAGCCTTACTAAATTAGATCTAGGAGACTGCAAAAACCTTTCAAGTCTTCCAAATGTTTGTTGTTGTTTGATGTCTCTAAAAATTCTCACTTTGTCTGGTTGCTCAAAAATTAATGAACTACCAAAGAATTTGGGGAATATCAAAGGTCTGGAGGAGCTAGATGTGAGTGGAACTACTATAACAGAATTACCTTCTTCGATTGTTCTCTTAAAAAATCTCAAAGTACTATCTCTTTGTGGATGTGAAGGCTTATCATCTATGTCATCAAATAAACTCTTCAGTTTTACTTTAATGCGAAAAAGAAGAGTAGATCCCACGGGCATGTTAGAGCGTTCTCTTCCTAATTTATGGTCTTTGACTAAATTGAATCTAAGTTATTGCAATCTTCAAGCAATCCCTGATAGTCTTGGTTGTTTACACTCTTTAAGCCATTTAGATCTCAGGGAAAATATTTTTGTTGGCCTTCCTGAAAGTACCACTGGACTATCTAATTTGAAGTCTCTTTTTCTGAGTGGTTGCACACATCTTTGATCTTTGCCAAAGCTTCCATTAAATATTCACGATATATATGCAGATGGTTGTAGCTCATTGGATACATTACCATTAAGACCTGACGCCAATTTTCATCCGTTTATTCATCTTGTCAATTGTATCAAATTGATTGACAATCAAGACTACCCTGACATATGTTTAGCAATGCTAAGAAATTACTTACAATCTCAGGTCTCTCTCTCTCTCCCCTAAATATCATGACTTTGTAATTTTGTATGTTTCACAGGAAAATAAGTCATCTGTTCGCTATTTTCTCTCTCCTAAATATCATGACTTTGTAGTTTTGTATGTTTCAGAGGAAAGTGATATGTTTTTCGTTCGCTATTCCTGGAAGAGAAATTCCGAAATGGTTCACCCATCAAAGCATAGGGGCTTCAATGAATCTGCAAGTGCCTTCAAGTTTATGTAATAAATTGAAGGGAGTCGCTGTGTGCGCTATTTTTGTACTCCGCCAGCATCATCCATTTCCCCAACTTAATTCATTGTTTGAATGGAGAAGTTATAGAGGTACGCATGAAATTTGGTGTTCATTGGAAAGCGATAGATTTCTTTTCGAGGGCAGTGGCAGCTTTTTTTTTTTTCGGAAGAATTTGGTGAGGTTGAATCGTATCACTTATTTCAGAATTACCATCCCATTGTTCAATCATTCAATGAGGAACGAAAAGAAAAATTGAGTCAAGCAGATGTTGATATATTCACGCAGATTGAGATTAAATTTGAAACCGATGGTCCAGGATTGGAGGTTATGAAATGCGGGGGCTGTTTGATATTCGAGCAAGACATTGAAGATCTAAACCAAACTATGCCCAGGTGCAGCAACAGCAACAGTTGTAGCATCACTCCTTATGAGGATGATTTTGAAGGTTCAGCAAAAGATACCAAAACTAAGCAAAGCCGTGATGACAATGATGGAACCAGTGGAGAAGGTACCTCTAATGAGGTAGATGTACCACGCCCAAAGAGGATACAGCTCTCTAATCTAATTGAAAGATTTATTCCATGTTTGGGAAATTGGATTGAAAATTTAAGCACACAAGGACAAGGTAACACTGATTGCGAAAAAGAGGAATCCTAGTGAAAGTAGAAGCTTTGATGAATCTGTACAGCTGATAATTTACTTTTTCTCTAAAGTTTTTGTAAGTCACTATCTCTCTCCTTTACGGTTTTTTTTTTCTTTTTTTTGGTAGCGGTATATTTATTTTTTAAAATTCATTAATTAGTTTCATATTCTTTCATTTGAGTCCAGTAATTTGTGATTCTTATTTCTGCTAGTTGCCACCCCTACTGGATACGATTATTGGACTTTGTAGTTTGTTGGCGAGGTGAGATTCTCGCATTGCCAGGATCTGAGAAGATATGTACAACAGATAGTAAGCTTATCATTTTTCTTCACTTAAGTTGGAAGGTAAAATCAATACTCTAGTTGCTCTCTCGGTATTCACTACAATTTTCCAACTCCAGAGTTGTAAAATCAGAAGGAAAGAAGAAAATTTGGGCCAGTTTTCACCAAGAGGTTGTTTTCTCTCAGGCTAGCCATGTGATTTTCCCCCCCACTGCATCAACCATTTCAAAGGTAGATTCAAGAGAGTTTTTCTCTTGCTTCTTTTAATTAATTTTTATAGCACTGGCGTGGTGGCTTACAATTGTAAAAAGGATGATGAAATCATCTGCGTAGTTTTTGAAAGTTCAAAAACGTGTATAAACACCCTTGAACGTTTAGACCCCCAAATTACAACTTAACCAATTCAAGCATTATGTCAAACAACAAGTGTGCGGAAACTTAACATAAGCTATAATATGGAATTGGTTAAAAACTATCTAAGCCAAATTAAAACACAATCCATAGCAGATAATAAAAAGGCAAAGATAGAGAGGAAGGAAGATGCAAACACAAAGACAACACGCGATGTGTTATCGAAGAGGAAACCGAAGCCCTCGGCTTAAAACCTCTCCGCCGCCCTCCAAGCGGTAAACAATCCACTAGAAAATACAGTTGGGATACATGGACAGCAATAGACCCTCCAAGCCTAATCTACCCAGTGCACCTAAGCCCTCCAAGCTTCTTGCTCCAACGAGGTTGCGCCGAACCTTTTTCTTTTCTAGCTTCCCGGATTCCGCTACTAGACCGTAGCATCAACCAATGAAGATTGGTTCCTTCCTAACTGCTTCCCAGATATCCAAACAACTCTCTCACAGTAATGATAATGGTGAGAATCAGGTTTGGTATAATGCCTCTCAAGGATTTGACAATGGAGAGGAAGAGAGTTGAGGAATTTGAAGAGACTCTAATGTATAGATTGTGGGTGAATCAATCTTGTTTTTCTTTAGGGTTTCTCTCTCAAAATTCTCTCTGGAAGCTCTCTTACAATCGTGGGTAAAAGGGGTATTTATACTAAAGTGGAAGAGGAATGTGAAACGTCAGGTTTTACAAAACAGGGGTGGCTCGCGGCTTGACCTCGCGGCTTGACTAAGTCGCGAGATCCAGTAGCGAGATAACCGTATGGCCAGTTGTCCTGTTTTGTCCTGTAGTGCTCCAGCTTGCATGACTGTTCACCTTCCAACATGCTTGGCACGTGTGCTGCGTCTGGCGGCTTGCAGCCACGAGTCACCCGCGAGGTCCAGCCGCGAGTCTCTGTTTTCTTGCACACTCTTGAGCAATCTTCACTCTATCTCACTCACTACCCTTACATCAAACTCACCTAAATACAGGGTTACTAAATGCTGAATTACAAGCAAATTTGGCACGGAATAAAGCCAATTAAATGATTGAATAAATTCAACCTTACAATCTCCCCCTTTGGCTATTCCGTGACAAAACCCTAAAACAGACTCTAGACTTAACATGTGAGTTGGGAACAGTTGAACAAAACTCACTCACACCTAACTCTAGAAGCTGTGAAGCACTTGAATCATATGAACATAATACTCCTGAAACACAACAATACACCATGATCATTGTAAGCAGAAAATCATAAAATGCATATGAAACAGGCAATATTTGATCAAGCAAAGATGGAGTTAAGAAACAAACCATGGCTTGATCAACCAAGTGAACACCACAAGGTAGTGATCACAGTGCTCATTCACACTTGGAATGAACACAAGGACATACAAGTTAACAAGTCCAAGGCAAGACACTTGTATGTTTAACACTCAACCAATGCATACTACACAAGGTATATGCATCTAGGAACAATCCTACAAGGGCACAAGAGTGACAGTACATAAATCAAAATGCAAGACATTTAGATTAAAGTACTGATTTCAACATAGCATAAAGGCTGCATTAAGCAAGGTACATACCATAAAGCCTACAAACTATGCATAAAACATTAACCCTAAAAGCTTACAAAAGCACATGGGTACAAACACAAAACATCCTGAATAACATCATCAAAATATATAAAAGATTAAACTAAGAGTATAAGTTATGAGTTAGAAACAACTATACACCAAAAACACAGTGTATCAAACCCATAAAAACACTAAAAGTCCAACAAACATAAACCTAAACCTATAAGTTTAGAGGATAAGACTTAAAACAAAAGCATGACAAAAGTATGTGTGTACTCCCCCTATCACTATGCACACTTCCCTTTGAACTTTCTCCCCCTTACTGAGTGCTCTCCCCCTTTTTGGCACGAATAGCTAAAGGCTCTCGTCCAACTTTTGTTAAATAGCATCTAGCTGATTCTCCATAGTCTCGAGACGCATTTGGACATGGTTGTTTGTGGAGTAGAGAAGTGTCACAATCTCATCAATGCGTTTCTGAATATGCTCAAGTAAACTGCCCACTCTATCAATATGAGGAGCAGTCTGTGCTTGCGGAATACTAGCTTGTGAAGCTTCAAGAATAGCACGCGAAGTAGATGTGGTATGTGCAGGTGTCTCTGATTCAGGTGCAGATGGAGTAACCGGAGAGATGTGAGCACTCCTTGGTGTTTTAGAGGAGTGACTTCTGCTAGCTTGAAGAGTGAACATGGAAATAGGACGCTGACGGGTCAACATTTTTCCATCTGTAGGAGGAACAATGCCTTCACGAAGAATGAGCTTCATGATGAGACTGCAAAATGGAATAATTCCTCGAGCTGCAATTCGAACCGCGGTCTTCCTCAAGATGTAGTAGATGTGAGCACATATATCAATGGGGGCTCCTGTAATAAGATCACAAAGGAATAGAGCTCTCCCAAGGTTGATGAATGTAGTGTTGGACAGTGGGTAGAGATTGGTGAACATGATCAACTTCAGTGTGGTCAGCTCTGGTACAAACTTTGCGGTGCTGATGGATGTTCCTGCACTGGATACTTCATGATCGGATCCTAGGATTTGTAGAATTTCTTCAACCTCTGGAGTTCGTTCATCGTAAGGAGTTAGATCCACATTCTGAGGTCTGGTGATGCCGAGAAGATCTGCGATGGAGTCTGGGGAAATGCCAAACTCTGTTCCTCTGACCCAGAAAATGAGTTGAACTCCAAGATCAGTTGCATTGGAGAAGCATTCTTTGACCAGCTCATCCATTGGATCATCAAAGTTCCCGAACAAGTTTGCCCAATCTCGTTTCTCAAAGATTCGAGGGATAAAAGTGGTCCCTAAGGTGTTAAACTCCACCACCCATTCCACTATAGGAGTTGACTTGTCAAAAATGTTTGAGTAGACATGTGAGGTAAGTGGAGTTCTGAACCTATCCTAATTGGGGTCTTGAGATGCATGTGATGATAGTCGAGTCCTTTTAGCAACTGGTGTTGCTGGATCGTCAGCAACAATGTCTTTACCTCTGGAAGATCGACGAGACATCTGCAAGAGAACAGGCCCACAGCAAAGAACCAACACCAGTACCACACAAGATAAATGTCAACATGATTCAGTGCTAATAGAAGTAAAGAAAATTTCAATACATAAATACAAACTGAAGATAGTGCAGACCCAACCAAACTTCCAACAATACTAAGGAGCACAAAATGACAGGTGCAGCAAAATGGTGATAGCGCACAAAGGCATAGAGAGACAAAAACTAACAAAACTGTCAATGAGACAGGTTACCATGACCATGATATGCAAACAGTTACAGCATTTGAACATTAAGAACAGATATCATAAAACATTCCACAAGAGATATGAATATGGGAAAATATTTCAAAATCAAGTAACAAAGCATCCAAACTAGAGCACATGATTAAGAGACACACATTATGTTATCATAAAAACTCAGTAACCCAATACCGAAATCCAACATCAACACTCAAACAAGTGAAATGAGCAAGTCAAATAATTACCAAACCCATTTAATAAAAGATTTTCAGACTCAACAACAGGCAAATATCAGAACAATGAAAAAGCACATTGTGACCGCTCAACATGAAAACAGATGAGAACAACAGCAAACATAACGAGCCATACCCATCACACAAAGAGAGAAATGTTTCGACCACAATATCAATCCAAACGGTAATAAAAATATCCATGAAATAGGAAAAATGAGATTGAGAAAACAGGACCCATACCTTTTCTTGATGATTTGGATAAGAAATGAAGCACCAATGAGATTTGAAAATGGATACCCGAAGTGTTTGGGAAGGAGATAGTTTAGAGAGAAGATGAACAGTCACAAATGTTCGAGGGAAAACTAAAAAAGATTTAAAAACTGCCCCTATTTCTGCCAAACACGCGTTTTTCGCGACTTGATTGAGTCGCCACATAATCGCAAGTTCAAGCCACCAAAACACTCAAGGACAAAAATTTTAAAAATTTTTCTAAGTGTTTTTCGCGACTGGAAGGTCTACCCGCGAGTGAGTCGCGAGCTGAGCCGCGAAAATCTCTGAGTAAACCTCGCGACTGGACCTTCTACTCGCGAACAAGTCGCCAAAAAAGACCCGCGAAGACGTGACTGAGGCTTGCGACTTGACATACCCGCGACTGAGCCGCCAAAATAGGGCAAAACTGGATTTTTGAAATTTTCAGATTTTTCAAACAAAATACTTTCCAAAAACACCTAAAACACTCAAAAATCTTTTTGTGCTTGAATTAACAAAGATTGAGCATGTGAAAACACATTTCATCAAGTACAATCACACAAATGAATATGGCATTTATTGAACATAAACTTGTGTGTTGTGTGTGGATATCAACAATGAGATAGTCTTTAGTCTAATGTGAAACTTCAATGATCAATTCAACCAAGACATACACAATTAGCACTAGATCAAGTGACCCATCTCAATTATAGAAATATGTATATATGACTTCCCACAAAAACTTGATAACATAACTTGGAGGTTTACATTTGACTCCACTTTTAATCATAACATTTGATCTTTTTGATCTTTTGAGGCAATCACCTCTCATTGTGAGAGTGATATTTGATATTTCACTTTAATGAATAAACCTTTGACTTTTTGAATAAACATTTTCTTTAATATAAAGTCGCTTACCCTTTTTCCTAGTCGAATACTAGAATGTGCGACAGGCTTTTGCAGCTCAATATCTCTTTTCATTTGGAGATTTACATTTGGTGAGCTCTTTTTAGCTAAAACATAAATAAATAGTGGGAAGATATATAGACACAAGTCTATGCATGTCTCAAGATCAACATAACCATTCACTAATCATTCATGACAAGTTTGAAGATCTATTTACAACAATCACATAGATTTCAAGATTTTTCCCACAGTGATATGAGTGCATGAAAACAAGCAATGCTCGAAAATGCACAAAGCCATTAGCACAAAGGTACAAGGCAAAACAAGTTTTGAGACAAAAGCTCAACAAAGTCAATCAAGCTTTTTGATTTTCTAATTTTTATGTGATTTCTAGATTTTTGACACTAAAAGCAAAAAGATTGATAAAACAAAATTAAAAATATGCACAAGTAGACAAGTAAACAACCAACAGCAAAAACAGCAAGCAAACAAAGAAACATCGTCACAAAGTATAGGAAGTATTAATGCATGGATATGTTGTAATGCTTATGCATGAGTACCCTTTTTCACCCACACGTCACTTGCGTTTGGAGTGATTTCCTTATAGGATTGGGTACGGGAGTTAGGGCTTTCAAACCTTCGTGAGAAGCTTTCCAAGCAGTTGGTGAATGCACCAATCATCTTCATCACGTTCATCATTCCGGGATCACCATTCTGATCTCTAGATTGATCACCTGCCCAATTTCTTCTATCATTTCTAGGTCCTCCTGACCTTTGAGGAGTTGCACTATTCTTTGCTCTCAGCTTTTGGCAATTTGGTCAAGTATGCCCTTGAAGTCCGCAATAATGACACACATAAGTTGCTCTAGGACCTCTTTGTGGTCGTGGGTGTGACTTGGCACGAGATTCAGACCTGCCCACAGATTGATTACGGGAATTCAACATCCGTTGGTTCACCACATCCTTCTTCTCCTCCATCTTGAGCTTCTCTTCATTAAGGTCAACTACAACTGGATCTTTGGCCTTTACAAACTTCACTTCTTTAGTGACATTTCCAGATGAGCTACTTCCTCCGGTATATCCCAATCCTGATTTGTCTGAAAAGCTCTTTTGAGATGAGATAACATCATCCAGCTTCTTGGTGGTGACCCTCTCTATTTTAGCATTTGCTTGCACAACCTCATTCTCAAGAAATCTCACTTTTGTGTAAGCTTCGGACAGCTCACCATTCAGTGTTTCTATCTCACATTTGGCCTCCCTATATCAGATTAGGAGACTTTTGTAGTCCTCCTCTGCCTTCTTCATTTTTCTCACAGCAGCCTTGGCCACCCTTGTGTACTCACCCGACTTCTCCAAGAGTGAGTTATAATTCTCTTGAAGATTTGCTGTGTTTTCATCTTCTTCAGCATCTGATTCTTCAACAATTCCCAGTGATTCATCATCACTATGTTCTCCAAGGTCTCATACAAGCAGATTTAACTCATCTGAAGACTCAACATGAGCAATAGTCATAAAAGCCGAATAGTTCCCCTCTCCATCACAGCTTTCTTCAGATTCTGAGTCAGACGAATCCGAGTCACTCAATGTCGTGGCATACACTTTGCCTTTCGATTTCAAATAATTCGGACATTCCTTCTTAAAGTGTCCATGCCCGTTACATTCGAAGCAAGTTACACCTTGTGTAGGTTGGGATTCTTTTCCATCTTTCTTTTTGAATTCCCTTTTCTCCCTTCCAGAACTTTGGAATTTTCTTTTATCATCAAATTTGCCATTATTTTTGAATTTCAAGAACTTTCTGAAATTTTTGACAAGGTATGCAACATCTTTGTCAACCACATCTTCTCCCGATGAGTCTTGATCTTCCACTTTCTCATTAATGGTCTTAAGAGCAAGAGATTTACTCTTCCGTTGATTGGACAACGACATCTCATAAGTCTATAGAGAACCAACCAGCTCCTGTACTTTGATGTCATCAAGGTCCTTGCTCTCTTCAATCGCTGTCACTTTAGCACGAAAACTTTCCGGCAATGATCGAAGGATCTTCCTTACAATTTTTGAATCCTCCGTTTTCTCCCCCAAGTTGAACTTGCTGACAACCACCTCATTTAGCTTCCCATAGAAAGAGTCAAAAGACTCATCCTCACTCATTTTGAGCTCCTCAAACCGAGTGGTCAGCATTTGCAACTTGGTGTCTTTCACTTTCTTCGTGCCTTCATAGGTGGTTTCCAAAATCTCCCATACTTCTTTGGCAACGGTAATGTGAGAAATCCTGTGAAATTCATCTGGAGACACACCACAGAAAATAGCATTGAGTGCTTTACTATTAGCATTAAATGCAGCAAGTGCTGCCTTATCCCATGTGGATTTGGCTGCCTCAAGTCTGGTCCAACCAATCTCAACAGCATCCCAAACGGATTCATCAATAGAACACAGAAAAGCTCTCATGCGAACCTTCCAAAAAGCATAATTACTACCATCAAAATATGGAGGTGCATTTAGGGATTGAGACCGATCCATCTCAAAAGGGAGTCAAGGATCACACAATGGTAATGAAACCAATAACAGTGTACCCGCTCTGATACTAAATGAAAGTTCAAAAACGTGTATAAACACCCTTGAACGTTTAGACCCCCAAATTACAACTTAACCAATTCAAGTATTATGTCAAACAACAAGTGTGCGGAAACTTAACATAAGCTATAATATGGAATTGGTTAAAAACTATCTAAGCCAAATTAAAACACAATCCACAGCAGATAATAAAAATGCAAAGATAGAGAGAAAGGAAGATGCAAACACAAAGACAACACGCGATGTGTTATCGAAGAGGAAACCGAAACCCTCGGCGTAAAACCTCTCCGCCGCCCTCCAAGCGATAAACAATCCACTAGAAAATACAGTTGGGATACATGGACAGCAATAGACCCTCCAAGCCTAATCTACCCAGTGCACCTAAGCCCTCCAAGCTTCTTGCTCCAACGAGGTTGCGCCGAACCTTTTTCTTTTCTAACTTCCCGGATTCCGCTACTAGACCGTAGCATCAACCAATGAAGATTGGTTCCTTCCTAACTGCTTCCCAGATATCCAAACAGCTCTCTCACAGTAATGATAATGGTGAGAATCAGGTTTGGTATAATGCCTCTCAAGGATTTGACAATGGAGAGGAAGAGAGTTGAGGAACTTGAAGAGACTCTAATGTATAGATTGTGGGTGAATCAATCTTGTTTTTCTTTAGGGTTTCTCTCTCAAAATTCTCTCTGGAAGCTCTCTTACAATCGTGGGTAAAAGGGGTATTTATACTGAAGTGGAAGAGGAATGTGAAATGTCAGGTTTTACAAAACAGGGGTGGCTCGCAGCTTTACCTCGCGGCTTGACTAAGTCGCGAGATAACCGTATGGCCAGTTGTCCTGTTTTGTCCTGTAATGCTCCAGCTTGCATGACTGTTCACCTTCCAGCATGCTTGGCACGTGTGCTGCGTCTGGCGGCTTGCAGCCGCGAGTCACCCGCGAGGCCCAGTCGCGAGTCTCTGTTTTCTTGCACACTCTTGAGCAATCTTCACTCTATCTCACTCACTACCCTTACATCAAACCCACCTAAATACAGGGTTACTAAATGCTGAATTACAAGCAAATTTGGCACGGAATAAAGCCAATTAGATGGTTGAATAAATTCAACCTTACAGTTTTCTTGTTGAGTCTAATAGACCTCGAATATTATTAAGCTACTATATTTGAAATTTGAATACATATGTGAAGGAAAGACCCAATAAACTATATAATTAAACTAATGCAACTTTTTTCTTTTTTGATGGTGAAGAATAATGTATTAAGAAAAAGGAGGAAAGAGAATTCATCTAAAGAAACAGAAGGTTTCGTTTTTATGTTTGTTGTATTAAGAAAAATAGGGCCTGAGGTATTTCTTGTTGACAATTTGGAATTATAAACTTTCAATCGTCTTATTTGTCACTTGGAAACTGATGTCATGTTGTTCCATCTAGGTGAATTGATGTGGCTGTCCCATATATACGGTGTGTGTCACTTTCAGATTGTTTGATGCAGTTGCATTGAGGCTTTTTAATTGCTAGCTGTTGCCTAAGCTTGGCAGTGCAGTAATGTAGGCTTTGTCTTATAGCATCATGATGATATGCAGAGTTCAGACAAACAGTAAGGCACTACATGGCTTCTTTATCTTACAATTGGGGTCTCCTTTGTTAACTGATAATTGATATTAGGGAAAGAAATAGGCAAAATTGTAATGGTGAAGTAAGACCCAGTAGAACTATAAGTTGTAATCAGGAATTTTAACCTGAAACGCTAATGACATCTGTTGATCCCATGCTTGAAGAAAAGGTTTAACAAGTTGTAGAAAAGGCTCTCCTCTACTTGTACTGCCCTTTGTGATTTTTGTTCTCTTCCTCCGTTACTGGTTTTTTAGTAGAAAGGTAAGATTTTATACACTAGTGGAAAGATTACATGTATAAATATAACTTTCTTCTACAACCACTCAATTTGCCGCCACTTTTACCATAACTTGAAGTAGTTGACTATGAATAGTAAACAATCACTTTCATATGAACTCACCACATTTGCTCTTCTACTCACTGTCGACTGCTTTAGAGTTGTAGCAAACATTGTGCATGTAAAAACTTAAAGAACTCTCTAAATAGAACTCTCTCAAATATTATTGATTTTGAGAAAATGAATACAAGCAACTGAGTAATACATAGCACCTAATTCTATATATACACTGTCCAAGCCAGGGCCGGCTCAAGGCCTAGGCAAGTTAGGCCTAGGCCTAAGGCCCCACCAAAAAACAAAAATTTTCTTAGGAAAAAAGGCCCCACTTTCCATAGTTGAAGGCCCAAATTTTTATAAAACTATATATATATTTTCTAAAGGTTGCACATTTTTTTTTTATTAGTGATGTTAAGGATACTACAAATTTTACTATTGGTTTACAAATTGTCATGTTATTAATTACAAAAAAGTGATATAAACATTCATTAGTTAAATTGATAAATTTTATCAATGAGAGACAATGTCACATTATATTTTGAATATTTTATAGTGCTTTTAATTAGCGCATTTTTCTTTTTTATTTCTATTAAGACTCTCAAATTACGAGACCAATAGAACCTTAACTCAATTGAAACCCTAAAATATTTCAAAAAGATGTTGCAAATGTGTTAAATCATCAATTATAGATTAATCTCCCTTGATAGTTTGAGACTTTGATTTTTGTAAACTAATATCTGACAAAGCCATACACCAAATAATAGCTATCTCTCTCTCTCTTAAAATCAAAATATAAAATTAAAAATTAGATTACAACTTTATTTAACTATACTTCGTCTTATATCCAAAATAAAGTATCTTTTTCAATTACAATATATTTTTATTTCTTTTTATTAATATTTATAATTCAACTATGATATTCAATTCTCTATATGAAATTAACATTAGTCTAGTTGTATTATTTATATATTTAATGTATCAAATTAACCTTAGTTTAATTAGTATTAAATAATTTTGTTTAATTAATAGTTACATATTAAAGTCCCCACATAAATTTTTTGCCCTAGGCCCCAAATTATGTTGAGCCACCCTGGTCCAAGCAAGCAAAAGGAAAAACAGAAAAACTGACTCCCTATTTTAGAGGGAAAAATCAGTTACAAGAAGGATCCTATCTAAGCATTAGACGTGTAGCTCAATCTCTAACTGCCTCATAAACCACGTGGCATCATCTCTTCAAAGCAATGGATGAACTGTTCACAATATATGGCACTGATTCCCAATAACTCCTTGCTAGCCCAGATTGACACTGCCAATTGTGCTTGATCATTGCTCCTCTCTCTGCTACGAAGCTTTGGATTGTCCCTTTCAATATCAACAGTGCGCCTAAACTTTCTCTTTAATATAATATTGGTCTACTGGTTGTTTAACCGTTATACTCTGTTCCACACCATAGCATTACAGCCCTTCTCTGTTACAAAGTAAAAGTGCCTATATTCTTCGTTCATTAGCCCCACCATATCAGGACCACCTGTTGGGTTTATTGCAGTAGGCCTTGCATGTCAGCTTGCTGGAATTCTTTCAGTAAACTCAGTCTCACTTCCAGAATTTGTTGCAATGGTCTGCATTGGTAGATCCATGTTAGTGCCAGATAAAAAAATTCTTATAAAATCTTATGTATAAATTAATATATATATATATATATATATATATATATATAATCTTAAATATGTAAAAATAAAATCCAAAATTTTGAAGTATGAATACTTTTTAACAGTTACCAAAAGTTTATTATAACCAAATTGATGTATTTGCTCTGTTTAACTTTCTTGTAGATCAAATTTTCCAAAGTCTGCATTCTATCCTACATGATCTTGGACTTATGATTGATGTCATATGTATGTCACTTTAATTAAGAAGTGGTTCTGGCTGAGTCAATATGCATTTGAGATCAAATCAATCTAAACTTGATGTTTGTAATTATGTGCAAGTCCATTTCTAGACCCACTTTTGTCTATTAATTTGTCTTATTTCTTTCTTCTGGTTTGCAATAGGGAGGCATGAAGTCGGAGCAATTGTTAATGTTGCTGGCAAGGGCCATCATTGGATTGATAGACTCAAGGAAAGCATTGTCATTGATTATGAACATATACTTTTTCCCTTGTAACCTAACTAGTTTGCTTCACATCTGTTGGGATGGACCATGATAAAGCTTGTGTGATTTAGTTTGTATTTTTCTTCAGTTTGTTGTCAAATGCATGCTAATTATGTAATCACATGTAAGAGTTGTACAATCTATCTTGCAAAGATATTTCCAACCCTTTACCACATTGAACTTATACACAGAAGGTTGTAATTAAAATAGAGTATTTTAAAAATATAATAAAAGTGAAATTTCAGTGTCTTGCTCAAGCGAGATATAGTTTTTCTCAAGCAAAATTTAGTTTTGCTCATGCAATATTCAGTTTGACTACAACAAAGGACAAGCAAACTTTCTGTCTAAACCTTGCTTGAGTGAAGGAAAGGTGAGAGACACTTAGTGTGAAATTTGTTTCTATTATTGAAGAACTTACTTGAGTTAGAAGGGCAGTTCGCTCAAGCAACAATTGCAATAAAACATGTTTTCTTGAAAATTTTGCAAAACAAATGAGGGAGTTTGGGCAACATTTTAGCGTATTTGTTTCAGCAAAAGTGACCTTTAAAATGTGTATTTTCTTTGGCAACTCTTTGTTGCTAATAAATAAAATACCATATTTAAGTTTTTTTTTTTTTAAAATAAAATTCTCTCCAAATAAAGAAATTCAAATAATTCTCCAATCTTGCTACTTGTAGAATCTTGTTTAATTTAATTTAGGAGATAATTTTCTTGCAAACTCATTAGCAGACTTCTCTGAGTGGGGACAAATATCATTCTTAAAGAAAATGATCTTTTCGTGTCACTAAACCTCTTTCTTATTTCCATTCACTTTTTTGTTAAATTTTCCAACAACTTAGACAAAGAAATAAAACATCAAATGTCAATTAATTGTCTGGAGAAGCTAGGATGCACAATACATAACACCTAGACATGCTATATATATGGGGAGAGGCTAGTCTCTTAATAAAGAAGAGCAAGTTATGGCATAAGTTATAAGGCTCTTGGCCCTGGACATGCTATGTAACTGAAGATAAACTACTACTAGGGGATTTCATGAAAAAAATTGGTCAACTTTTAATTAGATGATTTTGTAGAAAATCATATTAAAAAAAAATGAGAGAGAACATTAAGCATCATCAAAACAACCATTTTTCTTGTATCTACATCTAGTCATCAAAAGGCTCTTCATCGGTACCTCTGTGGTATGGTGCCCACTATATTCAAAATTGTTTACTTCAAGTTTTTAATCTTTGCTTTTTATTTATGTTTATGGAGAGTTTATGAAAATTAAAAAATTTGAAGAGATACTATTTTAAATTTAATCACATATTAAATATCATACCTCCAAAAAAAAAAAACAAAAACAAAACAAAAAACAAAAACAAAAATACCAAAGATGTTTCCTTTATCAAAGCATAGATTTTCAAGTATTTTTGCAATCGATCTACACTTGGGCTCAAAATCTACTGTAATCGTTTCTTCCTTTGATGAAAGTGAGTTCCTTGCTTTTCAAATTGCTTATTTGCATTTATCTTTCATTTTTGTTCTTTCTATTGCATTTGTTGTGTTAAGTCGCTAACACCCTTTTTAATTGAGGCATTAGTGCATTACCAAACCCCAGACGAGTAATATTTAACTCACAAAAAAAATTAGGGTAAATTGCAAAGTACACCCCTAACATTTGGAGGTGATTGGATTTTACACCCCAACGTTTCGGAACTTTGATTTTACACCCCAACGTTTGGTTCCGTTAGCAAATCACCTCCCGGTTAGTTTTTGCTGTTAACTGCAATGTCATCTTGCTGACGTGTTTTTTTTTTTTTTGCCAAATAAGCCCCAAAACGACACAGTTTCAAGGGCAATAAGTGATGACCTGGTTGGCACATGCAACGGTGCCGTTTGCCAAAGAGAAAATAAATAAATAAATAAATCTACAGCTAATTTGAAGAATTTATTAAGGAGAAGAGGCAGAACATTCTTGAGGAATGTTCTTAAGCGCCCCGAGCTCCTCCTCCGCCGTACACGTGTCCACCACGAACACAAACGCCGGCCCCACTACTTTCCTCAAAGAATCCAAACCCGACAGCGACGAAGTGGACGAAAACGACGACGCCATGGACATGGACGTCAACGACATGGACGAAGACGGAGATGACATGCCGTTCAGCTTGGGATTGAAGGAGTACTCGACGGTACTGTAGGTCGGGAAAAGCTCGGCGGGGAGATTGGTTTCTCCGATGCCGGAGTAAGAGCGCGGAAATGCGTTCTTCTTGTAGCAGAAGGGGCAGAACCAAATGCGAGAGGTGTAGTCGAGGCGAGCGTATGGGTTTAACACGGCGCCGCATTGAGAGCAGAGGAGAGGGTCGTCAGGGAGGATTGGGAGCTCTGTGGATTGCATCAAAAATTTTTTTTTTTCTATTTGGCAAACGGCACCGTTGCATGTGCCAGCCAGGTCATCACTTATTGCCCTTGAAACTGTGTCGTTTTGGGGCTTATTTGGCAAAAAAAAAAAATACACGTCAGCAAGATGACATGGCAGTTAACAACAAAAACTAACCGGGGGATGATTTGCTAACGGAACCAAACGTTGGGGTGTAAAATCAAAGTTCCGAAACGTTAGGGTGTAAAATCCAAACACCCCCAAACGTTAGGAGTGTACTTTGCAATTTACCCAAAAAATTATTAAACAAAATTATAATATCTGTTCCAGAAAACTGAAAGAGAAGAATAGTGGGTATCAACATTGGGGTGGACTAACTAAAAAACCAAACCTATTCCATTTCCATATCCACTTTTCCCAATGGCAGGGCCAAATAAATAAAAGACAATTTCCTTGCAAATATTCATCAACTTTTCTTCTTGCACCCGCTATATCTTGGAAGCTTTCTCTTCTTTTTCTTTGAGTTGCTTCTTTTCTTTCTAATATCCTTTCCTCTTTTGAACTCCCCACGCTAGTCCTTAATCCAATAAGCTTTTGGAGATAACGGTCGATTATGAATCCAAGAAATAGGGTAAAACCTGCAAATCAAGTTCAGGCTTTCGGAAAACACATGCCAGACCAATCTGAAGGGAAATTAAAGCAGACAATCTTGACGCTCCACATCACCACAAGAGAAGCATTTCTTGTTAGTTGATGATGGAAATTTTACAATCAACTTATATGCTCACTGTATTTTGGTAAATAACAGCACTGTGCCCCGAAGTATACGTCACGTGGCGACATTGAAGCTGCCCGAAAAGTATTTGATGTATTGCCTCAAAGAGGCATAGATGCATGGAATGCCATGCCATTATAATAGCCTATTCACGTAAAAAGTTCCCAGATGAAGTTCTAAATCTATATCATCAGATGATCTTGAAAGGTGTTAGAACTGATAAGGATAACTTGACTTTCATGGTGGCCCTCAAGGCATGGACGAGGTTGTTGGATTTGAAAACGGGGGAGGAAATTTGGTGTAGAGCAATGGATTGTGGGTTTGAGCTTCATTCGTTAGTTGGGTCTTCAGTTTTGAATTTGTATGCAAAGGCAAGTAAGTGGGATGATGTGGCTAGTGTTAGAAAAATCATGAGAAGGACAGGGATGAAGAAAGTGCCAAGGTATAGTGTAGTGGAAATGAAAGGGAAATTCCATGCTTTTCTTATGGAAGATAAGAGTCATTATCAATATGAAAGCATGATGCAACTTTTGGATAAGTTGGATCATGAAATGAGAGCTATTGGATATGTCCCAAATTAAGGCTGAATTTGTGTTGAATTCCCTTGATGAGGAAGTCAAAGAAAAAATGTTATGTAATCACAGTGAGTGGCTTGCTATTGCTTTTGGTCTCTTAAACACAGGGCCTGGAACCAGATTACTGATCATAAAGAACCTTAGGGTGTGTGGGAATTGCCATGAAGCAACTAAGTTCATTACAAAAATTGTTAACAAAGAGATTGTTGTGAGGGATTTGAGGCAATTTCATCACTTCAAGAAAGGGATCTGCTCATGTGGTGACTACTGGTGAAGCTGATGTGCGTAGATTTCCTTTCTCTTTGCTGGATTTTTCACAGCTAAGGTGTTGAATATCAGGGTAGGATCTGACATCTCTGTAGGAAAGCAAGTTGCTAATATTATAATGGGGTAATGGAAGAGACAAGCAAGCTAACATCTCAATTGCGTACTACAACCTCTAAGGAGTGTATAGATGAAGCTCGGTAACCAGTAAAGTCCTTGGAGATGGTCCCATCCAACATATCCATATCCAGCTGGGTTGCTGGCAGAATTTGGTTGTTGATATACATCCACCACTTTATCAATTTCACCTTTATACTATACTCTTCAGCTAAGTTCAAAGAGATTTTGGCAAAAATGATACACTTTCTTTATTGCTCAGTAGATGCAGATTGTTGAAAGGATTTATCTCTGATTGGAATGCCAAAGAAAAAGACTAGCGGGATTTTTTTTTAATCCAAATGTCTACTTGCGTGCTTAGCAGTTAGCATCAACAAGACTGATTTTCCTCTAACAGCTCAGGTAATTAATCCTTTTGAACTCTTAATTATTTTTTCTCTTGCTTTCTAGTGTCAAAGGCGATACATTTTTTTCATCTCATAATACTGTTGCTTTTACTTCTGCCGTATGTTTGACATTTAGAACATGGATTCTCAAACAAAATCAAAATTGGGAGTATAGAAACAACTTAGAGA
This sequence comes from Quercus berberidifolia, assembly GCA_028535905.1. Classification (NCBI taxonomy): domain Eukaryota; kingdom Viridiplantae; phylum Streptophyta; class Magnoliopsida; order Fagales; family Fagaceae; genus Quercus; species Quercus berberidifolia. Next base: position 24,748,476 of record JAPQVW010000008.1, read on the forward strand.
ATTTCATATGTTTATTATTTTTGGATACAGTTCACATTTTCTAGTATTTAGTTGAGAATATAGACCATTACAGAAATGATCTGAAGAGCAGCCCCTTTCCTAATGTATCTGGTAATTCATTTTAGTACATCACTTGTGGCTACACACACACATATATAATTGTAGAGGCTAATAGAGGTTGTTCTTTAGATCAGATTTAGTGTATTTTCTTCCCTGTTTTGGGGAATTATGCCAGAGTTCTGAGCTTATGCAAAGGGTACAATTCCCTTTTCTTCTTGTAGTCATGGACTAAAGGATAATTGGGGAATTGCATATGCTCAAGTGGCTTCTAGACATGCTCATTGAAATGCTGGGTAACTGATGCGGGAGATGCAAGAAAATTATTATTTAGTATTATTTATGTTTGTTAGTCAATTGTATTTTTATATTTTAGGTCCTATTAGTTTATTGGGTTATTAGTATTTTAATTTAGAAGTAAGGGTATTTTTGTAATAAGGCAATTAGGGTTTCCTAGCCAATTAGAACTAGGGTTTAGTAATCCTTTATAAGCAACCTATTGTACTCCTTGAGGAGATAGTTGATATTTTGATGAATGAAAACAATGGCCGTTTGGTCTTTCTTTGGTCTGGTGCTGACTCCAGATCTACCCTAGATGCTGACTCCTAGTGGTTTCCCCGCTTGGTGCTGACTCTGATACCAAAACTGACGTAGGACAACCACACTAACAATAGAACAAAAGATAAACCCTAGGAGTCAGCACCTAAGGGCTGCTTGGAGTCAGCACCAAGCAAACTGGAGTCGGCACCAGTGAAAGAAAACACAAATGATGCGGGAGATGCAAGAAAATTATTATTTAGTATTATTTATGTTTGTTAGTCAATTGTATTTTTATATTTTAGGTCCTATTAGTTTATTGGATTATTAGTATTTTAATTTAGAAGCAAGGGTATTTTTGTAATAAGGTAATTAGGGTTTCCTAGCCAATTAGAACTAGGGTTTAGTAATCCTTTATAAGCAACCTATTGTACTCCTTGAGGAGATAGTTGATATTTTGATGAATGAAAACAATGGCCATTTGGTCTTTCTTTGGTCTGGTGCTGACTTTAGGTCTACCCTAGGTGCTGACTCCTAGTAGTTTCCCCGCTTGGTGCTGACTCCAAGCAAAGCCTAGGTGCTGACTCCTAGGTCATATCTTTTACTTTTCCATTATTTCAATTTTGTTCTAGTTGTCCTGCGTCAGTTTTGGTATCAGAGCAAACACCGATCTGTTGAAGCATCACCATAGGAAAGAGCCAGAAAGTATCACCAAAAAAAAAAAAAAAAACCAAATTTTGAAGCCAACCAGAAACCTCTAGTCCAGAACCCACAATCAAGTTTCCAAATCCCTTGCAACCACAAAGAGCGAAAAAAACCACGTCAAGACCCATCGGCAACCTCGACTCACCACCATTGAGATTGACCCACCAGCCGCTGAAACCCACGGACCAGCACTTAGCCGCCGCCGACCCATCAGCCACCGCTGCCGACACCATCTTCACCTTCAACTACCGCCGCTGAGGACGTCGACCACCACCGATGCCAAGACCCAAGACATCACGCCGCCACTCCTCTACGATTCACGCCGCCGCTGTCTTCCCCGTCTTCGCACCGCCACAACCGTCGATCCCTAGCACCGCGTCCATCACCGAGCCTCTTTTCAGTTTAGAGAATGTTGTCTCTTTTAGTTTCTATGGTTTCCTTTTTAAAAAAAAAAAAAGTCTGTCCTGTAGTTTGCGTTCTTTTTAAGTCTATTGTTTGCTTTCTTTAAGTCTGTAGTTCCTTAAGTCCAACAGTGTATTTTATTATTTTGCGAAAAAAAAAAAAAAAAAAAAATGACCACGCAAAGTCCAGGCCCGTGACAGACCAGTCCAAGCCCAGTTCCAGCACTACCTGTCCAGAGAACATCATAGCAGCCCAGGTTCTTGTTCCAACTCCAAACTATTTTTGACACACTATTTTAGAGAATCATGGAAATATTAGAAGCACCTTATTTTGATGGTTATGAAACTTATCCACGAGATTTTGTCAACTGGATGAATGGGATGGAGCGATTCTTTGAGCAAGCAAATTTTGCAAATAACATAAAGGTTAGGTATGCCAAGTCGAAGTTAATAGGTAAAGCACAGAGGTTTTGGGAGAATCTTGAACGTTTCCGCTATATGGATTATGAACCTGCCATTACTGTGTGGGAAGATATGAAAGAAAAGCTTTGTGATGAGTATTTGTCACCATACTATCGAGCTAAGTATCTGCCCCAATCTCAGTGTGGTACTTTTCAAGTTGAAGCAAATGCGATGACTCCTCATCCTCATCCCATATCATGTCCTCAGTACACTTTTGAACAATCTACCAAGGAATTATCTACCAGGAAAGTAACGGAATTAACTGACAAGCTCATGAAAGAGATTCAAGACAGGATTGCTCAAATGAAGCAAATGAAGACTCCACCCGATTCAATTGGGAAACCAAGGATAATTGATCACAATGAACTTATTGCTGCCCCCATAGAAGACAACATTGATGGTGATATCTTGGTCGTGGAGAATCCTCCCGCAACACCAAAGCCTAATGTTGACATAAACATACATGCCTCAACAAGTGTTGCTTTAACAAGCGTGCAAGGAAATGAATCTATTGAAGAACAGCAAGGTGAAAAGATGGCGCCTAAAGAGAGTATTATGTTAGAGGATGCACATGATGTGAAAGTTGAAGTAGTTGAATGTGCTTCTAATCAACCCTCCACAGTCCTTGAAGATCTACATCTTGGTGAAGTCGAAGAGGTTAAAACCACAGTGCTTCCTATGATTCATAAGGTTCAAGAAAAGATTATACTGATTCCACACATTGATTTTGTTATTCCAAATGAGTTTGATGTGGTGGAATTCAAGGTTTTTGTTTTCCCTGTGCTCCCTAAGGTGATTTCAGACTTGAAGCAAGTGTTATTTATTAGCATCCTAATCCTTCAATGTTTTAAAACTCGAGGTCGAGTTTTCTCCAACCAGAGGAGAATGATGCGGGAGATGCAAGAAAATTATTATTTAGTATTATTTATGTTTGTTAGTCAATTGTATTTTTATATTTTAGGTCCTATTAGTTTATTGGGTTATTAGTATTTTAATTTAGAAGCAAGGGTATTTTTGTAATAAGGCAATTAGGGTTTCCTAGCCAATTAGAACTAGGGTTTAGTAATCCTTTATAAGCAACCTATTGTACTCCTTGAGGAGATAGTTGATATTTTGATGAATGAAAACAATGGCCGTTTGGTCTTTCTTTGGTCTGGTGCTGACTCCAGGTCTACCCTAGGTGCTGACTCCTAGTGGTTTCCCCGTTTGGTGCTGACTCCAAGCAAGGCCTAGGTGCTGACTCCTAGGTCATATCTTTTACTTTTCCGTTATTTCAATTTTGTTCTGGTTGTCCTGCGTCAATAACCTCAAAAAGTTCTTGTGGAACTATTGCTTGATGGCTGATTGTGCATACCGTTTGTCGTTTTGGGGATGTTAAGGGTTTTTTTTTTTTTTTTTCACATTTTCCCTATTTTAGAAAATGTTTTTGTATTGTATTCACACCCAATAAGTATTCAGCATTTGTTAGGGGTCCACCTCCTCTCTTGGCTTACAAAGAGGAGAGGGATTGACCTCCATAAAGAGCACAATTCACCACTGTGAGATACTGTTCATTTTTCACCCTTTTCCAATATCAATAATACTAGTGGCTAAAGGTAGAGGATTCCTTGCCTCACCTGTGGTTTTTCATTCTTATTGCTTATGCAGGGTTATTCATGTAAATATTGTGTTATTCTCTTTACACTCTCATCATCTAAACCTTTAACACAAAAATGCCCGTTGTTGTTACAATAATGACAACCAATATATGGATAGTTAACCAATCTAAACCCACTTTCTTTGAAAACCCATTTCTATACCTTAACTATCCCACACATTTATAGATACTTAGCTTCCCTATACCTTTTGATCTTTCTTGGTGCCATTGGAATTGAAGGCCGAAGGTATGCGAGACCCAACTAGTTTTATGGTCAACATAACCAAGTTGTTGGCACTCATCAAAAGCAGTGGAGAAGGAGGAGGAGGAGGATTGCTAAGTTGCACAGACTTAGGTACGGGTACGAGTATGGAGGTATTACAATTTTTAAAAAATTAGGGTACGACATGTCTGGGGTACGACTATCAATTAATTATTTAATATTTATTTTTATGTATAATTTAAATATTTTTAGACATAATTTATGTTTATTTTAGGTTTAACAATTATGTAACAACAAAAAAATTTGCTTGAAAACATATCTAAAATTAAATATTTATGTGATTTCAAGGGGTTTTGGAGTAATTTTCTAATTATTTATGTGCTCATGGGGTTTATTATTATTATTATTATTTAGGATATTCTGATTTTGGGTTTGGGAATTTTATATAGTAGAATTATTTTGGGTTAGGCTGTTGGTATGTTTTTGTTGTGGGCTTGGCTTGAGTTGGGCTAAATTTCAATCTGGGTTTTATTGTGATTGGTTGGGTTGCTGGCTCATGTCCATTCGGGCTTGGTTGTTTGGGTTAAAAGGTAAATGGAACTGGACCAGTCTGTTTTTGATCTAGAACATTCTCTCCATTCTCTCTCTCCCGCTTGCTCTCTCCCTGTCTCTTGCAGAAGGCTGATTTGTATCTAGTTTAATCGAGAATGGTCAGAATAGTTAGCCAATGAAAATATTACCACATCTTTTTTTTCTTGACAACTTCATTCTAAATGCTTAAACCATGGCCATGCAGAGTGTAATTACGTGTGTAACCCAGCTGGGGTTTGTTCAAGGTTTTTAAATGGTTTTGCTTGCAGATTAATGCTTTTACCACCTTATCTATATACCAAATTCAATATTGTGATACACTAGTAATAGCCAAAATCAAGATGTTGAGATATGACTACAAGACGGAAAAGAGATGAGATATTCTGCCAAATTCATCCAGGGCTGCGTATTGCAAGTTAATAACTTTTCTTGGTATTAATTGATTGCATGTATTTTAAACGTTTCTATTTGCACATCATGGAAATTGATTTTGTATTGTTATATCCTTTTTGAGTTTTGCCCATATGCTATTGGCTACTTGCACTTCAAACAACTTGAGTTTTTTCAACATATTTTTATCCACGGTCACTTAAAAAATGTTAATAAAAGCTTTAATACGCAGTGGTTTCAGGCTTTCAGCTCCTCTGATTTGGTACGTATCAGTTCTCTCTCTCTCCGCAATTACTTTGCTTTTCTTATTTGGTTGCTAAGAAAACCTTTCTATTTTTTTCTCGGCAACCAAACAGATTTATGGCTGTCCTTGCCATCAAATTGATTTCGCTTTGCTTTAGAGTTTAGATTCAATAAATTTACTCTTTTTTATCTAGTTCTCAAAACATAGGGTCTCCTTCTGTATTTCACTCTCCCTTCAAATTTGTTAAGTATTAATGTGTTTAACAAATGTTCATACTCTGTTTGTTTATGTGTTTATATTTGGTGTGTTGTTTACAACTGAGATTGTAGAGGCATAGAATTGAATAAGTCAAAGGCATACTTGAAGTTATTGCATTGACTGGCAAATTTTGGTATAATGCTTTGGTATCAAATTTTCTATTCCTTGTTGAAGCATCTCTCTGACTAAAAAAAAAAAAAAATTAAAGCAAATTAAGATTTACAATCAATTATGTCTTTGTCTCCTAAAAACTTCATTGCAACAAATAAAAACACTTTTTTGTTTATAGAGTTTTGGCACTGGTGCTAGCCTTTTTTTTTTTTTTTTAATTAGCTAATATAGCTTCATGTTTCTTTGTGCATATGGAATTTATGAATTATAAGAATTCTTGTGTTAGTGTCATGAGGGCTATGGGTTGAATTTCATGATGGTGTTGTTGTTGGTGCTGGTATTGGTGTTGGTTGGTCCGTGTTTTGCCCCAGCCCTGATGTGAACGTCGAGGCTGATAGCTTCATAGCTAGGTTCCATGATGGTTGGAGGCTTGAGAAGGTGAATTCCATGAGGGAGAATTAAAAGATGGGCTAGCAGGGCCCATTAAGTGGTACATTAAATAACTAAAGATTTGAAGGGATGGGGTTATGATTGTGTTTTTTGATCACCTTTTGGAAACCATAGAAGAAGATTGGAGTTTGAACTACGGTTTGCATCGTTTGATGATTTTTTTTATTGCATTAAACGGGGTATGTATAGGTTAGGGTTATGCCTTTGGTTGAGGTTCTTGTGATGGTGGCTGAGACACAACTACTGGCCTTGGTTCTTGCTCAGATACAAATGATGGGGTTTGAGTAGAAGTGGGACTAGGCTGAGAGGCACAAAAGTATATGCTTTATTATTTTTTTGGATCATTTAAATTCGCCACTATTAAGTTAATAGGATTTTTTATATAATTTTTTTAAACAAAATGAAATTTATTTTTTCAAATTGGATTTATTCATGTTGTTCCCTTTTTCTTTTCTTTTTATATATTTATATTTTGAATATTATCACTTAATACTTATTTATGTAAAGTATGCATAGTATTATGTATTGGTTTGCAACATTAATTAATATTTTTTGCTAATTATTAGTATAATTTTTTATTCCCAACAAATTTTCATTAATCTTTTTTTTTTTTTTTTGGTTTTTAATTGCAAAATTTTGGAACTTTAATTCATGAATTTTCATAATCTTTAAAAAGTCATCATTCTTCCAATATCAATTTTTTTGTGCATTGATTATTTTTACTCTTGAGCCATCACTATAAAATAGGGTTTTTTTTCCTTTGCAATTATCAAACTTATTTGACTAAAATAGTAAAATCAAAGTTGAAAGATAGCTATTTTTTAAAATTTTATTTTAAAGCGGTCTTAGACTCATTTGCAACTTTACAATCTATATGATTCTTTTTTTTTTTTTTAATTCAATTTAATTTTCTTCTTGATTTTTTTTTTCAGGTTTGTCATGAAAGATTTCAAGCATATCCTAAGAAAGGTTTGTAATCATATATAGATTCATTAAATGAAAATTTTATATGCAAATAGTTTGATACATGTAACTAAAAATAATACTATAACACAACTAATAAGAATTATTTATTTTGTTATAATAATTATTAAAATATAATAATTATTTTTACATATATTCTATAAATTTTATCATAAAACCATGCAACGCACGGACCTTTAACTAGTTACTTTAATAAATCTTGAAATACAGTGCGCAATATTTTATTTTTCAGGTAAACAAACACATATATTAAAGAAGCTAAGTCCTTACAAACAGACTCGAAAGAGCATTAGAGTTTCTAAACTCTATAAAAAATGAAAGATGAGGATGTGGTTCCTCATACAAAATTGAGTGTTTTCCATTTTTTTTTTTTTTTTTTTTTTAGGTGTTTTCCTATGCATATGGAGGTATGAACAGATGGAGCCCATGTGGGGAAAAAGCAACTAAAGTTGGCTTTGAAAGTCGAAGAAAACACAAGAACAAGAAGAAAGTGACAGATAAAGGAACAAATTATCGATCACAATTTTTTTTTCAAGTACTCATTCATTATCTTGATGAACTAGGTGCCAATCACATTCATTATTATCACATTTACTAAAAAAAAATTATAATAAAAATTTTATTGTTTTTAATAATTTTTTTATAAAAATAAAGATATTATTGTTTAATTAAGTATCCCAGATTACAAAGTGACATTATTGTTCAATTTTAATAAATTGTGAGATCCAAAGTCGAAAAAAAAAATTGTGAGATTGAGTGAGTGCATTTTGTATTAGATTCCGTGTGCATTTTGGAGGTATTTTCTTATGTATATGGAGGTCTGCATAGATGGAGCCCACGTGTAAAAAAAGCAACTAAAGTTGAGTTTAATAGTCATAGAAAACAAAAAAAGAAAAAGAAAGACAGAAAAAGGAAAAACAGAGAAGCCTAAAAAGATAGGGTGTGGCTCTTGGACATGTGTGCACCATCCAATGTGTCCAGTGGAAATTTTCACTGAACATAAGCCGTGTCCAAAAATATAGAAATACTATGTTAATGAATAGGTAAAATTCTATTTACTATAATCAAATTTGTTTTCTTTTCTAGGAGGTATTATCTTTTTAAGATTAACTTACTTATTTGTATAATAGCATAACTGCATTATTGTATTGAAGAAATTATAGCTATAGAGTGGATGGCCACTTTTTTTTTTTTTTTTTTTTTTTTGAAGAAGAAGCTATAATCTTTATTAGGAAATAGCCAAATCGGCTTGGATTACAGCAAAAATGTGTGGTGAGACATTTTCCATCATGGGTGCCATATATGCTGGTTCTATTTGGCGGAGCGAGGCCCAACTTCTATCGAAGCGGCCACAAGTGGAGACAACCGATCCTACAGCTTCTGCTGCTCCACCCTCTTCCTCGGCTCCTTCTACCTGCGTAGCTAGTGGTGTGACCCTCGAGGCCATCATGAAGTAGCTTCAGTGGATGGAGGCTGACTTTGGTGGTCGTCTTGACTGTCTCATAGATAAGATGTGTCAGATGAACACCCGAATCGGTCGCATTTCCCACAGACAGGCTCTTATGCCTGGCTTTGCTCCTTCACCCTCTCTAGAGCGTCCCACAGCCTCTCCTTCTATGGATGATAAGGATGATGCGGATGATGCTAGCTCTTCTGGTGATGACGAGATGACGACCTCTTAGTGACTTGCCCTTTGTCATTCGTGACCAAAAGGGGGAGTGGTTTTGGTTTGAGAGTAATCTTGTACTTATAGGGAGATTTAGTTTAGGATTTTTTTTTGTTAGGGGGAGTGTGTATAGGTTTGAGGGATGTAGTGAGGTTTATATGTACTTTTCTTTCATTTTAGTTACATTAGCCTCTTGTACACCGGTCTTGTGACTATTTTTATTATGACATACATTGTACTTTATTTTCTTATATATGATGATGATGTATGTTCATTTTTTTTCACCTACCTTTACTTGTGTTGTTTCTTTTCTATCTTTATTTACATTTTTTTTATGTACGCAATCTTTATTTCTGTTTCACATATGATACCTTGATAAGTTTTGTTTAAGTGTTTCAGAAAGACAGGTTGTGAAAGTCTATCATGCCATGAACTCTCTTCTTGCAAAGTTTTTCAAGAGTTTGTAGTAGGGATAGATTTAGTTTGTAATACAACAAGTGGTTATGAGTTGAGTGATTTAAGACTTCTCTCATGATTATTTGTTTTGTTGTAGTTTTGTCACGGATCACCAAAGGAGGAGATTATTAAAGACATATTTTATGTAATTGACTAATTCTTTGACAAAATGCACTTTACTTGTAATTTGGTAGATCTAGGATAGGTTTAAGACTTCAAGAAACATGTTGTTCAAGTCAAGTGTTAAAGCCATGAAAATCTGACTAAGAAACAAGTGAAGAAAGAGCTGTTTACTAAAGCTCGACAGGAGTCTCAACAAAATCCTTTCTATCAAGATTTAATGTTAAAGCTCGACACAAGCTGTTTCTATCGAGACTTATAAAATCAAAACTTCTAGATTTGATTTTCGGCCTATGCTGAAATATGTGTATAGGGTTTCTTTTCTTACAATCCTAGACATATATATGACTTATTTTAAAGGCAGATAGTGCCCTAGTTCATTATTCTCTCTAAAGAAACTACTGCATCTTTACACCAAGGGTTTTGTGATCAAGGAACTTTCTGATCTTCATTGTTGATGAACTGGAGAACTTTGCAGCCAACAACCTCTTCAAGTTGCTGAAGTTAGTTACGTACTGGGATCCGTGCATCATTAGTTAGTCACATACTGGGATTCGTGCATTGAACGAAAAGATTGCTACTACAATACAAGTCCAATTGGGTATTGGAATAAGGGTTCAACTGTAGGCTGGTATTTCGAAATAGGCCAAAGGGTTTGATAAGATTCTTTATACTTGTAACCGCTTATAATTGATAATAGTGGATTCTTGGGAGTGGTGACCTTAAAATCACCCAGTGGGGTTTTGCCTCGGTGATTTTCCCCATTCATAAATAAATCAACTGTGTCAAATTTATTTTTTGCTGCATTTAGATAATTTGGAGATTTGTTTGTGTTACCATGCTATTGCATGTAATTGAACCTAATTAATTAACTTGGGTAATTAATTAATTTGCAAGGGGTCAATTCATTTTAACCCAACATATGTGAATTTTGGAATGGTTGAAAACCCAAATGTGGGGGTTTAGAAACTCAAATTATGGAATTATGATATTTAAGAAGTGTGGGGATATAACCCTCAAAAGAGCCATGAACTCGTAAGGATGCTAATGTGCATCAAAGATGTGCTTGTTAAGGTATTGAGAATTAACATCTAGGGATGTTAAATTCATTGTAATTAAATTCTGTCATGTGTGGTAGATGTCTCAAGTTTAGTCAAGCACATGTGGTGATCCTATTTTGAAAGTATCTTTTTGTGAAATAAAGAGAGTACAAGTGATTTCATTAATTGAGTATGCATCATATAGATGTAAAGTGACTTTCTTAAATAGTGATCTTAGAAAGGAAGTTTGCTTGAAAGACCTACGAGTTTGTACTTCCTTAAATAATTAAATGAAAGTCTTTTATGAATGAGAATCAAGTAGAGAAATATAGTAAAGATGTACACTATAGTAATCTCGTTTTGAGATTAGTGTTGTCTCATTCTATTGAGAATTGTGTTATCTCATTATGTTGAGAACTTGCTTCTTAGATTTTAATATCGTTAAAGAAGCAAAGATACTCTGATTCCAATAATAAATAAAGAAAATACTTGAAGGGTGGATGCATAGCTCGAGTTTGCTAGTGAATTAAGTACATGTTGTATATCATGTATGGAGCAAAACTAGACATTGCCTTCACAATTTGTAGACTTTCAAAGTTTCTAAAATTTAAGGTTGATCACTAGAAAGTAATTAATTGTGATGAATATCTATTATATAGAATATTGAAAATTAATTCTATTATTGATGTGAGTGATAATATTTATGTCTAGTTAAATAATCACTACATTGGGGGGGGGGGGGGGGGAGGTGCTATGTGTAAGCATTAAAGAAATAAGGTGTATTTCTTACTCTATTATAGAATTAAATTGAAAGCATTGATTATAATGGTAACGGGCAATGAAGGAAAATGGCTAAGGTTTTAATAAAGTGTCATGGTCACGACTATAGTAAGCCATTCCTTGTACTGTAGTTGTGAAACCACAATGCGTATGGTATACATGAGTTGTATACAAAGTGAACTTCTAAAACAAGAATACGTAAGACAAGTCAAGTGTGGTAAGACTAGTCCATTGCCTACATAAATTCAAAATAGGTTTTTTACCGAAGTGTGTCTCGAGACTTGGTAAGGATAACATCCATTTGAATGAGATTAAAACCCTTCTTTTAAGAGAATCACCAATAGTGGGAACCCAACTTCGAATTGATTTAATCCAAGAGGTTTAAAGGGTAACAACAAACTATTGATACATGGTTAGTAAGAGCACTAAATTTGTATTTCATTCAGGATGAATTAGTGCAGACTATTACGATGAAAATAAAGGATAAGTTTTGAATTCTTAATGAAGTTGATAAATCATAAATGTCTGTGTAACAGAGATATAAGAAGGAACTTCATCTTTGTGAACATAGGAGTGGCGCCGCTTCTTAGCTAGAGTAAAATGGTTTTTTCTTGTACATGTTCACTAAACCGGGAAGAGCACAAGGTCATAATAGTGCTAACAACATGGATTTCTAAATGTGTTGTGGATATTTTCATGTGTGTTGTTTCCGATTTCAACACATAAGAGTTTTGGTTTAAGCACCAAGCCACCATTAACTCTATTGATTTCTTGAGCAATTACATTAAAGGGAGGTTTAAGTTGAAAGACACCTTCCATTATACATGATAGAATATCAATCAAGTAAAACATATATTATTACAACCTAGTGGGGGATTGTTGTATATATATAGGTATCTACAATGACGAAGCCAGAAATTTATCTTTGGGGGGGCCATATATAAATTTTGTGTGTGTGTATGTGTGTGTGAAATGTAAAATAGTAACATACAATACTTCATAACTAAATATGTGCTATAAATAAAAATATATTTAATTAAAATTAAACAATCATGAGACAAGATTGAAAAAACAATTTAATATCTTTAATCGACTATGAAACACAATAATATTAAAGTTAAACATCTTTGTCGAAAACATGTGTATATACTGTTTATAATATATTGATTATTATAATAATACAAAATATATTATAAAGAACATAAAAAAGAAAGCAATAAAAAGTAAAATCAAAAAATCAAAACAAAAACAATTACAAATACCTTGAAAGAGTTAAAAACAATGTACATGGGTTAGCCAGTCTCACTCTCAGTTAGGGGTATAGTCATAGGGATTCACATCAGGTGCAATACCTAGGGTATTGCACCTGGTGCAATACCTCCACTTCCCTCACAATTTTTTTAACTTTTTTAACTTTTTAACTTTAACCTTTTTACTCTTTTTAAATATATTTTATTTAATGGCTGAGATTGAAAGTTGCTTTTTCAATCTTTCAATCTCAGCCATTGATTAGGTATTGCACCAGGTGCAATACCCTAGGTATTGCACCTGATGTGAATCCATAGTCATAGATAGAGCACTGCACATTGCAAAGACTCAGTCAGGGATGAAGGGCCTGCTACGGCACGAAGCTTTACAAATTGAGTCACAATTGAGGGGCCCACGGCGCTGAGTCACTGACAATGACAGTGACAAATTGAGTCACTCTTTCTTGTCTTGTTTGAACACATAGTTTATTACACTACTAAATAACTTTTACTTTTAATCAAAGGGAGGAAAAGGAAAGAACTGAAATCTGAAAAGATAAAAAATTTTAAAAAATTAAAAAATAAATAATAAAAAAAAAAGAAGAAAGAAGGCTTAGTAGCGAGAAGAAGCCAAACTGGCAAGGAAGAAGGCAAACTGGCAAAGAAGAAGGCAAATAACTGAAACAGTGGCAGCACATCAACAAAGGCCAAGTCCCCAACGAAGACAGAGAGAGCAAGAGAGAAAGAGTTACCTGCGTGAGAAACACTGTGAGGGAGACTTGTGGTGCAGCACATCAACAAAATTTCTAACTTTTCAATTTTCTAGCTGTGTACAAGTAAGGCCTAAATATGTTGGGATGAAATTTTTTTCCTTTTATTTGTTGAGGTAATTGTTAAAATACCTATTTTTTGATGTAATTGACATATGTATTTGCGGATTGTATTTTATTTAAATGAAAATTATGTTTATTATTAGACTTTCTTAAATATATATATAAATATATATATATATATATATATATATATATATATATGTATATCATTAGGAATGGAGGGCAAAATGATAAGGTTATTTCAAAAATTTTAAATTTTTTAAATTTTTTGAAATTTTTTGAATTTTTTTTGGGGGGGGGGGGGGGGTTAAGGCCCCCTTCGGTCCTCAAGTGGCTCCGCCATTGGGTATATATAAGGATAGGTTGTAATAATAATATAAGGTTGGAGAGTATTCATTTGTAAAATGAATAAAGTGAAAAATTCGAGTACTAAAACTTTCTTTGTGAAAATTCAAGTTCCATATATATATATATATGAAAATGTGTTTATTGAAAGGACATAACCTTTCATATTGGATATATATCGAAAATACCTTTTGATGAAAAAGTGTCTATTGAAATGACACAACCTTTCATATTAGATATATATCAAAAATGTCTTTTGACCAAAAGGTACCTCTTGAATGAAAAGGTACCTATTGAAGGGTTATAATCATTTGGGTATAAATAGTGGCTTATATGCACTTGATAACTACTTTTTCTCTCCCAAAAAGTTAGGGTATGTTTGGTAACTGTTTTTTCCTCTTATTTTCTGTTTCCATAAACAATTTTCTATTTTTGAGACTAAAAAACTTGTTTGGAAACCTAAAATAGACAGAAAAATCAAAAACTATTCTCAAAACTCAATTTGTGAAGAAAACTGAAAACATACAAAATGCTATTTTCAGTTTCTAATTTTCAAAAGTCAATAAAAACACGCATTTAATTTAATAAATCTGTCTTATTTAATGAGTTAGCATTAGAGTTCAAATCCTAATAACAACATATTTTAGTATTTTCTATTTTTTTCTTCAAAAACTATCTTTTTAATTTCAACTAACCAAACATGTTTTTTATTTTAAAAATACAAGAAAATTGTTTTTTCTTTATATTTCCAAAAACAAGTTTTTGAAAATAGAAAAAAAAAATTGTTACCAAACATAACCTTAGTTTCTAAGAAACACAAGAAATCCTGTGGGTATTCTCTAAATTTGCTATTTGTAAAACCCAATAAACTTGGTTGTATCTTAGGAACAAGTTTGTAGAAACCCTTTAGCAACTTGAATATGGGGACAAATATTATTTAAGGATAATATTCAATTATGCCTCCAAGTCAATTACTAATTTCTATTTACTTGATATGTTCATTTTGTTCATTTATTATTACTCCTTGATTTGGTGAAGCCCCCGACAAGGGATAGCCAAATCACACTAGAATATTATTTGTTTTTTGTATAAGGATTGGGAAGTATGTAAATTCAAAACTCGATATATTATTTTTTATAGACTTGAAGTTTTGGAAGGACCTGAAAAGAATCTTTTGAACTTAGAAGGTTGGGAAGATTCCAAACCTGCCTTACTAAACCTATTATCCTTTTAAGATTTTGAAATACTTTCCCTAATCTGGTAATAATATGAAGTCAACAGTATTTAAGAACTTTTTTTGGGGGGGGGGGGGGGGGGGGGGGTCAGAACATAAAAGATTTTGGAATTGCTGTTATAGGTTACCCCAGCCTCTTATAAAAAGATTTTTGGAATTGCACTTGTATTTGTCATGGAATTGGAAGTACTTCCAATTCCATATGGACAAATATTACTAGTTAATGGGTGTGTTAATTTTTATTTCATACGGACAAATATTACTTCTAAACTAGTTTAGAGGAATCTCTCTTAGTCCACTATGTAGAGATTTATAAGACTATTCATAATTATATTTGCATTATTTAAACAAGTCACATAATTTATTTAAAAAGTCATGTAACTAAAACTACACAAAAATTATTTTTTCAATTGCTATATCTTTTTTTTTTATATCTATCTCTATAGTTCGTTGAAGCAGTTTTGTAGTAATAGTATATATAGGACATGATTTCTAATTTTTCGAATGCAAGCAATATCATACTTATAACAAAACTTCCATAAGTAATTGAGACCTACATATTATAATTTTTTTTTTTTTTTTTTTTTTTGGAACGAAAGGTTAGAATTTTATTAAATTAAACTCTAGTGTTTACAAGTATGGCCAAACTAAAACAGAATGGCATTGGGGGGGGGGGGGGGGGGGGGGGGTATATGGTGAGTGTGCAAACTACATCTTAGTCAGACCCCTGATAGAGTGAATTACAAAATCTATCCAATAATAGGCAGAACCAAAAAAGCTAGCTCTAACATCATATCTACTGTGCTGCCACAAGGTATTGGTACTCGGTCAACAATCCTACTGCACTTTCCATGATCCACCGTGGCTGTGACTGAACATGCCGGAAGTAGTATCTATTTTGTGCATTCCAGATACTCCAAGCAATGATTGCCCACCTATCTAGTTCTGATGGCTCCAACGTTTCCTGCATGTGTTTAAAGAGCAGGAAGAAGTCAACCACATCGTTGCTACATTTCTGTACTTGCCCTCTGACCAGTGCCATACATTTCTTGTGAACGGGCATTTCCAAAGTACATGTGCAACTGTCTCAAGTTCCTGGCGGCAGAACTCGCATGTTGCCTCGACCTGGACCTTTCTGCGGCACAAGTTTTCCTTCATTGGTAGACAGTTTGAGCATGCCCTCCATAGAAATGTTCGCACCTTAGGTGGTACGTTGAGCTTCCAAATTTTTCCCCATGTAACACCATGTGCCCGAACTGAAGAGTGTTCAGCCAAGGCAGTGGATTTCAGTCGCAGAGCTACTCTGTATGCTGTCCTCACAGAGAATGTTTTTGATTTATTCTCAATCCAGATAAGTGTGTCCTGGGAGTCAAGATGGTTGAGGGGAAGAAATTAAATTTGTGTACAAGTTCTTGGGGTGAATGTTGCTACCAGTTTGCCTCTGTCCCACTGCCGTGAACTCTGGTCTATCAACTCACACACCTTCATCTCTGTATTGAGCTCATGTAAGAAAACTAGTGCATTTGGGAGCCATTTATGTGTGGTAACCCCGATTCTGCTACCATCCCCAATTTGCCATGTGGACCCTTCCCTTACCACATCTCTTGCAGCCAACAGTGACCACACAAATGACGAATTAGAGCCCAACTCTGCCATCAAGAAGCTACCGTTAGGAAAGTACCTTGCCTTGTACACCCTACAAAAGAGTGAATGTTCATTATGAAGAAGCCTCCATGCTTGCTTAGCCAACATTGCCAAATTGAAAGCCGATATGTCTCGAAATCCCATGCCTCCCTTTTTCTTATCTTTACACAATTTTTTTCCAATTAATCTAATGGATCTTCTTTTCATCCTTGGTTTGACCCCACCAATAACTTGATAGGAGGGAGTTAATTTTGTCACAAATGGCATTTGGCAGTTTGAATAGACACATGGAGTAGTTGGGTATAGCTTGGGCAACCGTCTTAATCAGTATCTCCCGACCTGCTTTGGATATAAGCTTTTCCTTCCACCCCATCACCCTTTTAGTGATTTTTTTCTTGAAGCTCCTTAAAGGTGTTAACCTTTGATTTTCCACTCACCATTGGTAGTCCCAAATATTTTTCACAATCCGTCATAGTGCTTGCCCCCATTATCTGTTGTATAGCCCTTCTCACATCCAGTTTGGTGTTAGTGCTGAAGAACAAAGATGTTTTTTGTCTATTGATAGCTTGACTAGATGCAGCTTCATAAGTCCCCAATAGATTAAGTAAACTTTGACACTCCTCCATAGTGGCTCGGCAAAATAAGAGGCTATCATCAGCAAACAAAATGTGAGAGATACACACCCATGTTGGCTGGATTTTATACCTCTCAAATTGTGGCTCTCTTCAACTTTTCTTAGCATGGCAGACAAGCCTTCAGCACAAAGCAGGAACAAATATGGGGAAAGTGAGTCACCCTGCTTTAGTCCTCTTGATGGTTTAATGAATTCACGTGGCTCCTTATTGATTAGGACTAAATATTAGGCTGTTGTGATTGTCTCCATGGCTAATTGAACCCATTTGGGATCAAAACTCGACTTTAACATTATTTGGGGTAAAAAGCCCCACTCCACTCAGTCATAAGCCTTGCTAATGTCTAGCTTGACTACCATTTGTCCCATCCTTCCTTTTCTTCGATTCCTCATCCTGTGTAACAACTCATATACTATAGTAGTATTATCAGTGATAAGCCTATTAGGTACAAAAGCACTTTGTTCATTAGATATCACCATAGGGAGGACATGTTTCAAACGGTTAGCTACAACCTTGGAAACAATTCTGGATATTACATTATCCAAACTTATGGGCCTATAATCAGACATGTTTTTCAATTCATTGTTCTTTGGGATTAGTACAATATGTGTAAAATTCATTTATGCAACATGTGGCCAGAATTTAAAACTGAAAGAACTACTATTGTAACATCTTGACCAACTATATGCCAATACTTTTGAAAAAAGAAAGGGGGCATACCATCTGGTTCAGGGGATTTTGAGGGGTGCATCTAAAACAACGCTTGCTTGACTTCCTCAGAGCTGTACCTTTGGAGTAAGGTTGTGTTCATAGCTGGAGTGACTACGTGATCCACTGCGTTCAATACCCCACTAAAATCTGCGGGGTTGGAGGAGGTGAATAAATCCTGGAAGTAGTTGATGGCTGTCTCAGCAATCTGATCATCGAAATGGCACCATACCCCGATTTGAGAAGTGATTCCAGAAATATGGTTTTTCCTACGTCGTTGGCTGGCTCTTTGGTGGAAAAACTTTGTGTTTTTGTCGCCTGCCGGTAACCAAATGGATCTTGACCTCTAACGCCAATAAACTTCATCCTGGTGGAGGAGTGCATTGATCTTATTTTTCAATGCTTTGATTGTTGGCTGGTTTGCTGGATCATTTTGTAATGATAATTCCTCCAAGACCGACTGCCTCTCTTGTATTTTTGTTTTAAAATTCCCTACTGTGTTGCGGCTCCACTTAATCAGGTCTTGCCCACATTGTTTAATCTTCTCAAACAGCCAAAACATAAGGCTACCAACCCCACTCTCGGCCTCCCAAACAACCCGGACCACCTCTTCACACCCTTCATGATGTGCCCACTTTTCCTCAAACCTTCTTGGTATTTTTTTCTGCCTACATATTTGGTTAGGCATGGATATATTGATAATTATCGGATTGTGATCAGAATAGGAAGATTGGATATGAATGACCTTTGCATAGGGAGAAAAATATCTCCATTCTGATGTTGCACATGCTCTATCCAACCGTTCTTGAACAAAAGCATCCCCAGGGCGTCCATTATTCCATGTGAAAATATTTCCTTGAAAACCCAAGTCCACCAAACCACAGTGGAGAAGTGCAGCTTGAAATTCTATCATTGGTTGTTGTTGTTTTGGTAGGCATCCCTACTTCTCTGAAGATTGTAAAATCTCGTTGAAATCGCCACACATAACCATGGGGTTTAAACTCTTGTGTGCAGGTGTTTTAGGGGTTGCCAAGATTCCCTCTTCCTTTGTTCCTCCGGCCTTCCGTAAAAACCTGTTAATCTCCATGGTGGGTCTGATCCATTCAGTATGAGTGCATCGATGTGATTGGGTGAGTAGGTTTGTATGTGTAAATCCACATCCTCCTTCCACGGTAATGCCAAGCCACCTCTTCTCTGTTCACTTGGTACAACTAACATGCAGTGGTAGGGTAATCTATGATAAATGCTTTGTCAAGATAGTGTGTTGTGATTGGATCTCTTGTCTTGGGAATCTATTCTTGTGATTTTTTATTTTTTATTTTTGTATAACTTACTTAAAAAAAAAAAAAAAAAAAAAAAAAAAAAAAAAAAAAAACTGAAATTACAAAATGACACCTTTTATGAACGATCATATTACTATTTATTAAAACTGTTTATTTTTCAGAATTATTGACAACCTTACAGTTTTTTATACAAGCCATTGACAACTCAATGCAACTATTAGTTTATAATATCATTTTTTTATAATTTAAAATAAATTTGTAATCGCTTGGGTACATGTAATGAAAGTTCAATTTTGGCTTGAGTAATTGGTACTATTTATTTTAGTAGTAACTCCTCTCAGATTTAACAACACAATTATTTGTATTATATATTTTTTGGTATTTCAAACATCATAGTAACTATACACGTAGTCTCATGCGGCTTCTCGGAAGAATCTTGGCTTAGAAAAATGACTAAGAGCATCAGCAATAATAGAGGTGTTAATAAGATAAGTTATTAGTTCTTATATATGATCTTCGATTCTCAACCAAAAAAAAAAAAAAAAAGTTCTTAGAAAAATTACTAAGAAATGAGATTTGGTCAAGGACGGAGACATACTTGGGCTTTTCAATTTTTTTTTTTTTTTAAATTACTAGTATAGATATAGGTACTACTTTTAGCAATTTTGTTATTTAAATTACACTTTGCCTCCCTAAACAATATAGTTGATTCTTTTAAAAGTAATGCTATAACCACAAATTTTTCTACAATATTTTTACAAACTGTTAAGGTAGAAATTATTACTAGTTCACATCCGGGCTCGCTACTTACATCACTTTTTTACTTAACAATAATTACTCATTGTGGGGCCCGGCCCATAAATAATGGGCTATTCCAAATTCAGGCCCGTCCGAGGAGCGTCCTGTCCGAAGAGAAACCACGTATGAAGCATTACTCAATCCCATAAACGCCAAGGAAACCTGTCCGAGGAGTAACTACTCCTCGGACATCACGAAGCCCAGACGAGGAACTCTCCCCAGCCACTTCAGTTCATCCTCCCAACATATAAAATGAATAAAATCCAAAATATCCCATGAAGAGCTACCACCACATTAATTGCGCCCTAACCACCCTCTTGGCCGCATTAATGAGGAAATGACCCCTGAACAGTACCGCCTTGGCCTCTGCAACTCACATGGGGAGAGATGAAGGCGTCTGATGGGACAGCCACTCAAGTAGGTGCTTAGATAGTCAACAAGTGTAGGGTTGAGATGAGAGAAGGGAACTATATAATGTAGTGGAGTCCCTTAGAGAAGGGGACGAAAAATTCTGTATGAAGAACTAAAGAAATAAACTTATACGTGAGAGATCCATTTTCGTGTCTTTATTTTCTGCAACCATATTGCCCATGCATCAGACTGAACAGACTCGCTGAGGCCAAGTTCTTTGACCCATCCTCTACAAATATTTATTGTGGGTTGCGCTTTGGGCCAGGGCCTGATCAATCGAATTTGGGCCAGGAAAATCGTGCAACTACAATTGGCGCCGTCTGTGGGAAGAACTAGAGCATCAGCTAGCACAACGGTCAAGCATGGCAGAACTAGGTCCGCACCAGGAGAGTCCTCACCAGGCTGACTCCCAACAGACACAACCCGCCGAGTCCCAGAGGCAAAATAACCCCGTCAACCCAGGTCACAGGGGAAATCGTGAGGGAAGTGTGCATATTATCCGGACAAGCCAGAGTCACACTCAGATAGGTAGTCACGTGTCCCAGAAGCGAAATAGTCACCAGGCCATGCAACGAGAGATAGATGATCTGAAGAGGAAGCTACGACGAGCACAGCGAAGGCGATCTCCTTCAGACTCAGACAAGTCCTCTAATGCGGAGGATGTGAGTTACCGACGGAGGTCAAGGACCCCACCAAGTGAAACCTTTACCTACGAAAAGGAACCACGCCCTGTGCGGAAGTATGAGAGCACACCTAGTAAGGGTTCGGGAAACGACACCATGAAGAAGGCGTTGGATCAGGTTTCAAGGTCCCCCTTCACGTATAGAATTGAAGGGGCTGAGCTGCCTCGACGGTTCAACCAACCAGCATTCGCCATCTACAGCGGTCGATCAGACCCGGTAGAGCATGTGAGTCAATTTAACCAAAAGATGGCGATCTACTCGCAAAATGAGGCCCTTATGTGTAAAATCTTCCCGTCCAGCTTGGGATCAATGGCGATGAGGTGGTTCAACGGCCTGAAGACAAATTCCATAAGCTCTTACAAGCAGCTCACTCGGGATTTCTGCTCTCGCTTTATCACCAACACCAGAGTCCCCAGGCCCCTCGGTTCGCTATTGTCCTTGTCCATGCACGAGGGAGAGACTCTGAAAGCATACTCCGATAGATACTGGGAAGTATATAATGACCTGGATGATAACCACGATACTGTCGCTATCAGCACATTCAAAAGCGGCCTCCCCACCGACCATGGCTTAAGGAAATCCCTCACTGGTAAACCGGTTGCCAACGTTGATCAGTTGAGGGATAGGATAGACAAGTACAAAAGAGTGGAGGAAGATCAGCTGCAAGGGAGGGGGAAGGAGAAGGTTATCCACCCCAAAGCAAATGATTTCAGGTCGGAACGGCACAATCATGGTCAGCCGAGGAGAGATTTTTCGCGACAGGCTGGGCAAAGTAACCCGCAAACAGTGAATGCCATATTCAGAGAGCCCGTACAACAGGTACTGGAGAAAGTAAGAGATGAACCCTATTTCAGGTGGCCGGGAAAGATGGCTGGAGAACCTTCCAAACGTAACCAGAACCTGTACTGCCACTATCATCAAGACCATGGGCACACTACTGAGGACTGCAGGAATCTGTGGAATCATCTGGATCAGTTGGTCCGAGAAGGAAAGTTACGTCACCTGCTGCACCCGTCGAGTGGCCACACCGGCCAAGCAACACAAGAGCCTCGAAAGGACGTGACCTTAAGACCACCCACCGGGACGATACATGTCATCTTCGCTGCACCAGGAAGAACGGGACCACCCATCCCCAGGGTCTTAGCTGTTGATCGGCTCCCCTCCGGGAGCAGGCAGAGGGAACACAAAAGGTCAAAAAAGGGAAGCTCCTTGATACTGGGGTTCTCGGATGAGGATAAGAGAGGAACTATTCAACCTCACGATGATGCCTTGGTGGTCACTCTGAGGATTGGGGGCTTTGACGTGAAAAGAGTGTTGGTGGATTCGGGAAGTGCAGTAGAGATAATGTACCCTGATCTATACAAGGGGCTGAACCTGAAGCCAGAAGATTTGGCAGTTTATGACTCCCCCCTTCTTAGCTTCGAGGGAAGAATGGTTACGCCAAAAGGACAAATCCGACTACCCATACAGACTGGGACGGAGGTGGTGGAAGTGAATTTTATCGTCGTCGACGTTTACTCACCCTACACCGCGATAGTCGCCAGGCCATGGATCCACGCCCTGGAAGCCGTAACCTCCACACTTCATCAGAAGGTGAAATATCCATCCAAAGGACAAGTGGAAGAGATCCGAGGAGATCAGGCCGTATCCAGGCAGTGTATGGTGGCCGCCGTCTTACATCGGCCCCATGCCGAGTCCTCGGCCCCTGAAAGCTTATAGCAATCAGCCGCCTCGGCAGAGCAAGACGACGGACTGGCCGAGGAGATAGGGTGTGAAAGTTTAGATAAAATCGCTGTCAATGACGACCCGGAGAAGTTCTTTCTGGTCGGCTCGGAATTGCCCTCTCAAGAAAAGGAGGAACTGGTCGGATTTCTTAGAGAAAATGTCGACGTGTTCGCATGGGAAGCCTACGACGCCCCGGGCGTCGATCCCAGCCTTATTTGTCACCACCTGAACGTCAACCCCTCTTCCACTCCGAAGAAGCAGCCACCCCGACGCCCTTCAAAGGAACATGCTAGTGCCGTAAAAGACGAAGTGGCAAAGCTAAAAAGAGCGGGGGCTATCAAAGAGGTCTTTTACCCAGAGTGGCTGGCAAACACGGTGGTGGTAAAGAAGAAGACAGGGAAATGGAGGGTCTGCGTAGACTTCATGGACCTGAACAAGGCATGCCCAAAGGACCCATTCCCCCTACCCCGAATTGATCGATTGGTGGATGCAACCGTGGGGCACCCTCGAATGAGCTTCCTGGACGCCTTCCAAGGCTATCATCAGATACCCCTTGCGCTAGAGGACCAAGAGAAAACGGCTTTCATGACGCCCATCGGAAACTATCATTACAAGGTGATGCCGTTTGGACTAAAGAACGCAGGCTCAACCTACCAAAGAATGATGACTCGGATGTTTGAACCACAACTGGGCAAGATCATTGAGGTTTATATAGATGATATGGTCGTCAAGAGTAGAAGGGCGTCCGAGCACGTGAAGGACCTCGGAACAATCTTCACCATATTAAGGGAGCACCGGTTGCGGCTGAATGCCTCCAAGTGTTCATTCGGGGTCGGGTCTGGGAAATTCCTAGGGTATATGGTCACCCACAGGGGAATAGAAGTAAGTCCCGATCAGATCAAAGCCATTAACAGCCTACAGGCTCCTCGGAATCCGAAGGAAGTACAGAAGCTCACTGGTATGATTGCGGCATTGAACCGGTTCATATCGAGATCAGCGGATCGATGTCGGCCTTTCTACCTCCTGATAAACAAGTGGAAAGAGTTTGCATGGTCAGAGGATTGCGTTCAGGCTTTCCAGCAACTTAAAGACTACCTGTCCCGACCACCCATCATGTCCAGCCCTGAGGCGGATGAGGTGCTGTTTGCCTACATCGCCGTTGCTCCCCACGCTGTAAGCCTGGTACTGATACGGGATGATAATGGGGTGCAGCGACCGGTGTACTATGTGAGCAAATCACTACATGAGGCCGAGGTGCGATACCTACCTTTAGAAAAGGCAATTCTGGCAATAGTGCATGCAACCCGAAAACTTCCTCATTACTTTCAGGCGCACACGGTCATCGTTCTGACTCAGCTTCCCCTCCGAGCAGTGCTTCGAAGCGCTGACTATACAGGAAGGATCGCCATGTGGAGTGCGCTCTTGGGAGCCTTTGATATAAAATATATGCCCAGATCCTCCATCAAAGGGCAGGTCCTCGCAGACTTGGTAGCGGAGTTTGCTGAGCCCTCCATGGAAACAATAGCCGAGAAGAGGGACATGGATGGGAAGTCGGTTGGTGCGATCTCAACAGGGAGGAACACGCATTGGAAGATCTACGTAGATGGCGCAGCCAACCAGAGAGGGTCAGGAGTTGGGATAGTTTTAATATCCCCGGACGGTGCTGCCATTGAAAAATCATTAAGGCTCGGATTCTCGGCTACGAACAATGAAGCCGAATACGAAGCCTTACTTCAAGGGATGACGATGGTTCAAAGGTTGGGCGGAAAAATGTTAGAAGCGTTCTCGGACTCCAGACTGGTAGTCGGACAGGTGATGGGTGAGCTGGAAGCCCGAGATACTAGGATGCAAGAGTATCTGGGACAAGTCAAGCGGCTGCAGACGAATTTTGAGTCCTTCAATCTGACACACATTTCCAGGAGTGGCAACACCCATGCGGACTCGCTGGCCACTCTCGCCACGTCCTCGGCACATAATCTGCCGCGAGTGATCCTGGTTGAAGATCTAGCCCAGGCAAGTCCCATCAGTAGAGGCCCTGCCAGAGTCCACCAGATCAGAAAGAGTCACAGCTGGATGGATCCCATAAAGAACTTCCTGCAAAACGATGTCTTGCCGGAAGAAAAATTGGAAGCCGAGAAGATACGAAGGAATGCTCCTCGGTTTTGGCTGTCAGAGGACCACAAACTATATCGGCGCTCCTATTCTGGACCGTACCTACTCTGCGTACACCCAGAAGAATCCGAATCTCTGCTTGAGGAGTTACACGAGGGGATTTGTGGAAGTCATACCGGAGGGAGATCGCTGGCACACAGGGCACTTACCCAGGGGTACTGGTGGCCGAACATGCAGAGAGAGGCCCAAGAATACGCTAAGAAGTGCGATCAGTGCCAAAGATTCGCCCCGAATATCCACCAACCCGGAGGAGTTCTCAACCCCCTCTCGAGTCCATGGCCGTTCGCACAATGGGGCCTTGATCTAGTTGGACCCTTCCCCAAGGCCGCAGGGAACAAGCGATACATAATAGTCGGAACGGACTACTTCACTAAATGGGTGGAGGCCGAACCATTGGCCAACATTAGGGACGTGGACGCCCAAAAATTCATCTGGAAGAACATCATCACCCGCTTCGGGACCCCGCGTACGCTCATTTCCGACAATGGTCTGCAGTTCGACAGTAAAAACTTTAGGGAGTATTGCCGCGAGTTTGGAATCATCAACCGATATTCCACCCCCGCCTACCCTCAGGGAAATGGACAGGTCGAAACCGTGAACAAGGTCATAGTGAACGGACTGAAGAGGAGGTTGGACGAGGCGAAGGGGAGATGGGTAGAAGAACTCCCCCATGTCTTATGGACTTATCGGACAACGCCGCGACGATCGACCGGTGAGACCCCCTTCTCGATGACTTACGGGGCTGAGGCCGTGCTCCCGATTGAGAACAACTTTCCCACACTGAGGTCTAGATCGTTTACCCCAAGCGATAACGACGAGTTATTGGAACGGAGTCTGGACCTAGCCGAAGAAAGAAGGGAAAAAGCGATGATTCATGTGGCCTATTATCACAAGAAGCTGAGACAAGGGTATGATGCTAACGTCAAACCACGGCCTCTGGGGCCAGGTGATCTCGTAATGAGGAAGATTCTTGGCAGCGCAAAGAACCCCTCTTGGGGCAAGTTGGGGCCCAATTGGGAGGGACCATACCGTGTCACATCCGTGGCCGGAATAGGCGCCTACTACCTAGAAGATTTAGATGAAAAAGCTGTACCTCGACCATGGAATGTAAATAACCTCAGAAGATATTATTATTAATGAAAATGGCTTAGCACACGTTTTCTTTCATGATTATCCGCTGCTTGCTGGGCTACTGACAACTATTCATAGTTTTAAACAGAACCCAAGTCCTGCATGGCTCCTCGGACCACAGACTTGGGGGAAATTATTACTAATATAAGTTTTAAACAGAACCTAGTCCTGCATGGCTCCACGGACCACAGACTAAGGGGAAATTAATACTTAAGGCAACTATTCATAGTTTTAAACAGAACCCAAGTCCTGCATGGCTCCTCGGACCACAGACTTGGGGGAAATTATTACTAATATAAGTTTTAAACAGAACCTAGTCCTGCATGGCTCCACGGACCACAGACTAAGGGGAAATTAATACTTAAGGCAACTATCCATAGTTTTAAACAGAACCCAAGTCCTGCATGGCTCCTCGGACCACAGACTTAGGGGAAATTATTACTAATATAAGTTTTAAACAGAACCTAGTCCTGCATGGCTCCACGGACCACAGACTAAGGGGAAATTAATACTTAAGGCAACTATCCATAGTTTTAAATAGAACCCAAGTCCTGCATGGCTCCTCGGACCACAGACTTGGGGGAAATTATTACTAATATAAGTTTTAAACAGAACCTAGTCCTGCATGGCTCCACGGACCACAAACTAAGGGGAAATTAATACTTAAGGCAACTATCCATAGTTTTAAACAGAACCCAAGTCCTGCATGGCTCCTCGGACCACAGACTTGGGGGAAATTATTACTAATATAAGTTTTAAACAGAACCTAGTCCTGCATGGCTCCACGGACCACAGACTAAAGGGAAATTAATACTTAAGGCAACTATCCATAGTTTTAAACAGAACCCAAGTCCTGCATGGCTCCTCGGACCACAGACTTGGGGGAAATTATTACTAATATAAGTTTTAAACAGAACCTAGTCCTGCATGGCTCCACGGACCACAGACTAAGGGGAAATTAATACTTAAGGCAACTATCCATAGTTTTAAACAGAACCCAAGTCCTGCATGGCTCCTCGGACCACAGACTTGGGGGAAATTATTACTAATATAAGTTTTAAACAGAACCTAATCCTGCATGGCTCCACGGACCACAGACTAAGGGGAAATTAATACTTAAGGCAACTATCCATAGTTTTAAACAGAACCCAAGTCCTGCATGGCTCCTCGGACCACAGACTTGGGGGAAATTATTACTAATATAAGTTTTAAACAGAACCTAGTCCTGCATGGCTCCACGGACCACAGACTAAGGGAAAATTAATACTTAAGGCAACTATCCATAGTTTTAAACAGAACCCAAATCCTGCATGGCTCCTCGGACCACAGACTTGGGGGAAATTATTACTAATATAAGTTTTAAACAGAACCTAGTCCTGCATGGCTCCACGGACCACAGACTAAGGGGAAATTAATACTTAAGGCAACTATCCATAGTTTTAAACAGAACCCAAGTCCTGCATGGCTCCTCGGACCACAGACTTGGGGGAAATTATTACTAATATAAGTTTTAAACAGAACCTAGTCCTGCATGGCTCCACGGACCGCAGACTAAGGGGAAATTAATACTTAAGGCAACTATTCATAGTTTTAAACAGAACCCAAGTCCTACATGGCTCCTCGGACCACAGACTTGGGGGAAATTATTACTAATATAAGTTTTAAACAGAACCTAGTCCTGCATGGCTCCACGGACCACAGACTAAGGGGAAATTAATACTTAAGGCAACTATCCATAGTTTTAAACAGAACCCAAGTCCTGCATGGCTCCTCGGACCACAGACTTGGGGGAAATTATTACTGATATAAGTTTTAAACAGAACCTAGTCCTGCATGGCTCCACGGACCACAGACTAAGGGGAAATTAATACTTAAGACAACTATTCATAGCTTTAAACAGAACCTAAGTCCTGCATGGCTCCTCGGGCCACAGACTTGGGGGAAATTATTGCTTATGGTAGATTGGGAGATCATTACTTAAAGGAAACCATTTTAATACGTGCGCGCAGTCTGGCACCATCGCAACCCTCAGATGCGCAGCCCAAAAACCCATTTTTATCTTGACCGTTTATCTGTATCTACATAGTTGCAAATGTTTAAAGAGGAGCGCTACTGACGTGCATCCATAGTAAGCAAAACGAACATTTTATATTAATATTCCGAGTACATTAGAAGGAGAGGTCCTTACAAAAGAGCGGGAAAATTGGACGACTCTCGGTCAAAAAAGGAAAGAGTACAAAGATCAAAAGCCTAGAAGGCTAAGCCTCAGCAGGAGGATCTCCTTTCTGCTCGGGCTGAGGAGGCGGAACCTCGATGGTAGAGTCTACGACGGGATCATCCGCCATATTGGGCACAAGGACAGCATCAGGCGTCGCCAGATCCTGCTCAGAGGCAGCTTGGACACCATCAGGATGCGCTCGGATCTCTTTAGGATAGAAGATGCTCTCGGGCAGTCTCAGCACCGAGTCAGCAGGAACTCCTGCAGCGTCGAGGGCACGAGACCATGAGATATCGCAATACTCCCGGCATACCTCGGGGATTTCCTCGGATAGCCTGGCCTCCGTCTCTTCGGCCCCGAGCTGGCGTGCGGCACTCTTCTCAGCCTCTGTGGCCTCTCGGATCAGTTGGGCCTCCTCTTTGGCCCGTCGCAGCTCATCCTCGACCCTTTGCAGAGCGGTCTTGAGATCCTGCACTGCCTGTTTCTCGGTGGCAAGGTTAATCTGGGTCGAGAACAGCTCCTTGCGCTGGTCCTCCGCCTGGGCCTCAGCACTCTTCAAACCAGCCTCTGCAGACTTGCGCCGGTTCTCCGACTCCTTGAACTTGTCCATAAGTTCAGTGTAATCGTGCTGGAGGGACCCCAAGGTTTTCTCCACCTCCGCTCGCGCCTGGTTCTCGACCTCAGCCCGACTACTGTTACCACGGCAAAATTCCTCAGCCACGAACACCTGCTGGGTAATCTACAAACGAAACAAGATTGCTGTAATCTAAGGTCAAATAAATTAATGAAACAGTAAAAGGATTACTTACCATCGCGAGATCCCTTTTAAGGGATAGGAAGATCTCGGGCTGAGAGAACCGCCTATAAGCCTCCATATCCCGAGGAAGGAGTAGGGGCTGCTCTAAGGCCTCGGCCACGTAGCCCGCCCGGCCTCGATTGTACTCTCGGATCGAAGCATTGTAGGGAATGGCCACCCCATCCAGCTCCAATCTGGGGCCCCATACACGCGGGGTAGCACGTACATCCGCAAGAGTCTCCTCGTCTCGACTCTCCGAGGAGTTGCCCCTTCTGCTCCTTGGCGCGCGAGTGGTTTTTTGCTGCTTGGTCGGTTGGGCAACCACCTCGCCCTCCTCAGGAGTGTCGGCCGGCCTTTTCTTCTTTAAATCCGGATTAACCTTAAGGCCAAGGTCTGAGGTGTCCGTAGGTGCCACAGGAGGGAGGGTCTTGCCCTGTGGTGGAGTTGGCGCCTTCGAGGACTGTCCTTTCGGCAACCGGCCTTTCCCTCGGGAGGCCATCAGCTCCTTTAGAGTTTTTCCTTTTTCTGCCATGGGCTCTATCTCCTCGTCCGAAGTATCGTCCGAGCAGATAACGATGGAAGGAACACCAACTGCAGAATGTCGGTCCCGCTCTCCTTCGGGATCAGAAAATTCCACCAGGGGGGTCTGTTGAACTTCCTCCTCAAAATAAAACTCGTCTATTTCTGCCTCAAGGGAAAGACGAGATGATTCAGCTTCCTCTTCGACCTGAGCGGCAACACCAGGCTCGTTTGGCGGAGGTAGCTGCTCTGCCAAGTAGGGATCTCTAACACCGGGCAACGCAACTGGCGGCAGATCGTGTTCAGCTAGGAGCCCGTCCCTGGACACGTCAATCCGAGCCAACCTCGGACTACCAGCCCTTATGGCGTGACCGATAGCCTGAAAAGAGCTGCTCAGGGGTTGATAGCCCAGAACCAGATGGGCAGCACGCAACTGCCCGTCCTCGGAAACGTAGATCTCCGACCTAAGAATGTAGTTCAGCGCTGGCACGTTCACAAAGTTTAGCCGAGGGGCGACGTGAATTTTATCTGCAAACAATCAAGGAAAAGGGGATTAGTCCACGAAATCTTCCAATTATAAAGAAAGCAAAAAGTGTAACCCCTCAATGCTAAATCCTATCCCAAAAGGGACCGATCCTAGGGACGCCGCACCTGGGTTTCCTGCCCGAGTTGGACAATGAATACCGTCGAACCACTCCCCAGAAGCAATAAGGAAATCATTCTTCACTGTCTTATTGGATATTGGGAGACAAGAGATCAACCTAACGTCCTCGTTCCGGGATTTAAGATAATACCCCTCATCCCCGAGGCGATGACATTCGTACAGATAAGCCACATCGTGCCAAGTAAGGCCTAGATTCATCCGCTCGTTTAAGACATCTACACAGCCTAGTATCTTGAACATATTCGGGGCACACTGGTACGGCGTCAACCTATGGTTGAACAAGTACTCCCTTGTAATCCTACGCATGGGAAGTGTCATCCCTCCCTCTATGAAGGCAATCATGGGGATAACGACTTCTCCCGCACGCCTATCTGTCAATATTCCTTCAAGAGGACAGTACCGCAGCCCAACCCCCGGGGGAATGTGATATTTAGCCCTAAAGGCCTCCATAGCGGCGGGGGTGTTAACTAATTTCTCAAATCTACCCATCTGGACTGAACCGAGGAACAAAAGTAAAGACTCAGAAAAAAAAGTAGAGTCCGAGGAGGAAATTGAAACAGCAAGATGAACGAAATGTACTGGTACCTTCACAAAACGTTCAATGAGGCGCCTGGGAATCTCTCGTGGACGAAACGCTTCACAAAAACGGCTACGATGGCGTAACGGTCGCAAGTGTTCGTGTATCTCTGGGGTTCAATGGAGTTCTCCGGAAGCCTCTAAGGTTTGTGAAATGCAGATAAAAGAAGAAACTGAACCCCTATGACGTCTTATATAGCCAGGAGGAGAGAGAAAAGATCGCTCCTGCCTAAAAATACGGGAAAAAACGATAGCCGTTCGATCTACGCCACACCGTTGGATGAGGGAACATAACGCCTCCAGAAGTTAATGGCCGCGCCTCGTAAATTGCAGCGCGTCAGAAGTAACGGTCCGCACGCGCGCCACACGCTCTCCTTATTTCCACCCTCTCCCAAAATATCAAAACCCCGTCTTTTCCTCCTCGGAGGGAGATAGAAACCGGAGTTTTGAGGGGCTAATGTGGGGCCCGGCCCAGAAATAATGGGCTATTCCAAATTCAGGCCCGTCCGAGGAGCGTCCTGTCCGAAGAGAAACCACATATGAAGCATTACTCAATCCCATAAACGCCAAGGAAACCTGTCCGAGGAGTAACTACTCCTCGGACATCACGAAGCCCAGACGAGGAACTCTCCCCAGCCACTTCAGTTCATCCTCCCAACATATAAAATGAATAAAATCCAAAATATCCCATGAAGAGCTACCACCACATTAATTGCGCCCCAACCACCCTCTTGGCCGCATTAATGAGGAAATGACCCCTGAACAGTACCGCCTTGGCCTCTGCAACTCACATGGGGAGAGATGAAGGCGTCTGATGGGACAGCCACTCAAGTAGGTGCTTAGATAGTCAACAAGTGTAGGGTTGAGATGAGAGAAGGGAACTATATAATGTAGTGGAGTCCCTTAGAGAAGGGGACGAAAAATTCTGTATGAAGAACTAAAGAAATAAACTTATACGTGAGAGATCCATTTTCGTGTCTTTATTTTCTGCAACCATATTGCCCATGCATCAGACTGAACAGACTCGCTGAGACCAAGTTCTTTGACCCATCCTCTACAAATATTTATTGTGGGTTGCGCTTTGGGCCAGGGCCTGATCAATCGAATTTGGGCCAGGAAAATCGTGCAACTACACTCATCATATCAATAACTAGTAAAAAAAATTGTAACTCTAACATTTTTCCTCTTTTTTAATACTATAAAAAATTTATACATCTAAAATCTAAAACAAAATATACAAGTCCAAAACAATTAGTCCAACAACAAAAATTGACAATAACAAAACTAAAAAAATTAAAGCTCAATCAATCAATTTTACCCATAAAAAAAAATAATAAATAATAAATAAATAAAACACTCAATGGCTAAGAAACAACAAAGCTAGAGGGCAACAATAGAGTTGCCCCCTAACTCCAAGTTCTGGTTCCATCCTTGGATTTGGTTGACCGTTGATACAATGCAGCCAATTTTTTTTTTTTTTTTTATCTCATATATACTATTGTATGAATTTTTTTTATCACTTGGTTGAGTAATATAATTTTTTTTTTTTTTTTTTCCAAATAGGTTAAGCAATATCTAATTTCAGGCAATGAAGGAGTCAGTATTCTCAATGTCACATTACCGGGATTAGTAATCCTTATATGAGATCTAAATTGTATATCAATTTTAATATTTTATCGATTCCCTTATTACCTCAAACCCATACCATACTTTAACCTTGCCTTCTAGTTCTCACCAAGCTAAGACAGTTTAAAAATATAAAATATTAAAAAAAAAAAATACTTGTGATCGGTTAAACCTTTAAGACAATTTTATTTTATTAGTGTCATTATCTTTATCAAATCTTTGCAAAGTGAATAGTTTTTTCTTCGGTTAACCAACCAAATAATTGGCTACATCATAACAAGAGAATCCATCAATGCTATTATATTTAACAAACTACAGCTATACTTTCTATTCTTGTCGACTTTAATAACCTCTCATCTTCATTGCAATTCTCTACCATCATTCCAATTCAAGTATAGAATAGCTGATAAGTGATATTCAGGTTTGACCCGTTTGAGTATTTTGGTTAGCTAAATAGTAAATTCCACTTATTTATATAATAAGAACCAATGGTGAATGGTTGATATAACATTATTAGACAAATTTATTAACTTAAAATCTTAGGTTAAGTGATGTTCCAAAATGTTAAGGTTCTTAACAAAGAGAAAAGAAAAGAAAAGACTCCTAATTAAAGGTGATCTTATTTAACTCTTACAAATTTAAAGTCCTAACAAGAATTTGTAGGAAATTTCCGGTGGACACATGGATGAAGTTGGTTGAACCATATGAGGACATTAATTTCTAAATTGTATTTAGTTAATTTCTAATAAATTAAAATAACTCAATATATTTTCTTTTAAATAAATAGACACTGATTTGCTTAAACTAGTATTTTAACTACTATTTTACTTCATAAATTCTCAATTAATTTACTATTATAGCCTGTTTGGATGTTTAAAAAAGGAGGGGGAATAGAGTAGAGGAAGGGAGAGTAATTCAATTATCTTATTTGAAAGTTTTGTAAGAAAGGAGGGAGAGGGGTATGGACTACCTCTAACCCCTCATTTTTAATTCCCCAAAATTGGAGAGATTTGGAGGGAGAATAAAATAGATAAATTATTGACCAAATGAATTCTCTAATTTATCTTTCTAAATTAACAAAATTACAAATCGATTATATAATTAATCTGTGTTTGCTTCATGAGAAAATTTAAGCTGAATGAAAAAATGAAAATAGTGCAATAAATCCAATTCCAAATCAAGTTCTGAAACCACAGTAAATTATTAAAAATAAAATAACTTTTTGTTATGAGAAACATGCAATCAACTTTTTGTTGTGAAAACGATTTGTCTGTTTCATTCCGTGTAGTTTTAAAACCAAAATAATAATAATAATAATAATAAAAGAGAAAATTACAAAAGACTCTTTTTTTTTCTTTTAATATTCGTTTGTATTTTCCCGGATTTTCCGAGCAAACAAACAAAGAGAGACATACTGAAACATGTCCCAGCAACTGTCCATTCCTTGAATCGGCGCCGGAAATCCATCTTTGGCAAACAAACTCTGGTACGTACAGGTCCCATGGATGGCCTTCCATCTTTAGCTTCCTTTGCTTTCTCCACCTCCACTAGATAGTTCTTCTGCGTCATTCTCACTATGTTCTTGTGAAGCACCATTGGCTCCCAGTCCTGGGTCAGAGCTCCTAGATATCAGCTCGGCATCGTAACAAACTCAGAGAGAGCAACAAAGAAACAGAGAGAGAAATTCTACACTACTAATCTTTGTTTGTTTTCCGTGAAAATTAATTAACAAAGAAAATTCAGAAATTCCTGTGGAATGAGAATGTCTAACAAATTAATTATATACCAATGTTGCAAGTCCATTTTCAAATAGGCGTAAATTTGTCTATTTAAATCATTTCCTCTCATTTCCATCATAATTTTTAAAACATTCAAACAAGAGGAAGGGTTAATTACTTCCTTCCCCTTACTAATTTTAAAAACATTCAAACAAGGTGGAGGATAATCATTCTCTTCTACTCTCTTCCCCACTACTCTCCTCCCCTCTACTCTACTCTCTTCCCTCTCTAAACTTCCAAACAGGCCATTAAGCATTATGATATTTTGAAATCAACAATCTTATAAAGACACTTAATTTGACACCAATTTCACCTTGTTGAATTGTTGCTGTTGTTGTTGTTGTTTTTTTTTTTTTTTTTCTTTTTTTTTTTCTTACAAGATAGAAATTTTACTCTAGTCTAATTTAAGTGTATATGTGTGTGAAACTCTTTCCTAAAAATTTGAACCCCATCCCTTGCCCCCCTACACTCTATAAAGATTTATACTTGTAAAATGATCATTACACGAAGGGTGCGCAGTGGTACCTTGTTGAGTTGTTAACTTATGATAGGAGCAACATCACTTTCACATGGGTCCATCATTGATACTTAACTTATTATATACTGATCACAACATATTGGTTGGGTGTGAAAGTGGTTGTGAAACTAGATGTGTTCCTAAACTTTTTGATTGGCTTTTATTACTCTTAATGTCTCAAATCATCCAAACCAACACATTGAACATCTCTATTTGATCCATTTCATGATTTTTGTTAAATATAATTTCCTTTAAAATTTTAAATGACACCACTCTCTATTTATAAAGTAAAATCTTAAATATAATTAATTACAGGGAATTTTAGTTAATTCAATTAATGAAGTCTCTTGTTGTTGGAATAAGAGTTCCATCGATTGAAATTCTATAAATAAAATAATAATAAAAATTATGATTTAAGTATTAACTTCTTGGTTGAAGCAATATCACAGTATTAGTATTTAGCACAAGCAGTGCTAGACTGCAAGTGATTTATATAAAGAGATGGTAAGGGCGAGGTGGGTGGGCTTGTACTAGGGGCTGGGAATCTGCCTGCGTAATTTTTTATTTTTCCAGGCTATTGACAACTCTGTAAACTAATAGTTTATTTACATTATTATTTTTTTAATTAGAATCCACACTTTAACCTTGCCTTCTCAAATGTCAACAAGTTAAGATAATTATTTATAAAATAAAATAAAATAAAAAACCCTCGTGATTGATCAAGCCTTGAAGATAATTTTACTACTTAACCCCAAAGAAAAGTTATATTTATCATCATCTTCATCGAATCTTTGCAAATAGAAATTTTTTTTCTTTGGTTAGCAAATCAATTAATTGACCGGATCATAAAAAGAGAATTTATCAAAGCTATAATATCTAATAAGGAAGAACTAACAAGCTACATGTACACTTTCTCTTCCTTGTTATTATTTTCAAATGAGACAATATTATTAAACAAATAGAGATACAAACAGTCCATCTCAGAGTAAGAAAGATCCCAATCTGGATGAGAGGAGATGGGAGTGGGCCCAAAGTGGAAAACCCAGAGGCCCAAACAGCTACAATGTGGACTAATATATTGACTTGTCTTGGGACAAAACAGGCCTCCCAAAACGATAGGGAACTGAACTTTCAATGAACAATCTTTTTCTTACATTACATTATTTGCGTCAAAATAAGACCTATTCTATAAAAATTAAAAATTATTTAAATTAAATAATAAATTGAGACCTATTAATAAAAACGGAGTTGAAAGTTGAGGACTAAAATCAAAATTGTTAAACCTGAGGAATTAAATTCAAAACTACCCTAAAAATAAAAAAGTATTGTGTACCTAAAAAAAAAAAAAAACCGGGGACTCGAAATAGATTCTGAAAAATGTGAAACACTTTCTACTATACAAACCACCAATTTCATACTGAGAAATAATCCGGGGTATATTAAACCAAAAAATAAAACTAGTTTAACAGGCTCATAGATATCACTTTCCCCATCTTGTTTAATATAGGTTAGCACTTAGCTCATCATAATTTACAAAAGAAACGTGTCAGTTTTAGGAATGAGCTTGTCCTGAGTTCTGACTCCCTAGTTTTCATCTTTCCTGGCAGATAGAAAAAGGTATAGTATGCCTTCATCCCAAAAATATACCTCTCTCATGAACAAGTAGAAGCTTAATTCACATGCAACCCTGTAGTGCCTAGCCAATTAAATATCCTGGTTGGCTCAAAGAAACATTTTGTTTTCCTATCATATGAACTCAGGAGCTTTTTGTCTTATTATCACTGATGGTATAACGATTTTGACTAGTACTCAAGCCTGCTGAATGAAGCTGTTTTCGCCTTTTTATAAGATGTGATGCAGTATGCCTATCGTCTTGAGCCTCCTCAGAATCAGGCTGCATATGCAGGTAAACTTTAATAACTAAAACATACAAAGAGGTATATCTTACTCTAGGTAAAGTGAAGAAAAACGTGATAATAGTGCAGCCAGGCATTCAATATATCACACCAATAAATGTTGAAATATTACAACTTCCGGTTCCATCTTGTTTCTGCCTGTTTAAATGTTTCCTCCTTTTAAGTTCCTTGTTACTGACCATGAGTTCCTTTTAGGTTTTAGCTCCCTAGAAACACGCAAATTAATCTAAAAATTAATGTTTCAAAACTATGTAATCATGTTGATTTCAAGCTAGCCACTCCTGGTTGTAGCTATCTTCCAGTAGGGGTTACAGGCATCAAATTCCTCGTGCCAGGACCCATATTTCAGCTCAATAGCTTTGGCAAAACATGATCCCAAAAACAAAAGGAAGAAATTTCAAAAATTACCTTGATGGCTAATGCTTTATCAAAGCTTTCAATAGCACTATCAGGCTCCCCAAAGTTCAACTGTGCTCTGCCAAGAGTGATCCATGCCTGAAAAGATACGATTTTAGTAAGAAACAAACATTGACTTCCTACTCTAATCATGAATGGACAAGGTTCTTAATATTCTGTGAACTGTGATAAAATGTAGTTCATAATGAAAAAGTGCTAAAGTACATCTGATACAGCATCAGCTAAGACTTTTCATTGTACGCATGGCAGCCTGGAAGTGCCAACCAGCTTTTATATAAAAATTTTATATACCATGTGTGTCAACTATAATATACATCAACAAAAAATGAAAGCTAGCAAATTTTGTTACTACCAACAATACATGGTACACACTTGAAGGGGGGGGGGGGGGGGGGGGAGAGAGAAAAATAAGAGGAAAAGAAAAGGTACAAAAGAGTAACGACTATTGACTTGCTTTAACAAAAGTACAAGTCAAACAATAGGAAACCAAAAATCCAGTGTAACGCCTTGAGGTTAGATATCTTATTGCAGTTTGTGAACTCTAACTTCACTAAGGAAAGGTGCCTATTCATGTAAATGGCAAAACATTTTAAAATTCACACAACTTCTACTCCATTATCCACAAATGGCATAACTATATATAAATTTCATATCTAAATATGACAACTACTCCATTATCCACAATATGTACTTGAATACTACTCACTGAAGCTTTAAATTAAGCGGTAATAAGGGATGAGATACTTGCATAAATTCATTTACCTCAACAAACCTTAAATCCAATTAATTAGAGTTGGTAGCATGAATCATTTTCTGACGTTCATCTTTCTCTGGAGCATTTTCAGTAGAAGCTTGAAAACAATTTAAAAGGAAATTTTAAGTTTACAAATAATAACCTTAAAGTGCTACAAATTCTAGTTCCAAACTAGATTTAGTTCTGAAAATTTTCCTAGTTGCCTAATGAAAAGTTTGTTAAGTAAGATTCTTCTATTTGGGAACAGTAGAAGCAACTTTTTTTTTTTAATGAGGAATCCTATCACTAACACGAGGGAGATAATGTGCCTCATAAGGAATATCTGATTGCAAGCATTAAAAATGATTTCAAAAATTATGAGCAGCAGATTTTTTTACTACCTTCATGGAAATTTGAAGCAAACTTTTTAGCTTTTATCAATCTAATATCAATTATGAACCCTAGATTCATGCATATAAGCTTAGTTGGAACTATATGCAACCCCAGTGTCAACTGCTAAAGTATTTAACT
Source organism: Quercus berberidifolia (assembly GCA_028535905.1). Classification (NCBI taxonomy): domain Eukaryota; kingdom Viridiplantae; phylum Streptophyta; class Magnoliopsida; order Fagales; family Fagaceae; genus Quercus; species Quercus berberidifolia. Next base: position 24,786,724 of record JAPQVW010000008.1, read on the forward strand.
ATTAGCACCAGTTAGATATTTAATAAACAAATCAAAAAAGAGCTTTCTTCTTCATTATTTTCAAAATGGAGAATGAAGCATCATAGCTTAAGATTTGCAAACAAGTTAATACACGGGGGAGCAATAAAACTGGAAGCATAAATATATGACATACCTCAGCCCATGATGGCTCCAATTCAGCAGCTCCTGCAAGATGGAAATTTTACATAAGTATGTGAAGGCTCTCTCAATTTAATAATAAACAGTTCTAGAACCCCAAAGGGCAAAAGAGTGATTGAAAAAGACTTGCTTAAGCAAGGAAAGTGTGGAGTGGAGACAAAATTGTAATGAACTGCATCATATGAATTGCAGAAAATAAGACATTTCAAAATTTCAAAAGGAATTATAAATCAAAACCCAGTTCAATGATTGGCATAAGAAAAATGTAGAGCTGTCATTCATATTCAAACTCTCTTGCAATTATGAATGCCTCACAGCCTCAGCATATCTATCAAGAAAATGAAAATAAAATGGAACAAGAACTGAGCCTCACGAGTGGCTGCCTTCAAAGCATTCCATGAATCTCCAATTTCAAGTAAAACTTGGGCCTTTTGTTCGTGTAGTACTGCATTTTCTGGTATCAAAGTAAGAGCTGCCTCCCATTTTCCCAGTGCTTCCCTGTATTTTCCATCCTACAATTAAAAAAAAAAAAAAAAAAGACATGTGACGAGATTTAAGCCATCAAATCATGTAGTAGGACATAAATAAACAGCAACAGTTGAACGAAACTACTACCTTTAAGTGCTTATGTGAACTACAGCGAAGAAAAGTAATTCAGTGGAAAAACATATTTTAGCCAGGGATATCTTTCAAACACTAAAGAAAAAATCCATTATCCAGTGACACAGGAGAAGTCATAATTAAGGCTTTGTATTATAGTTAAATAGGGGAAAATTGATCAACAACTGTGAAGAGTACATTTCAGAAAATGCAAGCGGAATTTATTAAGAAAATACAGGGCAAACTTTCAATGAACCATTTCAACAAAATAAGTATCTGCAACTGAAGGCATGCATGGTTAGCACTTAGCAGCACTATGCCAGCATAATTGCAGAACAACTGCAACTCAGCCTTGACAAATCCAAATAGAACAAAGGATTGAAAATTTGTTTGCACCTAAGGGTTAATGACTCAGCCATAGATACAAGTATATAAATTCCAAATATCAAATCCAATCTCAAAGAACTTAACTTCAACTTAAGTCAAGCTTCCCCAATTCTGTAAGGTCAAACTAAGCTTTCAGTAGCGAATTCTTTATAAAATAGAGTCCTCGTTAAAAACCATGCCTATCCAACCAATCTAAAGATGCCCACATGAAATCCTATTTTGCCTAACAACCCTATCTAGAATGTTGTTTGATGTTAAACTATAAGCAATCTAGATATCATATGATACATTGTTGCTGGAAAGAACTCTTTGTTCTTTCAATGAAATAATTTTTATAAAATAGTCATCGTGTTGGAAAGAACTAAAGGGGGGAGTTTTCGTAAATAGCATCCAAAAGGCAATAAATTTTTTTTTCATAATTTAATAGTTGGAGGAGGGGGATTTGAACGCTAGATGTCTCTATTGGAAACACCAAGAAGTGGAAATTGAGATACAAGGCTCTTGGCATACAAAAGGCAATAAATTCAAAAGCTGAATCCATGGAAACTAAACTATTGTAGGAGGGACCTCATGATAAAGTGGATGAACCATCTTATTTCAATTTCAATGAAAATTTTATTTTTCCCCCCTTTTTTCAGATAAATAATAATAAACAAGGATGGAAGAAATAAAGTACATAGGCTGTGTACTAAAGTATCCCCCTCACATTACAACCACCAGTGCAGGAAATACAAAAAATTCAACAAAGACAATGGAAGACTACTGTCTTATAGACAATTTCAAAATCACATGCTTAAAACTACCAATAGAGAGCCCAAGCCTTTAAGATAATCAACACTTACCACTTCTTTTTATTTTATTTTATGGTGTTTTAAGTGGAGATGGGATCACTTTGCAACCAAGGAACTTGGTCTAAGCTACTTAATCAATGGTCAACTCTCATGACTTGTGTTTGGGGTTAAAAAATGAAAAGTAGATTCCTTGATTAGTTAAAAACGGGTAATGCCTACTGATTCAAAGAATGGTTGAGGCCTGGAGATGAAAAACTCTTAAAGATTTAACTTATTAAGGTTATCCCTTGGTGGGTAATTTGAGAATCATGAGTTGGAAGTTGGCTCTAGAAGAAGTCCTTATCAATTTTCACCAGTTTGATATTGGATGCAAAGACACCAGTCAAAACTTCCAACAAATCTGCCTAAATTAGTTTTATATCATACATTTCTTCACTGATACATAACAGAAAGGTATTTTAAGATATTATTTTGTTCATATTTCAATACACATAATTTCAAAGATTAGACGATCTATATCTAGAAATCACTGAGATAATCAGTGTTTATCAATGGAAAGCCATTCATGAACAAGCAGACGATCCCTCTCTGCCTGACCTGTATTGTTTCCTTCCAAGGGGAGTCAACTACAAAAGGCAAATTTCATATCCAGAACAGAGTATGTTGCAGGGAGAAACATGAGCATTTGGGAAGTTTCATCGGAGTAAGAATGAATAATTTTACGATAGAAGATTAACCAAAACAAAGCTCAGAAACCTTAACTATCCTCACAACTTTTTCTCAAAAATCTTTTGAAGTTCTACTGAAACTTCAAGCTACTGCCTACTGCCACTTCTATATACTCTCCTTATGGAAACCTAATATACATATGTTGCATTAAGACTTCATTGGCAAATTACCAAAATTACTAATTCACATTACTTATATATAAAATAATAATAATAATATTTTGACTACCACAAACACATATTGTTCTCTTAATATGAGCAAATCACAAAAGAGTCTGAACAATGAAATGTCATTACACAACAGCAGCAACATGACAGTTATAGAATCAAGAATTATGCAGATTCTTACTGTTAAATTACCAATTATCCCAAAAGCTTAAACTATTGGGATACAGTAAATTTACTCATTTAAACACATATTTCTAACACTTACACTCATGGACACAAAAACCATCAAACTTCATGACCACCCATGAGCTGAAAAGGCAAACTAAATTTCTCTCCTAGTTGGAGTAAACCCATTTTTCTTTTAATTAATCTTTTTATCAAGATTGGAGCTTTCTATTCTTTTTCTCCATTTTGGTCCAATTGGGTAACTGGGTAGCTATCCCCTTACTCAATTAACAGATTATCACATATCAAATACTGCAAAAGTAAAAGAAATTTTGTGGGGTTAGAGAGTAGATAGTAGATACCTCGGCTAGCTTATCTCCTTGTGCTTGAAAGGACAGGGCAAGTTGCTTGGTGTTAGATGAGTCAGAGGAATCGAGAGAAGCCAATTCCTCATTCAACTGTGGATTGGTATTGGTACTAGTAGTAGTGGGACTAGGTTGGTCTTGGTTTTGTTGTTGATCAAAATCGAAAGGGAGGTTTCGTAAATTTGATGTGGTGGGCACAGGGCGCTTCTTGCTGCTTTTGTTGTTGTTGTTCTTCCATGTCAGTTTCATCTTCGTCGTCTCTGTAATCCTTTTGCGGGCTTTAATTTCTTCTCGGAGTTCCTCAGGAGGCAGAGAACAGGAAGAGGAAGAGGAAAGCTTTGGTTTGTGTGTCTATGACTATGTTACTTCTTGTCGGATTTCTGATTTCTAAATCATGTTTTAACTAAAATCTATATACTCTTCTTTTATTTATGTATTTATTTTTATAATTCAATGGTCGGGAAAGTCGAGGTTTTTTTTTTTTTTGGGTGATAATTTGAGAATTAAATCTTGAATATTTTCATTAAATTCTAAAAATATCAATTGGAAAGTAAATATTTGAATTTTAAAATATAGGTTGAAAATGAAACATTAAGAAATAATGAAATAGTAGTTGAGTTACAATTTCATTCCTATCCAATTTGTGACACATGATATTAAAAAAAATGGAGCTTACACAATATATTTAAATCTTATTATTATTGTGGGTTCCAGTTAGCTCAACTGGTAAAGTCTCTGATAGTTGTATAAGAGATCTGGAGTTCAATCTCCGCTTACATCAAAAACTGATTGGTGTCTTAGTCTGATGATAAAGAGCAATCATCAAGAGTGGACGCCATAAGTTGAAACTGTCTCAAAAAAAATCTTATTATTATTATTATTATTATTATTATATAAAAAGATGAAATCCTTTCTCATTGAATCCTTTGATTCATTTTATAATTTTTTTTAGAATGATTTTTTATCCTTATTTAGATGTAAGACATAATATTTATAAATAAATAAATGATATGTGTTGCATATTTGACTTTAAATGGAAGTGAATTGACTCAAAGGAGCTGCTATTTGATCTTGGAGCAATCGATCTAGGGTATAGGAAATAAGTTTATGTGGGCTAAAGGAAGATGGGGAAATGCTGCTATTAAGGAAAGATTAGATAGGGGATTAGCTAGCATATCTTGGAGACTAGTCTTCTCGAATGCATCTGTTCAACACTTAGGGGCTTTAAACTCAAATCACCTGCCTATCCTTTTAGACACAAATCCCAATGATTGCTTCAGCCCCCATCCTTTTTGCTTTGAAGCTGCTTGGATTCAGGATGAGATGTGCCAAGAAGTGATTGAACAAGCTTGGAATATAGAAGTGTGGGGTTCACAGCTAAGTAGACTTTGCAAAAAAACAAGATGCTACCAAAGAAGCACTCCATAAGTGGAACAAGGAAATTTTTGGCAACATACAAATGCGGATAAGCTTATTGATGCAAAAATTAAAGGAAATTCAAGGAAATACAAGCTCTAAAGAGAATAATAGATTGGAGACAGGTCTACAAAATGAGCTAAATGAATGGTTTTATAGAAGTGAGGTGCTTCGGAGGCAAAAATCTAGAGAATTGTGGTTGAAAGAAGGGGATAAGAACTCCAGGTTCTTCCACTTATCAACAATTGTTCGCAGAAGAAGAAACACTATAGAGGCAGTCAAGAATAATTCTGGAGATTGGGTCATAGAACCTAAGGAAATAAGGAATGTTTTTCTGGAAAATTTCAAGATATTATTTAGTGAAGAAGAGGTTGAAACTCCTTAGCAATTGGATGATCTTGTCAACCCTTGCATCTCGGATGTGGAGAACCAATTGTTATGTAACATACCCTCTCCAGAAGACATCAAGAATACTTTGTTTCAAATGAGTGACCTCAAAGCTCCTAGACTCGATGGTTTTCCTGTGCTATTTTACAAAGAATATTGGCCAGTGATAAATGCAGTGACCTCATTTTTTGAAGTTCGCAGGCTACCAAGTGAGGTAAATAGCTTGTTAATTGTCCTTATACCCAAAACTGATAACCTTTACTCTTTAAATAATTATAGATCTATCAATTTATGTAATGTTGTTTACAAAATTATTTCTAAATTGGTAGAGTCTAAGTTGAGGACTATTCTGCATAAACTTATATCCCTTTGTCAGTCAGCCTTTATTCACAACAGATGGATTGCTAAGAACCAGGTTTTTGTACAAGAGATGTTACATAGTTTTAAAGCAAGGAAAATGAAAGAGGGTTTAATGGCTATTAAGCTAGATCTTCAAAAAGCCTATGACAGAGTTAATTGGAGTTTCATTAAAGTTGTGTTGATCAAGTTTGGTTTTAATGAGGTGTTTATCAATTGGATCATGGAATGCATCACATCAGTACCTTTTGAGGTGTTGATAAATGGTGGCAAGTCAGAAAATTTTAAGCCGAAAAGAGGGTTGAGACAAGGGGATCCTTTATCCCTATATATCTTTATATCGGGCTAAGAGATTCTCTCAAGGCTATTGGAGAAAGAGTTTAGGCACCATAATATTAGTGGTGTGAAAGCAAGTGTTGGAGGGCCTGCCATTATGCGTGTGATGTATGCTGATGACATTGTATTGTTTTCTAAGGCTTGTAGGAGAGAAGCTGCTACCATAAATCAGTGCCTTGAAACATATTGTAGTTGGTCAAGCCAAAGCTTAAATAGAAGTAAATCTAGTGTGTATTTCTCCAAACATTGTCAAAAACAAAAGTGCAAAGAAATTAAACAAATTCTTCAAATGAAAGGAATCAAGAAAGACTCTATATATTTAGGTGCCCCATTGTTTCTATCTAAAGCACCTTCAAAGGACTTCTAATTTTTGCAAGACAGACTTGAAGCAAGGCTGATGGGATGGCGTAGTAAATGTTTATCTTGGGTAGGAAGAAGCACTCTCATCAAGTTTGTGGCTCAAGCCATCCCCACTTACTTCGTGTCTGCTTTCAATATACCTGATAAGATTTTGTGATAAGTTGGATGCAGTAACTAGAAGATTTTGGTAGAGGCCAAAAAAGTCTGAAGGGAGATTTGTAGCTTGGAGGGCTTGGGATAAGTTGTGCCAACCAAAGTGCCAAGGAGGGTTGGGTTTCAAAAAAGCCAAAGATGTGAATCAAGCCCTATTGGCTAAACTTGCTTGGATGATAGCATCGAAGACAGATAGCTTATGTATGAGAATACTCAGGGCGAAGTACAAAGTTAGAAATGATTGGTTTCAAAAAAATCCTCCCATAAGAGCTTCACCAATGTGGAAAGCAATAGAAATGGCTAAAAAGCTTATAGCAAAAGGGGCTTGTTATTTGATAGGAGATGGTACATCTGTGGATGCTTGAATAGATCCATGGATTCCTTGGGTTTAAGGGTTCAAACCTAAACCAAAAGATGAAAACATCATCCAAAACCCTTTGATGGTATCACAATTAATTGATGCAGGTTGTCATAGTTGGAAAATCAACCTCCTCCAAGAGTTGTTTGACCCAACCTCAGTTTGAGCAATTATCCAAATCCAAATCCCATTGAGCCCAAGACCAGACAAGCTTATTTGGGTTCTAGACCAAAAGGGCGATTTCTCTGTTAAGTCAGCCTATCAAGCCTTCTATGATCAATCTCCAAGCAATGCTTCATATAATGTGCCTTGGCAGAAGTTGTCGAGGCTGAAAGCTCCAAAAAGAACAAAAATGCTATTGTGGAGGATAGGACAAAATGCTCACCCCACTGAAGAAAATATTGTGCTGAGAATTGGTGAAGGAGATCCTAACTGCGTGTTATGTGGCGAAAATATAGAAAATTGCTGCCATCTATTTTTTAAGTGCAATGTTGCCAAGGCACTTTGGTTTGCTAGCTGTGATGGATTGAGATCTGATTCCATACCGATCTCCACTAATGAGGATATTGTCCAATTCATAGTTAGTCTTAACAACTTTTTGGGGGTGGTAACAGCAAGGAATAAAGAGGATAATGAATTAAACTCATTAAGAATGATGATCACTTTAGAAGCAATTTGGTTCATGAGGAATCAACTATTGCACAATGCTGGCCACATTGACATTATGGAGGCCTCCCAACTTATAAAGAAGAGAACATTGGAATATGCTAAGACCTTATCAAAGGAAAAGAATGTATCCAAGGACAAGAGAGTAGATGGTTGGGAAGCTCTAGAGGATGAATGGATGGGTTAAACTCAATGTGGATGCTACTGTGTCTGAAAATGCCACAACTTTGGCGGTGATGGCAAGAAATAAAAATGGAGAGGTGCTTCAAGTTTGGGCTAAAAGGCATGAATGGTGCTCACCAATGCAAGCTGAAGCAACAGCTATATATTGGGCAATCTAGCTAGCGCAAAGGGAAAAATGGCAGCATATCATCATCGAAGGAGATGCCAAGTCCTATTTTAACCCCCTAACCACATTTGAATTGTAGCCTGATTGGTCCATTGCTACTATTATTAGTAATATACTTGATCTTCGTAAATTCTTTTTGAAATGTAATTTTAGTTGGGTTAGGAGATGTTGCAATACTGCAGCCCATGTGGCTACAAAGTATGCAATTAGATTTTGTAGAGCATTTTGTTTCAATATGTATAATCTTCCTATAGTAATTGCAGATGCTTGTAAGGTTGATAGCCATTGTTTTGCTTGTTGAATGATAAAGTTGTTGTTTAGCCAAAAAAAAAAAAAAAAAAGGATCGTTTAATATATATATATATATATATATATATATATATATATTAAATTCTATGTATATAGTGAATTATGTGCATTGCACATGACAATTTTATTGGTGGTTGAAAATATCAAATTAGAGCATTGTTTATTTTTTATGGGATTGGATACCCTCAAATTTCACTTATTAGGATTTTTAAGAAAAGAAAAAGAAAGAGTAACATAAAAACACTATCAGTTCAAACTTCAAACAGGAGTACCCCTCTGAATTCTGATAGGATTTTTGTGCAGATCGGATTGGCACAACTGTTTCTTGGGTCCAAAAATTTGGCCCCAAAGTACTGGGCCTAGTGTACAACATCTTTGTGTTAGACCGCCATGCTTGAGTTGCCCAGCACAAGAGCCTACTTACATTTCACGGCCCAAGAAAAGAAAGTAAGATTATTTTCCAGGACCAAAAACAAAAAAAATTTAATTGTTTTGGCCAAAGATTTGGAATTTCTTAAACAATGAGTTTTTAAATTATCAAACAAAAAAAATTCTAGACATAGTTGTATTGCAAGGATATCATACACGTAACAATTTTGTTTCTAACAACATTTCCTCTTGAAGCAATATTGGAAAATGTTTGAAAAGTATATGGAATATGAAACCATTATTTTATTTTTTTTATCCCCTTTTCTTTTGAGATGGTTGGAAATATATACACACACATGCACACAAACATCTCAAAAGAAAAGGGGATTATATACACACACACATGCTTCGCCATTATATATTATATATACACACACATGCACACAAATGCAACAATCTTTTTCTCTTTTGAGGAATTACTACAATATTACTATAACTTCTTAAAATTGTATATTAGATGTTTCATCATAGATATTTCTATTTTCTTCCTGTTCTATTTGTCTAAACAAATGTTTTTCCATTTATTTTTGCTACAGCCTTCATATTTAGGCAATTAATTGTGATAGCTAAGTAAATATGATGCATCTTCGATTAGCTTTATTAGCGTAGATCTAATTTTGCTCTTAGGAATTCTTCAACTATAAAATATTTATGCCGAAACAAATTGAGTCTAGAATACAAATACTAATAGGTGGGTTATAATATACTTTAGAATTAGATGAACAGTGAGTTGTTTAGAACAAATTAATACGTGGTTAGACACCTCTACAATAAATACAAAGTTCTCAAGTAAAAACTCATTAAGGCTTATTTTTATTCACATATACAAACTAATTTTGAAAGTGCTTACATTATGCTTCTTTATATCCGTTGTTTGGCATAAAGAATTGTTTACATACAAGTATTTTGTCTTTCCTTAAAATATATAATTTACAGGGAGAAAGGGGAATTAGTGGATAAAGGAGTGTGGCCAATAATTGTTATTTTCAGTCCACTACAAGCGGAAAAAGTACACTTCTTAGAGTAAACCAGCTACCAAACTTTAACTGTAATCTAGATTCTTATATTACAGTCTTGACTCTTGACTCGAACACAAGCCGCATTCCTACGGACTACAATACAACTGGCTCAGTTCAACGTGGCAATCCTTGATAGTTCCACGAAGTCCTTTTACGGCCTTCTAGAAAATTCATACCAAAAAAAAATTTCATAAAATTTGGAGCCTCACGTTTCAGTTCCTTTTTCGTGTCTGTCACGTGGAATTCCCAGTATGAACAAAAGGGATAAATGGGCCATCACTCTAATTTAGTAATATAATTTTTCAAAAACTAAATTAAAATAGTATAATCTTCTCTACTTTTGTATAGGGATCTATTTTCTTTTTATACAATTATTTTTCAAAAATGCTTATATTAAATTATTTATTTTACACTACATTTTATTAAAATATAATTTATTTATCTTTTTTATTTCTCTGAAATCATCTTTTTTTTTTTTTAAAGAAAATAAGTAAAGAATTATTAAAAAAATGGATTTACATATAAATAGTAATTGTGTATATTTACACAATTATTGTAATAATAATGTAAATATAAACATTTATAGATCGAATGATGTGAATAATTTTTGAATTTTGTTTTTTAAGAAAGATGTAATTTTTGAACTTAAATGTATAGTTTTTTTTAACACTTTTTTATTATACATACACTGATATAAGTGCTATAATATAAGAAGCACAACAATAGTAGGTAGGGCTAGATCATGGCTAGTAATTGGTCATACTAAGAAGGCCAAGGCCTATGTTTGAACTTGTTTCTCATGTTCTTTAAAAATAGATGGCCCACCACTCCGCTTAAAATAGACTCTCTTATCCGTGTTGTCTTTAGTCTTTGAATTTTTATTGTACTACATACAAATTCATAATTTTTGTCATAATTCTTTTATGCAATAGACTATGATTAATTAATTGCCTGCCCCTTTTATCACTAATTTTTAAACGAGCTTACCATTTTTTCCTACATCACTCACTCACAATAAGCTATGTAGGAAAATTTTGGCAAAAATTGTTAATCTGTTTTTGGTACTAGATTTTTTTTTTGTTAGTCTATACCCACGTAAAGTTGGTTAATTGGCCATACTACCTAGTTATTTACAGTTGGACATGATGGCTAGCTACTGGGGCCAAAGATTAGTTGGGTTGGATGGTAAAGCACTAACAATCCTTGTCGCTTCAGCTTAATTGCCACATATAGAAGACAGCTTTCATGAAGAAAATTTCATCCAAGAAACTTTATACTAATTGTTAACCTTTTTCTTACTTACACTTTATTAGCGTGCAAGTGACTAGTGAGTTTGCTGATTTGGAACAAAAGAGATATGGTCATCTAATTGCTAATAGGCTTTATATATATTATGAGATGTGGTTCAAAGAGAAGGAGAATAAGAGATTAGTTCCAATTACTAATGGTTTAAAATAAGGTTCACCATATATTTGAAAACAGTAGGCCAAAAGCAATAATTGAAGGTTGGTTGTTCCAAACAATCTAAAGTCTAAACAAATTAAAACCATGCCAATGGGTCTCTAGGCTAGTTTGCATCCGAATCTCTCTTTGTGATCTTGTATGGTGGGGCATTTCTACAAAAACTAAGACCATGGACCACAAAATAATCCACATGAGGCATATTCCCAATGTTCTTGTTGTGATAGTTTGACTGTTTACCTTCATTTTTAGGAGAAAATATATTATATATGCATCGGTGTATATTTCTTCCTTTTTACATAGAGGTGGACCTCACACACTTTATGTGAGAGGGAAGATACATGCATCGCATGTATGGTATATCTCCTCATTTTTCAGCTACTTAAACATCTTGGAATCATCATCGCTATCATCCTTGTCAATATCATGTCATTTCTTTCTTTGGTATAACGAGCTTGCTACCTACTACATCATTGACACTACATGCTAACACAAACCGTTAAATTTCTTTGATTTCTCACTAGAATAGTTTAGTTGGTGTTATAGTATGCAGCTCATTTATTTATGTTGTGCTAATCCATTACCTTCTTTTTTGTAGTTGTAGGTCACAATATTTTTGTTGGATAAGTTTTTCTTGGTCACAATTAGTTTGCTATCAACATTTTTCTTTAAAAATTACATTTACCCGAAGAGAATATTCTTGAATTATGCCTTCTAAAATGCTCTATAAGTTGCTTTTGTAAATGCTTTTAAAGAAGTGGAGAGGTGGAATTGCACGTATTATTGTCAAAAGAGAGTATCCAAACAGCCATTGCAGCTCATGACGATGTGGACAGTCAAAAATGATGGTGAAGTTTTCAATTATGCAACTAAAAAAATAGTCGGATAATTGTTGTCTTTCAATCCACTCATCGCCATTGACGAATGTACCAAAGTTAATTTTTTTCGTTATGATTGAAGAGCATTCAAAATATTTCTTATTAACCACTAAATGGAATAGTTAAATGTTAATTAACATCCCTATGTTTTATATTTCTAAATTTTGGTTTGTTTCAGTTTGATATCTGTCTCCTGACCCCAATATGAGATTATTTCACTACTTTTTGAAGTTTTAAAACTTAAACTTAAATTTTAGGTTTGTAAAAACAACCCATACTGAAATTACTAATGATGATAGTAACGATTTCTAATGTATGGTTTTAAATTGAAATGGTATGCTCTTCAAAAAAAATTGAAATGGTACGTACGAAGTATGAACTATTAACCAATTTTGTTAACAAGTATATTTTTCTTTCAAGCTTATAAATAAAGAGAAATATTAATCTAATATAATAGACGAGGATAATCTGATACAAAATTATTTTTGTTTCAGTAAATAAAACGAAATAATCAATGAAATGGAATTATAATTGTGAGATAAACTAATCTTTTACTAAGGTCATTACTATGTGTGGGGCCCAAATAATTTATGGGCCGGGCCCATTTACCCGTGAGGAGGCCAGAGGCCCAAGCCAAGGAAGGCTATGGCCCAAGCTCGGCAGGATAGCCTTGGGATTCAGCCGAGGACAGTTCAGTCCTTGGCAGACCCAAAGTCCCACCAGAAAGAGGGGTAAAAACGGTATAGGATTAAAACTAGGAAGAAAAATCTAAAATATCTAGGGAAAGCTGCCCTTACTGCCATTCAATGCTCTGAACCTGACAGAGCCGTATTCTTTGGCTTTTTCAACCACCCCCAACGACTTTGGGTATGGGCTGATGGGACAAGTATCAGTCTTGGAAAGGTTGATCCTATACGTGGACGAAGGACAATGAACGCAGACAGATATAAAAGGAAAAATAAGTAACCTAGAGAGGGGGCTGGGAAAAATGGCCAAAAACCAGAGCCTCCCAGCCCACCTCCAGGAAAAAGATTCCAGGGGTGAAGAAAACTTAACCACGCATGAACACCATGAAAAACCCACCACCTGGTGACTAAAGCCTAGCCTTTCAAACCCACGCTCTACAAGTGATATTGTTTGGGCCTTTTTACGTGCGAACCCAACACCGCTACGGTTCATTACGAATCGTGTCCTTACACTATGAATCGCACCTTTTTATTTATTTATTTTTTATACTTTGATTCTTAAGTATTAGGTCTATGAAACAACAAACGGTTTATCACGATATTAGATGGGAGTATTGCTTCCGTTGAGATTTTATTTTAATTTTTGAGAAAATGCTTCCAATGATGAGAATGTTGAAGTCTACAAATTCTTTTTATTTTTATGCGGATTTGTTGATATTGAAGGTAGCTTTCTCTTTAAGTCTTTAAGACTATGTTTTGCGGTACTAAACTAATTGGAATGAATTGGATTTGATTAAACTTAATTTTGGAATTGATATTATTTATTTATTTTTGGGCCTTTTAGGCCTAAGGGAACGGAAATTGATATTACTTTTTTTTTCTTTTTTATATATATATATATATATATATATATATATATATATACGGAAATTGATATTACTTGTAAAAATTTAACGTGAAATCTTACTTACGTTTTTTATATTTGGAAGAATAAATATGTTTTATTAGAAACATAGTTAAAATACCATTGAAATAATTACAATCACAAATAAAGATAATGGAAAATTCTAGGAAAATTTAAAAATGCACTAATTTTATGGTAAGAAGTTTATGTCAAACACTTTCCTAACAAAATTTAGTTGATAAGTTGTTATATTCTAATTTAAACTTACTATTAAAATTACTTTTTTACTTATCAGTAATAACCTATCATTTTGAATTTGTTGTGAAACTGTTGTAAAAATATTGTAGATATAACATTTATCTAATTTGATACACACGTCATATAAAAATTAGGATTACCTATCCTCTTCAGGCACGCCTTTGTTAAAAAATCTTGACCTTTTGAGAGCTGAAAATATCAGTATGGAAAATTTAAAGAGGTAAGGGCTACTTTAGGATTCCAAACATTAACTTCCGAGTCCACTCCCATGTGGCGTGGGGGGTATACTTATTTTGAGTATGACCAGAGCCAATGACCATATGACATAATTAAGAAGAGAATTGGCATTTGGCTGCCACATTGAAAGAAATAACAAGTGGGTCGGAGAAATAGCAAGTGAGTCAGAGAATCTAGATTATCATTTTATGTTCAAACTTTAAAAAGTCTTTTCTTTTTAGGACCCACATGCAGGGAAAACAATGCTTGATATTGAGACTCCTAGCTGTCCATTAGACTGCTTTTAATTAAGATTGTGAAGCAAATAGACCCCATGCCACGATACCTCTTATTTATTGGGTCTTTTGCAATCCAATTGTGCTCTACACTCTCAACCCCTTCACTTAGCTACTCCTACTTGGCTTTCAACAACTTCTTCAAAATTCAAAACTCAAAACTCAAAAAGTCCTTTAGTCCTCCTTCGTTCTACAAGCTAGGCTTTTGAGAGAAGATAGAGCTGAGCATGGCAAAGAAAGGTGGCATAGTTCCTCCAAAGAGAAAATTAGTGAAGAGGGTGATGTTTGAACTCATAGTCAAATCCATTGCTACTCTTCTTTGCCCCCATCACCATCCTTCTTCTTCTGAAGTAGAAATGACTTCTCAAAAGCTCAAAAGATCACCTAAGAATGTCAAGATTTTCTCCCATGAAGGTCATCAATTGTCTGCTACAATATATCCAGATGATCATTAGTGAATTCACAAAGCAATATGTAATCAGCCTAACCTCTATTAGCGGTTCCTTTTTGTTGTCCTTCCCCTTTTGGCTGTGTTAATAATATATATAGTAGTAATTCATATGATATAACTTCATCTGTTCCGTTGGATTTCAGCGCGTGGAACATCCGTGTACCATGTATATGATTGGACAGCATCTCCATTTTGTGGGTTACTTTTTAGCATGTCCATTTACTATGTGAAAATTATTATCAAGTATCTTTTTTGGTTTGTGCATTTCGTCCTTTTTGGTCCGTTTGTGCCTTTTTTTTCTTTTTCGTTTTTTACAAGTTGTTATTATGTGAATTTTTTTTTTTTTGCCTTTTTTCTATTTTAAGTCGTGAAACATACAAAGTGCTCTTGCTTTTTAATTTTCTTTTACTTGGCTAATGGTACGCAAATGAGGTGTTTCTAGTTTTTACTATACATGTGAAACATGATATCGTTTGTCTCAAATGCCTAAATCATAACCATTTATTATATTCATAAAAAAAACTTATATATATATATATATATTTTTTTTTTTTTTGAAAAATATATATATATAGAGAGAGAGAGATATAGAGAGAGAGAGAGAGAGAGAGATATTAAAATTTGACAATCATGACTATGGTGATAGGATCACAATAGATTTATCCACAAACATAAAGACACCATAAAATTTAAAATAGAAATCCAATAGTGCACTTTTGGTCAAGGATATTATTTTTTAGTAGAATATAAGCTGAAAAGTAGAGTATTTGCTTAAAGATTAATAAAATCTGTGCAAGTAAGCAGTTAAAGGTTATGGCCCACTTAAAGAGCAGACCTCCTGCCCCCTAAAAATATGGATTATGGGGGCTCTCTCTCTCTCTCTCTCTCTCTCTCAACAGAGAGAGTAATCTAATTAACTAATTCCGTTAGTAGAAATTTACCCACCTTTCGTTATTTTCTTTTGGGAAGGAATAAAACTTTGTTCACATGGACTAGTGAAAACTGAAACTGTAAGCAATGAACATTAATTAAAAAGTGGTGTTAGAATATTATAAATTTTATTTTACAAATTTACAACACTTGGGATACATAATGATAATTATTATTTTGAAATAAAAATAAATATTATAAGGAATACAAGAAGTTATAATAGAGTAAATATTCTTATATATTTGTTTGGTACTAACATAAGAATAACATCATAAATATGTTTCTCACAGGTAGATGTAGCATAATTTGATGGTTGATTCACGTCATATCCAATCAAATTCCTTATAATATCCTATATAATTATATTTATACTCTTTGTGAAGCTTGTTTAACTTTCAATTAGATATAAATTTGCCAAAAGTCTTATTACATAATTAGTATCTCCTAGTGTTTCCAATGAAACATCTATAGTTCAAATCTTCACTGACCTATTGTAACTATCAAAATTGCCAATATGAGCAACAACAACAATCACTTTAAAAGCCATAAAACATTCTTTGCATATTGTGCCTGCATATGGGCTGGAATGGCTATTAATGTTTCTATAAGAGAATTCACAATTGGCCTTGTAAATGGTATTTGTAAGCAAATTTTAGCATTAAAATACTAAAAGGCCCCAGCATTTGGCCTTGTATTGGTCTGGTATCCTAAAAAAATTTAGAATTGTGCTACAGTACTATCACAAATTTGTGATGGTACTATAGCACAATTGTAAAAGGAAATAATATTTTTTTATTCATTTCTCTCTCCTCCCACTCTCTGTCTCACGTCTCAATCTCTGTCTCTCTCTATGTCTCATTTCTGGCTTTTATTTATGTTTTGAAATATATTATTTTATTGTATAGATATATTATTTTAATGTGTTGTATTGTAAAATAAAAATTGGGATGCTGGGTGTATTGTAACATGGTATGGTATAATTGATAAAGTAACTTTTTGAAATTGTAAAATGGAATGAAATAGAATTTCCTGATGGAAATGCTCTAAGGTGGGCGACCTATATGATCAAAATGGCATAACTGTCCCTTGAGTTAAAAAATCTGGCCCTAAAATACTAGGCCTAGTATAGTAAATCTTTGGGTTAGAGCGTCACGTTTGAGTTATTTAGCTCAATATGAAGTCCACTGAATAGTACATTTCCAAACCAAGAAAAAAAAAATCCATCACAAGAAATTTTTTTTTCGAACTTGTAATTTCTAGAATAATGAGGTTTTAAATTATCAAACAAAAAGATAAGATAGTTTTTTTTTAATGCCTAAAATCTAAATATAGTTGTCTTAGAGCATCTCCAAGATGAGCAAAAACCAAATTTCTCTCTATTTTATGGAGTAAATGTAAATCCTTAAAATACAGCTCCAATAGTCTTTTTAAAATGAAAAAAAAAAAAAAAAAATATCTCATGAATAGTAACTCTCTTGATTTTATTATTTCTCATTAGCAAAAGAATCTAACACAGTCCGTTAAAATATTCAACTTTATCTCAATGGTTACAAACTCAACCCACCAATATTGAGTAATTATTCTTACATATATGTGTGTGCCACCAATTAATTAGTTGGATCGAAATGAGTCAATTGCTGAGTATGATTTCACTATTAATAACCTTTGTGGCCCTGTATTCTTGTGCTATGATTTGCCAATTAAAAAATATTTATGAAATAGATGAAAAGAGCATAGCAGGAAAACATTAGAGGATAAACTTTAAAAGAAGAATGAGATGGAAAGTATTGCATGTACAATGTCATTACTGCGAAGAAAAAGAGAAGTAGTTCACTTCAGTCAGTGTCAAGACTCAGGACCATATATAGCTGGAAAAACTTCATATTTCTTGGAGTAACCAGCTACCAAATTCAAGTACGTCCAACATTTGATCTGATCTCCAGACTACTTTAGTCTGAGACTGTAGACAAAGCCACCATCTCGGGGCCCACAACAACTGGCTTACTATACACGTGGCAAGTCTTAATCGTTCCACGAAGTCCTTTTTACGGTTAGCTACAAAATAGCAGTACATCAAAATAAGAATTCGAGCCGTGATATCTGACATGACGTCGTTTCGGTCAAATTTGTTTATCTCACGTGGGTTTTCTAGAGTCAAGATAAGAATTCCATCCTAGGCTAAATGATTAAGGGTGAGTTTGGTTCGGCTTTTTGAAGTTGGATATTTTGAAAAAGTTGAGTTTTTAAAAAGTGCATGATGAAAAAGTTGGATAAGAATTCCATTAAGTGTTTTTTCAAAAAGTTGAGTGTTTGGTAAAAACTGTTAAAAAGTGCTTTTTGAAAAAACTGAGTGTTTGGCTAATACTTATAAAAGTTGCAGTTTGAAGGATAAATTACCAAAAAGGACAATGTATATATAAGAGAATTTATTTTATACTTAAATCAACTACTTCATATACTTACTAAATAATAATAATAATAATAATAATATGTTATTGGTATTATTTTAATAATGTTTGGGCAATTTTTCTTTTTTAGTGTCATAATTATTTGTTATTACTATTAATGACTTATTTTTCAATATTAATTAAATCTAAATAATTTTCATCATCATGTAGCACAAAATGAAAATGTAAAAAGATGATAAAATATACACCAATAATCCAAGTTTAAATTATACTACATATAAATGTAAAAAGGATAATAAAATACATACCAATAACCAAAGTTTAAATTATACTATATGATATTAAAAAAAAAAACAACTACTAATTATTATCCCCAAATGAAATTAACAATAGAATAACGGAGAACCACCATTGCTCTTTTTCACCTTTTACCATATTTTCTATTTAAATAATATTTATTATTATTATTTTATTAATATCTAATTCATCTTATCCTCATCTCAAGTCTCCACTGTGTTTCTCCTTCTCTCTAAATTCTTCTCTGCCTCTAGGACTCCCTCAACTCTCTTCCTCTTTCATGTCTCAAACCAAAAGGTCTGGTACTCTCTGAACTCTCTTTTTCTCTCATATATCAAACCCAAAACTCACACATGGCAGAAAATCCAGCGGCGGAAGCAAGCAGATCCGGGCAGCAGCAAGGCAGATCGGCAGCGGCAACAACGGTGGCAGATCTGACGGCAACAATGGTGGCAGATACGGTGGGTTTGGCTTGATTTTAAGTTGGATTTTCTGATGGTTTGGTTTGATTTTCTGTTGATTTTATGTCAATTTTGTGGTGGATTATCAACTGTTGAAAAAGGATTGCAGTGGTGGTGCCGGGTTGGTGGTAGGGTGGTGCCCCTCCTCTTCTTTTATTCTTCTTTTGCTGGATTGTTGTGTCCGTTGGGATGCTGTGTTTGTTCTGTGTTTCTTTTGCTTGGGTTGGAGAATGGTGAAGGAGCTTGCGTAGAGCAGAAAGATGACCCAAAGTGGAATGTACTGTGCGATCTTTGAAGACATGAGCTGAAGGGCAATTTGGTATTTGCACACTCACTCCCAACGGATACCCCAAAACACCCAAGGACTTTTGTAAAATGGACCGGATGAGGTCCATAATCAAATGCGCGTTCTCTGAACGTTTTTAAAACGCAACTTTTGACCCAAACGCAACTTTTTGGGTCTAAAAGTTGAACCAAACGGGTACTAAGTCTAGGAGGACTAACTTCTCCAAAAAAAAAAAAAAAAAAGGTCTAGGAGGACTAGTCCTCCCAAAAAAAAATTTATGTAAATGTGTGAAGCATATTTTTAATTAATATAAAAATAAAAAATAAAAATATCACTAAATAATATCATATTTGTATAAATAATAGCGTTTTATTGGTTAGAAACTAAGAATGATCAAGTTGACTATTTCAACAATCTTCCTGATGGATCTAATAATTTTTCCTCAAAAATTATGTTTTGGTCAAATTTTGTTTATCTCAAGTGCACTAAAGCTCTTGGGGAATTAAATTTTTTATAGAAAAATGAAAAAAGTGATTGACTTTTTTGGCAATTTTTTCAATTTTTTATATATATATATATTTTTTGAAAATGAATGATTAATATACGTCATAATTGCACAAATTTACCTTACTCATATTTTATTATAATGAAAAAAATAAAATGTTGAAAGCTTTGATGCGTGGCCAACTTGAACCTTACTTTATAAATGATATGAGATTATTTGATAGTTTTTTTGTAGCTTAATATTAAATGTTGAAAAAAAAAAAACCAAAAACTAATTGATTTCTAAAAGAATAGATAGATTGTTTGAAGAAGAAAAAATGAGATAAAAGAACAAAAACAAAAGGTATTTTGTCTTTACCCAAACAGACATCTTGTATAAAATCATGACAAAAATGAAATTTGACCACCACTCTAGCTACTTGAAAAGGAGAATTTAGTAATTTACTTTAAAAAATAAAAATAGAACGTAGAAGGTAGAAGAAGTAAGGCACGGTAGGTAGGGCTAAATTCTGGACAGAGATTGGTCATACTAAGAAGACCAGGGGCCTATGTTTGAAGTTTGAACATCTTTGTTTACCCAAAAAAAAAAAAAAAAAGTTTGAACATCTTTTTCATGTTGTCTTTGTCCATGCCTCCCATGTAAAGTTGGGTGGTCATATACTATCTAGTTTACAGTTGGACATAGCTGCTTGAGCCAACTGATTTGCTGGGTTGCATGAAAATTCTTATCTCTCCAGCTTACCTATGATGTAGAAGACAGATTTCATGAAGAAAATTGTTTACCCAAGAATCTTCTTAATGTTTTTCCTCTTTCTTTTACTGATTTGGAATGATAGAGTAGTTATGATTATCTACTTATCTAATAGGAATAGCTAATAGGTTTTTTCTTTTTTCTTTTTTAAAGAAAGATTGGACTCATCAAAAGAAGGAAAATAAGATATGTGAATAACTCAATGTTGGTATAAGGGTTAGTCATTTATTTTAAAACAGTAGCTAGGGCAAAAGCAATAATTGAAGGTGGGATGTTCTTTGTGATTTTGTATGTGGGTTTAGTTCTACCTCACACTCAGCATAAAATAAATAAAAGAAACAAACAAACTAAGACCATGGTCCACAAATCAAATCCAAATTATGGGGCATTTCCACTGTTCTAGTGTGATAGTTTGGCTGTTTGTGTTCTCCTTCAACTGCTTAAAGCCATACATATTCTTTGAATCATCATTCTTGCCATTAGTATATCCTTTCCTTCTTTGGTAAGAGATTACTTGTTCGCCACCTACATCATTAGACAATAACAGGCTGACACATGCCATTTAGATTTCTTTGATTTCTCACTACAATAATTTTAGTTGGCTAACACAAACCATTAAATTTCATTGATTTGTGTTTACTAATCCATTAGGCTTTTCTAGTTCACAAGTTCTTTTGGATAAGGTTCTCTAGGCCTAAATTAGTTTACTATCAATATTTTCCTTTAAAATTAGTTTTTCCTGAAAGGAATATTCTCCAAATATTCTTTTTTAGTTTCTCTATTAGTTGCTTTTAAAGAGTGGAGAGGTGGAATTGCACATTTTAGTAAAAAAAGAAGAAGAAGAGAGAGTCGCCAAACGACCATTGCAGCTCATGAAGACGTGGATGGTCAAAATGATAGTGAAGTATTCAATAATGCAACTAAATTAGTCGAATAATTTTTTTCTTTTAATCCACTCATTGCCTTTGATGAATAAACTAAAGTTAATAATTTCGTTTTGTTATGGTTGGAGTAGTACAAAACGTTTCTTATTAACTACTAAATGGATACACTAAAGTCCTATTCCTATGTTTCATATTTCGAAATTTGGTCGGTTTCCATTTTAACATATGTTTCGGTCATTTCAAGTTGATATCTGTCTCTTTTCTCATTTTCTCAAAAAAAAAAAAAAAAGATTTCTGTCTCTTGAGTCTTGACCCTATACGAAATTGTTACACAACTGTTTAAAGTTGTTTTTTTTTTTTTTTTTCTTTTAATTTATAAAAATAATTAAAAAAAATTCTAAAGTATTGTTTTGAATTGAAATGGTATGAACTAATAATCCTATTTTTTTTAATTTATGGAGGAAACTAGATGGTTTTTTTTTTTTTTTTTTTTTTTTGAAGATTTAAACAAAGAGATTTACTAATCTCATGTAATTAATCTGATATGAATAAGTTGATTCCAATTATTAAAAAATTGAAACAAACACTGAAATGAAATTATAACTTCAAATTAATTTCATTAGCAAATGGAAAAGGGTAATTGATGTTACTTGAATGGGCTTGGTATGAAATCTTGACTAAGTTTTATTGCAAACCAAGGATGAATTATGTTATCAAAAAAAAAAAAAAGAAGATGAATTAAGCTTGTGTCAACTGTGAAGTGCATCAATGTATTGGACACGTTAAAATTCAAATACGTGTCCAAAAGTAGATACATCTTCAAATCCCAATATTTCTAGTGCAATATAAAGGTTAATATGGTGTATAACTCATAGTAATATTACCTATGTGATAGATAAATTAGTATCCATTTAAGTTAGAGGATCAGCTTGAAAGTTTTCTCTTCATTTCTACCCTCGGCATGCCTTTTTATATCAATCTCCATTTGAGAGCTGGAAATTTCACACTTTTATGGCAATGACAATTTAAAGGTGTAAAAAGCAAATTTAGAATTCAAATCTTCCTACATCTAGGGGCCTAGCTAAGGGTATTGATTATGAGTATAAACAAGTTTTGAGCTTACTAATAAGAAAAAATCCGGTGCTACAATTTGTGGCACAACTTGTGCCACAATTTGCTGATGTAACGAGTTGTGGTTGGTGGAGGGATGATGATGAGTCCATGTAAAGACACCCCTCTTCCACCAACCACAATTTTTCGCATGGGTGAGTTGCGGCACTAGAATTATTCCAATAATAAAAGGAAGAGAATCGGCATTTGGCAGCAACATGGAAGTATGACCGAGCTTTGAGCTCACTAAATGTCTTTTCTAGGACCCACTCCACGTATGATGAGGACTCTAGCTGTCTATTAGACCGCTTTTAAGATTGTGAAGCAAAGCAATGCACGCCCATTGTACCATTTACTCTTATTTATTGGGTCTTGTCATCTTGTACAATCGTGCTCTCAAGCTCTTCTTCTTCTTCTTCAGTTAGCTACTTGGTTTTCAACAACTTCTTCAAAAGTCCTTATTCCTTACCAACTTAAACCACTCCACAAGCTAGGCTCTAGCTAGAGAGAAGATAGAGCTGAGCATGGATAAGAAAGGTGGCATAATTCCTCCAAAGAGAAAATCGGTGAAGAGGATGATGTTTGATGACATAGTCAAATCCATAGCTACCCTTGTTTGCGCCCATCACCATCTTTCTGAAAACCTCAAAAGATCACCTAAGAAGGTGAAGAATATGAAGATTTTTCCCCATGAAGGTCATCAATTGTCTTCTCGACCATATCCAGATGATCATTATTGAATCACAACGCAAAATGTAATCAACCAAACCTCTGTTACTGGTTCCTATTTGTTTTCCTTTCCCCTTTGCTATGGTCTAGAAGATTAGTCTTAATTGTAGTACTTCATCATATGATAACTTTTGCTATTCGTTTGAATTTCAGCGTGTGGAACTCTCGTGTACCATGTATAATCATAATGGCAGTCCCTGTCATTGGACAGAATGTCCATTTATTTACCATGTAAAAAAATTAAAAATATAAATTATCTTTCTTGGTTTGAGAATTTCGTCCTTAAAAAGCTTTTTTTTTTTTTTTTTACAAGTTTTTATTATGCTCTTTTTTTAAGTCGTGAAACCCACAAAACAAAGTGCTCTTGCCTTTTAATTTTATTTTACTTAGCTAATGGTACAAAACTAGGTGTTTTTAGTTTGTACCATACATGTGGAACATGATAGAGATTAAAATTTAACAATCATGATTACAATGATATGATCACATAGAGATTAGAGACACACACAATTTTAAATACAAATCCAAGTGTACTTTTGGTCAAGGATATTATTTTTTATAAGAATATAAGCTGAAAATCAGTGCAAGTAAGCAGCAGACAAAGGTTACTTATGGACCCAATTAAAGCAAACACCCCACCCACCCACACCCCCCGCCCCCCCTCCCCCCCCCCCCCCCCCCCCCCAAAAAAAACAACAACAACAACAACAAAAAAAAAAGGGGTCTGGGCCTGTAGACTGAAGTCTCTCTCTCTCTCTCTCTCTCTCTCTCTCTCTCTCTCTCCCCTATTTTATTAATAGAAACGTACCCACCCTTAGTCATTTTCTTATGGGATGGAATAAAACTTGTTCACATGGACTTGTGAAAACTGGAATTTAAGTGATGAACATTAATTAAAAAGTTAGAATATTATAAATTTTACTATATAAATATGGTATAATTAAATTTACAAGATACATTGTAATAATTACTATTTAAAAATAAAAATAAAAATTATAATTAATACTAGATTGTAATAGAGCCATTATTCTTCTATATTTGTTTGTGGCTAAAACACCAATAACATCATAAAACAGTATCTCATAAGTAGACATAATATGGCTTGATGATTGACTCAAGTTATATCCAATCATTTCTTAAAATATCCTATATAATTATATAAGGGTAAATTACATAATTAGTCCTTACCCTTTACACTATATTTCAATTTTGTCTCTAACCTTTTCAGTGCCGTGTTAATTTAATTCCTATTGTTATTCTTAGATGGAAAAATCTGATGTGTCAAATAAAATAATAAAAAATAATTTTTCATGCCACATCAACTGCTAATGGTACTACATTAGACTTCAGAATAAATAAATAAATAAAATGGTCACACTT
This sequence comes from Quercus berberidifolia, assembly GCA_028535905.1. Taxonomy (NCBI): domain Eukaryota; kingdom Viridiplantae; phylum Streptophyta; class Magnoliopsida; order Fagales; family Fagaceae; genus Quercus; species Quercus berberidifolia. Next base: position 24,811,116 of record JAPQVW010000008.1, read on the forward strand.
GAGTCACTTAAATCCCTAAAAGTTTCTCTCTTGTTAGTCCACGTCTCCATCTCTTCTTCCTCATCTCATCCTCATGCTCACATGAGTCAAGATATGAAGTTGTAGATGGTGACTTTGGTGGCAAGGACTCTGGTACGGTGGATGGATTTGAGTTTGGACGTTTTGAAAAAATGGATTTTCATTTGAAGTTTGGGTTTTTTTCAATTTGTTTATGGCTTTTCTTGTGGGTTTGGTGGCTGTACTTGTGGGAGTTGACTTAACATTAGTTGATAATTCACTTGGTGAGGAATAAATTGAAGTGGTAAGTGTAAGAAAACTAAGTGTAAGCATGTTCTAATCATCTTTATTGTTTTCCCAATCACCAGTAGATCTGATTTTGTTTGTCAATGGAAAACACTATAGTTGCATATTAAGCATTCAAATTAGGGGATGATATCAAGGAAGGCAATATGAAAATAGTGGGCACCAAGGGGAAAAACGAAAAGTAAGAAGCCAAGAAATATCAAAAAGTATTTTGGATAGGAAGCAATCTTAATAATAGGTGCCCATGAATTCAAATTTCTAATTTTCCTTTTTGTTTTCCCCAACTACCAGTAGAGTTTCTGTTTGTAAATGAAAAACACTTTAGTTGCATATTTAGCATTCAGTCACCTTCTCACCTAGTTGCATATTTAGAATGAGGAGGAGATGAAGATGTGGACTAACAAAAGGGTGAAACTTTTAGGGATTTATCAAATTTTAGAACCATTTAGGGAGATGTAACTCAGTGAACATTTTAATTTGGTTTTATTTTTTTAATCTAATATGACGGTACAGTTGTTAGTTGATGTGTCATGGAAACTTATTTTTTATTATTCCACTTTACACATCAGATTTTTTTCATCCAAATAATAACGGTAGGGACTGAATTGACACAATACTTAATAAGTTAGGGACCAAATTGACATAATTGAAAGTTTAGAGATCAAATTGATATATGAGGTAAAGGATAGGGACTAATTATACAATTTACCCATTATATAAATATACTCTTTGTGAATCTCTCTTAACAATTCAATTAGATATAAATTTCCCAAGAGTCTTTTACCTTAATTGGTATTTCCTAGTACTTCTAACAGAGACATTCATGGTTCAAAACACCCATTTCCGTTGTAACTATCAAATTTAGCACAAAATAATTATTTATTAATTTAATAATCTCATAAGTAATATCATTTTCCTTTGCCCAAAATTTCTCTCCGTAACGATTATAAAAAATGACAAGATCTCCCCTAATTGTTAAATTCTTAAAAATAACAATTTCACTTGCTTAAATAAAAAAATTATATATAAAATATTTTTGATTTTTATAATAACAAATTTTTCATTAAAAAAATTAACACATATTTGAAATAGATAAAGTTTTCATTGTATTTTTTTCGTCCTCGACTTTCAAGCAAAAGACTCAATTTGACTCTGATAAGATAACTATGACCGATGTTATTCCCTCAAAATCATTGTAAATGGGGTCAGTGGCATCAATTTAGGACAATTAGATGGAATGAAACCCTGATTAATGATTAGAAGCACTAAACCCTAGCTTGGGTGATTGTTGAACTAACTTTAGCTACAATCAACTCAGTCCAATCAAGAATGACCCAAGGTCCAACCACTTCAAAGCCCCAAAGAAACCTCCAAACCCATGTTTTCTTGATAAAACCGTGTCCCGAGACTTTTTTACCAACGTTGACTTGATTTGACCAAGATTGATCAAAGCTTAACCAAGATCTCATTAAAAATTAAACCTCCTAGCATTTTGTGAAATTAGATTTCACAAATGTAAGAATAATCAAAATTTTAAATTGGAGACTCAAGAAATGAAGATGTAACGATTTACAAAGTGAAAGTAATCATTGACTATGTTTCACTAGCTATGAATGGTTTCATGGAGGGGCCAAATGCTATAATATAATAGGGTCTTGTGATAAATACTTGATTTAATAAAACCTAGAGTGCAACCATAATTTTTTAGTAGAATAAATTTTTGTTAATGATTACTTTGATCTTGTCATGGGTTGATAGGAGGCCCAAGGCTCATTGGAGCTAAAGTTTTTATTTTCCCATTAATCTCGCTGCAAGCCACATGACATGACTAAAGCCTGTTTGGATTGGCCCATGAGTTGATTCATTATATGTTAGACGTATAAAAGAAATGAGTTTTAGTTATTAAAATAATAATAATAAAAATAAAAAATAAAAAAACTGATCACTATTGCATTATTTACACGCCTACTTCAAGGAAGAGAAGAAAATTTTCTCTTCCTCTAAGCGACACAGCAGCTAGAGTTTGTTGATAAGGAGAGTCCACTCTATTGGGATCCTAGTGGTCATTGATGAAGATCAAGACGTTCTCGAGATTAAAAAAAAAAATCTGCAACTTTAATGTTGTTTTGAAATCTATTGCATGGCCCTTTCCAGGATATCCAAGTACGTACCAGGTTTCTCCAACAGAAAATTACATTTTTATTTTTAATTCACAATGGTTATGAACTAACACACAAATACGGTTCACATAATAATAAGCTAAATAATGTTTATGAACTAACATACAAATATCTTGACATTATAACATGTAAAATCGAGGGGGGATCAAGTAGCATGTAAAATTGACAAAATGCAATCGATTAAGAGTAGGCGGGACTAGCATGATATGACAAACTCGCCATTAGGAATAGTACGGTTACATTAGCAGCAGCCCAATTTCCTAAATAATTTTTTTTTTTAATGACTTTCAAATTAAGTACAATAAAGAAATCATTAATTAATGTTTAAAGGAAACAATTTTTTTTTTTTTTTTTTTAAGAAGAAAAGGAAACAAATTAACCTTACGCAAACTAGTGTATTTTAAGATTAAAAACCAAAGAATAGGTTCTAATAAACCTTATGGAAATTTTTGTAATTATCTTCAATTTAGAACGAAGCAATTTCCATTTTCTATCATGTCAAAAGATTCAAATTTGACAATTAGCCAAATTATTAGTTGGAGTAGACCAGTAATAACATGATAGCACAAATAACTATAATAATTAAATAAATAAATAAAAGTCCATGAGTTTGGCTTTGGCATCTAGTATTTTTTTGCTGATTTAATTAATTATTTGCTAAAAGAAAAGATAAAAAGTTTCTTATATGGGATTGAATATCCTTAACTTCTTTCCCTTGGGAAGATTGCGATTTTTTATTCATAAATTCAATACATCTTGAGAAATAGAAGTGTCAAGAATGCTAGGATGGTCCTCGGTCCGGACAATAAACAAAGTCACAAAAATATATCGTGTCACACAGAAGTACCACCTCTGATTGGTGTTGTCCTTTTTAATTTGAAGAAACCTCTGATTGGGCTTTTGTGTGGATCAGTCAGTAATGCCTATAAATGTTTCTACCCTCCACAGTATATGGTTGGGTGACCTATATGATCAAAACGGCACAATCTCTTGGGTTCAAAAATCTGGCCCCAAACTACTGGGCCTAGTGCAGTAAATCTTTGGGTTTGAGCGCCACGCTTGAGTTGTCTAGTTAGGTTGGATACTAATTTTCGAAAATTTTCAATTTAACTAGAAACACTTTTTTCCTCAATCATTTGAAAATACATAAATTTAACCGTAGCAAAATTTTTAGTACCCTCATCCTCAAACTCATAACGACCATTAAGTTCATTCTTTAAATCTTTAGCATAAGTAAAATGACAATAATTATCAAACAACTTTTTAGATAAACCACATTTAATAGTATGAACACATAATTTATTTGTTCTTTCCCACTTTACTATATTTTTAGGATCATCTTCGGGTTTAGGCTATTAAAAAACCCAGTCAATTTCGGTAAATTCCAAGATAGGCAATTCCAACATTTAAAATTATTTCCATCAAAAGCCTCAAGCTTTAAAATTTCCAAAATGACCTTAAGAGAATCAACAACTTGTTTCTTCATCTTTGAAAAACAAAATTCAAATTTTAAGATTGTTGGAAAATATAGATATGAAAAACAAGTTTTGATTCAACAATATAAACCCTAAAAATTAGCAATGACAAAAATAAATAGATAGAGTTAAAAAGATCTCATAAACTATAGAATAATGCAAATTGCGTTGTCCTTAAAGGTTGATTTATGCCACCCAGAGTAGAATTCGGTGAAAATAGTTCTCTTGGCCGAACACCCCCCCCCCCCAAGATTAGACTATAACAGTTTTTTCAAGTTGGACGCACACCCAAGAAAAATAACCAAAAACAACCTTATTTGCCTTTCCTTAAAACCAAAAAATTGATGCTAAATTTTCAATGGAGATGAGCAAAAAATAGAGCATAATAGAGGGAGAGAGGCGGCTATGTGTAACTGGAAAAACTGAAGAAAAAAAAGTAAAAACAAAGGGTTTTATAGCAAAGAAACAGAGGACATATAGGCTGCTACAACGGTCACTGTGCATGCCCAACGAGCAACCCATTAAATGCCCCCAATGGGCTGCTTGGTTAATGCCTAACGAGTTGAATTGAATTGAATTGGGCTAGATGGAAAAGAAAATGAAAAAGGATATAGCCCAAGAGATATATGAACAAAACTGAGCCCAAGCCCAAGACCAACACCTAGCTCATTATTTTCAAGTTATAACATAAGATGTGAAAAGGCTTAAAAACACATAACAAGGTTCACTCCTAACCAATATGGGACACAAGGCTTAAGGCTCGTTTGGTAATGTTGTTCTAGTAACGTTGTTTAAGTGTTATGAACATACGTGTGAGTTAAAATGTATTGTGGAAATATGTGTTGTGTTGTTTAAACAACACAACCAATTATCGGTGTTTGAATTTTGAAATACACACTCCAACAATATATATATATATATATATATATATATATATATATGTTTGAAAAATATATGGAATACACTATTTTTTTTCTCCCCTAATCGTAATCTGGTGCAGTTTTGATCAACAGCGTGACGTTGTGGATAGCAATCAAGCTATAAGTGATTTGCAAGAACGAAAAAGTAAAGAGGAATGTCTAGAATGAAACTCACAAAATCAAAATATTTAGGTCCATACTTTAATATTTATAATTAACATCAAAATTTTAATGTTTTTATTCATAATTTTGAAGAAAAAAAAAAAAAAAAAATCTTCCATCTAATAAGTGGATTCTTTCGTGGCCCTTAACCTTCCTGTGCTTGTGCTATGATTGGTTAATCTTAAAATATTCACAACATAGACTGAAAAGAACTATTACTTTGAACATTAAAAAAGAACTAGTAAACGTGTCAGTGTCAAGACCATGTTATTTTCAGACCACCATAAACAGAAAAATAGCTACTCCAACATTTTCAGGTCTAGATTCTTAACTAGATTAGATAAACTGATAAAGTTAGTTGACAAAAGCCGCAATGCCGGGGGCCATTCTGGGATAAGGACATCTCGGTCAAATTCAAATATACCACTTTTCGTCTTTCTCACGTGCACTTGTTTGTATTCATTCTGACAAAAATTAAATGTGTCCAGAGCCCACCACTCCATTTACTGGATATATAATAAAATAATTTTTTATTATTTAATTTTTACTTCGAGATAAGAGAAAGTAATAAGAGGGAAAATATTTTAGTTTTCACTTTTTACCATTTTTTTTTTCGAATATCACTTTTCACCATTTGATTTTTAAGGCTTCTCAACTTACAATTTTTACTTTCACTTTTTAAGGCTTCTCACTTTTCACAATTTTGCCCGTAAATGTAAAAGACCATAACTTTTTTTTTTTATCATTTTCTTTTCCTTACAAATCAAACGAAGGAAATTTTTTCATTGCTTTTCTCTTTGTTTCTTACTCTATGTTTGGTTTGAAGGAAGAGAAGAGAAAATGATTCAAAAGGAAGGAAAAAATGTGGACCAATGTGATAGTTAGATTTCTTAACAAATTTTGTTCATTTCTTTTTCTATTGTTCTATCCAAACAGCAGAAAGGATTTGATTTTTTTTTTTCCCCCTTTCAAATCAAACAAAGTGTTAGTTTCCTATTATACATGAGAGAAATATTTTATTTTTTCTTTCCTTGTCATTTCCTTTCTCTTCCCCTAGTTGCAACTAAACAAAGAGTTAGTTTAAAGAATATTTTCTTTTCCCTTTGTCTTTCATATCCTTATTCTTATTCTTTTGTCTTTTTTTCCCTTACCTTTCTTCAAACCAAACATAATCTTAGGCTATATTTGGATTGAAAATAATAAGAGAAAAGAGAAAAGAAGAAAAGGGAAGAAAAACCATTTCGTTGATTTGGTTGGATGAGGGAAGGGAAGAGGGATTTGATTTGGAGTGAAATTTTTTTACTGGGTCTCAAGATTTTGCTTTCAACCCAAATGAGGTAAAAAGGGAGAGAGAGATGACATGACTTTTGATATATTTTTTTATTATCATAAAATTACTAAATGTAAACCAAACAAAAGTATTCATCATTTCTTACTTCCTTTCCATCCTATATCAAAACACACCAAATGAAAATGTTTTCTCTTTTCTTTTTTCCTTTTGATTTCCCTTCCTTTCCCCTTTTCTTTTTTCTTTCCTTCTATTAATTACAACCAAACATAGATATAGCTATGGTAAAGAGAAAAATAAAAGAAAGAAAATTTACTTTGTTCGAAATTAAAAAATAAAAAATAAAAAATAAAATAAATAAAATAAAATAAAAAAACCTCAGTAGTAGAAGTGAGCCATGGTAGGTAGGGTTAGATTCCTGGCTAGGGATTGGTCAAACTAAGAAATCCAGGTTTGAACTTTGAAATTCTTTTTCATGCTGTCTTTGATTGAGTTTGTTAATTGTCTGTTTTGGTTTTTGATTTTTTTGTTAATTGTCTGTGCTATCTAGTTATTAACAGTTGGACATGATGTTGCTGTGCCCAAAAGTTTAATTGGGTTGAATGGTCGTCGTGCATGACTGTTCTTGTCTCTTCAACTAGTCCCATATATAAGACAGCTTTCATGAAGAAAGTCGTTTAGTCAAAAAAATCCTTAATGGTGACTTTTTATGTGTTAATTTATATTTGTTTAGTGTGGAAGTGGGTTTCTTGATACGGAACGAAAGAGAAAATTATGGTAATCTTTTTAATAATTGATTTTTTTTTCTTAATAGAAATGAGGTTTGGTCCCAAATAAAAGCCGTATAAGAAGGTTCATCAATATGCTTTCAAAGCATTAGTCCAAAAACAATAATTGAAGGTAAACTATTCCAAACTATCCATATTTATTCGACTATTTACCAATAATAAATCCAAATATGAGGCATTTTCATCATTTTGATGATAGTCTAACTAATTTGTAATGTGGGTTTCAATTAACTTAATTGATAAAAAATTTTGTTGTCAAATAAGAGTTTGATGATTAAGAATTCTTATTAGGAGTAGATACTATCATTTTCGCCAATCTCAAATATTTTGCATTTTTATATATACTTGAAGAGAATATTCTCAAATTATTCTATTTGTCTAATTCATTCTTTTTATCCAATTCCCTTTTAGTAATGCTCAATTACTCATAGAATGGAGTGGTGGAATTGCACGGTCAAAAAGACAGTGAATTTTTCAATTATACAACAAAAATAGTCGAATGATTGTTCTTTCAATCCACTCATCGCCATTAACTGGTGAATAAATCAAAGTCATTAGTTTCATTTCGCTATGGTTGGAGCAGTTGAACTTGAAATATTTCATACTAACCATTCAATAGATACAGTCAATGCTAAAAATATTGAGTCTATAAACAACTAGTGATTTATCATGATATTTGATATGGGAGTATTGTCCCTAATCATAATGTTGAGTCAAAGTTTACTAGTGTCCTTCTTTGACCATCATTTTCTGAATTGTTTACACACGTTAGTATATTACATTGAGGTAGCTTTTTCTCTCACATTTAGACTTTGATTCAATTGCAGTACTGAATTAATTAATTGGATTTGATGAGTCACTTTAATTTTTTAATTGATATTATTTATGTATTTTATAACTGAGCTTTGGGCCTTTTAGCCTCAAGAGAAGAGGAATTGATATTACTTGTATATTTCTTAGCAAAATAGTTAACAAACCATTGAAATAATTACAATCTCAAATAAAGGTAACTATAGTGTATATATAACCCTTGAAAATTCTTGGAAAACTTTATAATATAGTAATTTTCTTCGATCATGATAGATAAATAATATCCTGAATGCTATGATATTGATAGCACCACTAAATCCAGTTCATAGCATTTAGGATCAGCTTGGATTAGCCTTGAAAGTCTTACTTTAATATCCACTAGCATGCACTTTAATATCATTTATGAACTTTTGAGAGCTGTAAATTTCACTCTATGGGACGTGTAAACTTTAGAGATGAAAAGGCTACTTTAGGATTCCAAATCTTCCAATTCCTACATGTAGGGGTACTTATGAGTCATAAAAAAGTAGACAACGATCTAGAAGAATAGAATTAGCAAGTGGGTCAAAGAATCTAGTTAATTTATGCTCAAAAAGTCTATTATTAGGAGCCCACCTTATAAACCACGTATTATGAAACTGCAAGCTGTCATTAACTTACAAGATTGTGATTTGTGACTTAATAATGCCAATAAACCCATAATACCTCTTATTTATTGGGTATTTGTGTTGTTGTGCTCTCATTCTTAAGCTTCCTCTTCTCTTGGTACCCTTTTGTTTTCAACAACTTCAAAGCCCTTACCAACTCACTTCAAAGTACTCTGAAACCACACCCATATAAGCTTAAAGCTTTAGAGATGGAGCCGAACATGGATGAAAAAATGGTGGGAGCTGAAGTTGAGCCATGGTTCAAACCAAAGAAAGGTGGCTTAATTCCTCCAAAGAGAAAGTTAGTGAAAAGGATGATGTTTGAACTCATAGTCAAATCCATTGCTACTCTTCTTTGCCTCCATCACCATCCTTCTTCTTCTTCTTCAGTAGAAATGACTTCAACCTCTCTCAAAAAATCATCTAAGAACTTGAAGAATATGAAGATTTTCCCCAATGAAGGTCACCAATTATCTGCTCCACTATATCCAGATGACCATTCTTGAATCACAACACTTTAATATTAGTGGTTCCCTGCTTTTTTATCCCCCACTTTTGGCTTATGGTCTAAGAATGTGTTAATTGTAGTACTTTATATGTTAACTTATGCTGTTCCATTGGATTAATTGGGTTGTAAATCAGCTTGTAGACCCTATGTGTATAGTCATAATGGCAATCCCTGTCATTGGAATTTGGATAACAGTTAGTGGGGTACTTTGTAGCATGTCTATTTATATGTAAAATATTATGTATCTTTCTTGGTTTATGCATTTCTATTAAAATCAAATTACTTTTATATGTTTCCTTTCCTTTTTTCGTCGTGACACATAAAAGGGTGCTTTCTTTGACTTGGCTAATGGTATACGAATGAGGTATTTTTAATATACATATGGAATATGTTTAGTAAATACGTATTTCCTATATGGAATATGATATTATTTGTATCGAATGCTTAAATCTTAATATTTACTCATAATGTTTTCATAACAAATTTTAAGTAATGAATATTACTGTTTCTTCAAAAAAAAAAAAAAATGTTACTAATTCTTATTTGAACATATCATTAACATCACTTTTTTTATTCATCAATAATATTTTGCCATTTAAGATTTATTGTAAAAATTTTATAGATGTACCATTACTCAAAAATTTATACCCAAAAAAATAAAAATAAAAATTTGTAGAAGAATATATGATAAAGATTAGAGTATTTACCTATAAAAGAAAATAGAAAATAGTGAAAATCTGTGGTGGTAAATTGGTAAAGGTCAGGGCCCACTCACTAGAAGCCGAAAAAAAAAAGGGGGAGGATTATGGGATCCACAAATCTCTCTTCCTTAATGGAGAGAGTGACCTCTCTTATTTTATTAGTAGAACTTTAACCACCTTGATTATTTTATTTTGATAAATAATTTGAACTTGTTAATGCCATATTTCTTAAGTAATTATTAGGTGCTTTTAAAATATGATAATGTAATGTTTCATTTTCTCATATGTATAGAATTTATGGAAGAATTTACCATGAAAATGAGAGGGAACACCAACTTACTGTGTTCCGACATCATATAATAATTTCCTTTTTCTTTTTTTTTTCTTTTTTTTTGCGTAGTACACTAAAACTTGTGTAGATAGGAAGTCTTATATATAAATATATATATATATATATATATATATATATATATATATATATATGTAATCAAGCTAAATATGTTATAAATGCAGTATTTTATTTATTTTTTAATCTTGGGGAGCCATTAATAAAATTGTGTTTATTTTTTACTTTTAAATTATAAGAGGGAAGTGAGTTCCAATTAGCTTAACTAGTAAAGTCTCTGATGATTGTATAAGAGATCTGTGATTCAATCTCCGCTTACACCAAGAACTGATTGATGTCTTGGTTTGAAGATAAAGAACTATTATTAGGAATGGACACTATAAGTTGAAATTCTCTTTAAAAAAAAGGTTTTTTAAGATATACACTACTGTTAGTTTCTTTAAGCAATGTTATGGACTCCATTCCATTCCAGCCGGAATGGACGAAATTTCTTGTACTGGTATGTAATATGGAACCTGAATACCCATTGTTCCACCTCAGATCAAATTTCGGTCAATTTCGAGATGTTTCGGTCGATCTGGTAAATTTCTGCCAATACCAGCCGAAATTAAAGATTCTGCCAGAATGCACTTTGAGTTTTTTTTTTTTTTTTTGAATATTTTCATCTCATTTTAAAGTTCAAACATAAGATTGACATCAGATCGGTCCCATATGATTTGTTGTGGGGAAAAAACCAAAGAAGAAGACAACATAGATTGGTAGCAAATGGTTTTTTTGGGGAGAAAAAACCAGAGAAGAAGACAACAAATTGGTATCAAATGATTTTTAGGGAAGAAAAAAAAAAAAAAAAAAAAAAAAAAAAAAAAAAAAAAAAAAAAAAAAAAAAAAAAACAGAGAAGAAGAGAAGAAAGCAAAAACCCAAGCTATGTGAAGTTGTGAACGATGCTCAAGTTTGCCTACTGTTTTGAAACTCTCTTCTTCAAGGCATGTGGGTAGTAGGTGGGAGTGAGCTTCCTAGAAGCTTCATGAAATATCTTAAATGCCCAAGATATTCATTGTTTACAAAAGAACTTAAATCTGAATTTAAAAAAAAAAAATAAACATTCTTTTTTTTTAAGAAAAAAAATTATTATTTTACTAGGCTTTATAATAGCAATTAGTAAAAATATTATTTCATTAATTATTATTGTATAAGTAATTTTTATAAATTGTGGGATGTGATATTAATGTTAAGACTTAAAGAATAAATTATTTGTATTATTTGATATTTAGTTATTTATTTTTTTTGAATTGATAATTTTTGGTTATATGTATATATTAGAAATCCTGAAACACCTTGAAACAATACATTAAAATAAGCTGGTATCAAAATATTCCGTTCCACTAGACAAACAGAATCGGTATTCATAACATTGTCTTTAAGATTTTCTCACATCTCTTTGTGTTTGTGTGTGTGTTAAAATACTAAGTATTTAATATATATATATATATATATATATATATATATATATATATATATATATATATAAAAGGAAGGGGGAATCTTTTAACGTTAGGAGAACCATGGGCCCTCTTGCCCCCTGGCTCAGCGAAAACTGAAAGGTAACACCACTGCCCCTTGCAATAACTAATAAAATTATACCTTTACCGCCACGTGTCCTTTACTGCATTGAGATAGGCCACTGAATGTGGTGATTAATTAGTGAAGGCTTCAAATTGGCCATTTTAGTAGATGTTGCAAACAAAGTCATCAATGCAGGGATGGAGTCCTCAAATTTACCTAGTTGGTATTTGTTGCAATTGGTGGATGATATTAGGAGCTAATGATTATAACTGTTTGTTTAGGTGGATCCAATGTGATAAGGAATGAAGTGCACATTGTCTAATCAAATAGGGGAATGCTAATAGATGTCTTTAAGGCAATGGTAAACAATCCATTTAAATAAAATTCTTATAAAAAAAAACAATTAATATTTTGACAGTTTTTTTTCATTTCCTATAAAGGTAGTGTCAAATCTTTTCTAAAATGGATTATTAACCATTATCTTAAGGGTACTCTTTAGCATGATCCAATCAAATATGTATTTAACTTTAAATTTTTTTGGTGTGCCTTAACTAGGGGCTTAAGCTTGAAGGGGAGGAAAGGGGTTCGGGTAGTAAGTAGAACATTCTAAATACACTAAAAAAATGCTCAAGTCCTCTCAAAAATGGTTGTTGATGGCTTGGTTATTAATAAGACTAGCAATGTAATATGGGTTTTCTAATGTATGCCCTAAGGACATATATTAATAAATCATTTTAGAAATTTTTTTTATAGAAAAATGAAAAGGTGATTAACTATTTTGATAGTTTTTTCAATTTCTCATAAAAAAATTTTCAAAAATAAATCATTAATATATGCCCTAAGGGCATACATTAACCGGATCCATGCAATATATATATATATATATATATTTTTTTTTTGGGTATAAATGATATTTTTCTTTAAAAGAAAAAAAAAAAAAACCCATGTTTTTTTTTATTATAAATTTTTTTAATAATTCTAGCCAAAATTTGTGTTTCTTTTTTACACAACCAATTTTTATCTTAACCTTGGTTTTTTTTTTTTTTTTTTTTTTTTTGAGAAGACTTAACCTTGGTTTATTAATCACCTTTTTCAAGTTATTCGAGATGGTTATTAATGAATTAGTGTTACCTCAAGATTGTTCTCAAGATATTGTTACTAGCTTGAAGTGCTATTTGACCGTAAAGACTAGGATCTAGAGTCGAAAAACGCCTAACTTAATGGGACTTTTAAAATATGCAAAGTTAACAACCAAAAATAATAACAAAAATCCTAAATGACTAAGACAACTTGCAACACATCGAAAAGCAAAGAATTTGAAGTAATTCATCTCGATTGGAATTAAACTAACCATATCATCTGGATTAATTTCATATCACAGGAATTCAATTAATTCAATTCTAATTAAATTCTTCATTTACTGTCACGTGTCCTTTACTGCATTTTTATGCCATGTGTCCCATGTGATTATTGGTCAATAACCTCTTATAATCGTCGTGACAACTTCGCTTTAACATCTCCCACATTTTCTTAGAGCCTTAGTATTAAGGCTTGTAAAACCCCCAAAATGGTATATTACAGTCCACAAAAACTAAAATGAAGCTTTATCCGGATTTCTATATCCTAAAAAATTTACAATACTGCTACAGTAGGCTCTTATATATGCAACTTACTATAGCAGCTTGTATTTCTGTTTTATTCATACAGCCTCTCTCTTCTTATCACTTTTTCTCCCTCTTTCACTAACTTTGGGTTTTTTTTTTTTTTTTTTTTTTTTTTTTTATGAGCAAGAATTTGCTGCAAACAAAATGAGGTGGCAACTGAGGAAACTAACATGTGTCCTAGGCCATGTGCATGTCACATGACTAGCCCAATTCACTTAACCACAATTACAAATTAAACCACCAGCGTCTCTCTCTCTCTCTCTCTCTACACCAACCCAAGTAAAACAAAACTTCTACCATTTCTCTCTTTGCAAGCCTAGCTCCCCCTCCTTTCTCTCATGCCACTAATGTTCATCGCCGCCACCGTCCCTTGGTAGTTGTTCAACTATTCTCAATTAAGCCAAAACACTCATTTCTTTATCCATTTAGTCTTACTCTTTTACAAAAAAAGGGGAAAAGAATGGGTGTGATTGACCCATGGTATAATTGGGTGGATTTAGCTGTTGTAGGGGATGTTTTGCAACAAGGGCTAAATATGCGAGAACGGCCTAAGTCTTAGAGGTGTTTATTGTAAATCAAACCCAAAATTCCAAATGTATAATGAACAAAAGGCTAATGGTGCTTTGACAAGAGAGAATCAAATTGCTAATAACAAAAGTGCAGAAAAAGTATAAAAACATAACAAGTCTGAAACTTTGACCCACAGTTACTGAGAAGAGAAAATTGAGAGATGTTGTGAGGAAGAGAGGGAAGGCTACCCTGTACCCATATTTCCACCCCTGAGGTTCAAAAGTGTGAGAATGTTTCTTGGTTTAGTGGGTTTTTGCTCTCAAGTTTCAGCTCTACAGGAAAAACGTGGTTCAACAGGTTTGAAACTTTGACCCGCAGTCAGCGAGAAAAGGAAATTGAGAGAGGTTGTGAGGAAGAGAAGGAAGGTTCCCCTGTAACCATATTTCTACCCCCAAGCTTCGAAATTGTGAGATTGTTGACTGGCAGAATGAGCTTTTACTCTGAAGTTTTAGGTATGTGGGTAAAACGTGGTTAATTGATTTTGAATTTGATTGGGGCCTTTTGTATTGAACTTGGGGAGCTCTAAGTGACTGTTTTTGGTCAATAGAAGAGACTTTGAACCCTAAGATATGAATCAAGGAAGTTATGGTCAGATTTGATTTAATTGGGTCAGAGGGATGCCTTGCTTCTTGCATAATTTGGGAAATAAAGTAGCCTAAATTCATGGGCTAATGTTTCCTAGACATGGCAGGTCCTTGGAGATTGCATTTGGTTGTTGCAGCAAACCAAGCCACTCACTTAGGGTCAGCTATGTGTTTTAGGCAAAAAATGGTATAACAGAAAAGTTGGGCCACAATCACCCAAATAATCTTTTCCTCTAAACTATTTAAAAAAAAATTACTTTTTATCTTTAAATTTTATCAAAAGTTTGTTTTTCATCCCTAAACTATTAAAAATATTTTACCTTCCATCCTTAAATTTTACCAAAAGTTTTTTTTTTTTTTTTTTTTTTTTTTTCATTTCTGAACTATTGAAAAAAGTTTTTTTATCCCTATTTTGTCTCTAATTTTTTTTTTTTTTTATAAAAAAAACTATTTATAACATGTAAGGAAAAAAAAAAAACTTTTTAAAGGAAAAAAATATTTTCTCTCCCTTGACATTTGATTGACCAAATTTTGTTAAATTTAATATTAAAAATGTTGTGTATTAACCTATCATTTGCTTAAGGGCAGGTTTCCAAAATTATCTTATTTCATAATTAAAATTTAATATTTTTAATTTTTAATTAAAGTGTATTTTAAAATATTAAGTGTGAATTTTGCTTATTAATTTTTTCTTTTTTCAATGGGTTATGGAAAGATTTGTTATTGCATGTGTTTTGGTGCTTAATAAATTTTTCATTTTTATTCTAAGTTTATACATTACTATTTTTACTAACCATGGTTAAATATTTGTAAAGGGATTCTTATAAAAATTTAGAATATTTCCACCCCTAAGGTTCAGAATTGTGAGAAAGTTTCTTGGCTCAGTGGGTTTTTGCTCTCAAGTTTCAGCTCTATAGGGAAAACGTGGTTCAACAGGTCTGAAATTTTGACCCACAGTCAACAAGAAGATGAAATTGAGAGAAGTTGTGAGGAAGAGAGGAAAGGTTCCCCTGTACCCATATTTCTACCCCCCAAGCTTCGAAATTGTGAGATTGTTGACTGGTTGAATGAGCTTTTGCTTTGAAGTTTTAGGTATGTGGGTAGAACGTGGTTAATTGATTTTGAATTTGATTGGGGCCTTTTGTATTGAACTTGGGGAGCTCTAAGTGACTGTTTTTGATCAATAGAAGAGACTTTGAACCCTAAGATATGAATCAAAGAAGTTATGGTTAGATTTGATTTAATTGGGTCAGAGGGATGCCTTGCTTTTTGCATAATTTGGGAAATAAAGTAGCCTAAATTCATGGGCTAATGTTTCCTAGACATGGCAGGTCCTTGGAGATTGCATTTGGTTGTTGCAGCAAACCAAGCCAGTCACTTAGGGTCAGCTATGTGTTTTGGGCAAAAAATGGTATAACGGAAAAGTTGGGCCACAGTCACCCAAAGCATAAAAGATGTTTTGGGGTGGAAATCTCGGGTACAAGACCTCCTTCATGAGCCTAAGATGCTATCAGTGTCCCTAGCCCATTTTGCATGAGCCTAACACATATGTGCTACCAAATGTCCGAAAGGAACCGACCTATATCCTCCAAACTATACTTCCTCAATTTTCCCTAGAAGTCGCATGGGCTTGGGCTATGCTTAAAAGAATAAAATAAAATATAATACATGAATTGAGTCCACAAGAAAGTTGAGCTTGGTTGAATCAGGCTTGTACGAAATATGTCACGAAAATGGGTATCAATAGCCTTAAATATAACATTTGATTTACTTCAAATTTCTTGTGTAGAATTGTCAAGGTCAAAAGAAAAGACTTATTTTTGGGAGGTTAGGCTTAAAATGGGAACTGGGAATATAGAAATTGAATTCAAAAAATTAAAAATCCAAACCCAAATCTACTCATTGAGAAGTTTAACCAAATCTTAAAAAAATTCTTTTCTACCAAAAACCCAAAATTCTTTAAACTCATCAGCTTGAGCAACTCGAGCAAAAGATCAAAAACACAATAGAGAGTGGGTTCCTTTCTTCCAAGCTTAGTTCCATGTCCATATTCACTAGATTCTTTTAAGGAATGAAAGGAGGTAAATTCTGGGTTTGAAGAAACAAAAGAAGAAGAAGAAGGAAAATAAAAACAAGAACAAGAAGAACAAAACCCAAATCTAGATCCTAAACCCTACAACCCATTAACATGTTTGGCATTCTTATCAAACTCAAAGGATAACATACTTGAGTTATTTAACTTTGCTTCGTTCTAAATATCTAAATCTAGTGGCTTTGCAAATTAAAAAAATGGTCTTGTTGTTTTTTACTGTAATTTTTTAGGATGTGAGCATAGTTGACCAGTGGTGGAGAGACTTTGAGAGATAGAGGAGTGTTGGATGACAAAGTGAGAGATGATAGGGGTTTTGTTTTACTTGGGTTGGTAGAGAGAGGCCGGTGGTTTAAGTTGTAATTGTGGTTAAGTGAATTGGGCTAGTCATGTGACATGCACATGGACAAGGACACATGTTAGCTTCATAAGTTACCACCTCATCTTGTTTGTAGCAACTCCTACAAACATGTTTGCAGCAAATCTTTGCTCCTATTTTATTGTGTAAATATATTATTTTAATGTGTTATATGATAAAATAAAAGTTAGGATATTGAGTGCATTGTAAAATGCGTATAATAGATAAAATGAAAAGTTTAGATACAACATTGGTTATAATCTAAAACTACAACCTTACTTAATATAATTAACATTATTACATATTTCAAATAACTAACTATTGGATTGCATGTTCTTTAAGCTCTTAATGCACGTGTCAAATTTTGTGTTAATTGGATATTATTTATTATATAATCTGTGGGGGTCGGCCCAGAATAATAGGTTGGCTGGGCCTTGGGGCAGTCCGAGGACAAGTCCTTCCGAGGAGACATCGTGGCCCAGAATCCTTATTTAGGCCCACTGAGGCAAAGAAAACATGTCCGAGGAGAAATTCCTCCTCGGACCTTGCAAAATCCGGATCAAAGGTGCGTCCCAGCCACTGTAGTCCACCCACCAAATACGTAAAAAGGAAAGAAACCCAAAATATCTCAGCAAAGGCTGCCACCACCACATTAAATGCACCACAACTACTTTGGTCACTGCAACTCACAAAGAACTGATAAGGGTGTCTGATGGGACTGGTGCTTAAGTAGGGGTTTGGATGATCAACAAGTGTAAAGTCCAGATGATAGGAGAGGGCCTATATAATATATAAAAGTCCCCCAAGAGAAAGGGACGGAAGAAAATAGAGGGGAGGAATACAGAAGAGAAATTTTACTGTATATGCCTATGAATAAAGTTTCGAGCCTGATCACTTAAGAGGGATCTTTCTTCATGTCCATCTTTTTCGTTTTTCTTTCTGTATTTCCTTAACCCATGCAACAAACCGTTTAAACTAACTGAAACCAAGTTCTTTAACCCATACTCTACAAAAATTCATTGTGTGAGATTTCTTGGGCCAAGCCTTGGTCGACAAGGATTGGGCCGCTGAAATTGTGCCCCTACATAATCTTATAGATTATATTTTATGTATAATTTTAAATTACAAAAATTTGCAATTTAAACAAGTTATTGATGACATGCTATTGATCTTTAATTTTTTTAGAAATTTTGCGGGTAAGGAGGATATAAGAAGAAAATGTAATCTAATAGTGGATTTGTAAAAATTAACCTCTTATAAAAAAATATTTAGTAAAGTTGTAACCTTTAATTACAAACAATTTTATAGTTAAATTTTGTCCTACATAAAATAGTTTTTGAGATAGTTAAATGGAATACTTTTTAGAAACCGAATGCCAATGCTTTTAATAACGGCTAATAAGTAACAGTTGCGTTAACTGCTTGTTACGTGTCTGATCATGTCATGTGCCTTTCACGTGATAAATAATAACTGCACGCTTAGGCCTGTTTTCACTTATCATAGGTTTTGTTCCTTGGAGCTTCAATTATAACACCGGAGGTTAACATTAGGCACATATTTACTCACTAAAATTGTTATTTGGCCCAATACTCATTGCAATTAATTTTTGGGTCCAACAACAATACATATTTGGATGCCTCATTGACAGGGTCGGCTCAACGAATTTGGGGGCCCTAGGCAAAAGCTTTATACGGGGCCTTTTCTACTAACAAATCTCTTAATTTTATATCAATAGTTTTCCATTGAATTGGATCAAAAATATTTTTAGGAATATAATTAGGTTAATCATTAATATTTTCACTCTCCTCTAAATTATTTTGAGCTTCATTATCAAGAATGGTGACATTACATATTTGAACATTATCATGACCACCTTCGTTATTATCATTTTGTTGGATATTTTCATTATCTTCTAACTCTTTTTGATGAATTTTTTGTTCATTTATGAAACCTTCACTCAAATTTTCTGCAAGATTTTGTTTTTTACTAGTAATAAATTTGTCTATAGCTCCTTTTTGAGATTCAATTAGTTCTCTTTGTCTTTTTTTTTTTTAGTTTTTCATATCCGGATGGATATTTTCTAGTAGACATTTGTAATTAAAAAATATTTACGAATAAATGAAATACAATCTATAATAAAAAGAAAATTACAATTTAACTAGAATAATATAAATTTAATTTATAAAACAATAGAACCTGATTTATCAAAAGCACAATTGTAGCTTTACTTAATATGATCACTTTACACTTTAAACCTGCACAAAAAAATTAAAATTAATATTAATACAAAGTAAATTATGCTAAATTTATAATTTTGTTATCAATATTCTTTTTTTTTTTGTAGCAATAAACCTTTTTTTTTTAGCAAAATGTGTAGGACTTAACTTGATTGGATCTACTAAGACTAACCCACTAGCAAAATAGGTAGAACTCAACTTGATTCACTCATTCACTAAGACTAAAAGTCCATCACACTAAATCTGATTCTTAAAAAAAAAAAAAAAAAAAAACAAAACAAAAAAAAAAAAACAAAAGCAAAACGTGTAATGCTGTCTAAAACGTGTAAGATTAAAAGACTAAAACGTGTAAACTCTTTTTCACTTTAAAAGACTAAAACAGTAAGAGTTTAAGTGGCTTCTAGAATCTAGAGAAATCTAAAGCAATCTAAGAGTCTAAAGAGTCTAGAGAAATGAGAAATCTAAGGGTTCGGATCATGGCTTCTAGAGAAATCTAAGGTTCTCTTTTTCACTTTTTGTAAAGTAAATTCTTTAAGTCTTTTTGTTTGTTCTCTTGCTGGCACTGTTTGTAATCTTTACTCAGTAGCAATGACCAATAGCAAAGCAAACTCCTTTTCAACCAAAAAAAAAAAAAAAAAAAAAAACCCAAACACCCAGCAGCAAACCAATGACCATGATGAAGACGAAAGAGCCAAAGAGGCAAAGGAGGAGAAAACAAAAAACGAACCTGAAATGAAGATCTGTTAACACACCAAGTCTATTGCCAACACCAATTGATGAGTAAGTGAACTAAAAAGAGTGTTTTTTTTTTTTTTTTTTGAATCAAGATGGAGACTGGAGAGAGTCAGAGAGTGGGCGATTTTTTTCTTCTTTCTACCTTTTGTAATATTTTCTTCTACAAACTAAAGATTTCTGCTTTTTGTAATCTTTTCTTCTGCAAGTTAAAGATTTGGTGATGGGATTTCATGTCACTTCAGAGTAAGAAACGGGCCTAGCTTTTTTTTTTTTTCTTTTTTTTTTCAAGATGAGAAACGGGCTTTTTGTAATCTTTTCTTTTGCAAATATGGTGATTGCATTAGCCTTCATGTCACTTCAGTGTGAGAAACGGGCCTTTTTTTTCTTTTTTTTTTTTTTTTTTTTTTTTTTTAAGATGAGAAAAGGGCCTTTTGTAATCTTTTCTTTTGCAAACTAAAGATACGGTGATGGTATTAGCCTTCATGTCACTTCAGTGTGAGAAATAGGTTTTTTTTTTTTTTTTTTTTTTTCCAGTTTTAGACGAGAAATTTTTTTTTTTTTTTCCAGATAAGAAAACAATATTATATACTATATTATTACTACTTGGGGGCCTCTTACAAGTGGGGGCCTTAGGCGGCCGCCTAAGTCGCCTATAGCTTCAGCCGGCCCTGCTCATCGAACTATTTCAAGGACAGTCAAACCTTCCCAAGCAAAACCTACCCATTTCTTTGTACCCTATTTTTCTGGTTGAAAATTAAAACTTTGAAGAGATGAAATTAAAATGCGAAAGGAAGTGGGTCCTCTTATTAACATTTAAAAAAAAAAAAAAAAATTATAGGAAGTTTCCACGAAATGTCTACGAAGCTTCGTCCAAAGACGCAAAAAACTTAAATAATGAAAAAGTGGGTTAAAATTAATGTGGCTGTAATCTTTTTATGAATTTAGAGGTAGAATGCTCTTCTAGATGGTTTAACATATAAATCATAATTGATGGAATTGCAATTCGTCAAGCAAGAGCAAGTGACCGACCCATTCTTTTGTCCCCTTAACTTTTATGGTTGGAAATTGAAAATTGAAACTTGAAATTAAAAAGTGAAAGGAAGTGGTCCTCTTATTAACCTCTTTTTTTCTTTAAAAAAAAAAAAAAAAATCTGAAGCTTCCTCGAAATGTCCACGAAGCTTCGTCCAAAGATGCAAAAACATATACTTTAATGCAAAAAAGGAATAAAATTAAAGTCTGAGTGGCTAGGATCTTTTTATGAAGTATAAGAGGCGTAAAAACAATGCTCCTCTAGGATCTTTCGATGGAATTTGCAATTTGTCAAACCAAGATAAGGTTGTAGAATACCAAGTCACAAATGCCCTCGTTTCAATTGTGTTTTGCTTGATTTTAGCCCCAAAAAAAAACGTGTTTTGTTTGATGAATTCAACATTCATCCAACATAAGTACATAGGACAGTTGGCCACACCTGTCTACAAAATTTATTACAGTATTTCTTTTTAAAAAGTAATTTTAATAATTAAATAATTAATTGAATGGTGTAGAACTAAAGTTTATTATTTAATATACATCTGTATATTTATATGTTATATATTAATATGTAAAGTCTAGAAAAAGTTCAATCAAAATTTAAAATTAAAATATAATTTTGCGTCATGTGTCTAAATTTAAGTAGGGACCACACTATAATTATCCATTTAAATTTGTACCATGTATCCACTTAAAGTTTTTAATTTTTGTGTTAAGTGAGTTAATGAGTGCAAAATATTAAAAATCTAATATTAATGAACTATTAAAATAAAAAATAAAAAAAAACCAATCACATATACTTAATAAAAATCACCACACAACAAAAATCATCACATCTTCTATCTTATTAAAAAAAAGGGAAATGCTAAAGAGTGCTGTTAAGGTATTAGTTAACAAACTATTTTAGAAAAGTTTGACATCACTTTTTATGGGAAATGAAAAAACTGTCAAAATATTAATTGATTTTTTTTTTTTTCCATAAAAACTTTCTTTAACTGGATTGTTAACTAAAGCCCTAAGGACACTCGTTAGCATAACCCTTAAAAAATGATTATAAATAGTATTAAATTTAGGTAAGAATTTTAATATGTGACTAATTACGTTTAATTTTTTTTAAAATTATTTGTCTAATTATTTATATTTTTATGATAAAAATCGTGTTTAATTTTAAATGTATCTATACGTATGCACGTGTTAGATGCTATTTTTTAAAATATTATATATTTTTATGATAAAAATTATGTTTAATTTTAAACGCATCCATGCCTTTACATGGATTACATGCTAGTGCTAAATAATAACTGTATGTGCCTATCATGTGCTAGATTTGAATACTAGTGATGAATTGAGGTTTATTTCGATTTGTTTTTATTTTTATGTCAGATTTTTTACTAGCTTTACAGGATATAGAGTCAATAAAACTAACATTTTGAGTTTCAAAAAGTCATTTTAGTAATATATTCATTCTACTTATTAATTTGTGGATTCTAATTAGCTCAACTGGTAAAAATTTTTATAATTAAATAAGATATTTGAGATTTAATTTTCACCTATACTAAAAATTGATCGATATTTTGAACTGATAATAAAAAACTATTATATGAATTTGTACAAAATTATCAATTTGTACAAAAGTTTTATAAAATGAATTCCACAATAAATATTTTTAACTTTCATTGAATGGGGATGTTAAGCAACATAACTCACGTCCTGATTACCAAGATGATGCGTCAGAATTCCTCACCGCAATCCGGGGGAGGTGTGCCTTGGTCTGACTTACCTTATCTACCAATTCTTAATTTCACATAAAGTGTACACAGACCGTTGCTGTCCGAAGTGAGGCCTGCTCTGTTCCCAAGAATGTAAGAAAACTTCTTCATTTCTTTTGGCTTTTTAGGATACTTCCAAAATTCTTCATATGTTATTTCTTTAAGAATGATTTAATCATATATATTTCATTAATAAATCGTCAATGAAAAGTATGTCATGTGGCTTACTAATGGATGGAAACGTCACTTATGACGTGTATCTTATGCAATTACCTCTTATATCTAAAATAAGTTTTAAAAAATAAAATATATAAAGAAATATTTATTTATTTATTTTAAATATATAAAATAATAGAGTTTTCTCCAAGTCGAATATCTTGGTTTATAAATATGTCAAATAAATACTCCGAGAGATTTCTTATTAGCAATTATTGGTGGTATAATGGACGGAGGTTGTTTGATTGACCCAATCATACAGTGTAATTCGAACAATTGAAAATTGAGAGCGTGTGATCATAAAAAAAATAAATAAAAAAAATTGAGAGCGTGGGATCATAAAATTATTAAAAATAGAAGCATGTTCATAGATTTTACCTTTTTTTTTTTTTTTAAATTTATTTTATGATGGCCTTACCTGCATCAATGACCTCTAATCCAAATCATACCTCCACCTCTAATAAATATACAATAATGAGTGAAATAAATGTTATGACTTTTGAACTATTAACTAGATCTCTTGTGAGTGAATTTATTAAAAATATATCTTATCTATGTTGAAGTTTGACGATTTTTTATATTTTTCACAAAAGTGGTATTAAATTTTTAAAAATAATTTATTAATAATTATCTTCGATAACATTATCATTTTTTTAATTAGAAAAATTTAAAGTACCATTTTTTTTAAAAATCTAAAGTACTATTGTTGTCCTGCTAATGATGCTTTAATTTTTATAAAAATTTCATACTCCAAAGAGATGGCAAAGTGAAAGGAACCTCAATTCATCACTAGTCCTCTTTCTCAAGGGATTATGTTTTTACATCTATTAAATTA
This sequence comes from Quercus berberidifolia, assembly GCA_028535905.1. Classification (NCBI taxonomy): domain Eukaryota; kingdom Viridiplantae; phylum Streptophyta; class Magnoliopsida; order Fagales; family Fagaceae; genus Quercus; species Quercus berberidifolia. Next base: position 24,834,895 of record JAPQVW010000008.1, read on the forward strand.
AGGACAAAGTTTAATTACAAAATTGGTTGTAGTCTAAAATTATAACCTTACTCAATATTTTTTTATTGGAGGTGAATTTTCACAAATCTACCATTGGATTACATTTTCTTCTTATATCTTCTATGCTTGCAAAATTTTTAGAAAATTAAATATCAATAGCTATGTCATCAATAAATTGTTTAAATTGCAAATTTTTGTAGTTTAAAATTATGCATAAAATATAAACTTATAAATCATATAGTAAATAATATCTGATTGACACAAAATTTAGTATGAGTATTAAGAGCGTAAAGAATATGCAATCAAACTATTAGATTTTCAAAATATGTAATAATGTTAATATTTTTAAAAGAAGTTGTAATCATAAGCTACAACCAATTTTATAACTAAACTTTATCCTTAAAGTAAGTATACTTCATAAATAATTGTGTTGTAACTTGTAAACACTATTTTTCAAATTGTATTTTCTATATATGATCGAAACCCAGGTAATAGAAATCAATAGGAGTTATGCCGTTATGGTTTGGTAGGCAAGAGTGTAGGCTTTTAATGTAGTATTTCAAAGTTGTGTCAGATGATTGTGGTTAGAAGTAGAACCCACCTCCCTCTCTTCCATTATCTACATTTAAAATATTTTTAAAAATCAATGAAATATTACATAAAAATGAGAGCTATAAACATGAAATTAGCAAATTAAAATTAAATTGTTTGGCCTGGAAGACATCCACACCCATCATCTATTAAATTCTTGAGGTCCCCTTGCTTCGTAGAATTATTTAATGAAATGTGCGACCATAAATTTTTTTTTTTTTTTTTTTTTTTTTTGAGAAAGTGTGCGACCATAAATTTGGTAATGATAAAAGTTTAACTCCTTTGGTAGAGAAAGAAAATTTCGTAGTAGAATTTAAATTCTATAAATTTTCTATATATATATATATATATATATATAAAATGTCTATAAGGATTTTACGTAAAACCCCAACTCAATACTCACATCCTCTAATAAAATCAATACAAATCAATTTCACAATCTCATTAAAATCATATTCACTCAATACTTTATGTTATACTAATAAAAAGAAGAATAAGCAATCTTAACTCAAGGGTTTTTTTTTTTTTTTTCCAAAAACTAATATGCCATTTCATTAATTACCAGAGTTTGTATGGGTGTACTGGTGCTGAAACCAATTGACAGTACCCAAGAAGGTTTGGGCATAGGTTCAGTTGGACACAACGGCTAAAAGTCCCCTCATGAGCATTGGCTTAAAGTGATTTCCTCTTTGTTGCTAATTTCAGTAAATGAAATATCAGATTATCTGATTTTATGTACGCTTAGAGTATTCATGGATACCAATTTATTGAATATCATGGAATTTTTTTTTGGTGGTAAATACAGTTTGCTGGAATTTGATAGAAATAAGTTTGTACAAGCCATTCCCTTTTTATCAAGGGTACATAGATGATCCACCACAGGCGGCGGATTGGTAAACAAAATATAAGCATCAACACTAGTGTTGTCTATTCTAGCCAAAGAATCTGCGCATCGATTGGTTTCTTTATAGACATGCTCCACTCGCAGATTGCAAAAGGTCTTCAGCGAGGTTCCTGCAATCAATAAGTTGGAATTATTATCTTTCTATGAATTAGGATATAGAATGCAATTATAAATTACCCTCCTCTCTACTCATAATTTGTTTTTACTACTTTCACATTTTAACTTTTAACATTTTCATTTTTTTTTCTTTCTCAAAAAAAAAAAAAACATTTTCATTTTTTTTATTTAATAGTTAAGATTAAAAATTGAAACCATTAAAATTGCATCAAGTGCAAAACCGTATAACACTGAATCCTAATCCGTCTTTTATTAATGATTGTGATAGTTTTTACAAGATACATACTACTATAGTACCCCCTAATTTAAAGGTACTGGTGTACTACATTATTACTACTACTACTACTACTACCTAGGGTCAGAAAAGGGTCTTAGTTTGGGCCAATGTTTGCCCTCAGGTGAGCTTATGGGGAGCTATAGTAATCACATGTAGCTTTAACTAGTGTCGTATACGGATATACCTGAAGTAGGAGATACTATAATGACTTGGCTTTGGAAAATGTAAGGATACATCGAATTGGACCATTAGTTTGTGGACAACGGCATCTTAAGATGATAGGAAAAGCGAAAAGGCTTGAAAATCATATTTTGTTGCTTTTCTTTTTATAGCTACCGTGTCACTATGGTAGTGCCATGGATATATATAGAGTATCAAGTGGTCCAGTATATGACACCAATTGGTCCAATACGATGGATCCCTTAAATCACATCACCAGCTAGCCAGCTATTTGCGCATGTTGTTTGTAGATATTAATAAGTGAATCACTCTCCCTCTCATAGGAAAAGACAATGTGAACATGTATGGCTCATGTTTAGGCAACAATGTTCAAGAAAGCATAAGGGCGACAACATCCTTTAATGGATATACTTTCTCTTAAAATTATTTATATTTTTATAGATAGTATTTGTTAAATTTCTTATTGTTTCAAAAGTTTAATGATCCATTTAGATTAACGGGAAGAGAGAGAGAGTAGAGTATAATAAAGTAGAGTAGAGTAGATTTGTCAAAAATTAGTCTATTTTCAACTAACTTTACTCTACTCTCTTTCACTCCTCCTCCCTTTCTCCTCAATCCAAACGGGCTCTAAAGTTGTTAGGAAATGATAAATACAATTATTTAATTAAATACTCTCAATCCATACACGAGTGGATTGCCTTCCTAGCCCTGATGCCTAATGCATGATTTTTTTTTTTTAAATAAGAGGAATTTAGGAAGAGATAGAAATTTGAACTTAAGACCTCCTATTAAATTATAGATTGTTCCAAAAATTTAAACAGTTAAAAAATTATTAATTTAATCATTTAATTTAACACTTTTACATTCATAATATTTATAGGTAGGTTTAACAAAGAGTGTAGAGAATATATATATATATATATATATATATATATATATATATATATATATCAAAAAAGTCAAAATATCCAATGACAAGTTAACAACCTCACCTTATCGGTCACGGCCATATTTGTCCTCAGAAATGTGAAGTGCTAATTAGTAAATATAGGTGCCGATAATTATTTTTCAGATACAATGTATAATAAGCTGAAAATGACATTATTAGTCGGTTAACCAAAATAATGTAATTTACGTATGGCCATAAGAGCATTACTATCTGTGGGTCCGAGAGTTCTGCAGTCTGGCCCAAACTCTATCTGGGCCCAGGGCCCGTGCCGAGGAGGTACCTTGCCGAAGACGAATGCTCAGTGGCCGAGGTAGCAAGGGGAACGGCTGAGAACTTACCCTGTCCTCGGCATTCAATAGCTTCAACAGGAAGACCAACACCCAGGTGTAGGCAATCCCCAAACAGCCCCCTCAAGGGGGTGTGAACGGAATGGGGCCCATAGGGAAGCAGGGTGTGAACTCGGACCAAGGAAAGTGCGTCCCACCCCCTTCAGTAAATGTACCTGCCAATACCCAGAGCTGGTTAATGAGAAAAGACGTTTGGGCGGTGCAAACGTCGATCCATGCAACTAATAGAAAGTTAGACGGGACAGTTGATGGGATGGACACAGGAACAAGCTCCTGCCTGACCTACAAGTGGAGGGTCAGGATCAGCCAAGACGGACTATATAATAAAAAGGAAGGTGCACCGACTGGGGGGTTGGGAAAAAAGGCCAGAAACCAGAGCCTCCCAGCCCACCACCAGGAGAAAGACTCCAGGGGTGTAGAGAAACTTAAACTTGCACGAACACCGCGAAAAACCCACCGCCTATCGATCAAGGCCTAGCCTTCCAAACCCACGCTCTACAAATGATATTGTTAGGGGCCTTTTCACGTGCGAACCCGACACTGTTACGGTCCGCCACGAATCGCGTCCTTACAATTGGCGCCGTCTGTGGGGAAGGCTTGTGTGTTGGTATAGGAAGTGGGTCGATAGAGTTTCTTCGTTATATCTAACCGTTGGTTATAGAGTTCTAGTATAAAGTTCTGTTAGGGACTATGTTTCTTGACTAGGGGCTGGGTTGAGGAACTAACTCCCTTAAAGCCGATGTCTCCCGTAAAGAGCAAACTAGGCGCTTGGCAACGTTAACCGTATGGATAAACTCTAGGGGCTTGGCCGAGGAGCTAACTCCCCTAAAGCCAAGATCCCACACAAAGAGAAAACTAGGTTTTGGACAGAACCAAGGCATTGCATGGTCCACCGGACTCAAGCCTCTGGGGAAACCAACTACCTGGATGTGGAAAACTAGGTTTTGGACAGAACCAAGGCATTGCATGGTCCACCGGACTCAAGCCTCTGGGGAAACCAACTACCTGGATGTGGAAAACTAGGTTTTGGACAGAACCGAGGCATTGCATGGTCCACCGGACTCAAGCCTCTGGGGAAACCAACTACCTGGATGTGGAAAACTAGGTTTTGGACAGAACCAAGGCATTGCATGGTCCACCGGACTCAAGCCTCTGGGGAAACCAACTACCTGGATGTGGAAAACTAGGTTTTGGACAGAACCAAGGCATTGCATGGTCCACCGGACTCAAGCCTCTGGGGAAACCAACTACCTGGATGTGGAAAACTAGGTTTTGGACAGAACCAAGGCATTGCATGGTCCTCGGACTCAGGCCTCTGGGGAAACCAACTACCTGGATGTGGAAAACTAGGTTTTGGACAGAACCGAGGCATTGCATGGTCCTCGGACTCAGGCCTCTGGGGAAACCAACTACCTGGATGTGGAAAACTAGGTTTTGGACAGAACCGAGACATTGCATGGTCCTCGGACTCAAGCCTCTGGGGAAACCAACTACTTGGATGAGGAAAACCAGGCACTAAGCGGGTTTTAGCTATTATGCGTGACGTTAAAAATGGTGCTTATATCTTCGTAAGACGAAGGTTAGGAATAAATCTAAGGCCTCTATGGGCGCAAGTAAATTAGGGTTCGGGGAACATGATGATAAATGTATTACATACATAGCTATTTGTACATGTTAAAATAAATCAGCGCAGAGTTCATAAACAAATAGTGCGCAACAACGAGGGCGGTTAACGAGGTAATCAGAAGGAAAAAGGAAAAACAAGATTTCACATATACATGTCCAAATGCTTGTAAACCATCAACAAATTAGGAAGTTTGTGAAAGGAAAAGAAACAAGTTAATCGTTCAAATAGAAATAAATACAAAAAGCCCAACGAAGGCTTCTACTTTTCTGCTTTTTTGTCTGTGACACTTTGGGAGATGGGAGCAGATTCAGCTTCGGTGCCTGGAAGGATGGTCCCTTCTGGGGAAGGCTGAACAGGACCAGCACTGGTACTCTGGGGAACCACCGCAAGGGAAGTGGCCTGTGGCGGCTCTGCAAGTGTGGTGGGTTCCTCTGTATTAGGCACCTGAATGCCGACCACGGGCTCAGCAACCTCTTTAGGTACCTCAAAATCCGTGTGCTGGGATATCACTGTCACATCCTGAAGTTCTCCTTCTTTGGGCGCCTTGATAGAAGAACCGCTGGCCTGCAAGTCTTCCAACGGGGGGATCTCTTCCTCGGGTTGATCATGTGTAGCCGTGGGGCTGGTCGAAGTGGCCTCGCGGATGGCTGCCGGGTAGAATATGCTCTCCGCCTTCCACAGATCAGATGAGGCATCCACCCCAGCTCGCTTCAATGCTTCCTCCCAAACCTGGGAGCAATAAAACCTACACACACCAGGGATCTGCGCCTTAAGGGTGGCCTGGGTTTCGGCTACTCCCATGTTGTAACCATCGTCCTCGGCCGTATTCTTGGCAGCCTCCGCCTCATTCCTGGCAAACTCGGCCTCCTGCTTTGCCCTTACGGCTTCATCACGGGTATATTCTGCCACTCCTTTCTCATGCAGAGCCGTGGCCAGCTGCTTATTTAAATCCTCGATCAGAGTTCTGGCTATTTGCAGCTGGTCCTCGGCTTCAATTGCGCGCTTGGTTTGGTCCTTGGCCTGTTTTTGGGCACTAGCAAGGCCCGCCGAGACGTTATTCCTCTCGCGAGTGGTCATTGTTAAGTCATCCTTGACTTTGGCAAGTTCCTTTTCAGAAGCTTCGAGAGTCTTTGAGGCCGTTATGCGCCTCTTGCGTTCGTTCTCGGCCACCTTACTCCTGTCATGCACTTCTTCCTCCATCCTATAGGTTGCCTGGAGAGCCTGTCAAGAAAGATGAACGTGTAGTGAGTGACAAACTGGTGACAAGAATTAGTAAAGTGTTAGGTTTCAAGAAATCTTACCATGCCCAAGTATCTCTTAGTACTGAGAAAAACCTCCTGCATCCTCATTCTCTTCAGCTCTTCCATGTCATTAGGGAGTAGCATGGTTCTCCCTAATGCATCTGCCACGTATCCACCCTCGCCGTCCCCAAGGTCCCTCAGAGAGGCAGTTTCCAGTAATGGACCCCCGTGAAGCATTGGGGTAGGAAGCCAGGCGCTCGGAAGGGATTGGGAATCAATTCCTTTTCCTTTGCCTTGAGAGGTTTGAACTGCGGGTCCTTTGCCTCTGCCTTGGGGTCCGATCTTCGGTTGTTTTGTGGGCGGAGTCTCATCCTTCTCCTTAGGAGGTTGGGATTTTCCCTCGTCCACGATGTCCTTGCCCTTGGGGCTCCTCTTTCTCTTGGAATCAGCACCTTCGGGTCGGGGAGACCGAGCTGGTTGGGAGGAGGTGGGAGGTTCGCAACGGGTGGATTGTGGTTGGGACTTGGTGGAGGATGACCTGGTTTGAATTGTAAGGGGCCGAGCTGGTGGAGGAGGAGCATTAGGTTGTGGTGCCTCCTGGGTATCCCTCCCTGGTTGGTCCTCGAGGAGTTGGAGAAGGGGGGTTAAAGGTATTCTTTTGACTCCCATCTCGGCTTGAGAAGAGGTGCCTATTAATGATAATTCTGCCTCGGACAAGGCTGGGTCACCTAGGTCACCAGGAGGGTCCTCGGATTGGTAGACTAAGTCAAATACCCCGAACCCTTCCTCCGGATGATCTGGCTCACCTTCGTCCTCTGCTGCTTGATGAGACGAAGAGGGGCCCGCCAGGGGGATGTTCTTGGGGACAGCTGGCTCCTGCGAGATCAAAAAACCTTTCTCTACCACGGTAATTTTTGGAAGCCAAGGACGGCGGGCACTGATCACGTGCTTCGCGTCCCCGAACGACTTCTGAACCGGAGGGTACCCTAGTATTTTGTGAGCTGCACGGACTTGGCCATCACTGTCATTCACAAAAACTGCCGCTTGTAAAACGGTCTCCAAATCTGCCCGATTGACTAAATGAAAATGCCGTTTATAGGCGCGTTCATCTACAAAAACAACAAACATATATGCATAGTTAGTTATCGAAGGAAGTTAGTTTAGAATGGTTTAAAGGGTTAACCCTCTTCCATTCCTAATACCCCACCTGGTTCTCCTTCTACTACGGGGCATGGATCGCCATCATGCCACTCCCCAGAGACGATAAGAAAATCCTTGTTCAGTCCCTTGTTGGAATCAGGGAGGCACTGGATCAACCGAATCCTATCATCCCTCGACCTCATGTAGTAGGTTTTTCCTTTCAATTTTTGGAGGTTATAGCACCAGTTTACATCATGGTGGGTCAGTCTTAAACCCATCTTCTCGTTTAAAGCGTCCACACAACCCAAAATCCTAAGAACATTGCCGGCGCACTGGGTAGGGGCTAAACGGAAATGCCTGAGGTAACCCCTTGTCACTGGTCCCATGGGGATTCTCATACCTCCCTCTACAAAGGCGAGGACGGGAATTACAACCGCGCCCGTCCCCCTCTTAATGTGCCATTCCCCCATCTTACAGTGTTCCAGCCTTACGTTGGGGGGAATCCTATAATCAACGATGAACTTATTCATCGCCTCTTCAGTATCAACCAACTTCCTCAATCTCAATTTAGCCGCCTTCGCCATTTACTAAAACAAACCTAACCCGTGACGGAAAAGAAAGGGAGCTAAAGAGAAATAAATCCAGAAAAGAAAAAACGTGAGTTAATAGAGGTAGGGAACTTACATAAAAAGAGAATTACGCTTCGGATGAGCTATATGTGCTTGAGATAGACTTGAATTTGGGCGGAAGTTCGGATGAACCCTGGATACACGCACTAAAACTCTTAAGTATAGAACTGGAGAGACGGATCCATCTCCAAAAAATCTTTTATACTTTCTAGGGTAAACTGCACGCCCTTTTTCCCGCCCAAAGAGGCCAGGAGATCACCACCGTTCGATTCCCATCACACCGTTGAACGTGGGAAGCACCAAGCCGCCCGTATTTAATGAGGCCACGTTTCGCCTTCCAACGGCTCTAGGAACGTGCCTTGGGCAGGTGAAAAACCTCGGGAATCGCTAGATGACAAGGATTGATAGGCATTGGCAGATCCATGATGTCATCAAAACCCTCCTATCCGTCCGAGGGGACGGATAGCAGGATTTTGAGGGGCTATTGTGGGTCCGAGAGTTCTGCAGTCCAGCCCAAACTCTATCTGGGCCCAGGGCCCGTGCCGAGGAGGTACCTTGCCGAAGACGAATGCTCAGTGGCCGAGGTAGCAAGGGGAACGGCTGAGAACTTACCCTGTCCTCGGCATTCAATAGCTTCAACAGGAAGACCAACACCCAGGTGTAGGCAATCCCCAAACAGCCCCCTCAAGGGGGTGTGAACGGAATGGGGCCCATAGGGAAGCAGGGTGTGAACTCGGACCAAGGAAAGTGCGTCCCACCCCCTTCAGTAAATGTACCTGCCAATACCCAGAGCTGGTTAATGAGAAAAGACGTTTGGGCGGTGCAAACGTCGATCCATGCAACTAATAGAAAGTTAGACGGGACAGTTGATGGGATGGACACAGGAACAAGCTCCTGCCTGACCTACAAGTGGAGGGTCAGGATCAGCCAAGACGGACTATATAATAAAAAGGAAGGTGCACCGATTGGGGGGTTGGGAAAAAAGGCCAGAAACCAGAGCCTCCCAGCCCACCACCAGGAGAAAGACTCCAGGGGTGTAGAGAAACTTAAACTTGCACGAACACCGCGAAAAACCCACCGCCTATCGATCAAGGCCTAGCCTTCCAAACCCACGCTCTACAAATGATATTGTTAGGGGCCTTTTCACGTGCGAACCCGACACTGTTACGGTCCGCCACGAATCGCGTCCTTACACTATCAACTATCAAGTGTGTCAAATGTTAAATATTTGGCATTTGGCACGCTAAACACCAAAAAAATCTCCAATGAGATGTTCTAAATGTCAAAATATTTGACATTGATGAACAGTGCACTCTCAAATATGGAAATGTACGGACAGATATTGTAAAATTTTAATGATTTTTTTATTCCTTTTCTATCTCATCTCTTTGTCAGTCTCTTCCTCTTTTTTTTCTCAAACCCCGATCCTCTCCTCTCTCAACCTTTCATATTTTCTTCTCTCACCCTCATTGCTCTTCTACGCCAATCTCTCTCTAACCATGGTTTTTCTTTTTTCTTTTTTCTTTTTTTTGATGTGATTTGATGGGTGGGTTGGATAATTGGTGGATTTAGACTGTGATGTGCGGGTTGGAGTGCTCTAAGTATAAGTGTGCAAGTGGGAGTTTGTGTTTGTTTAGTCATTTTGTGGCCCCCCACTTAATCTAAAACTCTATTAATTTCTAGTGTGCTAGTGTTATACACTTACACTCTTGTCCCTTTGATTGAAAGCACGTGGCGGATAATGGACGGTTCCAAGCGATTCTTGAGCCTCAAGTTTCACTCCTATTGGTTCATTGGTATTTCATTTAACATGCTTTTTTTTTGTTATTCTGTGACATCAGTATCCCGGAGCTTGAATTATAAAAGATAAAATTTCAGACCCAAAATCAAAAGTATCATATCTAGAGAGAGAGAGAGACATGAGGGGAGAGCAAGAGAAAGAAATGTTGGTGATGCTGAACCCAGATAAGCAAGGGCTCGAGAAGAAGGTAGTGAAGCTAATTAACCCAAGTGAAGAAATGGCCTGGTCCAATAACTCCAAGTGCAAGACAGAGCCTCGGTTCAAACCAAAAATTGGAAGCGTTTTTCCAGCAAAGAAAAGATTGGTAAAGCGAATGATGTTTGATTATATACTCCATTCCCTTGCCAATATTTTCTGTCCTCCTGGCTCTGATACTGGGAGTCCCTCTTTCTCTGAACCTTCCCAATCCAAAAACAACAACAATGGCTGCTTCAAGATTTGTACTACACCCAAATCATCTAATCCCAAGAAGAGTAAGATTATATACCCCGCATCACGCCCATGATTAATTGTTGTAATTTTGTTTTTAGGCCTTTTTTTTTTTAATTATTATTTTTTTAAAGATAAACGGGCAATTTTTAGGCCTTTGCTTATTATGCAGTGAACATATTGTACAATAGATTGTTGATTATCCTTTTTGTTTTTGCTGTATAGATTTGTATCTTTCTATTTTTATATCATTGTATATATGGTGTATACCTTTTTTGTCTTTTACGGCGATCATTCATGGTGTGCTGCAAGCTTCCACTGTCGTACTACGATGTACATGTGATTCTTCTAGTACTGATTCTTCTACAAATTCTCATAAGCCTGCCCTGACCACCAGAGTTTCATTTTCCCATATGATCGGAATTGTTTCAATAACATAATCTTAGTATCCATCCTCAAGAGAAACAAACTAAAAATAGAAGTGGGGATTTTATCGGAACTTGCAATGTTTCATTTTTAATTGTTTAAGGTAACTCTGATTTGTACTCACTACTCAGTTGAGTCCACTCGGGCATATTCCACTGGCGGCTGAAGTGTTAATCAGGGTGGTCACAGGACCACTCTGATTTTTTTTTTTTTTTTTTTTTTTTAAATATATATAACTTTTAAAAAATTGAGTTTTAAATTAAGAGGGGTCTTTTGACCATTTTAATAAAATAAATAAAAAAATAAATAAAAAAATAAAAAATAAAACTTGACCACCCTAAAAAAAACACTTGAACACCCAGTAACATTGAGCCCATTAAAAATAAAATTCAACCTCTCTAAAATTTTTGTCCATTCAATGTTGAAAAAAAATTGCAAGAAATGCTATGTTCATAATATTTTGTAATATTTTCATAACAAATCCTAAATAATAGGTTATTACTAATAAATAGAAAATAATTTTAGTAATAAGTTCAAATTAGAACCAATAACAACTTACAATCTAGGTTTTGTTGTGAAAATGTTACAAAAATACTGTGGACATAACATTTCTCAAAAACTGCTCAAACAAACATATTAGCCTAAAATCTCAAATCCAACGTTTAATTATGATGTTTTAAGTTGTATTTCAATTGGCATACTTTAAAATTGCTATATTTTTTTTATTTATAAAAAAATGCATACTTTTCAAATAGCTAGTCGATCAATATTTGCTTTAGTCTTTAGCTGAATTTGTTGGGTTTATCAAGGGGTGGAAAATGGGTGGATTTGGAGTGGACATAATTGGGTTGGGTATATAAAACCCATTTAACTAATTGCTTCTAACCCAAATCCAACCCAACCCAATTATTATGGGTAAATCCCAACCCACCCAATTACCCAATTATCAAAATTACCAAAATGCCACTAAAGTGAAAATGACTAAAGTACTCTAAAATCTTCAAAAATGACCAAAATACTCCCAAATTTAAAATTACCAAAATACCCCAAAAACCCAAAAAATAACCAAAATACCTCCGAAACCAAAAAAATGACCAAAATATCCCTGAAACCCAAAAAATAACCAAAATACCAACGAAACCCAAAAAATAACCAAAATACTCCTGAAATTCAAAAAAAAGACCAAAATACCCTCGAAACCCAAAAAATGACCAAAATACCCCCGAAACACAAAAAATGACCAAAATATTCTTGAAACCCAAAAAATTACCAAAATAACCCCAAAACCCAAAAAAAGACCAACATACCCCCGAAACCTAAAAAAACACCAAAATACACCCGAAGCCTAAAAAATTACCAAAATACCCTCGAAACCCAAAAAATGACCAAAACACCCCCGAAAACAAAAAAACCCAAAAAAAGGACCAAAATACCCCTCCCAACACCCAAAAAATGACCAAAATACCCCCAAAACCTAAAAATTACCAAAATAATCACGAAACCTACTAAATGACCAAAATACCCCCAGAATCTAAAAAATGACCAAAATACCCCTAAAACCTAAAAATTACCAAAATAATCACAAAACCTACAAAATGACCAAATACCCCCAAGAATCCAAAAAATAACCAAAATACCCCTGAAACCTAAAAATTACCAAAATACCCCCAAAGCCCATAAAATGACCAAAATACGCCCGAAACCAAAAAATTACCAAAATACCCCCCAAAACATAAAAAATGACCAAAATACCCTCGAAACCTAAAAATGACCAAAATACCCCCAAAACCCAAAAAATGTCCAAAATACCCTCGAAACCCAAAAAATGACCAAAATACCCCCGAAACACAAAAAATGACCAAAATTTTCTTGAAACCCAAAAAATTACCAAAATAACCCCAAAACCCAAAAAAAGACCAACATACCCCCGAAACCTAAAAAAACACCAAAATACACCCGAAGCCTAAAAAATTACCAAAATACCCCCGAAACCCAAAAAATGACCAAAATACCCTTGAAACCCAAAAAATGACCAAAACACCCCCGAAAACAAAAAAACCCAAAAAAGGACCAAAATACCCCTCCCAACACCCAAAAAATGACCAAAATACCCCCAAAACCTAAAAATTACCAAAATAATCACGAAACCTACTAAATGACCAAAATACCTCCAGAATCTAAAAAATGACCAAAATACCCCTAAAACCTAAAAATTACCAAAATAATCACAAAACCTACAAAATGACCAAATACCCCCAAGAATCCAAAAAATAACCAAAATACCCCTGAAACCTAAAAATTACCAAAATACCCCCAAAGCCCATAAAATGACCAAAATACGCCCGAAACCAAAAAATTATGAAAATACCCCCCAAAACATAAAAATGACCAAAATACCCCCGAAACCTAAAAATGACCAAAATACCCCCAAAACCCAAAAAATGTCCAAAATACCCTCGAAACCTAAAAAATTACCAAAATAATCTCGAAGCCTAAAAATTAACCAAAATAACGCCGAAACCTAAAAATGAAAAAAATATCCCCGAAACCTGAAAAATGGCCAAAATAACCCCGAAGCCTAAAAATTGACCAAAATAACCTAAAAACCAAAAAATGATCAAAATACCAATGAAACCCAAATAATGATCGAAATACCCTTAAAACCCAAAAGTTAACTGAAATACCCCCTGAAACCTAAAAAATGACCAAAGTACCCCTGAAACCTAAATATGACCAAAATAACCCCTAAACCGTAAAATGACCAAAATACCTTAAAACCTATAAAATGAAAAAAATGCCCCTTAAACCTATAAGTCGATAAAAATACACCCTAAACCTAAAAAATTACCCAAATCCCTCCTAAAACTAAAAAATGACCAAAATACTCCTTAAACATAAAAAATGACCAAAATACCCCTTAAACCTAAAAATGACTAGGATAACTCAGAAACCTAAAGAATGATTAAATGTCCCCAAAACCTAAAAATTTATTAAAAGACCTCCAAAACCTAGAAAATTATAAAAAATGGCCCCACAATCTAAAAGTTAACGAAACACCCCTAAAACCTAAAAAATTAGTGACATTCCCTCAAAACTTACAAAATGACTGAAATACTCTTAGAACCTTTAATTTAACGAAAATTCCCTCGAAACATCCAAAATACCCAAAACCCATATTTTGGTAATTTTAGAGGCTTCGGGTGTATTTTTTTTTTTTCATCTTATAGGATTAGTGGTATGTTGGTCATTTTAGATATTTTGAGGGGTATTTTGGTCGTTTTATAGGTTTAGAGGTATTTTGGTCGTTTTAGGGGTTTTAGGGTATTTTTAGTAATTTTAGAGGTTTCAGGTTGTTTGTGGCCATTTTGGAGGTTTTGGGTTTATTTGGGTCATTTCAAAGGTTTAGGGGTATTTTCGTCACTTTATAGGTTTGAGGATATTTTGGTAATTTTTTAGGTTTCGTGGGTATTCTAGTAATTTTTTAGGTTTAGGGGGCATTTTGGTCATTTTATAGTTTTAGGGGGGGGGGGTATTTTGGTCATTTTTAGGTTTCTAGATTATTTTGATCAATTTTAGGCTTCAGGGTTATTTTGGCCATTTTTTAGGTTTCAAGGGTATTTTTGTCATTTTATACGTTTCGAGGGTATTTTGGTCATTTTTTAGGTTTTGGGGTTATTTTGGTCATTTTTTAGGTTTTAGAGGGATTTTGGTAATTTTTAGGTTTAGGGGTATTTTGGCCATTTTTTGGATTTCAAGGGTATTTTGGTAATTTTTAGGTTTCAAGGGTATTTTGGTTTTTTTTTTTTGGTGTCGGGGGTATTTTGGTCATTTTTTGGGTTTTAGGGGTATTTTCGTAATTTTTTTTGTTTTGGGGGGTATTTTGGTCATTTTGTAGGTTTGGGGGGTTATTTTGGTAAATTTTAGGTTTTGGGGTATTTTGGTCATTTTTTGAGTTTTGGGGGTATTTTGGTCATTTTTTGAGTTTTGGGGGTATTTTGGTCATTTTCAGGTTTTGGGGTATTTTGGTATTTTTCAAGTTTTGGGGGGTATTTTGGTCATTTTTTGGGTTTTGAGGGATATTTTGGTCATTTTTTGTGTTTTGGAGGTATTTTGGTCATTTTGTAGGTTTTGGGATTATTTTGGTAATTTTTAGATTTTGGGGCTATTTTGGTCATTTTTAGGTTTAAGGGGTATTTTAGTTTTTTATTTTTAGGTTTTAGGGGTATTTTGGTCTTTTTTTAGGTTTAGATGTTATTTTGGTCATTTTTTAGGTTGAGGGGGTATTTTGGTAATTTTAGTGGTTTTAGAGCATTTTAGAGTTGGGTGATTTGTAGAAATGATAATTGGATCATAATTGAGTCTAATTCGGTACCCAATTAAAACCCAATAAACATTAATGTTAATTGGGTTTAATTGAGTTAATACCCATTTAACCCAATTAATAATTGGGTGGGTTTGGGTATCATTTAAGTGGGTTTGGGTTGATTTTGCCACCCTTAGGTTTATGTGATACATTTTTTCAAAAAGATAATATATTTTGTTTATATTAGTACTTATTTGGGCAATATGTTAGTAATTGAATAGGAGATCAGTAGCTTAATAATTGCTTGGTTTTTTTATATTGAAAAATATGTAGTTGATAATATTAATAGTGAAACTATCATATTACACAACAATTTTAAAATATGAAAACTTGTGATTTTTTTTAAAAAAAAACTTTATGTATTTGAATATGTTTTTATTCTGTGATGTTAATATATTCAACTTTTACTTTTATTATTAATAAATTTTTTAAAGTTCAGTGTTTTTAATGATCACCTTAAAAAAACTTTCTAGAGCCACTACTGGCATATTCTTAGTGTTTAAATTTTATAACAGAGATGCAAAGTTTTAAAAGATTAAAAATTCAGACCCATTTCGAACTTTTGAGGAATGTTCCATCCAAACTTCCTACCAATTACCAAATGAAGAAACTCTCACGTGGATTAAAAAAAAAAAAAAAAAAAAAAAAAACAACAACAACAACAACAACAACAACTACTACTACTACTATCACGTAACCACAAAATATGAACACAAAATTAACTTTGGCTTTTTCTTACTCAACCTATTGAGGCCTCACCATGTAGGGATGGCCATGGGTAGGGTATATCCATACTCGACCCAATTAATTTATCTATGAATATCCAATTACCTTACCCAATTAATATCCATACCTAATTGTTACCCAGTTTATTTATCTATGAATATCCATACCCTACTTAAACCCAATTTCTATAAAATCACCAAATTAAATATGCTCAAAAACCACTAAAATGACCAAAATATCCTCAAAATCTCTAAAATAAGCAAAATACCCATGAAACCTCTGAAATGACTATAATAACCCTAATATCTCCAAAATCACTAATTATGCTCAAAAATCACTAAAATGACCAAAATATCTCAAAATCTCTAAAATGACCAAAATACCCTTGAAACCTTTAAAGTGACCAAAATACCCCTAAGCTGTAAGATTACCAAAATACACTTGAAACCTCTTCAATTACAAAAATAGAGGTTTTGGATCTTTTGGATGTTTCGAGTGTATTTTTGTCAAATTAAAGGTTCCAAGAATATTTCAGTCATTTTGTTTGTTTTGAGGGAATTTAAGTAATTTTTTAGGTTTCGGGGTTATTTTGGTCATTTTTTAAATTCTAAGGAGATTTTGGTAATGTTTTTCGATTAGTAGACTTTTTTTTTTTTTTTTTTTTTATAGGTTTTAGAGGTATTTCAATAATTTTAAAATTTTAGGGCTATTTCGGTAATTTTCTAGGTTTCAGAGGTATTTTGGTAATTTTACGGTTTCAGGGGTATTTGGTAATTTTATGTTTAGGGTGTATTTTTTTTAATCATCTTATAGGTTTTAGGAGCATTATTGTCATTTTATAGTTTTTAGGGGTATTTTGATCATTTTATAGGTTTTGGGGGTATTTCGATCATTTTTTTAGGTTTTGGGGGGTATTTCGGTTATTCTATTGGTTTCATGGGTATTTTGGTCATTTTATAGGTTTATGGGGTATTTTGGTAATTTTAAGGCTTCAGGGGTATTTCGGTCATTTTTTAAGTTTTAGAGGTATTTCGATTATTTTTTGGGTTTAAGGGGTACTTTGGTAATTTTTAGTTTTCGGGGGTATTTTGGTTATTTTTAAGGTTTCAGGAGTATTTTGGTAATTTTTATGTTTTGAGGGTATTTCGGCCATTTTTTAGGTTGAGGGGTTATTTTGGTAATTTTTAGCTTTCGGGGGTATTTTGGTCATTTTCTTAGGTTTCGGGAGTATTTCTGTCATTTTTTAGGTTTAGGGTGCATTTTAGCAATTTTAGAGGATTTTAGGACTAGTTTGGTCATTTTCAAGTTTAGGGGCAATTTGGTAATTTTGATTAATAGGTAATTGGGTGGGTTGGGGTTTATCCATAATAATTTGGTTGAGTTGGGTTTAGATTAGATTTAATTAGTTAAATATGTATATGGGTAATATCCAAACCCTACCTGAAAATGTTGGGTAATACTAATATCCAAACTCTACCCAGTTACCTTCTACCTATTAAGAACTGAGTATTATCCAGAAAATTTGGATTGAGTAGGGTTGGATATCCATTATCTAATGGGTATAGCCATCCCTACTCACCGAATTAGAGAAATGAGAAATCATGTGTAACGACATATTGTGCAATGTGTACAAACATGTGCAGACAGTTTATATATCTTCACGTCATGGATGATGGATTGCATTATCATATTTACAATTTAACTAAAAAAATTAAAGAAGACCAAAGAGTTATGTAAAAATCTTATAAAAGTGACTTTCAGTAGATATGTACACAAGGAGATAATGGAATCTACGTGTAATGATCTAGAAATTATGCGAAAGGTTCTATTAACGGGTGCTCTTATAATATTTATTAATGGCCTATAGGAAAATGTTTCTATCCAAACTTCTCTTATATCTTTTTATTAGATGTGAATTTTGAAAATTTAACCGTTAAATTTCATGTTCTTATTATATACTCCATGATTGTAAATTTTTAGAAATATCAAAGATCAATAACTTATTCCATCAATCAAATGTTTAAATTTCAAATTTTTATGCTCTAAAATTATGCATAAAAAATAATTCTATTGATCAAATAGTAGATAGCATACGATTTAAATCAAATTTGACATGTATGTTAAGAATATAAATAATATACAATCCAACGGTAAGATTTTCAAAATTTACATCCAATAAAAAGATATAAGATGCATTGGGAGGGTTTTTCTTCAAACTAGTTTGGAGAGAAATCTTGTTTTAATACAATTATTTTTTCTTTTTCTATAAAATGTTTTTAAAATTATTTCATAAATTAGTGTCTTTAGAAGATCCGTTAACTTTTCCCTTGTATAGCCCTTGATAAGTTGATGTTACGTTTTTACTTTTTAGGCTCCTGGTTGATTTTACAGTAGAATAAATCAACTTCAAATAATTAACTACTTATGAATTTAGATTGATTTACAAGTTAATTGCATTAAATATATCACTAATAAAGTAATATAACAGTAAATTCAACGAAAATAATATAAAACATCAATATGTGGTGACTTTGGAAAACCAATGAAACAAACTGTTTCACAAGAAAAAAAAAAAAAAAAAATTTGGGAGGATTTAATCTAACATTGGTGAAGCGAATGATGTTTGATTATATAGTCCATTTCCCTTGCCAATATTCTCTGTCCTGGCTCTAGGAGTCCTTGTTTCTCTGAATCCTCCCAATTTAAAAACAACAATGGCTGCTTCAAGATTTTTCCTACACACAAATTATCTAATCCCAAGAAGAGTAAGATTTTATGCCCCACATCACGGCCATGATTGTTGTTGTCATTGATTATTTATTACATTCTGTTGGGATTTGTAATTTGGGCCCTGTTAACGGGTGCTGCACAACACCCTTTAAGAAGGAAATTAATAATAAATAAATTACAGGTGGAGCTATTTTTACTAAGGAAAAAAAATGTTTTTGAAAAGATAAATTTGCTACATATAAGACAAAAATATCTTTCATCGTCTTTTAACCTTCTCAATTTTCTCTCTCTAGTCTCTACTACGTTTGAAGCTGCTATCTTCTCTTTCTTCTTCTTCTTGTCTCACTCCTTCTCTCTCAATCTTTCTCATGCTTTATTCCAAGAAACAAAAACACCACCACCACCACCACCGCAACCACCAGATTTGTAACACTCCACAACCAGATTCGTCTCACTCCCTCTCTCTTCTACCTCAGATTCTTTCTCTCATCTCAGCCATGGCTGAACCCTTGAGCTCCACCACCGTTTCTGGTAGTGGTGCTCACTTACGCCACCACCACCACCACTAGTAATTGTTGGCCTCCCCTTTCTCTCTATAGCTTTATTTCTACTTTACTTCCTTTGTTTTTGGTTGTATCTAGGTTGTTTTGGTGAGTGGGTTCAATTTGGGATGTGAAAAAGCTTTGACAATTTGGCTTAGGTTTGAAATTTGGGGCATTAGAGTTGATGTTTTGTAGATCTGGGAAAAAGAGAGAGTACAAAACCAAGTTGAAAATGTTGCTAAAGGAAAGGAAGAGGGAAGAACTTTAAAAGGGTATTTCAGTCATGTTGTAAAGTGTGCGGTTTTTTATGCTCTACTAACACTTTCAACTGCTGCTTTACCAAGTTTTTTTCTACTCCCGAAAAGCAACAATACTTTACTAATAAAAAAATCAATTTTAACAGGTGTTGAACAGCACCCGTTAACAAAAGCCTTGTAATTTTATTTTTAGGCCTTTGTTTTTTTGTTTGTTTGTTTGTTTGTTTGTTTGTTTTAAAGATAAATTGGCAATTTTTAGGCCTTTGTTTATGTAGTGAACGTTTTCACAATTGATTGTTAGTTATCTTCTTAGTTTTTGATGAATAATTGTTAGTGCCCGTTTGTTTCAGCTATTAGAAGCTGAAACGCGCTTTTTGAATTCAAATGAATAAATTGTGCGTTTGGTAAATTTTAAAAGTTGCGTTTCTAAAACCTAATTTTATCCCTTTGTTTATAACACAATTTTACAAAAGAACCCAATAATGAAATCAAAACTAAAAAAAAAAAAAAAAAAAAGGATATGACCCATTTTTGCCGCATGTCGTTGGCAGTAGTGAAGAGATCAAGCAGCGGTGGGGAGGAAGACAGGCGGTGGTGAAGTCAGAGCAAATCAATAGATGACAGAGGTGTGTTGAGGAAGACAAGCGGTGGTGAAGGCAGAGATCAAGCACCGATCTGACCCATTCCTCCGTTTTGGATTTCCCCCTCTATCTTCGTTTGATGAGAATCAAATGGTGTGGTGCGTGTGACCTTTAAGTTTGTGTGTTTTGATGGGATAGAGGGAAAGAAACTTGCAGACGAAGTGGTAAGAGAAAAGAGAGAAAGGAAGAAGAAAAATAAAAAAAGAAAGAGAGCTCTGCGGCAATTGGAATGTTCTGAAGGAAGTGGTAGGGAAAGAGGGGGGGGGGGGGGGGGAGAAGAGAAGGGTATGTGTGTGGAGGAGGAATAAAGAGGAAAAAAGAAAAAGAAAAAGAAAAAAAAAGGAAGGAAATATGGATAACAAAAAAGTAAAGAAATAAGGGAAAAGTATAATAAAAAATGAGAAATTAAAATTGAGAAATTCTATCACAATATTTTCACAATAAATTTTAAGTGGTAGGTTATTATTAGTTAATATTGGTGAGAAAAAAATTTAAATTTTTTTAGAAACTTTGAAAGTTCTTTTTAGAATAATTTTTTAGAAAGTATTTTCACAATACTTTATATATACATTGTCCTTTTTGGTAATTTACTACTCAAACCGCTACTTTTATAAGTGTTAGCTAAACACTCAGCTTTTTCAAAAAACACTTTTTAAAAAACACTCAGCTTTTTTAAAAAACTTTTTTTCATACCGCACTTTTTGAAAATCCCACTTTTTCAAAAAACTCAGCTTTAAAAAGCTGAACCAAACTCACCCTTAATTACACATTGTATGCAGCACAAAGAATGATTCTTAGGGTCCGTTTGGATATAGCTGAAAACTGAAAACTGAAACTGAAAACTGAAAAACACTGTAGCAAAATAATTTTTAAATGTGTAAATAGTACCGTGGGACCCATTTTTAATATTTTTTTCTGAATAAAGTGATTGTGGGTCTCATGAACAGTGCATAAACAGTGTATAAACAGTAAAATATGTCTCCTGCACAGTACATGAACAGTACTTTACTGTTCATTCGCTGGAAAAAAAAAAAAAAAAAAAAAAAATTCCTGAAACGCAAACGCTTTTGCGCTTCCCAAACGCACTCTTAATGAACTTTGCTGCATAGATTTGTGATCTTTCTATTTTTATAACATTGTATGGAATACCTGTGTCTTTTACGATGATCATTTAGGGTGCACGCTTTCCACTTTTGTACTCTCTTACTTCAATGTACTTGTGATTCTTCAAGTGGGTCAATCAAGTTGATGTTGCTAAGTTATAAGAAATCAAACCCGTTACTTTCTTAATCAAAATAATAATAATAATAATAATAATAAAAATAAACATGTTAGCTTCTAATGAAAACCTCAAATCCATGAAGAGTCCCTTGAATTCAAAAGGTGATTGGGTTCTGAAATTTACTAATGAGAAATAATAGACAAAGTCTATATTTTTTTAAATCTAAAAAACTGAACCGCCCTAAAGGCTACAATATGTTTAAATAGTAAGAGAAAAACCCATGGCGGCTAGAAAAATGGCTAGAATCTCTAATTTGCACTAATCTCGTAATTAGGTGACAGAATAGTAATTTTTGCCAAAAATAACAAAATTGAGATAATTGTAGAAATTGAAAATATTATCTTTAAGAGACGTTCCAAATCAGACCGGACCTCATTTTGAATTTTAAATTAAAATTTATTAAGAAAAACAAATATTATTAAAAATAGCAAAAACATTGTTTTCGGGACCATACCTAAGGCCTAAATTAGGGCTACCCATGACACTCAAGTGTTGATCATAATGTTGTTTCCAGTCAACTTGTCAAATTTCATGCAATCCCAATATCGTCGTCTTGATGGCCTCTACTGACACTCCCATTGATCTTGCGCTCTGATTTTCATTGCCCTTAAAGCACGTGCTGTCTGTTTTATATTACAAGTTCACACCAATTGTCAAACTGAGAAACTTGGACTCATAGTTCTACAAACTCCCATAAGCCTGCACTGACTATAGCAGAGTTCCATTTGCCCGTATGATCGGATTGTTCAATAGCATAATCGTAGTTCCATCCTCAAAAGACACAAATAGAAGCGGGGATTTTATTGGAACTTGCAATGTTTCATCATGAATTTCTTAAGGTAACTCTGATATGTACTCTGTTGAGTCCACTCGGACTTATTCTCAGTTTTCTTTTCTTCTAAAAGAAGTTCTACCTTTAGTGCTAAACCGAAATTAAACAAGAGGTTTAAATATTTTATGTAAAATTTAAAACAGAGATACATTATTTTAAAAGATTAAAAATTTCAGACCCATTTCGAACTTTCGAGGAATGTTCCAACCAAACCTACGATTTACCAAACGAAGAAACTCTCACACTCTAACGTGACCTCAAAATATGAACACAAAACTTTGGCTTTTTCATCATATGACTTTTACTCTACCCTCACCATGACAAATGTCCAAATCGGAGGAATCAATGAGGATGTGCAATGTGTACAAATATGTGCAGACAGGTTTACTTGACGTCATGGATGATGATTGATGAATCACATTAACATTTATATACCTACAATTCAAAAAAAAAAAAAAAAAAAAACTCCTAAAATTTAATTACAAATCTTTTACACAAGGAGATAATGGAAATTGGAATCCAGGTGTAATGATCACGCAATTATGTGAAAGGTATAGTTGGACGAGTTATGGTACCGACACCAATAGGCACACCACAATCGGTAAACATTTCACAATTTATTAGTTAAAAGTCATTTTGTTTTGAAGGCAACAAAATCTAGTAGGTGCCAGTAAGGCACCGTTAGGGTTCTTCTTTCTTTTCTTTTCTTTTTTTAATTTTTTTTAATTTTTTATTTTTATACCTATTTATTTTCAAATATCACTAATAAGTTATTGAGTTTTCTCAAATATTTTTTACTCTATTATTATGTTAATCACAAATATTTCATATCTCACTATCTAAATTGGGTCATGATATAAACTATCACAAAAGCCAAAAAACTCATATTTTATCCAATTTTATTATTATTATTTAGCTAAGCCTAGAACCAGCCCTATGAACCCAATACACATATCCTATTCTATTTAAAGCCTAAGAATACCTATGCTTGGCAATATTTGAAAAACTCATGATTCAAGTCTATAGCAAAACAATTTTATCAATGTAATTCAAATCCATAATCAAAACTCATGATTTAAACACATGACTATTTTATCAATGGAATTCAAATCCATAATCAAAGCCCATGGTTTAAACCCATGGCAATTTATTTATCCAAAACCTAATTCACATTAATAACATCAAAGCCCAAATCTCATTGGCAACATCAGAGCCCAATTCTTATTGGTAATATCAAAGCCCAGATCTCACTGGCAATATTTAAAACCCAATTTTCATTGGCAATATCAAAGCCCAATTTTCATTGGCAATATCAAAGACCAATTCTCATTGGTAATATCAAAAGCCCAACTTACGTTGACACTATTAAAAACCCAAGCTAACTACTTTGCATTATTTTATCAAAAATCCAAGGTTATTAATACTTGGCAAAATACTATATCATAATTATTTCACTTAAAAGTCCAATAATGAACAATACCTTAGATTCTTAAACCTATTACTATAATATTACAAGCTCATGGAATTTATGAATTATCTATTCTCAAAACCCATGACAATCATCTTATAAAAGCCCATGGAAAGTTATGATTATTTATCTTAGACCCATGACATTTATTTATTTCATATCATATTATAAACTCATGTTCACTATCTATCTTACATCACAACATTCAAAATATTTATTTCCAAAACTCATGGTAATTATTCATCCTACATGCCCATTATGATTATCTATAGAAAAACTCATGAGAATATCACATTATTCCATTATAGTGGATATTGCCTCTATTTAAAACCCATGGTAAATATTATTCTCAAGAAAATATTGGAGGTCATTGATGGTGAACTCAACTTAACTCCCATTCGTCCATGAGGACTCGTCCAAGCCAAGAAAGTAAGAAGGATTGTGCTTAGCAAAATGGTCGCCCAAGAGTCAATGGGTCGTCCATGAGTAAAGTGCCTAGACGACCCCAAGCACTTGGAAAATTCTATGGAGATTAATTTACAAGAGCCAGTAAAATTGAACCATATGTTATCATTTCAAGGCATGAGTAAAATCCTGGTTCATCGCCATAACTTCCAACGACGGTTATAGAAAAATATTCTAACTCCTAAAGCAGTTGTCGAAGTTAATATTAAACCCTCTGACCTCCTCAAATATAGGGGAAGTTATAAGTAACCGCTTCAAGAGTACACTATATAAACACTTATTCACGACAAATGAAGGTAAGTTTGAGACAACTCCCAAAAAGTTGGAATTCCAGAATTTAAGAGAAACTAACTTAAGCATCAGAGGGTTCTTAGCCGGTTAGCCCCGGTCTCCTTTGATCCTTTGTTTTTCTTTTCAGGCCATTCAAACAATTGTTAGATCATTCAAGCCCGAAACATTCTGCCTACTGATTTTCCCCAAGCATTTGGAAAATTCTATGGAGATTAATTTACAAGAGCCAGTAAAATTGAACCATATGTTATCATTTCAAGGCATGAGTAAAATCCTGGTTTATCGCCATAACTTCCAACGACGGTTATAGAAAAATATTCTAACACCTAAAGCAGTTGTGGAAGTTAATATTAAACCTTCTGACCTCCTTAAATATAGGGGAAGTTATAAGTAACCGCTTCAAGAGTACACTATATAAACACTCATTCACGACAAATGAAGGTAAGTTTGAGACAACTCCAAAAACTTGGAATTCCAGAATTTAAGAGAAACTAACTTAAGCATCGAAGGGTTCTTAGCCGGTTAGCCCCGTCTCCTTTGATCCTTTGTTTTTCTTTTCAGGCCATTCAAACAATTGTTAGATCATTCAAGCCCGGAACATTCAGCCTACTGATTTTCTGTGCATCATCAGTTGGCCCCGTCTGTGGGAAAGATTATTTTTGTGTTTTGCAGTTTATCTTTCTCCGACAAAAGGCTACATGGTTCAGACAAGATCAAGGGCCACTAGTTTAGGCCACCAAGAGAGTAGAGATGCCTCTAGCAATCCCCACCGTGATTGATAGTCAGCGCCTATCACGCAACCACCTTCATCCAATATGTACAGTCCATGGCAACCGCTATGGTGGAATTAACCCGTCAAAATCAAGATTTGACTAGGGAGATTAGTCTACGGAGGTAGTGCCATGAAAGGTACGAGGAAGGACAAGCCCAGAGTCAAGAAGATAGAGGAGGAAATGCTGAGCCTGAAAGCCAGTCAAGGGGTACCGCACTTGGAAAGGGAGATGGACCAGATGAGGAAGATCATGGACGAGATGAGGGAGAACATGAGAAGGGCAAATCCCGTAGAGGATTTAGTTCATCGAACATACTTCCCTTTCACAGCTTCCATCAACGGTCACCCTTTGCCTCTGAAGTTCAAGATGTTTTCCTTTGACTCGTATGATGGAATGCATGACCCTTTCAATCATATTACTACTTTCAAGACTACGGTGCATCTTCAAGGGGTTCTGGATGAGATTATGTGCAGGGCCTTCCCTACTACCCTCAAAGGGCAAGTACGAGTATGGTTCAACAAGATATCTCCAAATATTGTGAGTTCTTTTGAAGAATTGAGTAAGATGTTTGTCAACAATTTTAATGGAGGATAAAGGCATAAACGTTCCTTGTCCAGCCTATTAACCATAAAATAAGGGGAGAATGAAAGCTTGCTGTCCTTTATTACTCGTTTTAACAGGGAAGCTCTGATAGTGTATGAGATGGACGACAAGTTGTTACTGGCGGCCTTCTATAATGGAATCAACTCTGATTTATTCATCCATAAGCTTTATGAGCAAGAGCCACAAACAATGGCTGAACTTGTCCATTTAGCCCAAAACTTCATGAATGGAGAAGACGCAATTATAGCTAAGAAAAGGAAGAGAGTTGAGCGTATGGAGGCAGATCTCCCACGCCATCCTGAGCAGGTTCCTTGTCCAAAGAATACACGGACGGGATAGAAGAAAGATCGAGACAACAAGAAGGCAGACTCTTCAGTACGGAGTCAGCAATACACGCCCTTGAACATGTTGCTTGAACAAGTGTTTATGCAAATCAAGGATGATCATTCCTTGAAGTGGTCGGAAAAAATGATAGGAGATCCCAACAAGTGCAATAGGAACTAGTATTACCACTTCCACAGAGACCATGGGCATGACACGGACAAGTGTTTTGATTTGAAATAGCAGATAGAAAATCTCATTAGGCAAGGGAAGTTGAGAAATTTCCTTCGACGAGATCACAAAGACAAGAAGTTGAAGGCAAAACTAGAAGAGCCGTCGCGACCTCCACTTGGAGAAATAAGAGTCATCATAGGAGAGACCTCGATAGGACAATCTTCCAAGTCAAGGAAGACATACCTGAAGGTAGTGCAAAATGTCCAACTTTTAAGACGATCCTCAAGGATGAGTGAAATGGACGAGCAAGCCATTATGTTCACAGACGAGGATGCTGAAAGAGTTCATCACCCACATGACGACGCAATTGTCATTGCTCTACTTATTGTTGATTATACGACCAGAAGGGTGTTGGTGGACAATGGAAGTTCAGCAGACATCTTGTACTACCCTGCTTTCCAACAAATGAGGCTTAGATGAGATCAACTTCGTCCAGTGAATTCACCCTTGGTAGGATTTGGAGGGATGAAAGTACAACCTGTGGGTACTGTTACGTTGCCTATGGTGGTAGGAGCATATCCATAACAGATAACCAAAGAAGTAAACTTTCTTGTGGTAGACTGTTCGTCGTCATACAATGTCATCATTGGAAGACCAACTTTGAACAATTGAAAGGCAGTACCACTTGTCAGTCAAGTTCCCTACAGAGTACGGGATAGGACAAGTGCAAGGAGACCAGTTAGCAACAAGAGAATGTTATTTGGCCATGTTGGCTATGGACGAGCACATTCAGACAATGAGCATTGAGGAGAGGAGAGTTGTTGTAGAGCCCATCGAAGTGCTGAAGGACATTCCTTTAGACGAGAATAACCTTGAGAAGTATACAAGGGTTGAAGCAAGTATGGAAAGCAAGATGAAGCAAGACCTTGTCCAGTTCTTAAAAAAGAGCATTGCTGTATTTGCATGAAGTCACGAAGACATGCTAGGTATTGACCCTAATGTCATTACCCATCGTCTAAACATATATCCTTCATCGAAGCCTGTGCGTCAAAAGAAAAGAGTGTTTGCCCTTGAACGAGACAATGCTATTAAAGAAGAAGTTCAAAAGCTAACAACTACAAAATTTATTAGCGAAGTTTATTACCTGGACTAGTTGGCTAATGTGGTGATGGTCAAGAAGGCTAATGGCAAATGGAGGATGTGCGTGGACTTCATCGATCTGAACAAAGCTTGTCTTAAGGATAGCTATCCATTGCCGTGTATCGATCAGTTGGTGGACTCAACAGCGGGTCATAAGCTACTAAGCTTCATGGACGCTTTCTCAAGTTATAACCAGATAAGGATGGACGAGGTGGATCAAGAGAAGACATCCTTTGTAACTAGTCAAGGCTTGTTTTGCTACAAGGTGATGTCCTTTGGTTTGAAGAACGCGAGGGCAACTTATCAAAGGCTGGTTAATCATATGTTTCGCCCACAGATTGGATGGAATGTAAAAGTTTATGTAGATGATATGCTGATAAAGAGCTTGGAAGAGAAAAAGCATCTAGACAACCTCCAAGAAACCTTTGACACGTTTAGACAATACAACATGAAGTTAAATCTGAGCAAATGTGCTTTCGGAGTCTTGTCTGGCAAGTTTCTCGAGTTCATGGTTTCTCATAGGGGAATTGAGGCAAACCTCGATAAAATCCAAGCAATACTGAATATGAAGCCACCAAGGAACATCAAGGAAGTCCAGTCCCTTATCAGACGAGTTGCTGCCCTTAACAGATTTGTCTCTAAAGCTACTAACAAATATTTACAATTTTTTAAGGTTCTTAAGAAGGCATTTGAATGGACGGATGATTGCCAGAAGACCTTCCAAGACCTCAAGACCTACCTCACCACAGCTCCTCTACTAAGCCCGTTCGTACCTGGTGAAGAATTATATTTGTATTTAACTGTGGCCCCACATGCGGTGAGCTTAGCGCTGATTAAAGAAAAAGGGAAGATACATAAGCCAATTTATTACACAAGACGAGCGCTAAGAGGGGCTAAAGGACAATACCGAATGATGGAAAAGCTGGTCTTTGCTTTGGTCACGGCTTCTAGAAAGTTAAGGCATTACTTTCAGGCTCATGTCATCAATGTCTTGACAGATCATCCACTGAAGAAGGCAATGAACAAGTTGGAAGCCGCAAGACGACTAATCCAATGGGCCATAGAACTCAGCGACCAAGAAATGAGATAAAGGCATAGGTATTGGTGGATTTTATTGCGGAGTTCAGTCCCAGTCTAGGTGAACTAGACGAGGTGGATGAAGTAAAGAGGTGGGTCATCAATGTGGATGGCTCGTCCACGTTATATGTAGGAGGAATTGGAGTTATACTCAAATCCCCAGAAGGAGACAAGTTGAAATATGCAGCCGATCTACAACACTAAACCACCAATAATGAAGTTGAATATGAAACTCTTCTTAAAGGATTGGAATTGGCTAAGTCCTTAGGGCCGGAGTAAGTAATCGTCCAAGGGGATTCTCAGTTGATCATCAATCAAGTGAATGGAATGTGTGAAGCTAAAGAAGACCGGATGAAGAAGTATTTGAACAAGGAAATGTAGCTCGTCAAAAAATTTAAAGAAGCCAGTTTTGTTCAACTCTTGAGGGAGGTAAACATGGAAGCAGATGCTTTGGCAAAAGCAGCTTCAACAGGGGGAGCCATGGACAAGTGTGATAAAGTCCAATATATGCCAAGCATAGATCTTCCAGAGATGTAGCAATTGAAGGAAAAGAAAATTAGATGACTCCAATAGTCGTCTATCTCAAGGATGGAAGGCTTCTAGAGGACAAGGACGAAGCTAGGACGTTGAGGATTAGAGCTGCCAAGTATGTCCTCATAGAGGAGGTGTTGTATAAATGAGGTTTCTCTCAGCCCTACTTAAGGTGTTTAGCCCTAGATGAGTCAAACTATGTATTGAGGGAGGTTCATGAAGGAGCATACAGAAACCACTCAGAAGCAAAGCACTAGTCCATAAGGTTGTCCGTGCAAGTTACTACTTGCCAACTATTTAAGCAGATGCTAAGGCCTATGTCAAGGTGTGTGATTAGTGCCAATGCTTCAACAACGTCCCTAGACAACTGTCGAAGTATCTTATCCCGATGATGGCCCCATGGCCCTTTGCGCAATGGGGACTGGATATCTTAGGCCCCTTTCCACTTGAAAATAGGTAGATTAAGTTTTTAGTAGAAGGGATTGATTACTTCACTAAGTGGGTGGAGGCAGAACCCCTAGCAAAGATCACACAACAAAATGTTAAGAATTTCTTCTGGAAAAACATTATATGCAGGTTTGGTGTGCCCAGGGTATTGGTGTCAGACAATGGACAACAATTTGATAACACGCTTTTCCGGGACTTCTGTGAGCACTTTGGAATCAAGAATCATTACTCCTCACCCTCCCACCCATAAGCAAATGGTCAAGCAGGAGTGGCAAATCGATCCTTGTTGAAAATCATCAAGACTCGGCTTGAGGGGGCAAAGGAAGTACGGCCAGATGAGCCCCTTTCAAGCTAGCTTATGGAAGTGAAGCAGTGATACCTGCAGAAGTGCATATGATGAACCATAGGGTGATGAAGCATTAGGACAAGGATAACGAGGAGAAAGTTCTCCTCAACCTTGATCTGATAGACGAAGTAAGAATAAACGCGAAGTAAAGGATTGCGAGGTATAAAAACTGTATGGCTCGACAATATGATGCAATGGTCAAACCCAGGCGTTTTAACATTGGAGACCTCATTTTAAAAAGGGTTTCCTTGACAACCAGAAATCCAACCCATGGGAAACTGGGACCTAATTGGGAAGGACCCTACAGGGTTATTAATTGCAAAAGGCAAGGGTCATATTACTTGGAAGCCCTGGACGGGAGGAAACTTGAGCACCCTTGGAATTTCTAGCATTTGAGGAGATATTATCAATAAGAGGTCAGCCTGGACGAGCATCATGGACAAAGCCATCCTAGACGTTGTCACTCTAGGCAGAATAAAGTTTGTTGTTTTCTGTTATGTTTGCTTTGTCATATATGTTCTTTATTAGCACTATGTGTTGTATTTTAATCCCTTAAAGGTATACTAGTTTTTTAACCATGCACTATGGACAAAGTCTTGGACGATCTATATGTATTAATTCCCCAAGGCACTGGCTTCTAAAGCATGTGCCATGCTTGTGGACGATGTTTATGTTACATATATATAGTGTGGATTTCCAATATATGTGATGTATGAACTTCTAAATCTCATGATTCCATCCACAAGAAGGCTAAGGCCTAAGGATGAATAAAAATCTCTGGACGTGGGGATGTAACATCTATAAGCTTTCCTCGAAATTAGGATAAAGCAAAGAAAAACTCAAGGCATATTTGTTTAAATAATGGACGAAGTAAAGCCTGAAACGTATTGGTCTAGCCCATGGACGAGGAAATACGTGTACCTAAGAATATTCAAAGTCTAGGGATAGGTAACCATCTAAAACAATCCAATCTTTGGACGAGCAAAAAGCTGAAGGCCTTAAAAAATGATTTCTATGGACAAAAAATAAAACCAGTACTATTCAGAAGACGAGTTATACTTGTGAAATTTGAAGAATGGTAAAGGATGTTGAACATAAGGAAATTCTTGTCATGGACGAGCCATACTTGAAACCAATATAATGGATGACGTAAAAAATATTCGTCCATACAACAACATGTTTAATAGAAAATGAAAAAGTAATGAAAATAAAACATTCATTCATAAAGTTTAGAAAAGGGTGGACGATCATCGTCCAAAAACCCTTATAAAGTAAAGCTTAAGAACAATTGTTTGAAAGCTCATCTTAAGTGATATAGACGAGTGAAATATACTTGAACAATTGCGAATGGTCCTAAACAATGGACCTCATAAAAAAAAGAGACAAAATAAAGAGAAACTAAGAATAAAAGTTCTTTCACTGTGGGGGGTCATCTTCAACGTCCTGGGTAGGTTGGGTGGTAGCATCGTCCTCAATATTAATATCTTCAGAGCTCGTCTGGAGGAGGGTGCTTGTAGCAGCACCAAGGTTGAGCTTAATGGAGCTAAAGTCAACCTCAGGGAAGTTTTCTATAGCATCCATTCTGAAATTTTCAAAGCCCGCTGCGTAGTTGGCGTCCAGTAAATCAGTGAATTGTTTAGATGCTCTAAACTCTACTACAACGTCTTCTTTTTCCTTGTTAAGAAGGGTACTCAACTCGTCATTCCTCTTTTGGAGGTGGTCAAGATGAGTATCCTTCTCAATAGCATCAGCTTTCAGCTCCTCAACTAGGTTCTGCAACTCCTTGGCCTTGTCTTTGGCCTTAGCTGCCAACTCAGCCCAACGCTTGCAATCATCCTTAACCTCCTGGATCCTCGTCTCAAGCAGGATCCTTGTCTTATCCATCTCTGTGGCCTACCTGGACGCAACTATGAACTTTGACATGGCCTACACAAGTGATTAAAAATTTTGTTAAAAAATAATAATAAATAAATAAGTAAATAATGATAATAATATATATATATATATATATATATATATATATATATATATATATATGACAAGACGAGGTAAAAGTGATTACCTTGAAAAGATCACGAATACCAGAGTGCTCAAATTCTTTCAGGGACATGTCATAGCACGCTGCCACATCCTCACTAGTTACAGCCTGCTCAAACCTCTCCCAAGCTAAGTCTTCATTCTCCAGAAGGTTCATGGGAACTCGTCGAGAAGGCTGAGCCGAGGCAGGTATAGTTTTGGACGAAGGATCTCTTACAGGTTCAGTATCTGCGTCATGGATGCGGACGAACGACTGCTGAATAGGAGGAACAACAAGGAGACCAGGCTTGACCACCCCAGGCTTGGACGGCTTATGTTTGGCCCTCTTTTCCTTATGACGACTTGGAAGATTTTCCAAGTCAATGGCCTTTGACAAATTTTTTCTCTTGTCCCCAGTAGCAGGACGAGGCCGAGATTGAGTTTCAGGCCTATTTGCCTCGTCCACCACTTCCTTTCCCTTATTCTCCTTCATAGTTGCCATCCCTGAAAGAAAAATATTTAAGTATTAGCTAAGGAATGTAAAATAACACAAATAACTTCTAAGTAAAAAGGAAACTCAGGTCTGTGAACAGTGAGCTCGTGAGCTAGAGCTTCAACAGAAGGTTTAGGACTAAGACCCCACGTGGCAAGACGTTGAAGGGTCATCAACGAATGAAAGCTCCTGTTAACGTGTAGGTGAGCTCTGTGCACGTGATCACGATGGAATTTACTTAAAGATGGTCGTTTAACAACTGAAAGAAGGAAGAGAGAAAAAGGTTAGATGATTAAAAATAAATTTTTTTAAAAAAAGGGAAACATACCTTCAAGACGAAGGTTACCTAATTCTCCAGTATATGGGACAAATGTATCCTTGCCAACCTCAACAGGGTGCCTAGACTAGAAACCAAAGATGAAGAAGAACTCTGTTTTCCAGTTTCTGTCAGATGTAACCAAGGACTTAATCAATATACAGTCACTATCCCTGGCTGTAAATTGATAAAAGCCCAAGGACTGATTAATCTCTGAAGGTTTGTAACAGAAGAGGAACTCATCCACAGTGAGAGGACGATCCCCTTCAAATACTTCCCTCCAGAAAACTTACATAGAGACGACGAGTCTCCATGCCTTAGGGTTAAATTGACAAACTCCTAAACCTAACCTAGTAAGGAATTCTCTAGCAAAAGCATTTAGGGGTAACCTAAGCCCCCCTAGAAGGTAAGCCTCGTAGATGCCTATCCCAAAACGAGGTTGGCAACACCATTCCCCACGGACAGCTAACCTAGGGTTAAGGTCGTTTGGGATTTGGTACCAACTCCTAAGGGCAGCTAGTCTCCTTTCATCAGTCTTGGAAGGAATACCTATAGCACAGCTACATACAGTCTCTACCTCGTCTATAGGAGTGGATAGAGGAACACTCGTTGCAGTACCAGCTTGAAACCCTGAGGCAACCCTTGTCCTAAGGTGTTCTTAGAAGACCTCTAGGGGAACCCCAGGAACACCAAATGTGTATTCCTCGATAGTATTCCCACTACTACTACTACTACTACTATGGCTACTAAAATTAGTGTAGCTAGTGGAGTCATGGTACTCGTCTATAGCCTTATCTACACTATTGCTAGACAAGGAAAGAACAATCTCAGACATTTTGAAATTCTAAGGAAAACCAAAGGAGGATGAAGAAAGTACCAAGCTCTAAATGGAGGAGAATTAAGGATGAGGAAACACTTCTAGACGAGGCGCTAGACGACAAGTGTCAAGGACGAAAATTTCAAAAATGTGAAGGGTAGGAGAGAAATTCTACTATTTATAGGCAGTAGAATTTGGCATCTGAAACAACACAAACAATCAGAAAATGACACGTGGCATATTCCTCAAAGAGGTAAATCGACGCGACCAGTCACTAATAAGGTCATGACATGTGGCACAACGTTTAACAACCAGTGTGAAAGCACGTCCAAAGAACAGCTGTAAATTTTGCAGTGCTCTGGACAACCCTTGGACTAGGGGGCAACTGATGGTGAACTAAACTCAACTCCCATTCATCCAAGAGGGTCGTCCAAGCCAAGAAGGCAAGAAGGATTGTGCTTAGCAAAATGGTCGTCCAAGAGTCTATAGGTTGTCCATGAGGAAAGTGCCTGGACGACCCAAACACTTGGAATATTTTATGGAGATTTATTTATAAGAGCCAGTAAAATTGAACCACATGTTATCATTTCAAGGCATGAGTAAAATCCGGGTTTATCGCCATAACTTCCAACGACGGTTACAGAAAAATATTCTAACTCCTAAAGCAGTTGTGGAAATTAACATTGAAACCTCTGACCTCCTCAAATATAGGGGAAGTTATAAGTAACCGCTTCAAGAGTACACTATATAAACACTTATTCACGACAAATGAAGATAAGTTTGAGACAACTCCCAAAAAGTTGGAATTCCATAATTTAAGAGAAACTAACTTAAGCATTGAAGGGTTCTTGGCCGGTTAGCCCCAGTCTCCTTTGATCCTTTGTTTTTCTTTTCAGGCCATTCAAACAATTGTTAGATCATTCAAGCCCGGAACATTCAACCTACTGATTTTCTATGCATCATCAGTCATTATTTAAAAAGCCTCAAAGAAAATATCATTTATAATCCATAACAAAAATTATGAGAAACTATACAAGTTGTTATTTAAAGCCCATGGAAATTAATACCCAAACCTATCATTCATTTTATTTCTACTAACAACTAAAGCCCATGTGGAATAAAAATCCATGGCAATATATGGTAGCTTTGTCCATTTTGTAGAGCTCACAATGAGAAAGCAAAAGGATAGGCCTAAGTGGAGAGAACCACTAAGTCAAAGGCCCACCAAAATAATCAGCCCTCATGGCAAAGCCTAACATGAAATCTCAGCTAAAACAGCCCATATGTGTAAACTGACCCCGCTGGAGAACTCCATTCAGTCCTGCCTTTCGCTGGAGGTCACCTCAAGAAGTAACCAAGCTCCCAAACCAAATTAGGTGTTGGCCACTTATCCCATTGCCAACTCTGACGTGAACAGTACTAGAGGCTAACACTTAAAGGCTAATGGGCAGTAAATGCCCTTCTTACCTAAGTTTTGGTCACAACTCAAGGAAGCCATAACCAAAACCTTCAAGCACATGAAATCCTCAACCAAATAGTTTATTTTATTACTAAAAATGTATGTAATTGTTTCATAAACCAAGCCCATGAATCCTAAAGGGGAAAATTTAGGAATATGTGGTTTGAAGAGCATAAAGGGATCTCCAGTGGAACCCTCTAAAGTGGACTTAAACTTTGACACCTGGCTTGGGATGTTGAATTCTACTTCCTAGGGTCCAAAT
Source organism: Quercus berberidifolia (assembly GCA_028535905.1). Classification (NCBI taxonomy): domain Eukaryota; kingdom Viridiplantae; phylum Streptophyta; class Magnoliopsida; order Fagales; family Fagaceae; genus Quercus; species Quercus berberidifolia. The sequence goes on from JAPQVW010000008.1 coordinate 24,869,925, forward strand.
CTTAGCTGCAGCACTAGGATTCTTCCTTAATACTTGCCTTAACCCCATTGGCTGAACACAATCTCAGCAAGCTTAGCATTTAATGCAAGATTACCCCAAATACTACCCATGTGTGACATTGCCCAAAGAAGCAAAATAGCCCCAAAAGCAAATCTCCCATTTTCAGGCCAAATCTAGGTTATTAATTCAGCTGTCCTACTCCCTTGAATCAGACCTACTTTTTTTGGATTTTAGCTAATTAATGCTTGCTCTAATCCTCTTTATAAAAGGTAAACCACTCCAACCTCTAGGGGGGGGGGGGGGGGAAGGAGGCCTCTCTAAAAATTTCTGTCATTGACTACATTCTGCAGAAATTCAGTCCCTCTTAAGCTTTCTTTAAGCTTTCCCAAGCTCTCTTGAGCTTACTCATAACCTTTCTCAGCCTATAGTCACCATAACATCAACATTCCCCACCTTGCTTACACCTTCCTACTCCATAAACGTCCCATAACTGACCATAACCAGCCTAAATTCCCTCCATGAAACTCGGCCAAGCTTCCTCTTAACCAACTTCTCATAGGCTCACACGCTCACCCAACAAAAAACCTTCTCCTAACATACCACCCACATTTCCCTTAAGGATCTTGGTAACCACATGCTGCACTGAGCTGAGATTCCCTCTCTCCCTTCATACCATGCCAAATAACTCATTTTTCATCACTATGCAGCCACTAATATTTACTTATTGTTTTACTATGGGAGGCTATAATGTATTTGAGACTTTTTTGGAATTTTTTCTTCATATTAATGTAATGATGGCTGAGAGTACTGTGGACCCTATTGAACAAAATACACAAGAATTTCCTGAAATTAATACTTTATTAAATTTATTTAATAATTAAATATAAATTACCCTACCGCTGGAAATAATACCATATCATTGAAGGACTGATTTGAACTATGATACTTTAAAAGGACTAATAATATAACAAACTAATAACAGTAACATGTTTATTGGGCTTTATTATTGTCTTCTTGTTAGGGTGCAGTCTCTATCTCTTACTTGGGCGGGCTTACACGACATTGAAAGCTTTTGGGCTTTATTTTAAGAGCCCATTGTTGAGTTTCGGCTTGGTTACCCCATATTCTATTTGGAAATATTAAAATTTTCCCCTCAACAGGCACCAGCCCTCCCTTGAGTCCTCTTCTCATCAGGATAGATGAATAAGGTGATTCTTCTGTCCATTTCGACCCAATTTATTATATTTTAGTTAATTATCTAATTAATTGTGATATCCTGATAAGGGGAAAAAAAATAGCCCTTAATGAATTTTGTGCATCTATCATAATATTCATCTACCAATGCAATATATATCAGTGCCATAAAAATTTAAGTAATATGAAAAATAATAATAATCGATAACTATACAATATGTGTATACTAATAATTTACCAAAAAAAAAAAAGAAAAAAGAAAAGTAATTCATAGTACCTTTCAACTTTCACACTGATGTGAAAGGATTCAAAGGAGGGATAATGCCTAACGTCCAACCATGCATACAAGCACAGTTGGGTTCCACAGTCTTTTGTATGATCGAAACTTATCGTGTAGTTTGGACACTAGTAGTGTTATGGGGGGCTCTCAGAATAAGAGTGGGCTCCACACATGGGAACCACCATGAGGCCTGCACCCGTTGTGAGAACCTTAAGCACTACTTTTTTTTTTTGGTCAGCAAAAGAACATTCATTAAACTTAAAAATTAATAAGTCTATTACATCTTAGGCTAGCTTTGTCAGCAGCTAATATATTTTCCACCACAGACGGAGGATTCAAAAAGATTACAAAAGAGTTAACACTACTAGCACCAAACTTAGCCAACGCATCAGCACACTGGTTGGCCTCCCTATATATGTGGACTATCTGCTTGTTGGGGATCTCGCTCAGTAGGTTCCTGCAATCGGTTAGTAATGGTTCCATTAACAAGTTTATAGTATTATTATTTATCAACAAAACAACACTCAAAGCATCCAACTCTATTATTAAATTACTAAGCCCCATCTCCTTGGCTAATAGAAGTCCATCTCTTAGAGCCCATAATTCTGCCATACAGCTGTTTGAGTCCCCAAGAGGCCTTGCAAATCCTTTCAACCATTGCCCATTATGATCTCTAATGACTCCACCACCACCTGCCCTTCTAGTGCTCCCAATAGCAGACCCATCTGTGTTCAACTTCGCTTAAGCACTACTTTAAAACTATACAATAATTACCCTAGTATAAAGCATAACATGACGAAATAATAAATAAATAAATAAATATATATATATATATATATATATAAATTTTTTTATTTGAATATAAAGAAAAGTTTGAGAGAAATATATACATGGCAATGATATGGTATTGGTAGATGAATATTATAATAGATGCACAAAAGAAAAACCTCATTTACAATAGTGTTGCAACAATGGGTTCGTTTGGATACTGTTTATTTTGCTGAAAACTGAAAACATTGTAACAAAATAATTTTTAAATGTGTAAATAGTGTCATGTTACCCATTTTTAATAAAAAAAATTAGTGAAAAAAGAGGTTTGTGGGTCTTGTGAACAGTGCACGGGACCCATTGGTGTGACACCACAGCCACAAAATGCTCAAAAAAAAAAAAAAGGAAACGCATAGATGTAGATGCAGACGCGTTCCTTTTCATTTGTATCCAAACCCAGCTAATGTATTCATCATGCTAAAAATAGTAATAATATCTCTCTCTCCTGTTATAACTATCAAATTATATATATATATATATATGACACACGAACATGAAACAACTATTTTTTTCCTTCCATTTAGTGTTTAATCCAATGGGTTTGTGTTAAAAATGGGTCGACACACTTCAACCCAATTAATAAATAGATCAAGTTTGTATTGACTTGCTTAACCAGCAATTAAGTTGAAATGATCCAATAAATATAAATAAGTTTCATTTTTATTTTATGTATATAAATTTGAATTATAAATATAATGAAGTAATTAAAAGAATTTTATTGGTTATACTGATAAATTTGAATTCTAAGTTTCATCTATTAAAACTCTAAAATTCCTAACTCTTTTACCTAAAACGACAAGAAAATAATTAATGTTTTGTAATTCTTATTTAAATTATCAATTAAATTAGTTGAAATAAGCTATATCATATTAACCCGTTTAATAAACAAATTATGCTAGGATTAAGATATTTTTATACAATTATCAAATAGATGAGGTGGGTAGAATACTCTTATTTTGACATGGCCTGCTTTTTGTGTTTTACGACAATGATTGAGGGTACAAACTTCACTTCCTTACTTCAATATGACTGACCTAGTGGATCGGTCAAATTCAAATTAAACTAGTTGTCAAGCTAGCCTGCCCTGACTACCAGATCTTCATGGCCCTTTTTGACTTGTCGGGCTTGTTCAATTCAATACCATAATCGATTGTACATCCTCCAAAAAGAAACAAATGGAAGAGGTTCAATTTCTGTTTCTTTAGTTGCTTTATGTGTACTCTTATGGTCAGTCCACTCGGACCTTTTTTTTTTTTTTTTTTTTTTTAAGCACTCCTCCATTTACTAAAAAGAAACAAGAGATTTTAAAACTTTATATAAAATTTAAAATAGAAACGCATTATTTTAAAAGATTCAATAGATTCTTAATTATAGTCCCATTTCGAAGAATGTTCCAACCAAACCTACCGAATAAAATACTCCATGTGGCCTCAAATTATGAACACAAACCGTTGGATTTGTCATCATGACAGACTACTCACCAAGAAGTGCTATTGTACTCTAAAGTTAAATTACATTGAAATAAGATTTTTACATAGAATTATTTTGATTATTTGAGTGTGGATTGTTATATATTAAAAATCGATCAGATAAGAAAATATAACAAATTTAAATTGTTATACTTCAACTGCGTCAGTAAAATTTGCCAATAATCTATCTAAGAAATGAGAAATTATGTGGGATGCGTAAAAAATATAAGTAGAATGTTTTTCCTGACGTTGTGGAACACACTAATAAATTTATCATATTCATTACAATTTATCTTTAAAATAAAAAGGGACATAAAAAGAGATGATCCAACACCATTGTGAAAGTGAGTTCCTTGGAATCTGGATAGCTTTTAGGTGTATAGTTGGACGTTTGGAGCTTTATCTTTTTGGCATTGCGTGTGATTTCATTAGCAGTGGGTGCACTCATTCAGTGCTTTGATTGGGAAAGGGTTGGGAAGGAAATGGTGGACTTGACCGTAGGTTCCGGATTATTTGTTGTCTTTGGAGGCTGTTTGTACTCCATGTGACATGTCCTCCTATGGCTAACATCCTTTCTCGACTTTAATTTGATTTATGCGTATTTCATAGCAATAAAACTTCATTTCCGCTGCCTAGCTAGCCCTTCCTTTCCTCTCCAAAAGGTAATGACGTGTATTTCATAGCAATAAGCCTTTTGAGGCTGTTTATTTTCTTTCTCTGTGGGTTGGATTTACATGTTGGGTTTGTAATAAAATTTTCTACTCTCAATTGCTAGAAATAAAAAAATCATGTCAGTTTTTCGGCTTAGTATTTGGATTTGACAAAACTTGTGTATAAAATTTTGGCTTCGTTTGTGGTTGTTCTTAATCTTTGGATATATCCTAGCAAAAATCTCAACTTGGTCGGGTTGGATTCATATGATTTACTATTTTTCTTATGTTGGAAAGCAAAGCATCTTTCATCCATCACCAAAATAGGAATAGGACTTAAACGTCTTAATTATACGGAGACAAATGAACCCCATCATGATTGAGATTTAGCTGTTGATTAAGATATAAAACGTTGTCTTAGTGAGCGTTTGTTTAGGGCTGAAAGTGGCTGAAACCAGGCTGCGTTTTCATGCTTTTTTTTTTTTTTTTTTTTTTAACCTGCATGTGAACAGTAAAATCACTGTACAAGGGAAAAATACTGTTTACAAAATGTTCACGTACTGTTTATATACTGTTCATGGGTCCCACGATACTATTCACACTTTTAAAAATTACTACCGTATTTTCAGTTTTCAGTTTTCAGTTTTAACAATAATAAGTTCAATCCAAACGGACCCTTAAACGGAGAGAAAGGAACCTATCATGCATACGGTTGAGACTTAACGTTTTTTGTTGATATTTGATAAGGTGCTTTTTAAGTATTAAGACATGAATGTCAAAGAACCAAAATTTGCCATTAATCTATCTAAGAAATGAGAAATTATGTGGGATGTGTAAAAATATAAGTAGAATGTCGAACACACTAATAAATTTATCATATTCATTACAATTTATCTTAAAAATAAAAACGGACATAAAGAGAGATGATCCAGCACCATTGTGAAAGTGAGTTCCTTGGTCCTGGAATTCTGGATAGCTTTTAGTGTATAGTTGGACGGTTGGAGCTTTATCGTGGAGACAGCAAATCTAGTGGCTGGTATAGCACCAGCCCTGACTGCTTGGCTGCTGGAATTTCTTAAATAGATGGTGATTATTTCACAATTAAAATATTATAATAAACTAAAATACATATAAATATAATAAATGTGTCAAAATTTAGCAATGTTAATTCAAATAGGACTGATGAAACTTGAAGATTTATTACAATAACATTACTTATACAATAACATATTGAATTTATTATGCACTTTTTGTACTATATGGGCAATTAAAAAGAAAAAGAAAATTCTCACTTACAATAATGTTGCAACAATGTATTCATAACAAAAGTGATAACATATAATCACTAAAGTGAAAATATTTGTTATTCGTTTCACATTATTCAGACATTCTATAAGGGAGCTCATCCAGTTCCCACTTCCTTTCCAAAAAAAAAGGAAAAAACAAGAATTTGGGTCAAAAAGCTTTTTTTTTTTGGAGACATTGAAATAAAAAGAAAAAGGAAGTCAGTATACCTTTTTCTATTTGGAGCCCCACCGGGTCAAACTTTCGGATTATTCTCTCAGTTTCCTAATGCCACTCGAATCATGATGAATAAGTCACTGTATAATCAAAGATATTCCATGTCCTTCTGCATTAACTTTAACCTTCATATTCTTGCCCAACCTGAAGAGGAAAGTCATACAGTGTCGCGATAATTTTTCTGTTTATAGAAACTATATAAAAATTTTATCATTTAGTCCTGTATAATTAACGTTGATAATAGAATATTTAAAATATTATTATTGTAGCACTTAGTTTGATACCACATTACTACAGAATTAGATTTTATCTTGATACATGAGTGATTAAATCCCATTAGTTAACATTTATTAATACTAGTTAATAAGATATTGTTATAGAGCCCTTATAACTTAATTAGCACTTTCTAATGTATAAAGTATTTAGAGGATTAAGAGAGAAAAGGTTTGAGTTAAGAGAGAAAGGATTTGAGTTGCGGAATTAACAACTACTTATGCTAACTATTTCAACTCTTTTATTTTTTTATTTTATTTTATATGCTATCATGAGATTCAGTGTTTAGATTATATATATATATATATATATATATATATATATATATATATATTCAAGGAAATTTCATAGAAGTTGCGAGAGCATGCAGTCCCTTTATTACAAACATTTAACTATTTAAGTAACTGCGTCAACCATATACTCCCTATTTTCCACACATCTCACTCTCACTCATCACCTTTTCCACCCGTTTCCTTGTTTTTTTTTTGGTCATCCCTTTTTTGCCACAAAGAAAAATATGAATAAAGTGCAAAAGATTTTTATCAAGAAGAAAATTCCAATTATTTTGGATATTATATATATTCCACATTTTATTTATGTGATATTCCACGTAGTTACACAAACTTGCTTTTATACTAATTTATTATTGTATTTTTTATGTGAACCATTCATTGATGAGTTATAACCAAACTAAATATTCAATGAAAAAAAAAAATCAAATTTTCTTCATGATCTTGAGAAAGTAATCCTAACTCACAATTTCATTTCATTCTATACTTTATATTTAAGTTAAAATTTCCAAAAGTTAATATATTACTTAAATGATTAGAAGTTTAAGAGACTCACATCATTGCTTAAAATTTTGGTATTTTTGAAACCGTATAGAGGGTGCCTAAATATAGAGAGAGGCAAGTAAGCCTTGTACTAGAAGTATAAGTTTATCGTCCCCCTCAAAAAATAAAAGCATAAGTTCAAGGATATAAAAATTAATACTGTACCGTGATACAAACAGTACAGGAAAAATAAATTAGTAAGTACATTAAAAAAAAAAAAGTGAGTACATTAATATATATATATATATATATATAAATAGGGATTTACTAAATTCCTATTTAATGTATGCCCTAAATTCATATAAATATTATGAATTTAAGCACATTAATACAGTAAGCCTAAAGAATCACTACAAAAAACGCGGTCTGAAGCCGCGTTCTGGAGCCGCGTTTTTGGATAGCCGACGTATGCTCAAAAAATACTAGTAGCATCATTAAATGATGCTTTTTTGAAAGACCAGAGTCTACTCAGGTTTTATAATGCTCGTCTTCTACTCCATTTTTTATTGGTTATTGATATAATTTCGCTTTGATTGTTGAATTCTGCATCAAATTGGGAATGATAAATATTCTTTCATCTTCAAATACACTCCATCATTTGATATTCATAATTGTATGCTGAAGTGCACTTTTTTACAAGCTGGATTGGATAGGGATAAGGCTTGAAAGCCAATTATTTACAAGCTGGCTTTGGTTCTACAGTTTACCAACTTTGGCTCCAAAGATATCTGATCATTCATAGAAGTCAATGTCAAATTGAAGAAAGTGGAGTCCAAGCTGCCAAGTAGGAAGAGAAAAACTCAGTCATCGATAGATTATAGAATCTCTAAGTGATCTTAGATTATTTTTTATTTTTTATTTTTTAGTGTAAACTTGAGTTTGCCTAGTCTCTTTCCTTATAGTTTGTTAACAAGGGTTTATACAGTTGTAAATTAGGTTTTGAGGGTCTTGAGCTGTCTAGCTCAGGGTTATGTATTTCTCACTTAATAGTTGTTTTGTGCATTAAACTATTTTGGCTTTGCTTATTAAATACATATTTTTTGATGAAATCAATGAAAAAGAGAATGATTTGAACCAAAGAATAAAACAAAGGAACAAAACGTCAAGCCAAAATAGATACATACCAGTCAGCCATATCTGAGATTTAGACGATAGTTCATTCACTAAGATCCATCAACCACTACCATAATAAACAAAAGATAGGCAACCAACAGGAACAGCACATAAACTGGGTCAAAGTCCTTATATAATATATACGAATTATCCGAGATCATAATCTAATTATAGCTCAGAAAGAAGTTCGATTTCATATTTATTAACAATTAACATATGATTATTAGTGGATTGGATTTGTGGACCCATGGGAGAAGCAAAAGCAAACCGACCATCTAAAACTGTCTTATTACACTTCCATTTTTCTTAAGACAAGAGGCTTAGCCAATTCCACCATCATTGAGATTTAAGAGAGACAATTTTAACAAGTGTACGGTTGTTTTTTTGCGTTTTGCCATTTTGGACCTTCAATCTTTTGAATCAAGTAAACATAAAATGAACGAAAGAATGAGGGGCAGTACCTGCAGTGATTACCGTGTCTTTTTTATCTTCTCAGCATCTAGAAGAATCTTAAAGTAAAGAGTAAAAACAGAGAATTGGCCACAAATGGGGAAAAGGGAAATCCAATCTTAAAGGTTAAAGACTTTTTTTTTTTTTTTTTTTGAGAAACTTAAAGGTTAAAGACTTAAAGCTTTAAAAAAAAAAAAAAGTACTATTCCAATCTCTTTATTCACCATTAAGAACCGTCAAAGTGTCGGCTCCACCTAGCTTCATGAAATAAATCGACAATTTATTATTACAATAAAATGCTCAAAGTTTATGGTTTTTACAGTTATTGACACTCTCACTCTCACACACTCTCTCTCTCTCTCTCTCTCTCTCTCTCTCTCTCTCTCTTGTCAGCTTGGCGACCAAGTTTTGTCCTTCTTTAAATACATGAAATCATTGTTGATTGCCCCATCCACAAATTTTTTTTTGAAAATTAGAGAGAAGACAGACATGGCTATGAACAAAAAACTCTCAAAGCCAGAGTTAGAGAAGCTGGAGATGGAGACGGTAAAGCTGAACCCAGCTGCAGAATTGGCCGATGGGTTCTACACAAAGCCATGGCTGAACAAACAAAAGCTTGGAAGTGTGATTCCGAAGAAGAGGAAGTCAGTGAAGAGAATGGTGTTTGAGCGCTTAGCTCAATTCATTGTACAAGTTTTCAGTCCAAGCCGTCCCTCTTCCTCTGGAGCCTCATCACTTCCCAACAAAACCTGTTGCTGCTTCAACAAGGGTGAGGCTATACACCCACACACACCATAGTATTACATTGGCACTACTGTTGTTTTAGCCGTTTTAGGATCCGTATGATATGAGTTAAATAATTGCAGATATTGTTACTAATCTGCAGTGTATTTGAGGGCAAATTATTAGGTAGTCCCGGAGCTCAGAGCTCCGGGACTACCTAATAATTCGCCTTGTTTTAGCATTTATGTAGTGCAAAATTTTCGATTTTGAATGTTTGCCTTGATTTTGCTAAGTGAGTCTAGTGTATTATTGTAAGTGAACTCTACGAATTGCCTATCCGGCAACACGGTTTTGCTGTACCAGATAGAAATGAAAGAAAAATGGAACAAAGCATTTAAAAAGAAAGGTTTTTTCCCCTTTTTGATTTTCTTTGGATCTGGGTGTTTGATCGGATCGGAAAATTTTTGATGTGTTGATGTCAATTGGGACCGTTTGGTGGTTTTGAAGCGATGGTGTGGCTGTGTTTGTGCCTGGTTTTGGTCGGATGAATGGGCTGTGTGCGCGAGTGGGGGTCTGCTTTGTTGGGCGGCGGTGGTGTGGAATTCAGCGCCGCCAGATCTTGGGAAAAGACACGACTGCGCCGCCGGTGGGAGTAATTGTACTGTAGTGTAGAGCTCTTTTGTGGGTGTGCTTTTAAGTTTTTTAATCTATTTTCAATTGGAGTACATTAATCCATTCTAAATTAGGGAATATTTGCGATTTTCAGTTGGAGTACAGTAATCCATTCTAAGTTATTTTTATAAATTTCACAGACAAACCAAAACAACCAGCTGACTCTTTCAGCAATTACAGCCACAGGACACCGGCAACCTTAACAGCACAGCTTGTTTTTCCCTTAGGGCAACCAATACCATTATGGTTAAATGTTTAATGGAGATGGTCCATTTTTTTTAGATAATCAAGCAATTCAGTCAAAAGCCCATCTTTATATTAATTTTTGTTACTATTCCTTGCCTAAATGGATCCGTTTGACACCAGTGCCCCTTTCACTACAGTCACCCACTGAGTCATGTTGGCCGAGGAGGATTATGACAACCACGGGCCCATATTAGACAAATCCATTTGATTCAGCAAAATAACAGACAAGTAATTCAATTTAAGTCAATGCAAAATAGAGAACAAAAAAAATCCCTAAGAAACAGATCATATTGTCATAAGCATTGTATGTATGGCTAGGCTACGACATAGAATAGAAATTATGCAACAAATTCAGAATGGGAAAGCTCGAAATGCCATCATTGCCAAACCGATAGAAAAGAAGAAATCGAAGTGGGGTTCAGATTTAGGCTTCAACATAAAAGGGTCATGTGATTAGTCATTGGCAAAAGGCCTTTTTAGAAAGAGCACTAGTATTACAATTCGGACAGAATTCACCAGAAATCAAGGGAGGGACTTCTTTCCATTGGGGGGGGGGGGGGGGTGGTTTGGGAATCCAATGATGACGGGTTGGGACAATTTGTCTCCTTATAGTCACATGTTAGTGGATTAACAAAAAGAAAAAAATCATAAAAGTAAATTATTTTAATTAAATAATATATATGTCACTATTATTTAATTAAAATAATAGTGATATATTAGCTAAACTTTTTTTTTTTTTTTTTGCTAGGTAATTGTTTATGCAGGTGCAGGGGCTCGAACCCCTGAGCTGAAGGTCACCATAGAGACCGGGTACCACTTGGGCCAACAGGCCCGGTTATATTAGCTAAACTTAAGAGAGTACAAGCACAACTTGACTACAGTACATACAGCAACACATAGACACTAAACCAAGCTAGAACAACACATAAACAGTCCACCAAACCACAGAGGGCAACAACAGTACAACCTACTACCACAAACCATGAGAGCCAACATCTGATACCAAAAAGAAAAAAAGCAAGACAACTGGACCATTATTGACTGCGACAACTTCGGGATGGATCGAAATTCATGGGGTCCTAATATAAACATTGACACAAAAAGATAGGACATCTATCATACAAAATTTCCCTCTTAGACTAAGATGTACCCCCTTTTTGCCAGTATGTCCGCACAGCTATTTGCCTTTTTCCACATGTGCTCAACATGTGCCTCTCAATCCCTGTTAAGGAGCCACTTACTGTCCAATATCAAGTTAACTCCATAAGGTAAACCACATTAGCATTCAACCATTTAGTAGCAAGAAGAATATGTTTGAATGAATTTCAGCTTTTCATCAAAAAAAAAAAAAAAATGTTTGAATGTAAACTCGGTGGACATAGAACCAATGCTTGTATATGATATTAATGTACTAATAGTTATTCAATATCTAGCAAAGTATAAAACTATGCAATCTCATTCTTAAAAAAAAAAAAAAAAAAAAAAAAAAAAAAAAAAAAAAAAAAAAAAACTATGCAACCCTTTTTTAAAATAAAGAACTTTTCGACCGAGAGAGAGAGAGAGAGAATTTTTTTATTAAAAAAAAAGGTACAACACATTAAGTCAAAGACTCATGACTAAAGAGATATTGCAGAAATTGAACAAAAAGACCAACACAAAACTGGTTGCCTTTATCATTTTTGCTGGTATTTTATTGGAATGGCCGAAACGAGTTGGAGTGGATCCAACTTTTTTTGGAGGTGGAACAAAGGAGTTTCTCCAGTTTGTATATCAGTACGAAAGAATTCCACTTATTCCAATCGGAGTGGAATGAAATTCAAAACTTTGATCGTTAGAGTGGGATTAAAAAAGTTAAAGATTTATGAGGAAAATTGCCGTGTAATTGCTAAAAGAAACGAGTGGATATTTTGGTTTGTTTGAGAAAATAGAAAAAGTAATTTAGTAATTTTAACATGTGTAAGGGTAAAAGAATTTATACTTTTTAAGGTTACATAACCAATCATACTCTATGAGTCTATGACACAGTAGAATGGCGGAAAAAAAATATATGGCTGATCTAACTAATTTATTAAAATTCATATTTGATCTTAAAAGCTTAAGTCTAAGACAGTTATTGTTTTTATTATTGGATCACATGACTTACATGTGAATGTTAATCTTAATAGTTAATCTGATTATAGTATGCAAACATCTAAATATTTTTAAGGTGGATTTGTTCAATTAACCTTTTTTTTCATTTTTTTTTTTTTTTTTTTAATATCAATCATTTTATTTTAGTAGCATTAATAAAATTATATATATAGTCTTGAAATTTATGATTAGTAATTGAGCCATGGATAAAAATCATTTTATCCCATTTCAAGCATTTTTATTTTTGTCATTTTTTCATAAAACAACCAGAGTTTAAAATATAAAAACTTAGAGGTATATATAATATAGAGTAAATGCAAATTCCATCCTCTAAGTTTGATTAAAATTCATTTCAGTTCTCTAATTTTATTTTCATTCAATTGAGTCTTTTAAATTTCAAATTTATTCAATTCAGGACTTCTGTTCAATTTTGTTAAAAATTGCTATTAAAAAAAATTTCTCACATGAAAAAAGCTGTAAAATTAATAAAAGTATTTTTTTTGTGAGAATTTTTCCAAATTTTTAATTAGTTAATTGCATATTTAATGAAAATTTTTCAATGAAATTGGACAAAATGTTTGAATTGAATAAATTTGAAACTTGATAAAAGACTTAATTGAACAAAAATAAAGTTAAAAAACTAAAATGAATTTCAATCAAACTTTGAATGTGTAATTTACGTTCTATCCTATAATATATTACAACTGAATGAATAGAATATAAAAAATAAAAAAATTAAATTAAATATGGAATATAGAATTTATATTCAACCCATACAAAGCTATTAATTATCTTATATGGATGAATAAATTCATAATATTCCTTTTTTTTAGAAAGTTTCAACCTATGACGTTCGCTTTTGATAATAGTTTTTTATTATCAAACCAAGACACCAATCAGTTTTTGGTATAGGCGAGAATTGAACCTTAAATCTTTTATTCAATCACCAGAAACTTTATTAGTTAAGTTAACTAGAATCCACCCTTGTTTTTATTCTTCTCAGTACCATTAGATAAAAAATCTATTCAATAAAATTCTCTATTCTATATTTAATTTAATTTTTTATTTTTTATATTCTATTCAATCAATTGTAATATATTATAGAATAGAATGTAAATTGCACATTCAAACCTTGATTGAAATTCATTTCAGTCATTTAATTATATTTTTGTTCAATTCAATCTTTTATTAAATTTCAAATTTATTCAATTCAAACTTTTTGTCCAATTATATACAACAATAAATGAATGAACATTTTACTCTGGAAAACAAAAAATAAAAATAAAAACAACAAAAAAGAACATTTCACTGGATACAAGTGAAACCACCAGGCTTGACTTTCCCATTGATTAAAAAAAAAAAAAGCTTGACTTTCTGGAAACGAACCAAAATCTGTACGGACGTTTTAATACTTTAAAAAAAGGAAGAAAATAACAGCAAAATCCTGAGTGGGCCCCGATACTCGATGTTCATGAAGCAGTCACATGTTGCCACAGTTCAAGGAAAACAACGTTAATTAATACTTATATCATATGATATCTTGGACCCTGTTGTAATGTTTCTTTCAAGTACGAACTTTCTCTCTCTACTATCTAAAAATCTAGTGAACACGGCACACGCGCTGTGACAGTTTTTTTACTATTTAAAAATAATTAAGATGGGTGGCAGTACATGGCACGCATGAGAGATCTCAAACATGTGCCTCAGTAATATAATCCAATATGGTGAATCATGTTTTATTCTTTTATATGCATAAATATTGGGATTGTCGAGGTGTTATACTCACACGCAAGATCTCTTTCGAACAGCTTGATGGTGAATTCGATTCCTCTTACAATGCTGAACCTTTTTTACTCACCAATTTTCCGTTTGATTGATTGAGGGAGTTATGCGCACGTGTGGTTGAGCATGAAACATCGTATGATGTTATGTAATAACTTACTTGGTGTAGTGTCTTGAAGAATTTGATGAAGAAGTTGATGAGTACAAATGTGTATAAGTGAATGTGTTTAAAGATTTAAGAGGAGTAAATGTTTCATGAGCATCCTAATATCTCCTCTAAACATTTTCTCTCAAAATTTATGCAGCAGGGTACCTCACTAGTCATTATTTTTAATATAATTGCAGGAGAAATCAATAATCTGAAAGTAAAGTCCCTTAATTTGGTGGTGTGGGTACTAATTATAGAAGGCAAGATGGAGACGATAGCTTAATTAAAATTTTACAAGAATGACTACTCTATAAATGAATTAAATAACCTTGAAATCTCTATAACCAACTTCAAGTGCACAACAAAGCTTCCCAATTCTAAGGCAAAAGACAAGATTAACACTTAGTAATTAAGAATTTTACTTTGAAGGCTAGAAGTTGATTTAGAAACAACTCTGGTTATATGAATGCTCAAAAGATCGCATACTATTAAAAAGAACTAAAAAAGTTATGTGTAATTCTCTTTTTGCCAAGAGAGAATATTCAATTTTGTATATTACTTTCAAATAATTAAAAAAAGTAAAAAAAAAAAAAAAAATTGAAAAGGCTCAAATCAGGTACAACCATACAGGATAACCCATTTTACTCACTAGTTGGGTTTTTCCCCTTTATAGGATTTTATCCATAACTTTATCAATTGCATCTTTCCTCCCTTTATAGATTTGATGGGATTTCAATTTATTGTGTTAGTTTCATAATAATTGCTTTTTACCATTGGGCAAACGATTGTCCTAATCTCTTATTCGACAATATAAAATTTTACCAATTAAGTTAACTAAAAATCATAATCTAAAATTTGCCTTTCTAAGTACATAAAAGCTGATGGATTATTTTTACTCGTCATAAGTATCAACATTCACAAAAGAGCTCACATGGGTATTTTCTGCACATTCTCTTTGTTTTTTTGTTTTTCCCCCTTATTGCAAAATTGCAATACCTAACATGCTTCCACTTATTACATTTCAGTAGTTTCAGATTAAAACTATGAAAATTTTAAATGAAATTATGAGATTTAAGACAGTTACATATTAAATCTAATAGTTCTGTTAGTTTTAAACCGAAGCTTAAACTAAGTCACATAAATTTAAAGGTGGGCCCATAGAAATCTTATCATTATTATTATTATTATTATTTTGGTAAAAAAGAAATCTTATCATTCATATCATAGATCTCAGTGTAAAAGTACAACTGAAGAAGGTGTACTCCAAGGTGTCAAGTGGGTGGTGAAATCACTACCTCTTTCTTTGACTACGTCACCCCCACAGTCATGTTGGCCGAGAATTGCGACTAACAAGGGCACAAATCAGACAAATCCATTTGATTTAGCATAATAACCGACAAATACTTCAATTTAATCAAATGCAAAAACAGAGAACAAAAAATCCATAAGAAACAGATAATATCATTATAAACACGTGTATCAGTATGGCTGCGAAATAGAAAAGCAACTCCTTATTATTATTATTTATTATTTATTTTTTTGATAAGAAAGCTGAAATTTCATTAAATTATTGAGAATACATTACATCGTGAATAAGAGCTCTCTTGAATCCAAACTGAGCTATCATCGATGCCTTTGACATATTTTGCTAATAGATGGGCTGGGTTGTTTCCTTGACGGCACACACGTGTAAATGCTATGTGATGGAATTCTGCACAAGAAGCTTGTATATCCACAATGACAGCATCCACTAATGGGGGAGGCGGAGCCAACTCATTCTGACATTCAAAGCATGCTGCATAATAAGGGAGTCACCTTCCACCATGACATCCCTAATGCCCACATCCTTTGCAAACTGCACTCCCACTTCAACTGCCTTAGCTTCTGCTTCAACAGGTCCTAGTGGCAACATTATTTTCTTGCTCAAAGCAGCCTTAACTTTCCCTTCCTTATCCCGTATGACCACCCCTATGCGCACTGCCTTTAGCTTTGCAAATACTGCCTCGTCCACATTGGCCTTGTACGTCTGACCTTGAGGAGGTAGCCACCTGACTGGTTGGATGCTTGGAGGTCTTACATCAGGCTCAACGGTCGTAGTAGCATAATACTCCTCTAAATATTGTGTTGCCCAACGAACCAGTTCCAGACCTGATTTTCGCTTTCTCCCTTTTGCATTTCATTCTGATTTCCCCATAACACCTAGGCACACGTCACCATCTTTGCTACCAGCTTCAGTGAACTCTCCACCTCCATACATAAGCTCCATAGCAGGTCTTTAAAGGAAAAATTCTGCTCAGCTGTAAATTGCATTACGAGCTTGGAGCTTTCCCACATCTCACGAGCCCGCTTACAAGTCCAAAACAGATGGTTTGATTTTTCCGAAGCCGTATTGCACTCCTCACACTGATCATCCTGCAGCATTTTCCTTCTCATCAAATTAAATTTTGTAGGGAGTAAATCACGACATGCCCTCCAAGTGAAATGCCGTATTTTGTGTGGGACTTGAATCCTCCAAATTTTTGTCCAGAACTGCCTATTCCTTCCTTCATCTGAACTGGAACTGAAATTCCTAGGCCTTGACATTTCTCGAGCCACCCAATAAGCGCTACGCACTGTGAACAATGGTGTTCGGTAAAATTTGCCCTTAATCTTTCTAAAAGAAGGTGAGTCTCACAGAATTAAAGAAATGAGAATTCATGTGTGAACTGTGTGATGTGTACCAATATAATTAGGATGGAAATGGACAGCTTTTGGAAAATGAGTTCCTTGGAATCTGGATAGCTTTTGGTGTATAGTTAGGCAATTTAAAATGAGTTCCTTCATTCTTCCTTGTACTGTATCTATATGGGCAAATTAAAAATAAAAAAATAAAAAAATCTCACTTTAAATAATGTTGCAACAATGTATTCATAACAAAAGTGATAATGTAATAAGTCAATAAGTAAAGTGAAAATATTTGTTATCCGTTTCACAGTATCCACAGACGTGCTATAAAGGAGCTAATCCAGTTCCCACTTCCCTTCAAAAAACAAGTAGAATTTGGGTCAATAAGGCCTTTTTTTTTTGTGACAATGAAATCAAAAGAAAGGATAAATTCATATACCTTTGTCAATTTAAAGCCCCACCAGGTCAAAGTTTAGGATTACTCTCTCAATTGCCTAATATTGCCACCGTATAGTCAAAAAATTTCCATTTCCTTTTGCATCAGCTTTTAACTTGAGTCTTCTTGCCCAAAAAAAACGTGACTGAAGGGGAAAGTCATACAATGCCTTGTTAA
Organism: Quercus berberidifolia; assembly: GCA_028535905.1. NCBI lineage: Eukaryota > Viridiplantae > Streptophyta > Magnoliopsida > Fagales > Fagaceae > Quercus > Quercus berberidifolia. The sequence continues at coordinate 24,887,514 of JAPQVW010000008.1, forward strand.
TTTTTGCGTTGATAGAAACAATATATAGATTTTATCATTTAGTCCAGTATAATTAGCATTCACAAAGACTTTCACAATAGAGTATTAAAAATATTATTATAATAGCACTTAGTTTGATACTATTTGATATTATCATAATACATATATGAGTGACTAAATCCCGTTAGTTAACATTTACAAATACTAGTTAATATGATATTGAGATATTGTTATAGAATCTTGTAACTTAATCGATATCTCCTCACCATTGTGTTGGATGATGATGAGTGATGTGTTGTTCTTTACTTGGAGTTAGTTAGTAGTTATTATTATGTAAGTATACTTGTCATTATCATTCGTTTGTGCTAATTATAAATATTTTATTGTTTATAAACGTTTTATTGTTATTAACATGTGTTTATTTTGTTTTGTTTAGTATTTTGTAGGAGTTCTAGAATGATGCATAATGTACAGACTTACTGGACAAATAGACTTACGAGAATTAGCATTCTTTTGCCTATATGCTAATTATATTCGTATATGCTATTGGTAGTAGATTTTTCACTAATGGTAGTTATTTAGTTATTCATGGGTGGGATTATCATTAAGGATACAAGCAATTAACATTCTTTTGCCTAAATGATAATTTAATTTGTATATCTTTATTTTGGCATTTGTGGACAACGACAAATGGTTCTGTAATACGTTATTAAGTGAATACATTAATGCTTATTGTTATTGACACTGACACACATAGTGACACTAATGATATTATATGCTACGTGATAGTGTTTTGGGAGTTGAGCTCTTATTGAGGCAATTTCAAAACATTTTTGCATGGTTGAAATGAAAAAATTTGGACAGTTTGTCATGTGTGAATAGGTTGGACGAGTTTATGATGAAATGATGAAATTTGGACAAGTTGTTTATGTGTGTATGAAATGATGAAATTTGGACAGATTGTTTGTGTGAACAGATTGAACAGGTTTTTGAACATATTTTATGTGTGAACAGGTTGAACAGATTTTTTTATGAAGTTTCTATGAAATTTGAACAGATTTTGTTGCTGTTTTTTAAATAGATTTTATGTGTGAACAGGTTGAACAGATTTTTTTTATGAAGTTTCTATGAAATTTAAATAGATTTTGTTGCTGTTTTTTAAACATATTGAATAGATTTTATGTGTGCATAGGTTGAACAGATTTTTTCTTTAAAAAAAAAAAAAAAAAAAAAGAATTTTTAATGTTTCAAACCAACCAAACTGATTAAACCGACCGCAAGAAACTAGACTGCTATAGGTTGGAAAACCGACACTAAGCGGTATGCATCGGTTTTAATTATTAGAAAACTGATCCCTATTGATTCAGTAATAAATTTGGGAAAACCTAAGCCGACCGAATCGCGCACACTCCTACACACACTTCACTTTGTTAGCTAATGTGATTAGCCTAGTGGGTTAGTCAAAGTCCCACTAGTTGTCAGTGTCAAGCTAGGACTTGTGGAAATTTCCATAAGCCTAGGTACCAAAGATCTAGGGTCCATTTGGTCGGGCTCATTTTTTTGATAATTTGCAATCCATTCAAATACCATAATCTTAGGTACATACTAACAAATGGAAGGGGTGCAATTTGTTGGAGGTAATGTTCCTTCTTTAATTGCTTTTGGTAACTCCAATATGTGCTCTCCTAGGGCCTGTTTGAGATTCCCTTATTTTGCAGAAATTGAAAACTTATTACTAAAAGTGTTGTAGCAAAATTATTTAAAAGTTAGCTGATTGTTTTTTGGCTGAAAGTACTGTAGCTAAAGCTAAAAGTGTTGAAAGTACTATAGATTTTTTTTTTTTTTTTTGGGTTGTCATTTGAACCCTATTTTAATGCTTGAATATGCAAAGTGAATCCCAAATATGAAAGAAAAATATTTAACAACAACAACAACAATAATAATAACTAATTTTGTTTGTCTTAGATATTAATTTACTATCAAGTTTGTGTATCATAATTAAGATACATATTTCATCAAAGCCATCAATTATGGTTACCAAAAAAATACCATAATGTTAGTGGTAATTATTACCACAAGTTTAGCTTTTGATTAAAAAAAAAAAAAAAAACCATAATATGAATGGTAATTATAACATTATTAACAAAGGAAGTCCTAGGATGGAGGCATCCTACATATCAATGCTATGATATTGTTCCAAACATCTTTCATCATATATTTTTTTCCCAAACCACTACTTAGCATCATGCATATTGTGTAGCTATTCTAACAATGTAGAATCATGCATTTTTGCAAAGTTTGGTCATACAAGGTTTCAGCTAAACAATTTGTGGGGCCAGAGAATTTGTGACCCCAGCCCACTTTACATTAGGGCCCAAGGCCCGAGCCAAGGAAAGATATTGCCGAGGACATGCAACGAAAGTCCAAATGGCCTAGAGATAAAGCCGAGGACAATGTTGTCCTTGACATCCCAAAGCGCTCCTGAAAGAAAGGGCAAGTACGGTATAAGAACAGTTCATGGAAAAGCTAAACACCTCTGCATTGATGGGGAAAGGACCCCTAAACAGTGTGGCAACAAAGGACAAGGGAAAGGCTACCATTACTGTGATTAAGTACTCTGCGCCTAACAGAGTAATGTTTTTCAGCTTTTACAACCACCCCCAACCACTTTGGGTATGGGCTGATGGACAAGTATCAGCCCTGGAAAGCTGAACCTATTCGTGGACGTTGAAGGGAGGCTAAAGGCTAATATAAAAGGAGAAGGAAGCAAGCCAAAAAGGGGGCTGGGAAAAAAGGCCAAGAACCAGAGCCTCCCAAGCCATACCGAGGAGAAAGACTTCTTGGGCAAACATGATTCACCTCTGTGCGTCCACCATGAACACCACGACCAACCACTGTCCGGTGACCAAGGCCTAGCCTTTCAGTCCACTCTCTACAAATTTATTGTTTGGGCCTTTAATGTTCGAACCCATTAAACCAATTTGGGGTCGTTACAAATTGAGTCCTTACATAATTCTTTCGTTACTTGTGTAAATGGCTTAGCTAGTCCCTTTCACATATCAATTGCATGAAATTGTTGATAAGTAATTATATGTTACATATTATTTGACAAACATGATAGAAAATCAACACAAACAACAAGTTGGTGTGGGGCTACCATGTATCAGATTGGTGTTAAAGGAAGATAAGGCTAAGGACATTGCCAATAATAGATAGCTCATAGAGGCATTTCATCAAACAGTTAATTGCATTTCAATTAGAGCCACTTAAATTGTAAAAAACATAAAATCTCCAAAAATATCTTTACAAAACTAAATCAACTCACTTCATCAAACCTCACTAATAACTCAAAAAATTGAAACCCACAACAACATTGCTATGCACAGTTTACCGGTGGATACATGCCCACGTAGAAAAATCCAAATGAAACCCACACAATCCATATACAAACAAAGACAGAAAGGGAAAACACACCGACGCATCAAAATATAAAAAATTTAAATACAACTCACCAACAACATCGGCATCTTTCCCACACAGTGGCAGCATTAGCTTTGTGGTTGATTTTATCTATCAGCCAAGAAAATCACCGGTAAGAGTTTGTCTGGATAAAGGAAGAAAAGAGTGGCTATTGGTGGGTTTGTCCAAATAAAGGAAGAACAGAGTTTATGTGTCAGATGTGAAGCATAAATTCGAGCAATTGGTGGGTAGATGTAAAATTTAAGAGCATTGAAGAGGAAAAAGTTGGGGCATTGATGACAAGGTCTAGTTGCCAGAATTGAAGAATGGAGATCTTACAAGATACGCACCGTTAGGTTGAAGAGAAAGCTTTATATTTCAAAATATTAACATTACTAAACAGTGCGTTTTGGGCAAAATAAGCTGCGTTTTTTTCTTGGAAGTGGGCCCCATAAACAGTGAAAAGGGACCCATCTCTAGCTCAAAAATAAACAAAAAATGCTAAAAATATAGGAGTTTTTTAGCAATTCAAACGCATGCCTAGTCTAGTATGATTTCACTCGGACTATATATTCTCATTTTTTTTTCCTTTTTTTATTATTATAAAGCACTTCCCCATTTACTAAAAAGAAAAAAAAAAAGATTTCTAATTTTTAATTTTTATGTGAAATTTAAAACAGAAACTAGTTATCTTAAAAGATTAAATAAATTCTAGTCCCATTTCGAGGAAGGTTCCAACCAAACCTACCAAATAAAGAAACTCCATGTGAACTCAAATTACGAACACAAACCCTTGGTTGGATTGTGAGGTATTTTGAAATCAAATTATTATTATATTGAATCATTTTGATTCTTTGGGTGCGAATGTTATTGTCTTAAAAATCAAATAATAAGATTTAACGAATTTAAATTTACTGAATTTCAATGGTGTTCGGTAAAATTTGCCATTAATCTTTCTAAAAGAAGGTTAGTCTCACAGAATTAAAGAAATGGGAAATCATGTGTGAACTGTGTGATGTGAACCAATATAATTAGGATGGAAATGGACAGCTTTTGGAGAAAATGAGTTCCTTGGAATCTGGATAGCCTTTCTTTTTTTTTTTTTGATGGGAATCTGGATAGCTTTTGGTCCATATTTGGACGGCTGGAGCTTTGTCTTTTTGGAGACAACGAATTTAGTGGCAGGTAAAGCCCCAGCCCTTGATTAGCTGCTGGAATTTTTTAAATAGATTTTAATTATTTCATAATTAAAATATTATAATTAACTAAAATATAAATAAAAATAATAATTATGTCAAATCAAAAGTTAACAATGATAAATCAAATATTACTAGGATTTACTAATGCAATTTGAAGATTTATTACAATAGCATTAGTTACACAACAGAAGAGAGTATGTTGAATTCACAAATGAATGCTTAGCATGTTTAAACTTATTGTGCACTTCCTATACTGTGTCTATATGGGCAATTTAAAATAAAATTAAAAAAGAAAAAGAAAAATCTCACTTCAAATAATGTTGCAACAATGTATTCATAACAAAAGTGATAATGTAATAAGTTAATAACTAAAGTGAAAATTTTTGTTATTCGTTTCAAATTATCCACAGACATGTGCTATATAGGAGCTCATCCAGTTCCCACTTCCTTTAAAAAAAACAAGAATTTGAGTCAATAAGGCTTTTTTTGGTGACAATGAAATCAAAAGAAAGAAGAAATCCATATACCTTTGTCAATTTGGAGCCCCACTGGGTCAAAGTTTAGGATTACTCTCTCAATCGCCTGATATTGCCACCGTATGGTCAAAAAAATTCCATTTCCTTTTGCATCAGTTTTTAACTTGAGTCTTCTTGCCCAAAAAAAACGTGACTGAAAAGGAAAGTCAAACAACGCCTGGTTAATTTTTGCATTGATAGAAACTATATATAGATTTTATCATTTAGTCCGGTATAATTAGCATTCACTAAGACTTTCATAATAAAGTATTAAAAATATTATTATAATAGCACTTAGTTTGATACTATTTGATATTATCATAATACATATATGAGTGACTAAATCCCATTAGTTAACATTTACTAATACTAGTTAATATGATATTGAGATATTGTTATAGAACCTTGTAATTTAATTGGTATTTCCTCATGAACAAAGTGTTTGAGAGTTTAAGAAAAAAAAAAAAGTTTGAGCTGCAAAATTAGCAGCATACTGTATCTATCTAAAAAAAAAATGATACTATATATCATGAAATTAGTGTTTAGATTTTATGTTCAAGGAAACTTCCTAGAAGTTGCCAGGGCAGTCCCTTTGTTACAACCATTTAAGTAAACCGCGGCAACCTTGCTCCCTATTTTCCACAAATCTCACTCACTCCTCACCTTTTAAGACTCACATCATTGCTTAAAATTTTGGTATTTTGAAATCGTATAGAGGGTGCGTATAAATAGAGAGAGACCGGTCAGCCTTGTTCGAGGAGTATAAGTTCAAGGATATAATAATACAGTACTGTAATACAAATAATACAGTGCAAATAAATTAGTAAGCAGTACATTCATAAATAATAAAATAAAGTGAGACATTAGGAGCATGTTTGGATACTGCTTATTGCTCAAAATTGAAAATTGAAAATACTGTAACGAAATAATTTTTAAATGTGTGAATAGTGCTGTGAAACTTAGTTTTAAAATTAGATTTGCTGAAATTCGTACTTGCGGGTATCATGAACAGTACATGAGATCCACACAAAAACGCCAAACGCTGGCACTGAAATAATTTCAGCGCGATCCAAACGTAGGCTAGGTCTGTTTGAGATCTACTTATTTTTCTAAAATTGAGAACTTTTTGCTGAAAGTACTATAGATAAAGGTAAAAATTAGCTGAAATAGTACAGTAGAATTCATGAATAGTATCAAAAAGTGTAGTGTGATCCATGAATAGTAACAAAAATAAACTTAATAATAAAATAAGTTGGCAAAAATATTTTTTATTAAATACACACATTACTAATTTATTATGAATTTACGTACATTAGTACAGTATGCCTAAAGAATGTACATGGTATAGCCGACATGTGTTGAAAAATCAGTAGTAGCATCATATAAATATAATGATGCTCTCTTGAAAGACCAAGTCTACGTAGGTTATATGATGCTCTCTTGAAAGACCAAGTCTACGTAGGTTTTATAATGCTTGTCTTCTACTCTATTTTTCTTGGTTAGATATGCTTTCGCTTTGATTATTGAATTCTGCATCAAATTGCGAATGATAAATATTCTTTTCACATTCATTGACATACAGTACTCCTTCACTTAATATTCATAATTGTATGCCTGTATGCACATTTTTTAAAAGGTAAAAAAGGTGACATTTTACATTTAAATATGAAAAGTAAATGTGAAATAAGTTAGGTGAGAAAATCATTAATTCATTTTCCAATTCAAATACTAGCATTTATTTTGTCCATAGCTTTATCAATTACTCTTTTTTTTCTCCTACCTTATATAAATAGGATAAGATCTAAATTAATAGCAGCTACTTTATAATGTTTGATTTTAATCTTTACCATATATATATATATAGTTTTTGGTTTTGTTTTTGATGTAAGTTGAATTTGATCCATAGTTCTTTATTTGAAAATAAGAGACTTCATTAATTGAACTAATTAGTTTGAACCCGCAATCAATCAATTGTCTTTCTAATGGACATAAAAGTTGATGGATTTCTTTCATACGTTGAAAAGGTAGTAGTAGCATCATTATATGATGCTTTCTTGAAAGACCAAAGTCTACGTAGGTTTTATAATGATTGTCTTCTACTCTATTTTTCTTGGTTAGATATGCTTTTGCTTGATTATTGAATTCCGCATCAAATTGCGAATGATAAATATTCTTTTCACATTCATTGACATACACTCCTTCACTTAATATTCATAATTGTATGCCTATATACACATTTTTTTTTATTACCAAAAAAAAAAATACACAATTTTTGAAAGGTAAAAAAAAGTGACATTTTACATTTAAATATGAAAAGTAAATGTGAAATAAGTTAGGTGAGAGAATCATTAATTCATTATCCATGGGTTCCAATTAGCTCAACTGGTAAAGTCTCTAATGGTTGTATAAGAGATCTGGGGTTCAATCCCCAACTATACCAAAAACTAATTGGTGTCTTAATCCGATGATAAAGAGTCATCATTAGGAATAGACGCTATAGGTTAAAATTCTCTATAAAAAAAAAAATCATTATCCAATTCAAATACTAGCATTTATTTTGTCCATAGCTTTATCATTCACTATTTTTTTCCCCTACCTTATAGATAGGATAAGATCTAAATTTATAGCAGTTACTTTACTATATTTGTTTTTAGTCTTTACCATATATAGTTTTTGGTTTTGTTTTTGATGTAAGTTGAATTTGATCCATAGTTCCTTATTTGATAATAAGAGACTTCATTAATTGAGCTAATTAGTTGAACCTGCAATCAATCAATTGTATTTCTAATAGACATAAAAGTTGATGGATTTCTTTCATATGTTGAAAAGGTAGTAGTTGCATCATTATATGATGCTTTCTTGAAAGACCAAAGTCTACGTAGGTTTTATAATGATTGTCTTCTACTCTATTTTTCTTGGTTAGATATGCTTTTGCTTGATTATTGAATTCTGCATCAAATTGCGAATAATAAATATTCTTTTCACATTCATTGACATACACTCCTTCACTTAATATTTTCACATTCATTGACATACACTCCTTCACTTAATATTCATAATTGTATGCTGTAGGGACACGATTTTTGTTAACCCGGTCCTGGACGGTCAGGCCCTGGCCCAAGAAGTCCCACACAATGAATTTTGTAGAGTATGGGCTGAAGAACTCGGTTCCAGTTGGCTCAGACGGTTCGTTGCATGTCCTTAGTGGATGTAGAAACGTGAATCAAGAAAATGGATGTGAAAGTGGAAGTTTTATTCATGGCCATGCGTTCATACAATGACTTCTTGCTTTTCTCTCTTCTCTCATCCCTCTCTTTTTTCCGTCCATGTCTTTCTTCTCGGTTATTGTTTCTATAGAGGGTTCAGCAAACTCCGCGACCAAGTCTGCGAGGACCTGACCTTTGATGGAGGATCTGGGCATATATTTAATATCAAAGGCCCCCAAAAGCGCACTTCACATGGCGATCCTTCCTGTGTAGTCGGCGCTTCGAAGCACCGCTCGAAGGGGAAGCTGAGTTAGAACGATGACCGTATGCGCCTGAAAGTAGTGAGGGAGCTTCCATGTGGCGTGTACTATCGCCAGAATTGCTTTTTCCAAAGGTAGATATCGCGCCTCGACCTCATGTAATGATTTTCTCACATAGTAAACCGGTCACTGCACCCCATTATCATCCCGTATTAGTACCAGGCTTACAGCATGGGGAGCTACAGCGACGTATGCAAACAGTACCTCATCTGCCTCAGGGCTGGACATGATGGGTGGTCGTGATAGGTATTCCTTAAGTTGCTGGAAGGCCCGAACAAAATCTTCCGACCATTCAAACCCTTTCCACTTATTTATCAAGAGGTAGAAAGGTCGACATCGATCCGTTGATCGTGATATGAACCTGTTTAATGCTGCGATCATGCCAGTGAGCTTCTGCACTTCTTTCGGATTCCGAGGAGCCTATAGGCTGTTAATTGCTTTGATTTGATCGGGACTTACTTTTATTCCCCTGTGGGTTACCATATACCCTAAGAATTTCCTAGACCTGACCCCGAATGAACATTTGGAAGCATTGAGCCGCAACTTGTGCTCCCTTAAGATAGCAAAGATTATTTCAAGGTCTTTCACGTGCTCGGACACCATTTTACTCTTTACAATCATATCATCTATGTAAACCTCAATGATTTTGCCCAGCTGTGACTAGAACATCCTGGTCATCATCCTTTGGTAGGTTGACCCTGCGTTCTTTAGTCCGAACGGCATCACCTTATAGTGATAATTTCCGATGGGCGTCATGAAAGCCGTCTTCTCCTGGTCTTCTAACGCAAGGGGTATCTGATGATAGCCCTGAAAGGCGTCCAGGAAACTCATTCGAGGGTGACTCACGGTTGCATCCACCAATCGGTCAATTCGAGGTACGGGAAATGGGTCCTTTGGGCACGCCTTGTTTAGGTCCGTGAAGTCCACGCAGACTCTCCACTTTCTTGTTTTCTTCCTTACCACCACCGTGTTTGCCAACCATTCGGGGTAAAAGACCTCTTTAATAGCCCCTGTTTTTTTCAGTTTTGCCACTTCGTCTCTTACGGCACTAGCATGTTCCTTTGAAAGGCGTCGGGGTGGCTGCTTCTTTGGAGTGGAAGATGGGTTAACGTTCAGGTGGTGACAAATAAGGCTAGGATCAACTCCCGGGGCGTCGTAGGCGTCCCATGCAAACACATCGACATTTCTTCTGAGAAATCTGACCAGTTCCCTTTTTTCTTGAGAAGGCAACTCGGAGCCGACCTGGAAAAATTTCTCCGGATCGTTGTTGACAGTGAATTTTTCTAAACTTTCACACCTTATCTTCTCGGCTAGCCCATCGTCTTGCCCTGCCGAGGCGGCTGGTTGCTATAAGCTCTCAGGGGCCGAGGACTCGGCATAGGACCGATGTAAGATGGCGGCCACCATACACTGCCTGGCCATGGCCTGATCTCCACGAATCTCTTCTACTTGTCCTCTGGATGGGTATTTTACTTTTTGGTGAAGTGTGGAGGATACGGCTTCCAGGGCGTGGATCCATGGCCTGGCAACTATCGCCATTGGTCCCAAGCTGGATGGGAAGACTTTGCACATCAGGGCTTCATTTTGTGAGTAGATAGCCATTTTTTGGTTAAACTGACTCACGTGCTCTACCGGGTCTGCTCGGCCGTTATAGATGGCGAACGCTGGTTGGTTGAAGCGTCGAGGCAGCTTAGCCCCTTCGATTCTATACATGAAGGGTGACCTTGAAATCTGGTCTAGCGCCCTCTTCATAGCATCGTTTCCCAAACCCTTGCTGGATGGGCTCTCATATTTCCGTACAGGGCGTGGTTCCCTTTCGTAAGAAAAGGTTTCACTTGGGGGGGTCCTTGACCTCCGTCGGTAACTCTCATCCTCCCCATTAGAGGACTCACCTGAGTTAGAGGGAGACCGTTTTCGTTGCACACGTCGTAGCTTCCTTTTCAGGTCATCTATCTCTCGCTGCATGGCCTGATGACTATTTCGCCTCTGGGATACGTGACTACCTATCTGAGTGTGACTCTGGCTCGTCTGGATAGTATGCACGCTTCCCTCACGATTCCCTCTGCCGCCTGGGTTGGCAGGGTTATTTTGCTTCTGGGGCTCAATGGGTTGTGTCTGTTGGGAGTTAGCCTGGTGAGGATTCTCCTGGTGTGGACCTAGTTCTGCCATGCTTGACCGTTGTGCTAGCTGATACCTTAGTTCTCCCCACAGACGGCGCCAATTTTAGGGACACGATTTTTGTTAACCCGGTCCTGGACGGTCAGGCCCTGGCCCAAGAAGTCCCATACAATGAATTTTGTAGAGTATGGGCTGAAGAACTCGGTTCCAGTTGGCTCAGACGGTTCGTTGCATGTCCTTAGTGGATGTAGAAACGTGAATCAAGAAAATGGATGTGAAAGTGGAAGTTTTATTCATGGCCATGCGTTCATACAATGACTTCTTGCTTTTCTCTCTTCTCTCCTCCCTCTCTTTTTTCTGTCCCCCCACTTGAGCACCTGTCCCATCAGACGCCCTTACCAGCTCTTTGTGAGTTGCAGTGACCAAGGTAACACTGTTCAGGGGTCTTCTCTTCATTCATGCGGCCAGGAGAGTAGTTGTGGCGCATTTAATGTGGTGGTGACAGCCTTCGTTGAGATATTTTGAGCCTTCTTTCTTTTTACATATTTGGAGTGAGGGCTACAGTAACTGGGATGCGTCATTGACCTAGACTTTGGAATGTCCGAGGAGGAGTTACTCCTCGGACGTGTTTTCTTTGCCCCAGCTAGCTTGGGCAGGGATTATGGGCCGCGACGTCTTCTCGGACAGAATCGTCCTCAGACGGGCCCAAGGCCCAGCCAACTTGTTATTCTGGGCCGGTCCCCACATATGCCTATATACACACTTTTTTTATTACCAAAAAAAAAATACACAATTTTTGAAAGGTAAAAAAAGTGACATTTTACATTTAAATATGAAAAGTAAATGTGAAATAAGTTAGGTGAGAGAATCATTAATTCATTATCCATGGGTTCTAATTAGCTTAACTAGTAAAGTCTCTGATAGTTGTATAAGAGATCTGAGATTCAATCCCCAACTATACCAAAAACTAATTGGTGTTTTAGTCCGATGATAAAGAGCTATCATTAAGAGTAGACGCCATAGGTTAAAATTCTTTAAAAAAAAAAAATCATTATCCAATTCAAATACTAGCATTTATTTTATCCATAGCTTTATCAATCACTATTTTTTCCCCTACCTTATAGATGGGATAAGATCTAAATTTATAGCAGTTACTTTACGATTTTTGTTTTTAGTCTTTACCATATATATATATAGTTTTTGGTTTTGTTTTTTTATGTAAGTTGAATTTGATCCATAGTTCCGTATTTAATAATAAGAGACTTCATTAATTGAGCTAATTAGTTTGAACCTGCAATCAATCAATTGTCTTTCTAATAGACATAAAATTAAGTTGATGGATTTCTTTCATCGTGATAAGTATCAACATGCTAGAAAGAGCCCATTTGGTTATTTTTCTTCCTTTGTCCCCCCCCCCCCCCCCCCTTCTCTCTTTTATTGCAATACCTAACACAAGTGCACATTTTTTGAACTTACGATCTGTTACTTTTCAGACTCTTTTTAAAAAAAAAAAAAAAAACATTTTAACTCCTCTGCTTTAGGTATAGTGTGTGATTAAATTCTATAGTTTTGAAAATTTTAAATATTTAAGATATGTATGAAACCTGATAGTTCCATTAGTTTTTCTTTGAAATTTAGATTTTTAAAACCACGTAAATTTAAACGTAATAAGCAAACCCAAAAAGTTAAAGGTTAAATTAATACGGTACAATTTTAGAAGTTAGAGTTTGATAAAGTTTAATTTGTAACATTCTTAGCTTTCAAAAAAAAAAAAAAAAAAAAAAATTGTAACATTCTTAAACTTTAACGTGAAATTCTTAAAATCATATAATTTTTTAATTCAAACCAACCTTAAAAGATTTTTTGAAACGTACCTTAAAAGATTTTACATTGCCTTAAAATGTAATTTTTTTTAGAATGCCTTAAAATGTACATAATTTACTCTACTAAAAATGGGAAAAATATGATATTTCAATAGACATTAACCCTTGACATATCGGAGAAGGGGATCAACTAAAAAAGGAATGGATATCTTAACAGAACCAATCCCATCAAATACCAAAAAATTCATTCGTTATATTATAAATAATTGTGTTAGAATATAAGCATAATGGGGCTTAGGCCCAATGTACCTTGTACTAGGTTTTCTTGTACCGTACAGCAATTACTAGTACAGTACACATATATTGTTTATTTAATAGTCGCTTGTATTTTATTAATATACTTTGATACTGTTAGAATATAAGCCCGTAGTGTAGGTTATTTGTACATCACACAATTTTCATTTATATATAAGACAGACCATTGCACTTTATTATTTACAGGTTAATACGTAGTCTTTCAGACTTTAACCGATACAATAAGTTATTCATACATTTTCAAATTGGTTGACAACAAAATGTGGACTGTGTTATTTGGAAATCATCTTAAGTAGAAGATTTGAAATTGAAGAAAGTGGACTCCAAGCTGTCAAGTGGGAAGTGAAATCTAGGATGAATCTCTAGGAAGATTTTAAAAACTGTCATCAATATAGCTTTACATTGTTCATGGGGATCTCATCTGCTATGCTTCAAGAATCTCCCTAAAGTGATTTTAGATTACTTTTTTATTTTTATTTTAATTTTTAGAGTTAACTTGAGTTTGCCCTGTCTCTTTCTTTGTAGTCTGTTATTTAACAGGGCTTTATACAGTTCTAAATTCTGTTTTGTGGGTCTTGAGCTGTCTAGCTCAGGGTTATGTATTTCTCACTTAATAGTTGTTTTGTGCATTAAAAAATTAGCTTGCTTATTAAAAATTAAAATTTTTTAGATGAAATCGATGAAAAAGAGAATGATGTGAACCAAAGAATAAAACAATGGAACAAAACGTCAGCCATATCTATGGTTTAGCAGAGTATTCATTTTTTCACAAAGATCCATCTACCATTACCACTGCCACACTACCGCAATAGACTAGAACAGCGCAAAATCAGGGTCGAAGTCCTTATGTAATAGTATAAGGGTTTAATAAAGAGGTTGGATTTCATATTTATTGCAAGTGGAAAAAAAATTAATAGATATTCTAAGAGTATTTATTTATGAATTTTTTTTTATGAAATAAGAAAAATTAATTAATTTTTTATGACAATTCTTTACATTCTTTGTAAAATTGATGTCAAAATTTTTTTAAATTGATTTATTAACGAGAACATTTGTTGATAGAACCCATTTTAAGTGGATTGGATATGTGGACCACGGAAGAACATTGATTTAACGAGAACATTGATTTATACCTTCTTTTTGCTTGAGACAAGGCTTAGCTAAGCCAACCACTATCATTGAAAGAGACAATTTTAAGTTTATTTTTGCTTTCTTTGTTTTGGCATTTTGGTCTTCAATCCTTTGAATTAAAAAATAAAAATAAAAAAAATAAAAACACGAAAGAATGAGAGGCAATAATTACTATTTCTTTTTATCATCTCAGCATCCAGAAGAATCTTAAGGTAAAAAAAGTAAAAAACAGAGAGTTAGCAACAAATGGGAAAAGGGAAGTCCAATCATAAATTCATAACTAACAGTAGTATAAACCAAAAAAGAAAAAGAAAAAAAGAGTTCCATTCCAATCTCTGTATTTTGTCATTAAGAACGGTCAAAGCGCCGGCTCCACAAAGTATATGGTTTATACAGTTATTAGTGCCACTCTCACTCACTTTCACTCTTACACATATCTTTTGTCAGCTTGGCGCCCAAGTTTCGTCTCTCTTTAAATACGCATGATTGCTCCATTCACAATTTGAGATTGAAAATTACAAAGAAGAGAGGTATGGAAATGAGCAAAAAACTGTCAAAGCCAGAGTCAGAGAAGGTGGAGATGGTGAAATTGAACCCAGCTGCGGAAGGGTTCGACACAAAGCCGCCATGTCTCAACAAAGAAAAGCTCGGAAGTGTGTTTCCAAAGAAGAGGAAGTCTGTGATGAAAATGGTGTTTGAGCGCTTAGCACAATTCTTCTCTTCGTCTGTATCCTCATGCTGCGTCAACAACAGTGAGGCTACGCCTATTCAGCCGCACATGCTATAGTTTAGTACCTCGGCACTATTATTTTAGCCTTTTTGTGCTCCGTATGAGTTAAAATAGTTTTTTGTGACTGGTCTGCAGTGTATTTCAGGGTGAGTTATTAGTATTCAGTTTTAGCATTTACAATTACAGAGTGCAAAATTTTCGATTTTGAATGTTTGCCTTGATTTTGCTTAGTGGGTCTAGTGTATTATTGTATGTGAAATTGTGAATTCTACGAATTCTCTACCGGGCAAGTACAAGTACAACTCAGTTTTTCTGTATACCAGATAGGAATGAAAGAAAAAAAAAATGGAACAGAGCATTTATAAAGAAAGGCTTTTTGAGTTTTATTCCTTTTTAATTTTCTTTGGATCTACTGGGTATTTGATCAATTGATCGGATCGGAAAATTTGCGATGTGCTGATGTCAATTGGGACCGATTGGTGGTTTGTGGGGGTGGTTTTGGTCCTTTTGGAGCAATGGGGTGGCTATGTTTGTGTCTGGTTTGGTGGGATGAATGGGCCGTGTGCGCGCGTGGGGGTTCGCTTTGTTGGGCTTGAGGGTGCGGTGGCGGCGGCGGTGTGGGTTTCAGCGCCACCAGGTCTCGGGAAGAGACGCGGCTGCGCCGCTGCTCTGCGTGGTCCGGTGGAGTACTTGTACTGTAAAGCTCTTTTGCGGGTGTGCTTTTATACTTTTTTCTTTTTTCAATTGGAGTACCTCAATAACGGTGAAATTTTTAAAAGAGATGATCCATTTCTTTAAGATAATCAAGCAAATTTTCAGTCAAAAAGTCCATCTTTATAGTATTAATTTTTGTTTGTATCCTTGCCTTGCTTCCCAATATAATAGATGGACCCGTTTTACCCCAGTAACCCTACCCTTTCACTACAGTCACCCCACTGAGTCATGTTGTCCGAGGATTACGACAACCACGGCCATATATTAGACAAAATCCATTTAATTCAGCAAAATAACAGGCCAGTACTTCAATTTAATGCAATATAGAGGAAAAAAATATGCCTAAGAAACAAATCTTATTGTTATAAGCATTTGTATGGCTAAGACACAGAATAGAAATTATGCAACGAATTCAGAATGGGAAAAGCTCGCAAGGCCATCATTCCCAAACCGATAGCAAAAAAAAAAAAAAAAAAAAAAAATTCGAAGTGGGGTTCAGATTTAGGGTTCAACATAAAAGGGTTAAGTGAACAGTGATAAGTCATTGGCAAAACTCAAAAGGCCTTTTAGAAAAGAACACATGTCTTGCATTTCTAACAGGAGTAATTCTTACTTTCTTAGTCTTTACCCGAAATCAAGGGAGAGTGGTTCTTTTCATTCAAGGGGGTTTGGCTTTGCTTTGCTTTGCTTTTTTTTTTTTCTTTTTTTTTCTCTATTCCAATGATGAATGGGCTGTGACAATTTGTTTCCTATAATGTTAGTGGATTGGCAAAAAGAAACAAACATAAAGCTATATTATTTTAATTAAATAATAATATACTTTATATCTGTATTTCACATGTAAAATAGGTTTTAAAATGTAAAACTTAGAACCAATGCTTGTATATGTACTACTAATAGTTATTCAATATCTATGTATAAAACTATGCAACCCTTTAAAAACAAAAAGGGTAGAATGTATTTAGCAAAAAAGGGTAAAATCTAAAATGTAGAACTTTTTACCCAAAAAATAAAATGTAGAACTTTTGTTTTGGACTGGCTGTAAGAGAGAGAGAGAGAGGAGCAACACATGGTGGGGGCCGCCAAAAATCAAAGACTCAAGACTGAAGAAATATTGCAAAAATTTGAGGAAAAAGGCCAACACAAAACTGGTTGCCTTTATAATTTTGCATTCTGGAAGAATCTTTAATTTCGGCCGATTTAAGAAGCAGCTTTAAATGGGCAAACAGAAATGTTGTGACACAAAACAAGCTCTTCCAAAAATCCTTGATAACCAATAGAAGTTAGTTGAGGTAGTTACCCACACCTCTTCATCCTTAGACTCTTATCAAAAATTTGAAAAAAAAAAAAAATCAAGATGATTGAACAAGAGCTTGCAACAATTGTATCCACAATAAAAAATATGCCTATTTCATTCTCTCTCATAGGGCAGAAAGAAAATGAAAGAAAGCAATTGCTGACACAACTTCAGTCCATAGAAAGGTCACAAGGGACAGCTTCCCAACCCTCCCCAATATTTGTCTACACCCCTTACCAACCTAGACAATCATTGTATAAAGATTTGTTTATACCTTTAGCCTCCCCATTTTTATCCACCCCTTCTAGACAAAATTTTCAACGCTTAGCCACAACACATCTTAATTATAACCCCTTCAAAACAAGTGGAATTCTCCTAGCTATAATATACAAATCAACACATCCAAGAACTTTTTAAAAAAGAATCTCCTTTTATTTTAACTAGAGTTCAACCCGCACAATGCGCGGGACACTTTAATTCTTATTCATGGTAGAATATTTAAAAGTAATAATAATAATAAAATATTTAAATTCTATTGTTAGGAAATTGCTATTTTCACTAAGTGTTTAATCGTACCAATATTATTCTCTAATAATATAAACATGATATCATAAAAACTCCATGATAGCTCCTTAAGCCAACTAATCATAAATATGACATCATAAAAATCTTATGATAACTCTATAGATGATTAATAAAAAACTAAATACTTCTGTCAAAAAAGAAAAAGACAAAAATTATTCAAATGACAAAAATATTCCCTATTATTTATTTTCATAACCAGCCTTTTTTTTTAAGGAGATTATAAAATCCCTTTTAATCTGTGTTTATGCATGAAATATATTCAAATGAAACATAATGAGGAAAATACAAAACACCTCATCACCATTATAGGATTCTTACTATAGCTCCCCAATTTATGTTGCAAAGAGGACAATTAATTCCAAGAATTCAAAGTCAAAAAAAAAAATATATATATATATATATATATATATATATATCTTGAGGTAGGGGGGAGAGAAAATGAGATCCCTTAAAGCCAATCCTTATTTTGCACTTGCACTGATTGAAACTAAAAATTGGTCCCTCAAGATCAAATGTCCAAGCCTATGTAAAAGCAAAGAAAGTGGCTGTGGTAGGCCTAACCAAGTCTTCCATTATAGAATTTTCTCAATAGCAATCATTAAAAGATTAGAACCAGTACCAATAGAAATCTGCATTGCCTTGCTCTTTCCTTGAGCTGTGTACATTTGGTTTTCAATTTCTTGATGCTTCCTACTACTGTCCTTTTCCATCAACTCCTACTTCATTAGGATCTTGATAATATTTGCACTTTTCTCAATATCACCAATATTCATTTTCTTATTTGTCTCTACCTCTTTTTCAACTACTCTCTGGCTCTAAGTATCAATTAAGACCTAGCAAAATAAGAATAAAATTTTCATAAAAAATAGCATTAGCATAACACATAAATGATGCACTGAGTTGCACTCTATAAAACTCAAAGGAAGATATCCTTCTACTTCACTCTTGTAGACAACATCCATCCCATTTAGCATCTTGCCAAAGACAACATGGCATCACTTTGCTGTTAATTAATTTGGCCAAAAGTATAGGGTATGTTTTGGTTGTTAATACTTAGGCTCTATAGAACCATATATCTTGTTTATTTTTTTTCCATAAGGATTATGTAAGTAAAATCAAATTATTATATCTGCTAGGTGTTCTACAAAAGCCCTCCCAATAGGTATTTTATTTTTTGAATACTCATTTGATTTGCCTTCTTTTGTTCCCATGCAAATAAAACTCCTGTTGTGGAGCTTTTAATGCTACAAACTAATGAAAGAGAATTGCAAACAACTTATGTAGTTAGGACAAATCAAAAAACCCAATATGGTTGGTGGCAATTATTTTTAAAATAGAACATAATAGCTTGACAAGTTAGTTGAATACAGAATAAGAATTAATTGAATGCAAATATTTGTTTCTTTGAAGAGAAAGCACGCTAAAATATGCAAATCAGAGCCAATTCAAACACAAATACACTAAAGGCCCGTTTGGATTGAGGGGAGAAAGAGGGAGAGTGGAGGGGAGTAGAGTAGAGTTGGTTAAAATTAAGCTAATTTTAGGCCAAATTTACTCTACTCTACTCCCTCTCCTTTCCCCTCAATCCAAACGGACCATATCGGACAAAATCTAGTACAAAGTATGAGATAAACAAAGAAAAAATCAGGTTGTCCTTACCTTTCAGTTTGTTCCTCGACTCTTCTTGTAAATTTCCCAAGTGTTGTGCTTGGCAAAGAACTAAGCAAATCTGTATTTCAACAAAATGTAGGGTTAGAAGGTTTTTCAAATTATAGGAGAGAAAGATGAAAGAGAGACTACAAAAGAAAGGTTTGATCCATCAAAAATAAACAGAAATTATGTAAACTTGTGAAACTAAAGAGACATTGGAATTTCAAGTGCATTCTCAAAGAAAAAATGTTGCAAGGATTTTAGTTAAAAACTAAGTTTTGAACTTTACTCTAACTATTAAAATCAAGAGTGAAAATCCCTAACATTACCCAAACCAAAATATAGAGATGATAATATGAGACCAAATCATCCAAAGAAAGAGAATAAACCCATTTATCCTTCAATAGGGATCGAAGGAAAACCCTAGAAAATTCAGCAAGAGTGGAAACTTTTAAATATAGAAAGTCAAATAAGAAAAGTACCATTGAGAAGTTACAGGAATTGAAAATAGTGGGTGAAGTGGGAAAGAGTGTGCTTACCTTCTAGATATACTATTGCAGAGAAGGGATAGGGGCAGGAAAAACGAACAGAGCAACAAGGATTGAGGCAAAGTACGGATAGAGTAGATGGCAATTAGAAGGGAAGAGATAGGGCAGAGAATGAACAATGTAGTTGGTAGTTAGAATGAATGAATATTGAGAGGGAGAGTTCCACCAATAAAATACTATTTTCTGTCTCATTGGAATTCAGCCGGATATGCCAATGAGCTTAAGAACCAAAACAATACTTATTAGAATAATATTGTACCTATTCTGTATAAAAGAAGTACATGAATAGAGCATCTTTGTAGTTTTTTTATTACTTGCAAACTTAATAGCGACCACTCATTTTTCTGTTGTGTTAATACAATTCACACACCGGCAACTGTAAAACTACAATAACAAAACACATTGTCCGCAATTGTTTACCATTAAAACAAAAGTTTAAAGTACCTAACTCCGTTAATTATACAGATAGAGTGGAAGGCAATAAAAACTTTTAATAGAAAATATGAAAGAAAAGCCAAAAGGCAATAACAAAAACTTATTCTAAAAGAGAACCAAGTAATAGCATTAAAAAGAGGGCTGACCCGTATTAGACTCCATACCACACACTTGCCTTGACACACAAACATTTACCACCTCCAAGACTTTTACCAAATTAAACAAAAATGAAACACAGCTTCTCCCATAAATCTAAGTTGCATTTGTTTCCATTCGAGTTTCACTGATTGTTTGCAAATTAATTGTGGTTGTAGGGAATATTTTTTTCTATTAATGAAGTAGTCCTATCTAGTAAGTTCTTTGCTTATCTTCCTTTTGAAGATAAATATATTCCTTTCTCAAAAGAGAGATTTGTGTTAATTCTCACAATTAGTCTTAAAACACATCCACTTAAAGCAAAGTAGCCACAAAAGATAAAAAGTCAATGCTCTTGGGACTTGGGAATATGGATATTAGTATTACACATTTGTGGTGCATGATTAGAATACAAATTGATCACAAAGTATCATGACTTGAATACACATCTTACTTAGTCATGAGGCCATATTTAAGGTAAGACATTATTTTATTTCTATAATACCAAGATTGTACCATACGTAACTAATTGGCAATAAAAATGAACTCAACAAAATATGACCTATACCCTCTAAATTCATCACCTTATTCTTTCATTCTTCAACAGGATAAAAAAAAATTGAAGAAATTGAAAAGCCTTCCCTCCACAGAGATTCACGTTACTATAGGATTTGGATTAAGGAAAAACTCTCAATTTACTTTTTCCTTCCAACTTGATTTGTATTGTTTATAACTTTGTCTAGAATAATCTCCTGCTCTATTTTGACATTCAAATTGTCCAAAAGAGACTGAGACTTGAAGTTCTTTAAATCCATTCCCTGTGTTTTAACCCAGACAACATAGATAGATAAACATGAACAAATTTAACCCAAATAACTTAATCATAACCAAATATAACATAAAGACCTAAACTGAAACCAATTCAAACAAATATTAAAAAAAAAAAAAAAAAATTGATCCTATTTAATGCACAAACTGAAAAGCTAATAGAAAAACATAACTTCAAGTTAAAGACCTAAATCAAAACCACTCCAAATAAGATATCAGTGTCTGATCATATTTAATGAACAAACTGGAAAAAAGAAACACATATTGGTATTGGTTCTGGCATGATGATGGCAGGAGGAAATTCATTTAAAAATAAATGCAATAGAAGATAAAGTGGCAATCACAACTTTGCATCAATCCAACATGAGATCAAAACATGCATGAAAGGAAATAAAAATAATACATGAAGAAAAAATAATTATAGTTTCTATTATATGACAAATTGACAATCGTAATCAAAATCAATTCAATTGAGTACCAAAATTTAAGCCTAAATCAAATCAAACGTTTAAAGCAATATTTACTTAAATAATACCTATAAAGGTTTTAGGCGGCCTGACCCAAGATGTCAGATTGCTCTCTTTCCAACTCTTTTCACATGCCCTTACCAACGCTCTCTTCGAATAGCAAACGTTAAAGAAACAAAAAATAGAGACTACATCAATGGAGGTATAGTCTGATTGGGGCAAAGGGTGGATGTACTATGGCACAGTTTAACCCAAACAATCACAACAGAACCACTTATAACTCAAATACCATAATGAGAACCAAATATAACATAAGGACCCAAACAAATTCAAACCAATCCAAACAAAATATCAAAACCTACTCATAATTAATAAACAAACTTAAATGCGAAGATAAAATCTCGCCAGTAGTGGTTCCAGCCTCTCTCCATCTTCCCCTGTGTGAATAGGGGAAAAGAATTTGGGGGGGGGGGGGGAGAGAAAGAAGAACCCTAGAAACGTAATTGAATAGGAAAAAAAGGGGGAAAAAATCAACATCTAATTTCCTGTTTCTATTGAAATGAATTTGTTATATAACTGGAAAAAAAAAAAAAACATGGAATAACTTTCAAAAATATGATTTGTTTAAACAATGCAAAGAAATTTAATAGTGATGGTTGTATTTGCACTGTGCATTTATTTTAATTCCTTTCTAACCTCGATTACCCAAATACTCAAATCAACGTATCTAACACAAATATGCAAAACCAAACCAATTCTAACCCAAATACCTTAATATATAAACCAAAATCTAAAATCAAACATGAATTAAAACCAATCTGGCCAAAATACTCAAAGCCAAAACATAACGGAGAAAGAGAAAACTTTACCAATAGCGACCCTCTGATCTCTCTATTCGCACCTTGTGGAGTTTCTGTATAGTGATTTCGTCTAATAGGGGCATTAGGGCAGTATTATCTCTCTTTGAGTAGAATCTGTCATTCTATTTTATTTTCAGTATTTTATTTTTTAAAATAACCTTACCCATAATGGCTCCAGCAGTATGACGGTTGGGGAAAGCCAGTTTTTTGGTGGCTGCAGACGAACGGCAGTGTCGGCGGCGACGCCCTGAGATGTCTCTCCTTCCCTCTCTACACCTTACAAACCCTCAAACTCTCTGTATCTCAAGAACCCTAGAAAATTAAATAAGGGGAACTGCCAGTTTTGAATTCAAAAACATAGAAATATTGGAAATTTAAGATTCTAATTCGAATAGGAAAAGCAATGGTGAGGAGTTTCAATCTTTCAAACTACAAAAATAGTATTTGAAGAGGAAGGGACTACACTGACCTTCAGGTATGGTGGTCTAATGGTGGCAAAGCCTGACTTTCTTCTCAGATTTCTCTCTCCACCATCTATGACAGATCGAAGTTCTTTCTCTATCGTTCTCTTTCTCGGTTCTCCTTTTCTTTCTGCAGCGTATGTCTGTTTTGGGTTTTTATGTTTTTTTTTTTTAATAAGCGCATTGGGTTTTTATAAGACTCTCCCAAACGTTGCACCGTGCAGGTTTTTTAAAGAATAAATTGTAAACGTGGCAGCATTTTAAGTGGCCATTTTTCCTAACATGGCAACACCTCCTTAAAGGCTTCTCCTATTATATATAGTATTAGATTAGATGAGAGACTATCACATCACCCACCAACTAAATAAAATGTAGAGATTAAAATCCACTACCACTTGTCATTGTATATTTAAAATAAAAGGACATGTCCAACTAAAAAAGTACTGAAGGTAAGCCAAATCTTTCATTAGAATGACTGAAACAAGCATGGAGTGAATCTAAATTTTTTTCGAGGTGGAATAAAAGAGTTCTTCTTTTTGATTTGTATATTGGTATGAAAAATTTCACTCATTCCAACCAAAATGAAATGGAATTCAAAAAAAAAAAAAAAAAAAAAATTTGTTGCTAAAAGAAGTTAGCGGATATTTTGGTTCATTTGAGAAATTAGAAAGAACAATTTAGTAATTTTAACATGGGTAAGAGTAAGAAAATATATACTTCTTAGTTTTTGGGAAATGTAGCCAACCATGATAGAGTATGACTAGGATACAATATAATGGTGAAAAAAAAGTATATGTGACCGACTTGACTAATCTATTAAGATTTATAATTTATTTAAAAAGCTATAAACTAATGGCTTGTTTGGATTGAGGGAGGGAGAGGGGAGTATAGTAGTATTCGTTAGAAATTAATTTGATTTTCAGCTAACTTTACTCTACTTCTCCTGCTTTCCCCTCAATCTAAACAAAGTCTAAGACTTGATTATTGTTGTTATTATTTGACCATATGACTTACATGTGACTGATAATCTTAATACTTAATCTAATTATAGTGTACAAATTGCAAGTTTTGTTTAAAATTGGGGTAAAATGAAAGTATCCCAATAATTTTAAGGTGGATTTGCTCAATTAGTTATTATTATTATTATTTTTTTTTTTTTTTTTTTTTTGTTATTTGAATATCGTTCGTTTATGGGAAGTAATTGAGCTATGGATAAATATCCTTTTGTCTCATTTCAAGCAATTTCCTTAATACTAGTAATAAAACTTCTTACATTTTTTTTCCATAAAATAACCAAAGTTTAAATTATTAAAAATATATAATATATTATAATTAATTGAATATAATAAAAAAATAAAATAAATTTAAATATGAGATGGAGAATTTTCATTCAAGCTATACAAAGCTATTAATTATCTTATGGATGAATAAATTCATAATATTCCTCTCCTTTTTCTTGTCAGCAGAGTCAGATACAAGTTGAAATGAATGAACATTTAACTGTTAAAAAAATTAAATAAAAAAACAACAAAAAAAGAGAGAACATTTTTACTGGACACAGACATACAGTGAAACCACCAGGCTTGGTTCAGTCATCAGTGGACCGGTTGACACCTGACAATTGGAATCGAGTCCAGACATGAGTTTCTGGAAACGAACCAAAATTCGTACGGACAGTTAACACTAGAAAAAGAATGAAAAAACAGCAAATCCATAGTGGGCCCCGTATTCAATGCTTTCATGAAGCAATCATGTGTTGCCCCACTGTTTGGACTATTTATTTCAAACAAGTTATACGAATGAAATTAAATATCATCCAATATGATGAATCATGTTTTAATTAATACGCATTCATCTATGTATATTGTGATGGTTGAGGCGTTATACGGCATATATACATGATCTTTTTCGAACGGCTTAATGGTGATCGAATTTGATTCCTCACATTAATTGTTGAACCTTCTTTACTCATAAATTTTCCGCTTGATTGATCGAGGGAGTTATGCGTGTTGGTGAGTGTAAAACAACGTATGTTATTCTGTAACTTATTTAGTGTAGTGTTTTGAAGAATTTGATGAAGAAACTTGATACGTTGAAGTGTGTACAAGTGTACGTGTTTAAAGTTTAGGACGAGTAAATGTTGCGTAGGTATGCTAATATCTCCTCTAATCTTTTTCTCTCAGTATTTCCGCAGCACCTCACAACTCACAATTTTTAATGTAAGAGCAGGAGAAATCGAGATTCCGAGAGAAAACTCCCTTAATTTAGTGGTGTGGATACTATTTATAGGAGGGATGGAGAAAATAACTTCATCTTTTACTTCATCTTTTCCCCTTTGGAGTTTTCAACTTGGTTTTATCCTTAAACGCACTTGAATTTGATTTCAAGCTGATAATATATGCCAAAACTCAGATTTGATGGGAATCAGAACATGAGTACCAATTGACACCCATGTCTCTGTGACAAGGTGCCAATTTTGGCATAAAGTTTGTCTTTTGGTAGGTTTTGCTTAATTTTCTTACTTGTTTGAGGAAAATACGATTTTTAAGCTATTTTAAAGCCATTAATGATTAGAACATTATTTTGGTGACCCTATCTCTTAATCTTCAATTTTATTAGTCATTTTCAAGGAGGGAAAATCAAAAATTATATTTTAGGGTTTTATCTCATGAATTTTCATAGTGTTTTTAATTACATCATTGTCTTAATGTGTAAGAATGCATATCAACCATTTAGTCATGATGTGGTTTGATCTTTTGATTGGGTAACCCGATTGTCGTGTTCTTTATTTCATTTTATTTTTATCATGGTGAACTCAATTTTATTTTAGAGTGAAGTTTATGTTCATCAAACGAATTAAACAACATTTACTTTTCAAATATTTTAAAATTACGATTTTACTTCTGATGGATTGCTGGTTGCAAAATGGGGTGTCTATACTATTTTATTTTAGGATCTTTCGAAAGCAATAATATTTTCACAATAAATCTTATATGAGAGTTCTATCTATATTTGCTGCTGATGTTATTGACTGCTACTTGATTCCCAAGAAACGTATGAAAAAAGATGTCAAGATGAGTTGAATGTTGAATTTTGAGCGAGACAAATACAGGGGAATAATGTCTAGTTGTTGATAGATATAGGGAGTAATTTCTAGTTGTTGTGTAACTTGTATATTTTAGTTGGAGACACTACAATCTAATGGCTCTATGAAAGGCCAGAAATATGTTATGTAAAGAGTGCGTAAAACACTCATCTCACATAAATATATAGGAGCCATACACATAGAACTTACATGAATAGAAATTGATATCTCATATACTCATCACATTAGATTCTATCTCAAGTAAGTTGAACTGCTAAACGGGTCAGGTCCCATTTGAGTTTGGGTCAGATCAGGTTTGGGTTACAAATAAGATTTGGGTCAGATCAGGTTTGGGTTACAAATAAGATTTAATTATTCACATTCTAAGGTTCTTATAACCACCGTCCTAAATTTCTAATCATCATTATCCATTTCATCATATATTTAGACATTATATATTTGTATACTAGAGTTACAAAAGACATCAAGATACAATTTCACACTCAACTATTCAAGTTATATCACTCAGCAATAATTAAAGAGCATGCTCAAAAAAATCAATCAATCAATATACAAATACAAGCATAACTAATAAAATTATATATAAAAAAAAATATTTTAGTAATATTAGAATACAAATTAGTATATTGATTAAACAAATTTAACAACATTATAGCTTAAAAGGCAACAAAGCCAACATCAAATTCTTCCTTTTAGAAATGATGATGCATTCATTCATTTTGATTACAAGTAAACTAGAAACTAGAAAACATTTGCTTAGGTTAACATAATTTTATAAAATAAAAAGTCATATCATCACAACATGAAAAAAAATAAAAACCCTTAAAGCTTCAACAAAACAAAATATTTTTCCCATAAAAAAAAACTGAAAATTTATTTTTTTGGTAGGATCGGCAGGATTCCATACGATATTATACAATTCTACACAATCCTATGTACGATCCTACCATTTTTATGATTCTAGTGCGATCCTAAATGTTTTGGTGAGGTGGGATCGTAAAATCATGCAATCCTACAATCCAGATCGCGATTTTGACAACCATGATTCATAGTTGAAGCTAGGGGGGCAGATTTTTGCAATTATCAACTATATATATAATATTCAAATAATAAATAAGCACAAATTATAGAAAAACGTAGTTATTAGCCCTCAAAATTTTAGAATTTAGGCCTCTAACTCTCCAATCCTTTTGTATTAGTCCCTAACACAAGTTTTATAGATTGTGTAATTGTTTGGGTTTTAAATTGTTCCTAAATAATTTTTTTATATTTAGCTTGGCCCCCTTGGAAATTTTTTGGCTCCGCCACTTATTGTCTTTGTCTTTGTCTTCCTTTCATTTAAATAAAACAACAACAAAAAACTCATATGTGCCATTTGTTATTTTTAATTGGAAGACAAATAATTATGACCATGATAAGAAAAAGGGTTTTACTAATTTATGACTTAGTAAACCGTTTTAGAAATTTTTTTATGCAAAAACGAAAAAGTTACTAACTTTTTTTTTTGCAGTTTTTTCAATTCCCCATAAAATGTTTCTAAAAATTAATGATTAATGTATATCCTAAGGGCATATATTAACCAAACCCTAAGAAAAATTATATTGTAATGTAATTTGGAAATCATCCAGGTAGCAGGTTTAAACATAAGCTCAAAACAAAAAGGTGGATGAAATGTGAGGGAGGATTATGGACAATTGCTTGGATTTATTGAATGAAATTTCTAAGTGGGATAAACATGTTAGAGATATATTAGCTCATTAGTGTAGGTCCAAGCCTAATTATTCTACTTTAATTTCTCATAAGGTGTCGGCAAAGTCTTATAAGTAACATCCACTGATCCCTGGTCGACATCATTTATGGTTGAGACTTGAATGGTATCTGATCGTCTTCGAGCCCCCAACTTTTGTTCTTGATTAATGAAAACATCCTTGGCAAATGCTTTCATAATTGTTTGTTTTTCATAAATCCAAGAATTTCACCTCTGACTATGAAATACGAATTCCTCCGACTATCCCTATTAATCATTACTCTGATCCTTAAGGCCAACAAAATATGACCAAAATCCTATGATGTTATCTCATGCTAATGTATCCAGAGTGCAGGCTTGTTTTTAGCACTCTAATTTCTTCAACTAACAACACTGTAGGCACGACCTGGCCAGTTAAGGCCAGGAGCACATCGCCAGTAGAAGGAACGAAGCCTATACTAGTTGGCTAATATATCTCTAACAAAACATATACTCAGGAAATTGAGGCTAAAAAATTGGAAAATAAAGGATCACTTGATCCAAACAGGCCCTAGATAACCATTAATTGCAAATAGCTGGATTGAGGTTCTGCAGTGTACGAACGTTGGGCACATAGAAATCTGATCATTCATATCATAGGGGTCAATGTAAAACTGAAGAAGTTGTACTCCATGCTGGTGTAAACTTGAGTTTGCCCTATCTCATTCTTTGTAGGCTTTATACAGTTACAATAAATTCTAATTTGCTCACTTTATTATAGGGTTGTATCGTGTTGTTTTGTGCGATAAAAAGTTTAAGCTTGCGAATTAAAAAAAAGATCGATGAAATCAATGAAAAAGAGAAGGGCCAAAAAAAAGAAAGAAAGAATAATGTGAATTGTGAACCAAAGAACAATATGAATAGAACAAAAGGTCAATGAAAGGATAGATTCATGCATGCCTGATCTAAGCTTTAATAGAAGGGTTAGCATATTGTTCATTTTCAACAAAGAAAAATCTACCACATTAAGTAGTCGAAAAAGCAAGAAAGAAAAAAAAGAATAATCAACGATAGCAGCGCAAAATCAGGGTCCAAGTCTCCATAAATAGGTTATAATAATAATTAATAATAATAATATAATAGGAATTATTCCCATTAATTAGTTGATAGTGAAATTATCCAACTGCAATTTAATGCTTTTCTGACTTATTAGTGGTTCCTAAAAAAGCTCATCTTCATATTATTATTTATTCATAATTTAATTAGCACATGTTGCATTAGATAAACCGACCATCCATTTTGCATGAGACAACTCAACAACCATCATTAATATTAATAAAAGATACACTTTGCTAGGAAAGAGACAATTCTAAGTTTATTTTCTTGGCCTTAATTATTTTTTTAATAACAATAAATAAATAAAACAAAGAATGAGAGGCAGTATTTCTTATCTTCTCAGCATCTAGAAGAATCTTAACAGATACGGATGCAAACACAAACACCAGCACAGCAACAGAGTACTACCTACAAGAAACTCAAACTGCATATCTACCTTTTCTGTAAAAAAAGAAGAAGATAATTTATTATTATTATTATTATAATAATAATGTTCACTGTTTATGGTTTTTATATAATTAGTGCCGGTTTTGATATTCCAACCAAGTATCACAGTCAGTCCCACTCTCATATCAATTTAGGCAGCTTAGCCACTAAGTCATTGTCTTTCTTTTAATACATGATACCATTGATCCATTCACAATTTGAAATTGAAAATTAGAGAGAAGAGAGACATGGAGTCGGAGAAGGTGAAGTTGAACCCAGCTGCTGAATTTGCCGAAGGGTTGGACACAAAACCATGGCTGAACAAACAAAAGCTTGGAAGTGTCATTCCAAAGAAGAGAAAGTCAGTGAAGCGAATGGTGTTTGTGCGCTTAGCTCAATTCTTTGTACAAGTTTTCTGTCCAAACGGTAGCTCTTCCTCTGGAGCCTCATCACTTCCCAACAAAACCTGTTGCTGCTTCAACAATGGTAACCCTATACACCCACACACACCATAGCATACCTCCTAGCTCGGCACTGTTGTTTTAGCCTTTTAGGCTCTATATGAGTTAAATAATTTTTTGTGATGAGGATATTTGTTAGTGATCTCCAGTGTATTTGAATTTTGCCGTATTTAGTATACAGTTTTAGCATTTACAGCGTGCAAAATTTTTAACTTTGAATGTTTGCCTTGATTTTGTTACGTGGGTCTAGTGTATTATTGTTAGTGAATTCTACGAATTGCTTATACGACAAGTACAAGTACAACGCAGTTTAATTCTACCAGGTTTGGAATCAAAGAAAAATGGAACAAAGCATTTCACCAACGCCCACCGACTGAGATAAATTAATAGAAAGGCTTTTTCTTTTCTTTTTTGCCCTTTTTGATTTTCTTTGGATCCAGTGGGCAATTGATCGGATTGGATAAATTGTGACTTTTTGATGTCAATTAGGACTGATTGGTGGGTTTTTGCGGTGGTGAAAGCGATGGGGGTGGCTGTGTTTGTGTCTGGTTAGGTGAGATGAAAGGGCTGTGTGCGCATGGGGGGTTCGTTTTGTTGGGTCAAAGGTGTGGCGGTGGTGGTGTGGGTTCCAGCACCGCCGATCAAGTGGGTGTGGTTGTACTGTACCTAAGTGAGCTCTTCTGTGAGTGTGCTTCAGAACCTTCTTCTTCTTCTTCTTCTTCTTCTTCTTAATTACATAAATCCATTATAAATTAGGGAATATTAAGAGGGCGTTTGGGCTGGACGTTTTCTTGCTGATGTGCGTTTGCGTTTTCCGCGTGGGACCCACGCTACAGTAACACAGCAAACACCTCCCTTTTTTTTTTTTTTTTTTTTTTGTTTTCTCGCGTTTCAAGAGTGATCAGTTACTGTGCAGCCGTATATGTGGACTTTTCCAGTGTGAACAGTGCATAAATGCACTGTTCACGGACCCACAAATTTCACTTTTCACAATTTTTTTATTAAAAATGGGTCCCACGATACTATTCACATATTTAAAAAATATTTCGCTACAGTGTTTTCAGTTTCAGTTTTCAGTTTCAGCAAAAATAAGCTGAATCCAAACGGACCCTAAATGCGTTTTTTTTTGGATGGAAATGGGAGGTCTTATTTACATAATATAAAGTTTACACATCACCAACACTCAACTGTCGAGCACGTAGTCTATTAACCCCGAGGCTAGCCATTTCCCTTACATAACACAAATGTACAAAACTGGGACAGGTACTATATACTGACAAAAGGTGCCGTTAGTGAGCTTCTCGCTTCGCCAGTGCATCCGCACATTCATTAGCTTCACAGTAAATGTGCTGCACTTGCACCTCCCAGTTATGGTCCATGAGGCTCCTGCAATCACAGATTAAATGCATCATATTAGTAGGATAACTTGCTTTTTTATTGGTTAACCATGATAGCACTACACTAGAGTCAAGTTCAAGCTATATAAACTTAAAGTCCATATTCCATGTCATTTCCAAACCCTGCCGAATAGCTGCCAGCTCAGCCATATTATTTGATGCTAGTCCCAAATTAAGTGAAAATCTAGAGATCCATCCACTCGAGTGATCCCGTAATATTCCCCCTGCACCTACTATTCCTGGGTTACCCATTGTAGTACCATTAGTATTAGTTTAATATAGGGATAGGCGCTGTCCATCATATTGTTTGCGGGACTCTAACCTGGATCCGGTTCACAATGCCAGCTAGGAAGTAAAATTCCATGGCAGCTTGCATGGAGGAGTGGATAAAGCTATGTTGGGATTGAGATTGATTCTAGAAAATTCTTTCATTGTGAGCTAACCAGAGATTCCAACAAATGAAAGGAAAATAAACTCGCCAAGGGAGTTGGTGATGCAAGATAATGATTTCAGCAGTTGCATTGCACCAAAGCCAGTCTTGCAAAGACATGTGAAAGAAGGACATAGGCAAGATTCCCGGGGATTGACTCCAAGCCTCTTTTGCCCAGGGACAATCTCGTAGTATGTGTATGGTTGTATCTAGGTTGTGGCATCTAGGATAGTGGTCATCCAGATGGTTGCACCTAATAGTTAGGAATTGTTTGGTGGGTAATTAGTTGGGCATAGCTTTCCAGAAGAAATTTTGGATCTTTTTTGGGCACTGTAAAGCCCAAATCCGGTTCCATACCAGTTTATTCAAAGGTACTTGTTGTTGATGAAAAAGAAATTTGGAGTTGATTTAACTAAACAGGTACCATTGTTATGGTGCAACATATAAGTGTTAGAGATTCTAGCAAAGTGTACCACAGGAATACCCTGGATAAGGTTTTGAAGCTGGGAGGAAAGAGGGAGGTTGAGAGAATCGAAAGATCGAAAGTGATTAGTCCACAACGAACTAACCCTACGATCTTCATCATGGAGGAGGAGGGGACCTTTGATATAACTGTGAACAAAGCCTTTAGGAAGCCAAGGGTCCTTCCAAATTTGAATAGTTTGTCCATCCTCGACAATCTAGCTCATGCCCTCAAGTAACAATTTGATCCCTATCAAGAAAGCTTTTCCAAATATGAGACCCTCTTGGATTTTGTGGATTGGTAAACAGGGTTGTGTTTTGGAAGTATTTAGCTTTGAAAAGCTAGGCCCATAGCATGTTAGGATTTGTATATAGGCGCTAGGCCTGATTCATGAGAATAGCATGATTTCTATGATGGGTGGATGGTATTCCCAGCCCACCAGTCTCTTTGGGTAAAGTGATGGTCTCCTAGTTAACTGTTTGATAGCGTTTATGTTGAGCGGTATCCCCCCATAGGAATTTGCAACTCATTTTTTCTATCTAGTGACTAATCTTTTGAGGAAGGAGCGTGGTTTGCATGACATAGATTGTGATAGATGTCATAGATGCTTTTATGAGGGTGGTCCAACCAGCCATAGATAAATATTTTTCTTGCCATCCTTCAATTCTCATTTGTGTTTTGTTCACTAAATGTTGATATGATTGTGTTGTTTGGCGGGTGGTAAAGATGGGTGTCCCTAGATATGTGCCAATGTGGTCCGTGGTTGGGATACCAAAGATGCCAACCACTTACTCTTTTATACGCGTAATTTTACTAGGGGAAAACCATAGCCGCGATTTGGTAACGCTTATAAGCTGGCCCAAAGATGCACAAAGATTTTGTAGGATTCTGAATAAATTCTTGCAATCCCTAGCCTTGGTTGTAGTGAGAAGAAAGATATCATCAGTGAAAAACAAATGCGAGAGGCGTACTTGACCCCTAAAATTTATAGGGTGGATAAGCCTATCTCAAATAGCCTTTTCCAACATGATCGACAACATTTCCAAACAAAGGATAAAAAGATATGGGGATAAGGGATCGTCCTGTCTGATGAGTGTAATGAGGTTTAGTGGCATTTGAAAAAATTCTAGTGATTCCTTAATAAAAGACCATTCTAATCGATCATACACTTTTTCAAGATCCAATTTTATAGCAACGTACCCATTTTAACCCTGTCTAGATTTTAACATCCAAATTACCTCCTGGACGAGGATAATGTTATCGCTCGGTCTACACCCCGACACAAACCCAACTTGACAAGGATTGATATCCTCAGCAATATAAGGTTTAAGCCGTTGCATGATGATACGGGATAGCAACTTGGATAGGGTATTACAGAGACTAATTGGTCGAAACTGAGTGATCAATTTGGGATGTGTCACTTTCGGTATAAGGACTAGGTTTGTGGTATCCCATGTTGGCGAAATATTAAGCTGCTAAAAAATCTCTTGAATTATCTGAATTAGACTCAAGCCCAAACTGTTCCAATTTTTTTGGAAGAAAAGAGCATGATAACCATCCGACCCCAGGGCCTTCAAAGGAGGGAGATCCTTAATATTCCTAAATATTTCATCACGTTGGGGAATACAGGATAGAGACTGGACATGTTCTAGGAAAGGACTATTTTGACAATAATGCATCGTGCTCCTAGGTGGAGGACGCATATGAGCTAACGTAGCGTGAAACAATTTTTTAAAAGCATCATTAATACGTTGAAGTAATGGTTCTCCTGTAAGCCATAATCCCATGGCCTCTTTTAAGGTAACCACTCGCAATTGACTGTGTCTTTGAATGGTTTTAAGGTGAAAATATTTAGTATTCGCATCACCATAATTTAACCACTTGATCCTAGATTTGAGTTGCCAATATAAATATTCTTTGTGGAAAATGGTGTTATATTCTTGAGTAAGCTGTTATTCGAGTGAGTACAAAAAAGGGGATGGTTTCCTAGTTAAAGGCACTTGGAGCCCTCGAAGCCTAGCTAAAATAAAATTTTTGCACTGGAATAGATTTCTGAAATGGTATTTATTCCAAGCATGGATGTTGTCTGTTAAAAAATCTAGGCGATGAGGGAACCTAGATAGGGAGGAGGAAGCAGATGGGATCCTTTCCGATGCTTTCCAACTATCCTCCACTAGGGAAGGGAAGGTAGGATCAGTAAGCCACATTTGCTCAAACTGAAAAGGCTTGGGAGATTTCTGCTCTAAAGGGTCGGTTATAAGCAAAATGGGGCAGTGGTTAGACTTAACCCTGGGAAGATGGTGTACTTTTGCTGCAGGAAAAAGAATTTTCCATTCGGCATTCCCCAACCCTCTATCCAATCATTCTTTAATATTACATTGCCAAAATGGGATTTTATTGGTCCACGTAAATCGAGGACCCTGGAAACCTAGATCCATGAGTCCACACTTATCCATGAAATTTCTAAATGCAGATATTCTCTTTCTATTTGATGGTAAACCACCACTATTTTCATCTTCCAAAATCATGTCATTAAAGTCTCCCAACAGAACCCAAGGTAAATATACTACATTAGCAAGATTTTGTAAATAATCCCAAAAAATTTTATGTTTATTAAAATTAGGGGAAGCATGTATGGTTGTAAGTTAAAAGGAAAGAAATGGAGATGATACCTTTATAAGTACAAAGATACTATACTCACTATGGGTGAGAATGTCCACTTGGAAGGAGGGACTCTCATTCCATAACAACCATATGCCACTGGAGAAACCAGTAGGATCCACTCGCCTAGAATGAGTGTAGGGAAGTGTATTAATAACTGCTTGAGCCCTCTTCTCCGCAATGCGGGGCTCTACAATAATCAAAATTTGTGGTCGATGCCTACGATGGAGTTCATAGGCATGGTTACGAAAAGTTTTGTTTTACCCTTGTACATTTGAAAATTACTAACTTTTGTTTATGTTTTTGGGTCCTCTTTATTGTGAGTGCTAAGGAAAATCATTGGATCCTCTCAATGGTTTAAAAGCCAAGGTCTCCAGTTCAAGACTTGGGGTGGGGTAGATTTGAAAATTTCTAACCAAGATTTAAAAAAAGGGTGAATTTTTTAATAGAGATGATCCACTTTTCTAGATAATCAACTAAACAAAGTCATTAGAGAGGTTTGACTTAAAAAGAAAGAAAAAAAAGATACTTTCCTTGCCTTTAGAGCATGTGGTGGTAAAATAACTTTTTACCACTTCAAACGCTGATTTAGTGCCTAAGAGCATCCTAGTGAGGTTGCTAAGAGTCAATTTAGCAACCTATTTTCCAAAATTGTGGCTACAATAAAGTAGCTAAACTTAAAAAAATTTAACTTTGAGCTACAGTGGGCTGCTAGCTGCTATCTGTAGTAGCCCACTATAGCTCAAAACTCAAAAAAAAAAAAAAAAAAAAAGTATTTTAATGTATTGATAGTTGTGGTTGTTGGTTATTGTATTAGATATATTATTTTATTGTATTGGTTATATTATTTGTTAATATAAAACCTTTGCTGTAGGGTATATTATAAAGTGGGTTGTTAAGATAGATAAAGTAATATTTTGAGTTGCGAAAAACTAAATTTTTTATATGCTTTACTGTGAATGCTCTAAAATAGGGGTGTTTACCAAACCGCACCAAAACCGCCTGTAAAATGGCATAATCGCACTGCACCGAAAGTAACAATGCACCGCATTGCATCACGTAGTGCGGTTTGTGGTTTTATAATATAAAAACCACACAAACTGCACCGCACCCTCTATATATATTAATATATTTATTTATTTTATATTATATATATATAAAATAAGGACAAAAGATCAATACATTAAAAATTTAATACCCTAGCCGCCACATTGTTCTATAACTTCTATTAGTAAAAAATAAAAATAAAAATAAAATTCTTATCACTCTCTCAGCTCTCAGAAGTCAGACCTTAGCCGCCACACTTCCACCTATCCACCTAGACTATTCACTGCCATTGCTTCTACTATTGAGGTATTCATGTGGTCAATTCAAGTTTATGGGATTATTATAGATCTGTTTTTTTTTTTTTTTTTTTTTTTTGAGTTTTTTTATTTGGTTGTTTTCTGTCGTGGTACTAAGAGAACGCTTATCTTGGTTTAATGTTTTATGGATTTTGAGGGTATTATACTCTTATGTGTTGTGTCTGGCTCTTAAAGACCATGGATTTTGTTTAATCAATGCATTTATTTTGAATATTCTGGTTATAATTCTCATTTGGGTTACTTAATATTGTGATTGTGTGGTTCTTTGTGCTTTTTTTTTTTTTTTTTTTTTTTTTTTTTTTTTTATATATAATGTTAATATTAATAATTGGTTTTTTAAGTAAATAATGTGATGAATGTTGTAATTTTACTGGGTTTATTAATGTGCATTGAAATTTAATAGGGTTTATATTAGTAGGGGAGAAGTATAGCATTAGATGAACAGACCCTTTTTTATTTGGTTGCGTTCATGTTCATTTAAATAATTTCTTGTTGGGTTTACAATTAATACTTGTTTTGGATTTGTAATTCATTTCATGCTTTGCTTTAGACTTGTTTACATTATGTTAGGAAATATGTGATTCACTTGTTAGGAACATATGTCACTATTTTATGTAATTGACTAATCCTTTAACAAAACGCACTTTACTTATAATTGGGTAGATCTAGGTGTTTTTAATATTTCAATAAACTGTGTTTCAAGATCAAGTGTTACAGTCGTCAAGTCTATCCAAGAAACAAGCTGAGAAGTGCAAGTTCATTAAAACTCGACAGCTGCATCTATCAAGTTTAAGAAAGCTGCTTAAGCCCGTGTGCTCGATACCTGCTCGACAGCTACTCGACACCTCCTATCTGTCGAGGTTTAAGAAAGAAACAGAAATTCTAATCTGTTTTCTTGGAATTCGTGAATGTGTCTTTGGACTTTCTTTTCTCCTAACTCTAGACATATAAAAAGATTATTTTAAGGGCTGTCAAAGTGTTTACAAGTTGCACAAATGTTGAGCAAAGTTTGTTTAAGCAAATTGTGACCGGAGATAGAATTTGCTCTAGTTCATCGTTCTTGAAGAAGTTGTTGTGTATGTGCACCGTAGGGTTTTATGACCAAGCATCTTCTTGATCTTTATCGTTGAAATGAACTGAAGAACTTTGCAGCCAACAACCTTTTCTAGTTGGTGATTGAACCGCGCAATTAGTTAGTCACATACTTAGAAGCCGTGCATCAAAAGGAGAAATTGTTACTACAGAACAAGTCCAATTGGGTATTGGGGTAAGGGTTCAACTGTAGGTTAGTATAAGGTACTGGGATTCCTTTACTTGTAACCGCTTGTTGTGATAATAGTGGAATTTCGGGAGTAGTAACCTGAAAATCACCTGGTGAGGTTTTTGCCGTTAGGTTTTCCTCATTCGTAAACAAATCACCGTGTTATTTATTTTCCACTGCATACTTAGTTTAATTGGTGATTTGTTTGTGCTACCACGCGTTTGTATGTTAATTATCTTAATTAATTAACTTGGCTAAATTAATTGGTTAATTTATCATAAGAGGTCAATTCGTTTTTGGCCTATCACATTATGGTTTTGATAATTGAAACTTGAAATTAGTAGGCATGACTAGAATTGCTTTGAGTATGGGTAAATCCTTTTTGCTTTGTACCTGGTGTTTCACATAAACTCTTTACATCATATTCTTGATCTAAAGTGAAGTCTAAAGAGCATTAGATTTTGATAGTTAAAACATTTAAGTTGCTTGTCACTCTACCTTGTTCAAAGTACTTGACTTCATTACATGTTTGATGTATACCTGAGAATCTGAGATAGTGATATTACTAATACATGTTGAATTGTATGGTGATATATATGTTGAATTTTTATATAGTAGGTGAATTTTTATACACCGCACTGCACATGTGACCGCAAAAATAAGGTGCGGTGCGGTTATAGTTTTAGTTAAACTATACACTGCACCGCACTGCACATGTGACTGCAAAAATGAGGTGCGGTGCAGTTATAATTTTAGCTAAACCGCACCGCAAAATACAGTACTAAAAATGGCCTAAAACCATACTACACTACATAACAAACACCCGTACTCTAATATCAACGATGTCAAAGGCAAATAGACTAGTAGTTCCTAGGAAGGTATAAAAAAAAATTTTACTTTATTTTCTATTGTTGGGTTTCAATAGCAGAGAGGAAGTGTTAAAGAAATTAATTAAAAAATAAATAGTATTTGACGGATGGAAAAATTAAGAGAATTGATACAAAATGTGTTGTGAAATTATATGTTAAAATAAATAAAATAGTCTTTTTAAGGTATTAAATGCTAAAATTAGATGCTCTTGCTTTCGGATAGTGATGGACCTAATTTACATCACTACCTCTCTCTTTCACTACGTCACCTCCACAGTCGTGTTGGCCGAGAATTGCGACTAACAAGGGCACAAATCAGACAAATCCATTTGATTTAGCATAACAACCGACAAATACTTCAATTTAATCAAATGCAAAACAGAGAACAAAAAGTCCATGAGAAACAGTTAATATCATTATTCATTATAAACATGTGTTTCAGTGTGGCTGCGAAATATAAAAGAAACCATTTAGAATAGGAAAAGCTCGCAAAGGCCATCACTGCCAAAGCGAATGAAAAAACCGAAGTAGGGAAGCTTTCGGCTTTCAACGTAAAAGGGTCAAGAGTGATAAGACCTGCAGTAAAAGGCCCTTTACCCGAAATCAAAGGAGGGTGATTCTACATACTTCTATCGAGTCAAGGTGCTTTTTTTTATTCCAATGATAAACGGGATGTGACAATTTGTTCCCTATTATAATCATGTTTGAGTTGATTAGCAAAAGAAAAAGAAGACACACGTTAGTTTCGTAACATGTTCAATCCATTAGAGCAATAGAAAGTCGTGCCCCTGTCAAAGATATCAACTTTTTTTTTGAGAACAAAAGATATCAACCGATTGTACGTACGTTCCCACTTTGAAAGTTGTCATATAAATTCTTAAAAGAGGTGCATAAGTACGAGTATTGAATGTAAAAAGTTATGTATTGAAATGACGCATGATAAGTACTTATTAACATATAATACAGTGTTTATATCGTATCGTATGATATATAAAAAAAATACTTTAAAATAAGTTTTTTTGTTATTAAAAATTTATATTTTTATTTGAATTTAACAAGTTATAAGACTTGTTTTTAATACAAAATTATTAGTTTATTTAATCTAGTTTAACATAATTGTTTTTTCTCTTTCTCCTTCAAATTTGGATTACACACTTTTACTTCACTTTTATATTTACAATTTTTTTTTATACTATAAATATGGTATTACCTAACAATATAATTATTATTTTTTTGTCATTATTGTTATAAGTCTAAGAAACTAGAATACCAAAAAGAAATTTTTTAAAAATATATATTATTAAAATAAAAGAACAAGAAGAGATAGTAAATGTTGATGTTGATAAAGAAAATTTCAATAAAAAAATAAGTTTGCAAAATGATGAACATGATGACAACATTCACTTAGATGGAGTTGATTAGGTATCTATGTACACCCTGCTCTTGAAGTTCAATCCAAAGAACCACCAAAGAAGGTGATGGTGATCTAAGAATCTACAATGCATGAAGTGGTTGCTGTTGGTGTGTATATGAGTGATCCAATGGTGTTTAACTATGGTCAAACTCATACTTCAACAAATGGGGTTGCTCATGTAATCAAGAATGAAGGCATGAAAGTAACAGCCACTAACATTAGTGGCAATGCGATTGAATTTGAACTAGATGAATCTTTTCTTAGTGGCTACGGTGGAATAAATGATGGGTTCTATAATCGAGTTGATCATAATACTCATACTTCAACAGATGGGGCTGCTTATGTAATCAAGAATGAAGGCATGAAAGTAACAGCCACTAACATTAGTGGCAAAGCGATTGAATTTGAACTAGATGATTCTTTTCTTGGTGGCTACAGTGGAATAAATGGTGGGTTCCATAATCGAGCTGATCATAATTTTTATAAGTACATGGGTGTGAGTTAGGATCTTAAAGGTTGTGAAGATATAGAAATTGCTCTTAAGAAACTCTCTCTATCCTTAATATCAGCTTCATGGGAATGTGAAAAGTTGGATCCATTTATTGCATTATTTGCAGTTTGTGGACAATCATCTCCTTACCCACATGAGTTGCATGGGTGGCCATTTATTTGGAAGTTTATGATTAGAGACATGGTATTTGATAGAAAGAAAGACCACAACACAAAGATTTCTTGGTGCTCCTTTGTTGATCTAGTTAATGATGGGTTCCAATTACTCAAGTTATAGGCTGTGACAAGGTGCTTGAAGGTAGTTGGTGTGTTCAATGTTCAAGATGCTTCGAAGTATTGGGTTAGTGGCTGATTTCCCCTCATGAAGATGTCAACTACAACAACCCCTTGTGGGCAAGGTGTTTTGAAGGAGAGGGAAATGTTAGGAATCCACATTTGGGGTATAGAATGCATTTAGTTAGTTAGTTAGTTAGTCACAATTCCAAGCATGTTAATCACTTTTAACACATGTTGGAATTATTGATGCACATGGGGAATAATAGAACCATTCGGATAAGGCAATGTGGGCCAATAAAATAGTTTTGTGGTTATATAAATACCTACTTATAATCACATTTCCATCATTAAAGAATAAACCAATTTCTTAGTTCATTAGTGTATCTTTTTTCTCTTAATCTTTTCCTTTCTCTATGGAGGATGACTATCTCGAATCAAGTCAATTCTCCTACAATTCTTATCCGCCCCCATTAGGAACCACCAAGTTCCTAACAAAGAAATTATCATTTTGGATAATTTTTTATGTATTATCATTTTTGAGTTTAAGCAATTTGAATGTGTGTGTTATAAACACATGCTAGTTTGATTTATTTAGTTATCTTGTTAAATATTATTACATAAGTGATGAATAAATTAATCATTAGTTGATTATATTCAAAATTTATAATGAATATACACTTTATATATGTATATCTATAATTGTTTTTATAAATTTTATGAGATGTTTGTTTATATTATGATATACAATATTATACAATACATGATACAGAAAAATAAAAATTGATTCACAATACAATTTACGTATTGACAACTATCTCACCGATATTTTGGTTTGTTTGAGAAATTAGAAAGAATAATTTAGCAATTATAACATTTGTAAGTGTAAAAGAGAAAATTTATAGCTTTTTAGTGGTCACAATGCTGATCTTACTATTCGAATTCAATAGAATGACAAATATATATATATATATATATATATTTGTGATAGTGAGGCTGACCTAACTAACATATTAAAATTCATATTTGATTTAAAAAACAATTAAGACTAAAACTTGGTTGTTGTTGTTGTTATTATAAGATCACATGACTTACACATGACCATTAATATTAATTGTGTGTTTTTTTTTATATATAAACATTAATATTAATTGTTAATTTCATTATAGTATGCAATTTGCATGTTTTGTTTAAAATTTTCATAAAATGCAAATATCCCAATTTTATTTTAGTCACAAGTTTTGTTTAACTTTTTTTTGAATATCCATCATTTTTTTTTTTTTAATGTGAAAATCAGAATTTCATTAAGTATGTGAAAACGCAATTACATCTTGGATTAGAGCTTGCTCAATGAAGCAAGGGTTCTCTTCAATCCATGTACTAAAATCAGCAATGCTTTTAGCATGTTTGGCTAATAAGTGTGCTGGACTATTTCCTTGTCTTCTTACATGAGAAAATTCAACTCGCCTAAAATTCCTACATAGTGCGCATACCCTCAATAATAGGTTCCACAGAGGATGGTGGGCTTGATATTTCAGAGAGTGCATTGTAGATAATGATGGAGTCCCCTTCAAGAACAACCTCTTGAATGCCAATGTCTTTTGCGAAAAGCAATCCTGCCTCAAAGGCTTTGGCTTCTGCCTCTATTGCTCCCAATGGTGCCATAATCTTCTTCCTTAGAGCTGCCTCCACCCGGCCTTCTTCATCTCGGATAATAACGCCAATACCCACTGTGCCCTGTGATAGGAAGATGGCTCCGTCGACATTAACCTTAAACATCGGGGTTGGAGGTGGTTTCCATAAGCTCCTCAACTCCCTTCTTTGCTTCAGTTCGCTTGATGACAATGTTGCAGTTGTATACTCCGCCAGGTAAGTTGCAGCCCATCGAATTAATTCACTTCCTGTTTTTCGCTTCCCTCCATTCCTTACCTCATTTCTATTGCACCAAAGGGCCCAAGCTATCGTAACAACCTGAGCAAGTTTTCCTTCCTCCACCCTGTCCACCATTACCATTTGCCATAGAAAATCATGGAAAGACACGCATTCCTCTCCACCCGTTGGTGCGACTATCTTCGAGTACGTCCAAGTGTCTTTGGCTTTTTGGCAGTTCCATAATACATGTCCCGTCGACTCCACCTCTGTGCGGCACTCATCACAAATGCCATGCTACAGAACCTTTCTTTTCATGAGGTTTGCCTTTGTGGGCAGAATCTCCTTGCAAACTCTCCACACGAAATGTCTCAGTTTGTGCAGTACCGAGAGGCTCCAAATTTTCTTCCAAAATTGTCGCACTTGACTATTTCTGAACTGGTGCCCACGAACTCAGGCTTGCTAAGATTTACAGCTAGGGAGTAGGTGCTACGTACACTAAAGAGTCCATTTGAGGACGCTGCCCAGATTTGCTTATCACTTGGGAACCGAGCACTTAATAGCAAGCCTTTGATGACCTCTGCTTCGTGTGGGTAGAATAGAGTATCAATAACCTCCGTATTCCAGCTATCAGATTCATGCTTTATCAGTTCACATACCCTTGTGTCTGGGTTCAAAAATAACCTTGGTGAGCTAACTTTATGTGTGGGTGTCGTAGGTAGCCATTTATCCTACCAAATCCTTATATCCCTGCCATTGCCCACTCTCCACCTCAAACCCTCACGTACTATTGATTGAGCAGCCAGAATACTCCGCCAAGTGTATAATGGATTGTTGCCCAAAGTAGCATGAATGAAGTCAGAGTTTGGAAAGTATCTAGCCTTGAGCACGTGGTAGACAAGGGAGTTTGGCTTAGTTTGGAGTCTCCATCCTTGTTTTGCAAGAAGAGCCAAATTAAATTGCTTCATTTTCTTGAATCCCATCCCACCACAAGACTTAGGCTTGCATAGCTTGTCCCAACTTAACCACGCTATTTTCTTTTCATCATTCTTTTGCCCCCACCAAAAATTTCGGATCATGCTTGTCAAATCTTCACAAAGGGATTCTGGTAATTTAAAACAGCTCCTTGTATAAGTCGAAATAGCTTGCGCCACTGCCTTGATAAGGATTTCCTTTCCGGCTTTGGATAGCATCTTCTCTTTCCACCCTACCAATTTCTTTCCGAGTTTCTCCTTAATGCTTTTGAAGGTGGTTTGCTTGTTTCTCCCTACTAGAGAAGGTAAGCCAAGGTACCGTTCATGCTGTTTAATGACTTGTGCCCCAAATCTGGTTTTAATCTCCTCTTGGATCTCACCAGGAGTGTTCTTACTGAAAAATAGTGAAGTTTTTGCACGGTTCAGCTGTTGGCCAGAAGCTTGCTCATATATGTGGAGAATTCGTCGGAGTGTGTTGAATTTTGATAATGAGGCCTTGCAGAATATCAAGCTATCATCTGCAAAAAACAAGTGAGAGAGCTTTGGTCCTC
The DNA here is from genome assembly GCA_028535905.1 of Quercus berberidifolia. Lineage (NCBI taxonomy): Eukaryota > Viridiplantae > Streptophyta > Magnoliopsida > Fagales > Fagaceae > Quercus > Quercus berberidifolia. The sequence continues at coordinate 24,931,160 of JAPQVW010000008.1, forward strand.
CCCTGCAAATGCCAATTCCCTCCATGTTTCCAGCTGCTACAGACTGTTTAATCAATGCTGACAAACCTTCTGCACACAGTAGAAAAAGATAAGGTGATAGAAGGTCTCCTTGACGGATCCCCCTAATTGGTACAATATGTCCTCTTGGATTCCCATTGATCCTTATAGCATAGGTTACAGTTGTTACACATTTCATAACTAACCCCCTCCACTTTTCATCAAAACCCAATTTCTCCATTACTTTATCTAGACACTCCCACTCCACCCTATCATAAGCCTTACTCATATCTAGCTTAAGTGCCATCTCCCCTACTCTCCCTCCTTTTTTCTGACTAATATGGTGCATAGCCTCAAAAGCCACAATAACATTATCAGTGATAAGCCAACCATTTACAAAGGCACTCTGAGTATCACTAATAATTGTAGGGAGAATCTTTTTTAGTCCATTAGCTATTGCCTTTGATGCAATTTTATAGACTACGTTACATAAGCTGATAGGTCTAAAATCAGTCACTATTTTAGGATCATTAACCTTTGGGATTAATACAATGTGTGTTTCATTGAAATTGGGAGGAAAAATACCAAGGTTAAGGAAGTCAAGTATCGTTTTAGTCACCTCTTCACCACTGATTGACCAAAAGTGCTAGAAAAATAGAGGAGGCATGCCATCCGGGCCTGGGGCTTTTTGTGGGTGCATTTGCTTCAGTGCTTGCTCCACCTCCCTTGCCGTGAAATCTCTAGTGAGCATATGGTTCATTGATGGTGATACTTTCGTCTCCACTGCCTCCAAAATTTCATTGAAGTTTGTCGGGCTACTAGTGGTGAATAAATTTTTGTAATAATCCACCACAATCTCTTCAATAATCTGCTCCTCTTCTTGCCACACTCCATTTGCATCCATCAATCCTTCAATCAAGTTTTTCTTGTACCTTGTCGAGGCTTTGGTGTGAAAAAACCTTGTGTTCCTATCACCTTCTTGGAACCATGTAAGTCTAGATCGTTGGCGCCACGTTGCATCCTCCTTCTCTAGCCATCCATTAAGCTCTATTCTTGTATTACACATGAACTGTGTAATGTCCAGAGTTGTGGGTTGAAGTTCTATCCACTCAAGGCGCTTCTGTAATTCAGAAATCTTCCTACCAACATGACCGAACTCTGTTTTATTCTATCCGTCCAATCTGGTCCGACATATCTCCATGCATTTTCCTAGTGTGTAATCTGCTCTCAAAGATAAACCCTCCTCCCAAGCAGCTTGCACTACCCCTTCACACCGTTGATCCTTTAGCCACATCGCTTCAAACCTGAACATCTTCTTTTGTCTTCTTTTATGGGATTTTTGCACCATTTGAAGAGCCAAAGGGGAATGGTCAGAGGCCGAGGAAGTGAGGTGAAACAATTTGGCTGTAGGGAAGAAAGCCAACCACTCCGAAGTTGCCAATACCCTATCAAGCCGTTCACGAATCTATGAACCATCCGCCTTTTGGTGTAACCAAGTGAATTTTGGTCCAATGTAATCAACCTCCATGAAACCACAGAAGTTAATTGCATCTAAGAAATTCTACATCTGTTGTCTTGGCCTAGTGCTGCCTCCCTCCCTCTCCGACAAGCTAGTCAACTCATTGAAATCCCCTATTATTAGCCACGGCAAAGTTGATGTTCCTTTCAAGTGCTTTAGTTTGGACCAAGACTCGGGTCTCTTCCTTGTGTCTGGATTGCCGTAGAATCCAGTGAGGTGCCACTTCCCTACACCAACTCCTCTATCCACCACAGCATCAATATGTGTTTGAGAGAAAGTTTGAACATCCACAACTATATCTTCCTTCCACAACAAAGCTAATCCACCACTCTTACCATTACTTGGCACTATGAATCCATGCTTGAGCTTGTATCTCTCTTGAACATTCTTCATCCATTCATTGTTCGATTTTGTATCCATTAAGAAGACGATTGTGGGCTCTTCTTTTTTAATAACCTTTTCCAAGGCTTTAATTGTCTGGAGGTTCCTAAGCCCCCGGCAGTTCCAGCTTAGGAGCGTCATTGTGCCCGGCGGGGTTGTTCAACAACCTCCACCGCTTCAAGTTGAGTGATCGTGACATCACAGAGTATTTCTGTGTCCATCTCCATTCTTCTCTTTTTACCCGAGCCCTCTGTTTCATCCTTCGTGAGATAACTACACTTGCGTTTAGGACCATAGGGTTGAGGTGGATGCTTCCCCACGTCTGTATTAACCCCTACTTGGCTTTGTAATTTTTGTTTGGTGACCCGTTGCAAACTTTTTGTGTATTTACTCCTACCCCGTGCCCTGTTTGCCCTAGCATTGACAATACCCACATGCGGCTGCCCTTCACTGCCAGCTGTGAATTTAATATTAGGGTTATACGTTGCACACGTTTCTCCTCTGGTAACTCCTTCCTCGTTTCTAACCGACTCCCCCACGTTCATATTATTAGGCTTAATTACGGGTGTTTTAAACTCCATATTAATTCTTTCCTTCTCTATTGATTGTCCTAGTTGGTTTGTGATGGTGTCACAAATCATCTAAGTCCATAACTCGTCCATATGTCTCGTCCAACGAAAGAAGCTACAGTAGGCGAAGAGAAAGTTCTAAACGTTCTGGCGAACCTCGTCCATATATGGACGAGGAATACCTCATGTAATCTACATTTACACAGGGCAAGCCTTCAAAGATGGTCTCGTCCGTCTTTCACTAAAGATGGACGAGTTTATCGTTGACGTCTCGTCCATCTTTACTAAGGATGGACGAGTTCACCGGCCCGTCCAACCCAGGTAACTTCCACAGCGGTTATGGAAGTTACCCCTAATTCTCCGGACTCCTCGACATTGGGAACGGTTACTAAATAGATAACCGCTCCACACACACTATATAAGGCTTCCTCGATGAAGGGTAAGGGGATTTAGACAATTTCATTTGGAGAGAATACTTATTCCTTACAGAGTTCAAAAGTAACTAACTTCATCATCGGAGGATTTTTGGCCGGTCACCACCGGTCCCCTCTAATTCAGTGTTCTTTGTATTATAGGAGATAGCCCAAAGATCATCGCTCGAGTCTTGTCAACCCACTGATATCCAAGGAATCATCAGTTGGCGCCGTCTGTGGGGAGAGATTGTTTCACAGTTTACTTCTCCGTGACAAAGGGTTGATGGTTCGGACTAGATCAAGGGCTACTAGCCCAGGCCATCAGGGAAGTAGCAACCCGCATCGCGATCGCCAGTTTGCACCGGTCATGCAGTCATCTGCCCAACATGCACAATCTATGGCAGACGCTATGGCGGAGTTGACTTGCCAAAACTAGGAATTACAAATGGAGATTAATATGAGGAGGCAAACACATGAAGAACGTGAAGGAGGACAAACACAGACTCATGGCGGAAGAGAGAATACCGAAGTTGGAAGTCAGTTTAGAGGCACCACTTCACGAACGGTACCACACTTGAAGGAAGAAATGGACCAAATGAAGAGAGTTATGGAGGAAATGAAGGAGAATATGAAAAGGGCAAATCCGATAGAAGATTTGGTTCACAGGACTGATTCTCCCTTTACGGCTTCCATCAACGGTCATCCCCTACCATCAAAGTTCAAGTTGCCTTCTCTGGATTCATATGATGGAACATGTGACCCGTTTGATCACATAGCCACTTTCAAGACCACCATGCATCTTCAAGGGGTGCCTGATGAGATAATGTGTAGAGCCTTCCCTACCACCCTTAAGGGTTCAGCGCGAGTTTGGTTTAGCAAAATACCTCCAAATTCGGTGAGTTCTTTTGAAGAGTTGAGCAAGTTGTTTGTTAACAATTTTATTGGGGGACAAAGACACAAGCGTTCCTCGTCTAGTCTGTTGACGATAGAGCAGGGAGAGAACGAGAGCCTTCGGTCATTCATCACCCGTTTCAACAGAGAAGCTCTCAGTGTGGATGAAGCAGATGATAAGCTCCTACTGGCAGCCTTCCATAACGGGGTGAATTCGGATCTGTTTATACACAAACTCTATGAAAAAGAGCCTCAATCCATGGCTGAACTCGTCCATTCGGCTCAGAATTTCATGAATGCAGAAGATGCAATCATTGCTAAGAAGAGGAAGAGGTCTGAGAGAATGGACGTAAATCCCAGTCGCCATCACGAGCAAGGTACTCGTCCAAAGAAGGGACGGATGGAGGAAAGGAGAGACCGAGAAAGTAAGAAGCCAAGCCCTTCAGTATGAAACCAGCAATATACCCCTTTAAACGCCCCGCTTGAGCAAGTCCTTATGCAAATCAAAGATGATCCTTCTCTGAAATGGCCGGAGAAATTGAAGGGGGATCCCAACAAGCGCAACAGGAACAAGTATTGTCACTTCCATAGGGATCATGGTCATGACACAGACAAGTGTTTTGACTTAAAGCAACAAATTGAAAATCTCATAAGGCAAGGGAAGTTGAGGGGGTTCCTTGGACGAGACTAGAGGGACGAGAAACAGAAGGGAAAGATGGAAGAATCATCACGACCACCACTCGGGGAGATAAGAGTCATTATTAGGGGAAGTTCAACTGGCTAGTCGTCCAAGTCCAAGAAAGCATACTTGAAGGTAGTATAGAGCGTCCAACTTTCTGGACGATCACCGAGAGTAAGGTCCACGGACGAGCGGGCAATCACTTTCACGGATGAGGATGCTAACAGAATTCATCACTCTCATGATGATGCTCTCGTCATCTCCTTACTAATTGCAAACGACACAACCAGAAGAGTGCTTGTGGACAATGGGAGCTCAGTAGACATTTTATACTATCCAGCTTTTCAGCAGATGAGGTTAGGACGAGACCAGCTCCGTCCAGTGAACTCCCCCCTAGTAGGTTTTGGCGGAATGAAGGTGCAACCAGTGGGTACCATTTCCTTATCCGTGGTAGTGGGGGCATATCCACGACAAATCACCAAGGATGTGAACTTCCTTGTGGTCGATTGTCCATCCTCCTACAATGCCATAATTGGGAGACCAACTTTGAATAGTTGGAAAGCCGTTACCTCAACTTGCCACTTATCAGTCAAGTTTCCAACAGAACACGGGGTAGGACAGGTACAAGGTGACCAACTGGCAGCAAGAGAATGTTACTTGGCCATGCTGGCCGTGGATGAACAAGTTCAAGCAATGAATATTGAAGAAAAGAAGGTTGTAGCAGAGCCTATTGAAACATTGGAAGATATTTCCTTGAATGAAGATAACCCTGAGAGGTGTACCAGGGTTGGAGCAGATTTAGAAGAGAAGATTAAAAAGGACCTCGTCCAATTTTTGAAGAAAAACATCGATGTGTTTGCGTGGAGTCACGAGGATATGCCGGGTATAGACCCTAGTGTCATTACCCACCGTTTGAATGTATGTCCTTCCTCCAAGCCTGTGCGGCAAAAGAAGAGGGTGTTTGCCCCTGAGAGAGATAATGCAATCAAGGACGAGGTCCAAAAGCTGATGGTAGCAAAGTTCATTCGGGAAGTGTACTACCCGGATTGGTTGGCCAATGTAGTAATGGTTAAAAAAGCAAATGGCAAGTGGAGAATGTGCGTGGACTTCACCGATCTGAACAAGGCTTGCCCCAAGGATAGTTATCCGCTACCGCGCATTGACCAGTTAGTAGACTCAACTACAGGCCACAAATTGCTTAGCTTCATGGATGCCTTTTCAGGATACAATCAGATAAGAATGGACGAGGCTGACCAAGAGAAGACATCCTTCGTCACCAGTCAAGGCTTATTCTGCTATAAGGTGATGCCATTTGGTTTAAAGAACGCAGGGGCGACATATCAGAGGTTGGTCAACCATATGTTTCGTCCGCAAATTGGGCGGAATGTGGAAGTTTATGTAGATGACATGCTAGTGAAGAGTCAAGACGAAGGAAGGCATCTAGACGACCTGCAAGAGACATTTGACACATTGAGGCAGTATCACATGAAGCTGAATCCTAGCAAATGTGCCTTTGGAGTATCATCAGGAAAATTCCTTGGCTTTATGGTCTCCCACAGGGGAATTGAAGCAAATCCAGATAAAATTCAAGCAATATTGGACATGAAGCCACCGCAAAATACCAAGGAAATCCAATCCCTCACTGGACGAGTTGCTGCGCTTAACAGGTTTGTCTCTAAAGGTACTGATAAATGTTTGCCATTTTTTAAAGTTCTCAAAAAAGCATTCGAATGGACCGACGAGTGTCAGAGAGCTTTCGAAGATTTGAAGGCATATCTTACCATGGCACCACTGCTGAGTCCATCAGTGGAAGGAGAGGAATTATATTTATACTTAGCGGTAACCCCGCATGCCGTGAGCTCAGCATTGATAAGAGAGGAAGATAAAGTGCAAAGACCTGTGTACTATACAAGCAAGGCATTGAAAGGAGCGGAAGGACGGTATCCACAAATGGAGAAATTAGCCTTCGCATTGATCACCGCTTCGAGGAAGCTGAGGCATTATTTCCAAGCACATGTCATTAATGTCATGACAGATCATCCGCTCAAGAAGGCAATGAATAGACTGGAAGCTGCAGGACGATTAATCCAGTGGGTTGTGGAGCTCAGTGAGTTCAATATCAAGTATCAACCAAGGCATGCCATAAAAGCTCAAGCCCGAGCAGATTTTATTGCGGAGTTTACCCCAAGTCATAATGAGACAGAAGACAGTAAGAGATGGATCGTCCAAGTGGATGGTTCGTCTACACGGCATGCAGGAGGAATTGGTGTGGTCCTGCAATCCCCAGAAGGAGATAAACTGAAACATAAAGTCCGTCTACAGTACCAACCGACTAACAATGAAGTTGAATATGAAGCCCTCCTCAAAGGGCTAGAATTGGCTAAGTCCGTGAAAGCCAAGTCCATATGTGTTATAGGGGATTCCCAACTGATCATGGGGCAAGTGAATGGGATGTATGAAGCGAAAGAAGAACGAATGAAGAAATACCTTGGTAGGGTGATGCGCCTTGTGAAAAGATTTGAACAAGCTGACTTCGTTCAAATCCCAAGGGAGGAGAACGTGGAAGCTGATACTATAGCAAAAGAAGCCTCAGCAGATGAATCATTAGAGAAGTCAGATGAAGTTCAATATATGCCAAGTATAGATGTCCCGGAAGTACAACAGGTGGATAACAGAGAAAATTGGATGACTCCCATTATATCATACTTGAAAGACGGACGACTACCAGAAGAGAAGGACGAGGCCAGAAAGGTGAGGGTGAGATCAGCTAGATACGTCCTTATGAATGAAGTGCTATACAAGAGAGGTTTCTCTCAACCTTACCTTAGATGCTTAGTTCCGGACGAAGCAAACTACGTGCTGAGAGAAGTTCATGAAGGGGCATGTGGCAATCACTCAAGAGCCAGATCACTTGTCCACAAGGTCGTCCGTGCAGGGTATTACTGGTCGAACATGCAAGCTGATGCTAAAGCATATGTTAAGGTTTGCGACCAATGCCAGCGATTTAGCAATGTCCCCAGGCAACCATCGGAATACCTCACCCCAATGGTGGCATCATGGCCCTTCGCACAATGGGGACTGGACATTTTGGGTCCCTTCCCTTTGGGAATAAGGCAGATGAAGTTTTTAGTGGTGGGCATCGATTACTTCACCAAATGGGTGGAAGCAGAACCGTTGGCAAATATCACACAACAGAATGTGAAAAACTTCGTGTGGAAGAACATTGTATGCAGATTTGGAGTGCCGAAGGTATTGGTGTCTGACAACGGACGACAATTTGACAATGCACTCTTCAAGGACTTTTGCTTACACTTTGGAATTCAGAACCATTACTCCTCGCCTGCACACCCCCAAGCCAATGGCCAAGCTGAAGTTGCAAACCGATCCCTGCTGAAAATCATCAAGACTCGGCTTGAGGGGGCAAAGGGAGTATGGCCAGATGAATTACCAGGAGTTTTATGGGCATACAGGACCATAGTGAGGACCCCTACAGGGGAGACTCCTTTCAAGCTAGCCTATGGAAGCGATGCAGTTATACCTGCAGAAGTACATATGGCTAATCACAGGGTGATGATGTATCAAGACAAGGATAATGAGGGCCAGCTTCGCCTGAACCTCGATCTAATAGACGAGGTAAGGGCAAACACAGAACACAGGGCAGCAAAGTATAAGAACCTCATGGCTAGGCAGTATGATGCGATGGTGAAGCCTAGGCGTTTCAACATAGGAGATCTCGTCCTGAGAAAGGTCTCTCTGTCAACCAAAAACCCAGCACATGGGAAGTTGGGCCCAAACTAGGAAGGACCCTATAGAGTGATCAACTGTAAAAGGCAAGGATCCTACTACCTGGAGGCCCTGGACGGGAGAAAGTTGGAACATCCGTGGAATGTGGAGCACCTGAGGAGGTACTACCAGTAAGAGCGTGCCTATGGACGAGACTGGGTCTTATCTGTCTACTAACGTATTACTATTTATGATATTGTTTGTGTTTGATACTACTGGTGTTTGATACTACTATGTTTGGTGTTGCTTGTGTGTGAAGTTTGAAACTACGACATTATTACTTATTATGGTTGTGTTATGGTTATGGACGAAGTCATGAATGTATTTATTAAATAAAAAGGCACCAATGTGCATGTGCCTTATCTGTAAACAATATTTATGTTATGTACAAAATGTTGTGTGAATTCTCCATGATATTTTCGTCCAAGTCAATCCTCAAGAGGGTTGAAAGATCCAAGACGAACAAAATCTCTGGACGCAGAGATGTAACGTCTAAATTTTCTTGAATAAAGCAAGGGAAAAACCACCTCCACACTCGTCCAAACCATGGACGAGGCAGAGCCAACTGAAACAATCCAAACTCTGGACGAGAGAAAAAGTTGGGCAAAATAAGTATGTAAAATTAGTTTGTAAGTCTTAAGACGAATCAAGCTAATTAAAAATACTACCTGCTAAGACGAGTTGGACTATATGAAAAATATGTATTCCCGATATGGACGAGCTAAAGCTGGAGTTCAAATACTTTAGCAGCATTCGTCCATGCAAAAGAAATGAAATCACTTGTCCATGCAAAGAAAATAAAACTTCATTTAAAGGGTGGACATCCTACGTCCAAAAACCCTTGATTAATTTGAAAAACAGAAATAGTTTACTTTAAAAACCCGTCCTAAAACCACGGACGAGTATAATGTATTCTTGTTACATAAAAGAAGGTCCAAAAACAAAGGACCAAATACAAAACCAAACAAAAAAGAAAACAAAGCCACTAAGGTTAAAAGTCTCATCCTAAGAAGGGGGAGCATTCACAGCAGGCTCGTCCTGAGGAGGCTGAGTACTAGCGTCGTCCTCAACGTTGACGTCATCAGAGCCGGTCTGGAGAAGAGAGCTTGTGGCAACAGCAAGGTTAAGCTTGATTGCGCTAAAGTCAACTTCAGGGAAGTTCTCAATAGCGTCCATTCTGAAATCTTCAAAACCAGCTGCATAATTGTGATCCAAAGTGTCTGTATACGCTTTGGACGACTTGAACTCAGCCACAGCGTCTTCTTTTGCCTTGGAGAGACGAGCATTCAATTCATTGTTCATCTTCTGCAAGTGATCAATGCGCGTATCCTTCTCCAATGCATCAGTCCTTAACTCCTCAATCAGCTTGTTACGTTCTTTAACCTCGTCCTTAGCCTTTTCAGCAGCCCCAGCCCATTTTTTATAGTCAGCATTCACCTGCTGAATCCTCGTCTCCAACAAGACTCTCGTCTTGTCCAGCTCTGTTGCCTGTCTAGACGCTGCTATAAACTTTGACATGGCCTATGAATAGACAAAGCAACATAGAACGATTAAATGAGGAAAAGTTGCTAACTGAACAAAGACGAGAGATACTGACATACCTTAAAGAGGTCATGGACGCCTGAATGCTCAAATTCCTTCAAGCCCATGTTATAGCACATGTTTATATCCTCGTCCTGGACGGCCATCTGGAAATGTTCCCAAGCCAGATCTTCGTTCTCAACGATGTTCGTAGAAGGCTGGGATGAGCCAGGCGTAGTAGACTTGGCCAAAGGAGTTCTAGGCGGAGTCTTGGACGGAGTGGACTCAACTGGAGTGGAAGAGTCCACATCGACTATCTGGACGGCAGGCTGAGACTGAGGAGGTTTGGACTTAACCACCTTGGACGAGCCCTGCTTAACTCTTTTGTCTCGACGATTGGGGAGCCCTTCCAAGTCGATGTTCTTTGGCAAGAACTTCCTTATGTCCCCAGCTGTTGGACGTGTCTGACCCTCAGGACGATCCTGGACCTGACCCTCAGGACGTTTCCCATCTCCTACAATTTCCTTCCCTTTGTTTTCTTTCATTGTTGACATTCCTAAGACGAGATGAACAAATCAGGAATGTATGCTTAAAAAAGAAAAAAGAAAAAGAGGTTTAGCTAAAAACTTACTTTTTCGCACGGTAACTTCGTGGGCGATAGCTTCATCTGAAGGCTCAGGACCTAAACCGCACTTGGCTAGACGTCTAAGCGTGACAAGAGAACGAAAGCTCCTGTCTGTATGAAGACAAGGCCTGTGGACGCGGTCAAGGTGAAATTTACTCAAGGACGGACGTTTGGCAGCTGCAACACAATGAACAAACAAAGGTTAGAAATTGTAAATGTACCAAATAGAAGAAAAGAATAAAAATAAACGAGGGGAAGGGACGTACCTTCTGGACGAAGGTTCCCTAGTTCCCCAGTGTAGGGGGGAAAGGGATCCCTGCCAACGTCCACAGGGTTCCCTGCCCAGAAGCCTGAAACAAAAATGAACTCCGTCTTCCACTTCCTATCAGACGAAACTAGGGACTTAATCAACTTACAATCATTCCCCCTAGCAGTAAACTGATAAAAACCCTCAGATTGACTTATGGCAGAAGGTTTATAACAATAAAGGAACTCGTCCACTGTAAGAGGACGATCCCCACCAAAAACTTCCCTCCACAAAATTTGCATGGAGTTAACTAATCTCCATGCATTAGGATTGAATTGACAAACACCTAAACCTAACTTGACTAATAACTCTCTAGTGAAGGCATTTAAAGGAAACCTAAGGCCACCTAAGAAGTAAGATTCATAGACGCCTATTCCAAAACGGGGTTCACAACACCACTCTCCACGGACGGGCAGCCTAGGGTTAAACTCGTCTGGGATTTGATACCAGGATTTAAGACTACTTAACCTTTGTTCGTCCGTCTTAGAATGGACGCCTATAGCGCAACTAAAGACGGTTTCTACCTCGTCCGTAGGATTGGACGGAGAACCAGCTTGAGAGCCAGAAGCTCTCCTAAGCTGTTCTTGGACGACCTCAAGAGGGAACCCAGGGGCCCCAGAAGAGTAATTCTCGTCCGTGCTTCCTCCACTATTATCACTAGCACTGCTAGAACTAGACCTATCACTAGTATCCTTACAGTACTCGTCTATAGCCTTATTAAGGCTATCAGTGGATGAGGATGCAACAGACATCTCTAACAAGAAACTTAGAACCTAAAGATGAGGAGTAGAAGAGTACCCGGCTCTAGACGGAAGAAGACTCTAGACGCAGAGGAACTCTTAGACGAGGCTCTAGACGATGGATGTCAAGGAAGAAAATCTCTGGAATGAGGAGGGTTAAGGGAGGCATTCGACTATTTATAGGATGCTGACTTGGGTATTCGAAACGACCCAACCAATACGAAAGCGACACATGGCATCTACCTCGGAAAAATAAATCGACGGAATCAGTCGCTAATAAAGAAATGACATGTGGTGCAATAATTATTAACCAATTATATATACGTCCAAGGACGTTCAACCCTTTGGACGACTCACATGGACGAGGGGGCAACTGATGGTGTCACAAATCATCTAAGTCCATAACTCGTCCATATGTCTCGTCCAACGAAAGAAACTACAGTAGGCGAAGAGAAAGTTCTAAACGTTCTGGCGAACCTCGTCCATATATGGACGAGGAATACCTCATGTAATCTACATTTACACAGGGCAAGCCTTCAAAGATGGTCTCGTCCGTCTTTCACTAAAGATGGACGAGTTTATCGTTGACGTCTCGTCCATCTTTACTAAGGATGGACGAGTTCACCGGCCCGTCCAACCCAGGTAACTTCCACAGCGGTTATGGAAGTTACCCCCAATTCTCCGGACTCCTCGACATTGGAAACGGTTACTAAACAGATAACCGCTCCACACACACTATATAAGGCTTCCTCGATGAAGGGTAAGGGGATTCAAACAATTTCATTTGGAGAGAATACTTATTCCTTACAGAGTTCAAAAGTAACTAACTTCATCATCGGAGGATTTTTGGCCGGTCACCACCGGTCCCCTCTGATTAAGTGTTCTTTGTATTACAGGAGATAGCCCAAAGATCATCGCTCGAGTCTTGTCAACCCACTGATATCCAAGGAATCATCAGTTTGTATTATGGCCCAAAGTAACCGTTTCATAGTTAATATTGCCATCAATGCCCCCATTTAATGCGTCAAAATTCTGGGTTTGGCTGATCGGATCCTTACTTCCACCTTGGCCTACACTGCCTTCATCTCCGCCACCGGGTTCATCAATTTCCATGTTTGTAAGCGCCGGACTGTCCACCAAATCCACCGTTCTTGTTATTCTTATCTCATGTCGCACTGACTCAGACTTGCCTTTTGATGACTCAGTATTGGTTTGCGTGACTGTCATTGGGCTTGCTATGCGCTCAAAACCTTTTACCTCCACCACCGCCCTTCTTACCGAGTTGAATTGGGGCGCCCTAATCCATGGTCCAAATTGTTGGTCAGCCACTGTTAGCGTCCCCTTGCTGTTGAGCCACAACACGCAATCCTTATCGTCGTCGGATAACAGCCCACACCAGTAGCAGATATTAGGAAGGCGTTCGTAGAGGAAAGAGACCCATCCCTTCTCCGTTTGATCGCATGATACCTTTCTTCCTCTGCAAAGGGGTTTCGTGATATCCACTGCCACCCTTACATGCATAAAGTTTCCCCCTCTCATCTCCATATCATCCTTAGGTTTAATAATAGTCCCTAAGGTTTTTCCTATGCTTAGTGTTGCCTCAGTGGTCAACAGTGAATATGGCAGGTTATGCAATTGAACCCAGAATTTCGTTGTAGTGAAGCTAAGATCTTGTGTTGGAGTTGTGCCATCATATTTCTGCAATGCTACTAAGTTCCTGTCAAAAGCCCATGGTTCTCCTTTTAAAACCTTTTCAGCGTCTACCTCTAGCTCAGAAGCTATTAAGAGCATGTTATTTCTTGCATCGCTTACTTCAAAACTGCTCCTGGTACGCCATATGGGTTTGAATGTTCGTGCCACAGCTTCAATATTTAGTGAACGCCATGTAAAGAATTTTGTAGCTAGCACTGCCCCTTTCTTTTTCTTGTCATTTGAAAGATAAATGTTTATTTCTTCCTCCTCAGTTAAAGACAGCTTCTTCCGACTTTGGGCGAGGTCCTCCATACCTAGATCTAAACTGTATCCCAAACCCCACAAAGAAACCCACTAGCCCTAATAGTAACGTTGTTACTATAGGGGACAAATGCTTCCACTCACAGGAGGGAAGAAAACTATGCTACAGTTAGGAGAGAAGGGTAACACTTGCTCGCCTTGCTAAGAACTTCCGATATCCACCATTTTATTTAACTGCATTAAAAAATAATGAAAGCAATCTTGAAATTTATTATAGTAGTTGAACCATGTATAGAAATCCTTTTGTCTCATTTCAAGTGTTCCCTCTTTATGTTATACTAGTCATAACTTGTTATCACATGTTTTTTCTTTTTTCTTTTTTTTTAATTAATAAGATAACCAAAATTTAGGATAAAAACTCAAACATATGACATGATAATGCCAAAAATTGTTAGTTGGGTCACTCATCTAATCCAAAGCTTCTAATTATCTTGTAGTACTTGCAAGATAAACAAAGGTGATCAAAGAGACCACCAGATTGTGCTTGGTGGGGAGTCTCTAATACTTAAGTCAAAATCAGCCCCTATATTTTGTGCATAGATAGTGTTTTGTAGTAGTTTTTTGACATACCTTAGTAAATGGACAGATTGTCTCCTTTATAAGTAGCTTGGGTAGTTGTTGTGCTCATAAATGTTTTCATGTACATAATTGTAGGTAATTATTTCCCTGGTGGGGGAGTCTTTGATACTTAAGTTAGAATCAACCCCTATATTTTGTGCATAGATAGTGTTTTGTAGAAGTTTTTTGACATACCTTAGTAAATGGACAGATTGTCCCTTTTATACGTAGCTTGGGTAGTTGTTGTGGTCATAAATGTTTTCATGTACATAATTGTAGGTAATTATTTTCCTGTGTGTAACGATCTTTGCTTTAATGAGAGTTTAAAGTCAATAAGTAACGGTCGTCATTAACTAGACTTTATTGCTTTTGTAACATATTAGATTATTAGGTTCATCATCTTTAATGATTAGCGGTTATAGAACCTGTTGAAGTGTTCTTCCGTTACGTCAGTATTAATGCTCATTTACTATTGTTTGGACAATACATTTTTCTTGTTGATCATAACATATTAAAATTAATTGAATCTTAATATAAAAACTAAAAAAGTAACCTAATGTGTGATAGATAATTTCAGTTCAAACTTATACAAATCTATTTTCTAATTCTCCTAAAAAAAATCTATTATCTAATGGATACGTAATTTTATATTTCTCTTTTTCTTCGTATCAGTATCCTTAGATAATAAGGGTTCGTTTAGTAATAGTGTTCTAGTAATGTTGTTTGTATTTTTTAGAAATATTATATATATATATATATATATATATATATATATATAAAGTATGTAAAAATATGTATAAAAATATATGTAATATTTTTTAAAAATTAAAAAGGAAATGTGTACCGTGTACAATGACGTCTAATATATATATATATATATATATATATATAAAACCGAAGCCTTTGAAACTCCCACAATTTTCCACATCATCATTTTAATTTAAAAAAATTTTAATTTTTAAAACTAAATAGTGAGAGAGTCCTAACAGGAGTCTCTTTTATATATATATATATATATATATAAGAGACAAAATCTTTGAAAACCCTAAAGCAATCTCCTCTGTCCGTCTCCACTAAGAGAGAAAATCCTAAATTTCAATTTCTTTGGTACGCTTGCTATTGCTTTTTCTCTTTTTTGTGAATTAGTTTTTTTTTCTTTTGTTTTGTATGGAGTAGTACTTTACAATATATAGTATAACTACAAGTATTGTAGTAAGTTTGCTAACTTTTTGTGTGGTTCAAAGATACTATATTCTATATTATTTTAGATTATATAACCTTAAGCTTTACCTTATGGAGACATATGTACAAGTTTTCAATTCCTTTTGTGTGGATATTTTCTCACAGCTGTGCAGTAAGGTATATATGCACTATATGTTATCTTATGTTTTCTCTTATGGTGTCATGCTTCTTTATTTATTAATTAAAGATTATGTTGGAAGCCTATATTATTTGCACCTTCAAAGTGTTCGACAATGTTTGAACCAAATTTTTCATCAATTAGGAAGAATTGGATAAAAAAAACTTAGAAAAGCTTTCCATCCTTATTGAAATTGTCTCGCAATAATGACTTTTTATTTTTATTTTTTATTTTTTATAATTTGTAGGTTCTGAATGTTTTGATTTTTAATTTTATTGTCTTTTGAAAGTTTGACCATCTAAATTTTTGGGTTTAATTTTTTGCAATATTTGAAACAGTTTAGCAAATTTCAACTGTTATAACTATGGATTATTTTCTTGAAGGTAACCTATCTTTCTCTTATATTTCTCTATTTGGTAGTCATATATATTTTGTTTTGTTTCAATAATTTCTAGGCAGTGTCAGTAAATTTTCTGATTTTTTTCTCCCTTTTGAACGTTTTAACATCAAAACTTTTTAGTTATTTTTTTTTTCAATATCTAAATTTGGCTTATTTATCAAATTGTAACTCAAAAAGATAGAAGCAATTCACGCAATAATATAGTTTCATAATCAATTTAAAATTTTATAAAATTATTTTAGTCTATTATAAATAGGTAAGTTCTCGTGCGATGCACGGATTTCTGACTAGTACTAATAAAAGGGAAGAAAGTAAAAGACAAATCTAGAGTAGGCCTTATTTAATGTCTCATAAAGCTAACTCAATCATATGTTGCCACTTGCCACATTTCAAGGAGGACAATGTTAAATCATGGGAGCAAATGCGAACCACTGATGTTTATCTCAAGCTCTCTCTCTCTCTCTCTCACATCAAGTGACGACGACACACTTGTTGTGGCAGCTTTGTAGTTTGTACTTTTTAAAATAATTGAGTTGTGACAACTGACAATTGTCATACGAAATCGCGAGTGAATATTATCCAATATTCGTATCAACATTCTCAAAAGAGCTCGCTTGGATATCTTTTATCCACTCGCTTTGTTTTTGTTTATTTGTCTTTATTGCGAATTTACAATTAGAAAGCGTACTAGTACTAGCTTAATTACTAGATGCTAATTTAGATCCCAAATTTTAATTATGATTTAATTAATTTTAAGATAATCATAATTAATGGGATAAGTAATCAACTGAACCACCAAACAATTGCATTGACGAAAATAAAAGTGGAATGCAATGATGTAAAGGACAATAAGGAAAAGAATAATAAACTCAAAACAATATTTGATGTGCTATTAAAGAAAAAAACTAAAGAATTCAATGTAAAAACTTTTTCACTATCTTCCAATCAAGAAATGATTTACTAGTAAATAAATTAAAGTACAAAGATAATCAAACCACCGTACACTCTTGGTGTGGAAGTTATTTCACAAATATAAATGTTTGTGGGGTGTGGGGAGGCAAAGGCCAGGGGTTTAAGTCTTCAGGAGAGAGCTTCACATACATGTACACTTAGATTAGGTTAGAGTAAAAATTTTATTTTGTATAAAAAAAAAAATTACAAAGATAATCAAAGAGATTCTCCAAGCCTGATATATCTACTATACTTAAGCTCTCCAACCAATGGACTACTTGGAGTTATGTCTTCACTTACTTTCTGAATCCTATAAACCCGATTGCAACACTATGCCTTATCGGTTGAAAATTTGGTCAAGCTCCAATGCTTCCTATTGAATCAAGACACTCTCAACACTCAATTTGTTTGTAGGTTGTGTTTGGATTAATCTCCTTTCAAAGTACGTCAATGAGAGAGGTTGGGAGTGGAGACTACAACTGAATTTTCTCTTAAGGAAGAGTAGCTCTCTCTAGAGGTTAGTATATTTGATTTTCCAAAAAATTAAAGTGTGGGAAGAATGTTGTATATAATAGGGTTAAGAAGGGTAAATTAGGTGATCCAAATAACTAATTTCTCTACAGTACAGAATTACTCGTGCGTTGCTTGCTCTTGCGAGTCCAGTCGTAGTTGCAATCTCTAGTTGCTCTTCATGGATTTCTAACCCAACCCTATTACAATATAAGCCCACAAAATACATATAATTTATGCTTGAATATACAAAGAAATTTGGGACGAAATATAGCCAATATAAACAAGAAAAATCACAATTCAACAGCAATACCTAACATGCTTGCACTTATTACATTTTAAATATACAATACTTTAGGGTTAGTTTACAGTTAAACTCTACGGTCTTGAAAGTTTTAAATTTAATAATGAGATTTAAGGCAATTACATATTAAACCTCATAGTTTTGTTAGTTTTAAACCGAAACTTAAACTTTAAAAATCACATCAATTTAAAGGTTCCAATAAAACCCAAAAATCAAACCCAGAAGAGAAGGTTAAAATTCATATACTTTTAAAAGTTCAAGTTTCAATAAGGTTTGATTTGTAACATTATTTTAAGATTTAATTTGAAACTTTTGAAACTATATCTATATGATTATTTAATTTGAACAACCCTTAAAATATTTGATTTTAAATGTAAATTAACCTACTAAAAATGGGAAAAATAAGATGCATAAGTAGTAAACTTTGATATTGAAAATGTCCTAGAAATGGATCGACTCAACAACGAATAAATATCTTAGGGGAGCCAATGGTCCAATAGCGCATCAAACACCCAAAAAACTCAGATGTGCCATTTCTTATATTTAATTGAAGAACAACAAATTGTGACCAGATAAGAAAAAAAAATTAATATGTGTAATTTGGAAATCATCCAAATAGCATATTTAAACAGAAGCTCATAACAAAAAGATTGATGAAATCTGAGGGAGGATTACGGACATGTGCCAGGATTTCAATCAAATTTCTGAGTGGGATAAACTCATGGAATTGATTGAGGCTAAAAAAATTGGAAAAGGGAAAAACTTGATTACCATGATTTGTAATTAGCTGGATTGAGGTTACTGCAGTGTACGACGCTGGGCCCAAAGAAATCTGATCATCATTCACATAAAATCGAAGAATCTGCCTAATAAAGTGATCTATTCTTAGATTACTTTACTTTTTATTGCTTGTGTAAACTTGAGTTTGTGATGTCTCTTTTTTTGTAGTATGTAACCAGGCTTTATAAAGGTTTTAATGAATTTCTGATTTCTGGGTCTTGAGCTGTCTAGCACAAAGGTATATATTTCTCGCTTTAATAGAGCTGTATCTTGTTGTTTTGTGCGATAAAAGTTTAGCATTCTTATTAAAAAATAAAAAATAAAAACCAAAGAGATTGATGAAATCAATGAAAAAGAGAAGGGAAAAAAAAGAAAGGGATTGATGTGAACTAGAGAACCAAATCAATAGAAAAAAAGGTCCTTCCTCAAAAAAAATAGAAAAAAGGGTCAAGAAAAAATTAATTAAGATAGATACATACCACCAAGACATATCTAAGATTTATAAGTCGGTTAGCATATTGTTCATTTTTCACAGAGATCAATCTGCCAAATCAGTGTCAAAGTCTACGTAATTAGGATATAATTGTAACATATAAAAGGATTATACGTAATATTTAGAGTATAATTTCTATATATTAAGATGATTCATAGAGTTAGTTATGACTTCAAAAAATGTCAAAAATACTCCTAATTTAATTAAATAATCCTTATTCTTAAAAAATAAAAAATGAGGTTAAAATTGTAATTTAACAAAAATTTAAAAAAAAAAAAACCTACAAGAGAAATTTTTTTCCTTAAAATTAAAACACTCTCTATTTAAATATATTATATACATGTTTGATACATTTTTTTTTCCTAAAAATTAGCTCGCACTAAACCTAGTAGTTTACTCAATTTCAAATTCCAAATTTTAATTTCTTAAAAATTCTTTCTTATGTCATCTCACTAAAAATAAATAAATTTAAATTAAAAAATTATATTAAACTCAAAATAAAAAAGAGCCCATCACACATGCGGAGCATATGTGATGAGGCCAGTAATAATAAAAATTATTCACCTGCAATGGTAACTTATGATTATTAGTGAATTGAATTTGTGGACCCATGCTAGACGCATATAGATAAAGTAACCGACTATCTATAACTGTCTTATAAATCCATTTTGCTTGACACAAGCCTTAGCCCACCACCGTTGGTAAAAGTTATACTTTTCTAGGAGAGAGACAATTCTAAGTTTATTATTACTTTCTTGTGTTTTGGCCTACAATTTGTTTGAGTAGAAACCAAATTTTAATTAGCCTAGGTAACTCAATAGTGTTTTTTAAGATTGCTTGAAGTGAATATCAAGATTCTTAAACAAACTGGAAGTGAACATTAATGATCACTCAGTATGCATATAGTAGATTTTTTGGTAACGACTTGAGGTAACTGCTACAACAACTGTTTGGAGATAATTTTCCATGGTCTCACTGTCACACAATCCATTCATACTAATACCATTTGTCATCTTCTAAGGCTATAATCTTTTAGGGGTTCTTCTTCTTCTTTTTTTTCTTTTTTTAATTTTTTTTAAAAGAAGGTTATAATTTATTCTTGACTGCAATTATATACTTCAATATAATAGTTTTTTATTATCAGACTAAGATATCAATCAGTATTCGGTATAAACAGGAATTGAACTCCAGATTTTTTATTCAATCATAGAAAATTTTACTAATTAAACTAACTAGAACCCGCAACACAATCTTTTGAATAAAGTAAATATAAAAAAAGTTCAATTAATTCATGTCTTAAAAGACACACGTTTGTAAAACCTAAAATTGAGACTTTGTAATTACTAATTTTATTTAATCTTCTCAGCAGCATTTAGAAGAATCATTAATAAGGCAAAAAAAAGAAAAAGAAAAAAACAGAGAATCGCCTACAAGTTGGAAAATAGAAATCAAATCCTAAAGCTGTGGCTTTACATTTAACTTGATTAAAATAAATGGATCACAACCACGTCTCACTCACTGTATGCCGCTTGTGTTGTAGCTGAAGTCAGTGTCTTTCTTTCTTTAAATACTACATGGCAAAAAGGAATCTTTCATCCATTCACAATTTGAAAAAAAACAAAAGAAGAAGAAGAAGAAGAAGAAGAAGAAAATCATAGAGAAGAGAGACAAGGCACTGAGAAAAATGTCAGAGCCAGAGATGGTGATCCCAAGTCTGAACCCAGGTGGCGAGGTGGACTACACCAAGATAGACCCCGAGATGGTGATCCCAGATCTGAACCCAGGTGGCTACGTGGTCTGCACCAAGAAAGACCCAGAGGTGGTGGCCAAGCTGAACCCAGTTGCAGAACTTTCCGACTCTGGGGTCGACACAAAGCCATGGTTCAACAAACGAAAGCTCGGAAGTGTAATTCCGAAACAGAGGAAGCTAGTGAAGCTACTGATGTTTGAGCGCTCGGCTCAATTCCTCAGACACGTTTTCTGTCCTCGCGGTGCCTCTTCATCACTTGCCAACAAAAGCTTTTGCTGCTTCAAGAATGGTAACCCTGTGCACCCACACACACCATAGCACCATGGATTGCTGTACTCGTCAACCATGGTTTAGGCTCCACAATGTGTTTAAATAATTTTTGTGATTCTGGTATTGCCACTGATCTGGAAGTGTACTGGCTTGTGATTTCTATGTTATTTAAATGATACAGAGCATACATTTCTAGCCTTTTCAGCCCGCAAAGTTTTGAATTTTGGATTCTCGTCTTGATTTGCTATGTGGGTCTAGTGTGTTATAAGCTCACCGTCATTCAAAGCTTAGGAATTCAACGATTTTCCCCTGGTTAGACCCCAGCGTCAGATAAATGAAAAGAAATGGCCTCTTTTTTTTTTCGGTGTGTGTGTTGGGTATTTGATCAATTGACCCGATCGGAAAATTTGTGATGTTTTGATGTAATTTGGGGCCGACCGGTGGTTTGTGCGGTGGTTTTGGAGTGTAATGGGTAACGGAATGAGGTGGTGACAGGCCGATACCGATGGGTCAGCTGTGTTTGTGTCTGGTTGGTGGGAAGAAACGGCTGTGTGTGCGGGCGGTTGTAGTGGTTGGTGTGTGGGTTTCATTGCTGCCGGGTCTCGGGAAGCGCCACCATCTCTCCGCCTCTTTGCGCCCACAAAGTGGGGTGGTAGTTAATATATATATATTTTTTATTTTTTATTTTATTTTTATGGTTGATCTTTTTGTTTGAATGAGGGTCATTTTGTTTTAGACGCAACTTTGAGGAATAATCATGATTGGTAAATTTATTGGGTCATCAATAACCGGACTTTTTATAACACTACCCATTTAATAAAGTGGTGCCCTTGATACTCTACATTTATTAAATGCTTCTAAAAAATTTAGGATCACACAACTTTTATAAATATTATTCGCTTTATTTATGATGAACCTCTTTTTTTTAATCACTTTATTATGAACTATGGATCAGAATAATAATAAAAAAAAATCATAGTTTTAATTTTTTTATAACCTAAGAAGATAATAATAATAATAAAAAGCAAGGACGGCAGGTGACAGTTGCTTTATATAATGGCGTGCTCTTACATTTTGTGCAACATGGGCCATAGAGGACAGAATTCTTGTTGCGATCAAGTCAATATGAGTCAGGATTTTATCCCCAAAAATTAAATAAATAAATAAATGATATCCCGAAAGGGACTTTAGCACCAAAAAAAAAAAAAAAAAAAAAAAAAAGATATCCCTAAAGGGAACATGTGTTTTATTTTATTTTATTTTTTGGAAATATTTTTTTAGAATTTGAAAAAATTGTTAAATATTTTTTTAATTTTCAATTTTTTTAAAAAAATAAAAATTATTGTATGCCTTTAGGGCACAAATTAGCAAAATCCTATTTTGATATAATCCTATTTAAAGGTTAAAAATAAGAATTAACGTAACCTAAGTCTACTCCAATGCAATCCTTTTAAATTTTAATAATCTTTTAGGATCCGACACAGTGACACTCCTATTAATATTTATTTATATACTACAGAATACAAGGTTTATAAATTCCAGATTTATTTATTCTAATAAGTTTGGGACACACCAAATCTAGTGAATTCATGAGCCTTGGTTGGCTCGAGGGGTAGGGTTGGATACTTGGACATGGGAACAAGACACAACATTTCGGGACAAACAAAAAGTATACGGACGTCTAGTACTACCAAAAAAAAAAAAAAAAAAAAAAAAGAAGAAGGGTAAAAACAAATTGAGAGCTAGCCTAATATATGCTTCAAAAAGCAATCGTATATAGTTCAAAAAAAAAAAAGCAATCGTATGTTGCCACGCATTAAGGAAAACGACAAATATTGATGGACCATTAGTAGTGTTGTTTCTACGAACTATAATAGTTTCTACATCGGAAAATGTTAGATGGTGTACACCACTTTATCAACAAATATGTTTAGATGAAATAGTTTTTGATATCTAATCATTTTGATCTTTTGCAAGTATAAAGAAAGAAACAATGTAATGTAATGATGAAATTTTGCAATAAAAGTGAGCAATGTAACATTGACAAAAGTTACTCACGTAGCTTATCAATCTCAATTTTGCATTATCTTAGTTATGAATGTTGTAGTGAGTGACCTAAGATACCTCCAGGAAACATAAGAAGTGCCTTTCCCATAGAAGCTAGAGCAAATAGCTATACAATTTATATTCATATGAACTTATAATTGTGGTACTAGTGGTTGGTCAAAAGACTCAAAACTTAATATTGATATAACAAGGGGCTTCAAATGATGAAGACATGATAGGGACATCCCAGTCAAACTTAAAATATTGGCACTAACATCCATATTACAGTATATATTTTTTGAGAATTTTTATTGGCTTGACCTTGGTCTCGGAGATTGGCATACCTAACTTTATTAATCTAGTAATAAGTCTAAAACAGCCAATAGAACCTTCTCTCCCCAGCTTCTAGACCAATGGTGCTCTGATTCAATATTGCATACAAATTTAAAGCTAAATTTGATACTGTAGGCTCCGACACACTCAAGAATATAGATTAAGGTATATAAAATGAAATTAGAAAAAGCAGTTGTTTCCTTCACAGTTTCCTTGAAAACTCAACTGAGCATAAGATCTTACAGAAACAATCTAATATTGAACCCCAAAATTGTTTTTCTAAATGTAAATTATCACTCAAAGAAAAGAATTAGAAATTGACTAATAACATCGAATGAATACAACATAACCAACACTTCAAAAACAGCAATAAAAAAAAAATGAAGTCTACTCAGGTTTTATATATAGTGCTCCATCTTCAATGGTTAAAGCTTATCGCTTGGGTTTTTGTTTTGATTACTGATTACTGGTCACAACATAGCACTCAGCAATAGAGGGTCCAAAGACTTTGAACCTGCTTTAGAAACATCAACTGTAATAAAATATTTCCTTTTTGACTTATTAAAGCAAAAAAACCTAAGCAATCTCAACAGGGCTCAAATGGGGTTCTTTGTTTGGCCATATTTTATACACTCGATATGAAACTAGAAACATTGAATGGGGCTCAAAAGAGAAACGAATAGAAAGAAAGCGGAACCCACTTTTTTTTGGATAAGAATAAACTTGTGACCAAATTAAATTACAGAAAAAAGCCTCAAATTCTGTCAAATTCCAAAGAAATAATTTTTTCAAGCTTAAGTTCATATGCTTTATATCATTCTAGGACAAAAAATCGTGACCAAATTAGGAATTTAGACTACAATTCGGAAATCATCCCAAGTAGCAGATTTTTAGATAGAAGCTCAGAAAAGATTGATGCTAACATTGATGTAACACAAAAAACCACAAGGCAAAAATGGAAAGAAAGAGAAAGTTGAGATAGATTCATGCCACCCACCCATGACTATGACTTTAGAGTTTTTGTACATTTTCAAAGTCTCAAACCAAAAAAATATTCTAAAGATTAAACATACTTTAAAAAAAAAAAAAAAAAAAAAAAGGGGTACTGACCAGATAGGATCCTGGCCATAACTCCTAAATTAGCAAATAGTAGCTCGTCGATGCTACCCTCCTCTTAAAATCCACATAGGCAAACAAGCATCCATGAATAGATGAATTTTGCAAACACAACACTTCTCTGCAAAAAGTAAAGCAAGCTCAAATGACAATATTAGCAACCAATCAAATAATTCAGCAAATTTAGACCCTAAAAATTGCATTTGGGAAAGCAATAAAATGCAGTTGCAAATGGACATTTTATCAAACACGTAGGATGCTACAAACTCAGAGTAAACACATTAACACACACTAAAATCAATGTCTATTACAAACCCAACATAACCAAAAACACTTACCTGTGGGAGAAAAAAAAAATTATGTCTTTGACAAACAATATTCATTCCAAAACAACCTTTCATTTCTGGAAATGGATTGTGGTAGTTCCTCAACTTCTTTCTTCTTATATATTTAAGCGGCTTAACAATGCTTGGACATTGGAAGGATAGATAGTACTGGGCTTTGTTTGGGGGAACTACGGAATCTATCTGCTGCCTTTTCTTCTGGGACTTGCGTTCATTAAAAATCAAATGAACTCCAACCTCTTATTTATTACTAGCCTCATCACACGATTCGCGCACAGGACGAGGCTTTTTATTTTTTACTTTTTGGATTTTCACGTTTTACTCATGACAGGTTTATTTTATTTTTTATTTTTTATTTTAAAAGGAAGTTATATTAATACTTGACTACTAATGTGAGAGAAAAATGTGTAGGTGGGAAAAAAACAGTTTTAAGGATAAAAAAAAAAGAGTATGTTTGTAAGGGAAAAAAAGCAGTTTTATTTTATTTTTTTTATTTTTTCAAAAAAATGAAGTTGTATTAATACTTGATAACTAACGTGAGAGAGAAGGTGGAAGTGCGAGAAATTTTTTTTTTTCTTTTTTAAATTTAAATTTAGCTAAAATTAGGAGTTTTTAAATTATTAATTTTACATGTCTAACTCTATGATTTAATCCTTAGAATAGATGAATTTAAGGGTATTTTGGACATCTAAATTGAAAATTCCAACCCGAGGAAGTCATAGTATAGATAAGTAACAATATTATTGGATTAAGCTTTACTGTGAGAGACACGTGCCACACTCACACTCACACTCATGTCATTGACATCTTCTACTACTGCTACTAATGTCAATTTTGTCAATTTCCAACATAACTTGCTCAGTTGCTCCACCCATAATTAAGCCTTCCACCTTTCTGTTTTAAAAGAGAAAAAAAAAAAAAAAAAAAAAAAAGGGCAATCCACGATTCGAATAAAAGTAAAAGCAAAGCAGAGAATAACCCACAAAAATCAAAATTAAAGGCTGAAAAGTGTACAAGGAAAAATCTATCACAGGGAGATTAGAAGCCTTGGAGTCCAAGTTTATCACTGTTCATTGGAATGGCCATGTAGCACTCTTGGCGCCCAAGATTGACATTATTAATCTCTATAAAAAGCTTCACAATTTGGAAGTGGCAGTACTATCAAAAAAAAGAAAAAATTTGGAAGTGGCAGTGAACACAATGGCCGAGGCAAATAAGGAGGTGAAATTGAGCTCAAGTGAAGAAGAGGTAAGCTACAACACAGAGCAATGGTTCAACAAACCAAAAAATGGAAGTGTAATTCCAGTGAAGAGGAAGTCAGTGATGAAAATGATAGTTACAGCCGTACTACCTAATAAATCAGCACCAACCCCACAGACACAGTCCAACAAGGTCGGTTGATGATTCCAGAAGGGTAAAGGGTAAGGCTATATAGCATTAGCATATATTATAGCCAAACCCACAACATCACCATGACCATGCTTCAAGAAGTAAAAAATATGTACATAGATGCATATGTAGTGAAGACCCACTTGTAATTATAAATAATGGGTCTTCTTGTAGTACTTCTAGTTCTCTCTCTCTCTCTCTCTCTCTCTCTCTCTCTCACTCCCTCTTTCTTTTTCCTTTTTTTTATTTTTTTAATTTTAAATGTCAGTATTTTTAGTTATCTGTATTGTTCTTTTTATTCTTTGCGATTTCTCTCTGCCTTTTAAATAGGAAAATGATAAAGCAAGACTAACTAATTTTAGTTTGCACTTGTGACATTTATTATGGCAAGATCATTTTTTTTATTTTTTTATTTGGTGCTAAAAAGAGAAAGAGTTATAAAACATCAAATTACAACACCAAAGTAGGTACTGCAAATAGCACACTTTACCAGAGAAAATGATTGAAGCTTTCTTGTCCGCCCTTTTATGGATCTAGTCAAGGTTGGACTGGAAGAACAAGATTCTCAATCTGAATTGGTTCTATTGATTCCTTCTCAAATAGTTTTTTTTTTTTTTTTTTTGAATGGAAGATTCCTTATCAAATAGTTGTCTAAGCTTGGTTCTATCCCATTCTTTTACAAATTACAATATAAAATTAATTCCAATTACTTTTTTTTTTTTTAATTTCTCATTTGAGATATTATTATGGATCCTTTTACTGAATCTAATGAATTCATGAAATTGCATACACTTGGTTCGATCAAGTTACTGATGCTGAGTATTGAAAACAAGCCAAGGATGTCCATGACCCAGTCAATTGTTTAAAATGAAATCATTCATGATGGCATCCATAAACAGATTATATGCTAATAATTGAGTATAATGAAAAATTATGTATTTTTTTAATTTATTTATTTTGAAATCAACATAGTAGGATGTTAATACAAAGGAAAATGCTAGATTTACAAAAAATTTTACAAATTGCTAATACGGTAAGTGGCTATTATATTTTATTTTTTGAGTGGTTATTAGTAAGTAAAAAAGTGATATCACTGGTGGGTCCAAATAATAATCAATTTTTACCCAAAACAAAAAATAATCAATAAAAAGTTGCCCAAATTAACAGTTTGTAAAAGTATTATAAGGTTGATTAATGTAAAGCAAAAAGATATAAAAAGCCAAGCATAGGCAGATACATACCAGCAGCCCAGATTTAACATTAATATACTTGAAACGAAAGAAAAAACAAGATGCTGACCAGATAGAGCAACCGAGGATTGAAGTCTTCAGTTAGCAAATAACAATCCATAAATAGAAAATGTCTTGGCACTCTCAAAGCTTATCTGCAAATAATAAAGCAAGCTCAGATTATATAAATTGCAATTAATTAAATAATTCAGCAAATTTAGACCCTACAAATTGCAATCCATAGTTGTGAAGATAAAAAACCTAAACAGCAATAAACCTCAGGTCCCTAAGACATTTTATCAAACTGGTAGCAGCTTCAGAACTCAGCAAACACAAACACTATAGTCAATGCAAGTTACAATCTCAGCAATTCACAAACACTAAACTCTGGACAATTGATATTTTGAAAAACAATATTGATAACAACAGAAATCTTCCCTATCTTCACTCTGCACTCTTTGACTTCAAATTAGAGTGCACTAGCTTGTGATTTTTACTGGTCACAACATAGCACTCAGCAAATAGTAGGGTCCAAAGACTTTGAACCAGTTCAACAAGCATCAACTGTAATCCAATATTGCCATTTTGACTTAAGAAAGCAAAAACCTAATGGTTTGTTTGGATCGAGGAGGGAGGGAGGAGGAGTAAAGGAGAGTAGAATTGGCCCAAAATTAACCTATTTTCAGCCAACTCAACTCAACTCTACTCCTCCTCCCTCCCTCCTCAATCCAAACGGGCTCTAAATATTCTCAACAATGCTCAAATGGGGTTTTTTCTCAAGTCATATATGATACACTTGATATGACTCTAGAAACATTGAAGAGACTTGAAAGAGAAACAAATAGATTGAAAGCGGAACCTACTATGTTAAATATAAGAAAAAACCTCAAATTCTGTCAAATTCCAAAGAAACTAATTTTCTCAAGCTATAAGTCTCATATGTTTTTATATCATTCTAGGATGAAAAATATTGACCAAATTAGATACTTAGACCATAATTTGGAAATCAACCAGATTATTAGATAGAATTTCCAGAAAAGATTGATGCAAACATTAATGAAAATAAATAAATAAATAAATTGAAAGAAAGATAAGGCTGAGATAGATTCATGCCAACGATCCATGACTTAAGATTTTAGAGTTTTTGTTCATTTTTCAAAGTCTCAAACCAAACATATATTCTAAAGATTGAACATACTAAAAAAAAATAAGGTGCTGACCGAATAGGATCCTGGCCATAACTCCTCAATTAGCAAATAGCAGATTGTCAATGTCACCCTCCTGTTAAAATCCACATAGGCAAATAAGCATCTATAAAATAGAAGAATTTTACAACCACAAAAGCCTATCTACAAATAGTAAAGAGAGCTTGAATAACATCGTTTGCAACCAATCAAATAATTCAGCAAAATTTACAAATTGAACCTCCAAAGCCTCACATTTGGGGAAGCAATAAAATGCAGGTCCACATGGACATTTTATCAAACACTTAGCATGCTGCAAACTCAGAGCAAACACACACTGAAATCAACTTGCATTACTAAATCAACATTACACAAACACTGAACACTGACCTGTGGGAAAAAAGGTTGAATCTTTGACAAACAATATTCTTTTCAAAACAACCTTTACTTTCTTTTGGCTATAAGATTAAGTGTGGGACTTCAAAGAGCACAAGATATTTTTTTTTTTCCACACAAAAAGTGAAATAAACTCCAACCACTTTATTTATTTGAAGAAACATATTATTGGATTTGGCCGCGCTGTGAAAGACACGTGCCACGATCAATTTGGCTGAGCTAATAGTTATCACTGACAATCTTGTCAATTGCCATCATAATCTAATTACTTGCTCAGTTGCTCCACGGCTATCACTTAAGCCAATCACCCTTCGAATAAAAGTAGATGAAAAATAAGGTAGTAGTAATTTTAATTTCCAGCACAGCCTTAGTGCCCAAGAATGTCACTGTCTACTACTCTTGGCGTCCAAGAATGTCTTTCTACTTGACACTATTAATCTGTTCAAAAACCTTCACAATTTGGAGTAGAAAAATTTGAAGCAAATTTAAAGAGAAAAGAGAGATGGCAATGAACAAAAAGGAAGATGCAAAGATGGTGAGAAAGCTGAACCCAGATGGAAAGGTGGGCTGCTGTGGCTGCAGCACCAAAGTAGAGCCAACGAGCCCAAGTGAAGAACCGGTCAGCTCCAGCACACAGACAAATGGAAGTGTTTTTCCCGCAAAGAGAAAGTCAGTGTTGGCACAGATACTGAAATCTGTAGTACCCACGACTAGACCACCACCAGAGTCCAACAATAAGGCAAAATAACCACACCCACCACACCAACGTGCCCATAGATCAAGAAGAGAAAGGTGCATAGAGGATGGGTCGTGTTGTACTATACTAGTGTTTTCAGGAAAAGTTATTGTATAGTTCCGGACTATACTTCCTCTCACTGGCAGAGGAGGTAGGACCCATCCCTTCATGAGAGGAAGGAAGCATCGTTTCGGAACTATGCAATAACAGCCTTATTTTTAGTTATTTTTGCAGTGTACCCTGTTTCTTTTACTTTTCCTTTTTCGCAGTGTACTTTTTTTATGCTCTGTGATTTCTATGTCTTATAAATAAGAAATTGACAAAGCAAGATTAGCTATTTTTAGTGTGCTTTTGTGACAGCTATTATGGCCAGATCTTTTTGTTTTTCTTTGCTAAAAGAGAGAGCTATAAAACATCAAATTGCAACACCAAAGTAGTTTGATTGGAAGTTTTCTTGTCCACCCTTTTATGGATCATGTCAAGGTTGGATTGGAAGAACAATATTCTCAATCTCAAGTGCTTATATTGATTCCTGATCATAAATGTTGTCTAAGCTTGGTAGCATTCTGGGAAAAGATTTGACACTATATTTGCTTCTCAAAAGCTATACAAAGAGGTTGTCTTGGTGTGTAGCAATGTTCCATGAAAGTTTGGTGAGCATAGGCAAATCAAAATCTGTTGCTGGTCTAAAACACACAGTTTAATTGTATCTTTGGGCTTATTCAATTCACAATCAGAGAAAAATGGAAGGAAGATCTTTTTTTCTTTTTTTATAATTATTTTATAAAGAAGTATTTCAACCATGACCAGACAACCGTCCTTTTACGAATTACACGATCAAATTAATTCCAATTACATTTTTTTTCTTCTTCTTTCTAATTTGAGATATTATATGGATCCTATTACTAAATCTAAAGAGTTCGTGAAATTGCATACTCTTGGTTCAATCAAGCCACCGATTCCGAGTATTGCAAGCAAGCCAAGGCTGTTTATGAGCCAATCAATTCCTTAAAATAAAATGGTTAATGGGGGCCGGACTTTCTTAGCAAATTATTGCTTTCTAATTCTCCTCTGCCTTTTTGAATTTTTTCCCCAAATTCAATTTAGAAAAATTATTTTCATTATTATTTAAAAAAAAAAAAAAGCTCTTTGACGTAGAATGGGCATTATTTGTTGTCTAGAATTTGGACATTGACGTGCGTGCATTAACTTTCTGAAGCACCAGTTGCAGTTGGTGCCTTGATGGGAACTCATAAGTTCCCTTAAGAGGAATTGACGGTACATTGGTACGTGGCCATCAAGAACATTTGTTTGGTTGTTTATGCGCAATAAAGGCAACATATGTTTTTGTTGCATCCACTAAAATTTTAAATTATGAAATAAACAAAATGAACAATATTTAAAATAAAGATGATCTATTAATTTTCATAACAAATAATGTTTCCCTCATTCTCATAATAAAAATAGTGTATTCAATAAATTTATTTGGTAAGAGTAATGCTAAATTTTTAAAAAGTTTTTATTAAACTGATAAGTTATTATTGTTTTAGCCAAAAAAGAAGAAGTTATGATTGAAATAATATTATTTTCATATGAACTTACTATTAATATTATTTTAATTATATACTAATCATAATTAAATTATATTTAAAAAATTACAAAAAAAAATTGTGTATTCTTGAACTTTTAGCTTTGAAAAAATTGATTACGGTTGACTAATGTAAACCAAAAATTAAAAATAGTAGAATAAAATGGCGAGCACACAGAGATAAGTAGTAGTAGCAACAGCAGCCGACATATCTAACATTAGTTAATTTAGTAAAAAAGAAAGAAGGGAAAGGATAATAATAGATAAGATAAGACGACTTAGGGATAATAGATAAGATAAGACGACTTAGGCTATTAACTGTTCACTTAGGACTAGGAAATTACAGTGTAGCACTGTTCTTAAAACTGCATACATACAAAGAAAATTATTAGTTTACATTTTACTAGTTACGCAAGATTTATATTATAGACTAAACAAAAGTTTATAGTGTACAATATTCATGCAAATTATTAGATCCTCAACTTCTTTCTTCTTATATATTTAAGAGGCCCTAAAAAATAAAAATGCTTGGACATTGGAAGCAAGGTTGTCAAAATCGGGATCCTATGTAGGATCGTGGAAGGTAGGATCGGATCGTGGATCGTAGGATCGGATTGTGGATCGTAAGATCCTACCTATTTTCAGATTTTAAACAAAAAACGTATTGATAGTGACTTTGTATGTTATATAATCACTTAAAATATGAATCCATCTATTAAAAAAAAAAATTTGCATCATAAAATGTAATTTGTATGCATTACATCGTTCTTATGTCATTCTAACAAAACAAAATATATTTAACTTTTGACATAATGTATCTAAAAAATTCAATACATGTTTAAGTAGCTACTAAGTACCAAAATATTATCTACACATATGGAAAATGTTTTCCAAATTCTAAGTTCCAAATCCAAAATAAGTTAGGCTAGTTAGCATATAAAAACTAGCTAACTACAAATTTATAATATGTAATCCAAAAGAGAATTCTCAATCTAAGTAAACTAGCTAATTACAAATATGAAATCCAAAAAAGAATTCACATTCTAAGGTTCTTCTAATCTAATCACTGTCATTGTCATATCCCATTTCATCATCTAAATATTTTAGCTTTTGTTCTTGAAAAAGTTAAACTTAAGTACTATAGGTTTTTTTGAGATTTTACATTGACATAGGGGTAAATTTGAGACTTCAATTCATTATTGGGCTTTTGATAACCCATTGGGCTTGTGGGTTTAGGTGGATTATCTTACCCAAATGAATCCAACTTTAATAAAAAAAAAAAAAAAAAAAAAATCAATCCAAATGGTAGGATCGGTAAGATCGGTAAGATCCCAAACGATCCTACGATCCTATGCGATCCTACACGATCCTACACATGATCCTACCATTTTTGCGATCCTGCTACGATTTAAAACTTTTTGATGAGGTGGGATCGTAAAATCGTGCGATTTTACGATCTGGATTGCGATTTTGACAACCATGATTGGAAGAGTATATTAGTAATGGGATTTGTTTAGGGGTATGGAGTCTATGGACTCTTATCTGCTGCCTTTTCCTCTGGGATTTCCTGGGACTTCAAAGAGTACAAGAATTTTTTTTTTTTTTTTTTTTTTTTTTTTATAACTTTAAAAGGAGCATTAAAAATCAAATGAACTTCAATCTCTTTGTGTATTTTAATTAACATATTATTGGATTAGGCTGCGCTGTGAGAGACACGTGCCACTCTCAGTTTGGCTTAATTATCATTGACGTAGACCTCTGAAGACAATTTTGTCAATTGCCATCACAAACTAATTACTTGTTCAGTAGCTCCACCTATCCAGCCAATCACTTCTTCAGCTATGCCTATTATTTTTTTAATTCATTGATCAGAAAAGAAGAAACTTACTTACAAAAATCATAATTAAAGGCATAAAACTAAAAAGTGTACATTGATTATATCTACCATAGGAGATTAGATTCCAACATAGCCTAATAGTAGTAATAATAACAACAACAACAACAACAACATAGCCTTAGCGCCTAAGATTGTCATTGTAGGACTCTTGGTGTCCTAGAATGTCTTTCTACATGATTGACATTATTAATCTCTTCAAAAACCTTCACAAAATTGAAAATTTGCAGCATATATAGAGAGAGAAGATGTAAAGGCATGTGACACAGCATGTGATAAGACTAAAGGAAAACGACCTATAGTAGAGTAGTCTAAGCTGTAGGTAGCTTATGCTAGTGGTATTAGTAAAGTTAGTTATTGTTGCAAGTCCACGTGTAAGCATCTGATGAGTCATGATATAATTAGTTACAATGATCCCAAGCTTTACGGCATGGTTATGTATATGTATAGGACTCAATGAATCAATAAGATCAAGAAACTCAGAATTAGTTCATCAAATTTGCTTTTCTTCTTTACTCTCTTCTCTACTCTCTTCTCTGCTTCTTCATATTTTTCATTTCTTTATATTACTTTTCATGGTATCAGAGCCACCATTACTAGCTTCTGCTCCGAGCTTTAGTTCTTCAACAACTCCTTCCACTTCCACTATAACAACTACTCCTACTGATAGGTAGAAATTCTTGAATCAAAGCTGATGAACTTGTGGAAGCTGACGACTTTGCTTACATGCCCATAAACACCTCTAAAAGATTGACGATCCATCTCAAAGACTGACGGGTGCACCTAAAGGTTGTCAATGTAAATAGGAACGATCAAAAGGCATTGACAAACAGGGAAGCTGACAGGATGAAGCTGACGGATTCAACATGACTTGGTCTACACACATAAGTATATAAGGAAATATTTTGCACCCCACGTTTAATCCTAATCAAGAAAAGTCCTATAAGGAAAGAACTTCGCAAAATATGCGACTTAAAGAGGATCTCTCCTACAAGGAAATATCTTCTTAACCAAGGCACAGATGTCAACCCTACACTACTATAAAAACCCAAGACCCTTATAAACTAAGGTTCCCATAATTCACCCCAACTTTGGCACTCTAGAGTTGTGAGAAGTTTTCTAACTTGACCTTGGGAGGGTTTTTGGCCGGCACCACATCGGTACTTTCTGTTAGGTCTTCTCTTTTTGTTGTGCAGGTACTGTCGTGAGCGCGTAAGGACTATGTGGCTCATTGGCGATTTTTTGGCATCATCAGTTGGCGCTGTCTGTGGGAATGCAGGGTGATCAAGAGATAAGCCATATTCATTGCTTCTTGGATAAAAAGGTTGCATGGTACTTACTCGTTCAATGGCAACAACCACTAACAATCAAGGCGACGAATCATGACCCACTGCCCTGGAGAGGCAAGTCTAAACCCTCATAGCAGTAGTGGAAAGCCTCACCAAGTAGAATCATGACCTAGAGGAACAGTTGCGCCAGAAGAATGCAGCAATGGATACCCAAGAGAAAGACCAAGAAGGCACCGGCGTTGAGAGAAGGAACCAAGAAGGGCCGGAAGGAAGCAACGCCCCAAGTAGACCAGAATGACAGGACACGAGCCGGCCATCCGTCACCAAAATGGTTCCACCTCACATAGTCGCCAAGATGCAAATGATGAAGGAGTGGATGGACTTTATGATGAACGTCCTTAGAGGATGGGTGTCTAGCGACCTCGATGACTTGGTCCACCGAACTAATTCGTCATTCACAGTGCCCGTCACTTAATTCCCCTTTCCACCAAAGTTTCGTATGCCGCAGGTGGAAAATTACGATGGATCCAAGGACCCCTTAGATCACTTGGAGTCTTTCAAGACCCTGATGCACCTGTAAGGGGTGCTAGACGAGATGATGTGCAGAGCCTTCCCCACCACGTTGAAGAGACCCGCATTAATCTAGTTCAACAGGCTAACGCCAAACTCCATTGGAACCTTCAAGGAGTTAAGCGTCCAATTTGCCTCACACTTCATCGGGGGACACAGGTACAAGAAGTCCACTGCATGCCTAATGAACATTAAGCAGTGGGAAGACGTTGAGGTCTTACATAACCCGCTTTAACAAGGAGGCTCTTTCGATCGACGAAGTGGATGACAAGATATTCGTGGCAGCATTAACCAATGGGCTACGAAAGGGAAAATTCCTATTTTTCCTATACAAGAACGACCCAAAGACTATGTTAGATGTGCTTTACAGGGAAACCAAGTACAAGAACGTGGAAGACGCACTACTGGCCCGAGAAGAGAAGCCCAAGGGGAAAGAAAAGAAGATATATGACCGGACAGAGGGCAAAAGATGGCTAGGACTGGAGAGTGGCAGGAGAAGAGAAGCTCCAAGCCCCTTGCAAGAAAGTTCTCGAGCTTCATCCTACTGACTGCCCCAATCGACTAAGTTTTAATGCAAATCAAGGACGAAGGAGCCTTGACCTTTCCCGGCAAGCTGAAGGGGGATCCTAATAAGAGGTCTAGAGACAAGTACTATTGCTTCCATCGTGATCACAACCATGACATAGCCGACTGCTACGACCTAAAGTAGCAAATTGAAGCCCTTATCAGGCAAGAAAAGCTGCAGACATTCGTTAGTAAGGAAAAAATGGATCCACCCCAAGAGCAGGCTCTCCGACGAGAAAACGAGCTTCTTAGGCTGCCCATATGAGACATAAGAATGATTATGGGGGGCACAACGGCTGTTGGGTCGTCCAAAAAGGCCCGCAAGACTTACCTGAGGATGGTCCATAATGTCCAGTTGACAAGTTCCATGCTGAAGATGTCACGGATCGACAACCCTGTAATCGAATTCTTGGAAGAAGATGCCTGACATCTTCACCACCCACACGACGATGCACTTGTCGTCAGCATACGAGTAGGAGATTACAACACGCACCGGGTTTTAATTGACAATGGTAGTTCAGTTGACATCCTTTACTACCCATCATTCCAATAGATGAGGATTGATAAAGAGCGACTAGTTCCGACGAACGCTCCGCTCGTGGTTTTGGAGGAATAAGGGTATACCCTCTTGGTGTAGTCACATTATTTGTAACGGTGGGCGACTACCCCCAGCAGATCACTAAAGACGTAACATTCCTTGTGGTCGACTACTCGGCCACCTACAATGCCATCTTGGGACGGCCTACCCTCAATTCATGAAAGGTCGTAACCTCAACTTACCACTTAATGATCAAATTCCCCACCGATTATGGAGTAGGGGAGCTGTGCAGGAATTAGGTAGCCACACGCAAATGCTACATAGTTATGATGGAGATGGATGACCACCTCTAGGCCATGAACATAGAAAAGCACCGAACAATGACAGAGCTTGTTGAAAAGCTTGAAGAGATACTTCTCGACGACCCCAAACTTGATCAAATAACTAGGGTTGGTACGCTAGCTAGTTCGATGATCCGGTAAGCACTTACAACTTTTCTTAAAGATAACCGAGATGTATTCGTTTGGAGCCATAAAGACATGCTAGGAATCGACCTTTCAGTTATGGTGCACAAACTGAATATATTGCCCTCTTTTCCACCCGCCTGTCAGAAGAAGCGAGTGTTCGCCCCCAGAACGGGACCAGGATATAGCAAAAGAAGTCCACAAGCTACAAGAGGCGAACTTCATCAGTGAAGTTTACTGCCCCGACTAGTTGGTAAACTTGGTAATGGTCAAGAAAGCCAACGGAAAATGGAGGATGTGCTTACACTTCACCGACCTAAACAAGGCATGCCCCAAAGATAGCTACCTCCTCTCGTGGGTCGACGTCCTAGTTGACTCTACGGCCCATCACTAATTACTAAGCTTCATGGACACCTTTTCCAGTTATAAACAGATCCCAATGGACGAGTCGAATCAAGAGAAAACTTCATTCGTTACCAGCCAAGGCCTCTTCTATTACAAAGTGATGTCGCTTGGACTTATGAACAAGATATTCGCGAACCAGATCGGGAGGAATGTTTAAGTCTATGTTGATGACATGTCTGTAAAAAACTGAAGGGAGGAGTACCATTTGGTGGATCTTAGGAAAACATTCAACACCCTTCGCTCTTACAACATGAAGCTCAATCCGAGTAAATGTGTGTTTTGGGTGGCGGCGGGAAAGTTCTTAGGATTTATAGTGTCTCAAAGAGGTATCGAGGCCAACCCGGATAAGATTAAGGCCATAGTAGAAATGCACCCCCAAAGAACGTAAAATAAGTACAAAGTTTAAATGGCAAAGTCACCGCCCCGAACTGGTTCGTGTCAAGGGCAACGGATAAGTGTTTACCCTTCTTCCGCATGCTGAAAAAGTCTTTTGATTGGACGGCCGAGTGTCAATAGGCGTTCGAGGATCTAAAGGTCTACCTCTTTTCCCCATCGCTACTGAGTCCTTCACAACCAAGGGAAGAACTATTCCTCTGTTAGGATTAGTGCCCTCAAATCCTATTTTATGATGCTATGTATGATATTAAGTATGACATTATGTATGACATTATATATGACTTAATATTGTGATTAATAAATTTGTTTTATTATTATCTGAAATAATGATAACATGAATATTCGGACATTATCATATAGTCCATGAGATGCATAGTATGTGATTTATGTGAAAAGTCACAGAAGATATAAATCACAAGTTCTTTGTAAATTCAGAGTTATAGTTCGTAGTAGGTGATAAAATTGGACATTTCATCTGCGAAGACTATAACATATCAACTAAGATGATTTGTCTTAATCATGGAAGTGGAGACTTCTAGTTGATATATTGATATGTTTTAAGAGTTAAGACATATTGAACTGGACCGCTGTGAGATTTATTATTCTTCTAATGACTGTCAATTGAATAATAAATCCCACAACTTCTATTTACATAAACTCTTAATCCTGAGAGAATAATAGATCTAATCATAAGGTGTAGGTTGCTTTGATTCCGAGTATTGCAAGCAAGTCAAGGCTGTTTATGAACCAATCAATTCCCTAAAATGAAATGGTTAATGGGGGCCTGGCTTTCTTAGCAAATTATTACTTTCTAATTCTCCACTGCCTTTTTGAATTTTTTCTCCAAATTAAATTTAGAAAAATTATTTTCATTATTAAAAAAAAAAAAAAGAAAAAAAAGAAGAGGAAGCTCTTTAACCGTAGAATGGGCATAATTTGTTGTCTAGAATTTGGACATTGACGTGCGTGGATTAACTTTCTGAAAAAGCAGTTGGTGCCTTCATAACTAAGTTCCCTTAAAGGGAATTGACGGTACATTGTACGTGGCCATCAAGAATATTAGTTTTTTTTTTTTTTTCTTTTACAAAACTGGTACATGACCCATACACAGACAAAATGTGTTGTTGGTGAGTTCCTCACTTCGCCGTTGTTTATGCGCAATAAAGGCAACATATGTTTTTGTTGCATCCATTAAAATTTTGGAGTCTTTTGGGTTAATATTGTAAAATCTGAACTTAATTTGTGTTATAGGTACTGTTTGAACTTAATTGGGAAATTGAGAAAAGAGAAAGAATTTTGGCAATAGTGTTGCCGAAATTCAACAAAAGTAGGAGAGAGAAAGAGAAAAAGTTGGAGAGAGAAAGAAGAGGAATTTTGGCAACGTTGTTACCGAAATTCCTCAGCCCAAATTCCTGCTCGGTCCTGTGTAAAAAAGCAATTGCAGCAATGTCATTGCCGAAATAGGGAAAAAAATGAAATTTTTTTTTTTTTGGTAATTGTGGCAATGGCATTGCCGAAAATGGGGGAAAAAAATTGAATGGAATTATGGCAATGTCATTGCCGAAAATGAGAGGAAAAAAAAAATGTTGTTGCCGAAATCTGGGAAGAAATTTTAAAAAAAGTGTTACGTTCACAATATTTTTATAATACTTTCACAACAAATCACAGGTGATTAGTTATTATTAGTTCAAATTTGATTTTAACACTGAGATTACTTTTTTAATCTAATAATAACAATCTGCCACTTAAAATTTCTTGTAAAAATTGTGTGTACCTATCATTTCTTAAAAAAAATTAATAAATAATAGAATTGTGGCAATGGGATTGCCGAAATAGGTGTAGAAAATTTTCATCGGCAATCCCATTGCCACAATTCTAAAAAAAAGGAAAAAAAAGAAAGAAAGAAAGAATTGTGGCAATGGGATTGCCGAAATTCCCATTGCCACAATTCTTAAAAAAAAAAAAAAGAGAAGAATTGTGGCAACGGGATTGCCGAAATTCCCATTGCCACAATTCTTCTCCTTTTTTTTTTTATTTTTTCCTCACATTTTCGGCAATGCCATTGCCGAAATAGGTGAAAATTTTCTACACCTATTTCGGCAATCCCATTGCCACAATTCTATTATTATTATTTTTTTTAAGAAATGATAGGTACACACAATTTTTACAACAAATTTTAAGTGGCGGGTTGTTATTATTAGATTAAAAAAGTAATTTCAGTGTTAAAATCAAATTTGAACTAATAATAACTAATCACCTGTGATTTGTTATGAAAGTATTATAAAAATATTGTGAACGTAATACTTTTTTTTAAATTTCTTCCCAGATTTCGGCAACAACATTTTTTTTTTCCTCTCATTTTCGGCAATGACATTGCCATAACTCCATTCAATTTTTTTCCCCATTTTCGGCAATGCAATTGCCACAATTACCAAAAAAAAAATTTCTTTTTTTTCCCTATTTCGGCAATGGTATTGCCGCAATTGCTTTTTTACACAGGACCAGGCAAGAATTTGGGCAGAGGAATTTCGGTAACAGCGTTGCCGAAATTCCTCTTCTTTCTCTCTCCAACTTTTTCTCTTTCTCTCTCCTACTTTTGTTGAATTTCGGCAACACTGTTGCCGAAATTCTTTCTCTTTCCTCAATTCCCCAATTAAGTTCAAACAGTACCTATAATGCAAATTAAGTTCAAATTTTGCAATATTAACCCAAAAGACTCAAAATTTTAAATTATGAAATAAACAAAACAAAATGAACAATATTTAAAATAAAGATGATCTATTTATTTTCATAACAAATAATGTTTCTCTCATTCTTATAATAAAAAAAGTGTATTCAATAAATTTATTTGTAAAGAGTAATGCTAAATTTTTAAAAAGTTTTTATTAAAGTGATAAGTTATTATTGTTTTAGCCAAAAAAGAAGAAGTTATGATTGAAATAACATTATTTTCACAAGAACTTACTATTAATATTATTTTTATTATATACCAATCATATTAAATTATATTTAAAAAATTACAAAAAAATTATGTATTCTTGAACTTATAGCTTTGAAAAAATTGATTACGGTTGACTAATGTAAACCAAAAATTAAAAATAGTAGAATAAAATGGCAAGCACACAGAGATAAGTAGTAGTAGCAACAGCAGCCCACACATCTAACATTAGTTAATTTAGTAAAAAAGAAAGAAGGGAAAGGATAATAATAGATAAGATAAGACGACTGAGGCTATTAACTGTTCACTTAGGACTAGGAAATTACAGTGTAGCACTGTTCTTAAAACTGCATACATACAAAGAAAATTATTAGTTTAAATTTTGCTAGTTACATATGATTTATATTACAGACTAAACAAATGTTTATAGTGTACAATATTCATAGATCCTCAACTTCTTTCTTCTTATATATTTAAGAGGCCCTAAAAAATAAAAATGCTTGGACATTGGAAGAGTATATTAGTACCGGGATTTGTTTAGGGGTATGGAGTCCCTGGACTCTTATCTGCTGCCTTTTCCTCGGGGATTTCCTGGGACTTCAAAGAGTACAAGGAATTTTTTTTTTTTTAAAAAAAAAAAAAATTTAAAAGGAGCATTAAAAATCAAATGAACTTCAATCTCTTGGTGTATTTTAATTAACATATTATTGGATTAGGCTGCGCTGTGAGAGACACATGCCTCTCAGTTTGGCTTAATTATCATTGACATAGACCTCTGAAGACAATTTTGTCAATTGCCATCACAAACTAATTACTTGTTCAGTAACTCCACCTATCCAGCCAATCACTACTTCAGCCATGCCTATTATTTTTTTTTAATTCATTTATCAGAAAAGAAGAAACTTACTTACAAAAATCATATTTAAAGGCATAAAACTTAAAAGTGTACATTGATTATATCTACCATAGGAGATTAGATTCCAACATAGCCTTATCGTAATAATAATAATAATAATAATAATAATAATAACAACATAGCCTTAGCGCCTAAGATTGTCATTGTAGGACTCTTGGTGTCCTGGAATGTCTTTCTACATAATTGACATTATTAATCTCCTCAAAAACCTTCACAAAATTGAAAATTTACAGCATATATAGAGAGAGAAGATGTAAAGGCATGTGACACAGCATGTGATAAGGCTGAAGGAAAATGACCGGTAGTAGAGTAGTCCAAACTATAGGTAGCTTATGCTAGTGGTATTAGTAAAGTTAGTTATTGTTGCAAGTCCCCGTGTAAGCATCTAATGAGTCATGATATAATTAGTTACAGTGATCCCAAACTTTACGGAATTGTTTATGTATATGTACTTGACTCAATGAATCAATCAGATCAAGCTCTTTTCTCTGCTTCTTCATATTTTTCATTTCTTTATATTGCTTTTCATGGGATCGGAGCCACCATTAATGGCTTTTGCTCCGAGCTCTAGTTCTTCAACAACACCTTCCACTTCCACTACAACAACTACTCCTACAAATTCTTTAGTGAATCCATCGTTGCTGCTCTTATCTAATATGGCGAGTATGATGACGATGAAGCTGGATTTCACCAACTATATGGTCTGGAAACATCAAATTGTTGTGATTTTTGAAGTTTATGCCATGATAGGCTTTGTTGATGGTTCATGTGTAGCACCTGATCCTTTCTTGAGGGACAATTCTAGAAGCTTTACTAGTGAGCCAAACCCTAAGTATCTCGGTTGGAAGAATCGAGAGCAAGCCTTGTTCACCTTCATCAACTCCACTCTGTCTCTATCAGTCTTAGCCATTACAGTGGGTCAAAAGGCTACGAAGGGATTCTAGAATGTGCTTGAGAAAAGGTTTGCTTCTATATCTCGATCTCATGTTTTAATGCTGAGAAATGAATTGTTGAGTATTAAGAAAGGTTCTAAAAGCATTGATAATTTCTTTCAAAGAATCAAAGAAGTTAGGGATAAATTGAGTTCTGTTGTTTTATACACCTAGATTTAGAAGCTTTGCCTTAAGAATATGGCGCATTTTGTTCAGCAATAAGAACTAGGAATGATGTGTTTACCATAGAAGAGTTAAATACTTTGTTAAATGCTGAAGAGAGAGCTATTAAGAAGAAATTTGTGTCTCGGAATACTTCTATGGCTACGATTCTTCAAAGTGGGTTTAATTAGTACAATAATAGAGGTAGAGGCAAGAATGGTAATCAAAGGGGTCGTGGCAGAGGTTTTAACAATTTTGGCCCTAATTTTGGTTTCAACAATGGTCAAACATATGTAAATACCAATTTTGGTTTCAATCCTGGTCAATCCTTTGGGACTGCCAATACTACTTCTTAATTTCCTAGTTTTCAATCACATTCTCAGTTCAAGAATGGTGGTTTTCAATCCTCTAGGACTGGTTCTGGTTTTCACTTAAATCAGGTTCAAGGTCAATCTCAGAATTCAAGACCTACTTGTCAAATTTGTGGCAAGAATGGTCACACTGCCTTGGACTACTATCATTGCGTGAATTTTGCCTATCAAGGCAGACATGCTCCAGCTAACTAGCATCTATGGCAGCTAGTTCTATGGCAGCATCTGCAATTGCTAATTCTGCTTCAACATCTACCTCTACTTGGCTCACTGATACAGGATGTTTGTTTCTAAAAAAAAAAAAGATACAGGATGTTCAGATCATGTGACTCCAAATTTATCTCAGCTTTCTTTACACTCTTAGGCCACTACAAGGAATGAATCTGTTACTGTTGGCAATAGGCAAGAATTGCCTGTGACTCATATTGGAAATGGTAAGCTTCTTACACCTTCTCATCAATTTCATTTAGGCAATATCCTTAGGGTACCAGATTTGGCTTCCAATTTGCTATCTGTCCATAAACTTTGCTTACAAAACAATGCTTATTGCTATTTTAATGCTACTCAGTTCTTAATTGTGGACTTACCTACGGGGAAGATTCTCTATCAAGGCCAGA
Source organism: Quercus berberidifolia (assembly GCA_028535905.1). Classification (NCBI taxonomy): domain Eukaryota; kingdom Viridiplantae; phylum Streptophyta; class Magnoliopsida; order Fagales; family Fagaceae; genus Quercus; species Quercus berberidifolia. The sequence continues at coordinate 24,974,391 of JAPQVW010000008.1, forward strand.
GTAAGGATGGTGTCTATCCAATCCCTCTTTCCTCTCAACTATCTGCTGATCCTACTCTTCCTTCATCCTTTACCTTCCAATCCTTTGTCAATACTACAATCTCTCCTTAAGCACTGCTATGGCATCAAAGACTTGGACATCCTTGCTCCATGCTCCTTCATTCTACCTTGTCTTTTTTCAATAATATTGTCAAAATTTCTGTTAATGATGACATTTGTTCACAGTGTACATATTCTATAAGTGCTAAGATGCACAAGTTTCCTTTTCCAAAGCATGTTATGTCAAGTACTTTTTCTTTATAGTTGGTTCACAATGATGTTTGGGGCCTTGCTCTGGTTACTTCTGTACTTGGCTATAGATTTTATGTCATTTTTGTTGATGATTTTACTAGGTTTACCTGATTATTTCTTCTTAAGCATAAATCTAAAGTGTTTATTGTTTTTCTGCACTTTAAATCTCTTGTAGAAAATTAGTTTGGGTCTACAATCAAGACCCTTAAAACTAATGGTGGGAGTGAGTGTACTAGTAACCATTTCAAGTCTTTTTGCTTGGATAATGGTATTCAACACCAATTGTCCTGTCCTTACACCCCTTAACAGAACGGGGTAGCAGAGAGAAAACACAAACAAATTGTTGAGAGTGGTTTGTCTATGCTTCACCAGTCTAAGCTTCCCTCTTCTTTTTGGTGTTATGCTTTTAGTACTACAACATATCTAGTTAATAGGCTTCCTTCCTCTGTTCTTGGTTTCAAATCACCCTGGGAAAGGTTGTTTCATACTACTCCTTCATTACAAGGTTTAAAAACATTTGGCTGTGCTTGTTTTCCTCTACTTAAACCCTATACTGACAACAAGCTTCAACCAAAGTCTATTCAGTGTATTTTCCTAGGGTATCCACCTTTGTCCAAAGATTATATATGTTTTGACCCTTAATCTCAGAAAGTGTATATCACTGCACATGTCATCTTTCATAAGTCAGTGTTTCCTACTCTTCCTACACCTTTATCCACTCCTTCCTACCTTACTGGTTCTAACAGCCCCTCTTTTGGCCTTTAGTTATCTACTCTTTTACCCAATTCTTTTGATATTTCTTTATCTATCATTTCTGATGTTATTCCCTCCTTTATTACTCCTTCATTTCCTACCTCTAGGTCTAATACAGCTCCCAATGTCTCTACTGATCTTTCTTCTTCTTCTATTGGTTCTGATGTTGTACCTCCTTCCTCATCTACTCTTGTCCCTTCTTCTAGTGTTGTTCCATCCCAATTTGCCACTCTTAAGTCCTCCTCCAATCTTGTTCTTCAGTTTGGTCCCTCTTCTCATCCTAATACTCATCCTATGCTTACCGGATCCAAACATGGCATATTCAAGCCCAAAGCTTTTGCCATAGTAAGGGATTACTTTTAGGTAGAACCACCAAATTTTAATGTTGCTTCTCAGTTTCCCCATTGGATTAAAGCTATAGATTTTGAATTTCATTCTCTTCAGAAGCAACACACTTGGTCTTTTGTCCCTCTTCCATTTGGTAAGAATGTGGTTCACTGTAAATGGGTGTATAAGATTAAGAGAGGGAATGATGGGGTTGTAGTTAGATACAAAGCCCGATTGGTTGTTAAAGGGTTTTTGCAACAATATGGTTTGGATTATGGAGAGACCTTTTTTTCAAAGCAGCAAATGTGAGGATCATTTTAACCTTGGCTATGCAAAATCATTGGTCTTTGAATCGATTGGATGTGTCCAATGCATTTCTTCATGGCATTTTGCAAGAGGAAGTTTTCATGTCTCAGCCTCTAGGCTATATTGATGCTACTCATCCTGATCATGTGTGCCTTCTTCATAAAGCCATTTATGGCCTTAAACAAGCACCAAGGGCCTGGTTTGACAGTTTTACCTCTGAGCTCTTTCTCATTGGCTTTCAAGCCTCTTCTATTGATTGCAACTTGTTTACTCTCCGTCATAATACCTTTGTGGTTTATCTTCTTTTATATGTTGATGATATCATCATCACTGGGAATAGTCCTTCTTTTATTGCTCACATTGTTTCCAGACTTGGGGCTGATTTTGACTTGAAGGATCTTGGCCCTCTGAAACACTTTCTTGGTCTTCAGATTGAGTACACCTCTCAAGGACTTTTTGTGCATCAGTCTAAATATGCTTTAGACTTGCTTACTAAGTTCAATATGTTGGACTGCAAACCTTGTCTCACTCCTTGTTCCCCTACAGTGCATGTTAGCTCTCAAGTCAGTCCCTTACTTCCAGATCCTGCTGTCTATTGGAGTATGGTTAGGGCTTTGCAATACTTGACATTCACTAGACTTGATTTGTCATGTTCAATTCAACAAGTTTGTCAATTTATGACTCAACCTACTCAACATCATTTGATGGCAGCCAAAAGAATCCTAGATATCTCAAGGGTACCTTGCATCATGAAGTTCATTTTCAGCCTGGTCATTTAGCTTTTTCTGCCTATTGTGATGCAGACTAGGCTAGTGATCCTCTTGATTGTAGGTCCATTACAACATGGTGGTGTTTCTAGGGAATTCTCCTATTACTTGGTCTGCCAAGAAGCAACCGATTGTGGCTAGGTCTTCTACTGAGGCTAAATATAGAGCCTTGGCTTCTACAGCTGTTGAATTATGTTGGATAAGGATGATTCTTAAGAACTTGGGAGTATACTTATCTCTACCTCCTATGCTCTGGTGTGATAATGTTTCTACATTAGCCTTAGCCTCTAGTCCTATTTTTCTTGCTAGAACCAAGCATATTGAAGTAGACTATAACTATATCAACGAGAAGGTTCTCAATAAAGACTTGTAGATCAACTTCATTTCCACACACGATCAATTGGCTGATATTTTCACACAAGCTTTGTCTTCTCCTTAGTTTCTAGATCTTGCATACAAACTGATGGGTCTTCCTCCCCTCAGGGATGTAGAGGCATGTGACACATCATGTTATAAGGCTGAAGGAAAACAACCTGTAGTAGAGTAGTCACTGTAGTAAAGTAGTCTAAGCTGTAGGTAGCTTATGCTAGTGGTATTAGTAAAGTTAGTTATTGTAGCAAGTCCACGTGTAAGCATCTGATGAGTCATGATATAATTAGTTACAGTGATCCCAAACTTTACGGAATTGGTTATGTATACGTATTGGACTCAATGAATCAATCAAATCAAGAAACTCAGAATTAGTTCATCAAATTTGCTTTTCTTCTTTGCTATCTTCTCTGCTTCTTCATATTTTTCATAAAAAATTGCTTTTCAGAAGAGAGATGGCTATGAACAAAATGGAAGGGACAAAGATGGTGGTGAGAAAGCTGAACCCAAGTGGGGAGGTGGGCTACTGTGGCAGCCAAAATCTGCACCAACCCCACAGCCCAACAATAAGGTATCTTGCTGCTTCCAGAAGAAGGGCAAGGGTAACCCACCACACCACCATGACCATGGTTCAAGAAGACTAGAAGAGAAAGGAACATAGAGGCATATGTGGTTAGTAACCATAAATAAAGAGTAATGCTAGGGAGTTGTGAGTGGTGGAGGTTGGCTATGTGGGGATACATCTCCACCACTCACAACTCGCTATATAGCGAGTTGTGGCACAAACTTGTGCATTTTTATGTATCCATAGACCATAGTATTAATCATAAATAAATGTATGTAGAATTTTTGCAGTGTACTTCTTTCTCTTTTCTCTTTTTAGTGTACTTTGTTATTCTTTGTGATTTCTCTGCTTTTTAAATAGGAAATGAATATGCAAGATTAACTATTTTTTGTGCTTTTGTGATATTTATTATGGCAAGATCTTTTTTTTTTTTTTGGCTAAAAGAGAGTTATAATTACAACACCAAAGTAGTTTGATCGAAGTTTTGTTGTCCACCCTTTTATGGGTCTAGCTATCAAGGTTGGATTGGAAGAACAACATTCTCAATTCTCAATTGCTTCTATTGATTCCTGATCAAATGGTTGTCTAAGCTTGTGATGTACTCCTCTATATATGTTGCTGAATTAAATTCTGGTGCAAAGTAAGCTTATGTAACCAGCAAGAAGAATGAAGCTGCCACTATATTTAATTTTGAGCACTGTATGTTCTACAGAGTTACTATATAATTTGGAGATTGCTTAGTCTATGGTTATGCTCTCACTATGGAATAGCAGTAGCTCAAAAGAGGACTATCTGGAATTTAGCATGCCTTGATAGATAGTAATACTAGCATACTGATGGTAATGCAGCTAATGTTTACTGTAAATAGCTAGTTGGTAGAAAAATTAAGGATCATTTGTGTGATTGGATGAGTTTTGCTGACTGTTTATTTGTTGAAAGTTCCATAGGAGAAGAGGAATTTTTTTTTTTTGGAGATCACAAAGACATCACTATATAAGAGCACTCACAGCAATGGTGCTATATAGGTATAATGCTATTTTTTAGCTCCTCAATACCCAAAAACCATTACGCAGCAGTGGAGTTAAATCTAAAAGATTTAGCTCCTCAGCTACAGTGCACATCTATCTTTAGATGTGCACTGTAGCTCAAAAAAAAAAAAAAAAAAAAAAATTTATTACACTTCTCTCTCCTCTCTAATTAAAATATTCCTATCCTTCTCTCTCTCTCTCTCTCTCTCTCTCTCTCTCTCTCTCTCTCTCTCTCTCTCTCTCTCTCTCCGGCTTCTCTTCCTTCTTCTTTCTTCCTCAAATTTTTTTTTCTCTCCAACTCGTTGGTCATTTTTTTTTCTCTCTAGCTCGCTGGCCTCCCTCATCCCTCAGCTCGTCGGTCATTTTTTTTTCTCTCTAGCTCTTAGCTCGCTGGTCAATTTTTTTTCCTCTCTAGCTCGTCGGCCTCCCTCATCTCCCTCATCCCTCAGCTCGCCGGCCAGCTCCCTCACCGATGATCTGTTCCACCGACCTAGCTCGTCGACCCACGCCAAGCCCCATCGCCGATCTCCCCAAGCCCCATCGCCCAGTCCGCGCCCCTCCGCCGGCCTCAACGTCACCAGCCCAAGCCCCAAGCCGCCGATCCACGCCTCCGCCCAATCCTCCGATCAGACCCACGCTGCCCAGTCCTCCCCACTCCACCGATCAATGCCTCTGCCCAGTCCTCCGATCAAACCCACACCATTCTCTTTGCTGTGATTGAGTTTGTTTGTTTGTTTTTGTTTTTTTAATGTATTTTCATGTGGTAATGATGTTTGATTTTTTTTTTTTTTTCCTTTTGTGGGTTTGATGGCTGTGGTGGTGGCGATGGTGGTTGTTGTGGCTATGGTTTGGTGGTACGGTGTTTGGGGTTTTTTTTTTTTTTTTTTTTTTTTTTTTTTTTTTTTGTGGGTTTGGTTGTGTCTGCTGGTGGTGGTGGTTGTGGGTGTGGCTGATGGTAGAGGTGGTTGTGGATGGTGCTGGATTGTTTTTTTGGGTAGTGGGATATATTATTTTATTGTAGATGGTATATTATTTTATTGTAGGGATATATTATTTTATTGTGTTGATAGCTAAAATAGATCCACTGTTGTAGTATATGTGTAGGTATAATAAATAAAGTAATTTTTGGTGGAGTTAAAAAACTAAATTTTTAGCTCTACTACTGTGGATGCTCTAAGTGTAGTGTAGATTCGAGTTTGGTGTCAAAAGTAGTAGAGGCTACTTGTATTGTTCTCTTTTCAGGTAGTAGTTCCTGTAGAGGTGCCTGTCTATAGTTTGTTGGACTCAGTGGTTAGTACCATATATATTGCTTTTTCAGTCTCTGTCCACTACATTTGGAATTTTTATATATTTAAATGACAGTATTTTTAGTTATCTATATTGTTCTTTTTATTCTTTATGGTTTCTCTCTGCCTTTTAAATAGGAAAATGATAAAGTAAGATTAACTAATTTTAGTTTGCATTTGTGACATTTATTATGGCAAGATCTTTTATTTTATTTTATTTTATTTATTTGGTGCTAAAAAGAGAAAGAGTTTAAAACATCAAATTACGACACCAAAGTAGGTACTGCTAATTGCCCACTTTACCAGAGAAAATGATTGAAGCTTCCTTGTCCGCCCTTTTATGGATCTAGTCAAGGTTGGACTGGAAGAACAAGATTCTCAACCTGAATTGGTTCTATTGATTCCATCTCAAATAGTTTTTTTTTTTTTTTCATAGGATGATTCCTTATCAAATAGTTGTCTAAGCCTGGTTCTATCCAATTCTTTTACAAATTACAATATCAAATTAATTCTAATTACTTTTTTTTTTTTTTAATTTCTCATTTGAGTTATTATTATGGATCTTTTTACTGAATCTAATGAGTTCATGAAATTGCATACACTTGGTTCGATCAAGTTACTGATGCTGAGTATTGAAAACAAGCCAAGGTTGTATGAGCCAATCAATTGTTTAAAATGAAATTATTCATGGTGACATCCGTAAATACTTTGTGGGGTCAGAGAATTTATGACTCCGGCCCACTTTACATTAGGGCCCAAGACCCGAGCCAAGGAGAGGCATTGCCGAGGACATACAGTGAAAATCCAAATGGCTTAGGGATATAGTCGAGGACGATTTTGTTCTCGGCATCTCAGAGCGCTCCTAAAAGAAAGGGCGAGCACAGTATAGGAGCAGCCCAAGTAAAAGGCTGTCAATACTGTAATTAAGTACTCTGCATCTGACAAGTCCATACTCTTCAGCTTTTACAACCACCCCCAACTATTTTGAGTATAGGCTGAAAAGATAAGTACCAACCCTAAAAAGTGAAACCTACACGTGGACACATAAGAGAGAGGAAAGACTAGTATAAAAGAAGGGGGAAGCAGTCACGAAGAGGGGGGGACAGATCGTCTCCCAGACCATTGAGTCCTAAAAAAGGAGAATAATAAGAACATGAAACTCCTCGGACAAGGTCTAAGGACCGGAGCCACTCAGGTCGTGTTGGAAAATAGTCTTGTTAGATATGCCAGGTTCACCCTCGTGCAAATTACTACAAAAACCATGACTAACCACCGTCTAGTGACCAAGGCCCAGCCTTTCAGCCCACTCTCTTTAAATTTATTGTTTGGACCTTTAACGACCGAACCCAACACCAGTTTGAGATCGTTACAAATTGAGTACTTACACGGTTATATGCTAATAATTGAGTACCCGTTTGGATTGGGCTGAAAGTTGCGTTGCGTTTGTGAATTCACGTTTCATTCTTTTTTTTTTTTTTTTTTTTTCTGCACTTGTTTCCGCTTTTAGAGACAAAATTCACTGTTCATGAACAGTAAATATACTGTTCATATACTGTAGCAATAGTGCTATACTGTTCACGCAGAACCGAAAACTACTTTATTAAAAAAATATATTAAAAATGGGTCCCATAGTACTATTCACACATTTAAAAATTAATTTACTACAGTATTTTCAGTTTCAGCAGAAATAAGTTCAATCCAAACAGACCTTGAGTATTATGAAAAATTATGTATTTTTTAATTTATCTATTTTGAAATCAACATAGTAGCATGTTAATACAAAGGAAAATGCTAGATTTACAAAAAAAAATTTACAAATTGTTAATGCGGTAAGTGGCTATTATATTTTATTTTTTGAGTGGTTATTAGTAAGTGAAAAAATGATATCAATTGTGGGTTCAAATAATAATTAATAAAAAGTTACCACAATTAACATTAATAAAAGTGTCATAAGGTTGATTAATGTAAACCAAAAAGAAATAAAAAGCCAAGCATAGGCAGATACAAACCAGCAGCCCAGATCTAACATTAATATACTTAAAAAACGAAAGAAAGAACAAGATGCTCACCAGATAGAGCAACAGAGGATTGAAGACTTCAGTTAGCAAATAACAATCCATAAATAGAAAATGTCTTTGCACACTCAAAGCTTATCTGCAAATAATAAAGCAAGCTCAGATTATATAAATTGCAATTAATTAAATAATTCAGCAAATTTAGACCCTACAAATTGCAATCCAAAGTTATGAAGATAAAAAACTTAAACAGCAATAAACCTCAGGTCCCTAAGACATTTTATCAAGCTGGTAGCAGCTTCAGAACTCAGCAAACACAAACACTAAAGTCAATGCAAGTTACAACCTCAGCAATTCACAAACACTAAGCTCTGGACAATTGATATTTTGAAAAACAATATTGATACCAACAGAAATCTTCCCTGTCTTCACTCTGCACTCTTTGACTTCAAATTAGAGTGCACTAGCTTGTGACTTTTACTGGTCACAACATACCACTCAGCAAATAGTAGGGTCCAAAGACTTTGAACCAGTTCAACAAACATCAACTGTAATCCAATATTGCCATTTTCACTTAAGAAAGCAAAAACCTAATGATCAGTTTGGATTGAGGGGGAGGGAGGGGGAGTAGAGTAGAGTAAAGTAGAATTGGCCAAAAATTAACATATTTTCAGCCAACTCAACTCAACTCTACTCTCCTTTACTCTTCCTCCCTCCCTCTTCAATCCAAACGGGCCCTAAATATTCTCAACAATGCTCAAATGGGGTTTTTTCTCTAGTCATATCTGATGCACTTTATATGACACTAGAAACATCAAAGGGACTTGAAAGAGAAACAAATAGATAGAAAGTGGAAACTACTATTAATTTTTTTTTTTTTAAAAAAACCTCAAATTCTGTCAAATTCCGAATAAACTAATTTTCTGAAGATATAAGTCTCATATATTTTTATATCATTCTAGGACAAAAAATCTTGACCAAATTAGATATTTAGACCATAATTTGGAAATCAACCAGATCTTTAGATAGAATTTCCAGAAAAGATTGATGCAAACATTAATGTAAAAAAAAAAAAAAAAAAAAATCAATCTGAAGGCAAAAATGAAAGAAAATGAAAGCTGAGATAGATTCATGCCAACGATCCATGATTTAAGATTTTGGAGTTTTTGTTCATTTTTCAAAGTCTCAAACCAAAAAAAAAATTCTCAAGATTTAACATACTAAAAAACAACAAGGTACTGACCAAATAGGATCCTGGCCATAACTCGTCAATTAGCAAATAGCAGATTTTCAATGTCACCCTCCTGTTAAAATCCACATAGGCAAATAAGCATCTATAATAGAAGAACTTTACACCCACAAAAGCTTATCTACAAATAGTAAAGAGAGCTTGAATATCATCATTTGCAACCACTCAAATAATTCAGCAAAATTTACAAATTGCACCTCCAAATCCTCACATTTGGGGAAGCAATAAAATGCAGGTCCACATGGACATTTTATCAAACATATAGCATGCCACAAACTCAGAGCAAACACACACTAAAGTCAATGTCCATTACAAACTCAACATCACACAAACACTGACCTTTGGGAAAAAAGATTAAATCTTTGACAGACAATCATTCCAAACAACCTTTCCTTTCTTTTCTGGAAATAAATTGTAGTTCCTCAACTTCTTTCTTCTTATATATTTAAGCAGCCCAAACAATGCTTGGACATTGTAAGGTTATATAGTACTGGGCTTTGTTTAGGGGTATGGACTCTTCTGCTGCTTTTCCCTCTGGGATTTCCTATGAATTCAAAGGGTACAAGATTTAAAAAAAAAAAAAAAAAAACTTTAAAGGGTCCATTAAAAATCAAATGAAGTTAATAAACTCCAATCTCTTACGTATTAGTACAAATTTAGAAGTAACACACACACACACACATATACATATATATATATATATATATTATTGGATTATGCTGCGATGTGAGAGACATGTGCCACGCTCAATTTGGCTAGTTGTCATTGACATCGACTTCTAAATACCCTTGGAATAAAAGTAGATTAAAAAAAGACAGTAATTTTAATTCCTAAATCTCTTCAGCTATTATTAAACAAAGATAAATATTTTCTCACTGATCAGCAAAGCAGAGAATTACCTACAAAAATCATAATTAAAAGTGTAGAAAGACATATCTACCATAGGAGGTTAGATTCCAGCTCAGCCTTGGAGCCCAAGAATGTCACAGTTCCCAAGAGTGTCTTTCTACTTAACATTATTAATCTCTTCAAAAACCTTCACAATTTGGAGTTCAAAAATTGAAAGGAAATTTAGAGAGAAAAGAGAGATGGCAACTAACAAGATGGAAAAGGCAAAGATGGTGAGCTCAGACGAAGAGGAGGGCTGCTGTGGCTGCACCAAAATAGAGCCAAAGAAGGTGGTGGACTCTAGCCCAAGTGAAGAGCAGCTCAGCTCCAACAAACAGAAAAATGGAAGTGTTTTCCCGGCAAAGAAAAAGTCAGTGCTGGTACAGATATTGAAATCTGTGGTACCCAAATCTGTACCAACCCCAAAGTCCAACAATAAGGTCGATTGCTGCAGGCTAAATTAGCCACACCCACCACACCACCATGACCATGGTTCAAGAAGATAAAGGTGCACAGAGGCTTATGTGGTTTAGTAACCACAAATAATGGGTCATGTTGTATTTTTAGTTATATGCGGAGTCTGCAGTGTACTTTTTAAGCTTTGTGATTTCTATGCCTTTTAAATGGGAAATTGATAAAGCAAGATTAGCTATTTTTAGTGTGCTTTTGTGACATCTATTATGGCCAGATTTTTTGTTTTTCTTTGCTAAAAGAGAGAGCTATAAAACATCAAATTGCAACACCAAAGTAATTTGATTGAAAGTTTTCTTGTCCACCCTTTTATGGATCATGTGGAAGAACAATATTCTCAACTTGGTAGCATTCTAGGAAAGATTTGACACTATATTTGCTTCTCAAATGCTATACAAAGAGGTTGTCTTGGTTTGGTAGCAATGTTCCATGAAAGTTTGGTGAGCATAGCCAAATCAAAGTCTGTTGCTGGTCTAAAACAAACACTTTCACTTTATCTTTGGCCTCATTCAATTCACAATCAGAGAAAAATGGAAGCAAGGTCTTTTCAACCATTCTTTTACTAATTAAAGATCAAATTAATTCCATTTACTTTTTTTTACTTTCTAATTTGAGATATTATATGGATCCTATTACTAAATCTAACGAGTTAGTGAAATTTAGTGAAATTTAGTGAAATTGCATACACTTGTTTCAATCAAGCCACCAAATTCGAGTATTGCAAACAAGCTAGGGCTGTTTATGAACCAATCAATTCCTTAAAATGAAATGATTCCTGGGGGCCTGTCTTTATTAGCAAATACGGAGTAATTACTTTCTAATTCTCCTCTGCCTTTTTTGAATTATTTTTTCCCCAAATTCAATTTAGAAAAGTGATTTTCAAAGAAAAAAAAAAAAGCTCTGACCGTAGAATCTACATGTTTTATTTTCTATCAATTAAAACTTTATGTCATAATTTGTAAGTTTCATAAAAAAAGAAAAGAAAAAAAAAAGGTATAATTTGTTATCTAGAATTTGGACATTGACGTTCAAGGACTAAAACTTTCTGAAATAGCAGCTGGTGCCTTGATGGGAAGCGAGTTCCCTCAAAAGAGTTGACGGGACATTGATACGTGGCCATCACGAATATTTGTTTGATTGTTTGTGCTAAATAACAACTTGTCGTTAACTTGTGTTATGCACGAGACACTATTTATCTGTGTGGTAAATTAAAATAATTTTATGAAATTTTAAATTGATTAAAAAATTATATTATTGCATTATTTACTCTTATGTGACTTCAATTTGTGTTACAATTTAATGAAGAAATCATTGCTTGAATGTGCAATGGTTTACAAAAAATTTGTCAAACAATTTCAGATTATGCAAAAAAATAACTCAAAAATTTAGCTATCAAAACTTTTGAAAGACAAAAAAATATTAAAAAATCAGATGATTTACTATTTAGATATTATTAAAACAAAACAAAATATATATGACTAAATAATAGAGAAATATAAAAGAAAGATGAGTTACATTCAAAAGATAATTTCAATTATTGCAAGCTTTTTTATTTTGTAAAAAAGGGCTAAAGGGAGTTTGGTGGTTCATGTACGAAAATTACTTTTTTAAAAATACATGAAAGACCACAATATTTACAAATTTAATATATTTATTTATATTTAAATAATTATTAAATTAATTAAGATGTCGTCATGATTCAACCTCAAAAATCTTGAACCTCTCCCTTTTACGGTTCAATAAATGGTCCGGATCTAAAAACCTTGTTAATAGCTACTGATTTTAGCATAGAAAAAGACGATGTGAAGGAATAAAAATTGATTACCTTTTGTATCTATCCAAAAAGTGGATAAAGTAGTAGAGGAAAATGTTGTATATATATCTAAAAATTTGCTCAAGTAATACATAGAAGAAAAGTTGATAAAAAAATTAAAGGTGGTATTTCTATGTAAATTTTTATATATATATATATATATATTTATATATTTTTTTTTGTGACACTTCAACATTAAAACAAAAATAAAAAAGGGAAAAATTTATGACATGCACTTCAACGTTTCTAATCTTAGGATTGGAACAATAAGTAAGTTTTCATATTTATCTCAAAATTAGAGTTTAAGTTGGATTTGTTAGAAAGATAGAGTTTCACTCCCTGTTAAGTTTGGATTAAACAAAAATAATTTTGTTTAAAAAAGATGATGAGTTTGAGTTTAAGTTGGACTTATTAGAGAGGTAGAATTTCACTCTTTATTAAGTTTAGATTAAACAAAAATAATTTTATTTAAATATTGTGCTGATGTAGAAAATTGTGAAAGTTTCAAAAGTTTCAGTTTTATATATATATATATATATATATATATATATATATATATATATATATATATAGATAAGAGAAGTGCTACATCTACAAGATTTTCACAACAAATCATAGGAGGTTAGCTGTTATTGGTTCAAATTTGAACTTATCACTTAGATTACTTTTTTACCCTAATAATAGCAACCAGTAGCAACCTGCCACTTAGGATTTGTTGTGAAATAAACAAAATGAAGGCAATATATATTTTTGTTGCATCCATTAAAATCTTAAATTATGAAATAATCAAAATGAACAATATTTAAAATAAATATGAACTATCAAGTTTCATAACAAATAATGTTTCTCTCATTCTTATATGAGTTGTAGCTTTGTATAGTGGGCATTTTTGTATTTGTTGGGCTTTTATCTCTCCTGTTGTACTACGGCATGTGGGTTTGAGGTAAAAGAGTTGCGGCTGGCCTAAATGAAATACACTTCAGGCCAGTTTGTACACAAGTCAAGCCGTCCCAATATAGATGCACTCTAGTAGAAGCGTTGAGTGTATAGTATGCCCACAGTAGGAACAATTATTACAGATGTTATTGTAGGAATATAGTATGGTAGAACAACTATAATACTAAACAAATAATGTTAACACCGAAATAAAGGAAAGTGGCCTAATAAAGTTATGGCAGAATAATATAATAGTGATAATAAAGCAACAAGCATAAAAGAAAAAGGTGTTTGCCCGAAGAGTAGGCTTAGTTTCTTAGCAAATACAAGTCCAAGAAGGGAACCAATCCCCAATATAAGTAACCTCAAAGAAGCCTTCTGCCATAGACGTTATGCACTTTGGAAAAAATGGTCTAAATGGTTTAAGTTTCAATCCTCAATATCTCAGAGAGTGGGTCTATCAAGAGGGAGAGAAAAAAGGCAGTCTATTGATGCATGTCTTTATCTCTACGACACATGTCTCTATGATTTTTGTATATTCTTTTCTTTTCTCATTTTTCTTTCTTGTTCTACCTTTTCTTCTTTCTTTCCTTCCGTCCCTTGTCCCCCCCCCCCCCCCCTTTATTGTTCACAGCTACCACTTTTTATACTATCTATCATGGTGAGATTTACCATTTTTACCTTTCAACTGCTTTTGACTTCTTATAAGTCTCCTTCCAAGACTGCCCACTAGTTTGCCGGCTACTCAGCCACTACCATGGCTCTGAATTTGTTGGTTGCACCACTCCCCATTCCTAGACAAAATTGCTTGTCTTGTTTCTTATCTCTCTCTATTTTTTCACTACCCTCATCTGGATAAGGAGTAAGCCTCTTCATCAACTACCTCTATGGCATGCATCAAGTGGTCCCAGCCTATACTTACTTCTTTTAGGTGAGATGTCATCCCAGTAGAAAATTTCTCCTAAAGAAGTTTGGGTGGAAACCCTAATATAGAACCCCCCTCTTTCTCCCCACCGCCAGACCACAGTCTCTGAATACCTTGACTCGTGGTCCACCTCCCATGTATTGGCTAAGTACAAGTAGGTGGTGCCTTGGCTCTTTGTGCATACTCCACTCTGTCTAAATTTGTTTATTTCTGGCCTTCACACCATTTCTGCAACTTTCTTGTTTGTTGAAGGATGCATGGGCTTTTGGGCTCATGTTTCTTGCCTTTTATCTCTTCTTGGATTGGGCGTTACTTGGGGCAAGAGCCCTCATCTTCTTGCCAAGTCCATATTTTTCTTCCTTGCATTTGTGGACCTCTCGACTATTGATCCAGCCATAATCGTGCCTACTATAACTTTACTCCCCCCCCCCCCCCCCCCCATTTACTTCAAGTTACCCCGTGAACTTGTGGGCTGACGTTCCTATTGTGCCAGCTCACTTCTTTGTCAATCTTTTACTCAGGGCTTCGTAGATCTACTTTTCACATCTTTACTTCTTTTGGGCTTTGTTGGCCAACATTTCTGCTGTGCCAGTCCATTTCATTATTTCATTTCTTGGGCTTCCTTAGCCTGTTTACTTTCTCTTTACCATTTTTACTCCTATGGGCTTTTTGTTAGATCCTTTGGGCTTCTTCGGCTCAATTACCACATCTTTACCTCTTATTACTTCTTGGGCTTATTGGCCTTTGGGCCAACCCATTGAGTTTACTAATTCACATCTCGAGCTTCCCTGACCCATTTACCTCTTCTTTACCTCTTTTTTTAATTGTTGTGGGCTTGCCAGCCATCAATCCTGCCATTTCAGCCTACTTGACTTGTTTCCTTATTCCTTTACTATTTTACCTTTCTCACCATTGTAGTTGTATTTTGGTTATGTAATATATTATAAACCCGGTTTAATTAAAACACTATCGTTATTTTTGTGTGTGTTCTAATAAGTATTACTGCTTACTCAAAAAAAAAAAAAAAAAAAATACACACATGGAAAATTATTAGTTTACATTTTGCTGTTCATATAAGATTTATATGGTAAAATAAACAAACGTGAATATTTATACAAGGTTCATGCAAATACGTTATACACTGTTCATGCAAATGATTACATCTTCAAATTCTTTCTTCTTATAAATTTAAGTGGCCCTAAAAATACTCGGATATTGGAAGGGTATATTAGTACTGGTGTTTGTTTTAGTGGTAAGGTATGGACTCTTATCTGCTGCCATTTCCTCTGGGATTTCCTGGGACTTCAAAGAGTACAAGATTTATTTATTTATTTATTTTTCTTTTTTACTTTAAAAGGTGCATCGAACGAACTCCAATCTTTCTTGTATTAATTAACATATTATTGGATTAGGCTGCGCTGTGAGAGACACCTGCCACGTTCAATTCGGCTAGCTATCACTGACATCGACTTCTAAAGACAATTTTGTCAAATTTCATCATTAGCTAATTACCAGTTCAGCTATTATTAAATTTAAAAAAAGATTTTTTTTTTTTTTTTTTTTTTACGCTGATCAGAAAAGGCATAAAACTTAAAAAGTGTACAAAGATATATCAACCATAGGAGATTAGATTCCAACATAGTCTTAGCGTATATAAGAAGAAAGAATTTGAAGATGTAATCATTTGCATCATTGCATGATTGTAAGTTTGACACTGTAGGACTCTTGGTGTCCAAGAATGTCTTTCTACATGATTGACATTATAAATCTTTTAAAAAAACCTTCACAAAATTGAAAATTTGCAGCATATATATAGAGAGAGAAGAGAGATGGCTATGAACAAAATGGAAGGGACAAAGATGGTGGTGAGAAAGCTGAATCCAAGTGGGGAGATGGGCTGCTGTGGCTGCATCAAAATAAAGCCAAAGAAGGTAGTGGACTCGAGTCCAAGTGAAGAACAGCACAGCTTCAGCAAACAGAAACATGGAGATGGAAGTGGTTTTCCAGCAAAGAGAAAGTCAGTGATGGGAATGATATGGAAATTTGTAGCAGCCAAAATCTGCACCAACCCCACAGCCCAACACTAAGGTCGCTTGCTGCTTCCAGAAGAAGGGTAAGGGTAACCCACCACACCACCATGACCATTGTTCAAGAAGAGAAAGGAAAATAGAGTCATATTTGGTTAGTAACCATAAATAAAGGGTTGTAGAATTTTTGCAGTGTACTTCTTTTTCTTTTCTTTTTTCAGTGTACTTTTTTATGCTTTTGTGATTTCTCTGTTTTTGGAATAGGAAAATGAATATGCAAGATTAACTATATTTAGAATGCTTTTGTGACATTTATTATGGCAAGATCTTTTTTTTTTCTTTGCTAAAAGAGAGAGAGTTATAATTAGAACACCAAATTAGTTTGATTGAAGTTTTGTTGTCCACCCTTTCATGGCTCTAGTCAAGGTTGGATTGGAAGAACAGTATTCTCAAATCTCAATTACTTCTATTGATTCCTGATCAAACAGTTGTCTCGGTTTGTAAATTTAGACAGCATAGGCAAATCAAAGTCTGTTTCTAGTCTAAAACACAGAGTTACATTGTATGTTTGGCTTATTCAATCCAGAATCAGAGAAAAATGGAAGGAAGGTTTTTTATTTATTTATTTTTTTTATAATAAGAAGTATTTCAACCATGACCAGACAGCCAATCTTTTAGGACTTATAGGATCAAATTAATTCCAAATTACATTTTTTTTTCCTTTCTAATTTGAGAGATTTTATGGATCCTATTACTGAATCTAATGAGTTCATCAAATTGTATACATGCACTTGGTTCGATCAAGCCCCTGATGCTGAGTATTGAAAACAAGCCAAGGCTGTCCATGAACCAATCAATTCCTTAAAATGAAATGATTGGAGGGGCCTGACTTTGTTAGCAAATATAATGCTATCCCATTCTTTTTCTATTTCTGCGGTGGCTTTCTCCTGTCTTGTATTTTTCTCTTTTGCCCTTCTCTGTTTTCTGACTGCCTTTTTTGAATTTTCCCCTCAAATCCAATTTGATAAAATGTAATTATTTTATTTTCTATCAATTAAACTTTCCAAGGTAAGTCATAAATTGACGTTTCTCAACCAAAAAAAAAAAAAAAGGTCATAATTTGTAATCTAGTATTTGGATTTTGGAAATTTACGTGTGGGAATTAACCTTTTGAAATGGTAGTTGACTAGTTAGTTTGGTGGGCGTTGATAGTACGTGGCTATAATAATAATAATAATAATAATAATAATAATAATAATAATAATAATATTATTATTATTATTATTATTATTATTATTTTGGATGTTTCTTCTCAATATAGGGATTATAACTTTTTTTTTGAACCTAGCAGCCTACAAGGTGATGATGACACATATTTGTCAATTTCACCTATTTCATGGTTTAGATTCTATTTTACAAATTTTAAATGACACGCTAGTCTACATATTATTACATCTATTAAACAAAATATAAATAATGAAATATACAATATGAAAAATATTTAAAATAGAGAGGAACCATCAATTTTCATAACAAGATATGCCCTCATTCTTATGTGAGTTGTAGCTATGTAACAAGAACTAGAATCAAAAGCACATTCAACAAATTCAAGAACAAATAAATGTAAAATTTGGAAAGAGTAATGTTAAGGATGCAAATTATTGTAATTTTTTAAAACAATTTGTGAAAGTTATAAGTTGTTATTGGTTTAGCCAAAAAAAGTTGTTATTGGAATAACGTTATTTTCATATGAACTTACCATTAATGTATTATTTATTATATACTCATATTAGATTATATACTAATAATTATTTAAAAAAATTTGTGAAATATTATGTATTCTTTAACTTATTTATTTGGAAATCATATTAGTAGCATGTTTCAAAAAAAGCTCAAAAAAATTTGATTAAGGTTGACTAATAAATATAAACCAATAGAGCAAGACTAATGGCTTATATAGATGGAGGGAAGTAAAGTAGAGTTGACTTAAAATAAGCTAATTTTGTACTAAATCTACTCTACTCCCTCTTTCTTCCCCTCAATCCAAACGAACCATTAGGTACAGTATTTAGGTGTTGTTCCTTAGGTTCCCTTTTTAACATTCTGCCATGTGGATTTTTTCTCATGGGTTGGAAGTGTATTTTTTAGTTAAATAGCCACATGGCTGAATTTGAATAGAGAAACCTAAGGAACAGCACCTAAGGTACTGCACCTAAATTTTGTCCAAACCAATAATTGTCCCACAAACAACAATCCATAAATTGTTGCATCAAAAAACAATACGTTAATAGAAAGGGTCTTCGCAAACCCAAAGCGAATCTGCAAATTATATGGCAAATTTAGAGGACATCAACTGCAACTAATCAAATAATTCAGCAAATTTAGACTCTACAAATTGCAATCCAAATCATTAAATTGGGAAGAAAAAAAAACCTTAACAGCAATAAACTGCAGATCCGCAAATCCCAAATAGATTTTCTCAAACTCGTAGGAGCTTCAGCACTCAACAACACACAAACACCAAAGTCAATGCAAGATACAACCTCAGCAATTCACAAACATTAAGCTCTGGGAAAATTGATATTTTGAGAAACAATATTTTATTCCAAAAGAAATCTCCCGCGTATGCACTCTGCACTCTTTCACTACAAAGTGGAGGGTACCCTCTGAAAATTTTTAAGCCAAACCATTAAGTTATATACTTCTTTCTTGGGATTGGAATCAGCGATTGCGTTGAGAATGAGAATGGAATATATGCAAAGAAAAGGATCGGATAAATAAGCTTATAATGGTCTGCCATAATAGACAGCTGCTTAGTAAGCAGACTATTGCATAAGTGTGGTAATGGCAGCACAGGAGCAGAGCAAAATCAGAATTAGAAATCCATCTTACTTGGGGACTAAACTATTTTCTTATTTAGCAATTAGCATGTGACAATGTGATCACCTTTTATTTTATTCGGTTAGCTTATAAATTTATAATAAAAATTCTAGAAAGGATAATCAAAAACTATTGTATGAAAGTGAGAGAGAGAAAGAGAACTTTTTCAATCCCCAATTTTCTTTTTTGGTAAAAAGAAAATAACTAAACACACTTGACTTTTTTGGGTAAGAAGGTCAGTCACTCAAAGAAGGAATATTACTTCAAACTTTCTTGCTTTTTTGGGGGATTATTAGCCCTTTGGAAAAAAAAAAAGAAAATTAAACAAAAATTGAAAAATAGAGAATGAGAATAATATTATTAAACTGATAAATCTACTGTGCAAATGTCAGATTTAGGGGTGGCAAAATCTGACACGACCCGCGAACCCGACACGACTAACCCGTTTATAAACAGGTCATGGGTCGAGACTAAACGGGTTCGGGTCATATTCGGGTCGACACGGCTGACCCGTTTAATAAATGGGTCGTGTTCGAGTTCACACATGTGAACCCGTCTGACCTGTTTGACCCGTTTAAATAATAAAGGCATTAAATTTTGTTATTATTGCTTAATTTTTTTGTTGTAATTATATGTTTATTACTATATTTATGGCTGTAATTGTATTTTAATTTTAGATATATAAAAATTAATAATAGATTATTTAGGTCATATATGACCTATTAATCAAACAAGTTATTAAACAGGTTATTTATATTAACTTTTATATGACTTATTAATTAAACAGGTTAAACGTGTCGGGTTGGGTCAACCTGTTTAATAAACGGGTCGGGTTAGGGTTGAGAATTTTTGACACGTTTACTAAACAGGTCGAGTTCGGGTCAACCCATATAGCAGAGTACTTATGGCTCGACACGACACGAACCCGACCCGCGAACACGAATTGACACCCCTAGTCAGATTAGCACAATTTTCATTTCAGAGCATTTGTAAACCCCAAAAATATTCTAGAAACACTTTAAAATATTCTAGAAGCATTAGTCACTCGTATACTTAACTTCCAAGTTTCTATCCTAGGCCGTTCATATAAAATAATTAGTATATTTAAATTTTTTCTAAATGGGCCGTAGTACGGCCCAAAATCTCCCAAAAGCTTATAAATTCTGAAACCCAAAAAATGACCAAAATACCCCTAAAACCTAAAAATTACTAAAATACCACCAAAACCCAAAAAATGATCAAAATACCCCCGAAATATAAAAATGACCAAAATACCTCCAAAACTCAAAAAATAACCAAAATACCCCCAAAACCCAAAAAATGACCAAAATACTCCCAAAACTAAAAAAATGACCAAAATACCTCTGAAACCCAAAAAATGACCAAAATACCCCTAAAACCTAAAAATGACCAAAATACCTCCAAAACCCAAAAAATGACAAAAATACATTCGAAACCCAAAAAATGACCAAAATTCCCCCAAAACCCAAAAAATGACCAAAATACCCCCCCAAAACCCACAAAATGATCAAAATACCTCCAAAATCTCTAAAATGAGCAAAATACCCCCCAAAACCTCTCAAATGTCCAAAATATCCCCAAAACCTAAAAACTAACCAAAATACCCTCAAAACCCAAAAAATTACTAAAATACCCCCAAAACCCATAAAGTGAGAAAAATACCTCCAAAACCTCTAAAATGAGCAAAATACCCCCCCCAAACCTCTAAAATGTCCAAAATATCCTCAAAATCCAAAAATTACCAAAATACCCTAAAAACCCAAAAAATGGCCAAAATGCTTCCTAAACCTAAAAAATGACCAAAATACCCCCTAAACCTTAAAAATGACCGAAATACATTTGAAACCTTAAAATTACCAAAAATACCCCCGAAACCTAAAAAATGACCAAAATACCTCTGAAACCTATAAAATGATTAAAATACCCCAAGACCTAAAAAATGACTAAAATAACCCCAAAACCTAAAACAATGACCAAAATACCCCAAAAACCTAAAAAAAATGACTAAAATACCCCCAAAACCTAACAATTACCAAAATACACCCTAAACATAAACGATTACCAAAATACTCCCTAAACCTAAAAGATTACCAAAATACCTCTAAAACCTAAAAAATAACTGAAATACCCCAGAAACCTAAAAAAATTATCAAAATACCTTGAAACCTAAAAATGATTAAAATACCCCCAAAACCCTAAAAAAATGACCAAAATAACCCCAAAACCTAAAAAAATGATCGATAAAAACCCCTGAAACCCAAATTATGACCAAAATGCCCCTAAACATGTAAGATGACCAAAATACATCTGAAACATCTAAAATTACAGAAATAGAGGTTTCAGGGTGTTTTGGATGTTTGAAGGATATTTTTGACAAATTAAAGGTTCTAAGAGTCTTTCATTCATTTTATAGGTTTCGAGGGAATTTCGGTAATTTTTTAGGTTTCGGGGTTATTTTGATCATCTTTTAGATTCTAAGGGTATTTTAGCCATTTTTTAGGTTACGGGGGCATTTTTGTCATCTTTTAGTTTTAGGGTTATTTCGGTAAATTTCTGGGGTTCAGAAGTATTTTGGTTATTTTTAGGTTTTGGGGTATTTCGGTAATTTTTTAGGTTTCGGTGGTATTTTGGTCATTTTTAGGTTTCGAGGGTATTTCGGTCATTTTTTGGGTTTCAAGGGTATTTTGGTATTTTTTGAGGTTTTGGGGTTATTTTGGTCATTTTTAGGTTTTGGGGGTATTTTGGTAATTTTTTGGGTTTCGAGGGTATTTTGGTAATTTTTAGGTTTTGGGGGTATTTTGGTCAGTTTTTGGGTTTCGGGGGTATTTTGGTAATTTTTTAGGTTTCAGGGTATTTTGGTCATTTTTTGGGTTTCAGGGGTATTTTGGCCATTTTTTGGGTTTTGGAAGTATTTTGGTCATTTTTAGGTTTCGGGAGTATTTTGGTAATTTTTTGGGTTTCAGGGGTATTTTGGTAATTTTTAGGTTTTGAGGGTATTTTGGTCATTTTTTTGGGTTTTGGAGGTACTTTGGTCATTTTTTGGGTTTCGAAGGTATTTTGGTCATTTTTAGGTTTTGATGGTATTTTGGTCATTTTTTTGGGGTTTTGAGGGTATTTTGGTCATTTTTTGGGTTTTGGGGGGTATTTTGGTCATTTTCAGGTTTTGGAGGTATTTTGGTCATTTTTTTTTTGTTTTGGGGGTACTTTGGTCATTTTCTGAGTTTCGAAGGTATTTTGGTCATTTTTTTTTTGGATTTTGAGGGTATTTTGGTCATTTTTTGGGTTTTTGGGGGTATTTTGGTCATTTTCAGGTTTTGGAGGTATTTTGGTCATTTTTTTGGGTTTTGGGGGTACTTTGGTCATTTTTTGAGTTTCGAAAGTATTTTGGTCATTTTTAGGTTTTGATGGTATTTTGGTCTTTTTTTGGGTTTTGAGGGTATTTTGGTCATTTTTAGGTTTTGGAGGTATTTTGGTCATTTTTTAGGTTTTGAGGGGTATTTTAGTCATTTTATGAGTTTTGGGGGTATTTTGGTCATTTTTTGGATTTCAGGGGGTATTTTGGTCATTTTAGTGATTTTTAAGCATATTTGGTGATTTTAGAGATATTAAGGGTATTTTGGTCATTTTAGAGGTTTCATGGGTATTTTACTAATTTTAGAGATTTTGGGGATAATTTTGGATGTCCAAGGGTATATTGGTAATTTTGGAAGATTAGGGGTATTTGCATCATTTTAGGTATTTATGGGTATTTTGGAGATTAAGAGGGTATTCAAGTAGTTTTAGAAGTATTTGGGTCATATTGGGTTAAATGGGTGGGTTACTAATTAAATGGGTTGGGTTGGTAATGGATAATTAATTTATATATAAACGGGTCATAAATGGATAAATGGATAGTTATACACCCAACCCATCTATGACCCAACCCATTTATGACCCAACCCGCCCATTTGCCACCCCTAGGCCGTTCCTTTCTTTTTTGGGTACAAAGGCCGTAAAGGGAAGGGTATTTAAATACGTAACCCAATCCATGGAAAATGTTTTCCGTGCTCCTTGCCTTCCTTCTTCCCCTGAAGCCTTAAAGTCCAACGAGGCCAAAAGCTGCATTGTCAAGAAAGGTGCATCTACAAAGCGAGCACCCAACAGAGTGATCATCTTCTCAAAATGTCTACTTATGGTTTCACCCGAATGTTAAAATATTTCTTGAACCATTCGGTTACATGTTCCATGACCAAGTATCAGTAAACAGATTGCCACTGACTTTTCTAATCTTATATTCTTTGAATGTTGAAGTCCAAAGTCACGTTCTAAAACTTGACACAAATTAAGAAACACCTCCTTTTTCATTCTAAACATGTTGTAACACAATTTCTCATTACCTTCCATACAACGTCTCACCCAAGCCCACCCTATTTGTTCAGAATCATAACAAGGAGTCTTATTGAAATATGTCATAACTGCTTCACAGGTAACTGCCACAAGCTGGTAAAACTCATCAGAATTGTCGTTACTATCATCATCATCAGAATCACTGTCACTGTCATCATCACTATCACTACTCTCATCATCATCATCATCATCATCATCATTATTATCACCATCATCATCATCATCATCATCATCATCATTGTTATCACCATCATCATCATCATTATTATCACCATCATCATCATCATCATCATCATCATCATTGTTATCACCATCATCATCATCATTGTTATCACCATCATTATTATTGTCAGCATTATTATAATCACCAGCATCATGATAATCACAATAATTTCTGTAATCCCCATCCATTAATAGTTCCATAAAATTGCCACTCTCATAAGTACCATTTAATCATCCATATTGGTTTAGGCTACACAACAAAGTAACAAATAATCAACCATTGCTAATACTTAATATAAATCAACATAGTAATCAACAAAGTAACAAAGGTGTAACGGTTGACTAGAAACACGTTGCATATATACCAACACAATTCAGAACATCAAGTACATAACACTGTAACAGTTGCTTCAAATGTGTTTACATTACACATATATTAATCCAAAGTTAATACTAAATATTACATAACTTAGTTTAAAGTTAATACAACATAGCTAATACAACATAAAGCTAATATTAGTCGAAATGTGTTTACATTACACATATATTAGTCCAAAGCTAATACTAAATATCACATAACTTTGTTTAAAGTTGATACAACATAGTTAATACAACATAGCTAATACAACATAAAACTAATATTAGTCCTAAGCTAATATAGAGTACCACACAAGGTTGGTCACTTCTTTTACTTCCAACAAATCAATTTTTGTAGGTACTCCAGCTGTGACTCTGGCTCCTTGAAAGTTAGAAACATCTCCCTATGTGACTTTTTTAGTAACGCTAAGGAAGCCTGAACCACGAACTTACTATCCACTCCAGGAAGTGCTCTCACAATCGTCATGACATTATCAATTGAACTTGGTGACTCTCGAGAAGTACCTTCAGACTTATTCTGACATACAGTTATTAATTGACTAATACGATTGTCCAACATTGCAGCTCCTCCTATCTTCTTCTTTTTCTTATGTGAGGGTATTGATTCACTAGTTCACTTTTGTCCTGAACTACGTGATTGACTAGTATGTCCTTGCTGCAAACTATCAATGTCTAAACTCATGTCACATTGATTATCCTTAAATTCGGAGCTACCATCTGAATCACCAGCACCCTCTTGTGGCATTGTTGGAGGGAGTGTATTTGAAGAAGGGGTCCATGCAGCTACTCCAGTTGCTGCAACATCCCTAAACATTATATCAAGTTGTTCTAGATTCTGTAGACCTTTCTCTCGAAATTTTTTAGCTTTGGGTAATTCCTACAAAATGTAAAAGTGCTTTCACTCATATAACAATAATATAAAAAAACTATTTCCAACTAACTACATATTAATAAAATACTCAACTCACCTTCAACTTTCGGTCCCACCAATCATCAGTAGCATGAATCGTTCCCTTCATTGCATCCCAACCTAAACCTGTGTCAAGATTCCTCAATTGTTCTCACAATCTCCAATCACCTTTCAATACATCCCACCTACTTTTTAATTGCTCCCTATCATAATTTTGACCGATCTCATCACAAAATTTGGTCACTATAGTGGTCCAACCTGCGGTACTAAAGGCAGCACCTTTATTCCTATTCCCAAGTTGAATTTGTTTCACACAAAGATTACAAAAAGTAGTTGTCCAGCTTGAGTTATTATCCCATAATGCTCTAGCCTTTTTTGCCTCGGGGTTGGAAGTTGTGTTTTTACCCATCTATAAAGTTAACCAGTGAGGTTGAAGCATATTAGCAAAACCATAAAAACAAGCCAATGAATAGTTACTATAGACAAAGGCTTTTCAAAAATAACTGAACATTCCCGGAAATAATAACAAAATCTAAAGTTTAAATAAGCAAACGGTACTCAATAATTTCCCTAAATCTCTCAATACACATTGTCATCCACAGGCAAAAACAACTAAACAATCCTCCTGCCTATATACAGTACATAAACATTGTCCGCTCTGTTTCAGCTTTTATTAGTTAGGAACATGACCAAATTATATAAAAATATCTCACCATTATCAAGTGTTAATATATAGATAAACTTAAATTAGACTAAAATCTTTTTGGTAACTCAGAAATTTTTTATTAAGATCAAAACAAACAGGTACAAGGACTAGCAGGTCCAAACAGAATTACAAAGCAGAGCTACATCACATCAACTCTAAGCTAAGATCTCAATTGGACAGACTTTCAAGTTTCAAGTTTTAAAGTTTCTAATGACAAAAAGCCGTTGTGAGTATCTATTTTCTCAATGTATATGTATCTCTTTTTCGCTTGTGGAGTTACTATAAGCACCATAACATCTAACCAGTCAAGAATTATGTAGTTCAATAACATTGCTTGATCTCTTTTATGAAGGAAGATTAAATTTCATATCCCCTTCTCTACTTGTTATAACAAGTGAATTATTAAAAAAAAAAAATGATATCCAACCAGTGACAAAAGATGAAAAAAGGAAGTGTGAAAGTTGTTGCTAAGCAAGGCATCATAATGTATACGCACTACAAAAACCTCAACCTGTAGGGGCAGACCAGTATTTTTTCCCCTGAAAACAAGGTTTTAAAGTCACCTTCAATGATCAGTTTATAACCGGTTAATAATGCAAATACAATTTAAAAAAAAAATTGGCTCTACTAATACACAATACCACAATAAAAAATCTCCAAGCTAAAAAACTATAACCATAGTCAAATAGACAAATATAATAGTAATGATTGTTATGCCCAAACCAATACATTACAAATGTCTACAATATCATCATCCAAAGAATAAAAACTACCACCCAACTAAGTCAATATCATAATCGAAGTTCCAATCTGTTTAATAAATACAGTAAAACACTTGACAAAGTTCCAATCATTACAAAGTTCCTTAGTTAGTTATTTGTATCTAATCCAATTACCATGTCAATAACATAGTAAAATCTACTCGTAGTTAAGCATAATAGCTTATCCTCTCTAATTGCGTCTTAGATCATAGAGAGACTCTAATCCCCTTTATTGTAGTATGCAAGCCTAGCAAACATACATTGAAGATTGAAGATGGTACTTATTAAGCTCATTAGTGTATAACAAGAAGTCAAATTACACATGCTAGAAGCTAGCTAAGATTAATCTCGGCTATTTCAGATTCACAAACTATACTCATTAAACACTTCATTATATATTAAAATAGCACACTCGGTAAAAAAAAAAAAAAAAAAAAAAAAAAAAAAATTTCAGATTAGTGTTAAACACTTCATTATATATTCCAATCAGCAAAAACAAATAACAAAACAAGTAAAGGAACAATACCCATTCATAGCAAGATCCGAAATTTTTTTTCCCACACTCGGTAAAATAAAAAAATAAAAAAAAAAATTTCAGATCAGTGTTGGTACCTGGTTTTTGGTAGCAGATCAGTGTTTTTGGTACCTGAGAAATCAAAACCCACACACCAAAAGTGAGAAATCAACCAAAGAACAGAGAAATCAAAACCCAGATCCATGAGAAATCAACCAAAGAACAGAGAAATCAAAACCAAAACAACCCAAATTAGACCCATGAGAATCAACCCAGGTTCGGTCCAAATCAAAACAACCCATACCCATGAGAAATCAACCCAAAGAACACACAGAAAAATCATTACCCATAAAACAAACCACAATCCAAAACTACAGAAAGACTTACGGAGAGGAAGAACCAGAAAGAAAGAAAGAAAGAAAGAAAGAAGAAGAAGAGGAAGACGAAGCGGAAGAAGAAAAGGAAGACAAAGAAAAAAGACAGAGAGTAGAGAGACTTACGGAGAGGGCAGAGCAAGGCAGAGAGAAGAGATGGAGGCGTCAAACTGCGAAGGGAGAGCAGAGATGAGAGATGAGGGGCGTGAGAGAAAGTGCTGGGTATTTCAGTCTTTCAAGGGTTTGCAACGGTAATATACAAAACGTGCATAGCGCGTTTTGATTTATGGACCCCTGAGGGTCCATATTTCTTCCGCGTTTTGTCCTCAGTTTTTTATAAAAGTTCAAAACGCAACTTTTAAAAAAAGTTGCGTTTTGAGCTTACCAAACGCAAAAGTTGGTTGGGCTTTTTTGAAAACGTCCTTTTTGGGCTCAAAAAGTGGAACCAAACGGGCTCTAAATCTATTTACCCACACACGTCATAGCCATGCTTCAAGAAGACTGCGCATATATAATTTTCTAAGGCCACCAGCAGCCACAAGTATGATGTAACATAGACTATTTTGCTTGTCATTCTTTATCTATTTTACTTTACGGTTCATACTTTTCAATTTTATATTTCACTTTGATTTGCTAAGTGTGTTAAGTGTACTGGTTGTGAATTTTTATTTATTTATTTATTTTTATTTGAGCTAAGTGTACTGTTTGTGAATTCTGTAACACAGAGTTCCATTCTGTCAATATTGCAATTTAATGATTTAATACCACAATCCTAGTAAATTTGGAAGGAATTTCTTTTTTTTTTTGGTGCGCGTGCGTAGATGTTAGATCAAATACACATTTTTATGAATTACTAAGTTCAATAACAAAATCCGTAGCTCAAATGAAAAAAAAAAAAGGGAGGTTCGATAACAAAATCCGATTATTCTTTTTCTTCTCACTAGCAAAATATTATAAGGATGAAACCTATTACTGGAATTAATTAGTGGCCAAAATGGCCAAATGGCCATAAAATCCAAAGTATATAGTTAGTAGTCCTAGTTATTAAACTATATTATGTACTAGCATTTCGAGTATAAGAGACTCGATTTTTATGGTCTAATCATTTCTGATGTGGCATATTTTTCCACGTGGCGCCATATGAAAATCGAGTTTCTAAAACTCGATTTACAAACCTTATAAAGGTCAAAGAACAACCCAGACCTAGAAGTAGAGAAAAAAAAAAAAAAAAAAAACCAGAAACAGAGAGTACCCAGGCCAGAAACAGAGAAGAACCATGCTGCGCCGCTCGTCATGCGAGACCCACGCCGTGCATGGCCTGGCCTGGGTCGCACACGGGAGAAGAACCATGCCGCGCCGCTCGCCGTGCGAGACCCACACCGTGCGCGGCCTGGGTTGTTCCCTTTGTTTTTGGTTTTTTTTTTGTTTTTTTTTTGTTTTTCTTCTCTGATATGTTCTGGGCAGGTTGCCTCTCCAATGTGATCTGATTCTTTCTCCCTGATTGTTGTGTCGATTTGATCTGATTCTTTCTCTCCGATCTGATCTGATTCTTTCTCCCTGATTGTTGTGTTTCTGGATTCTTAATTTTTTTATTTTTTGTGCATTTTGGTTTGTACGAGAGACCTGAGAGTTAGAATTGTTTTAAATTTTTTTGTGTATAAATCGAGCCTTATAGACTCGATTTTCAAGTAGGAAAAAGTATCACATCAGATCATGGAAATCGAGTCTTTGAGACTCGATTTATAGGTCAAAATCGAGTCTCTTAAACTCGAGATGCTAGAAAATAATATAGTTTAGTAACTAGGACTACTAACTATATACTTAGAATTTTATGACCATTTGGCCATTTTGGCCTTAATTAGTTCAAAAAATTGCAAAGGCTTGATCGCCGCTGTGGGTTGGAAACTGCCAGGAAATAAACAGTGTATACTGCATAGAGAATTAGAGATAATAATCATAAATCAAAGAGGGCCCTCCAGACCAATCAGTTCATAATTAATCAGTCAGCTACAGCCCCGATGCTTGCATCACGAATTAATTAATGTTGATTGCTTACGTCACAATTTTTTTTTTTTTTTTTTAGTTCCAGGTATTTCATTATAAATAAGTGTTTAAAAATTCTATATATATATACAACAAATTTCATAATTTGTTTTTATAACTTATTGAGATGACTAAATGTAATTAATGTAATATTACTTTTACATAAAATCACTATGGATAAGTATTACGATATGACCAACAATCTCTTCAAATGAAAGGATTTAGGTCCAGAGTTTACACACTTTTTTCCTACCAAATCCATAGATCTTCTAAAGAAATAACGAATATTGTGGATACATCTTAGTATAATCTTATTAATTTTTCAAAAATTTAAGTCCATAACTCCATATGCAATATTTGTAGGAGTGTATTTGAATTTAAAATGCAATTATTTTAATTTTAATGAATTTATACCTTTTCTAATTAGTAGATAGCAAGGGAGGGGAATGTGGAGTTAATTAGAACCACAAGCATCTAACATCGCAAATGATGCTATTATCATTGGCAATTACTTGAAACCCAATTTAAACTTTTTAAGGTAGCCGATAATTTTTAAAAGGGTAAAATACTTCTTTAGTCTCTAAACTTTACCAAAAGTTTGTTTTTCGTCCCTAAACTTTAATTTTTTTTTTTTCATCTCTAAACTTTGTAAAGAGTTTTTTTTTTTTTTTTTTCAATAGTTTAGAGACAGAAATAAGGATAAAAAAGGAATTTTTTTCAATAGTTAAGGGATGAAAAACAAACTTTTTGTTAAGTTTAAGGAAATAAATAAAACATTTTCAATAGTTTAAGGATGAAAAATGAAATTTTCAATAATATTGGGACAAAAAATGAACTTAAAATGCAGGATGAAAACAAACTTTTGATAAAGTTTAAGAACTAAAATAGTATTTACCCTTTTTAATAAAAGATGGAGTTTTTTCCCTCCTAGACTCTAGAGTATTGAGTTTGATAATCCCCATAAATCCTCTTTAGCAAAAAGAAATTGCAATAAAGGATTTTTTTTTTTTTTTTTTTATTTTATTTTTATAGATAGTTCGATAATCACAATAATTAAGAGTGAAAGTTAAGTCTTGATGGTAGGCTATATCACTTTAAAAAAAAATTGAAGGTTATAACACTTAGGAGCATTCACGTTAGTTAATGCAAAATAGCATTTTAGCCCAACTTTGCTCAATGAACCCCCCAAAAATACCCACATTGAATTAGCATCCCGTTAACCAAAATAATATTTTGCTACAATACTTATCATAATAAAAAATGAATGAAGAAATAGCATTCTAATAAAAATTAAATATATTATAAATAATCAAACGTGTGTATCTTAAGAAATGGTCAGTTAAAAATTTAAAATACAAAAATTAGGTTACTATGTCATAATAGAGAGAAAATTTTGTATTCAGCAATGTGGACAAGGGTCAAGGTATAAAGAGTGGATTATCATAGGTAGTTATTGAAGCCTTTAAAAAAAGTAAAAGTTAATCTTTTGAAGATATTGTCACATGGTCACTTGCAGCCGATTGCTTAAGTTGAGTCAAAAGGTGGAGGGTTAGATGTCTTGTCTCTAGTCAACATACATATAAGACCAGAGTCATTGGCAGCCGCCTCACATTATCTAGTCCATAATGAAAAAATGAAAGCTTCCACGTTCCAATTATGCAAATCTAATTTTATTTTGTTTTAGTATAATCTAGAACATATATGATAGACTAATAATAGTTTCAGTCCTCCCAATGAGCATTGTTTTGCACAAAGTAAACAATATGCTATTAAATTCTACATTACATTTGTCGGCACAAAATAAATACAAAAGGGATTTGAAATCCATTCTTTTCCTAAAAGAAAGCAGATAATGCACCAAGCACCAATGCTCTCGACAAACAATTTGAATGCTTTTATGTACTTCATACGCAAGGAATATTAGAAGTTTAGCACTCCTTTTCCAGATTCCCTTATGATGAGTGCAAGAAATTTTTTGACTAGTTCATAAAAAAGGGCTTTGACCAAGTAAAAACTAAAAAGACAAGTACATCAAACTCAAAACAAGGGGCTAATGGCAGCATTTCCGTTTTGGAAGATTATATTCTCCATTAGTGCAATCTATTAATTGCATGAAAACTTTAAAGTTACTGAACAGAATATTGCTAATGTTCCCAAGGTATTGTCGGTACTCGGAAGCCAACCTTATTGATCGGTTACCACTAACATATTTGAGCCATGATTGCATGTTGACACATTGTTATGATTAGGTTTCTATCAAACTTTACTAGTTTTAGTTCAAGTTAACCACATTCAATAACAAAGTGTGTACTTTCTCAAAAAAAAAATAACAAAGTGTGTGTGAAAACTTTTAGTTCAAACTACCTCAGAAGCACAGTTATTTCACATGGATTGTAGTATAGTATCTGAAATGAATAACTTAAAACACAACCTAGACATATATAATAAGATATATGTTTCATAGGGACATGATAGCTTGGAAAGCATGTACAATATGGGAATCAAATTCTGTAGCTCATCACTTGTGCAAATGAGTTTCTGGTGCAGGCTTCTCTAGAGATGAGCCAGAAACTCATTTGCAATTAGACCTCACCTGCACCAAAAATTGTTGGAGCCATGGTGAGGTATAATTGTGCAATTAATTAACACCCCCTCAAAAATGTATATATATATTACAATATTTAAAACTAGAAAAAAGAATATTGAAAGTTAGGATATATTTGGAGATCCAACACGATTATTTGGAGATCGATATATATATATATATATATATATTTTTTTTTTTTTTTGAGAGTTGGAGATCCTATATTGAAATTGCCATTTGGAGCAAAAATTAAAGTTTGTCTTAAGCTTTTTATTATTTTTGTTTTCAAATAATATGTTTTTAGTAAAAAAAAAATAATTAACTTAATACGACAAAATAAGTGGAAAATTAATAAGAAAAGAAATTTATAAATGCTAGGTTTTTTAGCAAATTTATATAAATTTCAAAATGGTGCTCCAGCAGTGGAGCTATATCCATTTTTTTTAGCTCCACATGAACAGTGCACATCTACCTATAGATGTGCACTGTTCATTAGAGCTAAAAAAAAAAAAGGTTTATTCCAGCTTTTTATTAAAAAAATGCCTCTCTCTCTCTCTCTCTCAATCTCAACTCTCTCAACTCCAGTATCTCTCTCAACCTCACTCTTTCAACGTTGTGCTCCTGCCGCTGGGTCGTGGTTGTGCTCCGGCCTCGTGGATCGAAGTGGCTTCCCTCACCTCCACTCCGTCGCTGGGTCGTGGTTGTGCTCCAGTGTGCGTTGGTATCGGGGTTGAGATCGGTGTTTGGTTTCAACATTTGGGTAGCTGGATTTGGGTTTGGTGGATTTCGACGTTTGGGTTGCTGGATTTCAGGGGTCATGGTGGAGATGGTGGTGGTGGTGGGTCGTAGCGGCGTGGGTTCAATTTATGATGGCTGGGTCCAATTTGTGATTTGTGGCTGTGGGTTCGATTTGGGTTTTTTTTATTTTTTATTTTCTTGCTGTGGACTGGTGGCCAGTGGTGGTGGTGGTGGTTGTGGATTTGTGGGTTCGATTTGGGTTGGTGTTTTTTTTTTTTTTTTTTTTTTTTTTTTTTTTTCCTGCTGTGGATTGGTGGCCAGTGGTGGTGGTGGTGGTGGTGGAGGATGTTTGTGCTGTGTGGTGGTGGTGATATATTATTTTATTGCAGTAGAAATATTATTATTTTATTGTAGTAGAAATATTATTTTATTGTGATGAATATATTATTTTATTGTGTTGAAAGCTAAAATAGATCCACTGCTGCAGCATGTGTGTAGGTAAAATAAATAAAGTAACTTTTGATGGAACAAAATTACTAAAAATTTAACTCCACTGCTGTGGATGCTCTTTGAATTGTATTGAACCGTCAAATCAGTAGACTAGACAAAATTTTGGTTCAGTGTGAAAGGAATATGAGATTAAAGAAAAAAAATACCGAACACGTGGGATTTAATTTGAACCATTTGATTTTTTCAATTTAAAGTTACTTTTAGCAAATAATCACCGTAAATTTTGCACTTTTATTTATGGGATTTTTTATTTGTGTGCTTTATCCTTGAAGTAATTAGCTAAAAGATAAAAATTTTTTATTTTAATAATTGTCAAAAGATCAATTAAAGTGTCTTATATTTAGTCATTTTGTACATATAAAAAAAACATGAAATTATGTATTTGAATACATTTTAGAGCAATAATATTCTAATAATTTCAATCTTTGGTATGCTTGAATATTTATGTTTAAATTTAATATTGTCTCATATTTTATAGTTTTTTTATGTAATTTTTAATATATATATATATATATATATATATATAAAATAAATTATAAATATTATGGTTGAATTAATGACACAATTGTTGAACCCCTGAAACATCAAACCACCATGTTGACAGTTCAATGCTAGGTTCAATTTTGATAACTAGGCTAAAACAAATGGATCTAAACCCATTATTAATTTTATATTCAAAAGACCAAATGAGAATATTTACTTATAGGCTAATTAACCCCCAAAAAAAAAAAAAAAAAACCCTTTTAGGCTAAATGAGAAATGTTATTCCTACAACATTTTCATAACAATTTCGAAGTGACATATTGTTATTTGCTCTTATTGGTGGGCAAAAAAGAACTTTTAGTGTTAGGTTCAAATTAAAACTAATAACAACTTTAGTTATAGGATTTGTTATGAAAGTATTGTAAAAATGTTATGGACGTAGTACTTCCCAATTTAAATTTATATGCGTGTTTTTTTATTTTTTTTTCTCCATTATTGCTATACTAGTTTACGTTCTTTAATCCTTTTTTTCCCTGTATTGTCATTTGAATTAAAATATAATACATGCATCCAATTGCATTCATGTTTCATAGCTATGCCGTATATATGTTTCTTGGATTTCTAGTTCCCGCAAAAAACCATTCAATGAATGACAAAAGCTTGGACTCGGCCATGGTTGGAGCCAAGGGCCCAAGACATAATTCAAGCAAAGATAAGCGGACGATGTTAATTAATTTACACACACAGTCCCTTTGCTTGCTTCTCTTTCCCACTCCAGTCTTGACTATTGATCTTTAAACAAGCACCTAAAAAATCCAACAGCAAGTAATTAGCCC
Source organism: Quercus berberidifolia (assembly GCA_028535905.1). Lineage (NCBI taxonomy): Eukaryota > Viridiplantae > Streptophyta > Magnoliopsida > Fagales > Fagaceae > Quercus > Quercus berberidifolia. The sequence goes on from JAPQVW010000008.1 coordinate 25,008,752, forward strand.
AATGGGCCTCTAGTTGTAATTACTCTGACCCTGTTCCATTGTTCTGAAGAAGTCAAATTTAGGATGAATGTCTACTACACAGTCCCCGTTATTGCTTTATTGCTTTATTATTATTATTATTATTATTATTATTTATTTTAAAAAAAATTTCATTTTATTTACTTGATTAGTAGATGCTTTTAGGTGCATGCTCAAGCTCACTTTTACTAAACAAATCAAGCCAATATCAAACAAATTTTATGAAGCACTAAGGGTCAAGAAAAAGCCCAAGACAAGCCTGATACTGTTGAAGCTCATGGCCTACTAATCTTAAGACTGCGTACCTACATAATCAAACTCATGGGCTGAGGTTTTTTCCTTAGGACCAACTCTTTGACTGAGCAATAGCCCGTCCAAGCTATAGGCCCAACACTCCGCCCATTCCTGACTCTTATAAAGCCCCAAAGACCCATTTCATCTATCTATATGTGTTGGGATTTCAGCCCAAAATTCCTCATACTACGTATTGGGCTCATGGTCGATGTCATTTCATCACTTCAGGAATTGAGCTCAAGCTCCATATTATTTCTACCCCCATAGATTATACTTATAGCCTATATTTTCCCCTTAAAAAATTAACACTCGCAACTGACATTATTCTCTTAGAGCATTATTATTGGTAGTGCTAAAAAATCATATTGCTATTTTTAATACCACCAACTATTAAAATGAGGTTGCATTGGTGGAACCAAAACAAAAAATTTGACTTTTCAATTGCAGTGCACAACTATTTTTGACCATACACAATAGCTCATTGGTAAAAAATATAGGGTCATGCTAACAAGTGCCCTAAGGGCACTTGTTAACAATTCATTTTTGTAAACTAAACGCGTGTATAGTAGTTTATAATATTCATGCAAATATGTTATATATGGTTTATGTAAATGCTTACAATTATGTACAATTTACACGAACAATAAATATAAACCAATAATTGTCCCACAAACAACAATCCATAAATTGTTGCACCAAAAAACAATACATTAATAGAAAGGGTCTTTGCAAACCCAAAGCGAACCTACAAATTATAAGGCAAACTCAGATGACATCAACTGCAACCAATCAAATAATTCAGCAAATTCAGACTCTACAAATTGCAATCCTAATCATTAAATTGGGAAGATAAAAAACCTTAACAGCAATAAACCGCAGATCCGCAAATCCCAAATACATTTTCTCAAACTCATAGCAGCTTCCACACTCAGCAACACACAAACACCAAAGTCAATGCAATATACAACCTCAGCAATTCACAAACACTACGCTCTGGGAAAAGTGATATTTTGAGAAACAATATCTTATACCAAAAGAAATCTTCCGTGTATGCACTCTGCATTCTTTCACTACAAAGTGGAGAGTACCCTTTGAAATTTTTTGAGCAAAACCATTAAGTTATATACTTCTTTCTTGGGATTGAAATCGTCAATTGCGTTGAGAGTGAGAATGGAATATATGCAAAGAAAAAGGATCGGATAAATAAGCTTATAATGGTTTTTCTGTTGTAAAATTCTAGAAGACCCTCTCTCTAAATAAAACTGTGATTCTTATTGAAAAACAATGAAAAGAGAGTACAAAATCAATTAATTATACATCACCACTACTCCTATATATGCATGATGTAAACAAGCTAAAACTGTATGACTAACTCCCTATTTTGGTGGAAAAAAAAATTGTTATGAAGCTAATCCTATTCTAATATGACACGTGTGCTTATTTATAACTAATTTCCAGCTTTCATACAATCTAACTGCACTGATCCAAGTCAATGCATAAAATCTTCATGAAATGGCACTGCCTCAATTGTTTCTAACAGCTCTGCACTTGCCAAGACTGATTTTGCAGTGTCCACTTGATCACTACACTTCCTTGTTCCAGCTGCTATACTAGCCACTTGATTACTACTTCCAATTCCAATTGCAACACCCTGTTGTACCTCATATTACTGTACTCTTTGCTTCTCATTTTTCACACTTTCCCTCAAGAGCAAAGCTCTTGAACCTTGATTCTCAACTGTCTGTTCAGGATACTGAATACAATGAGCAAAGATATTGATTGAGCCTAACCTTCTCAGCAACCTTAGGTAATTATCTACCCCAAGTGCCTTAGTAAAAATATCAGCTAGTTGATTCTTAGATGACACATAAAAGGTTTTAATTGTCTCATCTGGAATTTTATTTCTAACTATATGGCAATTTGCCTCAATATGTTTAGACCTTTCATGAAACACAGGATTTGCAGAAATGTGCAATGCTACCTAGTTGTCATAGTACATCAATGCTGGCTTTTCATGTGTGATGTGCAAGTCCCTCAACAAGTATAATATCCAAGTTAGTTTACAAGTAGTAGTGGTCATGGACCTGTATTTAGCTTCTTCAGATGATCTGGACACCGCACTCCGCTTCTTGGACCTCCAAGACACCAAGGTATTGCCTAAGAACACACAAAAACTAGTAAGAGAGTTCCTAGTATTAGGGCACCTTGCCCAATGTGAATCACAGTAGGCTTTAAGTTGTAAATCGGACTCTGTAGGATAGAATATACCCTGCCCTGGTGTGCCTTTAATATACTGCAGAATCCTTGTTGCTGCCCTCATATGTGGTACCCTGGGTTGAGACAAAAACTGGCTAAGCCTATGCACTGCATAGGTGATATTTGGCCTACTCAGAGTTAAGTACATCAGCTTCCTAATTAGTCTCCTGTACTGTTCAGCATCTTTAATCAATTCTTTATCACCTTTAGATAACTTCAATTGCTGTTCCATATGTGATTTTGTAGGTTTGCATCCAATCATTCCATCTCAAGGGCATACTTCCTTTGATTCAAACTAATTCCCTTTTCACTTCTTGCAATTTCCAATCCTAAGAAAAACTTAGGTGAACCAAGATCTTTAATCCCAAATTTTTGGTCCAAGAGGGATTTTAAGGTTGCAACACAACCTGGATCATTGCCTGTGATGATTATGTCATCTACATAGACAAGTAGGGCAGTAAACAAAGAACCATCTGTATGAACAAAAAGTGAGTGATCAGCTTGTGATTGGTGAAAACCAAGCTGCAAAATGGTGGCCCAGAGTTTGGCTTTACGTTGGCTAGAAGCTTGCTTCAAGCCATTAAGGGACTTGACTAGCTTACAAACCAATGGAGTGGATGGATTGGAAGATAAGGACTCTCCCTTACTATGATAACTAGGTGGTAAGCTCATATATACCTCTTCTTCAAGATCCTCATGAAGAAAGGCATTATTAATGTCTAATTGATGCAAAGAATATCCCTTGGCAGAGGCAAGAGCAAGCAAAACTATATCTGAAATCAAGAGCAAGCAAAAGGTTTCCAGAAAATCAAGACCTTCCCTTTGTGTATAGCCTTTAGCCACTAAACATGCCTTGTACCTTTCCATAGTCCCATTAGGATTAAGTTTGATCCTATACATCCACTTACAGCTGTTGAGGGCCATTTGTGAGAATCCAGATGGAAAGAAAGAAAGCCCAATAATAAGGGCAACAAAGAATTGGCAAAGCAGACAGCAAAACTATTAGGCCCAAGCGGCAGGAATAATGGATCACAAGCCCAAGAAATAAACAAATGGGCCTTGAAGAGGAAAGTGGGCTTAAAGAAGCCTGGAAAGAGAGAAATAGCATCCCCTGGGCGGTGTATGAGGTAGAAAAGCGAGAAAAGGCCACCGCAGGCCGAAAGTAATGCAAACTAAGAAAATAATGGGTTTATGGTAGGCCCATAAACCCCAAGGATGAGAATAAGGTTATTAGGCCGGGGAAGCCCAATGAAGTTAGTAAAAGCCCATGGGAATGCAGAATTAGCAAAAGGGCCGAGGAAACCCAAAGAAAGCAAACGGGCCAAGGATGCCCAAGGGAAAGACAAAAGGGACATAGGAACCCATAAATAAAAGCAAACCAGTGGCCATGCCAAGCCACTGGGAGAATGAATAAACGGTTGACCTAAAAGAGGCCCAGCAGGATTAAATCATTACAGCAGGAATAACAGAATGATATTGCAAGAAACGAAGGAAATCAAGGAGTGAGCCAAAGAAATGTAAGGCCCATCATCAAATAAAGCCCAACTCCTGAGGGGAGCGGGAAAACAAAAAGCAACCCACATAAAAGATCAAAGAAACACGGACAGCGAGCCTCCAGACCACGACAGATGAATTGGCAGTAGGCAGGTTTTGGACACATATGGAATGAAGGCACGCCTAAGGCCCAGTCACCACCAGCCTGTACCCAGCCAATACAGAGCATGGTGAGGTAGGGGGGTCAGAGATTCAGAGGGTATGGTTTGGTGGTGGGGAGAGGGGAAAAATCTATTTTGAAGGTTCCGGCTCAGGCACTTTCGAGGAGGTGTCCTGTTGGGATGACTTACCACCCAAAAGAGGCAAGCTGAGTTGGAACCATTAGGTGCATGCCATAAGGGATAGGGAGAGAAAAATAACCCAGACCGTAGCAGGAAAGGGTGCCATGGTAAACTAGCAAACAAAATACTCTTCCTTGTTTGGTGATGGGAGAGCGACACACAGACGAAACAGTGATGGTCGGCTAGTACACCCAGACCAGACAAAGGGAGTTAAGGGCTAAAACAGTAAAATCTAGTCACGGCAAGCACTATAAAAGGAGGGTCTAGCCGTGAACAGAGGGGAGGGCAGGAGGAACAATGGGAACTTTGACTAAGAGATAGAAAACTTAAAAGAAATAGCAAAGAAAACAAGTGGGAAATGAAAGAAAGAAAACCACAAGAAAGAAAGAAATAATGAGAATTAGAACGGTGGGCATGCACCGGTAGATTGGTCCCTTCTCTCCCTCATGAAATCCGGCCCTCTGTGAAAACCTTGAGAGTATCTGTGCAGAAAAACCACTTAGGCCCGTTTCCCTCAGGGCGGTTAATCTCCACGGTAGGACTCTTTTCCTGAGAGATTGACTGCGTTGAGAAGGAACATTCTTCCCTTTGTGGCTCTGCTCCTATGGATTGGATTTTGGTTGATTTCCCTAATATTCTGACTAACCCATGTGTATTAATATTTGATAACCTCTATTATGCTTTTTTCTCTTCTACAAAGAAAACAATTAGTATTGCTGTTGCAATTGATTTTAAGGGCTATTTGGTCAATTCCCCATTAAGTGGCTAGATATTTTCTATTTATTTTTTTATTATTATGTCTGTTTGTCACGATTTGCCTGAAACAGTTTCGCTTGCCGTGAACACGTCCCTGGCAGACTTGGCCTAGTTTGCGCACAAGCCAGACCAACTTAAGCTGAAACTAAGCCGGTCCCAACTTTCTTATCCAGAAAATTTGGGTTTAGTGCAGTAGGAGGCAGCCCAACACCACTAGCACAGCCCACCCCCTTACAATTGGCAACTCCGTTGGGGAGTTGGGAAGCAGATAGGGGTAAAAGAAAAAAAAAACAGAGCCCCTCGTAAATAATGCCACCAAGTCCAGGACGACACGGAATATGAGTATTGTACCCTCGTAAGCGAAATCCTGGCCAACAATGCCCCACCAACAGCAACTTAACCAAACGGAAGGTGCCAACAGAATAGGGGCTGATCCTCAACCACAGACAAGAGTCCCCACGGACAATGTCAACACTTTTATTGAAGTATTGCAGTCACTGCAGCACTCGCAGCAACAAATGATGGAAGAGATCCGTCAACTAAAAGCAGACAAAACAAATGAGAAAGGCAGCCAGCGTGACCCAGAGCATGCGGCAGACAGAAAGGAGACACTGGCAGGAGGTGTCCTACGGAATGCAGAATAGCGCTTCATTACTATGGCTGAAGTAGCGACTCTTCTGGAGCAAGAGAGAGCCAGAACACCAAAGGAGAGATTTTATGCACGAAGACCTCCTTAACCTCTAAAAGTACTCAGCAAACCATACCCCGAGAGGTATGAGCCAAGGGCCTTTGCACAATACAATGGCAGGAAGGGAAGTGCAATTGAGCACGTGAGCAAATTTATTGATACCCTTGGCCCTTATGCAGCAAACGAAGACCTATGTCTGCGAGAGTTTTCAAAGTCACTGTGTGACCAGGCATACACTTGTTACATCGGCTTAAAACTAGGATCGATCCCAACTTGGGATGACATGGTGGATGTATTTTGCACTAAGTACTTCCACGAAGAGGAAACGATAATGCTTGCAACCCTGCAAGCGACCAAGCAAAGGAATGGCGAGGATTTGATGGAATACATCAAGCAGTTCAGGGACATAGCACTTGATTGCTACGACCATTGTGAAGAAAGGACCTTAGTAGAAATGTGCATGACTAACATGATTCGAGAATTTAGAGCTGTCCTGGAAAATCTAGAAATTTCCCAGTTTGCATAGCTATTGCAGAAAGCTAGGAAGACGGCTCAATCTTTAAAACCCAGTTCAGACAAAAGAAACGCTCCGCAGGCTATGGCGGTGTCCACTGGAGAGTGGAGAAAGAAGACAGAAGGGAGGGAGTATGATACGCCCCCGCCCATACTATGTACTCCTAAGGAGCTGGATGTGCTGCTAGACAAATGGATAGTGGACAGGATCTTTAAACCTAATCAAGTTTCCAGAGAACCCACGAAGGAAGAAAGAAGAGATCCTTGCTTCTGCCGCCTGCACAACTATGTACAACATCCCACCATAGAATGCTGGGCGCTTCGCAAGTTGGTGCACCGCAGGATTAAAAAAGGCACATTGGAGTTAACCCGACAAGAAGTCCAAAGAAACCCACACCCGAACCACAAGGGAAAGGATATAGCAGCAGTGGTAATATATGCAGACCCGGGAGAGGATGAAGAAGAGAACTTGGCCCTGCCTGTCGCGGCGATTACCACTTTACAGCAGAGTGCCGAGTTCAAAAATTTATTTGACCAGTTGGGACTCACAGCAAAGGAAAGAAAGATAGCCACGGAGGCTTTGGTGAGTATCGCCTCTAGGGTAGGGGTAGAGTGCTTATCAGTAGAAATGCCAGAAGACAGAGCCCTCCTACAGGAATCAACAGAGATCACGTTCAGCAGTGAGGATATGGAGGTGGGACACCCGGATTACAGAAGGCCTCTCTATTTAGCAGCATCCATAAATCAAATCCCCATCAAGAGGGCCTTGGTAGATACAAGTGCTTCCGTAAACCTCATTCCGTTGAGCACCTTGCAAGCAACAGGAATTTTAGAAAGAAAGATCCAAGAATGCCTGATGGAAGTAACGGGGTTCGGCGAAAGAGGTGAGTACACCGCAGGCCACATTCAGTTGTGGTTGAAAGTAGGTCCTATAGCTTCTCTAGCTCGTTTCCATGTGGTCAGAACGGAAGTATCCTATCATGTGCTCTTGGGAAGGCCTTGGTTACACAAACACCGACTGGTCCCATCCACCTACCACCAATGTGTGAAAGGAAGATTGAATGGCAGGATGATACATATAGCTGGAAACCCCTCGCCATTCGAGCAAGCAAAAGCTCACTTAGTGGAAACCATGTTTTACGACCAATGGGCTTCATCTGGGGAAAACTAGGTTTCAAAACTGCGAGGTACCTTCGTGCCTAGGTGGGAAGATGTCCAAGGTGATCTAGAACCCGATCTAAGGGAGCTACTGGCGCGAAAGAAAAAAAGAAAAGAAGCGCCTGCCGCAGAGCCAGACGACACACCCTAGTGCATCAGGGTCCGAGGCCTTGATGGCAGGATTGTGTATAAGTTATGAAGGCGTGTGGGGCCCATGAGTGAGATGCAAGCGGGCCCCACCCAAAAAGAGCAACACGGGAGTTTGGCGTGTTGTGTCGCTCAAGAAAGTGTGAGAAAGGAAGAAGAGAAGGATGGGGAAGTTGCGGCAGAAAAGGACACACAGATTGTGGCAGAGGAAGAATTGGAAGAAGTTGACCTAGGGTCTGATTCACAAGAACCAAGGCCTATCTCAATTAGTGCAAACCTGACAGAAAAAGAGAAGTTAGAACTGATACTGCTGTTGAAAGAATTCAAAGACGTTTTCGCTTGGGATTACAGTGAAATGCCAGGACTAGATCCCGAGCTAGTTGCACATACATTAAATGTAGACCCAGGGGCCAAGCCGGTGGCCCAGCCTGCCAGAATATTTCACACAGAAATAGAAGGGCAGATAGTCAAAGAGGTACAGAAATTGCTGGCCGCAGGATTCATCAAGCCTATTCAGCATCCTCGTTGGCTATCCAACATAGTACTAGTGAAGAAGAACGGCCAGATAAGATGCTGTGTAGATTTCAGAAATCTCAACAAAGCCTGTCCAAAGGACGAATTCCCATTGCTAAACATGGATTTATTAATAGATTCTGCGGTAGGAAGCGCCATGTTTTCGTTAATGGATGGTTTCAGTGGATACAATCAGATCAGGATAGCACCAAAGGATGTAGAGAAAATTGCTTTCAGAACACCCATGGGCAATTTCTACTACAGTGTGATGCCCTTCGGGTTAAAAAATGCAGGTGCAACTTATCAACGAGCAATGACGGCCATATTTCACAATATGATGCAGTAGGAGCTAGAAGACTATGTGGATGACATAGTGGTTAAATCAAGGAGGAGAGAAGAACACTTTTGCGTGTTAAAATAGGTATTCGAAAGATGCAGAGCTTTTAAGTTAAGAATGAATCCCCTCAAGTGCACATTCAGAGTGTCCTTTGGGAAATTCCTGGGTTTCCTAGTTCACAGCAGGGGCATAGACATGGACCCGGCCAAAGCTACGGCCATATCAACTATGAGACCTCCGGCCATAGTAAAAGAGTTGAAGAGCTTCTTAGGAAAAGTCTCATATATCTAGAGATTCATCCCTGGATTGGCATCAATCACCTCTGCCTTCACCAAGTTGCTCAAAAATGGGCAAAGTTTTGAGTGGGGGGAAGCGCAGCAGACGGCTTTCAAAAGGCTACAACAGATAATGATGAACCTCCCCATGGTGTAGGCCCCTATCCATAAAAGACCATTGCTACTTTATTTGGCCACCAACTCATATGCCATCGGTGCACTAATCGCTCAGGAAGATGGAGGTGGTGTCGAGCAGCCAATATATTACATCAGTCGCGCCTTAAAAGATGCAAAAACTCGTTACCCAAAGGCAGAGAGGGCATGCCTAGCCATTGTATACGCTTCGCAAAGGTTGCGTCACTATTTCTTGGCATACGAAGTATGGCTGGTGACTAAGTCCCATGCCATTAAAGCTCTGTTACAACAATCGATCGTCTTTGGCAGAATATCCCAGTGGTTGCTACAATTATCACAATACGACTTGAGAATGGGGACACCTAGGGCGATGAAAAGTCAGGCTATAGCAGATCTATTGGCACAGTTTCCAGGAGAGAAAGAATTCCCGCTAGATGATGAAGTTCCAGGGGAAGTAGCCATGGCAGAAGAGGTCAGAGAACAGTGGGTAATGAAATTTGATGGGTCTTCTACTACCCATTCCAGAGGGGTGGGAGTAGTTTTGTATCATGAAGAAGACAAGGCAGTGGCGCTGTTATTTAAGCTGGAATTCCCCTACTCAAACAACACGGCGGAATACGAAGCCTACCTAACCGGGCTTGCCACGACTCTCGAAATGGGAGTCAAACATTTGAGGGTATTGGGAGATTCGAACCTAGTTGTCTGCCAGGCCAAGGAAAGCTTTTCCTTAAAGGAGCCTAGCCTAACCCCATACAGAGCGATGACCCAGAGGATGGAAGAAAAATTTTTAACCTTCGAAATAGAGCATGCTCCAAGAAACGAAAACCGGTTTACGGATGCATTAGCCGCACTGGGGTCGCAAATAATCTTCAAAGGGGATAACACCAGAATAGAAGTCAGCAAGAGGGAAGAATCCATCATTGAGGTGTTGATGGAAAAGTTCCGGGAGGAACAAGGTGAAGGGGATTGGCGGATCCCCATAAAGGAAGTCTTGATAAAGGGAGACGATGCAGCAGAATTAAAGATACTAAAAGACTATGCCTTGGTAAGAGAGGAGTTGTACCGCAGGATGCCAGGTGGGGTCTTATCCAGATGCGTGGGACAGGAAGAAGCCCAGAGAAAATTGAAAGAAATACACAGCAAGACTTGCGGGTCCTGCGGAGAAGTCAGTCTTTACCGCAGACTTCAGAGGGTAGGCTTCTATTGGCCAAGTATGGGTAAAGATGCAGATTAAGTCCAAACCCAATGTGGGACCTGCCAACTTGTGGCAGACAGGGAGGAAAGTTACGCTGTGTTCGTCAGTGAGGATTGGAGGAGCCCTTTCATACAGTACCTAACAGAAGGCATCCTACCACAAAAGCACAATGAAAGATATAAGCTTAAGAGGTTGGCAACACGTTACTTCTTGCATAACATGGTCCTTTTCAAAAAAGGATATGATGGGGACCCTTTAAGGTGTTTGGGCGCTAAAGAAGCAAAAGAAATGATAAAAGAAGTACATTCAGGGGAATGTGGTGAACACCAGGGGAATAAAAAGCTTTACAGATGCTTGCTGCAGATGGGCTACTACTGGCCAACCATGAAAAGAGATGCGGCAGAATTTGTAAAAAAGTGCCACAGTTGTCAAATACAAGCCAACTTGATTTATACCCATCCGCAGGATTTACATAGTATGGTCACCCCATGGCCCTTCTGTATTTGGGGGCTGGATTTAGTAGGGCTAGTTAACTCACCATTACGTGGATACATATGGATATTAATGACTACAAAGTATTTTACTAAGTGGACAGAAGAAGTGCCACTCCGTAAGGCCATAGGAGGAGCAGTGACAAATTTCATCAAAGAAAATATAATTGTAAGGTTTGGGGTGCCTCATAGGATCATCAATGATAACGGCACACCATTTGTCAACAGTGATGTAAGAAAGATGCTAGAGTTCTACCAAGTCAAGCACCACCGGCCATCACCTTATTACCCTCAAGGGAATGGGCAAGCAGAGGCAACAAACAAAACTCTTATAAAAATCATTAGTAAAATGAGCCAAGAGTATATGGGAGGATGGGCAACGCACCTGCCAGATGCTCTTTAAGCTTATAGAAAATCACCAAAGTCAGCCATGGGCTTTTCACCCTTTTCCTTAGTCTATGGAACTGAGGTAGTAAGCCCGGTAGAAATAATGACACCATCCCTGAGGTTCATGTAGACGCGAGAAAAGGAAAAGGAGAAAGAAGTCTTTGTGCCAGAAAGGTGCGAAGACCTAGAAGGGCTTGATGAAAAGAGAGAAAAGGCCCAGGAACGCAACCGAAGATACAGACAAAAGATGACTGAAGCCTACGGCAGGGTGACCAAGGAAAGAGTGTTCGCAAAAGGACAACTTGTGCTAAAGGTGGCAGACTATGTTAGGCGAGGCCTGGCAGGACCATCTAAGTTTGCACCAAAGTGGGAGGGATCCCTTGTGATAAGGGAAGTGCATCAAAGTGGGTATTATTGCCTAACTCAAATGAATGGCAGGGACTTAATGGATCCTATCAATGAGAAATGGTTGAAACGTTATTATGCCTAGGGAATAGAGTTATGTGGTTGTCCCTTTCTTTTGCTAAAAAAAGCCTTTTATGTTTCCTTCACTTCTTTTCTTTTTATTCCTCCAAGTGATTATGTCACAGAAAAAAATATTGTAACATGCTTTCATGAATATGTAATGAAAAAGTACGAAGTATTAGCACCATATCATAGCAATAGTAAAAGTAGTAGCAAAGTGTAGCATCATGATTACAAACCCAAACTGTGGCAAACACATGCCAAATAGATACTATAGGAAACATATAAGTATTCTAGGCGACATAACAAAAACAGGAAAGCAAAGAAAAAGGGAAAGGAACTACGTCATCATCAATGGAGTCTAGAAATGAGAGTCTGGTCTCCAAAACGACTAGGCCCACCAACGCCAGAAAGAAGGTGCTCGCGACGACCCTCCAAATCCGCCACCTCTTTCTTTAGAAGCTCGATACGGGCATCTATAGCATCAACGGCTGGCTGAACTCTCCTCATAGAAAGGGCTCAAGCAACCTCAAGGAGGTGATCTAGAACAAACTCCACAGCAAAACCCACGTTGATAAGCTCCTGAATCACGGCCCTCCACTACAGGATCCTCTCGATGGAGACAGAATCAATAAACCTGTGCTCAATGTCGTTCAGCATGCATCCCAGCATCTTCAAGAAATGCTTCCTAGCAGAACGGCCAAGACGGATTTCTTGCACAAAATTGCCACGGTTGCTGTAGATCATCACCAAGTGAGAAATGCAATCCTCGGGAACTCAGAAGCCATAAAAATCCACGTAAGGAGGACTAGAAGCCCATAAGTCTGCTAGGCCAAGGTTGCTAATTTTGGCCTGGTCAAAGCAGGCAAAGAAGGTTGCAGCATCATTCGCAGGGTTCGGGACGGCGGTAAAACTGCTACCCACCTCAAACTAAGAAGGGGCAGTAGGAAGTGGACTTATAAAGAAAAAAAAACGCAAGGTAAAATGAGAAGTCATGGTCTGGGAAGAGAAGATTTACAAAATGAATATAATAAAAGGGAAAGGAAACTTGCTGGAGCTACTAGGAATGAGGGCTGCGGGTGTAGTGGAAATAAGTACTGTAGGTACAACAGAAGCAGGTGCAGTAGGTACGGCTGAAAAGGGGCCTGAAGGTGTGACAGGAACGGGCGCTACGGGTGTGGCAGGAGCAGGTATTCCTACGCCTGCTATGATTCCTGGCCCCTCAAAAGTCTCTACAAGCAGGGAGATAGGAGTACAAATGAAACGCAAGCACACATAAAAAAAAAGGGGAAGGGGAGGAAAGATACATACCCATAAAGTCAGGCTTGGGCAAAGCACTATCCTCTTCATCGGAATCAGAAATCCTCTTCTTCAGGATAGGTGCATCATTGGGATCCTTAAGAATGTCATCGGACCCCTCAGAGGATAAGTCTGTATCAGGACCACGTGTAGCAGAACCGAGAATGGAGGAAGGAGTAACAACAAGAGAAGCACCGCCCTTTGCAACCTGGGAGATGACTACAAATGGGTCACTGGTGGAAATGACAAGCGGCAGAACAGAGGGAGTGGTCTTGGTCTGAACGGCCATAGGAGAAATGGCTCTCTCTAAAGGAGCGGATGTCTCGGCGGGCAGAGGTGTAGTCTCACCAACTCCTTCGATATGAGTACCCTCTTCTCTAGGTACCGGCTCGGCGGAAGAGATGGGAGCTTTGGCAGAAGCCTTATGTGCAGCAGTAGAGGGAGCGGGTGTTGCAAATACCACATCGGCCCCATCAAAAAAGCCTTCCATGGGTACACCCATGGAGGCAGAAATCTCCTCGGCAGTAGGGCAATATATAGATAGAGGTTCGGGCTCCTCCTAAAAAGAAAAAGGGGAAGAAGGTGAATACGAATACTGATGTGAAGACCAAAGGAATTATTAACAATGAGAAGCAAAACGAAAGACATATAGCAGAGGGAACACGTGCAAAAAAGAAAAAGAGAAGTGAAGAAAAGAGACATACCTCAGATTCGGGCTCATCAAGCAGAATAGGGTGGGTAACTGACGAATCCTCCTTATGTTTAGACTAAAAGAAAGGAGGAGGAGGAAATTAGCAAGGTTAGCCACAAGAAAGTTAAAAGGTATTCTTTTTAAAAAAAAGGAAGAGATAACTTACCCTCCGCTCAGCAGCGAACACGGATGAGGGGTTGTCTTCCTTTTGCTACCTCGGGTTTTGCTAGCCAAGGAAGCACCTGTAGGTGGTAGTAGGGTGGCAGGCTTGGATTTATCGGCAGATTTAAGGCTTGGCAGGAGCTTTCTTACTCGGTATAGAGATGTTTGTTACTTTGACCTTTTTCTCCAAACCGGGAGGATAATCGCCAGCATGCCAGTACCATCCCTTTTTCTCTGCATCCCATTCAAAAATGGCTGACCAATTCTGTCTCCTGGCATACGCCAAAACAAATTTAGAAGGGAGAAGCAAGCAAGGGTTAACTAAGATGACCATACCAAGCCCATTAGGGGGAATAAGAGAGAAGCTGCGGCTACCCACTAGCTTATCCACGAATATAGTCATCACCGTTTGCCAATAACCGTGCATGGGAGGAGTACAGAGGCCCTCCCTTAGTGAACCGAGAACTGTAACGGCACTGAAGCACTGCCTCCAAAATTCAATGGCAGTATGCCGCAGGAAAGGGCGGACCGAAGTAGGAGATTCTATAAGGAAGGAAATGTTATCGGGGATATCCTGATCTAACCCAACTACCTTCTTACTTGGTTAGTAGGATAGTGAACGAATCTAATGCCTTTGTTGGCAAGGTAAGGCAGCCATCCGACATTAGTGGCCGCCAGGTAAGTAATCCCCGTTTCATCAAAACCAGCCAAGGGGTAGTAGTCCCGATGGTGTCAACAAACAAACCCATAGCAGAATCTACGCATGTATAATTTGCACCCAAATTTCTATAAGCCCTTCAAGAAAAACCGACACCCTCATCAAAAGACTCAACAACAGAATAATTAATGGGCTTCAATCCAGACCAACAGAAAGCAAGCGGAAAATTAGACTTAAACCTACCACAAAAGTCAGTAATTATCCTCGGACATGTCTGGTACTTATCTTTAGCAAAACGAGCAGGGCTACACTTTGCCAAGTATTGAGCACAATGCTCAAATAACAACTGTTGCAGTATGGTACAGTGGACGCAAGAGGTAACTATATGGCAGGATCCCGCCTGACTCTCGTCACTATGCAGAATATCTAATTGGACATACAGATGCCCCAAGAACATGGGGGCCAACGGCAAGCTCACCCCAATAGATATTTTGATAGCTAAACGAAAGTACAAAGGCTTTATGGCATAGTGAGGGTGGGACCCAAAAAAAAATTTACAAAGCCAAAACGCAACAAAAGCCGTGCGGCGAGCAGCTACAGAAAACTTAGAGGAAGAACTAACCCAGTATGATAGTTTGGCATTTCCGGCCATCCTTTTCCTCAGTTTGGCCTCAATAGCCTATTCGTCCGGAGAAAACTCTAGAGTGGTAGGATTGGCATCATCAAGAATAGGTAAAAGTAACTGATTGGCCATGTCTTCAAGGGTAATGGAGAGTTCACCGCACGAGAAAAAGAAGGTGTGGGTGGTGGTACACCACCGTCGGACCAAATATCGGAGGTTGTAGAGGTCCCGAAAGTTCGACAGACAGCGAGATGAGACAATGGCTTTCAAGACGCTGGCTCGTTGCAACAACCCCATGAAGCCCGCATCAGATAACTCACTGTCGACCCATTCTCTCCTACCCAAGGCAGTGCCAGACCCAAATTCGAAATGAATGGGTACGAGAAGTGAGATGCCTTGGTGAATGGCTAGATCAAGGATTGAGGACGCTAACGGAGCCCAAGAGACGTTGGGGTTTCGCCGGCCAAGGGCAAGCCATACGCGACCCGGAGGCAACGACGCATAGTCACCAGGAACTTTCGGAAAGTGAGGGTGGACTTCATACCACAAATCAATCAAAGGGGCACATTCATTGTTGGGGTTGCGCCGTGTCTCTTCCCAAGCGGACTACTCTGACTCGGAGTGTTCCGTCTCCTCGCCTACATCAGGAACGGCGGGAGAGTCGGAAGCGATTGCCTTCCCTTTACGACGGGAAGAGCCTTGGCTTTTCACCGGCGACATGGTAAGAGAACTTAGTAGAAGAAGATGGCTTCGGGTGTTTGAAAAGGAAAAGATAGTGAAGAGTAGGGGACAGAGGATATGTGTTCTTGGAAAAGAAGGAGTTTGTGTTTAAAGTGTAGAAGGATTCCTCTTTAAATACCCAGGTCATTAATAACGGCACGAAGGAAGGCGATGGGTCAGCCATCAAAATGAGATGAAATTAATGAAATGGCAGTTGTGCTTAGAAAATCACTGTCAAACTGGGAAATTCGAAGAGACAACCCTGTTCGCAGCAGGAAAGAAAATATATATAATATATATAAGGAGGGGTCCACTGCTTAAAAAGGCTCGCGAAGAAAGAAGAAAAAAGATGAGAAGATAGAGGACAGAAATGCCTTTTCGTTCACATATGAACCGTAGGAACGTTTCATATGTTTAGGGGGCTAAATGTTGAGAGCCATTTATGAGAATCCAGGTGGAAAGAAAAAAAGCCCAATAACAAGGGCAGCAAAGAATTAGCAAAGCATACAGAAAAACCATTAAGCTCAAGTAGCAGGAATAATGGATTACAGGCCCAAGAAATAAACAAATAGGCCTTAAAGAGGAAAGTGGGTTTAAAGAAGCCCGGAAAGAGAGAAATAGCATCCCATGGGCGATGTATGAGGTAGAAAAGAGAGAAAAGGCCGCCGCAGGCCGAAAGTAATGCAAACTAAGAAAGTAAGGGGTTTATGGCAGGCCCATAAACCCAAAGGATGAGAATAAGGTTATTGGGCCGGGGAAGCCCAATGAAGTTAGTAAAAACCCATAGGAATGCAGAATTAGCAAAAGGGCTGAGGAAGTCCAAAGAAAGCAAAAGGGCCGAGGAAGCCCAAAGAAAGCAAACGGGCCAAGGATGCCCAAGGGAAAGACAAAAGGGACATAGGAGCCCATAAATAAAAGCAAACCAGTAGCCATGCCAAGCCAATGGGAGAAGGAATAAACGGTTGGCCTAAAAGAGGCCTAGCAGGATTAAATCATTACAGTAGGAATAACAGAACGATATTGCAAGAAATGAGGGAAACCAAGGAGTGGGTCAAAGAAATGTAAGGCCCATCATCAAATAAAGCCCAACTCCTGAGGGGAGCGGGAAAACAAAAAGCAACCCACATAAGAGGTCAAAGAAACACGGACGACAAGCCTCCAGACCACGACAGATGAATGGGCAGCAGGCATGTTTTGGACACATATGGAATGAAGGCACGCGTAAGGCCTAGGCACCACCAGCCTGTACCCAGCCAATACAGAGCATGGTGAGGTCGAGGGGTCAGAGATTCAGAGGGCATGGTTTGGTGGTGGGGAGAGGGTAAAAATCTATTTTGTAGGTTCCGGCTCAGGCTCTTTCGGGGAGGTGCCCTACAGGGATGGCTTACTACCCAAAAAAGGCAAGCTGAGTTAGAACCATTAGGTGCATGCCATGAGGGATAGGGAGAGAGAAATAACCCAGACCATAGCAGGAAAGGGTGCCACGGTAGACTAGCGAACAAAATACTCTTCCTTGTCTAGTGATGAGAGGGCGACATACAAACGGAACAGTGATGATCGGCCAGTACGCCTAGACCAGACAAAGGGAGTTAATGGCTAAAACAGTAAAATCTAGTCACGACAGGCACTATAAAAGGAGGGTTTTGCCGTGAACAGAGGGGAGGGCAGAAGGAACAACGGGAACTTTGACTAAGAGATAGAAAACTTAAAAGAAATAGTGAAGAAAACGAGTGGGAAAAGAAAGAAAGAAAACCATAAGAAAGAAAGAAATAATGAGAATTAGAACGGTGGGCATGCACCAGTAGATTGGTCCCTTCTCTCCCTCATAAAATCCAGCCCTCTATGAAAACCTCGAGAGTATCAGCGTAGAAAAACCACTTAGGCCCGTTTCTCTCAGGGCGGTTAATCTCCACGGTAGGACTCTTTTCCTAAGAGATTGATTGCGTTGAGAAGGAACGTTCTTCCCTTTGTGGCTCTACTCCTGCGGATTGGATTTTGGTTGATTTCCCTAATATTCTGACTAACCCATGCGTATTAATATTTGATATCCTCTGTTATGATTTTTTCTCTTTCGCAAAGAAAACAATTAGTATTGCTGTTGCAATTGATTTTAAGGGCTCTTTGGTCAATTCCCCATTAACTGGCTAGATATTTTCTGTTTATTTTATTATTATTATGTCTGTCTGCCACAATTTGCCTGAAACAGTTTCGCCTGTCGTGAACACGTCCCTGGCAGACCTGGCCTAGTTTGCACACAAGCCGGACCAACTTAAGCTGAAACTGGGCCGGTCCCAACTCTCTTATCCAGAAAATTTGGGTTTAGTGTAGCAGGAGGCAGCCCAATACCACTAGAATAGCCCACCCCCTTACAATAGCCAATGGGACTTTTACCAGGTGGCAGTGGGGTAAGAACCCAAGTGTGAGTCTTCTCAAGTGCCTCAATTTCCTTATCCATAGCTGCTCTCCAAGCTAGATCCTAAATTGCTTGAGAAAAACTATCAGGCTCTTGATGACAAGCACTAATGCTCATAAGATAGGACTGATATGAAGGATCCAAATGTGAGTAAGTCAATGAATCTACAATATCATAGGGTAAACCTGGAGGATGAGCAGTAACAGCTTTGTTGCAAGCATATTCTTGCAAGTAAACAGGTGTTTGGTGAGCCTTGGTAGACTTTCTGATAGGTGGTGGAACTGCCATAAGCGGTGTAGGACTAGGAGCAATGAAAGAAGCTGAATCAGGTTGGGAAGAGTCAAGACTTGCAGATTCAGAAATTGAGGAAGGAGATGTTGGAAGAACTGTAACAGGATTATTTGGAACTTGAAAAGATGAATCACAAGTACTAGAATATTGAGTTGGAACCTTTATAATACCAATGGGAGTAACAAAGCTATCTGTACAATCTCTACCAGAAGAATGAGCTTCAACTTCATAAAAAATAGTAAAAGGATCAGAAAAATCACATTTCTCAGATGCAAAAGGGAATATGTGTTCATGGAAAAACACATCCTTGGAAACAAAGACTGTATTAGTGGATAAATCAAGAAGTTTATAGCCTTTAATTCCAAAAGGATAACCCAAAAACACACATTTCCTTGCCCTTGGTGCAAACTTGGACCTGTTGTGAGAGAAAGTTGAATCATAACACAAGCATCCAAAAATATTCAAATGTGAATATGTTGGAACATGACCAAAAAATACTTCAAAGGGTGTTTTGTGAGATAAAATGGATATTTGTACTCTTTTTATTAAGTACACAGCAATGAGGATACAATAACCCCAAAGATGCATAGGTAAGTTTGATTGAAATTTAAGAGCTCTTGCTACATTCAAGATGTGTTGATGCTTCCTTTCCACAATAGCATTTTGTTGAGGAGTTTCAACACAACTAAGTTGATGTAAATTACCTCTTTGGGCAAAAAATTCTTTCATTATGAATTATGTACCATTATCAATTCTAATGATTTTTACTTTTCTTGAAAATTGAGTTTCTACCATTGTACAAAAATGCTCCAAGGTGGCTTAAGTTTGAGACTAATGATGCAGTAAATATACCCAAGTGCACCATCCACAATAGTTAAGAAAAACTTACAACCATTCATAGTAGAAACAGAAAATGGACCCCACAAGTCATAATGAATCAAATCAAAACAATTATTAGAAATATGAGTACTTTTATTAAAAGGTAACCTCTTTTGTTTGGCTAAAGGGCATACATCACAGTGAAACTTCTCAGAAGGATTAAAAAGAGGTACGTGATTGTTATTCAACAAAGCTAACTTGTCATTTGACAAGTGTCCTAGTCTAGAACGCCATACATGTGGCTGAGTTTTATTAATAGAAACTGCAGCAAAA
This sequence comes from Quercus berberidifolia, assembly GCA_028535905.1. Taxonomy (NCBI): domain Eukaryota; kingdom Viridiplantae; phylum Streptophyta; class Magnoliopsida; order Fagales; family Fagaceae; genus Quercus; species Quercus berberidifolia. The sequence goes on from JAPQVW010000008.1 coordinate 25,028,223, forward strand.
ACACATGTTGGAGTTGAATAGCTCTCTTCTAGCAGGTAAAGACCATTGCATTCCTTACCCAGACCCATTGTGCTCCAAGGAGCAAGGGCCTAGATAAAGCAAAGATTTCCAAAGAAAATAAGGCAACAAAGAATGGATTTTGCTATCTAGCTAATTGAAATGAGATTGAAACTGAATGAAGGAACACAAAGCACATTATACAAAACAAGCTTTTTTGAAATTTGGACAGTCCCTATGTGTGTAACTAAAGTAGTCTCACCATTTGGAAGATTAACATGAGTATTTAGGGTAGCAGTAGTAGATTTATAATAGGAAATAGAATGGATCATATGATTTGTTGCTCCTGTATCTATTACCCAATCAGACTCACTAAAGGCTTCCCTATTGAATGTTTTTGTAGAAAAGATTGAATGTTCTAAATTGGGAGTGAAATTGGATTGAATACTTGACATGAGGTTGAACTGAGGTTGAGAAGAAGCAGAAGCCACATCAGAAACTACACCAAAAGTTCCTTCAACACCAGTACTTGTAGTGACTGTGCTCACAATGGCTGCATGATGTCCATCACCAAGATTACCTCCAATATTGGGAAATGCCAACAACTGCTCACATTGTGCCTTAGGTATAGGACACTGATTCATTGCAACAGGGAAATTTTTTGCATTTGCTATTGGTTTAGAGGATACTTGATTTGCATTGGCATTTGATTTCCCTTTTGGCTTGTATCTTGGTGGATAGCCATGTAACTTGTAGCATTTTTCAACTGTGTGACTAGTCATGTTGTAGTGAGTACAAAAAGGCTTCTCCCTTTTGTTATTCCCTTTGTTCTAATTGGCACTTCCAGAATTCCCTCTTGTATTAGCATACATTATTATGGCATCAGACTAAGGTGTGCCAAAACCTCCATGTCCAATGTTTTTGTGAGATTCCTCCTGAAGAACCAATGCATAAACTTTGCTTATAGAAGGAAATGGATCTGACATGAGAATTTGACTTCTAAGAGTCTCAAAATTCTCATTTAACCCCATCAGAAACCTCATGACATAAGCTTTGTCATGTGAAGCACTCAGCACCTTCATAGCACCACAAGAACACTTTGGAAGTGGCTTGTAATTAAGCAATTGATCCCAAAGCCTCTTGAATTTGGTGTAATACTCTGTCACTGACATCTGGTTTTGAGAAATATGAGAAACTTCTCTCTGCATATTGTGAATCTTGGGACCATTCCCTTGTGAAAAGAGATTCTGTAATTCAATCCAAATCTCCCTTGCCGTTTCACAATATATGATGCCATTGGACACATCTATTTGCATAGAATTGATCATCCACGAAAGCACCATGGTGTTATAACTCTCCCAATCTTCACACAAAGGTGAATCCAAATTTGGCTTTGGAATCTTTCCATTCACAAAGCCAATTTTCTTCTTCGTAGTAAGAGCAAGAATCATTGCTCTAGACCATGAGTGATAATTCTTCATTCCAAGCAATGGTTGAGTAACCAAAATGTTGCCTAGGTTTTCACTCGAATTGAGAAAATAGGGATTGGGAGGATTAAGAGTAGTAGAATCACTGCTAAGGTTCAAACCAGATTGTGAAGGCTAAACTTGAATTAGATCAGATGGATTGGTTGACTCAATGGACGCTGATACGCCCTATCAAATTATCATCGTCCTTGCATGGCCGGTCATGGACGACCTAAACAATATCGTCCTGAAGAAACAGGCCGTCACTCAAGGACGGGAAAACTCATTTCTACTCCTCGAGGAGCCGTTAGAAAACATTAATCAACCTTTAGACCGTTGGGAATGGTAGCTCATCATTAACACCCCGCAAGGGCGTTACCAGGCAAGAATAAAGCCTCCATCAAGACTCCACCAACGGCTAGAAGAAACCACCTGTGAACACGCATATATAAATACTGAACCCCGAAAAGGGTGGGGGTAAGAAAGAAAACTCTAGCACAGTATTCTTACAGCTCTCTCTTGTCAATCTTCCTGACTTTGGCATCAGAGACTTTTTTGCAGGCACCATGCCGGCGAACTATTCCCGTTCTTCCACTCACTCGTTACTGAGGATTGGGTTGGTCGTGGACGACTTCCATCTGGACGATCAAAATTGGCTGACGATCTGAGCATCATTAGTTTGGCCCCGTCTGTGGGAACGACGATTCAACACGTGATCTATTCCCGGTCCAAATGGAATCCAGTACAAACCCAGATCCCGCTGCATTGGCCCTACAAATCCAGTCGCTATCAGCAACTGTGGAAGAACTCACCAGACAGAACCAAGAGATGAAGCAACGGCTACTACAGGAAAGTAATCGTGCAGACAGGGGCGACGACGAAGACAGCAACAGAAGGCGAACCAACACTCCGGAAGAAGCAAGCTCGGATCTCTTAAGAGAGATGAGGAAAGAGATGGACGAACTGAGGAACGCCGTCAAAGGAAAAACGGACCAAAGCTTGGAGAGGATCGTCTGGAAGACAAATTCACCTTTTACCATGGCCGTCCAGGAGTGTCCAGTACCCTCCAAGTTCCATCTACCCCACTAGAACCTTTCGACGGGCTGAAAGATCCCTTGGATCACCTGAATACCTTCAGGACGACCCTAGGCCTTCAACAGCCACCTGATGAGATTTTGTGTCACTCCTTTCCTACGACCCTCAAAGGAGCAGCCAGGGAGTGGTTCAACAAGTTGCCAACATCGTCCATTGATAACTTCGAGTAGTTAAGCAGTTCCTTTGTCCGTCATTTTGTAGGCTGGCAGCGTCCAAAAAGGACTGCCGACCATTTGCTTACCATCAGACAAGGAAAGAAGGAACCATTGAGGTTTTATGTGACACGTTTCACCCGAGGAATGCTGGAAATAGACGAGGCAGATGACAAGGTGCATCTTACGACCTTCAAAGCGGGGTTGAAGTCCAGAGATTTTGTGGCATCTCTGGCAAAGAACCCCCCCTAAGACAATGGCTGAGGCATTGCTGAAATCTCAGAAGTACATGAACGCAGAAGAAGCCCTAGCAGCCATTGACGGAGCAGAGAAGAGCAAGGACAAGAAGAAAGAAAAGGAGGATGATCGACGAGGGCTAAAAAGGGATCGGGCTGACCAACGAAATGACGATGGAAATAGGAGGAGGGAGGACAAGAACCCTCGTCCATCGAAATTCACTCCGCTGATGATGCCCGTTGACCAGATTCTAACAGAGATAAGGGATGAACCGTCTCTCAAGTGGCCAAGACCACTCCATTTAGCACCCGGTTTACGCGACAAGAGGAAATACTGCCACTTCCACAAAGATCATGGGCATTACACGGAGGATTGCAGGGACCTCAAAGAGCAGATTGAAGAGCTCATCCGTAATGGGAAGCTACAACAGTATATAAAAAGGGGAGATTCCGGCAGGTACGGACAGAAAAGCCAGCAAGTTAATGCAAGGAGAGACGAAGACCGCCCCCAACCTCGCCCACAAAGTGCGCTAGGGGAGATAAAAACCATCACCGGAGGACCAACCGCTGGGGGATCATTCAAATCACTCAGGAAATCATACCAAAGGCAGGTAAACAGCGTCCACAGTATACCTCCGTTAAAGCAAAGACGCACCAATGGAGAATTGTACTTCTCTGAGGATGATGCCAGAAGTGTAAAGCAGCCTCATGATGACCCACTCGTCATTATGATCATGATCGAGGGGTTTAACACGCGAAGAGTCCTGGTCGACAGTGGAAGCTCAGCCGACATAATCTATCTTCCCGCCTTCCAGCAACTAAAACTAGACCCAAAGAGGCTCCGTCCTTTTGAGTCTCCCCTCGTCAGTTTTAGCGGAGACAAGGTATACCCCAGAGGAATAGTGACATTGACAGTGACGGCCGGATCATACCCCCTCCAGGTAACCAACCAGCACAATTTCCTGATAGTGGACTCACCCTCGTCCTACAATGTGATCATAGGAAGACCAATGCTCAATCGCTGGAAGGCTGCCATTTCCACCTACTGCTTAAAAATGAAGTTCCCAATAGAACAGGGTGTCGAAGAAATTAAAGGAGACCAGGTATTGGCAAGAGAATGCTATCAGGCCGTCCTGGCCTCAAAAGAGAACCATACGTGGACGATTGAAGAGAAATCGCCAGAGATTGTGGAGAAGCTTGAAACGGTAGAGCTGGCTGAGGGGAGTCCGCCAAAGATGACCCAAATAGGGATGAACCTGAGTCCCAGGACGAAGGAAGAGATCGTCAGCTTCCTGAAAAGCAACCTCGACATATTCGCTTAGAGCCACGAAGATATGCCTGGAATCCCAGCAAGCCTCATCCAGCATTACCTGAATGTTGACCCAGGAAAGAAACCTGTCCAGCAAAAAAGGAGAGTCTTTGCCCCCGAGCGAAACAAGGCAGTGACGGACGAGGTAAATAAGTTACTTGCAGCCAAATTTATCCGAGAAGTCCACTACCCAGAGTGGTTGGCCAACGTAGTCATGGTAAAAAAAGCAAATGGGAAGTGGAGAATGTGTGTCGACTTTACAGACCTAAATCAAGCCTGCCCAAAAGACAGCTTCCCACTACCCAGGATCGACCAGCTAGTGGACTCCACAGTAAGGCACAAACTTTTCACGTTTATGGATGCGTTCTCAGGATATAACCAGATACAAATGGCTGAAGAAGACCAAGAGAAGACTGCTTTTATCACCAGCCAGGGACTTTACTGTTACCAGGTCATGCCTTTTGGGCTCAAGAACGCAGGTGCCACCTATCAAAGGTTGGTGAACCAAATGTTTGAGAAGCAAATCAGGAGAAATGTGGAGGTTTACGTTGATGATATGCTCGTCAAGAGCAAGGAGGAAGAAGATCATCTGGATGATCTCAGGGAGACGTTCAATACGCTCAGGCAGTACAGCATGAAGCTCAACCCATCCAAGTGTGCTTTTGGGGTTTCCTCGGGAAAATTCCTCGGGTTTATGGTTTCGCAGAGAGGGATTGAAGCAAACCCCGAGAAGGTTAAAGCCATCCTTGAAATGTCCTCACCCAGGACGGTCAAAGAAGTGCAATCCCTCACGGGAAGAATAGTAGCCCTCAACAGATTCGTCTTGAAGGCTACAGACAAATGCCTTCCATTCTTCAAGACTTTGAAGAAGGTGTTTTCCTGGACGGAGGAATGCGAAACGGCGTTCCAAGAGCTGAAGCGCTATCTTACCCTCCACTCTTAAGCCCGTCGAAAGAGGGCGAAGACTTATTCCTGTACTTAGCTGTGTCTGTTATGGCCGTCAGCGTGGCGTTGATCAGAGAAGAAGACGGGTTGCAACTTCCTGTGTATTACATCAGCCAGGCTTTTCAGGGTGCCGAGGCACGGTATCCTCGCGTAGAGAAGATCACCTTCGCCCTGATTGTGGCTTCGAGAAAACTTCGTCCATACTTTCAAGCCAATCCCATCATTGTGATGACGGACCAACCCATTAGAAAAGCAATGAACAAACCCGAAGCGGCAGGACGAATGGTACAGTGGGCAATTGAGTTCAGCCATTTCGACATAAAATACCATCCAAGGAAAGCAATAAAAGCACATGCATTGGCTGATTTCATAGCAGAATTCACCACCCCCGGGAGCATAGAGAATCTCTGGACGATAAACACTGATGGATCGTCCACCCAGAAAGGAGGCGGAGCAGGCATCGTCATCACTTCCCCTGAAAAAACTATTCTCAAGTATGGGATCCAACTCAAATTCCCTGTAACCAATAACGAAGCGGAATACGAGGCCTTATTGACGAGATTGAGAATAGCTCGGGCACTTAGAGGTGAGAATGTCGTGCTTAAGAGCGACTCCAAACTCGTCATAGGGCAAGTAAGAGGGGAGTACGAAGCAAAGGAGGCAAGGATGCAGAAGTATCTCAAATTGACGAACCAGCTGGTAAGCGCCTTTAATTACGTAGAGTTCATCCAGGTCCCTAGGGATCAGAACACTGAAGCTGATGAGGTTGCACGAAGTGCCTCAGCGGACAACCAAAATTAAAAGTTTCGATTGGAAGATGGAAGAACAAAACTCTCCTAGCATCCAGGGACTTCAAACTCTCTCGGTGCATACCGGCAATGGATGGACGAGCCCGATTTTGTCATACCTTCGAGAAGGACGACTACCATCAGATCCAAAAGAGGCTAAAAAGGTCCAGAAACGAGCAGCCAGATTCACGATACTTAATGATGAACTCTACAAAAGGGGTTACTCCCAACCGTATTTGAGATGTGTAGAAGGGGAGGAGGCCAATTACATCCTGGAGGAAGTGCACGGAGGAATCTGTGGAGACCACATGGGGGCAAAGTCCCTCATCAGGAAGATCATGAGAACATGCTACTTTTGGCCAACAATGCAGCAAGACGCAGCTGATTTTGTGAAGAAGTGTGACAGTTGCCAAAGGTATGGGAATGTTCAAAGAATCCCTGGGGAAAAGATGACCACAATCTCTTCGCCCTGGCCATTCGTACAATGGGGGATTGACATCATGGGTCCCCTACCTCAAGGGAAGAGACAAGTAAAGTTCCTGCTCGTCGCTATCGACTACTTCACAAAGTGGGTGGAGGTAGAAGCTCTGGCGACAATCATCGAAGCAAAGGTACAAAATTTTGTATGGAAAAATATTGTTTGCAGGTTCGGGATACCGAGGACGATTATATCAGATAACGGTTGTCAGTTCGACAGCCAAAAGTTCAGATCATTTTGCTTGGGCTTGGGCATCAAAAACAGGTACTCATCTCCGGGTCATCCTCAGGCCAACGGACAGACGGAAGTAACCAAGCGTCTTGTGGGCATATAGGATGACAGCACGTACACCAACAGGAGAAACATCGTTCAGTCTGACATATGGCACAGAAGCGGTCATCCCGGTCGAAGTTGGGCTCACTAGCCTTAGGAGAGAATTCTTTAACGAACAAACCAATGACGACCAATAAAAACAGAACCTAGACGGCCTGGACGAGATCAGAGATCAGGCATCCCAGAGAATGTCCAAATACCAGCAGAAGATAGCCGAATATTATAATCGAAGAGTGAAGCTGAGAAGATTCAATGTTGGAGACCTCGTCCTTAGAAAAGTCACCCTCGCAACAAAAGATCCGGCACAAGGCAAGTTGGGACCGTCCTGGGAAGGTCCTTATAAAGTCATCCATTATTCACGTTAGGGAAGTTACCATTTGGAAGACTCAGAAGGAAAAAGACTACCTCGTCCATGGAATGTCGAACATCTAAAGAGGTATTACGAAAAGGAACCGTAGCCTGATTGTAAAACCCCATTTAATACTTCCTGTCTTATGTATGCAATTATTCAAAGCCCGTTACTTATTATTCAATTCATAAGTATTATCCAGTATTTCTTAAGTGTTATTCAGCAAGTCATGCGCCACAATTTTTCCCAAAAACACAAGCAAACGTCCTAAACAAAGAAAGACGATAAGATTCCTTAAATGGATGTACATCGTCCCAAAAAGAAAAATGGCGATAAGATTCCTTAAATGGATGTACATTGTCCCGAAAAGAAAAATGGCGATAAGATTCCTTAAATGGATGTACATCGTCCCAGAAAGAAAAACGACGATCGAATTCCTTAAACGAATGTACATCGTCCAAATAAGAAAGACTACTAGATTCCTCAAATGGATGCGCATCGTCCAGAAAAGCAGGATGATAAAATTCCCCGAACAGACAAACCTCGTCCATAATTTAAAAAAAAAAAAAAAATGGTGCACGAAACAAAAGTACCTCAAGAGGCACAGGATGACGGGGACAAATTCAATGGGCTAGCAAACTTTTTCAAAGCCCCCAAACAGGGAAGAGACGAGCATCCAAAAGAAAATCTTCACACAACACATGCAATCATCAAAGGCAAAGGTAAACACCCAGACGTTTATATAAAGCCAAATTGCTAAATAGACTTACTACATAAAGTTAAATTGTTCAAAGGCAAAAAATGGGGCCCCAAAAAACAAATGGGGCATCCAAACATTAGCTGTTCATGAAAACTTGATACATACAACAAAATAGAAAATAAATTTTTTTTTTAAGACAAAATCAAGCTGGAGGAGCAACATCGTCGTCTCTGTTCGCTTGGGAAGGTTCTGCACCGGTAGACGCCGCTGCTTGGGCAGCTTCGTCCTCTTCGATCTCCTTGTCAACGGCCTCAAAGTCTAAGTCTTCAAGGTTCGTACCAGGTCCGTGCTTGATCAAATATCTCCGAAGCAGCTCGAACCCCTTGAAGTACCACTGGAACAGGATGGTGTTATATTCGTTCGTGGTCTGGAAGGCAGTGACGGCCTTGGCCACAGCGACTTTCATCTTCTGGGCAGCTGCTGCCAGGAGTTCGTCCTTCTGCTTCACTGACTGCTCTTCAGCATCCAGCTGCTCCGTCAGGGTTTGAACTTGCTCCTTGGAAGCATTAAGGGAGTCCATAGTTGTAATCAAGTCTTTCCGCAAGCCCGAAGCTTTAGACTCCAATGCTTCCACCTTCGAGTTGGCCATGACGGCCTTCTCCTCGTTCGCCAGATACTGTGTAGTAATGTGCATGGTCTCCCCCAACACCTGAGGACAAAAAAAGTTCAATCAAAATCAACAAAAATGATCAAGCAGCTAAAGACGAAGAAAGAGATAGAAATGTGGTGGGCTACCTGCACGAGCTTGTGAACGTGACGGCTCACCATCTTGTGTGAAGGAACGCTCGTAATTTCCCTCATCTCCTCGGGGGTAAGGAGCTCGTTGGCGCGGTCCATGGCCATCTCGACGTCCGACCAAACGCTAGCACCTACTTTCTCTTTCCCTTTGCTCGCCACTTTCTGCTTCTTAGAAGGACGAGCCACCTCCTTAACCGAAATACCAGGAGAGGCAGCCAAACCCTCATCCAGATCAAGGGTAGGTGTGGACGAGCCTCTCTCCAACACCTCTTTCTCTTTCTCCTTCTCCTTATCAGTAATTTTCAACCTCCTCTGACCTATGTTGGAAAGAGGCTCATTCTTCTTACCCTTAATTTTATTGTACATCTCCTTGTTAAACTTGGAAGTCATTTCTACACAATTTAAGGACGAAGGAAAAGAGAACAAGAGATTAAGGACAAATAAAAAGAAAATGATAAGTGAAGAACGAAGAAAAAGAAGACAAATCTATTTTAAAGAATAGCTTACGTTTTTTCTCTTCCCGATCGAGGGTACTGAGGACGTAGAGGGAAGACTCTGGCTCCAAACAGTGACGAGCTAGAGGGCGCGGATCGATCAGTTCACCAAAATCTTCAATCGTCCTTGCGTACTTGTTTGCCGCCTGAACTTGCTCTTCAAATTTGGCCTCGAGATCTGGACGATCTTTCACTACAAAGGACAACATCAATTGGAAAATCAAAAAAAAAAAAAAGAGAAGGGAAGAAGTGGGCAACTCATAAGGGGCAAACACACCAATCAAAGGGGTCTCCCATTGGCGCAGCAGCCTAGGAACGTTCCCCAACAAATCATCAGACAATGTTTCCCAACCGTCGCCCGATACAAAGAAGTATCTTGACTTCCAGTAGTGAAAGGACGACGGGAGATCAACTACCAGACGCAACCTCCTATTCCAGGGTACAAACTCATAGTATCCAAATTCTTTGGACTCTTTTAGATGGTATAGATGGACGAACTCATTAACCGCGATCATATCCCCGTCAGCGATGGTCATCCAAATCACCATACAGCTAATAACTATTCTCCAAGAGTTAGGCATAAGTTGCCCCGGCGCAAGGTTAAAATGGTAAAGAAGCTCCATGATGAACGGATGGACGGGGAACCGGAGGCCACATGAAAAAGCAGCCTCGTAAAAGCAAACTTCTCCGTGGGCGAAGGCGCAGGCCTTTTCACCCTTCCTGGGGAGACGAGCCTTGGTCCCCTTCGGAAACTGGAATCTATCCTTAAATTTGCTAAAAACCTCAATTTTCAAGGAAAAATTTTCCTTGAGGGCATGGAAGGGACGGACCAAAGCTGGAGCGGGAGAGTGGGAGGACGAGGGAGCACGGGAAAGCACGGTGGTCGTTGTGTCGACCTCGACTCCTTCCTCAACTATGTTAGAAGACGAACCCCTCTCTAAGTCACCTAACCCTGCCTCAAAACCCATACTTTCCTCTCTTAGGAGCCCTCGAACAAACTGGAACCAAACCTGAGATTCTAACAGTAGAGGGTATAAGACACCCAACGCCAAACCTAACCCACTACCCCTACTGACAAATTCCTCAACTTGTGGGTACGAACCGTTAGGCGAAGGCACACCCAATAGTTCACCGGAAAGTTCCACTAAGGATCCTAAACGGGTGAAGAGAAAAGCTACAGAGGGAGAGTTACGCCTAACTTCAAAATTATCCACCATTAAAGAACAACACCACTACTCGGTAAGAAGAAAGGATAGTACAGAGAGGAGAAAGAACTTAAAAGACACAGATGCAAGAAAAATTCAGAAAGGAAAGAAAGCGTAAATGGGGGGCGTACCTGAAAATTAGGGAGAAAACTGAGTAGGTAAGGAGCAAAACACGCAAGTGAGGGAGAAACCAACCGCACAGAGAATGGGGAAATGGGAAAAGGAAAGACCAAAGAAATCAAAGGACTCTGCCTTGGAAAGTGTGGGAAAACTGAAAAGGCTCTCACCGGAAATGAGACCCTCTAGCCAATAAAAGTCAACCACGTGGCACTGAGATGAGCCACAGCCGCCATTACGCAATCAATGCGGAGTAGAACCCCAAACGCCATAACTGTAAAAAAAAAAAAAAAAATAATAAATATATATATACCTATGAAACCCTTTCATATTCCTATGACCGTCCAAGATATGGACGATCAAGGAATAGGGGGGCAGCTGATACACCCGATCAAATTATCATCGTCCCTGCATGGCCGGTCATGGACGACCTAAACAATATCGTCCTGAAGAAACAGGCCGTCGCTCAAGGACGGGAAAACTCATTTCTACTCCTCGAGGAGCCGTTACAAAACATTAATCAACCTTTAGGCTGTTGGGAATGGCAGCTCATCATTAACACCCCGCAAGGGCGTTACCAGGCAAGAATAAAGCCTCCATCAAGACTCCAACAACGGCTAGAAGAAACCACCTGTGAGCACGCGTATATAAATACTGAACCCCGAAAGGGGTGGGGGTAAGAAAGAAAACTCTAGCACAGTATTCTCACAGCTCTCTCTTGTCAATCTTTCTGACTTTGGCATCGGAGACATTTTTGCAGGCACCACGCCGGCGAACTATTCCCGTTCTTCCACTCACTCGTTACTGAGGATTAGGTTGGTCGTGGACGACTTCCATCTGGACGATCAAAATTGGCTGACGATCTGAGCATCATCAGACGCCATTGAAGAAGCTTCAATGCTCTGACACCTTGTAAAATTCTAGAAGACTCTCTCTCTAAATAAAACTGTGATTCTTATTGAAAAACAACGTAAACAGAGTACAAAATCAATGAATTATACATCACCACTACTCCTATATATACATGATGTAAACAAGCTAAAACTGTGTAACTCCTTATTTTGGTGGAAAAAAAACTGTTATGAAGCTAATCCTATTCTAATATTACACGTGTGCTTATAACATAACTAATTTCCAGCTGTCATACAATTTGTCTACACTGCTCCAAGTCAATGCATAAATTCTTCATGAAATGGCACTGCCTCCATTGTTTCTAATAGCTCTGCACTTGCCAAGACTGATTCTGTAGTGTCCACTTGATCACTACACTTCCTTGTTCCAGCTGCTATACTAGCCACTTGATTACTACTTCCAATTCCAATTGCAACACCCTATTGTACCTCATATTGCTGTATTCTTTGCTTCTCGTTTTTCTAGAAAGGGAATCAAAAACTGTTGTATGAAAGTGAGAGAGAGAGAGAGAGAGAGAGAACTTTTTCAATCATCAATTTTATTTTTTGGTAAAAAGAAAATAACTAAACACACTCGACTTTTTTGGGTGAGAAGGTCAGTCACTCAAAGAAGGAATATTACTTCAAACTTCCTTGCTTTTTTGGGGGATTATTAGCCTTTGGAAAAAAAGAAAATTAAACAAAATTGAAAAATAGAGAATGAGAATAATATTATTAAACTGAAAAATCTACTGTACAAATGTCAGATTAGCACGATTATCATTTCAGAAGCATTTGTAAACCCCAAAAATATTCTAGAAACACTTTAATCACTCGTATACTTAACATCTAAGTTTCTATCCTAGGCCGTTCATATAAAATAATTAGTATATTTAAAATTTTTCTAAATAGGCCGTACCTTTTATTTTTTTATTTTTTATTTTTTATTGGTGCAAAGGCCTTACCTTTCTTTTATGTGTGTTTTCCTATACCACTTTCTTAGGCAAATAGGCCATTGTGACATTGTCATATATATGCTTGTCTCCTAAAAAAAATCACCCAATTTGGTTTCCGAAAAAATTCACATTTTGGAAACCAAATTTGTTGCAAATTTAGTGAAAGGAGAGCTGTAGTAATGAGCAAAATGCAAGAGGCAGAGATGTTTATGAAGCTGAACCCAAGTGGAGGGGTGATCTGCACCAATATGGAGCCAAAGAAGGTCGTGAAATCGAGCCCAAGTGAAGAACAGGTCACAGTCACTGAACCCATATGGTTGAACAAACAAAAACCCGGAAGTGTGATTCCAGCAAAGAGGAGGTCAGTAAAGGGAATGGTATTTAAATACGTAGCCGAATCCGTGGAAAATGTTTTCGGTGCTCCTTGCCTTCCATCTTCCCCTGAAGCCTTAAAGTCCAACAAGGCCAAAAGCTGCAGTTTCAAGAAGGGTAAAACTATTTACCCTCACAGATCATAGCCATATTTCAAGAAGACTATATATTTTATTAAGGCCACCAGCAGCCACATGTAACATAGACTATTTCTTGCTTATCATTTCTTCTTCTATTTTAATGTAGTAATATATAATACATATCTTTCAGTTACAGAAGTACTTTACGGTTCATACTTTTCAATTTTATATTTCACTTTCATTTGCTAAGTGTGTTAAGTGTTCCGGTTGTGAATTATTTATTTATTTATTTGAGCAAAGTGTACTGGTTGTGAATTCTATAACACATATCTTTCAATTTTATTTTTATTTTTTATTTTTTTGTGCGCGCGCGCGCAGAATTCAGATCAGATACACATTTTTATAAATTACTAAGTTCAATAACAAAATCGGATTATTCTTTTTCTTCTCACTAGCAATATTATAAGGATGAAACCTATTACCGGATTTAATTAGTTCAAAAAATTGCAAAGGCTTGATCGCCGCTGTGGGTTGGAAACTGCCAAGAAATAAACAGTGTATACTGTATAGAGAATTAGAGATAATAATAAAAAATCAGAGAGGGCCCTCCAAACCAGTCAGCTCATAATTAATCAGTCAGCTACAGCTTCGATGCTTGCATCACGAATTAATTAATGTTGACTGCTTACGTCGTAAATATTTTTTGTTCCAAGTATTTCATTATAAGTTAGTGTTTAAAAATGGGAAGCACGTTTTGCGCGTCTTCTAACAGTGCGTTTTTAGATAGTGGGTCTTGTATACTGTTTACAGGACCTATAAGTATTTTTTTCAGCAATATTTTTATTAAAATTGGATCTCACGATACTATTCATACATTTAAAAATTATTTTGCTATAGTGTTTTCAGTTTTCAGTAATAAGCGGTATCCAAACAGACCTGTAAACAACAAATTTCATAATTTGTTGAGATGATTGATTGTAATTAATGTAATATTACTTTTACCTAAAATCACTATTGATAAGTATTATTGTATGACCAATAATCTCTTCAAATAAGAGGATTTGGCTCCTAGAGTTTACACACTTTTCTCCTATCAAATCCATAGATTTTCTAAAGAAATAACGAATATCATGGATACATCTTAGTATAATCTTATTAATTTTTTTAAAATTGAAGTCCATAACTCCATATGCAATATTTGTAGCAATATATTTGAATTTTAATGAATTTATACTTTTTCTAATAAGTAGATAGTGAGGGAAGGGAATGTGGAATTAATTAGAACCATAAACATCAAACATCGCAAATGATGCTATTATCATTGGCAATTACTTGAAACCCAATTTAGACTTTTTAAGGTAGCCAATAATTTTTAATAGTGTAAAATATTACCTTAGCCCCTAAATTTTACTAAAAATTTGTTTTTCATCCCTAAAATTTTAAAAAATTATTTTTTCATTCCTAAACTTTTTAAAGAGTTTTTTCAATAGTTTAGAGACAAAAATAGGGGTGAAAAAAGAACTTTTTTAAATATTTAGGGATGAAAAACAAACTTCTTGTAAAGTTTAAGTACATAAATAAAACATTTTCAATAGTTTAAGGATGAAAAATGAACTTTTCAATAATTTTGGAACAAAAAATGAACTTCTTAAAGTGTAGGGATGAAAAACAAACTTTTGATAAAGTTTAGGGACTAAAATATTATTTTACCATTTTTAATAGAAGATGGAGCCTTTTCTCTCCTAGAGTATTGAGTTTGATAATCCCCATAAATCCCTCTTTAGCAAAAAGAAATTGCAATAAAGGATTTTTTTTATAATATAGATAATTCGATAATTACAATAATTAAGAGTGAAATTTAAGTCTTGGTTCTTTTAATTAAAGATAGTAGGCTACATCACTTAAAAAAAAAAAACTTGAAGGTTATAGCACTTAAGAGTATTCACATTAGTTAATGCAAAATAGCATTTTTTTCCAACTTTGCCCAATGAACCCCCAAAAATACCCACATTGAATTAGCATCCCATTAACCAAAATAATAGTTTGCTACAATACTTATTATAATAAAAAATGAATGAAGAAATAGCATTCTAATAAAATTAAATATATTATAAATAATCAAACGTGTGTATCTCAAGAAATGGTCAGTTAAAAATTTAAAATACAAAAATTAGGTTACTATGTCATAATAGAGAGAAAATTTTGTATTCAGCAATGTGGACAAGGGTCTAGAGGTATAAAGAGTGGATTATCATAGGTAGTTATTGAAACCTTTGAAAAATGTAAAAGTTAATCTTTTGAAGATATTGTCACATGGTCACTTGCTGCTGATTGCTTAAGTTGAGTCAAAAGGTGGAGGGTTCGATTTCCTGTCTCTAGTCAACATATATGTAAGAACAGAGTCATTGACAGCCGCCTCCCATTAATGAAACAATCAATGCTTCCATGTTCCAATTATGCAATCTAAGCACATGTGCCCCCTAATATATATATATATATATATATATATGAGAAATGCTAACGAGTGTGTTTAGGGCACTGGTTAAGAATTCAATTAAAGAAAGTTTTTATGGGAAAAGAAAAAAAAACAATTAATGTTTTGATAGTTTTTTTTATTTTCCATAAAAGTGATGTCAAAACTTTCCAAAAATAGATTGTTAAGGGTACTCGTTAGCATGACCCTATATATATATATATATATATTTTTTTTTTTTTTAGTATAATCTAGAACATATATGATAGACCAATAATAGTTTCAGTCCTCCCAATGAGCATTGTTTTGCACAAAATAAACAGTATGCTATTAAATTCTACATCACATTTGTCGGCATAAAATAAATACAAAAGGGATTTGAAATCCATTCTTTTCCTTAAAAGAAAGCAGATAATGCACCAAGCACCAATGCTCTCGACAAACAATTTGAATGCTTTTATGTACTTCATACGCAAGTAATATTAGAAGTTTAGCACTCTTTTTCCAGATTCCCTTATAATGAATGCAAGAAATTTTTTGACCAGTTCATAAAAAAGGGCTTTGACCAAGTAAAAACTAAAAAGAGAAGTACAGCAAACTCAAAACAAGGGGCTAATGGCAGCATTGGCGTTTTGGAAGATTATATTCTTCATTAGTGCAATCTATTAATTGCAATGAGAACATGTGTGAAAACTTTAAAGTTACTGAACAGAGTATTGCTGATGTTCCCAAGGTATTGTCGGTACTCGGAAGCCAACCTTATTGATCGGTTACCACTAACATATTTGAGCTATGATTGCATGTTGACACATTGTTATGATTAGGTTTCTATAAAACTTTACTAGTTTTAGTTCAAGTTAACCGCATTCAATAACAATGTGTGTGTGAAAACTTTTAGTCCAAACTACCTCAGAATCACAGTTATTTCACGTGGATTGATGTATAGTATCTGAAATGAATAACTTCGAACACAACCTGGACATATATAATAAGATATATGTTTCATACGGACATGATAGCTAGGAAAGCATGTACAATATGGGAATCAAATTCTGTAGCTCATCACTTGTGCAAATGAGTTTCTGGTGCAGGCTTCTCTTGAGATGAGCCAGAAACTCATTTGCCATTAGACCTCACCTGCACCCGAAATTATTGGAGCCATGGTGAGGTATAATTGTGCAATTAATTAACACCCCCTCCAAAATGTATATATTACAATATTTACAACTAGAAAAACAATATTTAATGTTAGGATATATTTGGAGATCTAACACAATTATTTGGAGATCCGATATTGAAACTGCCATTTGGAGCAAAAATTAAAATTTATCTAAAGCTTTTTTATTATTTTTTAAATAATATGTTTTTAGTAAAAAAATAATTAATGTAATCCGCCAAAATAAACGGAAAATAAATAAGAAAAGAAAGTTATAAACGCTAGGTTTTCTTAGGAAATTTATTTAAATTTCATAGTTATTAGGATTGTATCAAATTGATTGTTGAACCGTGAAATCAATAGACTAGACAAAATTTTGGTTCAATGTGAAAGGAATATCAGATTAAAGAAAAAAAAATATACCGAACAGGTGGGATTTAATTTGAACCTTTGGATTTTTCAATTTAAAGTTACTTTTAGCAAATAGTCACCGTAAATTTTGCACTTTTATTTATGGGCTTTTTAAGTTGTGTGCTTTATACTTGAAGTAATTAGCTTAAAAGATTAAAAAATTTTACTTTAATAACTGTCAAAAGATCAATTAAAGAGTTGTTTTTAGTCATTTTGTACATAAAAAAAAAAAAAAAAAAATGAAATTATGTATTTGAATACATTTTAGAGCAATAATATTCTAATAATTTCAATCTTTGGTATGCTTGAATATTTATGTTTAAATTTAAGATTGTCTCATATTTTATAGGTTTTTTTATTCAAAAAATATTTTATATTTTTTTTGGTTCTTATGTAATTTTTAATATATATAAATAAATTATAAATATTATGGTTGTATTAATGACACAATTGTTGAACCCGTGAAACATCAAACCACCATGTTGACAGTTCAATGCTGGGTTCAATTTTGATAACTAGGCTAAAACAAATGGATCTAAACCCATTATTAATTAATTTTATATGCAAAAAACCAAATGAGAATATTTGCTTATAGGCTAAATGAGAAATGTTATTCTCACAACATTTTCCCAACAATTTCGAAGTGATAGATTGTTATTTGCTTCTACTGGTGGAAAAAAAAAAAAGAAATTTTAGTGGTAGGTTCAAATTAAAACTAGTGACAACTTTATCTATAGAATTTGTTGTGAAAGTATTGTAAAAATATTATGAATGTAGTACTTCTCAATCTAAATTTATGTGCTTGTTTTTCCTTCTCCATTATTGCTATACTAGTTTACGTTCTTTAATCTTTTCGTCCCTGTATTGTCATTTGAATTAAAATATAATATATGCATTCAATTGCATTCATGTTTCATATCTATGCCGTATATATGTTTCTTGGATTTCTAGTTCCCGCAAAAAAACCACTCAATCAATGACAAAAGATTGGACTCGGCCATGGTTGGAGCGAAGAGCCCAAGACACAATTCAAGCAAAGATAAGCAGACGATGTTAAATAACTTACACTTACACACAGTCCCTTTGCTTGCTGCTCTTTCCCACTCCAGTCTTATCTATTGATCTTTTAACTAAGTACCTAAAAAATACAACAGCCAGTAATTAGCCCAATGGGCCTCTAGTTGTAATTACCTTGACCCTGTTCCACTGTTCTGAAGAAGTCAAATTGACGATGAATGTCTAATAAACAGTCCTCGTTATTGCTTTATTGGTTTATTATTATTACTATTATTTTGAAATTTCATTTTATTTACTTGATTAGTATATGCTGTTGCCTGTAAGGGTGCATGTTCAAGCTCACTTTTACTCAACAAATCAGGCCAATATCAAACAAATTTTATGAGGCCAATATCAAACAAATTTTATGAAGCACTAAGGGTCAAGAAAAAAGCCAAGGCCCACAGACAAGCCTGGTACTGTTGAGGCTCATGGGTAGCCTACTAATCTTAAGACTGCGTGCTTACATAACCAAACAGTTAAGATTTTTCCCTTCGGTCCAACTCGTTGACTGATCAAAAGCCAGTCCAAGATATAGGCCCAACGCTCAGCCCATTCCTGACTCTTATGAAGCCCCAAAGAACCCATTTCATATATCCATATGGGTTGGGAAATCAGCCCAAAATTCCTCATATTTCGTATTGGGCTCATGGTCCATGCCATTTCATCACTTCAATAAATTAACACTCACGCCTCATGTTGTTCATCTCTTTATGATAGGCTTCCCCAATAAAAAGCCTTTTGAAGTCCAAAGCTGCATGGTTGCAATATACCACATTCGGGCCAAGGAAAATCCGACTCACTGGGCCGAACTCATCCCAAGACAAAAGGCCTCCATCATGCAAGCCGAATGGGACCAAAGGGAAAGACAGGGAACCGTGTTTGGCAAGAAAAAAAATAAAATAAAAAGAGAAATGCTAAATTCTAGATGAAAAATAATTACTAGTTGTTAAAAAAGGATATATAAGTGGTGGATCCAAATTTTAATCAATAACTATATGCCATTTAAAACTTTCTGTAAAAATATATATATTTTTTTGAAACTAAACTTTCTGTAAAAATATTGTAAAAAAGTGTTGTGTGCGTAACATTAAAAATGAGTGAAACAAGAGATATGAGACAAAAGCAAACAAGTCCCACCACATATCCAGATTTGATAGATCTTTAAAAAATTTGTTTTCTTCTAAGTTAAGTTATAAATTCTTGTAATTACTTTGTAATTTGTGTGGGCTTTATTATGTGTCAATTTCTTATAATTCATGTTTAATTTCATAGTATTTGTGGGCTTTATTTGTAAATGGGTTGAGCTTTGAAATTAGTTGAAGAGTTACTGGAATCTGGAAGTGCATTTTCTTGAGACATTCTGCCAAATAAGTAACCTATGAAAATGACATGTAAGTTGCACGTGTTTGGTTTGAAATTCTGTTGGAAACTGATCAGTTCATGAATGATTCATCGCAGTCGTCAAAGGGACAAGTTCTAATTGACACTTTGCATTGGGAGTTGAGTGTTGATCAGCACTTAGATTTAGGATCCAAGTGACGATTGGCTCTTAGACCTGGTCCTAATCTTGCTTCGTGGTTGTTGTTGTTGTTCCTTTTTTTTTTACTTCTTTCTTATCAATTTTGAGTTCCATCCCACTTTGGGCCTAAAATTTAGCCATTTAAGAGTTAGAATATGTTGGGGAGTATTTACTAACTTTAGATACCAATTAGTTAACTTTAATTAAAGATAATTTGACTTGTTATTTAAAATCACTAAACTTCCTAACACATTTTACTTCTTTAAATCAATCTTGTAAAAGCATCTCCACCAATATTTTAATATGATCTTATTCAAATCATGACACATAATTAATCAAGATCAATTCTTTAAGGAATCAATTATGCTTGTCAAAAGTCTTGTAGTTGAATTAACACCTCCCTATATACAAAATGTTTGGGGGTCTAGGAGGGGAAAGGGTTTGAATTGTAGAGCTAGCAGTATGTTGTAATTATTTCTTAAAAACAAAAAGGAATCAGTCATGCTTAGTTAATCATAATTGTATGTGATTAAGTCTTTTTATTTTATTTTATTTTATTTTTTTTTAGGAACAAAGATTTGGATTAAGTCTAATTATGGGAATCTATATCTACATAACTACCCAAGAGAGAGCACATCAGTAATATGGAAGCATAAACAATGATAAAATAGATGATAAAGAAGAAAACAACAAAATAGATATATTCAAAATTAGTTAAAACAGATTGTGGAATATGAAAACAGAAACTAGTAAAATCTTGAATAAAAACTTCTGTCTTTGATACAAGCTTTGAAAATAAAACATTGTCTAAAGAGTTACAATATTACAAAGTAAAACTGTTTTTGAAACTGAAAAGTTACAAAATTATATCTGTCTGAAGGGAAGGGTTACAAGGTTACAAGAGAGGAAGGATTACAAAAGTCTTTCTGAGGGAGAGAGAGCTATCTTGGACCTAAGCTTTGAACCTGCGAGTTGAATCTTAGTTCTAGAATTTGGATCTTAGAGAATTTGGAACCTGTCTTCTGTCTTCAAAGTCTATCTATTTATGGATGAAGTGAACCATAGTAAGTCTTCAAAAGTAACCTGAGTTAGTAAAGTTAACTCAAGTTAATTTGTCGGTGGAAACTTGTAGAATATTACTATTGATGAGTAGTAGTATGTCTGAGAATCTATCTGGTCTCTTTTCACGCATGCTAGAGAACAGTAGTGACCTATGAACATTTGTTTGTATATGTCTGAACTATTTGGATCTGTCTAGAAGCTATTCACACATGCTGGTGAATAGTGATATGTCGCTAGTGAATAGTGATCTGTCGTCAGTGAATAGTGATCAGTTGCAGTTGTTTGTCGGGGAGAGCATTCTGTCTTGCTTGGCATATCTGTCTATCAATCTGTATCTGCATAGTTATCATAATCTAGCGGATCGAAGTTGTCCACATACTGCTCATGCTCATGGATCACTCCATAATTACTACATAGAACGCAATATGAAATAGGAAGATAAATAGGAACACGATCCTTTGTTGTCATTAGTCTAGGATCCTTGGCAATCTTTCTTTTTCCAAAAAGCCTTCTTGCTGAAGGTCTTGGACCACACACGGCTATCTTGTTGGTGTAGCCATATAAGTAGAAGCCTCTGTCTAATTCTTTATGTACTTCATAAATCTTGTTACTCATGAAATTAGACCATTCTTGAGCCAGAGCATTTGGATCATCAAGTGATAAATAAGTATCTCCTGTATATTATTTGTATTTAGGGATACATCCCCAATCATGAATAAGGACCAAAATGTGTGCTGGCCGAGCTTCCATATAATAACTAATGTCCCAAGCTGGAAGAGTGCTCTAGATAGTAATCCTTATATGATTAAGTCCTTCAATTTGTGCAGCTACTTCTTGGATGACTTTGGGAAATAAACTTATTTGAATTCTAGAAGTTATGATTAATTTGTTAATAAACTTTGCTTCTAGCATTTCAGATAACCATAAAGGATCGCAAATGACTGGATCCTCTATCTCCATGTTGATAAGTAATCCCAGATAGGGATTGTATCTGTCTCCTGTTCCTTCATAAACTCTTTCTGTTTCTCCAAAGCTTTCATACCATGTAGCTTTATGAGATAGCCATGTGTCGTCTGTCATGTCTTCTGTTCTGATAAATGCTATAGAGACTAATACTTTAAAAAGATACATCCATCTGTCCTAAGAACTTGTTATGGTTTTATGAGTTTGTTGGATTTCAAGGGGTAAGGTTCTAATGGCAAGTCTCGTTTTTTGCTGAATCTTAGGGTGGAGCTTTGAAAAGCTTGTTCCCATAAGATAGCTTTTTAGAGACTGTAATTCTATCTTTATGGAGCTTGAATCTCCATCCTCCTTGCCAGGGAGTTGACAACTAAGTGCTTCAATAAATGCACTGGTGCTAACAAGATGTAATTCCAAAGCTTTAAGGGTCTTTTGGAAAAAAGGTTTCTGTCTGAGGGTGAAGGTTGCTTGAAGATTGTCAAGAAGTAATTTAATATGAAAAGGAGGGTCTGTAAATTCTCCATCTTGAAAAATAAGATCAGTGCAAAGCACTTCTAGCAAAATTTCACTATTTCCATCACAAGAATACATTGCCTCTTTACAAAATCTGTCATGATTTTATCCATTTTGCATGTGTTACTATATATCTGATTCTGCGAGAATACGTGAAATAAAGCTTCTCCATAAAGTCTTTTATCAACTATTGTAATAGTCTGGGAAAAATCTGTTTGAGACTTGGGAAAATCTGTCAGAGACTTATGATTAGCTCTGTCTGTTAAGAAATTTAATCTATCTTTATTTAAGAAATTACCACAATTAACATTTTCTTTAATGATTAGTAAAAGTGAATCTGTTAGAGATTCCTTTATTAAAACATCTGTTATATGAATGTTTGAGATTACTACAAAGGGTGCAAGAATGTCATCTATTATAATTTCGTTTGGTACATCTGTCAAACTATTAGTTCGTTTAGTCCAATCATATTGACTAAAGGAACTTGTAAGCATAGTTCTATCTTTTGTATGCTTTCTACTGAATTCTTTTTCATAAGGTGTTTGGACTATATGCTGGTGCTTATGCAAAAAGGAAATGAGACAAGAAACCTTTGTCTCTATATCTTGTTTAAACTTTTTTATGTCATCATTTGTCAAGTGGTCATCAAGTGATTTTTCTGTCAAATGTCCCCTATAGATTCTTTCTTTATTGATATCTTTTAGGATAGGGACTTTGTTGAGAAAACGAATTTCTTTCTGAATTAGAGGTGAGGTGAGTCCAAAAACTAGCACATTAATTTTAATTTCTTCATTTGTCATTACAAGGGAGTAAAGTAAATCCATAAAGGAATTTCTTAAAATGATTTTCGAAGAAAGGCTTTTTATTAAACCAAAAACAATTTCAAAACATATTCCATCATTAAAAACGTGAACATTGGGTAATTTGTAATTAATTAACAGTTTTTTTCCATTAGTTTGAGTTAGTCTTTCAAATGATTTTTCATAATACTTTAAAGGTATTAGTCCTTCTTGTATATAGTTCATATCAACACCTGACTCTATTAAAGCAATTTCTGACAAAGAAAATTCTTTATTAATTTCTAAAGTGATTTCTGTATGCCATTTTTGGAAAGTTGCTCTATCCATTAAACTCATCAAATTCTGTTTATTGTTGTCATTATTCAAAATATCCTTTCCTAATGAAGGGGGAGGTCTATCATGGGTTTAGGAAATTCTTTCAATTTATTATTTCTGCAATATTTTGTTCATTTATATCTGTGAAATTGTCCTCTTTAATTTCTTGTTTAACCAATTTTGATTCTGTCATTAAGTTTTGTAGAATTACAGGTTTTATATCTATTCCATCATGTTTCATTCTTGTCTTTTCTTTCTTATCTTTAGCTTTTTCTTTCTTTCTACATTCTGTGACATGGTGTCCCCATTTCCTACACTTAATACAAGCAATAGGTATATCTATGGAATCCTTCAATTGTAGTAAATAGTCTTTTTTGTCTTTTAGGTGATTAGGTAGATTATCTATCAATTTCATTATTATATCTTTTTGTTTCCTCCTTCCTTTGTTGACTTTGAGTGGGTTAGTTGATTTTAGTGATTTTAGTTCCATCTTTTTCTTAGCTTGATTTATCTCTTTTTGATGAACATTAACTATTCCCATTAATTTATTTATTATATCCTTCTCAAATTCTAATTTACTGATTTGTTTAATAATTTTATTATGTCTATCACATTGTTTTTTAGTATGTCCATATTCTTTGCATTTATGGCAAATAGTATTTCTAGCATGTCTGTCAGTTTTCTCATTATCTGATGACTCAGTAGTATTTAAAACTGTTATGTCTCTTGTTCTGTGTATATCGAAAGGTGTATTTAAAATTTCTATCTTTTTAATCAAGTCTGCCAAACTATCATTTTGGGTATATATCATGGATCTTTCAATTGATTTTAGTCTCTCATCAATTTTCTCTTTTAAATTATTATTAATATTATTTTTCTACCCTTTGTTGACTATTTCTCTTGATTCTAGTCTTTCTTCTTCTTTAGTATCTAGTTTCCTACGTATCCTTTCAAACATTTCTTTTGCTTTGTCTTCATCATTCTTTTTCGTCTCTTTCTTTTTCTATCTCCTCTTCTATGTCTAAGTTCTTATGTAGCTTTTCTTTAGAGTTAGCTAGTTTAAGAGTACTATTTCTTCTTTCATCACTTGTCTCTATTAGGCTATCTTTGTTTCTCTTTTGTTTTTCTATGTCATTATATGTTATAGCTATAGCTTTTGGTTCTCTATCATTTTTCCTACTATTATTTATATGCCAATTTTCTATTACAGTATTCCTTTCATTATTCCAATTTTCTGTCATGGTCTTTGTTAAACATGATCTATGATGGGGTTCAAATTTTCATTCTTTTTCTAAAGGTGAATTTAAAGCTTTTATTCTTTCATAGAGGTCCAAAAAATTATCATTTTTTCTTTCTACTTTAGTATATATAGTGGATCTTTCAACATTTTCTAAAGATTCTATTTTTTTATTAATCATGTCTAAAAAACTATTATTGTGTCTATCAGTTTGTTGATTGATTTTATCTCATGTTAATGTACTCTAATTATTTGTGTTACTATTATAGTTATAATTGTAATTATCCATATCACTGTCAGAGTCAGAATCTGTTTCATCATAATCCATATTACTATTTAACCAACTTCTGTCTATATCTCTTACGCTATAACCTTCATCATAATCTATATCATCATAGTCCATGTTTTTGATTAGTGTGTGCCTAGCCTAAGTGTGAACAAGAAAACAAATGATGAACTGATAAACATATTTGTTCTATTTCCAAGCAATTAATAATTACTGGAGGAACTATTACTAACCACTGGTATCCTTGCTATCGAGACCACCTCCTTGGGAAACTTCATTGCGGGACCACCCAAACAACGCCTGTCCATTGGCTAACAAAAACAGGCTGACCAACGCGAAACTATGGTTTGCCAACTAGTCTGAGGCTAACCAATGCTATCAAGGAGCAAGTAGTGGCTTTGTGGTAATATGAGTTCCTAGTAACTTCTTAACTGCAGAGAAGTAAAACTCATACATTTACCATCCATGGCTTTGATACCATGATACCATTAACTACCCAGGAGAGAGCACATCAGTAATATAGAAGCATAAACAATGATAAATAGATGATAAAGAAGAAAACAACAAAATAGATATATTCAAAATAAGTTAAAACAGAGTATGAAATATGAAAACTGAAACTAGTAAAATCTTACTTGAATAAACTTCTATCTTTGATTAAAACTAAAAACTTCTGTCTTTGTTACAAGCTTGAAAATAAAACACTGTCTGAATAGTTACAAGATTACAAAGTAAAAACTGTCTTTAAAACTGAAAGGTTACAAGATTGTATCTGTTTGAAGGGAAGGGTTACAAGATTACAAGAGGGAAGGATTATAAAGTCTTTCTGGAGGGAGAAAGAGAGCTATCTTGGACCTAAGCTTTGAACCTTGGAATTGGACCTTAGAGAATTTGGAACATGCCTTTCGTCTTTGGAGTCTGTCTTTTATAGATAAAATAAACCATGGTAAGTCTTCAAAAGTAACCTGAGTTAGTAAAGTTAATTCAAGTTATTCTATCGGTAGAACATTGTGGACACTACTATTTATGAACAGTAGACTTTCATAAAGTTGCTTTTGAATCTGTTTGGGAGTCTGTCAAGGTACAACATTTTGTCAAAAATTTGTCTTTGTTTTGTCTAGAAGCTATTCACATGTGCTGGTGAATAGTGGTCTTGTCATAATTCTGTCTGGGGTTTCGTTTGGTTTGTTTTGTCTCATAGTCAAAAGAAGTCTCTGATCTGTCATATGTCATAGGGATCTTAAGAATCTTGGAATGCTTCAGGGTGAGTCCTATAATTTGGGGAGGAAGATTCCATTATTGTGTCATCTTCATCATCGGAAATTTGTGATGCAGCTTCAAGTAGCTGCTTTTTAAGCTGTCTTTTGTCTGAGATGGAGGCAAGCTAGCATTGGACTTGACTCTTTTCTGAAAGGAAATTAGAACTCTCCGTATGGAGAGGGGGGGGGGGGAGAAGATTTCTTCTGTAATTCCTGGCAAATATGATCAAAATTAAATTTATTCCACCATTTTAATTTTAATTTTTTGGTAAGCATGGGAAAAGGATATTGGGGATGCCTCTCTATCTTGTATTCACATCTAATAATCTATGGGAGATCCGAAAACCTGTAGAAAAATTGCAAAAGATGTGGGAAATTCTTAAGATGCGGTATATCTAGTTCTTTCTTGAAAGTCTCATATGCCTTTAAGAGATCCGGGGGGGGGGGGGGGGGGAGGGGAATCATAGCTTCAGGACCATGGGAATTCTACTAGTCAATAAACCATCTTGGAGCCATCATGTCTTTCTTTCTATGCATATCAAAATGGAAAAACCAAGTATGTCTATAAATGTTATTTTGGAATAGAAGGAATCTATCCTAGGCTTCCACATAGTCATAGTAATTATAAAACTGGTGGTTAAGGGGTTCAGAAAAGTTCTCAGTAATCCAAGGTGCTGCTCTCCACTGGGAGGGGGTGAGGATTTGTTTTATGATTGTTGGCACCTCATTTTGCAACCCGCATTTAACCTCACCTGGAGGGTAAAAGGGTAATTTTGCCTTGAAAATATGTATATTGATTTTGGTTATTAGATCCTTAATCTTATTTCACCAAAATGATCTTGATGTTGTAACGATCAAATCGACTGGTCATAAGCCCAAATCGACTGGTCATAAGCCCTAATCGGACCACCAAATTGAAAGTTATCATCAAATCAAGTTTTAATGGTTGAGATGCACTATCACAAATTGAGTCCGACTATATGTGATTATGAACAATTGATTTCAATTGGTTATAAGTATAATCAATTTGAGATCGATGATGTGTCATAATTTGAATGGTTAGGACTACATTTTATGGTAGGGTTGCACACACTTAATTAACTAGATAGTTAAACATTAATCATTCAATGAGTAATTTGTGTAATTATCGTTAATTAGGGTAAATTTGTAACTAATTAGGTCTGAAATGGGAGTGATTGGAGCCTATTAGTGTTAAATGGGAACTAATTTGGGACCTATTAATGCTAATTGTGCAAAAATTGTTTTCTAACAAATGATTTATGCTCACCATTTCGTTGATATCTCTCTGAATATTTTGAATCTGTGAATAAGATTAATTTTTCCAGAAACTAGACATACTGGGCTTCAATTTGAGCACAAGAACGAGACAAATCCAATCAGAATTGAGTAACATATGATTTTTGGAAGTTAGCTCTACAGGCTGCTATAGTAGCTACGGGAAAACTGAACTTTGCTTGCTCCTCACTCTCACCAATCTCCACATTTAATGCACCAGATTTCCCCAAAGGCTAAAATGAGGTCTAGGTTCATGATTCTTTGCTAGCCTTCATTAAATGGCCTCCCATTCATATTTCCTCTACCACTATTATATAAATCCCCTCTCTCCTTCATTCCATGGACGCCCCTCTCTTCCCCTCTCTTGAGTTCTAGTGAAGTTGAGTAGTCTTATTATATCTTGGTCTTCTTGACTCTTCTTTTCCTCACTCTTCCTCTCTTAACTCTTCTTTTTCTCCACCCTTAGGATTTCTATCAAGAGTCTCCTCCTCCACCATATAGATATTTCATGAAGGTATAATCCATTTTCCTAACTTGTTTTTTTGTGTTGCCATGATGAGAATTTAGGATTAAAATATGATAGTAACTATTTAAGTTCTCTTGAATATGTTTGAATGTTCTTAAATGTTTTTATGTATTCTTCACATGTTCTTGGTTGTTCATCACATTTTCATGCATAACACTAGTTTTAATCTTAAATCCACATAAAAAATATGAAAAACATATTTGTTTCATAATTCTTTCAAATCATTGAATCTAGAATATCACAATCTACACACATTCACTAGAATTTATTTTTCAATACAAATGAAATGCTTAATAAATTGAATTAGGGTTTATCACATGCACAAACTTTAAATTCAACATGCAAATTGATTGATAATATATTGGATGATGTGATATGAATGTTGGCCACCATAGTCTAGAAGACCGGTTTCACTGGGTAAGGTGGGTGCCTAACACCTTCCCACCTTATAACATAGCCTCCGACCTTAGATCAAGG
The DNA here is from genome assembly GCA_028535905.1 of Quercus berberidifolia. Lineage (NCBI taxonomy): Eukaryota > Viridiplantae > Streptophyta > Magnoliopsida > Fagales > Fagaceae > Quercus > Quercus berberidifolia. The sequence continues at coordinate 25,056,332 of JAPQVW010000008.1, forward strand.
GTTAGTAGATCAAATACTTATCAATGTAATTTTCGATTTTTAGATTGTAACTAGGAAATAAAGTCATGTACTTTATCTTAGATTGTGTCTAGGACCAAAGTCATGTAATTTCCTATGATCAATGTAAATTCAATTTCAAATAAATAAAATGAGGAATTTTTCAATTTTGGTTTTCTAATTTATTCCAATAATTAAATAAGTGGCGACTCCATTGTAAAACCCTTAATCTAAAGGGGAAAATATAATCAGTCGAAACTCCATTTTGAGAGGCAATAACATGTTTCCACCCATTCATATGGGTTTGGCCCAACATCATAAAAAAGTGGGCTGGGGGCGCGGTCTCTCACAATGACTACCTTAGAGTAGCCGACTCTCTTTGGTTCTTGGGAGCATGATATATGTGTTACTAGGATTGAGTATGTATCAACTAAAATAAACTCATAAAACTTTTGGGTCTTTAAAGTTTTTGCCTGAGGGTGTTCCCATCCTTGGGGTAGGAGCGGTCTGACTAGGGAGAGGGTATTTGTTATGTGTTGGAGTTCTGGTTCAATCCATAAAATAAAGTTCCAGGAATCTTTTAGGAGTTCAATACTATGGTCTTCTTTTGGGTTTGGGTTTCCTGAGAGGTAGAGGATCTGAACTTTGGTTGGTTAGAAGGAGAGGTTAAAGGAGGAAAAAAGGATGCAACTATGTTAAATGATTTTTTTAAGGGGGGAGTTGAGGGGGTTGAAGGTGAGGCATATGTTTGTTTAGTTGTTGGAGTGGGGCCTTGGGAGAGTGGTTCAAAGGGGTTTTGGCCTGCATGTTAATAGGGATCTATCTTGGGGTCTGTTCGAAGAGAAAGTAGGTGAGGTGAAAGAGGGACAAGGGAGAAATCTGTTAGGGGAGAAGGAATCGGAGGAGCAGCGTAAGACTGTCTAGTTCTGGGTTTTGAGGATTTGCTCTTATTTGCAAGGGAACTCATCGACCCTATAGAAATTCACGGGTTAGGAAACCAGGAATCGAATTAGTTTCTCCTTTAATATATTCAATATCAAAGCCAGAAACACTTAAAATAGCCTGCCATCTAGCAAAACTCTGTTTGGAAACAAGATTTTGAACATCTTTTTATAAAACTTCTTTAGCACTTTTACAATCTACTCAGATTAAATTTTTTTGATTAAAAAGATCATTTTGAAATTTTGAAACACATAATATAATAGATAAAATTTCTTTCTTAATTTTACTGTAATTCTGCTAGGTAGTTGACTAGGAGCCAGAATGGAATCTAACAATCCGTTTTTTAGCATCATTTTTTGCTACCTGTTTTAGGATTCCACCATAACCTATGTCAGAAGCATCTATCTCAACAATTTTAAAAGTATCAGGGGAGGGAATAACAATACAAGGACGTTGCTTAACATATTTTTTAATTTGTTTGATTATCATAGTATGTTTGTCTGTCTATGGAGGAGGATTCTTTTCTAGCCTGTTATATTGGGGTTTGCATATTTTTCTTAATCCTTGAAAGTAATCTAAAACATAATTGAGGCTGCCAAGAAATCTTTGTAACTGATTTTTTTCTTTTATTTCATCTGGGAATTTATCTGCAAATTGAATAGCTCTGTCAATAGGGCTTAGGGTTCCCTTATAAATATTATGGCCTAAAAATCAGATTTTGTCTTGAAATAAATTTATTTTAGAGGTTGAGACAACTAATCCATTTTGTTTGATTACTTTGAGAAACATATTTAAATGTTTCCAACGGTCATTGATTGATTTGGAAAAAATTAAGACATCATCTATATAAACAATTGAAAAATCTGTGAAAGGTGTAAATATGTCATTCATTATATTTTGAAATTCACTGGGTGCATTTTTTAACCACAAGGCATGACATTCCATTCATAATGACCAAAAGGAACTGTAAAAGCAATTTTGTATCTGTCTTTCTCATTTATCTGTATCTGCCAAAATTCACTTTTCATACAAATTTGGAAAATATAGTTGCTTCATGAAGTCTGTCAAGTAAGTCTTTCTTATTGGGGATGGGATATCATATCCATTGTAATACTGAATTTAAAGGTTTATAATTTATAACTAATCTTGGAACTCCTCGCTCCAATTCTGCCTGTTTATTTACATAAAAAGCAGCACAACTCCAAGGAGACTTGCTTTTCCTGATCAATCCTTTATTTAAAGGATCTTCAATTTCTTTCTTACAGTGTTCTAATAATTCATTATTCATTTGTATTGGTCTAGCTTTAGTAGGTATCTATCTTTCATTAAAGTCTTTTTCATAAGGTAGTTGTACTATGTGTTGGTGCCTGTGCCAAAAAGCAGTGGGGAGATTAGAATAAATTTCTACCTCAATCTATTGTCTGAATGATTTTATTTTATGATTCAATATGGGGTCAGTTAATTGATCAGAAATTCTTTTGTATGTTATTTCTAACTTTAAAGATTCCAAATGTCTATTTTTCCTGTCAATTCTTTCTTTATCAATCTCCTTTATTAAGAAAATGTTAGTGAGGGAATAGATTTCTTTCGGGATGGGTGGTAGAATGAATTTAAAAAGTATGTCTCTTCCTAGCACATTGGTTTTAATTCCTTCGTCCGTCATTAAAAAAGGGTAAAGTAAAGTCATAAAGGGATTTCCTAGAATAATTTTTGTAGAAAGGTCTTTAATTAAAACAAAAACCGTTTCAGAACATATCCCGTCGTTACATATGTGGACATTAGGTATTTTATAATTAATTATCAGCTTTTCTCCATTAGTTTGAGTTAATCTTTCGGATGATTTTTCATAATACTTTAAAGGTATTAATCCTTCTTGTATACAGTTCATATCAGCTCCTGAGTCTATTAAAGCAATTTCTGTCCAAGAAAATTCTTTATTAATAACTAAAGTGATTTCTGTATGCCATTTTTCAAAAATTACTCTATCAATTGAACTCAAGAAATTCTGTTTATTGCTGTCCTTATCCAAAGTATCTTTTTCTAATGAAGGGGGGACTATCATGGGTTTAGGCAATTCTTTCAAATTTATTATTTCTGCAAAAAAATTTTCATTTATATCTGTGGAATTATCCTCTTTAATTTCTTGTTTTACTATTTTTGCTTTTGTCATTAAATCTTGTAGAGTTATAGGTTTTATATCTACTCTATCTTGTTTCATTTTTGTCTTTTCTTTCTTGTCTCTAGCTTTTTCTTTCTTTCCACATTCCGTAACATGGTGTCCATATTTTCTACACTTAATACAAACAGTAGGTATGTCTATAGAATCTTTTAATTTTCGTAAATAGTCTTTTTTATCTTTTAGATGATTAGGTAGATTTTCTATAAGTTTCATTACTATGTCTTTTTGTTTCCTTTTTCTTTTATTGGCTTTAAGTGGGTAGGTTGATTTTAGTTCTTCTTTTTTCAATACTCGATCTATCTCTTGTTGCTTAAAATCAAATATTTCCATCAATTCATTTATTATATCTTTTTCAAATTCCAATTTACTGATACGTTTTATATTTTTATTATGTCTATCACATTGTTTTTTAGTATGTCCATATTCTTTGCATTTATGACAAATAGTATTTCTAACATGTTTGTTGGTTTTCTCATTATCTAATGACTCAGTAATATTTAAAACTGTTATGTCTCTTGTTACGTCTATATCAAAAGACGTATTTAAAATATCTATCTTTTTAATTAAGTCTGCCAAACTATCATTTTGGGTACATAACAAGGATCTTTCAATTGATTTAAGTTTCTCATCAATTTTTTCTTTTAAATTATTATTATTATTATTATTTTTCCCACCTTTGTTGACTATTTCTCTTGATTCTAGTCTTTCTTCTTCTTTAGTATCTAGTTTCCTACGTATCTTTTCAAACATTTCTTTTGCTTTGTCTTCATCATTCTTTATGTCTCTTTCTATTTCTAGCTTCTTACATATAGTTTGTCTTGAACTAGCTTCTTCTTTATAGTTTTGCTTTTCCACCATTTCTTTTGAACTATTATTATTAGTTTTCCATCCTTTGTTGACTAAACTATCACCTTTGTCTTTCTCTTTCTCGTCTCTTTCTTTTTCTATCTCTTCTTCTATGTCTAAGTTCTTATGTAGCTTTTCTTTTGAGTTGGCTAGCTTAAGAGTACTACTGCTTCTTTCATCACTTGTCTCTATTAGGCTATCTTTGCTACTCTTTTGTCTTTCTATGTCATTATATGTTATAGCTATAGCTTTTGGTTCTTTATCATTTTTCCTACTATTATTTGTATGCCAATTTTCTAATACACTATTCCTTTCATTATTCCAATTTTTTGTCTTGGTCTTTGTTAAACGTGATCTATGATGGGGTTCAAATTCCCTTTCTTTTTCTAAAGGTGAATTTAAAGCTTTTATTCATTCATAGAAGTCCAAAAAACTGTCATTTTTTCTTTCTACTTTAGTATATATAGTGGATCTTTCAACATTTTCTAAAGATTCTAATTTTTTATTAATCATGTCTTAAAAAGTATTATTGTGTCTATCAGTCTGTTAGTTGATTTTATCTCCTGTTAATGTACTCCAATTATTTGTGTTACTATTATAGTTATAATTGTTATTATCCATATCACTGTTAGAGTCAGAATCTGTTTCATCATAATCCATATTACTATCTAACCAACTTCTGTCTATATCTTTTACGCTATAACCTTCATCATAATCTATATCATCATAGTCCATGTTTCTGATTAGTGTGTGCCTAGCCTAAGTGTAAACAAGCAAACAGATGATGAACTGATAAACGTATTTATTCTATAGAATATGTAGCACGTTTTTTTTCACGTTCGTTGCATTAGTTGTCCTACTATGGTATCTTTATTTGTTGTACTAGTTGTTTTGCCGTACCACATTTTTATTATATTTACCGGGTCAGCTGTTATGCTAGCTAAACCTTTTTGATGAAGCTTTCTTATTTATTTGTTATTACATGTTTTACTCTTGACACGAACCAATCATTATTCTGCCATACGCACATGTGTACATTGTAGCTCATGTTTTGCCATATATTTTATATATGTATATATGAATACTTATAAGTGTATTTACGAATATATGTATGTATATATTTAAAAATATGCTAACCCATGTAAAATAACATATTCTTGATGGGTATTTTCTTTGAGTTTTAGATTTTGTTAGGTTCTAAAAGATTTAAACAATTGGCAAATCGTGAATACAAACTTGTCTAGATATAGATCCTAGAGTCTATAGGTATTATTGGACAATGCTTAAGGTGATACAAGTCAAGATTTAAGAATATACTTGCTTGGTTCAATTGATCGAAAGATAGGCTCGATTGAAAGAAATACAGGTCTACAGAATTTTAAGTTTGGCCAAATAGCAGTTCAAGCCCAAAGAGGATAGGGTTTTAGATCTACTTCTTCTAGTATATAAAGGGAACCCTAGGCATGTTTTATTATGACTTTGGAGGTGCTTTTATGAGATCTAAAAGGTTCTTGTCCTTCTTCTATCAAAGTCACTACCAGATATCACTCTCATATCTTTAGAACCGGTAGATCTGAAGTTGCTGCATCAAGATCAACAATAGTTGAAGATCTAAACCTTCAAAGGTGGTCTTGGAGTCACAAATAGGACAGTTTGTGTTTTTTTATCACAAGTGTGGGCGCTTGTGTTGCAAAGGCCTAATAGAGAAGGAGTCCGTGGATTTGGAGTTGTCACGTGGTCGTGGTAGTAAGTTTTCTACACGAGGTAGTAATAGGATGTTAGTGGTCTAAGTCTTATTGTAAACTTTAATTCTTTATAATGAATTTGCTTTTTACCTTAAGGATAGCTAGTGTCACAACCTAAACTTGTACTCCAGAATTTAGAGCATGACTGGCATGTTAATATCAAGTTACCTTAATACTAACACGAACCAACCTAAATTGAAGGTGCTTATTAAGAATTGTTTCTTGTATTCCTGCTTATTCCTTGCAAAAAAGTCACAATATACAAAAATGATAAAAACCTTGAAACTTCATTTCTCTAGAACTTGGAAGATTACCACTTGGTTGAAACGTCAGGTATTCGTGCAAATATTATATAGTTAAATGTTTAGCAAAACTCTTATTACAAACCTAACCCCAAAGACATACAACTGGGGTTCAAAACAAACTAAGGTTTCGAATTACATCTGTGCTCAAGGATCAAGTACATCTTGATTCCTCCTATACAACAAAAGAGCTAAACTACTAGACAAAAAAAAAAAAAAAAAAAAAAAAAAAAAAAAAAAAAACTATACAATCTAACAAACGAGAATCACGAAATCGTTGCCATCTCCAATACTCTCGATGCTTCCCAAGAAGAACCTGTGCACTGAAATATAATAGGGTGAGCTGCGAAGCCCAATAAGGTTTTCAACTCTATGGGCCTTTAGTAAGAATGCATGTAAATCAAATATTTTATGGATATGCCAGCTTTGATAAAATAACCTTCATACTATTCATATTATTCTTAAAATAACTTACGAGCTTTTAGATGAAAATACTTCATTTTCCTTTCATATAATAATAAAAGGACATAATAAGGAACATAAACATAAATTGGTAATCTTATCTTTGAATAGACTATAAAATACTTTATCATAAACTTCTCATCAAACTTATAACACATTCAACATACCTTTCTTGTCATCATACTTTTCTTATAATTTTCAAATAACTTAATAGCTCACTTATAATACATATTAGTTAATCTAATTGTAAGTCTGTCACAACTTTGGGAGGCTTCTAGCATTTCCCACAATGCTAGGTAATCTCGGGATCATATCATAATACATATCTTCAATCATGGGCTTAGGTTGGCATTCTTCACAAGTTGGCCATTACCAATAAGGGCGGGTACAGCAGAGCCAGTTCCACTTTTAATGGCCAATCAGAATCTCCAAGAAAATATCAGTACTATAACCCCTACTGGCTGAGTTCAGATCACAACAGTAGCATATCCATTTCATTCTTAAATATTATGTTCGTGATATAAATAATAGCATCAATATGCTAAAATTATCATGTATATAAGATTGAACAACTCACAAACATATAGTTTACTTAAATCATGCTTATATGTAATATCTCTAATTAAAAGGTTTTAATGCGTAATAGTTTTCTAAACAATTTTAATACTTATCTAATGCACATGTCACATATCCTTTACTTGAAAACAGAAGATGCGAGAGATCGTACAAGAGGAACTCAAGTGTCCATGTTCTTTTTCTTGTCACTTAAATGAAAGATCAAAACTTATTACTGACAGACGCTTCTTAAGTATTTAAACTTATACATGAATTATAACCTAACTCTCAAACTCAAGAAAATCTTAATTCCCATCACACAAGGTTCCCCAAAGCACATGATACATTCATCAAACACATTATGCACCCAAACCATAGAGAAATCAAGGCATAAAATTTATATATGATCCAAACATACAAAATGATGAGCATATTAAATTATAGCTCAAAACATTCACCCTAACTTGAGAATTAAATCCACAAATTCGGGTGTATCATATGCTGTTCACTGCTCATTTCAGTAGCATATGCCTCATTTGTAAAATACAAATGGGCTGTTCATACACATCCAAATATCATGAAATTTTACAGAACCAGTCCCCTGTATGTCTCATATATACCATAAAACTTTTGGAGTCAAAGAATAAAACCATGATTTATTAAAAATCATACAAGGCCGCATGCTCAAATCTGTCCTAACCGAATTTCTTGCAAATTAGAAATTAAACCATTATTTTTATATCAATCCAAATGCTGTGAGACCACTTCAATTACAACCATGTATTTCTTAGAATTCATAAAAAATTTTCCTAGAATCCTAATTCAAAAAATATGATTTAATATAGATTTTTCTTGTTGTAGACATCAAATCTGTCACAGTGACAGCTTCAGCACATGTTCTTACAAAATCATCAACTAATAGCAATTGGCCTTCATTTCATTTGGGTATTTTTATACCTATACTTAAATATTAAAATATGTTAATAAGCATTCAGTAGACCACAAAATCGTCACTCTTTCAAATTAATAAAAAAGAATTACAAGTTCAGCTTCTAAAATTAGATTAGAGAATAAAGAAGGGAAAATCAACAAAACAATTATACTATCAAAATACCCAAAATCAGATGAAGATTAAATTACTTACCCACAAATTTTGAAGCTAAAACCTTAATGTTAGGCTCTTAATTTCTTCTTAGAGGGAGATGTCTATGATTTTCGGTGAGAGAGTGAGAGAGAGGTGCTGCCAAGTAAGAGCAAAGGAAAAAGAAAGAAAGAGCAAAAGAGAGGAAGCAAGAAGCTTCTGGTACAGCAAAAGAAAAGATAAGGGAATTGACTTTGGGGTGGGGGCATGTGTATTGCCAGGGAAAGAAAAAATCACAACCCACTTTTTCAACTTTTATCATTTATACTTTTCACCCCCTTATAAGTTTATATTTCTAGAAAGGCCCAAACAATAATATAACTTTACATATAAGCCCTTACCTTTATAAACTTCTTTCCATAACATTAAAAGAGCATATATGTTTTATAATATCACAATATCAAAGCTTCATGCATTTAAAAGTAATTAAGATAATAACAAGCATATAAAGCAATAAAATTAATTATGCAATTAGGTTGGGGTGTGTGAGGGTGCCTTTTTCTTTAGCACACAGGCCCAAGGATCTTGGGTCGAGTGGTTGTAGTTTGGTGGACTGGGCTTTGATTCATCGCAGCTAAATGGTTGTTTAAGAATCAAGTGGTGCACAGGGCATACTTCCTACAATACATATAAACTAACAAACAAAGATATTTGTATTGAACAACAATCAAAACAACAAAGTAATGCAAAAAAACAAAACAGTAAAAGCACAAAGTAGTGGTTAGGGATCCTCAAATCAGTAGAGAATATTTCATTGAATTTTCTTTATTATGATTACAGTATGCTCACTAAGACGTGATACAAGGTTCAAGCAAGCTCAAAAATTACAGTCTTAAATGGTTATTCTAACCTTTAAGACTTGCAAAGTTTGATTCTTTTTGAATCCGAGTATATGCTATAATGGTTTTCTCTAGGATACCGGGAAGTAATTTTACTAGCTTCTCTGAATTCTTTTTCTTCTCGACAGAACTTTCTCAATGATTCTGTTACCAATTTTTTGCCCCTCACTTCGCAATCCTTCCCCCCTTTTTATAGTGTCATTTTTGAGTCCTAGGTGAACTATTGAGTCCCTTGTTTTGCCCCCTAGGTACCAGAATATGTGTTGTGCCCATCGCCCAGAAGGTTTAGTTTCCCTGTTCTTCATTCTTTCCTTCCTTTTAGTTTTGTTTCTTTGAAAGTCCATGGCTGACTACCTATTTCGGAGTATGCTGAGGTCACGTTCTTCACGGTCCAGCTTTTGGCCGTCCTTCTTCTTTATGTTTTTTCTCAAATGGACGGAATCCCATTCTGCCGGTTTGAAAGTCTTTCGCTGCTACTCCCTTTTTTATACTTCTTCATTCTGATTCCCCGAGGTGCTACCCACTTGCGCTATGAGAAGTCGCTGAGTTTTTCTCTTCTTTTTCTTGCTGGGTCACTTGACACTTGAAAAGGACATGCCTCCTCCTCTGTTTCTTGTGTTCCTTTCTGTCTTTTTCTTTTGAACTGTCTTAATCTTTTCTTGACTGTATTTACATGCCTGGGGGATCCTGATCTTTTTGGCAGTCTCTGAGGATCCCGGCTCAGCTTTCTTCTTCAATCCTCTGACATGGGCTTCTTTTCTTTTTCTATCTTCTTTTCTCATAAGCTTTTGGGCTTGCCCTTTTTCTTCTTGATGTTTTTTTTGGGCTTCTAGCCTTTTGGGTTTACCATTTCTTCTCTTTTCCATGTCCCCTTGCGCTTATTTCTTTGGGCTTGGGTATTGTGACTTTTTAGACCTTAACATTTAGCCCCCTGAGCTCGTGGGTTGCTTGAAGCCCACACATGAGTAATTCAGGGTTTCTTAGATTCTGTTGGATTTTCTTTTAATTACCCCTGGGTTCCCTTATTTCTTTTATAGGATCCAGGCCTTTCCTGCTGCTTTTTGGTTATCTTGGTCTTTTCTTCTTGTCGTGTTCCTCCATTTTGCAATTTCCCCTTTGCACGGGACGTGGCAGTTGAGTATTTGGAGTAAAATTTCCTTTACCCTTTTTTTTTGTTCCCGTAACTTCCATTAATAACTACAATCTCTTCTTCAAAATTAAATATTTTGGCAACTGGCCCGTCTTTCTATACACTGTCTTCTTCAACTACTCTTTGTGCTTTTATTGCGAGCGTTTCACATTATCTCTTTGCTTCCCTGAGTCTTTCATTCTTAGGTCTCTTTTCTCTCTTTTCAAATAGTCTGCTATTCCCGTTTTCCCTTTTCCATTCTTCCAATCCTCCCTTCTTCTCATTGTTCCCATTGCTTTAATGGTTTCTTCTTCTTCTCGAAAAAGAAGATAGCGTACCCCCAGCCCTTTTGAGGGCGAAGGCTCTTCTGGTTCTGCTCAGAGCGAATCTCATAAAGTCACGAGTGCCTGGCTTTTCCTTTACGAGACCTCTGGTACTCTCCCAGTCTATCTTTCCCTCAGGTGTCTCATGGCGAGGCTTCTCCGTCCCCTCATGCTTGGGTGTTTTCTGGTCAGGCGGGTTTCACTGGTTCCACTCAAGTTCCAGACCCTAGAGAAATTTTTGATCTTCAGATTAGGCAGGGACTTCAAGAGGTGGTGCCTATCTTTTTTGATTTCGTTTCGGGGAAAATCCAAGGTTGGCCCATTTGGGTGGATAAGGAACTATCCGATAAGGAGTTTGTGGGTCGCTTGGAGCATGCTGGTATCCTAAAAGCGGTGGCGATTTCCAGGAATCTTGAGGGTTTCAGAGACGCTAAGGGGCTCAAGCATCTGGTACACCGTTGGTGCCCTTCTTTTCATACCTTTTTCTTTTCTGTTGGTGAGTTGACAATTACCCTAGAGGATGTGGTCAATAACTTCCTTCCCCTGGTATTTGGGGATGAGGATCCTTTTGACATTAGTCTTTCTAAAGAGGATCTTGTGGTAGAAAATAAGTTGTTTAGCCATTTTGGTGGTCACACTGCCTCTCCCGGCGGTAAGCTGGCCAGGATAGGGAAATGGGTCATGACCCTTTCTCGTGAGAAGGATAAAGAAGTCAGACGAGCTAGTTTCCTAGCATTCTGGCTTAGCAAATTTCTGGTCAGTGAGTTCCCAGGGTACGGGGTTAAGTCTACTTTCTTTCCATTAGCGATTAAGTTGGCTTGAGACGCTCAGTACCCTTTAGCTCCTCTGTTTTTGGGTCATGTTTATTCCCAGTTAGATCAGCTCCACGGAGATGAGGCCAAAGGCGATTCTTGTTATGTGATCACTTCGTCTCTTCATTGTGCCATTCTCCAGATATTTATGTGGGATCGTTCTTCAGCCACTTTGGCTAAGTGTAGGAATTTGAAGTTTGTGAAGGACAAATTCCAAGGATCCCCTGATATAGTTAAGGGTCTTTGTGGTAATTCGACTGATACTTTCCCCATCATCTTTCGTTGGATTAGTCTGAAAGGTGGTGGTCTCAACCTTGTTGAGTTATTTGATCAAGCAGGAAATTTACACTAGAGATCTCCTCGTGAGTTTGGTCCTGGCTTTGCCTGCGACTCTATGTTGTCTTCTTTTCTAACTTCTACAGGGAATACTTTTGATCTGCGTCGCAGTGACGAGGGCAGTTTAGCCTACCTTGCTTGCATTAGTCCTTCTTAGCTTCCTGTGCCTTCTTCGAGTGGCCCAAGGTATACTCATTACTTGGCACACCGGGTACTTCGGCAGTTTGGTTTTAACTAGGATATTCCCCCAGTTTTTAAGGATATAGTATCGTCTCTCCCCTCTTTGGATCCTTTCTTGAGGTTGCAGGCCTTCTCCTGGTCACGGAGGAGCCCTCAGTTCGCAGTGCCTAATTCCCAAAGAGGAGATTTTGCTTCTAATGGCTACACTGGCTACTAGAGAAGAATACAAAAATCTTTTGTTGATTACGTTGGTATTGGTACAATTAGGGAAACCCCTAATCTTAGTATTTCCTCGGCTCCAACATCTAATAAACGCTTATCCCTGCCCATTGCTGGGATTGTTTCCACTACTGTAAGTAGTAAGACGGGGTTTGCAGAATGGCATGCCTCCAGGGGAGGTTGGGTAACATATGCACAAGATTTTCTAGCAACTTGGTCGGGCTGTGGTCTCATTGTTGGTACTTCTTCCGGGGTACCTATTAAGAAGGGTGCAATGGAGACAATAGGCGCTGCCACTCTCGCTGGTAAAGGCAAGGAGATTAGGCCGGAAAAATTGAAAGCAGTTGATGTTGAAGAAAGTACAGAGGGCATGAAGGCTGGTCCCGAGGCAAAAAAGAGAAAGACTGGGAAATCCCAGAAACAATTGGTGACTCCGGAGGAAAAGGAAGTCGAGCAACCTTTGGCTACAAGGACCAGGAAGAAGACTAAGGTAAAGTCTTCTTTTTCCCGGTTCTTGTGACTTCTTCAGTCCATGGTCCTTTGGGATCCTCTGATTTTGTATCCCAACCGCCCTTCGGACCCTCTTGGCATACTCGTAGTAAACAAAAGACCCTCAAAGAATCTGTAGAGGGAGAGAGAAGGGCAAGACCTCTTTCCTTCTTCTCTCTTTTATATTTGTTACTATTGTTGCAGTCACTTCCTCCTTTTAGCTAATGAACGGTTGTTTCCTTTGCAGTCCAAATGCAAGTTGGACTTCAAGAAAGGCAGAAGTCAGTCGTCCAGTGATGATGTGGTATGGACTTCCCTTGTTCACGCCTCTTCGTTTGCTCTTGTTCCTTTGCTTTGGTAATGTGTGTTTTTGACACCCAGTTGTCTTCACTTATTATTGTTTGTCTTCCCCCTTCCTTTTTTTTTTAGGTGGAGGTGTCCCCTTCCATGGCTGGTAGGGTTCTGGAGGAAGAAACAGTTACAGCCCTTTCTATTGTGTTTCTCGATATGGAGGAAGAACCCCCTAGTGGCAGCATGGCTGAGGAGACCGGGCAGCCAATCCAGGGTGTCCAAACTACTCAAGATCCCAAAGCTTCCAAGCTCCTTGCATCACAAAGTCCTCAGCTTGAGCGAACTCCCAGTCCTATCAGAACCGTGTTTCCTCAGACATTGTTAAGTAAAAAGACTTTGGGAGGCACGCATTTATCCAAACAAACAGGTGAGCCGTATTTCCCTTTATAATAGTGTTTTATCTCTATTTCTCTTTTGTTCCCCTTTTCTCCCTTTCCCCCCCCCCCCCTTTTTTTTTGAGTTTCTTCTTTCCTTTCTCCTTTTAGGTCAAGCCAATGTGATGTCTATTCCCAATGTTGCCTCTTCTTTGGAATCAGAGGATTCTGAAGGTGAGTGCAGATTGTTCCTACTATGTTTCCTTTTCTTTCTTTCTTTTCCTACACCTTTTCCCCGCCTTCTCCTTCTATGGCGAAGCCCTTTGCATCTCTACGTTCTTTTAGCCGTTTCAACACGGTTTCTTCACCCTTTCTTCAACTTGCTTTGTGTCCTTTTCCAGAATCTTCTAAGAAATCAGAGGAGCAAGAGGAGGAGGCTGATACAAGTTTGCTCTTTTTCTTTCTGTTTTTTTTTTTCTTTTCTTTTTTTGCTCCATTTTTTTTTTGAACTAAGTATGTTTTTCCCTTTTTTTTTTTTGATTGTTGATACATGTGTTAGAGATTCTGAGTCTGTTATTCCTGGGGGAGTTGTGAGATTCGTTCAGATTGCTGATCTTCAAATAAACCAAAAGGCTGAAGGTTTTCCAGTTCCTATAGGTGGGGATACAGTGATGGGAGATGTTCCAGGAGTGGCTGCTTTAGATCTTGATTCAAGGTTTTCCACCTTCTTAGCTTGTTTTGATCTTATGGAGTTTAAAAGCCTTCCTGCTAGCCACTTCTATTCCTTTGGGTCTTCTTATGGCAGCTTCCTGCGTTTCTCCATGCCTGCTGAAGGTCTGCCGTTGTTAGAAAGTTTGCTCAAGAGTCATAGAGACTTCACCAGTGGTTTTAGGGGAGGTGTTTTTCTGGGTAATATCTTGATGGAATTGCTGTGTGCTGTGTTGGTTTCTTTGAGAGATTCTTTTGTAGACTCTTTATCTAAAGAAAAGTTTTTGGAGTGGAGGGGGGGTGGTTCAGGACCTTCTAGAGGCCAAGTTCAACCTGTCTTTCTTGCTGGATCATTTGCGCCTATTGGCCCGCGTGCTGTTCCAGAGGTAAGCTTCCAGGAGCATAGATGCTGAGATTGCTACTGCTAAGGAAACTCTGGCTCGTGCTCACAAGACTTTGCAAGATTTGAAGGTCAAAAGACAGAGAATTCTTTCTTCTTCAACTGTGCTTATTATTTCTCCAGATGGCTCCTTGTTGGCCAGCCTTATTTCTTAGCTTTTCCCCTCCCCCTTTTTAGATGCGTATAAACAATTTGGGGTTGTATAAGTTTCTATTTTTTTTTTTGAACACTACTTTTTTTTTGAAAAGTACTTTTTTTTTTTTTTTTTTTTTTTTTTTTGCGTAGATCTGTGTTTGTGTTTCAAGACTACTTCTGATTTATTTCAATAGCATGTGGATTTGCTTGTTTCTCTTTGATACATTGCTTTTCTCTTTTTCTTACTGAGTCCTGGGCCATGGTTCCTACAAGCTTCACTGTAGGTCCTGGATCAGGTACCCGGTGGTCACTTTGTTGTGCAAGTACTGAACTAGGTACACTGGGTATCCTCTCCTTTTTTTTAAATTATATATATATATTTATAAATATGGTCCCATTTCATGAACTTGACAAGTCCCCCTTTTTGTTAAGTGCTAGGCTAGGTATCCTGGACACTTACTTTTGCCTGTGATCCTAGACCATGCGCTTGAAACTATCTGTGGGGAATTTGGAATCATCTGTGAGGTGGATCCTGGGTCATGTGTCAAAAGGTATTTATATTATATATTTTTTTGTCTTGACCCAGGTATCCTTCCTCAATTCTGTCCAAACCTGGACTTTGGAATATTTAAAACTCAAGGATTGAAGGAAAGAGAAATTCATTAAAATATGGTCATCATTTAAGGAATATAGGAAAAATCATTAAAGATAGTACGGACCACAAAGTGTCATTCTATCATAGGTTCCTGAACAAAATCATTTAGACAAGTATTCATAACAAAAGCGAAGAAATGATAAAAGAAAAACACTTAGCGAGTTGTGAAGTTGGCAAAAGGATCCTGGCATGCTGAGACCCCTTCTTCCTTATGCATAGTATTGTTTCAGCTATTTCCCGTTTATGGGTTCTATTAGGACTATCCCATCTTCTTTTGTAAGGTAGTAATACCCACTTTCATGGGCTGTCCTGATGATTTAGGGTCCTTCCCATTTTGGGGCGAATTTGGAGGGCCCCGGTAGGTTCCTCCTTACGTGTTCCGCCATCCTTAGTACCAACTGCCCTTCAATGAAAGTTCCTGGGCATACTGCTTGTGCATATGCTCTAGTCATTCTTTGCTGGTACCTCTGGCTTCTCTTTTTGGCTAGTTCTCTTTCTTCTTCTACCCTTTCCAGATCTGCCAATCTCCTTTCATTGTTTGCGTCCTCGGTTTCTTCTTGGCTTTCTTCAAGGACCACTCTTGGTGTAGGAATAACTAATTCCACAGGGTTGATAGCTTTTATTCCATAGACTAGGGAAAATGGCGAAAATCCCGTGGTTGTTTTTACAGAGCTCCTACATGCCCAAAGTACATCTGCCAAATGGTCACTCCATTTCCCTCCATACTCGTGCTTCATCTTTTTAAGGATTTTCAGCATCACCCTATTGGTGGCCTCAGCTTGGTCGTTTCCTTGTGGGTAGTATGGGGTAGACTTTTCATATTTGATGTGATATGCCTCAGTTAACCCCTTCATGTCTTTGTTTATGAATGAGTTCCCGTTCTCACTGATCAATCTCTTGGGGATCTCGAACTTTGTAATGATGTGGTCTCGAACGAAGTTTGCTACGGCTGCTCTAGTAGCTTTTTTCAAAGAGATGACCTCTACCAATTTTGTAAAGTACTCTGTGGTTGCTAAGATCTATATGTAACCATTGGATGGAGGGTTTATAGGTCCTATGAGATCGAGTCCCCAAGTGTGAAAAGGCCATGGTGTCGTCATATCCTACAACACATTTGGGTGAGTATGGATCGCATCTCTAAGGACTTAACAGGCGTGGCAGGTTTGGACTAGCTCCTCGGTGTCCCTTTTCATCGTTGGCCAGTAATATCCCAACAGTAATAACTGCTTATAGAGCCTTCTTTTTCCCGAGTGACTCCCACAATCATCGGAATGGACTTCCCTGACTACTTCTCTAGCTTCCTTTAGCCCCAGGCATCTTAGGGGATCCCTACTGTATCCCTTTTGAATAAGATCTCGTTCTACAAGAAATACCTATCTGCAAGTTTCTTGAGCTGGTGGGCTAGTGTCTTGTTAGTTGGCAGGATCCATTGAGTCAAGTATTCTATGAAGGAAATTCTCCAATCTTCTGCAACAAACACGGCATAGCTTTCTTCCTTATCTATTGCAAGCCGACACTCTTGACATTTTTCCTGTATAGTTGCTGCCTCTTTGTTCATATTTGGCCAGTAGTATCCCATGCGTTGCATTCTTCTATATAGGCTGATCTTTTCTGCGATCCCACAGGCTTGGGTATGTAATTCTTCCAGCTTCAGCTTTCCTTCCTTCTCGTCGATACACTTGGATAGGATTCCCCCTGGCAGCCTTCTATACAATTCCCCTTCTATCAGAGTGTAATCTTTCAGTTCTTTGATGTTCCCTCTGGGTTCTGCCTTTTTCATTTTTTCTTTAACTTCGCTCCTTCAATCCCACTGCTTGGACTCTCCAGGGTACATCCCTTGGAGGATCCTTACAATAAAATGTTCCTGCTTTCCTATCCTTACCAGCGTGTCCCTTCCTTTGAATGGTATTTGGGATCCCAGGGTGGCGAGCGCATTAGCAAACTTGTTTTCATTTCTTTTAGTGTACTTTATGCTAAAGGTTTGGAATTCCAGCTCCAGCCTTTGCGCCCAAGTCCCATAGGCTGCTAAACTTTGTTCTCGTAATGCAAAGTCACCTTTCACCCGGAAAACTATAAGATTGGAGTCTCCCAACACTCTCATATGCTTTACTCCTATACTGAGTGTTATAGTCAGCCTGGTCAAGTACGCCTCATATTCAGCTGCGTTATTAGAGCATGAGAAACCAAGCTTGAAAGACAAGGGTATGGTGTCCCCTTTCTCATAGCTTAGTACGATTCCTACCCCATTTGAAGTTGTTGTGGCTGACCCGTCGAATCTCATTGTCCATTTCTTTCCTGGGATCTCTGTTACTGCCACCTCACCAGGGATTTCTTCACTCAGTGGGCTTTCTTCCTTTCCTAGGAACTGAGCCAGCAAATCTGCTATGGCTTGGCTTTTGATAGCCTTGGGGGTTCTGATGCCTATGTCATATTGAAAGAGCAGGACTAGCCATTGTACTATCCTTCCCGTGAGAAGGGGTTGGTGTAGGAGTGCCTTTATGGGGTGGGACTTAGTCACCAAAAGGATTTAGTGAGCTGAGAAATACCTTTTCAACCTCTAGGACGCATAGATGATTACTAGGCAGGCTTTCTCTATTCTGGGGGTACTTGGTCTCGGTGTCTTTGAGTGTCCTGCTTACATAATAAACAGGCTGCTCGTTCCCATGGTCATCTTCCTATGCTAGCAAAGCTTTTATTGCCTGGGAGTTTGATGTTAAGTACAGTAACAGAGGTCGCCCATGCACTGGCGTCTGGAGGGTGGGTAAATGATTCATGATGTGCTGAATCCTCTGGAAAGCCTCTTGTTGTTCCGTTCCCCAGGTGAACTCAGTTCCCTTTTTCAACAGTTTGGATAAACCCGTCGTAACTGAAGCTAATCCAAGCACGAATCTCCTAATATAGGAGACCCTTCCCAAGAAGCTTTTGAGCTCCCTTACAGTAGTCGGTCTTTTCATTGTGGCGATGGCTGTGGCCTTGGCTGGATCTACGCTTATGCCTTTGTGATGTACCAGAAACCCAAGGAACTTTCCAACAGACACCCCGAAGGCACATTTCATGGGGTTCATGCGTAGTTTGTACTTCCTGCATCTTTGAAAAACTTGCTGAAGTACTCGTAGGTATCCTGTTCTAGTCTTTGATTTGACCACAATGTCATCTACATAATCTTCCATCTCCTCATGTATCATGTCGTGAAAGATAGCTGTCATGGTTCGCTGGTACATAGCCCCCCCATTTTTGAGGCCAAAGGGCATTACAGTGTAATAAAAGTTTCTGATTGGAGTTCTGAATGCCGTTTTCTCTGCATCTTTGGTAGCCATGCGAATTTGGTTGTACCCACTGTACCTATCCATAAACGAGAACATAAAGCTTCCTGCAGTTGAATCTACAAGGAGGTTGATATTGGGCAGGGGGAACTCATCTTTTGGGCATGCCTTGTTCAGGTTGCGAAAGTCCACACAGTAACGGATCTGACCATTTTTCTTTTTCATAAGTACTATGTTGGAAATCCATTTGGGGTGCTAGATGGGTTTGATAAAACCAGCTGTTAGCAGCTTTTTGACTTCTTGAATAATTTGAGCTTCTACCTCGGTGTGAAAGACCCTAACCGGCTGAACTACTGGTCTTATTCCTAGGTCCACATTAAGAGAATGAACTACCAATCCTGGGTCTAAACCAGGCATTTCATCATAGGTTCATGCGAACACATCTCTGTATTGCTAGAGTAAGGCCACCAATTGTTCCCTTTCTTGTGCCATCAGCTGACTGCTAATAAAGACAGGCTTCTGAGATCCCAGCTCGGTTCTCAAATTTATTTCCTTTAATTCTTCCTCAGGCTGAATCTGGGATTTCTTCTTAGGCCATCATGCAACTTGGTGGTTCAGGACCTTTCTACGTGATGCATTTAGGTCCTGCGCACCTTCACAAACGATAAAAACCTTCCTCCGAGTTCTCACACCACCACACACTCTCGGGATCCTGAAGAGTTGAGCTCCTTTTTTGCCTTTTTCTTTCCAGAAGGTTTCTCAGGTCATGGGGGCCCTTTCCTCCTTCTTCTTCTTCTTCCAGGATAGGTGCCCCTGGAGTACCTGGCACGGGGCTCTCATCATCTGGCTCTAACTCATCGTAATACATTATTTCTGCAAAGTTCACTTCTCCCTGGCTGAGAGGGTTACAGTTGACAGGGATCCTCACGGGCCTCCCATTCAATCTCCCTTTAATGCACTGATGGTACGTAGATGGAATAAGGCGGTATTTATGGAGCCATGGGCGTCCCAATAGTACATGGTAAGATACCTCTGCATTAATTACATAAAACCTTGTTAGGGCCACTATTGGTCCTACCCTCAAGGCCAGCTGCACGTACCCTTCAGTTGATTCCACCGAACCCCCAAATCCTGTTATCTCCATGGGAGCCCCCAGGATCCTTCTGTCAACTAGG
This sequence comes from Quercus berberidifolia, assembly GCA_028535905.1. NCBI lineage: Eukaryota > Viridiplantae > Streptophyta > Magnoliopsida > Fagales > Fagaceae > Quercus > Quercus berberidifolia. The sequence goes on from JAPQVW010000008.1 coordinate 25,075,829, forward strand.
CCCACAGCTTCCAGGGTACTCAAGGCTATAAGGTTGAGTGATGTCCCTGTGTCCACCAATGCTTTTCTCATTTGGACACCATTTATGGTGGCTATTAGATAAAGGGGCCTACGGTGGTCTGGATGCTCAACCTCCATGTCCTCGTCGGTGAAAGTTATTGCATTGGTTGTCTCTAGGAAAGTTCGACTAGAATGTGACTCTATTGTGAAGCATTCCATTCCCGAATCTGCTGTTATACTCATGAGAGACTCTGTGGCCACCCTTCTTACTTCTGGTCCAAATCCCAGTTGGTTGAATAGTGACCTGAACTTGGGATTCTTCTGGAGGGTCCTAATTGTGCTCGGGTGGAAGGATCCTTTGGATTTTGCTGCTTCTGCCGGGTTCCTGTGGATTACTACCGCTACCATCCCTTTCCCTTTGTGGTTAGGCAAGGGGTTCCTTTGCACTTCTGGCTCCTTCTGAGTGAGTTTTAGGGTTCATTCCCTTAGCTTTTTGTGGAAGAGTCTACGGAGGGTCCAGCAATCCTTGGTGGAATGCTTGACATAATTATGGATCCTGCAAAACAAAAGGTTCTTCCTTTCTTCTTCAGTTGGCGGCCTGGAAACAGTAAATGGCCTAACAACTCCATCTCCGATCCATTTGTCCAAGACATGGTTTAACTCCTTAGCTGTACATGGGAGCACCGGTGGTTCCTCAAATACCTTCCCGTCAGGCCTCTTCCTTTTCTCTCCCACTGATGCTGTCATGGCTTAGGATACTGGCATCCTTTTTGTCCTCATAGTTTGTGCTGTTCTTCTAGTTCTCTGTAACAGGTCAGCAAACTGTGTGATGCATAGATTTTCAAGGTTGAGCCTGTAATTGAAAAGCATGTTGGATATACAGGTTTCTACGAGCTCCTTTTCTTCGTGGTCCCCATAGCAATCTAGGGACACATCTTCAAATCTTTTAATGAACTGGACGGGATCCTCTCCAAGTCTCTGCTTCACCATCTGAAGGTTTTGGAAAGTGATCTTGTCCTCACCATGGTAATACTTAGCACAGAACCTCTCCATCATTTCATCCCAGGTTTTGATGGACCCGGGTCTCAGCGTGGTGTACCAAGTGTATGCTCTATCCACTAAGGATTTAGCAAATTCTCTTAGACATAGTTCTTTGTCTCTTGCATAGGGGTCCATAGTGTGAATGAACCTACTCACGTGTTCCACAGCGCTTCCATTTCTTCCGTCGAAAGGATGGAACGTTGGGGGTTCATACCCCTTGGGATATGGCTTGCCAAGAAGTTCTGGAGGGAACGGGGGATCCTGAGAGAATTGCTTAGGGATCCCCGAAAGCTTTTCCCTTTCTTGCTCTAGGAGAGCACTGACATCTGCCAGTGTTAAGTACTGGGGGTTAGTTCTCCCTCTCACTGCTGACCCTCCTTCTAGTTGAGTTTTGTCTAGGTTACCAACAGGGGGGACATTCTCCCTGATTTCCTGTGTCCTACCTTCTTTGAGAAGGCAAACTTCTTGCTCTAGATCCTTCAGCATTGCTATCATTCGAGCCATGGGGTCTGGTTCCTGTCTTGCGTGCCTTTGTCCTGACACGACCTCCTGCTCTACCAGGGGTACCTTGCCTTTCTGTTTGGAAGCTACCTCATTTTCTCCCACGGGCTTAGAGGCCGCAAGTGGCACATTAGTACCTTTGCTGTTCCTTTGTCTTGAAGGCATGCTCTGCGAAGGGATTGCTTCTTCTCTCTTCTTTACCCAGTCCCCAACGGAGTCGCCAAAATGTAAGGGTGCCTTTTTCTTTAGCACACAGGTCCAAGGATCCTGGGCCGAGTGGTTGTAGTTTGGTGGATTGGGCTTTGATTCACCGCAGGTAAAGGGCTGTTTAAGAATTAAGTGGTCCATAGAGCATACTTCCTACAATACATATAAACTAACAAACAAAGATATTTGTATTGAACAACAATCAAAACAGCAAAGTAATGCAGAAAAACAAAGCAGTAAAAGCACAAAGTAATGGTTAGGGATCCTCAAATCAGTAGAGAATATTTCATTGAATTTTCTTTATTATGATTACAGTATGCTCACTAAGACGTGATACAAGGTTCAAGCAAGCTCAAAAATTACAGTCTTAAATGGTTATTCTAACCATTAAGACTTGCAAAGTTTGATTTTTTTTTGAATCCGAGTATGTGTTATAGTGGCTTTCTCTAGGATATCGGGAAGTAATTTTACTAGTTTCTCTGAGTTCTTTTTCTTCTCGACAGAACTTTCTCAATGATTCTGTTACCAATTTTTTGCCCCTCACTTCGCAATCCTTCCCCCCTTTTTATAGTGTCATTTTGGAGTCTTAGGGCAACTATTGATTCCCCTGTTTTGCCCCCTAGGTACTAGAGTATGTGTTATGCCTATTGCCCAGAAGGTTCAGTTTCCCTGTTCTTCATTCTTTCCTTCCTTTTAGTTTTGTTTCTTTGAAAGTCCATGGCTGACTACCTATTTAAGAGTATGCTGAAGTCACGTTCTTCACGGTCCAGCTTTTGGCCGTCCTTTTTCTTTATCTTTTTTCTCAAATGGGCAGAATCCCACTCTGCTGGTTTGAAAGTCTTTCACTGCTACTCCCTTTTTTATACTTCTTCATTTTGGTTCCCGAGGTGCTACCCACTTGCGCTATGAGAAGTCGCTGAGTTTTTCTCTTCTTTTTCTTACTGGGTCACTTGACCGTCCTCTTCTCTATTTCTTGTGTTCCTTTTTGTCTTTTTCTTTTGAACTGTCTTAATCTTTTCTCGACTGTATTTACACGCCTGGGGGATCCCGAGCTTTTTGGCAGTCTCTGAGGATCCTGGCTCAGCTTTCTTCTTCAATCCGTTGACATGGGCTTCTTTTCTTTTTCTTTCTTCTTTTCTCATAAGCTTCTGGGCTTGCCCTTTTTCTTCTTGATGTTTTTTTGGGCTTCAAGCCTCTTGGGTTTACCATTTCTTCTCTTTTCTGTGGCCCCTTGCGCTTATTTCTTTGGGCTTGGATACTGTGACTTTTTAGACCTCAACAAGGTGTTACAGCTAGATTAAATCTTCCCCAGGTTTTTTACTTATTTGGTTTTCTTGGGTCATTAGATCTATATGTCCTTTACTTTTCGATTGCTTTGCATGATATGATTGTTTTGTTTTAACCTAGATCTGAATAATAAACCTAAGTATTCACTTGGTTAATTAATTAGGTTAAAAAATCTAGTTTACAGGGATCTAAAAAGTTAACAAGTGGAGGTTTTTAAAATGTTTTGTTTAGGGGAAGTTGAAATTGTTTTTGAAAGGGGGAGAAAATAAAATTTTTGATGTATCTAACTAAGGGGGAGAGTTTGCATATTTGTTATTTGCTTTAGTTTGATTATTTATTGTTTATATTTCTTTCTTTCCACACATGCAGGGATGTGTTTTTTGAGTTTTTTCAGGAAAGACAGGTACATTCTGATCAAGACCTTCTCCTCTTTTTGCAACTTCTAGGTTAGGAGTCTTAGATTGGGATTTGTGATGTATTTGGGCATTTTATTTTATTGGGTTGTTCTTGTATTTGAGCATTTCATATTGTATGTAAGTTTTGTCACGAATTGCCAAAGGGGGAGATTGTTAGGTTCTAAAAGTTTAGAAGAATTGGCAAATCGTGAGCACAAACTTGTCTAGATATAGTTCCTAGAGTCTATAGGCATCATTAGACAATGCTCAAGGTGATACAAGTCAAGATTCAAGAACATACAGCTGCAAAAAGAAGAATTCAGAATCTGCCTGGTTTGATCGATCGAAAGACAGGATCGACTGAACGAAATATGAGTCTGCAGATTTTTAAGTTCGACCAAACAACAGTTCAAGCCTTAAAAGGATTAGGGTTTCAAATCTACTTCTTCTAGTATATAAAGGAAACCCTAGACACCTTTTATTATGACTTTGGAGGTGCTCTTGTGAGATCTAAAAGGTTCTGTGCCTTCCTCTATCAAAGTCACTACCGAATATCACTGTCATATCTTTAGAACTGGTAGATCTAAAGTTGCTGCAAGAAGATCAACAATAACTGATGATCTGAACCTTCAAGGGTGGTTTTGGAGTCACAAATAGGAGAGTTTGTATTTTTTATTACAAGTGTGGGTGCTTGTGTTGCAAAGGCCTAATAGAGAAGGAGTCTGTGGATTTGGATCTTGCACATGGTCGTGTTAGTAAGTTCTACATGTGGTAGCAATAGGATGTTAGTGGTCTAAGTCTTATTGTAAACTTTGATTCTCTATAGTAGATTTGCTTTTTACCTTGAGAATAGTTAGGTTAAATCCTTCCTAGGTTTTTTACCGGTTTGGTTTTCCTGGGTGATCATATCATTGTGTTCTTTATTTTCCGTTTTATTTTCCGCTGCTTTACATGATATGACTTTATTGTTTTAACCTATATCTAAATAATAAATCTAAGTATTCACTTGATTAATTAATTAGGTTAAACAATCTAGTTTACAGGATTTAAAACCTAATAAATTTGTTTATGTGCAGGAAGTAGAAAAGTATTTCTGTGCAGAAAGCTTTATTGCACAGCAGAAAGTTTTATTGCACGGTAGAAAGCTTTATTGTACAGCAGAAAGTTTTACAGCACAGTAGAAGGTTTTAATGCATAATAGAAAGTTTTTCTGCACAGCAAAAAAGTCAGTCCTGTGGCAAAAACTGGAGAAAAGTTCATTATGCGGCAGAAATAGAGAATAAGGCCACTTTGCAACGTCTTCTCTTGGACTTTGGACTCAATGTTTATGCACAAACTAGTAGCGGCAGAATGGTACCTTGAAGCCCATTCCACAGAGCACCAAGCCTAGCTTCCTTTTTAGAAAAAAACTTAGACTAAGCGTTGTCCAATAACATCAAGACGTGTGTCTAAGGTGCAAGAAACGTAGAAAGAACCCTCAACAATGATAAAACAATTATTTTTTTGGACGGCTTTTTATATTTTCTATAAAAGTAATGTCGAAACTTTCCTAGAATGGTTTATTAAAAATTGCCCTAAAGGCATACGCTAACATGATCCTTAAAAAAAATATCATTATTGTCATTCATACATTATATAATTAAATCTGTTATCTTCTCAAACAAATAATTAAATCTATTTTTTTTGGATGAGAATAATTAAATCTATTAGTTTTAAGAAGAATACTAACAGAATGTTTAAATTATAAAGTTAAAATGCAGGAGTCAAATTAAAAAAAAAAAAAAATCCAATGACCAAATTGGTACTCAGCTTTCTGTCTAATAATGAAATTTGTGAAAATCACATTTGATTGTCTGACATATTTACTTCCATCAATGTGAAAATGTCAATTTTTTGGAACCTGTTATTCTGAAAAGGAACACTAGTTAAAACCCCAATGCATGAACCGAGTTTGTATTTGCTTAGTAAAGCATGGCAACATTGAAAAAGCGATTCCGGTTGAATCTCGCTATCCGCACAGTTTTCTCTTTCGTCAGCGTTACAGTAAATAGGAATTTTATGGTTGAATTGTGACAAGTACATCGTAAGGAGACAGATAATGAAAATGTTTGATATGATAGGAAAGATGTGATAGAAAAAATACAATACAAGCCGTGATGTTTGAAATTAGAAGTCACGACTTTTAAGTCACTATTTTTGTTGTCTTTGGAGCGTTTGTTTAAAACAGTTTATGTTCAATAAGAAAATTGCATGCTAGACATACTATATAACGCTCTATTTGTTTTATTGAAAAACTTTCTGTAAAGATAATTTTTCACATTTTTTTAGTGTTTATATTCTATAGGTTGTTTTCCAACTTTTTTTTTTTTTTGAAAAAAATCTCTCTCTCACACATTACATTTCCTATAAATATTATATTCTTTCGTAGCTGTGAGAAATATAATTTTTTGGTGTCTTCTCTCTCTGGTAAGCTCTCTCACTTATTCTCTAGTTATATATTTTTTTATTTGAATTTCAAGCTTGATTTTTTTTCTCTAAGAAATTTTTTGTTTGATGGATTCTAGGCAAAAGTTACTTCTTTAGCACATTAAAGTGCAAAAATTAATAATAAAAAGAAAGGATGAATGAAGTAAAAGACAAAAACTTTAAACATAGTGCCTATAGTGCTCTAAATTTCTTTCACATGGGATAATCTATATAACAAATTAATAATATTGTTATAAAGTGAATGGTAATTGTTTAGGGGAGATGCATTTGTTGGAAAATACATTATGCAGATTCTATGCAGTGATGATATATTATGCAAATACATTATGCATTATGCAAATACATAATTAAGAGTAATGTTGAAGACTTGTAGTTGACTATTAAAAAAAATTAGTATACCAGCAAAAAGAGTAGACAATTAAATGTTATTGACAACTAATTTTGATTGTATCTATTCAAAATTTTAGAATGAAAACCAAATTCATTATTGGTTTTTATTTATATTGATTACATTAGTTGGTTTACCTAATATATATGTTTTAAATTATTCAAGAATTATAAAAAAAAAAAAAAATTTGTATACCAAAAACTAGAAAATATTTTCAAACTCATTTTCAAGGTCGTTATCAAACACTTAAAAATGAGATAATTTTCTAAAAAATGCTATCTGGAAAATAAATAATTTTCTAAAAAATATTAACGCTGAAATAAAGAGTGTAAGTGATTCTTGCATTTTCGACTGTGTGTGAATCCATCCAAGTAGGAAATTTATTGGGTAGTCCGGAGCATTGCTCCCGGACTATACAATAATTACTCACACATGTAGGTAAAAACTTTTCCCTGCAATAAATAGGAATACAGTGGAATTGTGACGACAAGTTCATCGTAAGGAGATAGATGATGAAAATGTTTGATATGATAGGAAAGATGTGATAGAAGAAAAATACAATCCGGGTTCTAAGGATTATCTTTGGTATAACAGGAAAATATCTCAGATAGACGTGTGAAATCTAGAAAGTAGAATTCCTCTTGCAAGTTTCAACGAGGGGCTCTGTTTTGTGGAAAAGATCATGTGGTAGTTCAAAAGAAAATCGTAACATGCATGTCTCAGACTTCGGTCTGGCCCCTTCATTTCCAACCGCCGGACAAAAGGGAATGACTTCTTGTTGTCCTAATGGCTAATGCATGCATGAGGATAATGGCACCAGTTGACCCACTGGCCGCAAAGCACTACTTCCTAAATAGACCTATATGTTTGCGGCGTGTCCTAATGACGTGTTATGTGAATGAATCTGAACTGTGTATTTTGATTCTGGTTGCTATATGATTAAACACTAGTGCTTTCCCCTTGGCGTTATAACAGGAATAAATCCAAATGCATGGTTGGTAAAAGAAGTACATAATTATTTTAATTTATAGAGAAAGTTTAGGACCACAAAATTTTGCCATATTTTGCTGAAATGATTGATTGCAAGTATGTAATGGATGTATGTGAAAGTGGCTAGCCGTCTATTACTCATAGTAGTGGTGGCTTTGGGAATTATTTTTAGAATGGTTACTGAGAAATTTAAATTATACAAAATCTAATAAAATAATAACTTGAATATTTACTACAACTGTGAGTCGAGGTGCTAAGGAGAGTAAAATTGTTGCGACTGCAAAACCAAAAAAAATATAATTATCGTCATCATCAAGGAGAATTGACAACCACAATATTTTCCTTGGTTTTTTTAGGGAAAAATAAAATTAGAAATTATTTTTAATGAATAGGTTAAACGAGCTATAAATTTGAATATTTAGCGATTTTTATCTTTTTGTTTTATAATAGGCTTTTTGTTAAATAATTTGATCACTTGATGTTGTTTGGTCTTATCTTGTTTTTGTTTGATTTATGTTTATTGTTATTTGGTCTAATATTTATTGTTGTTATTTAAGCTTTTTCTTTTTAATTTTATAAAAGGGATTAAGGATTGTTTTTGGAGGGAAGAATTAATTTTGGAGTAATACTACGTCCACAACATTTTTACAATAAATCTTATGCAAAAAACTGTTATTTGTGATTAAAAAAATAATATCATTATTGGGCTCAAATTAGATTTAGTAACAGCTTACCACATTAAATTTGTTGTAAAAGTATTATGAAAATGTTGTGAATATAACATTGTTTTTATTTTTGTTGAATCACTTTTTGTAATTTTCAAAGTCAGGTTGTTTAACATTTTTATTAAGATGGTCACAATAGGTTAGTTTAACATATAATAATTTTTTGGCAAGTATATATATGCATTTTTTTGCAAGTCAGGGTTGTCCTATGACCACCCTACCCTAGCTTGCATGTGGAACCCCCAGTGACTCATAACCGGTCATTTTAGTAAGTTGTAAAAAAAAGTTATAGCCATAGAAAAACTGTTTTTTCTATATATTTATGTGAAAGTTTATCGGGTTTACTACATAACAATCCAAATAAACATAGGTTATGTGACTTGGTCAGTAGGATGTCTTCATAAGTCACATAATTAAAATATGTTCGTACATGATTATTTGAACCTTCAATTTAGAGAAAACTTTATCCTTAGTAAAATATAAGCAGTATACTATATATATATATATATATATATATATATATATATATTTTTTTTTTTAAATTATTGTTAATCGTATAAGATCAATTACTCTAAAGAATACATGTGTTTTTTATTTTTTTTTATTTTTTTATTTTTTAAATTTAAAAATATAATACAAGCATTAAATATTTTGTATGATACTTATACAAAAATACTTCAATTTGCATGAATTGTAATACCCTTATCAAAGCTATACTTATTTATTTTTATTATGAAAAAATAATTATCAGAATTAACATTTTTAATTTTTAATTATCAGATAACTTTATTGTTTGTGTTCTTGAATTTTTTTTCTTTGTTTTATTAATTATTGTTCTTTGATTTTGATTCTTAATTTGATATTCATGCCAAATATATAATTATCAGAATTAACATTTTTAATTTTTAATTATCAGAAAACTTTATTGTTTGTGTTCTTGAATTTTTCTCTTTGTTTTATTAATTATTTTTTTTTGATTTTGATTCTTAATTCGATATTCATGTCAAATATATATGTAGAAGTAAAAGATGTATATGCATATGTGTGTGTGCATATATATGTTAAATAATTTAATTAAAAAATATGAAAAAAAATAATTTTCTGAAAAGTATGAAAAAATTGAAGAAATATGTGCTCAATATATTTGTTACTTAGTTAATATTTCTAAATTAGGTTTTATTTTTTAAAATATTTTTTTAACAATATCCTAGGAAATTGCATGAAGATAATATAAACATGTTATCAAATTAAATATAGTAAAGCCATTCTTCTAATTTCAGATAGAGTTATCATATAAACAAGATATTTACTTGGTGTAACAATGATTTTTAAGTTCAATTTTTATTATATAATATATGAATTACATGACGTAAAATGTACTCATATAATTTTTAATTTATGTTTTTTATACTAATTTTTTTAATACATTGATAGTTGGGAATGGAAGAATTTAAACCCTAAATATTTTTATTAGAAATACTAAAAAAAATGCTAATTGAACAACATTTTTTTTTTTGAGAAATAATTACAATATGCTACTAACCCCGCAGCTCGAACTCTTTTACCCCTAGACCCTCAAGCACTCTGTGCTTGGGGAGGTGCCAATTCAGTTACAAGGCCTTTGGCAGTTGAACTACATAAATCTTGGCTTATACCAAAATTATAATACATTTAAATTTAATGAAATACACAAGTGTCTTTCTTTCAAAGATATAAAGAAAAATACACGTGTACTTTTGTACTATACACATTTTAATATTGTAAGACAACATCACTTTTTCTAAAGATAAATTCTTAATTTAATATTGTAAGACAACATCACTTTTTCTATAGATAAATTCTTAATTTATATTGTATTATCAATGTCAACATATAATTGTCCTTTATTGGTTCATTAAAAAAAAAAAAATTGTCCTTTATTGAAAAGTGGACCTAAGGGTTCACGCGGAGAATATGACAAAAAGATCGAATTGTGAATTATGGTCTTTCTTATGGTCCATAAAAGTTTTAGGGTCTGTTTAATTGGAGAAGTGAAAAAGTGGGAGGATAGAAAAGTGAGAGAATAGAAAATATTTAGTTTTCCCTCGTGTGTGGTTGGAGGGGTTGAAAAGTGAGAGGGTGGATAACTCTTTTGTTTGGTTGAAAGGAAAAGTGAGAGGATAGAAAATATAGTTTATATAAATTGACTATTATACCCTTATTACATAATAGGTAGGAAATAGATTTATTTGCACTCATTAAATAATATAAAATTTACCAACAATTATATTTTTCAATGAGAAGTGTTACGTTCACAACATTTTTCGTAATATTTTCACAACAAAATTTATATGGAAAGTTGTTACTAGTTCTAATTTGAACCCACCACTGAAATTATTTTTTTACTCACTAATATTAACTAATAATAATCTATTACTTAAAATTTATTATAAAAATATTACGGTAACATTTCTAAATTAGGATTTTTTATTCATTATGTTATATCTCCTTTCTCACTCATACGTTTTTTTTTTCCTCATTTTTCTCCTCCACAAACATTGTCCTTATCATTCTTTTCTTTTTCTTCAAGAACGTTCAAGGTGCAGAGAATGCTCATTCTCTGTTTTTTTTTTTTTCTCCAGTGCTCTGTCTCTGTTTTGTTTGTTTGTTTGCTTTGGGTTTGGACATGTGTCACGCAAATTGTTTGTTTGCTTTGGGTTTGGACATGTGTCACGCAAATTGTTCAGCCACAACCCCCCCCCCCCTTCCCAACACACACACACACACACATATATATATATATATATATATATATATATATATATAAAAGCAAATTAAAAGCTTCACATTCTTACATCTGACACATAAAGTCATATTACACTGGTGAGGAAATGGAAATGGTGCTTAAGCAGGTTAAACCATGCGAGGAATTGATTACTGCCAAGGGAGAGACACACTTCGTGCCTAAACATGAAGGTGTAATTCCAGCAAAAAGGAGATCAGTGAAAAGAATGATGTTGAATTGCTTTGTCGAATATATTTCTTCTGTTTTCTGTTTCCGTTCTCCCTCTTCTGCTGCAGCCCCCTAGGCCCATTTTGACAAGGCTAGTAGGAGATGCTTATATTTGGTAGTCAGTTTGTGATATAAGTTGCAATTGGGTAGTAAAAGTTTGAAATGTGCTTAAATGGTATTTCAAATTTTATTAAGCTGTTCTGTCTACAATTTATGGTTGTTCTTTTGCATCTAGGATTTATTAACTTTAGGGTTGTTCTTTTGCATCTATGGTTGTTCATTGTAATAATCACCTTTATCGTCCATGGTTTATAAGTATCGGAGATTATTATTATTATTATTATTATTTTTTTTTTTTTTTGAGGGGATAGTGGAGGTTATGTGTAAACCAATTGAATTACAAATATTCCCTCACTTTTTTTACTTGTCTGTTATGTTTTATGTTTGTTTAGATATCGAAAGTTTTAGGCCCTTTTGGATATATATCACTTTAAGTTTATTTTAAAAAAAACTTTCTTTCCTCACTTCGTGTGTGTGTTAAAAATACTTAATATTCTAAAAAAAAAAAAAAAAAAAAAGAAGAAGAAGAAAGAATCATACATGAAGTACAAAGATTTACGTGGTTCGACTTTTGGTTTATGTCTAGGTGTGACATCTAAGGGAAAGATTTACTAAGAAAATAGGGAGATAATAAAAAAAGAACAAAAATACTATCACCAAAATCTAAATTCCAAATACATTCAAAGAGCTCTCTCACGTTACAAAGACCGGTGAGATATTGTTAATTATATTCTTTAGATGTGCCAAACTCTCTAATTAACCATTTGTCCTCCCATCAAAAAAAAAAAAAAACCATTTGTCCAGATGTTTTGCCACGTATGTGTTTATATATATGGCAAGTGTTGCTTTTGTTGATACAATTCCTGGTTGAACACGGCCAAAACAATATCATTGTTTAACTAGGATTCGGTCAAATGCATTGACTAAATAAGTCGCATATATTACAAATCTTAACATTTGCTTAAATTGTGCAAAAGAAAATTTTGTTAAGAGTTTTCTCCTCCATTAAGAGTTATTGTTGTTGTTGTTTTTTTGCATTTTTTTTTAAATTTTTTTAAATTTTTTAATTTATGGGAGGACTATTGGGCTAAAGGCACCAAACCTTTTAGTTAGGACGAAGTGAAGGGAGGGCTATGGAGGCCATGCCCCCCATGACTTTTCAAAAATCCTAACTGCCTCCTGCATTTTTGGTTAAAAAATAATAATTTTGGATAAAATCTCAATAATGCCCCTTCTAGATTACTAAAAATATATAATGTATTTATATAGCTGACAAATGCATTTTTTATTCCCTCGAATTATTTTTATGGCATACATAACTCATTAATTTAAAGTGTATTTAATGTACACCATACGTAATTTGATTATATTTTATTTTTATTGAATTGACTTGTATATTTTTAGATATGTCAAAACTTACTTCTTCTTTTTTTTTTTTTTTTTCAAAGATATAAAGACTTATTTGATATAAATATTTTTCTTTACATAAGAAAATATCATCTGTTCAATAAAAAATACAAATATTCCATGTATAAGTAATAAATGAATAAATAATATATATATATATATATATATATAAGTGTGTGTGTGTTATTCTTTAAACTAGTCGCTAACCCGTGCGATGCACAACTAGTTTTTAAATAAAATGTTAACATGTTTAGGTTTAACATCTCTATAATTTCAATTATTGCAAGCTAAATTGGCTCTAATATAAGATGAAATATGTAATATTATGAAGTAATATTAAATATGAGATAAATAAAAATATTATGAAGTAATATATTACAATAATCATAATGTGCTCTTACATTTGATTTAATAAGTATTACAAAAGAACCCATGTGATGCACGGGAATGCTACTAATTTTTTTAAATTAAAAATAAGTAAAAATTATATCCATAATAGAAGGACATGAAATGTAATTACTATCCCAAAAGATGACACATACACCACAGAATGCTTGTTTAGCCAATCAAATAGCAAGCCATTGTTGGACGAGTTACCTGATTGTGTTACTATTAGACCAACTGGGTACACTGGTCTTTTTAATACATATCAAATAGTTTATCATCTCTAAAAGCCACAACTGTTTTAGGCTAAAGCTCCTCCCAAAAGTTTTTTATTTGCACATATTGGGCAAATGTCCCAATACTATGTATTTTTGCTATGGCTTTTTTTATTTTTCAATTTTATTTATTTCATGATTTCTACTAAATATTCAATGTATTCATTATATTTTAAAAACATTGAAGTAAAGCTGTATTCTCAAATAACTAAATATAAGAGTTTAATTCCTCTCTATTTTAATTTAAAACCAAATTGTGCATAAAGGCAAAAAAATTTCCTTTGTTCCTATATGTCTTTAGTATGAAAATCACAAATCCATTAAAACCAAATTGTGTATAGGAAATCTTAGAGATTGAAATACAACTTTAAAGTGTCTTTTGTATCTTCTTCCTTTGTTACTTTGTAGTAGTTCCTGAATATGCCCTTTTGTTTTCCTTGAGTACAGATGTTAGTGTGCACATTGCTTTGAACATCAAGTTTTTGAAATTTTGTAAAATCACCATCTTCTTTAGTTGATAAGTTGTTGCTACATTCATTTGAAGTATCACTGATGTAAGCCTGGCAATAGAGCAGGTTGAGGAATGTATTACAACATATACATCTTAAATATCATATTTGTAATTTTGCTAAATTAAAGAATACGTACTTCTGTCATTTTATCAAGCTGAATTGCTTTGTCAATTTCTTCAAAAGAGTCAAAAAGTTTCTTGACGGTGTAGAAATCCCATCCGTACTTGAGATTATAGTCATTTAGTTGTATTTGGAAAACAAATCGTTTTCCTTTCAAATTTTCTATTTGCACAGGAAGGATGACTTCACAGGAAAAATTTTCTATTTTCAAATTGTACACTCAAGTAAAGTTTAGTAAATATTAAATACTAATTTTATCTTCCACATTCTCACCTCTAAAGATTTGTTCCAAAGTTCTTTCGCTGATATGTTGATTAATTTTTCTGCTTCTGAATCAAATAAAATGAATGTGGCCATTCCTGAGCTATCTTCAACCTTTAATTGAATTTTATACTTGATAAAAGAAATGGCATATATAATGTTAATATCATATTAGTTATTGTGTATTTTAATATAAAAGGTAAAAATTTTCATTTTGTGTACCTTGGGATTGGGAAGCATGCCTTTTTGTTGCAATTGTCGCACCATAAAATTTTTTCTCTTGACTTTACCTTTTTACGACATATTTCGCAAGAGATGAAGTACCAACTAGAATTATCTATGTCAATGCTTATAATCTTTCCTTGACAGGTAAAGATAGTTTCCTAGAAATTGAATTTAATATCAATCAATTCATAATTTTATAGTTAAATTTTGTAAAATCAGGTCTATAGTATATAAAGCAATGTTAAGGACACAATGTTATTGTTGAAGTTTTTTTTTTTCTTACCTCATTATCAGAGTCCCACATAATTTTTGTTATTTCACTTATGGTTCTTCTGTTGATGTTCATCTCTTCTTGAATTGTCACTTATGGTTTGAATTGCTTTGGCATTTGTACTATTGGTTGGTTATTTTCCACTAGCCTATTATATTACATAAAGATATTAGACATAGTATTGTAGAGACTGTAAATATATTAAAAATGTGAATCCAAAACAAAGCCCTTACTGATCTTTGAATTCAGCAATCTCAGGAATGTCCAAATCAATATAAGCCCTTGTTCCACTTGTTGACGATAAGTTATACTCTCCTGCAATGCATGGGATTCATTAGAAAAAAAAAGTACATTGACTTAAAATGCCAAAATGACTTAAAATGTTCAGGTATAACCTAAAAATGCCTGAACATTTTCAGGTATATCCTGCAATAAAGAGTTTCATTTTGGGCCATTAATGACAAATATTTTGTTTCCAAGATATATTAACCATCATAACACCATGCAAACATTGATTGATCAATAATGAAGTTCAAATAAATGTTAGATTTGAGCCCCAAGACCTCTGGTAAAAGGCAATGTAAAAGTACAATATCAATATTACAATCCTATGCGCTGAGCATATTAATGCCTCGCATAGGAACCACATACATACACATTTCCAAGATTGAGACTTGTTATCACCAACATGGACTCCTGTCTTTCTCACATCAATTACTAAACCCCTCACCAACACGTTACCACAAATTAGGTTCCTATAATCAAACAATACAGAAAAGAAACCATGACCATAATAACAACATTGCACTCATATATTATATCATCCACCACAACACAAGTTATAGATTCACAAATAGCAAAATTACAATCACAAATTGACATAGCATATAACTATAAATCAAAGATACGTTTTCAGATTTAGCAAAAAACCCAATACGACAAAACACAATATATATACTACATACCCCTTGAATTCTCTTGCCAGTGACAAGGCACTTGGGTCCACTTGCCCTCTTCTTAGAGGTTTGATACACCAACTTCCCACCTTAAAAATCCACACAAAAACTCAAACATTAACACAAACCCATATAAAAAAATCAAACTAAAACACCATTTTTCAAAACAAAAACAAAAACCCAATATTAAAAATTTAAGATTTTTAAGTAAAGTTCAGTGGTTTGCCACTAAAGGAGTAGAAGGCCAGCGCCTGTGGACTATAGATTGATCATAGTTGATTTCTTTAGGTTTTAACAATTATGCATAAAATAGCATTGTTTAGGAACACAACCTTCTTTTTATTCTGCTAAAACTGATATAACTAAACTAAAATTCAAAAAAAGCTAAGAAATCCTAACTATTCTAAGTCTGAACTTGAAATAGTCAAAACATAAACCTACTAGCTGTATTTGTTTTTGCACAAATTGATATAACTACACTAAAATTTGAGTTTCATGAGTTCTTTACAATTCAAATTGAGAGAACACTAAAATAGAGTAGAAAGCGAAATCATGTACATAGGTTATCATAGAGGCAAACGAATACCATACCTTAACCCTGATTTGAATGGAGGAAAACAACGAAGAGAAAGGCAATAAGAAGATAATAGTTAGAGTCCTAATAGTGATAGGGTTCGGATTCAAAAAAATAAATAATACTAGAGTTCTAATTAAATTCGTTTATTAGTTACCTTTGGGCTGGTCTCGACGGGCTGGGTTGGGTGTATTGCCAACCGACATAATTGATGGGCCATGGGGGGCTCCGTTTCTGTTCTGAGGAAGAGTGGAAACTGAGCGAGGTGGATATGGGTATGGTGGGATCTGTGGCCATGGGCTTGATGAGACCCACGGCAAATGGGGCACCGTTTCTAGGTTGTATAGGGTGGATGTGGGTGGTTTGTGGCAAATCGGTGGTTGGATGTGGGTGGTTTGTGGCAAATCGGTGGTCTGAGGAAGGAGATATCGGTGGTCTGAGGAAGGAGATCGATGGTCTGAGGCAAATTGGTGATTTGAGGAAGGAGATCGATGGTCTGAGGCAAATTGGTGATTTGAGGAAGGAGAAATTGGTGGTCTGAGGAAGGAGATCAATGGTCTTAAGAAGGTGTCTGTTGTGTATTTAGATGCAACGGTGGGAAAGGCAGAGCATCGGGAAAAGCATTGTGAGAGGGAAGAGATGGTTTATTACGTTTCTTTTTTGGGTTTATTACGTTTTTGTGTTGGTTTTAATTTTAATTTTAATTTTTTTAATATTATGTTGATGTGGAAAATTGTGAGAGCTTCAGAGGCTTCGGTTATATATATATATATATATATATAGAGAGAGAGAGAGAGAGAGAGAGAGAGAGAGAGAGAGAGAGAGAGAGAGAGAGAGAGAGAGCGAGACTTAGGTACGGTACTTAGGTACTGTTCTTTAGGTTTCCTTTTTAAGATTCTGCCATATGGATTTTTTCTCATGTGATTGGAATGTATTTTTTAGTTAAATAGCCACATGGCAGAATCTTAAGAGAGGAATTTAAGAAACAGTACCTAAAGTATTGTACCTAAATTTTGTTTATATATATATATATATATGAGATGAGTTCAAGTTACACATTTTTTAAACCATTGGATTTAAGTACATCCAACAGTTAAAAAAAAAAAAAAAAAAAAAAAAAAAAACCCATTAATGCTAATATTCTAATTGATCTCATTTATCGTCCCTTATTTAATACATTCCATACTTACTTCTAAACCCAAAAAACTTTATACGGCTGACTCTTTCTCTCTCCACTGCCCATATCTCTCTCTTTCTCTTTGCACGTTTCTCTCTCTATCACCTCCATGGCCAGGTTGCTGGCAGCAACCAAAAAAAAAAAAAAAAAAAAAAGCCACACCCTGCCGTACTTTGTTGAATAACACAACTATTGCTGCCCTATATGCCTGAAACTATTAATGTCATATATTGTTCTTCATCTTATAATATTGTTCATGGAAGTTGCAAATATACGATCTAATTCTCTAAGAGGTTGAACAGATGGAAATGTGTAAAATTCTTGTTTGTGGGATCGCTTGGGTTTCTCAAAGTAGAGAAGTTGTTGGAGAAGCTAAAGGCTTTACCACCAATTATTTCAAAAGTGTGATTCTTTTATATTTGATTGATGTTATGCAAAGTAAAGAGATTTGTCATTCCCTATTAAAGCTTCGGTATACATTCTGATGTGTGTAAGTTCTTGTCATGTTGAAGTGTTTTGCCTTGTATTTGATCATGGAGGCTGTCCTGTTCTTGTTCCCTAAGAACTTGTAATTCAATATGCTTCATGTTCTAATAGCACAATCAAAGCTCTCTAGCATTACTTTTGTTTTTTGATATAGTATGCCAATTCAAAAATTATTTTTACTACACATCAGAAATGCAGATGCTAAGATTGTTGTCAAGTAAGGCTTTGTGTGAGATTGTACCAAACATGGCACTTCTAAATATTACATACATCTGTTTGGGCTGGTCTATACCAATCAAGGTTAGCTAAAGGAGCTAGGTCCTCCTTGAATTCGAGAGCACATTGAGACCTACTTGAACCCATCTCTCTCTTTATATATATATAGTCATGAGAAAATAGAAACATAATGAAAGATTAAGCAAAAGTAGACAAGAAAACAAAGGCTAACAAATGAAACACGTGGATCGATACTTGTTAGGTTCTAAAAGTTTAGAACAATTGGCAAATCATGAACACAAATTTGTCTAGATATAAATCTTAGAGTCTATAGGTATTATTAGACAATGCTCAAGGTGATACAAGTCAAGATCCAAGAACAAGCAAGTTGCAGAAAAGAGAATTCGAAATTTTCCTAGTTCGATCGATCTAAGAACAGGCTCGACTGATCGAAATACAAGTCTACAGAATTTTAAGTTCGGCCTAATAGCAGTTCAAGCCCAAAAAGGATTAGGGTTTCAGATCCACTTCTTCTAGTATATAAAGGAAACCTTAGGTACGTCTTATTATGACTTTGGAGGTGCTTTTGTGAGATCTAAAAAGTTCTATACCTTCCTTTATCAAAGTCACTATCGGATATCACTCTCATATCTTTAGAATCGGTAGATTTGAAGTTGTTGCATCAAGATCAACAATAGTTGAAGATCTAAACCTTCAAGGGTGGTCTTGGAGTCACAAACAGGAGAGTTTGCGTTGATAAACCTTTGAGTGGAGTTTCAAAGTCACAAGTGTGGGTGCTTATGTTGCAAAGGGCTAATAGAGAAGGTGTTCGTGGATTCAGAGCTTGCACGTGGCCGTGTCAGTAAGTTCTACATGTGGTAGCAATATGATGTTAGTGGTTTAATTCTTATTATAAATTTTGATTCTCTATAGTGGATTTTCTTTTTACCTTGAGGATAGCTAGGTTAAATCCTCCCCAGTTTTTTTACCGGTTTGGTTTTCATGGGTGATCATATCATTGTGTTCTTTATATTTTCCGCTACTTTACATGATATGAGTTTATTGTTTTAACCTAGATCTGAATAATAAACCTAAGTATTCACTTGGTTAATTAATTCGGTTAAACAATCTAGTTTATAGGGATCTAAAAACCTAACAATACTAAAACCAACGGAGGGAAGACAATATGGGAAAAGAGAAGAGACACATTGAAACAATGACAAATGAAATAGGTTGGAAGAAGATGAAAGCACAACATGGAAAGATAATGATGGCAGAAACCAAATATCTGATAGTGTTATTTGGTCTTCGTTCATGGAAAGATCAACAGTTGAATCGATTTGTTCAAAGATACATGGGAAGGATTTGAAGGGAAAAAGAAATCGTGTCACACAAATTCACAATTATATTCCTATATTATCTCCAAATAGACGATAGAAATAACTATCCTTTCAAGCTTCTTAATTATAATACCTTCGGAGACATTCGATAAAATTAGAACGGTATAGAAAAAATTAGTGTTAGAAACTAAAGTTGGATTGAAGCACAGTTGATAAACCAATGCAAGTGTTCAGTTTCATTTCATTGCTGCTTAAGCTACTTACCATGTAATAAGTGATTTTGTATTAGGTGTACAGAACGGCATTTCGTTTGTACATAAGAGTAGGTTATTAGTTACATAGTAGTGCCACTTGTCATGATTAGATTGGATAGTAGGTTAGTTATTCTGTTATGTAGATTTCCACTCCTTTGCTCCCATTATATAAGGAACAGAGAAAATATTTATCAATATATGAAATCATTCTCTCAAGCTCTATAATGTTCATTCTCTCTCTGTATGTCTTCACTTCCTCCATTGCTGAACCTTCGAGCTTGCATTTTGATTTCAACATGGTATCGGAGTTGAACTAGCTCAGAGAATCGTTCAAGTCTGGTATTCTCTGATTCTTCCTATTTCAATTTTGTTTTTCAATCTCTTGGTGCTTCTTTCAGATCAATTAGAAATTTTCTTCATTGTGTTTCTGACTGATTCTTGCACTAAGTTTATCATCTTCTAGATCTTGATTTCTTTAGCATATTGATATCTAGATTCTTTTCTTCATAATTGGAAATTGATTTCTTTCCAATCTTAGGGTTTCAATTCCCAATTTGCAGTGAGTTCATCAAGATTGTAAATTGAATCTTGATTTGATTTCTTTCCAGTTTTAGGGTTTCAATTCCCAATTTGCAGTTCTCTATTGTGATTTCATCAAGATTGTAAATTGAATCTTGATTTGATTTGGTTGTACATCATATCACTACATTCATTGCTTGTTCTTTGAAGAATTCTTTGGAAAGTCAATTCTGGTTTTTCTTTTGTTAATTCTTGTTTGGGACTTTGTATCTTCATCATTGTACTAAGTATGACTGAAAGTACATCTAGTAAAACTGCTCATACTGCCCAGCCTTGGGAAAATTCCTCCAGTCCATATTTCCAATCTAGTGGTGATAATCTTGGTGTTTCATTGGTGGTTCAACCTCTTACTGAGGAGAATTATAACACTTGGAGTAGGGCTATTCTAATCTCTTTGGATGCCAAGACCAAACTAGGGTTCATTGATGGCTTTATTCCTAAGCCTTAATCTGTTGATCATCCTTATTACACAGCCTGGTGTAAGTGTAATAGCACAATCTTAGCTTGGTTGTTTAATTCTATTTCTAAGGATTTACGACCAAGTATAGTGTATTTCAAGATTGCTAGAGATGTATGGATTGACTTACAATATAGATATGGGTAAGGTAATGGACCTAGAATTTTTGAGCTGAGAAAGGAGATTAGTGCTTTGACTCAAGAGAATTTATCCATCAATGCATATTACACAAAGTTTAGGGACTTTGGGATGAATTCACCAATTTTAGGACCTGTACCTTTGGTCATCAAGTAGAGGACTGTACAATGTCTTTTTTGATGGGATTGAATGAGATTTATGCTACTGTCATAGGACAAATTCTTCTTATGGCTCCTGTGCCTCCCTTGAGAAAAGTTTTCTCTCACATACTTCAAGATGAGAAGCAAAGGAAGGTAGGTACAGCCAAGAAGATGTAGCTTGACACTGCAACTACTTTAGCTTCAGTTTTAGTAGCAAAGAATGTTAAGAATGCTAAGAAAGGTAGGCCACAATGTACACACTGTGGTGCTATGGGTCATGTGGTTGATAAGTGCTACAAGTTGCACGGATACCCTCCTAGCTAAAAGTTCAAGTTTGCTAAAGGCCAAGCTTCAACTACTTTACCACCATTTACCAACAATGTTATTGCTTCTGAAGATGATACAAGTGAAGGTGTTAGCCTTACTAAGTTAGAATATCAACAGTTACTTGGTTTATTGAACTCCAACTGTCATTTTGGTACTGAAGGACCTTCTGAGGGAGCCGCAAATACCCATTAGGTTGCAAACATCATCACTCAGCCTTCATTTGATCTTCAAGGGCATGAGATATTAGGTATATGGTCTGCTCCTTCCCTTGACTACTCAGTTTTTTCTTCATCCATCAAATACTTCTCATATTCAGTCCACTGATTGGATTCTTG
This sequence comes from Quercus berberidifolia, assembly GCA_028535905.1. NCBI lineage: Eukaryota > Viridiplantae > Streptophyta > Magnoliopsida > Fagales > Fagaceae > Quercus > Quercus berberidifolia. The sequence goes on from JAPQVW010000008.1 coordinate 25,097,335, forward strand.
ACAGTGGAGCCACTGACCATATGATTCATTCTTTAGCATTTTTCACCTTAATTACTTTTGTAGTACAAATTTCTGTTAGGCTTCCTAATGGTGATATGGCTAAAGTCACACACATTGGAACTGTGCAATTTCCATTAGTAAACTAACCCAACATCCTTCTTATTGTTGCATTTTCCTTTCACAATACTGTTTCATTCAAGACTTACAGCTCTGGAAGATGATTGGGTTGGGTAGAAATCAAGGTGGACTATACACATTGCAAAGCATCTTGCCAAATAGTTTGCCACCATGTGTTTCAGATACTCTTTCCAAACTTTCATCTTCTTTTCCAACTATAACAGTTCTTAATTCTTGTAATGTGCCTTCTGTTGATACAACTAGTCTATGGCATTGTAGGTTAGGTCATCCATTTGCCAAGAGACTTGAATTATTACAATCTATTGTACCAACTATCATTTCTTGCAATAATAAAACTTTTGATTGTTCTATTTGTCCACTAGCTAAGCAAAGAAGATTATCATTTCTTACTTCTATTTCTCACTCATTTGCATGTTTTGATTTAATACATGTTGATATCTGGGGTCCTTATTCCACACCATCCCTTAATGGTTCTAGGCATTTTCTCACCTTGGTAGATGACTATAGTAGGTACGCTTGGGTTTTTCTAATGAAATACAAGTCAGAGGCTTCATCTTTGATTCAATCTTTTTATAATCTTATTCTTACTCAATTTAAACTTCCTATTAAGGTCATTAGATCAAACAATGGACTTGAATTTTCTTTGAATTCCTTTTATGCATCTAAAGGGATTATGCACCAACTATCTTGTGTTGAAACACCTCAACAAAATTCAGTTGTTGAGAGAAAACACTAACATCTCCTTACTGTAGCTAGAGCATTGAGATTTCAAGCCAATTTACCTCTCAAGTTCTAGGGTGATTGTGTTCTCACTGCCACTTATTTAATCAATAGAACACCTAGTCTACTCCTTCAAAATATCACTCCTTATGAGAAACTTTTAGGACATTCTCCTTCTTATGATCATTTAAGGATTTTTGGTTGTTTGTGTTTTGTTTCAACATTATCTAGAGATAGGACTAAGTTTGATGCCAGGGCTAAGCCTTGTATGTTCCTTGGTTATCCTTTTGGTACTGAGGGTTATAAGGTCTATGATTTGGCTACTAAAACTTGTTTTGTCTCTAGAGATTTGTCTTTAAGGAAACTATTTTTCCTTTTAAACATTGGTTGTCACATTCTAAATCAGTTTCTATTTATTCCTGCCCTTCCATGTTTCCTACTTAACCTGTCATACCAGAGTCTAGTCTGTCTTTTCCAACTGCAAAGTTCACTCCTTCTTTATCATTAGATCTGGCTGTTCTTCGTAATGAGTTTCCTGACCTTGTTCACCCTGATTCTGACTCTTCTAGTCCATCTTGTGATGTTCCTCCTGTTGTTCAACCTGTTAGGCAGTCTACTAAAGTTAGAAAAACTCTTAGTCATCTTCAAGACTATCTTTGCAACTTGGCTTTTGCACATGTGTCTGCCACAGTTTCACTTCCTCAATTAGATGATTCCACTGCTGCTTTTGGTGAACTCTTTCCTATGCCAAACTTTCTTCTTCCCATAAATCCTTTGCCCTTGCTTTAACTATTGCTAAGGAACCTGATTCTTATGCTCAAGCTTTGCTTGATCCTAAATGGCTTGATGCCATTAAAGCTGAAATGATGCACTTCAAGCTAACCATACTTGGGTTATGTGCAAGCTTCCTCCTGGTAAGGTGCCAATTGGATTTAAATGGGTTTATAAAATCAAGTTAAAGGTTGATGGTTCCGTAGAGAGGTATAAGGCTCATTTAGTGGCTAAAGGTTTTACACAAACTGAGGGTATAGAATTTTATGAGACTTTTTTCTCCTGTGGTTAAGTTTGTTACTGTCGGAACTCTTTTGGCACTTGCTGCTGTTCATGGTTGGCATCTCACTCAATTGGATGTCAACAATGCCTTCCTACATGGGGACTTACATGAGGAGGTTTACATGCTTCCTCCACCTGGGTTTGGCAGCAAGGGGGAGGTTTGTAGACTTACAAAGTCTCTTTATGGGCTTAAACAAGCAAGCAGACAATGGTTTGCAAAGTTGTCTTCTATGATCATCACACTTGCTTATGTTGATGATATTCTTATTGCCAGTAATGATGTGGATGCTGTGAATGTGTTTAAGTAATTTCTAGACAGCAAGTATAAGCTCAAAGATTTGGGAACTTTGAAGTATTTCCTAGGTAGTAAGAACTTCAAATGGAATCTCCTTATGTTAGAGAAAGTATACCCTTGAGTTGCTGTTTGATGCTGGTATGTTAGCTTGTAAGCCAACAAGCATTCCTATGGACCAATCAGCTAAGTTCAGCAATTCAGTTGGTGATGCAATCCTTGAGGTTTCATTGTATAGAAGGTTAATAGGGAGACTTCTCTATTTGACATTGACTAGGCTTGAAATTTGTTATTCAGTCCATAAATTAAGTCAATTCATGAGCTCACCTAAAGTACCTCATCTTCAAGCTGCCTACAAAATCCTCAACTATTTGAAGAAAACACCAGGTAAAGGGTTGTTCCTGTCTACAAGATCAGAATTACAATTGAAGTGCTACTGTGATGCTGACTGGGCAGCTTGCCCTGACACCAGAAGGTCAATCACAGGGTTTTGTGTGTTTTTAGGAGATTCACTAATTTCTTGGAAGAGTAAAAAGCAGTAGGTAGTGTCAAGATCCTCTGTTGGGTCAAAGTATAGATCAATGGCAATAGTCACTAGTGAGGTGATTTGGTTTATTGCTTTGTTCAAAACCTTTGGTTTAAACCACACTCAATCTGCTTTTCTCTATTGTGATAGTAAAGCAGCTCTTTATATTGTTGCCAATCCTGTGTATCATGAATGAATGAAGCATATTGAGATAGACTATCATTTCATTGGAGAAAAAATTGAAGATGGGATCATTAAAACATTTCATGTTCCTACATGGCACTAGATTGCAAATTTCTTTACCAAAGGTTTGGGCCAGAAACAGTTCTCTCACTTGCTTTCCAAGATAAACTTAATTCACATATATGGTTCATCTTGAGGGGGAGTGTTAGAAACTAAAGTTGGATTGAAGAACAGTTGATAAACCAATGCAAGTGTTTAGTTTCATTTCATTGCTGCTTAAGCTACTTACCATGTAATAAGTGATTTTGTATTAGGTGTACAGAACGACATGTCGTTTGTACATAAGAGTAGGTTTATTAGTTACATAGTAGTGCCACTTGTCATGATTAGATTGGATAGCAGGTTTGTTATTCTGTTATGTAGATTTCCACTCCTTTGCTCCCATTATATAAGAAATAGAGCAGATATTTATCAATATACGAAAGCATTCTCTCAAGCTCTATAATGTTCATTCTCTCTTTGTATGTCTTCACTTCCTCCATTGCTGAACCTTCGAGCTTGCATTTTGATTTCAACAATTAGCATATCCTCTGTGCAAGGATGACAAGCTTCTTTATTATAACCTTATTCCTATTCCCTGCATAAATGTGGTCCTACTTTTTCATTGGTCAATTCAAGGGGATTAAAACTAGCTAGCACTATTGAATAATTTAAAAACAAAAATAATTTTCAGGATGGAATTAGGTTATTGAAAACACACAAAATTAGGTTATTGTTAGCCATGGTGTTTAGAAGAATATCATGGTTTACTATCCTCTAAAATGACTAATTGCTTCATTAAAAAAAAAAGAAAAAAAAAGAAAAAAAAAAAGACAAATTGTTATAGGATATTTTTATAGGGTTTTATATGTGTAATCTAAATCATAAAATGCCAACAATCTATGTCATCTTACATGTATAAACATGTGATTATTCAACTCATTATGTTAGATATTAATTTAGCATTGCTTAAACAGTCAAGGTGTGAAAACTTTTATAACTGAAGAGCTGAGTACAAAAAATTATGATTTCAAAGTATCAAAAGCCACTCTGCATAAATAGCTTTTCAAAATGGGTTAAAATGGACTCTGGAATTATTAAAACCCCAAAATGAAATTTCCAATTTCTTGTTAGTGTGAGTTTGGATCGCAAACGCGGGTGGTGTTTGCGTCCAAACCTAGGTCCCATGCACTGTTCACAAGACCCGCAAGTTTTTTAATAAAGCAAATGTAACATCCAAACTGAGTTCCATAGGCACCATTCATAGTTTAAAAATTATTTTGTTACAGTATTTTTAGCAATAAGTTTTCAATTTTCAGTAATAAATGGTATCCAAACAGACCCTTAGTTGAAGGAAAAATTAAATCTAATCATTTTTAATATATGTATTTTTATTAATTTTAAAAATAAATTTCCAATTTCTTATTACAATTTTGGAAACTTCAATCTAATCTTGAACAATCATTTCAAAATTCTTGTTACTGCATAGGTTAGAGATGTTAAAAGATTGATTAAGTTAATAGATCGACCATTTTCTTATGGTTTAAGCTTTTGGAATAACCGATATTTTACCATGTAATCAGAGTAGGTGGCTTTAAGTTTGAACCTTGTCTACAATATACCTCTCATTTAAAAGGTTTTTCTAACAGTTTAAACTTTTGGCACCATCGGTCATTTATCAGAAGATAGACTTTACCCTCTTCATTTGAACAATCTTATCGAAATTATAAATCTCTGCATTCCAAATTAGATGGGTGTTTGCAAATGGTATGAATTTTAATGAAATAAAACTAAAAATTCATAGTTTAAACCCCTTGTAATGGCTATCTACCAATTTTAACCAATTGATCAAATTAGGTCCAATTAATTACTTAGCCAAAAACCAAATAGCAAAGATAAATCATAACCACAGCAAATTGCAACTGACACACCCAAACACATGATGTATTTACAATGGGAAAAACCAATAATGGGCAAAAAATCTCTTAAGCACTTGCCCAGCAAACCGATCCAATTTGAAGATAGTTGTAATAAAAAACACTTACAAAGCCACCTAGTTCTATGTAGATGTTCTTGTAACTAAGCTCCCTGCACTTGCTAACAACTAGTTGCACCAGCCTTTTCTCTTCAGTAGCATTTGGTTCTACAAGTTGAGACACCGATTACAAATCAAATCTCCAGGATATTTTGAGGTCTGTGATTTCCAGCACCAATCCAAGACACACGAGCCAATTACAAATGTTTGGCTTGTGTTTCCTTTTAAAGGGTATGCCAATTTGGAGGAGAATGTATGGAGGCTACATTACAAAAATTGAATTGATCTCTAATGGGAGTTGGATAGTCTCAACCTTCTCTCATATTTTTAGGGTTGAATTTGGTAGATATATGCGTCACAAAATAGGCCTGATCGGATAAAGGAATAGTAGAGAAAATCTGATTTTTTTTTTCTTTTTTCTTTTTAGTGACAACTTGCTCAAGCCAAATTCAAGCAAGTTTTCGATTGAAGTTTGTGGAACTAATTTTCAAAGTCTGTTGATTCACTTGTACAATTTGTTCTGATTCAATAATCTTTAACACAATGCAATTATAATTTTATTGAAGTTCAAATATTTGTTCGTAAGGTGTTTTCTCCCTAACAAGTGATGTCAGAGCTCATGAGGTATGATAGTTTTTAGACCCCTTAAAACACAATTGGATTAACCTAGTTAATTAGCCAAGTTATTTACTTAGTCCAAATTCCAAATCTAGGTTATCACAATCAAACAATCATATCATGCAAAGCAGCGGAAAAATAAATAACACAATGATATGATGACCCAGGAAACCAAACCGGTAAAAACCTGGGGAGGATTTAACCTAGCTATCCTCAAGGTAAACCTGAATCCACTATGAAAGAATCGAAGTTTTACAATAGGACTTAGACTACTAACATCCTATTGCTACCCACCAATAGAAACTTACTGACACGATCACGTGTAAGCTCCGAGACCATGGACTCTTTCTTTCTTGGATTCTCCAGCAAGTACAAGCATACCCGCTTGTGTTTCTTTAAGCTTCTATGATAGCAACTGAATGATCATCAAGTTCTTGAACGAATCTCCTCTTGATAACCCTAGGCTTGTGTAAAGGAAAGCTCCTCACAGATCTCATAAGAGATTTACACAAACCGCAATATGAGCAACATCTAAAACGTGGCTAGGGTTTGCCTTATATACCTAGGGCAAAAACATAAAACCCTAAATGTTTTAATGAATTAGGGCTGAGTTGGAATTTTGCAGAAAAACGCATTCTGCTCGAATTTTGATTGATCGAGCCTAAGCTTCAATCGATCGAACCAGGCTGAAATGCACTATTAATTCTGCATCAACTTGAATCCAACTTTACATAAAAGACACAACTTTGAGCAAGTCTAAACAAGACTAAACAACCTGTTTTGATCATGGTTTGCCAACAACACACATTAGAGTTCTAAATACATTAGTTCCTAAGTCTTTAGAACCTAACAAACTTCTCCTTTGGCAATCCTTGACAAAACACAACTAAAAGCTCAAAGTTTACAAAGAAAAGCCCTTTACAAAAAAAATGCTCATTATAACAAATCCAATCCTAACTACTATCCATCAGTTGCAAGTATAGACAACAGCTCAATTGAATCAACCTGTATATTTCCTGAAACACTTAAATAAAACGCATAAACGTATGTGTGGAAAATACAAGTAAACAAAGTAAGTTCTTGATTTCACTTAACACAAAATAAGTACATATATCAATGAATAACTCATAAATATAAATCAATAAGCAATGAAACAAGAAACATATAAAACAAAAAAAATGTATCTCCCCCTAACATGAATAGCCCAACAAAAATATATCAAGAGCTAAAAAGGTAAATACAAAGTGAAGCACCTAGATACAATCTAATCTCCACAAGCTCCAACAAACAAAAAACAACTCTCCCCCTGAAAACAAAAACCTCTACAAGTATCTTAAATCCCTAAATGTAAATGTACTCCCCCTTTTTGTGACGAAATGCCAAAGGGCAATCAAAATCCATCATCAAAAGGAGGTGGCGGTGGGGATCGTCGAACCTGTACCAACTTTGCTCGCAAGGCACAGATCTCATCGAGCACGTCCACCAAAATCTGTCCACGAGTCGTTTGAATGGTCAAGACATGATCCAACGTACGTCGAATGTCTGAATCATTCGAAGTAGTTGGTGGAGGAACATTAGCATCAGCAGCAGCAGCACCAGATGCCTCAGCCGTATCAGCACCTGTAGAAGAGGGAGGAGGGGGTACAGCACCAAAAGACTCACCTCTAGGACGCGAAGAGCTAACTCTCAAGTGAGCAGCCCTCTGCCTAAGGAAAGTGGCACCTATGGGAGCTATAACATGAATGGGCTCACTAGCAGGGAAATCAACTAAACAGAGAAACAAGAAAATCCTATGAATGAAAATAGGATGGATAAGAGCATGAGCGGTGGCAGAACTCCTATGAACTTCGTTCAAAGAGCAAAGAAACAGATGAGGAAAACTAATGGACACACCAGAAACAAAGGCGTACAAAAACACACATCGCTCAAGAGGGATAGTGTGGAGATGAGAAATAGACCACAAAGAATGACACGCTATCCTAAAGAAAAGATAGGTAGTCTCAGTAAGCTCAACAGATGTGATCTGAGGATCAGAACCCCACTAGATAGAAAACCTTGTGATGTATGACATAGCGTCATCAAGGGGTGGAGACTCCTCATAAGGATAGACAGGCTCCGTAACGACCGGAACCCCAAGAGCTTCAGCCACTATCCTAGGGGTAATGGTGAACTCAACACCTCATATCCAACTCTTAACAAGGGTGTTGGAATCATAGACGTGGCAAGAGAGATTCGAGAAGAACTCTCTAATCAGGGCGGTCGGGGGTGGATGATCTACCTCCAACAAAGACAACCAACCTCTACTCTCAAAGTTTGCCCTAATGGCAGGATCAACCTCATCTAACACAACAGAACGCTCAGCCCAAATCTTTCTCTTACAGTTTAGTTTCTCATAAACTTCTCTGCTTTTGTCATTCCTAAACAGCTCACTCCTAGAAGGAGACTCAGAGGAAGTGGAAGGTGTCCTATGGGCTCTAGTCTTCCTAGGCATGGTGCTAAGATAAAGACAAAGACACAAAGCAGAATAAAAAAAAATCAAGGGCAGACTGCAAGTAAGCACAAAAGAAAAATATAGAACAATAAAAAACTATATGATACATGAATAGTTAAATGTCATGATGCATGCTCTAATGCAGTGAAATCAAGTTCAAATTCACAAAATTGGCTTGAGCATAGAGTTTCTAACAAAAACCCCAAAAATTATAGAGAACCACTTATTCAATTTGAAAAAATTGATCAATTGATCATCGCACACAATAGAATACAGTTTATAATGATCAAATACATCAATCCAACAAGCCAATTTTATCAATTTGGACCTAATTGAACAAAATCCCTAATTCAGATAAATACAAGCCCTAGAATTTTCAATTTCTCACAATTCATCAAATTGATCAAATTAAACCATCAAGATCAAGTTTATAACATCCTAGAACAAAAACCCATTGATCAATTTCAGAAAAAATGGCTTAAATCATCAAAAACCCCAATTTGAATAGTTCCGAAAATCCCAATGAAATGCATGAATAAATGCATGAAAACATGAAATAAAATGCAAAAGGAAGGGCATAATGGACTTACCGGCTTAGAGAGAGGAAAACCTTGCAAAAAGAATGGATGAAAACGACAAAAAAATTGAGATTGAGCCTTGACCAAGTCATATGGAGAGGAAAAATTTAAAAAAAAATTTGAAAAAGTGTTTGACTGAACTAAAAATCAGTTTTTAAAAACTTCTCATACGATTTTCGATTGATCGAAATCTTAGATTTTATCGATCGAAACAAACAGAGGCTCACCTAAATTTTTTGAACCAATTTCGATTGATCGAAAAACAAACTTGATCAATCGAAATAGACAGAGACTCACAAAATTTTTGAGAAAAACACAGTTTTGAAAAAAAATAAAAATACATTTTAGGAAAATCTCAAAGCATTGAAATTGATAATCAAAATGCATGAGTATGTGATGAAATGTTTTTCAAAAACAAAAGTTTTAAACCCAGTTTTCCCAAAATTAAGATTTTCAAACATTCTCCATAAATTCTCAAGCATCAAATCTATTTTGCATAAAAACTCAAAGTATTTGCAAACTTGGTTGGTCAGACCAAAGACACACACAATAACATGTACAATGTTTAGGAAAGAGTAACTTGTGTAGTGTGTGCAACTAGCAAAAGCTTGAGATACATGTGAGGTGATATGTGAATAGCAATTAAACACAAAGTCTACAAAATTCATCACATAGAATTTGAAAGAGACTATCACCTAAAGAGTTACATCATATAACTCCCACATCTCCTAGATCATAAGCTTGCAATCATGTAAGTTTCTTGAATTTTGCTCATAATATACACACCAATTTTAATTGTTCAAAAAACTTATTAAAAAGCTGGGATAATGTACACACCAATTTTAGTGTGTGCAACTAGCAAAAGCTTGAGATACATGTGAGGTGATATGTGAATAGCAATTAAACACAAAGTCTACAAAATTTATCACATAGAATTTGAAAGAGATTATCACCTAAAGAGTTAAATCATATAACTCCCACATCTCTTAGATCATAAGCTTGCAATCATGTAAGTTTCTTGAATTTTGCCTCATAATATACACACCAATTTTAATTGTTCAAAAAACTTATTAAAAAGCTGGGATAATGTACACACCAATTTTAGCATTTATTTGATTTAGCTTTAAGTCCAATAATGTACACACCAATTTTAGTATTTAATCTGAGGCTACACCTTATGATCTTTTTGTGCATGTGCTACACTTTCTCGAGCACGAAATCTTACGATATGTACCAAGGTGTTCATGATTGGCTAGTGAACAGTGGTGAGATGGTTATTTATGCCTTTCTCAAAAAGTTCAAGTCCAACAGTCAAAAACATGTGACTTCAAGATCAAGACAAGGTGATCAAAACCATAAACATCTTTCCCACACAACATGCACTACAAGGCTTCAACTAGTAAAGTGCAATAAGTAAGCTCATCAAAGCTAAACAAAGTACAAAAGACATGTTATGTGAAAATAAATTGACCAACCTTGTTTTCAAAACCAAGAAAATAGTGCAAAACACAATTTGCTTCCTTTTTCTTTTTCTTTTTTTATTTGAAAAAACATAGACAAAAACAACCTAAAATGAAATACATGAATGTTATGCAATGCAAATCCTAGAAACAAAGAAAACAAAAAAAACCAAAAAAAAATAATGCTCACAAAGAATATAGCAATGAAGTACAAGGACCATGTCAGAATGACTCAATTAGATTGAGCCTTTTGCATCCAAAACTTTTTAGATGCACCACGAACATTGGAGTTCTTATTCACAGGGGAATGATTTCCAACTCCAGGATTGGAATAAATGTTTAAAGCCTTTACCAATTCACCAATGAGTACCATAGGATCTTGTGCTTGAGGCACAGGTACTTTTGGTTTGTTTGCTCTCTTAGCAGCTTGCAGCTTGTAACAGTTTGGACGAATGTGTCCAGACTTTTCACAAAAATGACAAACCCATGCAGACTTACCATGTGACTTGTCCTTAGAAAAGGTAGAATACTTAGGTTTGGACTCTTTAAGATCAACCCTAATCTTCCTAGGAGGTGTATCTTCTAAGGGTTTGACAGCCTCACTCACAGGGGGTTCAGAAGAAGATGAAGGAACAAAAATAGTGGAATTTGGTGTAGACACATTGATGCTTTCTACAAAACCTAACCCAGTTTTGTCAGAAGGAGATTTTTGAACACTAAGCATATGATCAAGTTTGGAACTAGCAGACCTATTAGTTTGTTCTCTAGTAATAGAAAGCTCATGTTCTAAATTCTTAACTTTATCAAGCAAAAGCATGCTCTTAGTCTTCACATTATTCAAAAGTTCAGTAGCGTCAAACAATTTAACAAGCAAAATTTTGTTATCAAGCTCAAGAGATGCAATTTTCTTCAAGCCTAATTCAACATTCATAGCATCCTTTGCAGCAACTTTGCAAAGTTTATTGTAGGCTTCTTGAAGATCTGCATTCTCAGAGAGTTCCCCATCAGAAGGGTTCTCTTCAGCAGATACACTTTCATTGACTACAACTGTAGTAGTGAAAGTAATGAAGTTTCCATCCTCATCACAACCAGACTCATCATCAGAAACTTCACCATCACTAAAGGTTACAGCCATAGCCTTACCATTAGACTTCAAGTAAGTATGGCATTCAGATTTCATGTGACCATACCCTTGAAATCTAAAACATTGAGGACCCATAGGACTATTTGAAGATTGACCTACTTTTAGAGGTTTATCAGTGTTGTTAACCTTAGTGGGATCATTCTTCCTAAAGTTTCTAGGTTCATCAGTGTTCTTATCTCTTGCCCTTCTATTGTTGTTTCTAAGGAAATTCCTAAAGTTCTTGGCAAGGGAAGCAATTTCTGTAGCAGAGAGCTCATCATCAAATCCACCAACATCAACATCATCAACTGACTTAAGAGCCATTGATTTGGATTTGCTAGTCTTAGGTAGGTCTAACTCATAGGATTGAAGAGATCCTACAAGTTCATCAACAGGGATAGAGTCCACATCCTTACTTTCAGTGATGGCAGTCACTTTGGGTCTAAAATCTTCAGTCAAACATCTAAGAATCTTCCTAACAATTTTAGGTTGATCATAGATTTCACCCAAGTTATATGCAGAATTAACAATATCATTAAGTTTAGCATAGAATTCCTCAAAAGATTCATCATCAGACATCCTAATGCTTTCAAATTTAGAAGTTAATTGCTGCAATTTATTGATTTTAACTGTCTTTGTTAGGGGTGTCCACGGGTCGGTCCGGGTCGGGTTTGTGCCCAACCCGGAACCGACCCGATGACATCGGATTTCCGGCAAGAAAACCCGCCGCCGATCGCAAACACCAACGGGTCAGGTCGGATCGGAGTTGTTTGATCGGCGGTCGGATCGGTCGAAGCCGACGATGATGCCGCCAGAGATTCCATTTTGACGGCGACTGTATTTTTCACCGGATCTTCGTCGAATTTGTGCAAAAATCACTGGATCTAAGCAAAAAAAACATCAAATCGTCACCTGTTTTTTGCAAAACTCATGAGATCTGAGCAAAAATACACTAAATCATCGCCAGATTTGAGCAAATACCATCGGAGTTTCGCCGGATTTGAGCAAAACCCATCATATTTTCAATGGGTCTGAGCCTTATTTGAGCAAAATCCATTAGATTGTAGCTGGATCTAAGCATAAACAACGAGATCTCATCAAATCCGGTGGAGATTTCATGGATCTAGCTGAAATCTTGCCGGAAAATGCTATAGAGCTCGGTCGGTTCGGGTTTCTTCAGGTTTTGGGGAGAAGATCCAAGACCGATCCGCCCAGATCGGATTCTAGAGAAGTAAACCCGACACCGACTGCCGGAGTAGTCGGATCGGCCGGTGGTCGATCCGGGTCCGGTCGGATTTACCCGGTGGGTCGGGCCACCGGTTGAGTTGGACACCCCTAGTCTTTGTGCCTTCATGCACAGTCTGGAGGATATTCCAAGCAGTATGAGCAACCTTAACATTAGAGATTCTCTTAAATTTCTCCATAGAAACAGCGTTAAAGATAGCATTCATAGCTTTGCTATTGAACGCAACTGCTTCTTTTTGAGAAGTTTGCCACTCACTAACAGGAGTAGTGGGCTTCTCCCATCCGTATTCGACAGAGTTCCAGATTCTCTCATCAATTGATTTCAGGAATGCTTTCATCCTTACTTTCCAATAAGCATAATTATTTCCATCAAAGTGAGGAGGAATAACAAGAGAATGTACGTGTTTCATGACAACAGGGGTCAAGGATCAGCTCAGTGATTAAAAGATCAACAACAAGAGAGCTACCCGCACTGATACCACTTGATAGTTTTTAGACCCCTTAAAACACAATTGGATTAACCTAGTTAATTAGCCAAGTTATTTACTTAGTCCAAATTCCAAATCTAGGTCATCACAATCAAACAATCATATCATGCAAAGCAGCGGAAAAATAAATAACACAATGATATGATGACCCAGGAAAAACCTGGGGAGGATTTAACCTAGCTATCCTCAAGGTAAACCTGAATCCACTATGAAAGAATCGAAGTTTTACAATAGGACTTAGACCACTAACATCCTATTGCTACCCACCAGTAGAAACTTACTGACACGACCACGTGCAAGCTCCGAGACCACGGACTCCTTCTTTCTTGGATTCTCCAGCAAGTACAAGCACACCCGCTTTTGTTTCTTTAAGCTTCTATGGCAGCAACTGAATGATCATCAAGTTCTTGAACGAATCTCCTCTTGATAACCCTAAGCTTGTGTAAAGGAAAGCTCCTTACAGATCTCACAAGAGATTTACACAAACCGCAATATGAGCAACATCTAAAACGTGACTAGGGTTTGCCTTATATACCTAGGGCAAAAACATAAAACCCTAAACGTTTTAATGAACTAAGGTTGAGTTGGAATTCTGCAGAAAAATGCATTTTGCTCAAATTTCGATTGATTGAGCCTAAGCTTCGATCGATCGAACCAGGTTGAAATGCACTATTAATTCTGCATCAGTTTGAATCCAACTTTACATAAAAAACACAACTTTGAGCAAGTCTAAACAAGACTAAACAAGGCCGAAATGCACTAGTCTATTAATTCTGCATCAGCTTGAATCCAACTTTACATAAAAGACACAACTTTGAGCAAGTCTAAACAAGACTAAACAACCTAGAGTTCTAAATACATTAGTTCTTAAGTCTTTAGAACCTAACAAGGTATTTGTACTTAGAGCCCTTACAAGTATGGATCACATAAGGCAAGCCCATAAACCTACACAAAAATGATTCTGGAAAAGACTCAACTAAAGAATAATGTCAATGGTGACGGATCATGGTCACACGGTGTGACATGAGGTTCTCACGAACATGAAAATACGAGCTAGGTTCCCATGAATGAGCATGCAAGGTCAACATGTGGTTCCTGTGGATGACGTACAAGAGGCCTATAGAAGACACCTTGGTTAAAAAAAAAAAAAAAAAAAAAAAAACCCAGGATTCAAATATAAGCCGTGGCGGAGCCAGGATTTTAGTTTAGGGGGGACAAGATCAAAAGACAATAATAAAAAATAAAAAATAAATTAAAAGAAAACCTAAAATTATTAATTGACAATTGTAAAATAAATATACAATTGTAAAACATCTAATTCATAGTTATTAATTGACAATCAATCATCAAAGTAAGAGATTAATCTATATACATAAAGTTCAGAAATCTAATTTGATTACTCAAAATAAATTAAGAAAATAAATTTCAACTTTTCTCTATTCTTTTAATTATTTTAAATTTTGGATTTATGGTAGAGACTCAAATTTTGAAACTATGAAAATGGAAGAGATGAAGGATAAAAAAGTGATGGACAGTTTACCAAAAAAAAAAAGTGATGGACATTTTAATGCTTTAGTACCATACAAGACATTATTATTAGATAAGTGAAAAAAATAAAAGATAAAAAGAGTTATAATTGGTCAAAAGTGTAAACAGCTTTAGCAAGTTTTGTTTGGTGGCATTTATTTTGTGTCAGATTGTTTAAAGTGGGAGGAATTGTTTTAGTAACACTACAAAGTTTCACAATATTTTTACAATAAATTAAGGTGTTAGTACATCATTGGTCAAAATAAAATAAAATAAATTATTTTGAAATTCATTTCAACTAAAAATAAGAGTATTGTGAAAATATTGTGAGATTTTATTGTGTCTCTAAACTTTCTCGATTGGAAGATTTGTTATTTTATTATTTATTTCATATCATGTACGGTTGGTTTAGGGAAACTATTTCTTTGCTTTTCTATTCTGTTAGGAGCTAAATCAACTTTACTTAAGCATGTATAATGGACATTTTAGGTGAAGTCGGGGGGGGGGGGGGGGGGGGGGTGCGGGCTCTCGCCCCCCTCTAGCTCCGCCCCTAAATATAAGTGTGTGTTTAGGTAGGTTTATGTTTTGGAAATCTTTTTTGCTTAAAAATAAGGTAAAAATTAACTTTAAGAAAATAAGAGAATCAAACAAATTATTTTCTTGAAGTTATTTTCTACCTCATCCTTAATTGCAAATGGAAAACTAACGAAAAATAAACTAACGAAACACACACTAACAAGAAGTTAAAATGATAAATGCATTAATTTTTGAGAACTCCCTTTTCAAATCACCCAAAGGACAAATCACTTCATATTTTACGCCGAAGAGTATTACAATAATATTTTTGGAAAATGAGGCCCGCCAAATAGTGCAAAAGATGTGAAGTGATAAATGACTTATCAACAATTTTTATTCTATTTAATTAATTATGTCAATTAACGTACTCAATTAACGGTTGCATTTCAAATGCACATGCAAAATATGCCAAAATTGCTTAGTCATTTCACATATTAAAACTTAAAAGACTTATTCCACAGGTTATTATTTTACATACTAATTTACACAATTAACTAGAGAAGGTGAAACTCGAAAAGTTTTCCATAATACTAGAGAGCTGGGTTGTTATTTGCATCATGAAAAACACTTGCGTTGAGAGGAAATGGCTCTTCTACCATTGTTACAACAATCATGGCTGGAGCTACACAAAACACCCTTTCATGCCCTCTTATTTATTGTCTTACTCGTCTCTTTTGTTTACATTTTCAAGCTTTTTAGAAGTGACAAACCCAATTTTCCACCACCCCCACCAAAGCTTCCAATTATTGGTAACCTTCACCAACTAGGCACACTCCCACACCGTTCCCTTCATGCCCTATCTAAGAAGTATGGCCCTATAATGTTCTTAGACTTGGGCTGTGCTCCAATAGTCGTGGTGTCAGCTACAGATATGGCCAAAGAAATCATGAAGACAAATGATACAATTTTCTCGAACCGGCCTGAAACCATGGCTGCCAATTTCTTATTTTATGGATCCACAGATGTAGCATTCTCACAATATGGCGAGTATTGGAGACAAGCTAAGAAAATTTGTGTCCATGAACTTTTGAGCCTTAAAAGAGTGCAATCTTTCCATTACATAGGGGAAGAAGAAGTTGTAGCAACAATATAAATGATACGTGACTCATGCTTAAAAGGGGCTTCTATCAACCTAAGTGAAATAATAATTGCAACCTTGAAAAACATAGTCACTAGATGTGTATTTGGACAAAAATTTAAAGATGATGGTCAGAGCAAGATTGGAGGGCTACCAAGAAGGGTGACGGTGCTACTTGCAGCATTCAGTTTGGGAGATTTTTTCCATTCTTTGAGGTGGATTGATGTTCTAACAGGATTTAGACCATGTTTAAATTCCACTTTTGGAGAAATAGATGTTTTTCTTGATCAAGTGGTTCAAGAACATATGATAATGAAAGGTGACCATGGTTTACCTAATAAGAATGATTTTGTGGATAATCTGCTCGAGCTTCGAAGAGTGGCAAGCTTGATTTTGAGCTCACTCATAAGAATGTCAAAGCACTCCTCTCTCTCTCTCTCTCTCTCATGAGCATCCATGCGCACACACAGGCATAGACAAAGAAACACACTTGCACATGCTCAACACATCCATTTATAGTTTAAGGGTCAAATTAATGGGTGCTTTCAAGGCATTTGTTAATAGACAATTTTTAAAAAATGTAAGGTTGAATTTATTCAACCATCTTATTGGCTTTATTCCGTGCCAAATTTGCTTGTAATTCAGCATTTAGTAACCCTGTATTTAGGTGGGTTTGATGTAAGGGTAGTGAGTGAGATAGAGTGAAGTTTGCTCAAGAGTGTGCAAGAAAACAGAGTGTCGCGGCTGGGTCTCGCGGGTGACTCGCGGCTTCAAGCCGCCAGAAGCAACCTCACGTGCCAAGCATGCTGGAAGGTGAACAGTCTGCTAGCTGGAGCACTACAGGACAAAACAGGACAACTGGCCATACGGTTATCTCGCGACTGGATCTCGCGACTTAGTCAAGCCGCGAGGTCAAGCCGCGAGCCACCCCTGTTTTGTAGAATTCTGACGTTTCACATTCCACTCCACTCCAGTATAAATACCCCTATTACCCACGATTGAAAGAGGGCTTCCAGAGAGAATTTTGAGAGAGAAACCCTAAAGAAAAACCAGATTGTTTCACCCACAATCTCTACCTTAGAATCTCTTCAAAATTCCTCAACTCTCTTCCTCTCCATTGTTAAATCCTTGAGAGGCATTATACCAAACCAGGTTCTCACCATCATCATCTTTGTGAGTCTGCTGTTTGGATTTCTGGGAAGCAGTTAGGAAGGAACCAATCTTCATTGGTTGATGCTACGGTCTAGTAGCGGAATCCGGAAAGCTAGAAAAGAAAAAGGTTCGGCGCAACCTCGTTGGAGCAAGAAGCTTGGAGGGCTTAGGTGCACTGGGTAGATTAGGCTTGGAGGGTCTATTGCTGTCCTTGTATCCCAACTATATTTTCTAGTGGATTGATTACCGCTTGGAGGGCGGCGGAGAGGTTTTTCGCCGAGGACTTCGGTTTCCTCTTCGATAACACATCGCGTGTTGTCTTTGTGTTTGCATCTTCCTTCCTCTATCTTTGCCTTTAAATTATCTGCTGTGGATTTTATTTTGTTATGGCTTAGATAGTATTTAATCAATTTCGTATGATAGCATATGTTAAGTTTCCGCACACTAGTTGTTTGACATATTGCTTGAATTGATTAAGTTGTTATTTGGGGGTCTAAACGTTCAAAGGTGTTTTTACACGTTTTTGAACTTTCAATTGGTATCAGAGCGGGTACACTTGTTGTGGTTTAAATACCTAAGTGTGATCCTTGACCCCTTGTGTTTATTTGCCATGGATTGTGCTTTGTATGACTCTTTGCATGATTTGGTTGGTGATGAATGTAACATGCCACGTGTTTGTGAAAATGTCTCTATGAGTGTTAATCCTCATAATTGTGATGACATGTTACTTGAATCTATGGGTGTTGTTGACAAACTCTTGAAGAAAGGAGCTAAGAAGTTTCAAAAGAATTTGAGCAAGTTAGTTTGTGAAAAGGATGATTTGATTGCTAAACTCAATGAATCCAACAAATTGGTTGAGAAATATAAGAATCTTGCTGAAATTTCTCTTGAAAAACTGAAAGAGTTTGAATGTTTAAATAAGGACTTGGATGCTAAACTTGTTTTGTCTAACAAACTTGTTGATGATCTTAAATGTGAAAATGAATCTCTTAAGATGCATGCCAAGTGTTTGATTGCTGAACCCATTGATAAAATGGATGATAATATGTGTTGCAATCATGTTGTGGTACCCGATCTTGTGCCTAATGTGTATTCTACCTCTAAGGACAAATCGGTGTACGTTCCTCCACACAAAAGAAATCAAAATGTGGAGAGAAAGGCTGTTAAGTCAAAGCCTCTGTTTAGGTCTCAACCTAAGGCTTTGGATGGATCTAAGTTTGTTCCAACTTGCCACCATTGTGGTGTGATTGGTCACATAAGACCCCAATGCCCCAAGTTAAAAAGAGAACAAACCTTTGTTGCTAGATCTCTTCCCAAAAAGCCTAGTAGACCTAAACACATTGTGTGTCACCATTGTGGTGCCTTTGGTCATGTAAGACCTCAATGCTCTAAGTTTCATGCTTTTAAAAGAATCAAAAGAAAAGAAAAACTTGAGCTTTTTGGAAGTTGTGCTAAAAAGAGTAAATCGGTTTTGAGTGAAAATAGCATGTTGTTAAAGAAAATGTTTAATGCTCTTAACTCCTTGACTATGTGCATCTCCGGTTCTCATTCTTCCAACCCTCGTCTCACTTCCCTTGAGACACTCATTCCAAAAAATCATTCCGTTTGGATGAGGAAGGGTTCCTATGGTTGAGCTTTTGCTCTTTTGGTCCTTGATCTAATTCTTTCGATCTTTGTAGGACCCTTCATGCATTAAATGTCATATCTTCATGCATTTTGTGCATCTTGCATTTATTTGTATGCATTGGTTCATTTTTGATGCATTGTTTCATTTTTTGATCTTACTTTTATGTTTCTGTTTTGTGTGAGTAAAAATCCAAAACCACATAAAAAGTGAAAAAAAATTCAAAAAGTTTGATCGTATATGTTTGAGCACATATCACATGTGAGTTTGGCCTTGTACCTTTGTACAAATGGCTTTGTGCATTTACGAGTTTAGCTTGTTATTTTTGCACTTATATCTTTGTGGGAAAAATCTTGACATCTTTGTGTGATTGTTGTAAATCGATCTTCAAACTTGTCATGAATGATTTGTCAATAGTCATGTTGGTTTTGATACATGCGTAGACTCGTGCTTATATCTCTTCCCACTCTTTTATTTTTATTGTTTAAAGAGCTCAATAAATGTAAATCTCAAAATGAAAAGAGATAATGAACTACAAAAGCCGTCGCACATACTAGTATTCGACTAGGAAAAAGGGAAAGCGACTTATATGAAAATGTATGATGCCCAAAAAGCCAAAGGCTTGTTCATCAAATTGAAATATCAAAAATTTCAGGCATCAATTTCAAAAATGAGATGTAGTGCTCAAAATGAGTTGTATTGATTCAAAATGATCAAATGATATGAATTGTAAGAAGCCAAATGAAAAGCTTCAATCTTATGTAATCATTTTTTTGTGGGAGGTCATATATGTTCATTTCTATAATTGAGATAGACCACTTGACTTAGTACTAGTTGTGTATGACTTGATTGAATTGATCATTGAAGCTTCACTCTAGACTAAGGACTATTCCACATTTGATACACACACATAACACACTTGCCTAATGTTCATTGAATGTCTTATTCATTTGTTAGATTGTACTTGTCTAAATGTGATGTGTGTGTGCTCAATCTTATATGGATTAATCCAAAAAGATTTTTGATCATTTTATATGTTTTTGGAAATGATTTTTATCATTTTTTGTGTTTATGTTTAGTGCTTACTTTGTTTTTCAATGTTTAAACATGTTCTGTTTTGAAAAACAAGTATCAGAATTTTTGGCCACTCATTTTGGCTACTTGCGCGAGCTGCCAGCAAGCTGCCAGTTTTGGCTACTCGGTTTGGCGGCTTGCAAGCCGCGAGTTCAGACAGAGAGGTTTCGCGGCTCACTCGCGACTTGTCTCGCGACTCGCCAGTCGCGAGTCGCCCAGAATCAGCTTTTTAAAGAGCTTTTTCGTGGGAAACTTGTTTTAAACCTCTCCCATCCTCTCTAAAACCCCTCTTTCAATATTTTTACATCAAAACCCAACCAATTTGAATGGTTTTTCAATCCATTAACATCTCTAAGGTAATTATAAACTCTTTTCATTGATTTTGATCCTTAGATTATGTTTTGGAGAGTTTTGTGCTCCTGGTTGGGATTTTCATCATAGGGGTTGGGAAAACTTATTTTTTGTCAATTTTCTTCATGGGATTGGTTTCTTTTGTTGATATGCATTGGATGTTGGCCCCTTGTGGCAGAAAGAACATGTATTAAGGGTGGATTTCATGATGTTCATGCATTGTTTCACATTTTTGTTCATAGTGTGCATGCTAGGTGTTTGATAAAATGCCTCTTAGACATTTTCTCGCTTGTTTGGACTCCGATGAGTACCAAACTTTGGGGTTTCTCATGTTTCCTCATTAGGAACATGTTTGGTTCATTAGTTGTGTATTTTGCACACTTTGCCCCACATGTGCATTTTTCATGCATTGGTCATGCATTGCACTTAGCCACCTCTTGCACACACTTTTGTTACCCTTGTCATGCATTGGTCTTTACCTTATTTCTTCATCCTAGCATGTCATGCTTACCTTATACTTTGTAGCATGTTACTTTGTCTTAGGTTTGAGCTTCATTTTCTCATTCATCTTACACCCCTCATGCATCATTAGCATTGTTCATACCTTCATCTCTTGCCCTCGTTTCTTCTTGACCCTTTGTCTATTCCTGACAAAAAGGGGGAGAGTATACTCTAGAGAATGTTTCGTAGTATTTTGTCATTTCTATATGACTCTTGTGCACATCCTTAGGGGGAGAAATTTTATTTCTCATGCACATTTGTAGGGGGAGAGATATTCCATAGGGGAGATGCATATACCAAGGGGGAGAAGACAGTGTTAACTAGAAAACCTTGTTCTGTTTGTTTTCTTGTTGGCTTTATGGTGCTTTGTATTATGCTTTGGTGTTCTCATTGCATCATGTTTGTGCTTTGGACAATGCATATATCCCTATGTTATTATGCTTCATTGAATGCATGTTCAGATGATCATTTGCTTTGTTATGTGATCATTGTAGTCATTTCTATACTTGTTATATTATACTTGTCATTTATTACTTGTTTTACCTTGAGGGTCTAATGTGTTTTGTGCAAGTGTTTCAGGGTACAAGTATATATATGTTCCAAGTGCATCACAGCTTCTCATCACTTTGAAGGGGAGAAATTTTAAGCACTTTTAGTTTATATTGTTTAAGTTTTTTTTTCAATATAATGTATTTTGTACCCATGTGCTTATGTAAGCTTTTAGGGTTTATGTCTTTTGCATGTTTGTAGGCTTTATGGTTTGTACCTTGCCTAGTGCAGCCTTTATACTATGTTGAAATCAGTACTTTAATCTAAATGTTATGCATTTTGGTTTATGTACTGTCACTCTTGTGCCCTTGTAGGATTGTTCCTAGATGCATATGCCTTGTGTGATATGCATTGGTTGAGTGTTGTGCATACAAGTGTCTTGCCTTGTGCTTGTTAACTTGTATGTTCTTGTGTTCATTCCAAGTGTGAATGAGCACTGTGATCACTACCTTGTGGTGTTCACTTGGTTGATCAAGCCATGGTTTGTTTCATAACTCCATCTTTGCTTGATCACTTATTGCCTGTTTCATATGCATTGTATAATTTTCTGCTTACAATGATCATGGTGTATTGTTGTGTTTCAGGAGTATTATGTTCATATGATTCAAGTGCTTCACAGCTTCTAGAGTTAGGTGTGAGTGAGTTTTTGTTCAACTGTTCCCAACTCACATGTTAAGTCTAGAGTCTGTTTTAGGGTTTTGTCACGGAATAGCCAAAGGGGGAGATTGTAAGGTTGAATTTATTCAACCATCTTATTGGCTTTATTCCGTGCCAAATTTGCTTGTAATTCAGCATTTAGTAACCCTGTATTTAGGTGGGTTTGATGTAAGGGTAGTGAGTGAGATAGAGTGAAGTTTGCTCAAGAGTGTGCAAGAAAACAGAGTGTCGCGGCTGGGTCTCGCGGGTGACTCGCGGCTTCAAGCCGCCAGAAGCAACCTCACGTGCCAAGCATGCTGGAAGGTGAACAGTCTGCTAGCTGGAGCACTACAGGACAAAACAGGACAACTGGCCATACGGTTATCTCGCGACTGGATCTCGCGACTTAGTCAAGCCGCGAGGTCAAGCCGCGAGCCACCCCTGTTTTGTAGAATTCTGACGTTTCACATTCCACTCCACTCCAGTATAAATACCCCTATTACCCACGATTGAAAGAGGGCTTCCAGAGAGAATTTTGAGAGAGAAACCCTAAAGAAAAACCAGATTGTTTCACCCACAATCTCTACCTTAGAATCTCTTCAAAATTCCTCAACTCTCTTCCTTTCCATTGTTAAATCCTTGAGAGGCATTATACCAAACCAGGTTCTCACCATCATCATCTTTGTGAGTCTGCTGTTTGGATTTCTGGGAAGCAGTTAGGAAGGAACCAATCTTCATTGGTTGATGCTACGGTCTAGTAGCGGAATCCGGAAAGCTAGAAAAGAAAAAGGTTCGGCGCAACCTCGTTGGAGCAAGAAGCTTGGAGGGCTTAGGTGCACTGGGTAGATTAGGCTTGGAGGGTCTATTGCTGTCCTTGTATCCCAACTATATTTTCTAGTGGATTGATTACCGCTTGGAGGGCGGCGGAGAGGTTTTTCGCCGAGGACTTCGGTTTCCTCTTCGATAACACATCGCGTGTTGTCTTTGTGTTTGCATCTTCCTTCCTCTATCTTTGCCTTTAAATTATCTGCTGTGGATTTTATTTTGTTATGGCTTAGATAGTATTTAATCAATTTCGTATGATAGCATATGTTAAGTTTCCGCACACTAGTTGTTTGACATATTGCTTGAATTGATTAAGTTGTTATTTGGGGGTCTAAACGTTCAAAGGTGTTTTTACACGTTTTTGAACTTTCAAAAAATTTTGATACTAATTTTATGTGAAATATAAAAAATTTTCAAAAAATAAACTGTCTTTCTTTTTCATAAAAAAAAAGTTTCTAAAAAATTTCAGGACATGTTTGTCGGAGGAATGATACTACTTCAACAGCTTTGGAATGGGAAATGGCAGAGCTCATAAGAAGTCCAAGTATAATGAAGAGAGTACAAGAAATGATAAGAAGAGTAGTAGGTACAAAGTCACATATAGAAGTGGAAGATATTAGTCAAATGGATTACTTGAAATGCATCCTCAAAAAAAATATGAGGCTGCATCCACCACTTCCTTTATTGGTACCTCGAGAAACATCAGCATGTGTGAAATTTGGAGGTTCTGATATTCCGTCAAAAACAAGAGTGTTTATCAATGTATTCGCAATCCAAACGGACCCAAAAATATGGGATAGGCCAGAAGAGTTCATCCCACAGAGATTCAAAGACAATCAAGTTGATTTCAAAGGACTAGACTTTGAGTTAATCCATTTGGAGGTGGGAGAAGGGGGTGCCCAGGAATTTCATTTGGTGTTGTTATAGCAGAATATGTCATTGCCAACCCTTTATGCTGGTTTGATTGGAAGTTGCCTAATTCTAATGCAGGGAAAGACTTGGACATGACTGAAGTTAATGCAGTCACTGTGTTTAAGAAAGTTCCTCTCGAGCTTGTTGCAATACCGTACTCTCCTTGATCAGTCTATTAGGAGATTCACCGTTGAACTAATAATGTAATTTTTCTTCATTTGCTTGTTTGGTTTTCAAATATCCAATTTCTTCTTTCTTTTGTTGGAATCAATGTAAGGGAACTTCTAGTCTTCCACTTTAATAAGAGCAGAACCTTCCATGTTTCGAAAACATTTTCATGCCATTTGATATTTTACCCATTAATTTGTACGTATAAATTATGCACATTGATAGTTTACCTAATGATTTTCACAATAAAGTAGCAATAATTTTATGATTAGAACCTTTACCATACATTCTCTCACAACTATTCTACGTAACTGATTATATATGGTGAATAAAAAGTAGTGGGTCACATAAAAGCGATAAACAATTAATTAGAGTCTATCATGAAAATAGGATAGTTGTGAAAAAGATGTGCAATAAATTTTGTGATTCTAGAATAACTCATAAAGTAGAGAACACTTTGAGTTTACCTTGAACTCTTTGCACATATTATATGCACATTTATGGGTTAATGAGTGTTAATCACTAAAATAATATATGTATCAATATTCTTATTCCTTTTCTCCATATATAACATCTATTAGATCGAGTAAGATGTAAATATGGAATTACATTTTATAGTTTGTATATGACGTTCCATGCAAGTCACTAATAAGTAATAACTGCGTTGTTTTTGGTGTACAAATCTTATTAGAATAATGGATAAAATATTATATTTATTCATTTTTTTAATACCTTAAGTTTTTGAAAAAATTGTTAAATTCACAATTTTTTAAAAGTTTAAGCATATAAAAGTAATTTATCAAATGTTGGGTCAACAACAACATTTTCGTGTCTTTTACTTGGATTTCAACATAAATTTGTTATTTGAAATGTATAAGTTTTCCAAAAATTCTACAATTTGTTGATTAGTATCATTTAAATGAATCAGCATGATGTAGTAAATCTATGTGCACTATCATGGCACAACAAAATTAATTGTCAGCACTGTTTTTTTAATTTTAGCAATGATTTTTAAAATGTAAAATTACAAATTGCACCTTCTTGTATTGTAGTTCCAGCAAAAGACCACTCAAACAACGATAGAATATTAGACTCAGGCATGGAGCCAAGAGCCATTGAACATTTGATTTTTTTTTTTTTAATTTTTTTTTGTCATATTAGAACTAGACTTTATAAGACATGACAATTTAAACACTTTGTTTCATTACCGTTAAAAAGTAAAATCACTACCAAAGCAACCTAACTAGTAGGAATAAAATTTTGATTGACGCTTATTAGTTATTACACCAAAATGGCACAGTTTTGTTGTGGGCTTTTTAGAGATAGAAACTCTAAAACAGGTAAAGATAGTTTTTGTTTTATTTTTTTTTTTAAGGATCCTCTCCAATCTAGTTGTCTTTTTTTTTTTTTCTCCCCAATCTAGTTGAGACTTTCAGTGTTTTGCAAAAATTTCAGTAGTGCTTGAGAGTCTGATGCATTGAACATTTTGATTCTTGACTGTAGTTCTTCAATTTGACTAATATACATACATACACACACACACACACATATATATATATATATATATATATATATATTTATCGACTAAAATAATATTTTGAAGAGCTGGGATTCCATTCAAGCTAAGGGGTCAAATTACTCTTCACGTGTTTAGGGATTCATATACGCGCCAGAATTTGGCATAACGGCATGAGTAGGGTCAGCCCATCAAGCTTAGCAAAACCAGCACTATAAAGTTCAACCCAAACCCAACTGAATACTGTGGGTTGAGTTTAATGGGCCTTCATTTGATGGGAATATAGTGGAAAAGTGACAGAGTCAAGATTTGACTTTTAAGGGCCAAAATATATAAATAAAAAGAGAAATGATATGTTTAAAACATGCTCACAACTATCTTATTACGTGGTAGGTTGTTACTAATTATAATTGGTGGGCAAAATAGTAACTTGTGGATTTAAATTAGAATCAATAATAACTTATTGCTTAAGATTTGTTGTGAAAATATTGTGGATGTAATACTTCTCATGAAATGTTATTTATTTATTTTTTATACAAGATAAAAATTATACTCTAACCTATATAAAACTAACTCCTGAAAACTTGAACCCTGACTTCTGTTCTCCAGTGGTGGTTTCGTAAAATGTTATTGAAGTGAATGTTAAGCAATATTTTAATGTTGGAAAATCCATAAAAAAAGATAATACATATATATTCATTATATATTTGTATTGTGTTTATTTGTTGGTTCATTTTAAAAAAAAAATATTTTTATATATTAATAGAAAACTCTTGTTTTCTTTTTATTTATTTTTTGTCTAAAAGGAAAACTCTAGTTTTCATCTTATCTTCTTTATGCGATTTTGATTTCAAATTGAGGGAAGGGAGGGGAGTGGTGGAAAGTAAAACAGAGTTGACCAAAAATTAGCCTAATTTCTTGCCTACTCTACTCTACACCCCTCCGTTTTCCCTCCCTCCACCTCCTGTCTAAACAGGCCCTTAGTCTTCACTTTCGGCAACCACGGTCGACAACTCCACATCCTTTCGTATTGGTGTTTGAAGTTGTTGCCATTACGTTGAAGATTTTGATGGAGGGATTAATTTATAAAGTCACCATTTGTGCATGTTATAAAGAGAACAGATATGAGATAATGATCTTCCGTAACAATTGTAGTAGAGGCTCATTGTATTTATTATATCACGCTTACAAGTATCATACAATTGAAATTTCAAAATTATTGAGATGTAAACAACTCTATCACCAAAGATACAGACTGACTAGCAGAAACAAATTAACTTAAGGATAAGAACAGACTTTGGATTGTTATTTGTTATGGCTGTCGGATATAACTTGATCTCTATCTCTTGTATCTGAATTTAGACTGACTTGATGATTTGGATCACAGGATCAGTACAATCCTTAACAGTGCTTAGCACTTTTAAGCTTCCTTTTATAAGAGCATTCACAATGGTAAATGTCATCCTATCTTATTTTACCATCCCAAAAAGTTACTTTATCAATTATACCATATTATTTTACAATACACCCAACATCCCAAAACTTTATTTTTTTTCCCCATTTTATTTAAATATTCTTTTTTATTCCTTTTTTTACTATTTCTCTTTTTCTCTTCATTTTCCTCTCTTTCTCCCTCAACCTCTAGCATCGGCCACAACAGATTAAAAAAAAAAAAAAAAAAAAAAAAAAAAAAAAAAAAAAAAAAAAAAAAAAAAAAACATAGCCACCAACATGCCACCACCAACACATAGTCACCCCCACATATCCCAGCACCACCCACCGGACCATCAAACCAAAACCAAAACCACATTTAAAAAAAAAATAATAATAATAATAAAAATAAAAAAAAATAAAAAACCCATCAACCAGCTCATTTAAAAAAAGCCCATTTAAAAAAAAAAAAAAAATCACGCCCAGATCAACCAGCTCCGGTTACGCCCAGATTAACCATCGGACCCACCAACTCCAGTCACGCCCAGATCAAAACACAACACACAAAACTCAAATATTTAAAAAACACACTTGTTGAGCAAAACCCAGATCAATGTTGAACAAAACACACAAAACACAACACATATCGCACTGCCGCCGCTAGATCAACACTGCCACCGCTGCCACTAGATCAACGTTTCCTCCATCGCACCACAACACACAAAACCTAGCTCATCTTCATTGAGTTTGAGCAACCCATCATTGGCGAGAATCATAGCTCATCATCAGCGAACTTGAGCAACCCATGCCACCACCAAACCCACGCCAGAATATACCCACTATGATAGAGAGATGTGATGAGAGAGAAAGAAAGGCTGTTGTGGAGAAGGAGAGAGGAGATGAAAAAAAAAACTAAAAATAAAGAGAGAGAAAAAGTCAGATTGTGAATAAAAAACTATTATTTAGTTTTACAAATGTGCTACAATGTGATTCTACATTTAGAATCACACTATAACACCATTGCAATTTTTTTTGCAATAGTTAGATTTTGCAAGAGCGGCTGTTGGAGAGTTTTAGGGCTTAGATGCTAAATACTACCAACATATAGCATATACCATTCTCACTGTGAATGTTCTAACTCAAACCAGTTTTATATTGATTGTGAAATGCTCAGCATATTGTCAAGAATATTTATAAGTAACTTTTCTTTTTCTTACTTGGTAAGTATAGCCACTTATAAGTACAAATTATATAAGGAAACAAAATAACGGAGGATTTGAATCACTTCTCAATCTAGGTTTAAGTTCCATGATGTACGTTTGTTATAAAAAATAAAGAACTTTGCTGACTACATATATAGCATAGCAGTAGCGTGCAGTCTATAATTTAAAAAAAAAAAAAAAAAAAAGTTAACCAAGATTCGGAAAGTATAGGAAAACGTAATACTCTGAATAAAAAAAAAAAAGAAAAAAAAATCCAAATTAGATGGGCGTTTAAAAATGTTATTAATTTTAATGAAATAATATTAAAAATTCATAGTTTAAACCCCTTGTAATGGCTATCTACCAATTTTAACCAATTGATCAAATTAGGTCCAATTAATTACTTAGCCAAAAACCAAATAGCAAAGATAAATCATAATCCTTTCTCAGAGAAAAAAAAAAAAAAAAAAAAAAAAAAAAAAAAAAAGAATCACAGCAATACAACTGACACACCCAAACACATGATGTATATATTTACAAAGGGAAAAACCCAAAACGGGCAAAAAATCTCTTAAGCACTAGCCCTGCAAACCGATCCAATTTGAAGACAGTTGTAATACAAAACAATTACAAAGCCCCCTAGTTCTGTGTACGTAGATGTTCTTGTAACTAAGCTTCCTGCCCTTGCTAACAACTAGTTGTACCAGCCTCTTCTCTTCAATAGCATTTGGTTCTACAAGTTGAGACATCGATTACAAATCGAATCTCCAGGATATTTTGAGGTCACTTGAAGTTGAAGATTTGGGGTAGCTTCTGTGATTTCCAGCACCAATCCAAGACGCACGAGGCAATTACAAATGTTTGGCTTGGGCCTCCTCTTAAAGGGTATGCCAATTCGGAGAAGGAGAATGTATGGAGGCTACATTACAAGAATTGAATTAATCTCTAATGGGAGTTTGATAGTCTCAACCTTCTCTCATATTTTTTGGGTTGAATTTGGTAGATATATGTGTCACAAAAGAGGCTTGATCGGATAAAGGAAGAGTAGAGAAAATGTGATTTTTTTTTTTTTTCCTTTTTAGTGAGAACTTGCTTGAGCCAAATTCAGGCGAGTTTTAGATTAAAGTTTGTGTAACTAATTTTCAAAGTCTGTTGATGCACTTGTACAATTTGTTCTGACTTAATAATCTTTAACACAATGCAATTATAATTTAATTGAAATTAAAATATTTGTTCGCAAGGTGTTTTCTCCCTAACAAGTGATGTCAAAGCTCATGGGATGTGTGTACTTAGAACCCTCACAAGTATGGATTGCACAAGGAAACCCCATAAACCCACACAAAAATGATTTTGGAAAAGACACAATTAAAGAATAATGTCAATGGTGGCAGATCATGGTCACACGGTGTGACATGAGGTTCTCTTGGACGTGAAAATACAAGCTAGGCTTTTATAAATGAGCGTGCAAGGTCAACACGTGATTCTCATGAATGACATACAAAAAGTCCATAGAAGACACATTAGTTAAGAAAAACCCAAGATTCAAATATAAGTGTATGTTTAGGTAGGTTAATGTTTTGGAAAGCTTATTTGCTTAAAAATAAGGTAAAAATTAACTTTAAGAGAATCAAACAAATTATTTTCCTGAAGTTATTTTCTACATCATCCTTAATTGCAAATGGAAAACTATCGAAACATAAACTAACCAAACACACACAAACAAGAAGTTAAAATGATAAATAAATTAATTTTTGAGAACTCCCTTTTCAAATCACTCTATATTTTACGCCGAGGAGTATAGCAATAATATTTTTGGAAAATGTGGCCCGCCGAATAGTGCAAAAGATGTGAAGTGATAAATGACTTATCGACAATTTTTATTCTATTTAATTTATTATGTCCTCTTATTTATTGTCTTACTCCTCTCTTTTGTTTACATTTTCAAGCTTTTTAGAAGTGGCAAACCCAATTTTCAAGCTTATTGGTAACCTTCACCAACTAGGCACACTCCCTGACCATTCTCTTCATGCCCTATCTAAGAAGTATGGCCCTATAATGTTCTTAGACTTGGGCTGTGCTCTAACAGTTGTGGTTCATCTGCAGATATGGCAAAGAAATCATGAAGACAAACGATA
Source organism: Quercus berberidifolia (assembly GCA_028535905.1). Lineage (NCBI taxonomy): Eukaryota > Viridiplantae > Streptophyta > Magnoliopsida > Fagales > Fagaceae > Quercus > Quercus berberidifolia. Next base: position 25,127,581 of record JAPQVW010000008.1, read on the forward strand.
TTATTTTTTCGAACTGGCCGGAAACCACGACTGCCAATTTCTTATATATTTTATAGATCCACAGATGTAGCATTCTCACAATATGGTGAGTATTGGAGGCAAGCTAAAAAAATTAGTGTCCTTGAACTTTTGAGCCTCAAAAGAGTGCAATCTTTCCATTACGTAAGGGAAGAAGAAGTTGCAGCATCAATAAAAAAGTTACGTGACTCATGCCTAAAAGGGGCTTCTATCAACCTAAGTGAAATAATAATTGCAACCTTGAAAAACATAGTCACTAGATGTGTATTTGGACAAAAATTTGAAGATGATGGTCACAGCAAGATGGGAGGGCTACCAAGAAGGGTGATGGTGCTACTTGCAGCATCAATTTGGGAGATTTTTTCCCTTCTTTGAGGAGGATTGATGTTTTAACAAGATTTATACTATGTTTAAAACCCACTTTTGGAGAAATAGATGTTTTTCTTGATCAAGTGGTTCAAGAACATATGATAATGAAAGGTGATGATGGTCTGCCTAATAAGAATGATTTTGTGGATAATTTGCTTGAGTTTCGAAAGAGTGGGAAGCTTGACTTTGAGGCTTGAGCTCACTCATAAAAATCTCAAAGCACTCCTACTGGTCTTTCTCTCTCTCTCTCTCACTCATGCACGTGCGCACACACACACAAGCATAGACAAAGAGAAACATGAGCATATGCTCAACACACACACATCTAAAGTATAAGGGTGATAAATATTGTGATTCTAGAATAACTCATAAAGTAGAGAACACTTTGAATTTACCTTGAACTCTTTGACATACTATATACACACTTATGGGTTAATCTCTAAAATAATGTATGTATCACTCGTATTCATTTTCTTCGTATATAACATCTATTAGAGTATGATGTAGATATGGAATTACATTTTATAGTTTGTATACGACATTCCATGCATGTCACTAAAAACCACATTGTTTTTGGTGTACCAATCTTATTAGAATAATGGGTAAAATTTATTCAAATGTTGGGTCTACAACAACATTTTCGTGTCTTTTACTTGGATTTCATCATAAATTTGTAATTTGAAATGTTTAAGTGAATCAACATGATGTAGTACATCTTCTTCTTCTTCTTTTTTATTTATTTATTTGGGAATAAGAAAGGGGATTTTCAGTGTGGACTTATGGACCTCACGTCACATGATGGTAATAGATAATACCATGTGTACCACACAAGCCTTGTTGGAACTATCACTCGATCCGCTCAAAACTTGGTACTAAAACAAAGACTCCTATTATCAAATCACAACCCTGTGTGGTATATGATACAGTACATCTATGTGCACTATTATGGTGCAAAAACATAATTAATTGTCAGCACTGATTTTTTTAGCAATGATTCTTAAAAAGGAAAATTACAAATTGCACCTTCTTGGATTTCTAGTTTCAGCGAAAGACCAATCAAACAACGATAGAATATTAGACTCGGCCATGGAGCCAAGACTCAAGAGCCATTGAACATTCGATTTTTTTTTTTTTAATTTAAATAAAAATATTGTCATATTAGAACTAGACTTTATAAAACATGACAATTTAAACATTTTGTTTAATTACCGTTAAAAATCACTACCAAAGTAAATCAAAAAAAAAAAAAAAAAAAAATCACTACCAAAGCAACCTATCTTGTCGGAATAAAATTTTGATTGATGCTTAGAGCATCTGTAGCCAAGTCAATTTTGTACCATACCGGCCGGTACGGCCGGTATATACCATACTGACCAGTGCACCGGTACAGAGACCTCTTGTTTCGTACCGAAAAAAATACCAACCGTACTGGCCTCGTACCGGCCGTATCGGCGAAATCCGACTGTTTCGGCCGGTTAGTGGATACTGGACTGGTACCTTTTCTCACACCACACTAAACTTCTGTCACTCTTTGCCTCCTCTTTATCACATCGGTGACGACGAAATACCGATTGGTGGTGAGGAGAGGCGTCAGTGATACTGATTCATGCACTGGAAATCGGTTTGAAGTGAAGAAAAAAAATAGAATGGACTGATGCTAAAAGAGTTAGACTAATGTGAATCATGTAATACTGTGAGAGCGAGAGAGATAAATTGATTTGTAACTAATGGGGAAGAAATGAAATAAAATTGAAAGAGTGAAGACAAAATTAATTTGAAAGAGGAAGAGGTAATGTGTGGTTGTAAAGAGATAGCGTGTGAAGCTATGATGTGTTGGAACTTGAAAATCAGAAAAGATAGGTTGGCACTGCCATAAAAGAGAGCTATGAATTCTGATAGATTGGCAGGCAACTAGCTTCACTGCTTCAGGCGTGCCTGCCAATTTTTGGAAGATGTGGAGCATTAGACACCTATGGATGTAGTTCTTTTTGGAAGATGTGGAGCATTAGATGGTAGATAATGGATGTAGTTCTTTTTGGTACTAGCAAAGTTGATATTCAATGTTGAAAAAACAAAAAAAAAAAACAAAAAAAAAAAAAAAAAAAGCTTCAGACGTGCAACAGTAGAAAAAAATAAATGAAAGAATAAAATAAATGTGGGACAAGGGAAGAGAAAACTAGAATAAGAAAAGGGTTGGGCTTTTTTCTTTTCTTTTTTCTACAAGTACTCAATATCTGAAATGGCAATATCATTAACCTTTTTTCCTCTCTTTTATTTTTTATTTTTTTATTATTTTGTGTGTGTGTATATATATATATATATATATATATATATATATAATAGCGGTAAACCCGAAACGATACATCGGTATTGACTGATATCTGAAATATATTGTACCAGTGACCAAACCGGTACAGCCTCCGGTACGGTATTGACTCCCTTGTCCATAGCAGCTATTGCAAAAATTATGTCATTTTACCACACCAAAGGCCTACTTTATTATTTTACCACATCATTTTACAACATCCCATTTATTAGATGTTTTATCATTCAATTATATATATTAAAATAATATTTACTACACATTAAAATAATATATTATCCCCTCTCCCATTATCATCAACAACAGCAACAACAACCCACATCGCAAATCAACTGCCACAACCCACAACCATCGACCACCCCCACAGATCAACCACTGACCACCAATATCAGCCACTGCAACCCAAAAAAAAAAAAAAAAACTACAACCAATATCAGCCCCTACACCAAAAAAAAAAAAAAACACACCACAACATCAACCACCACAACCAATATCAGCGGCGGCACTGGTGAGACCCCTCCACACTCCATGGCCACAAATCTCACACCCACAACCCAATCTCACTCACACAACCCGATCTGAGACCATCCCAAATCTCATACCTATCCTAAATCTCACACTCACAACCCGATCAACCTACCAACATCAACCAAAATCAGCCAACCACCAACAATCAAAACAACCAACCACCAAAAAAGAAGGAGAGATCGGCGAGATCAGAGCGGCAATGACGATGGCGATGACGATGGCGATGATCGGAGTGGCCTCGCCCATGCCGATTACGCCTCCGGTGATAATGGCCACCTTGCCTTGGAGCTTATTGTTTGAAGATGTGGAGTGTGTCATTTTGTTCTTTCTCTATTGAGGGAGGAGCTGGGTCTGATGTGAGAAGAGAGAGAAAAAATCAAGACCAAAAGTGAAAGGAGAGAGAAAGCCGAATAAAAAACAATATTTTGGTTTACCATTTGTGTTCGTACCGTTACAAATTTGCAATGGTACAGACACAAATGGTATAATTTTGGCACATATACAACATCTTATGGGAGGTGTTTTTTGTGTTTGGTATGGCACATGTGCCAAATATTTGGCATTTGGCACATTTGCCACATCTACTGTGGGTGCTCTTATTACACCAAAATGGCACAGTTTTGTTGTGAACTTGTTGTCTTCTTACTCTTAACGTGTGGGAATAGACTAAAATAACATTTGGAAGAGCTAGATGTTAATGCTCAATTCAAGATAAGTGGACAACTTACTCTTAACGTGTTAAGAGCATTCCTGTCAAGGAAATTAAAATTTTTAGTATTTAGCATCTCAAAACACAATTTTATTTATTTTAACACTTCACTTCACAATATACTTTTTTACCACTTTATTTAAATATTATTTTTTTTATTCTCTCACTTCTTTCTCTCTTTTCTTATCTGTGTCTCTCTCTTTTTCTGAAGAAACCCACCACTTTCTTCTCAATCCAAGCAAACTCATTGCTACAGCCACAACCACGGCTAGCCATTGCCAACCACCACCACCACCAAAAAAAAAAAAAAAACCACCTGAGCTGACAGCCACCATAGCTACAACAACTGCCACTGCCACCACTTCCCATAATGACAACCCCCAAACCACCAAAATCACAAATTTTCACCAAGCTCCATAATCCGATCCAATCCAGTCCAATTCAAACCCAAATTTCAGAATAACAGCCACAAATCAAAGCTTTACCGATCCACGAACCTCAACATGCAAAGATTTTAGATCAAGCCATTAATCAACTCAATACACAACAATTTGATTAGTTTTAACACTGTTAATCAACCTAAACCGACAACCTCATCACTACCAACAAGTAGAAAAGGAAAAATAAAATGAAAAATAATCCACCAAAATCACAACCAAATCACAAACCTAAACCCACAACCTCATCACCACCAACAACCAAAAAAAACAAAACAAAAACAACCCACCAAAATTGTTGCCCTCCCTGGCCACGCCTCGGCCGTCGGATTCCTCTTCATGCTCAGCCATCCTCATAAGGCGAGGCCGATGAGAAAGAGATCAAAAGCCATAGAGAGAGATAGAGAGGCTAGTGAAAGAAAGAAGAAAAGAGAGAAGAAAAGACAAAAGTATGAGAGAGAAATTCATATTTTAATTGAAGTGAGTAATAAAATATATATATATATATATATATATATATAAGATCTAAGCTACAGTAATCTGTCAAAGACGACAGTCTACTATAGCTAAGATGTTAAAATTTTTCAAGTATAAGAACCTTGACGTGTGTGACTTTTTGAGGAGATGAAAGCTAAAATGAAATTTTAGCATTTTTCACATCTTCAATGTGAATGCTCTTCGGCTCCGTCTGGGAGTTCATAAGGGAATGAAATGGAATGGAATGGAATGTATTTAAGCAAGAGAAAAGAATGGAATGAAATGGAATTAAGTAATCTTGATTGGATGTTTTAAAATAAAGGAATGGAAATAAATGAAAATAAATGGAATATAAGTAATATTGTTTGGGAGCAACATGGAGGGAATGGAATGAAATCATTTTATAATAATATTACTATTAGACCCCTATTTTAAAATAAATGGTTGAATATATATGGGTATTTTGGGAGATTTAGTAAAAAAAAAAACATTAAATCTAATCACATTCCCTCCTATTCTTCCCAATTTCGGGGGAAATGAAAATTTGAGGTTTTAAGGGAATAGAGAGGAATGAGTGTTCTCTCCTACTTATTCCATTTCCTCCCACTTAAACTCCCAAACAAGGGAATGAGTTTTCCATTCCCTCCATTAAAACTCTCAAACAAGAGAAGGGAAAAATATTCTAAAATTATTCTTTTCATTTATTTCTATTTCATTCCATTCTCTCCTCCCAAACGAGGCCTTAAGGATTCATATATGCGCCAGAATTTGGCATAATGGTCAGCCAATCAAGCTTAGCAAAACCAACATTATAGAGTTCAACCTAAACCCAACTGAATACAGGGTTGAGTTGAGATGGGCCTTCATTTAATGGGAATAGTGTCGGATAGTGTTAGAGTTAAGATTTGACTTTAAGGTGTCAAATTTTATATATAAGAAAAATGATATATTTATAACATTTTTACAACTTTCTTATAATAAATCCTACGTGATAAGTTGTTACTAGTTATTATTAGTGGATAAATAATTTTATTATCTAGGATTTTTTTGTAAAAATACTGTGAATATAGCACTTTTCATAAAATGTCATTGATGTGAATGCTAAGCAATATTTTGATGTTAGAAAATCCACACACACACACACACATATATATATATATATATATATATATATATATATATATATAAAGATGACGTATATATTCATTATATATTTGTATTGTGTTTATTTGTTGGTTAATTTTTTCTTTTTATATTTTTATATATTAATAGAAAACTCTGGTTTTATTTTTTTATTTTTTATTTTGTCTGAAAGGAAAAGCTTATGTTTCCATATTTTCTTCTTTATACAATTTTGATTTCCCGTATATTCTTTTCATTTTCATAATTTTTGTAGACTTTCCTTAGTCTCCACTCTCCGCAACCACAGTCCACATCCTTTCGTATTGGTGTCTGATGTTGTTGCCATTACGTTCAAGATTGTGACGGAGGGATTAATTTAAGTAACCATTTGTGCTTGTAAGAGACCAGACATGAGATAATTTTCTTCCTTACCAATTGTAGTAGAGGCTCATTGTATTTTATAATATCATGCTTACACGTATCATGGAATTGAAATTTCAAAGTTATTGAGATGTAAACAACTCTTTCACCTAAGATACAGACTGACTATCAGAAACAAATTAACTTAAGGAAAAAGAACTTTGGATTGCTATTTGTTGTGGCTGCCTGATATAACTTGTTCTCTATCTCTTGTATCTGAATTTAGACTGACTTGATGTTTTGGATCACAGGATCAGTACAATCCTTAACTGTGCTTAGCACTTTTAAGCTTCCCATTATAACTCAAACCAGTTTTATATTGAATGTGACATGCTCAGCATATAAACTAGGCACACTCCTGAAAAGAATCAAACTAAGCTTGAAAAGACTATAACAATGGTGTTCACACAGAAAACACACAGTGAGAAGCAAGAAAATTAGAGAGAAAATTCAGAGAGAGAAATGAGGAAAGAACAGAGAATTCTGGAAGAATGTTCACTGTCCCTATTCATTACACTTGATGTACAATATATATATTACAAAGAGATCAATAACTGCTCAACTGAGATCCCGTAAATCTCGGGATTGATCCGTAAAGAGTGGAGGAAAATCAGGAAAGGATTAACTGTCATAACTACCTAATGACCTGTTCTAATGAAGCTAAGAAACAATTAATCAAAGAAGAGCAAAGACGACAGCATTTCACTAAATACAATTACATCACTGTTTTAAATAGAACGACACCGTTCTGCTTCAGATATAAGATGGCTGTGCTAGCCGTTGAAGCTCTGGAATTTTGAACATTACTCTGGTTTGTGACTTTTGTGACTTTACTCTTAACAACTCCCACACTGTTCCCTTCATGGCGTATCTAAGAAGTATGGCCCTATAATGTTCTTAGACTTGGGCTATGCTCCAACTGTTGTGGTGTCATCTGCAGATATGGCCAAAGAAATCATTAAGACAAATGATATTATTTTCTCAAACTGGCTGGAAACCATGGCGGTCAATTTTTTATATTATTGATCCATAGATGTAGCATTCTCACAATATGGTGAGTATTGGAGACAAGCTAAGAAAATTTGTGTCCTCAAACTTTTGAGCCTCAAAAGAGTGCAATCTTTCCAATATGTAAGGGAAGAAGTAGTTGAAGTATCAATCAAAAAGATACGTGACTCATGCTTAAAAGGGGCTTCTATCAACCTAAGTGAGATAATAATTGCAACCTTGAAAAATATAGTCACAAGATGTGTATTTGGACAAAAATTTGAAGACAATGGTAAGAGCAAGATTGGAGAGCTCCCAAGAAGGGTGATGGTGCTACTTGCAGCATTCAGTTTGGGAGATTTTTTCCCATATTTGAGATGGATTGATGTTCTTACAGGATTTATACCAAGTTTAAAATCCACTTTTGGAGAAATAGATGCTTTTCTCGATCAAGTGGTTCAACAACATATGATAATCAAAGTTGACGATGGTCTGCCTAATAAGAATGATTTTGTGGATAGTCTGCTCAAACTTCGAAAGAGTGGCAAGCTTAACTTTGAGCTCACTCATAAAAATCTCAAAGCACTCCTACTGGTCTCTCTCTCTCTCTCTCTCTCTCTCTCTCTCTCTCTCTCTCTCTCTATATATATATATATATGAGACACACATGTTCACACACAATCTAAAGCACAAACAAAGAGAAACACAATCAAATGCTCAAACACACACATTTGAAGTCCTATTTTTGTCAAAAATATTTCAGGACATGTTTGTTGGTGGAATTGATTCTACTTCAATAGTTTTGGAATGGGTAATGGCAGAGCTCATAAGAAGTCCTAGTATAATGATGAGAACACAAGAAGAGTAGTGGGTACAAAGTCACATATAGAAGTTGAAGATATTAATCAGATGAATTACTTGAAATGTACCCTCGAAGAAAATATGAGACTGTATCCACCACTTCCTCTGTTACCTCGAGAAACATCAACATGTGTGAAATTCAGAGGTTATGATACTAGAAGAGTTCGTCCCAGATAGATTCCAAGACAATCAAATTGATTTCAAAGGCCTAGACTTCGAATTAATCCCATTTGGAAGTGGGAGAAGGGGGTGCCCAGGAATGTCATTTAGTTTTGTTATAGCAGAATATGTTATTGCAAACCTTTTATGCTGGTTTGATTGGAAGTTGCCTAGTGCTAATGCACAAGTGAAAGACTTGGACATGACTGAAGTTAATGCACTCACTGTGTTCAAGAAAATTCCTCTCGAGCTTGTTGCAATACCTTACTCTCCTTGATCAGTTGATTAAGAGATTCACAGTTATGCTAATAATGTAATTTTTCTTCATTTGCTTGTTTGGTTTTCAAATATGCACTTGCTTCTTATACACTTGTTGAAATTAATGTAAGGGGACTCCTACCTTAATAATAACAGAAACTTCCATGTTTCAAAAACTCTTTCATGCTATTTGATATTTTACCCTTTAGTTTGTACTTATAAATTAAGCACATTGATATTTGACCCAATGATTTTCACAGATTTGTTTTGCCATTTAACACTAATTTACGAACATTTTCATTACTTAATAGGTTTTTGAAACTATTAAGGAAACTAGCATTTCGAGTCTCATAGCCTCTAGTTTACCGTAGAAACTCAAGTTCCATGTGTTGCAATGTTGACATGGAATTTTAATCCTCATAGAACTCAAGTCTTAGAGGCTCGAGTTCCTCAAAGCAATCTCAAGTTTATAAAACTTGAGTTTCTAATAACAAAATTATTGTCGGGTAAATATCCTCATTGAGTTTAACTTTCTTTGATTCTGGTACTACATTTTATGGCACCCATCTTTGTTAAAATGTAATTTGCAATTGACAAGTGGTTACCTAAGTGTTAAATAAGAAGCAATTGACAAACTAGATGTCAACAATCATTGAAGAATCAGGCGGTAGCAAAATGATGTTGAAGTAGCATGCAAGTTGACAACTCACATGGCCAGGAGTCATTCAAGGAGAAATGAAGCAAATTTCAATAGTATTCTTGAAGCTTGTAACCATCCTAAAACATCTGAGGAAATTTATCTGACATACATAGTTAATTTCTACTACTGTATTGGTCCATAGTTAATTTCTGCTCAAAGCTTCTTGTCTTAATGTATATTCCTTCTTTGCTCTAATCATCTTTCCCATTATTGGCAATAAGGATGCCTTCATATCCTCAAATATGAGTCTGTATCAATCATTTATTACTCCCTCCCTTTTTTCCCTTCATTTTTGGTCAGTACATGCACATCTCCTATGGGGGTATGTATAGAATCCTTATAATGTAAATCAAAACAGAAGTTGAATGCTCCTAACGGTGCTTTACGCTAAAACATAAGAGCTAAGCATGTTATGACAACCCAACCTTCCGATGATGAGAGGCTATATGAGACAAATAAAAATACATGTGCTCTGCATCACCAAAATTCCAAAATGAACGTAAGTTAAATTCGCTTTTGCAATCTAGTAATGAATCTATTGAAATGAAGTTATTCACTTTTATTGTTATTCATAGCAAATGAAATTGTTATATACTAACAAAATCATTTGCTCCTTTAAGCTAATGATGAAGCTATATATCCTTCTTCTGTGCTTGAATTTGCTGCACCTGTGCTGTAATCTAGAAACTCAGATCAAGATTGTGAGACGTACAACACGAATAAAGTTACTTTGTAGTTGCTCTAAATCCTAAATTTATCTTCTTAATCCCTCATCTCTCAATCTGAAAGCACAAGTCATGTAGAAGCCGAATTTGACTGGTAGAAGCCATCCTAACAAACTTTGGGGAATTCATATCAACAAACAGGAAATTTATCCAAATAAAGAAGACCCACAAGGCCAAACTCAACTGGGTATGTAAAATATGAGACAAACCCAAAAAGAAATTGACTTTTACACAGCTATTTCAAACACAGATAAAGTCAGAAATTTAGATTTTGAGAATGAAAAAGATTATAGAAGACCGACTTGAGCTTGGAAATCACTCTGACAGACTCTTATAAGCCCCAAAGAGCGTCCTTCTCTTCCTCCATTTGTGTCCAAAAACCCAAAATCTTCATGATCCAACACTGCAAGCAAAGCAACAAACAAGGAAAAACTCATAAAAATCCAAAAATTCAATCAAATAAGCAAAAGAATATGAGAAAGAAATCAACTTTTTCCCTTAACAGAGAAAGTCTGTAACACAACGTGATTTCCCTAGTCTCTCTCTCTCTCACTGACTCTCTGCTCCTTTCTCTCTCCCTCATCGCCTCAGTGTGTTGAAAAAAATTGCTCTCAGCAAAACGCACCGTTTAAAGTTTCTCACCGAAACATGTCATTTTGGCACAACGCTTGAATAAACCAAAATTACTGTAGATAAGCGTATTTACTCCTTTTATATATAGTTACTAGCATTGGCTGCGCGCAGCAAGGCACGTGCTGCCCAATAATGAGAAAATTAATATAGATTTTGTGTGTGAAATTGTGAATTTTGGCTCACTCAAATTGATTATATTAAAAAAGAAGTTTAAGAATACAATAAAATATCACAATATCTTCATTTTTAAGATCTGAATAGACTTTTTTTTATTTTATTTGAGAGAAATACTACATTCATAATATTTTTAGAACAAATTCTAAATGACAAATTATTATTGGTTTTAAACTGATAACGTTGTTATTGTTATTTTTAAAACATTTTTATTCTCAAAACATTTATTTTCAGTTGTGGTTAGTCACAATCTCATATTTTATTATTTTATTTTGACTTGTAAGAAATTGATACTTCAATATTTGTAAAAATATTATAAAATTTGTTGTGTCGGTATAACAATATATATGCCAGCTTACATAAATATTTAAAAGAAAAAAAAAAAAACACAAACCGATTATCGGGAAAAAAAAAAATTTAGGCACGGTAGAAATTAATGTTAAAATGTTGTGGACTTAGCATTTTTTTATTTGATCTATAAGAAACTGAAATCTCAACAATTGTGAAAATATTGTGATAATAATAAGTGTTGTAACACTTTTTCAAAACATTTATTTTCAGTTATGGTTAGTCACAGTCTCATATTTTATTATTTTATTTTAACTTGTAAGAAATTGACACGTTAATAATTGTGAAAATATTGTGAAATTTGTTATGTCTGTATAACAATATATATGCCAGCTTACATAAATATTTCAAAGAAAAAAAAACACAAACTGATTATTGAAAAAAAAAACTTTAGGCACTATAGCTACAGTACCAATTGAATAAACAAAAGGCTTCAAAAAAAAAAAAAAAAAAAAAAAAAAGACTCACGAAACCAAAGCACTGTTGCAGCTACAGTGCAAACACTCTGGATGCATAATGCCGAAGCATTGTAGCGGCATAGCCACTTTTATTATAAAGAATTACTAGATGATGATTATTATTATTATTATTATTTTGACAAGAAGCTTTATTTTTTTTTTTTTTAATTTCATTTTATTTATCGGATGATGAGGATCAGATGTTGGATCCCTACAAATCAAGGAGTTGTGCTAGGACCACAAAAAATGGCACAACTTTGTGCTACAACTTGCCATGTGGCGAGTTGTGACTAGTGAAGGAGTGTTTGTGAGCCATGTGGAGACACATCTTCACCAATTACAACTTACCACGTGGCGAGTTATGTCACAAAATTGTGTCATTTTCGGTGGTCTCAACAGTTTCCCAAATCAAGCCATAGCAATCACAACCCATCACAACTTAAGTGTACCTGGCCAAGTATAGGGTCTCATTGGAAAGGAAGGGATTTTCATTTTCCAACTACTGGGGTAAGGAAACTTTTCCCAAGAAAACCAACAAGCTTCACTCAGCTTGGCATAGCAAAAGCTAGGGGCAATTGGAAGAGGAAAATCCCCATCAGTTTTGAACCAATAGGTCCAAACGGCTTAATCTAGGCAAATCTAATTCAACTGGGCTTGACCTACAACTACGACCCTTGGAACTTAAAAAATAAGTTGGACATACAATTGCAACTAGAAGGTTTTTTTTTTTTTTTTTTTTTTTTTTTTTTTTTTTTTTAAATTTTAATTTTAATATATATATATATATATATATATATTAAATTGAAAATAAGCTAAATTAATTGAATAAATGTGAGATACCAACACCTCGAGTTAGTTTTGTTTTTGACCAAGCTCATGTTATCAGGTGAGGTTGTGTTTATTACCTCTCAAAATGCATGGTCTGATTGACAATATTTGACCCCTTAAATTAAATTGAGAGTTGTATACTTGCAGATTTGGAATAACCACTTATATTAATTATTATTAAAAAAAATACAAAATCCATAATGAAAAACACATTTTCATCAATTAAATAATATAATTTAAACATTTAATAGAAAAAATAATAATAATTACAAAGCTTGATTCCTAGATACAGTATAAAAATTACATAGCTTGTAATTTTATAGTTAAATTCCGAAAAATGAATATTACAACATAAGACCTAGTTTAACAACCATTGATTTATGTGTATCAAAGGCTAAATTAGTGAAGGTGTTAGATAATAGGACCCACCTTGCCCAGTACAATTGATCTTCTAGAGTATGGTGGCTCCCATCGTGTCATGCAATCCATTCATTTAAACATGAAATAGGCATGTTCTTCACATAAAAAACAATACATCTAGGGTTTTTGTATTAAAAAAAGAAAAAGAAAAATTTTTGAGCATATAAACCACATGTGAATATTTAAATGCTAAATCCAAAATCCATCATGTTTAACCCTAATTTAAACCATATCATCGAAGACAAACATGATTCGATTGATTAAAAGTAGTAATCAGAGATGAAACAACTAAAAGGTCGAGAAATACCACTTGCATGCACAAGACTTGATGATCGGTTTAGGTTTGGATGGAAAATCCTATCTAGAAATTTTTGTGTTTAGAATAAATTGGGAAGATATTTTGGATGATTTAAGGCTTGGAGAGTAAAGAATTCAAGCAATTGAGGGTTCATTCAAGTGCTGAATAAAGGAATATTGCATGCTTTGAGTTTTACACCCCTACTTTATTTATAAAGAGGGATAAAGCCTTTGTTAATTGATGAGTTTGAGTGAGACTCAAACTTTCCAAGGCTTGAATTTTTGGAATAACAAGTCAAATCTTGATAGGATAAAGTTTTAAAATTAGAGAAATCGCAAAACGGTATAAAATTTGCAGTCAAAGAGGCAAGTGCTGATGACACTTGGGGGGATTGAGTGCTAATTGGAACTTAGAGCTAGAGTTCCATATTGATTGACACTTAAACCTAGAGTACAAATCTTGATTTTATTTTTTTAATTTAAAATTTAATGTGATTTTGACATTTTTCTGATCAAACAATTTTGAGTTCCTTCTGATTTCAGAACCTAAAACAATCAAAATGTCTACTTCCATCAATATGAATGTATCAATTTTTTTTTGTGGACAAGTGATAAGGAACAAAAATAGCACCAACACATACTTGCTTAGTGTCTATTTAAGAATAACTCATTTTATTTTTTTATGGGAAACATTTTGCTAAAAGTGTGCTAAAATATACTTTCTGTTTTTGAAGTATACTTTCAGCAAAGAAACAATGAAAAAGAGATTTCATTTATATCCCGGTAAATTTTATTTTTCATATTACAATAAATAGGAATATGATGGAATTGTGACAATTACACCTTAAGGAGACAGAAAATGAATACTGTTTGATATGATTAGGAAAGATGTGATCAGGGGCGGCTTGATGCATTTGGGGGCCTAAGGCGAAAATTGATCATTTTATTTAGATGCAAAATTACTACTAATTAACATGAACTACAAAGAATTTTTTTTTTTTTTTGAATTTTTAAGACAAAAAAAATTTGACAAAATTTTTCATACTTGTTGATGTGGTAGATTGATAGTGGTAAGTAAAACAGTGGTGTTAGTGGTAAATTTAGATGAAAACTAGTAAAAGTTTGCTAATTAAACTCTTATTATTATTCTTTTTTTTTTTAGAAGTGCAACATTCACAATATTTTTTACAACAAATCCTAGATTTTAAACTGCTTTTTGTTTTTTATTTGAAAATATCACTATAATTATTTTTTTACCATCAACAATAGGCTGTAATAACTTGCTACTTAGCATTAGTTGTAAAAGTGTTGTGAAAAATATTGTGGATGATGTTGCATTTTTCTCTATTTTTTTATTTGTTTTTCATCTAATAAAAAAAATTATTTTATTTATTGATTATAAATAATCCTATTGGTTAAAATTTAGGGGCCTTTTTTTTACTTGGGACCTTAGGCGGTTGCATTTTTTGCTCCACCATTGAGCCGGCCCTGGATGTGATAGAAACAATACAAACCGGTTGGTGCAACATGGAAATATCTTAGCTAGGGATGTGTGAAACCTAAAAAAAAACCATCCTGGAACGAGCTAGGGCCTCAGTTTTGTGGTAGAGAATGAAACAGTCCTCGGCTAGCAAAAGTCTAGTATTGACCAAAAATTGCAGCACATCATGTCAAAAGAAATCGTAACATGTATTGTATTACTGGAAAGAAAGACTCACTCAGTCTTGCCCTTTCATTTCCAAGTTCCAGCTAAGCCAAAGGGGAATGAATATAATTCTAGTTGTCCAAATTGTCAGTGCATGCATCAGGATAATGGCACCAGTTGAATGAACCTGAACTCTATTTTGATTTAGAGGCTGTAGGATTAAACTCGTGCTTTCCCCTGGCGTTATAACAGGAATAAATAAAAATGCATGGTAGGTAAGAGAACCTAGGTTTTTTAATAGAGAAAATTCAGAAATACAACTTTCCTTATAACGTTTACAACAACTTATTGAAGTAGTTAATGGTGAATAGTGAAAAAAAAAATAGATCCATATAAAAGTGATTATTTACCACTCACACCACTTTAATAAATTATGACAAAAATTGTGTCAGTAAAACAACTGTTTTTTATGTATATTAGCATGGACGAAAGTTCATTCTATTTATTATGTAACCAATGCAAATAAACATCCATGTATATTTTTTATAACTTAACTTATTTGATATTCATATCTGTGACTTGGTAATAAGTTGGATGACTAAGAGTGCGTTTGGATTGGGCGTTTTCTGCCCAATCCTGCGTTTACGTTTTTCCGTTTTGCTTTTTTTTTTTTTTTTTTTTTTTTTTTTTTTTTTTTTTTCACGCGTTTTGGGTGTTGCGGCTACTGTTCATGCACTGTTCAATGAACAGTAGCCGCAAACTTTGACTTTTCAAAATTTTTTGGACCAATCACAGCACATCGTGTACTGTTTACGGACCCACAAATTTCACTTTTCAGCAACTTTTTCATTAAAAATGGGTCCCACGATACTATTCACACATTTAAAAATTATTTCGCTACAGTGTTTTTCAGTTTTCAGTTTCAGTTTTCAGTTTTCAGCTGTATCCAAACGCACTCTAAAGCCACATGATTGAATTATATATAGACGATTATTTGAACAGCGGGTTTTGAGAAAACATTATCTTTAGTAAAATACGAGCAGTATACTACATAATATATATGTATGTAATTAAAATTTTTTTTTATCATATAAGTCTCAACTTTTTTCTAAAAATAAAAAGACTCAACTAACCTAAAGAATGCATGTCTTTTTCTATTAAAAAATATAATACAGGCATTAAATATTTTTGTATGATACTTACACAAAATTGCTTCTATGGGGACACGAGGACCGTGGAAGACTAAGAATGCTATGACCATTATTCGTTCATTAGGTGAAAGCACCTTAAACTAGAGGAGTGAGATTGCCCGCGAAGAAGGTGGGAAGGGACGAAATATCTCCTAGAAGCCCGAGTGGAGAAATTGGCATTCAAGGAGAAGGTCAAGGTATTTGAAAGAAGTTTCGTGTGAAAGGCTACCTACTACCTCCGCATTAAATGAATGTCAATAGCTTTATCATCTGCATTAATGAGGAAATGACATTTGAATAGTGGATTCATAGCTAAGCAATTCCTTCTCCCACCTTCAACAGGAGTTTAATGGGACAAGTGTCCTAGGGAGAACCTAGAAGGATGCAGATGGAGAGCTAGGATGTAGGAAACATAGGAGTATATAAAGGAAGAGAACTTCCAGATGAAGGGACCAAGAAACAATCAAGAAAAAGAGATTAGAACAAGAATAGTAGGGAAAAAGAGAAAAAGGAGAGTGCATAATCTTGTGTAAGAATTTTATACTTGGGCTGGCCTAAGGAAAACATTAATACTACTTGATTTTTGCTTCTAACTCATTCCTTCTTACTTGAATTTTCGGACTTGAATCCGGACTTTTTTTCCCACTCTCTTTATAAATTCTATCTGTTTGAGCCTAATTTGGTGATACAAGCCTCACTATTTTAAGTGGGTTTGGGCCCCAAACTTTTGAGTCCTTACAACTTCAATTTGAATGAATTGTAATACTCTTATCATAACTATATATTGGTTTGAATCAATGGTAATTCTTTGTTCAAAATTCAACAAATCTTATTGAGAGTGTCTTACCTTAAATTTAATTAGTGTGACTCACTTTGAGGATATTTTAACTGGATGCCTTTAGGGTATTTATTACTATTTTAACTGGATGCTATTAAAAAATTAGTTTTTTTTTTTTTTTCCATAACAAAATTTTAAAAAATAATTTTATAAACCAATATTTTTAAGCCATCCGTTAACTTTTTATTTTTATAATTTCTCACAAACTTATTCCTATGAGCTTGACTGACTTCTAGGATTTCTTTTTATTAATTGATTTATTTTTTATTTTTGAGAAGAACTTACATCTGGTACTTTGCTGCACCCAAGATGAAATGTTCAACGCATAAAACTACAAATTCACTGGGCACGTACAAGCGAGATATTGAGGGACTCCAGCTTACAGGACAAAATCTAACATGACAATGACTAGTATCTGAGTCGTAATTGTCTGAAATATAGTTTGTCTGAAAGAGAATTAAATCTAATATTTTAAGTGGGTTTGGGCCCCAAACTTTTGAGTCCTTACAACTTCAATTTGAATGAATTGTAATACTCTTATCATAACTATATATTGGTTTGAATCAATGGTAATTCTTTGTTCAAAATTCAACAAATCTTATTGAGAGTGTCTTACCTTAAATTTAATTAGTGTGACTCACTTTGAGAATATTTTAACTGGATGCTATTAAAAAATTAGTTTTTTTTTTTTTTTTTTTTCATAACAAAATTTTAAAAAATAATTTTATAAACCAATATTTTTAAGCCATCCGTTAACTTTTTATTTTTATAATTTCTCACAAACTTATTCCTATGAGCTTGACTGACTTCTAGGATTTCTTTTTATTAATTGATTTATTTTTTATTTTTGAGAAGAACTTACTTCTGGTACTTTGCTGCACCCAAGATGAAATGTTCAACGCATAAAACTACAAATTCACTGGGCACGTACAAGCGAGATATTGAGGGACTCCAGCTTACAGGACAAAATCTAACATGACAATGACTAGTATCTGAGTCGTAATTGTCTGAAATATAGTTTGTCTGAAAGAGAATTAAATCAATTTATCGTAGGATCTATCTAAATCTCTTATGTATCTATTAGATGGTGATACTCTATGAAATGTCTTTGCTTTCCGGTTGGAAGGATTCAAAAGTAGAAGGTTTCAGTGGTAACTCTCACTCATTACTCATGTCACGTGTTACTCATGTCACGTGGGACCTCTAACTAATGACAATTATGAAATGGATAATTCTTTGCTTCATTTTTCCATGTCCACTCTGGCTCTGGAACAGCCATTGGGTAATGCTGAGAAGATTCTATCAATAATTTAGTGATTGTTGCGGATGTCGAGCACCGCGGATATGAAATCTAGGAAAACATTGCCTATCTTTTCCTTTCACACTGTTGCATTTCTACGGTCTTTTGTTTTTTAAGTTCTAAAAAATAAAAAGTTTCAGAATTTTCCTCATGTGGCAAATGACAAATTACACCTACGATTTTTTTTAATTAATTTCTTTTTAAAATTTTTTTGTATTAGAACTGGACTTTATAAAATATGACAATTTACTGCGTGTTTGGTAAAAGAGTTTAAATAATGTTGTTTGTATTTTTTTAAAATACGTGTAGATGAAAAAATATGTAAAAATACGTATAATATTGTTTAAAAATTAAAAACATATTACTAAACTGTTCTACCAAACAGGTCCTCGAAAACACTTGGTTTCATAATGGTTAAAAACCACAGTCAACTTGTTAGGGGAAGGGGACGTTGTTACGTGGAGCAAAGGTCAAGGGTGCAATGGGACCACCAGGATGGAGCACGCTGTGTTGGGACCACCAGTATCTAACGTGAAAGCTGAAGTTATTGAGTTTGTTAACGTTAGTTTGTTATTTGGCAGATTCTAGCAGAGTCTTAGGAGTTCTTTTGCTTAATTTTCATTTGTAAATGTTACCAATCATTTTATTGTGACATCAATTTGGAGCAAAATTTTTAGTATTTTTAACATTTTTCTTTTTGTAAATCTCCCTATGAAATTGAATAAAATCAACGACATTATCATCCAAAAATTATCTCTTGAGGAGGCCCAGATTACTTCCAATTAATCCACAAATTATCATTTTTTCTCTGTTTTAATTTCCTCAGATAAGCCATCATAGGTAACGAGATAAAGAACAGTTCGTAACCATTAGATCTATCAAATTCTTGAAGAAAATTTCCCATGAGCATTTTTATTTTATAGATATCACTGCAAAACCAGATACGCTTGTTAGAACAATTTCTAGTCAAAGAAATATACGGAAAAAAATAAATAAATAAAAGTCTCGGTGAGTCTTTATGCTGCTCTTGAGGTTGAGTGATTCTTAGATCAAATATAAATGGATAGAAGAAATATATAAGTTTTATTATTATTATTATTTTTTTTTTTGTGCGGACATGAAGTTATATAGAATTGTTGTAGAGTTGGTCAAATAATGAGGATGTGGATAGTAAGCATTTTGCAAGTAGCTACTAGAGGAGAAATTATTCAGTAAACTGCAATAATGCGAAAGCTTAAACAAACTTTAATTTATTTTACTTTTAAATGTTTTCGACTTTATTTATCTTCTTAGATTCAGAGGAATTGGACAGAACTGCAACTATTAAAGTAATAAGCTGTTGAAAACAGAGTAATTTTCTGTTCGAGCGTTGAATTGAAAACTTCTCTTTTTTTGTGGCTTTCATTTAGTTCAGTTGGTATATAGTCTTTTGTGGTCAAACAAGAGATTTGAGGTTTAATTTCCGTATAGACTCTCACAAAAAACTAACTAGTGTCTTGACATGGTGATAAAAAGCAATTGAATCGGACAATATTAGTTAAAATTCTATTCTATACGTAAAAGCTTATCATTTTCAAAAGCTGATCCCCTATCATTAGATGACAGTTTATAAGTAACAAGCTACTGAGTTTTACTGCGCAGAAAAATTATGAAAAATATTGCCAACTAGAGGAACCTCATAACCATTTGAAGGTAAAAAGTCAAGCTGAGAATATTAAGGCAGATATTCCTTTCCACTAAAACTTGCCCATTCCTTACTTAACCTCACCAGTCGCCAGTCACCAGTCACCAGCAATGTAGATGTAGTACTAGTGACAAGGGATATACAACTGTCAATAGGTCCATGCAATCGCAGAATTTATATTTGACCGACCCACCTAGCTAGACCTGATCCACATTCAAATCTTGATATTGTCTGCTCCCATGATACTTTGAATCTCCATAGATTCTCAACAAAAAAATAAAAACAAAAATACCTCTATCTACATCTTGTATATTAGTTAACTGCTATAATATTTTTGTCCTAGAATAAGAGGTTTAGGTTGGTTGGCTGATAAAAAGTAATAATTATTACGCGTAGAAGCAAAGATTTCAAATCCTATGGAATCTATTAAAAAAAATTCTTTACACACCTTTTTTCTCCTTCCATTTACTGCTCTCTACATTTGATCTTAAATACTCAGAAAAGCTAAGGATTCCAACAACTACTTGAGAGCAAGAGAGAGAGGTTTACAAAGTACACACAATTCTTTTTTAAGACTGGGTAGGTAGAGAAAAACTAGGGAGGTAGAAGGTGATGGAGCTGAACCAAAGTGAGGGGATAGTCAAAGCCAAGAGGCCAATGACAAAGCCAGAGAAGGTGGGGGAGATGAACTCTGATGATCAGAAGGCGATACGAGCCAAGACAGAGTCAAGGTTCACACCAAAGAGGGGGAGTACTGTAATTCCAGCAAAGAGGAGGTTAGTTAAAACAATGATGTTTGGTTCGATTGTCAAATCTATTGCGTCTCTTCTCCGTTCTCTTTGTTCCTCTGCCTCTAAAGCCACCAAGGCCGCCCTATCTGAAAAGTCCAGCGGCAGCTCAAAGTTGGTGCCACTTACACCTCCCAATTCATCAAATAGCAAGTTACAAGAGTAACATATTTCCAAATATAATGTAGCACTGGTCTTCTGAAACGATTTCAAGCCTCTTTTGATCTTTTCTTTGTCTTCCGCTCCTCCTTTTGGTGGTAATTAAACGATGTCATGTACAATGCATTTCAAACATTTAGTATTATAATATTTATCAACTTCAATTATATTACATGCCATTAAAAAGAAATAATAATTAAGAATATGATAATACTTGACAGTATTGAAAATTACACTTTTAATGTTTGAGGTAATTTTCATTTATTTTTTATGTTCCTATTCACAAGGACGTAGTTGTTTGTAGACCAAGGTCTCCCTGGAATTTCTTTTAAAAAATTCTTGGTATATATATATTTGAAAGTAAATACAAAAAGTTAATATTTGGTACCCCAAATTGAATCTAAAAAAGAAAGAGTGATGCTAAGAATAATATGAAATTTACTATATAAAAATAAATTTTAAATATTAATTTTTGTGGGGGTTAAAACTAAAAGTCTACCAATTATATTCATTATTACATCAGTTAATAAGCTTTATCTTGAAAAATATAAATGGTCATCACTTGACCTATATGTGGTTTGTATTAAAGTTGTGGCCTATGAATTCAATTGAAAAATAACCCTTTCAAATTAAAGGTTGACCAAAATTATATAGGGGAGGAGTCACTTAACCTATATATGTTTGGTATTATAGTTTGCTTAATTGATGTTTGAGACCTAAATTTAAGTTAAAAGTTTAAGAATTTCAATTTTGAGTGATATCATGCCGCTTGGTTCCACCTTAAGGATTGTTTGATTACTTCTTATTTTTTTTGTCATCCTGATTTTTTTTTTTTTTTTTTTTAAAGAAAACTAGTCAACACTAATTAGTTTTTCTAGTAAGAATAATATTGGACATACAATAATGTTAAATATGAGTTACCACTTTCTGGTTGATATTCTCTCCAAAAAAAAAAAAAAAAAAAAAAAAAATCTGATTGATACTATTTCCTTTATAAAATAGTTGTACTACACTCAATAAATAAGTATTTTAAGTCAAGAATAGTGTCAAAAGTCAAACTCGGCTTCAAAATAACATTTTCTAGTGGATTCTTTGATATATTTTATACATTGAAAGGAAAATTGTTATGATATTAATTATGCAATTAAACTTAGTGGATTCTTTGATAATTGTTGTGATTTAAAAGACTAATTGATTAGAAATGTAATAAGCTATAAGTAACCATTATTTTATAAATTTTCTTTTATTTATATTTTGTTAATATTGTATAGATGTTAGTTTTATTTTTTTCATATATTAATTTAATATTGTTAAAAATTTTGATGCTTTGGCCCCCCAGAAGAAACTTGTCTCTGTTCCTACCTCTCCAAGAATAATTTACAATTTTTGTTGAGAAGAATAATTTACAAGAAAAAATCCAACTAGAATTTGTTGTGATAGTCAAAGGTGGTCCAATGGTAAACTACGCGTGAATTTGTTGCCAGATCACATAATCTTATGTGAATCTTTTAGATAGTGAGACTGCTGGTACCAAAGTGGACTACAATATCCAGTGCTTCAAATCATGGATAGTAGAACCCCTGACTTAGTTCCTTCACAGCTATTTTACTACTTTATTATGTTTTAAAAAAAAAAAAAAAAAAAAATTCTTCTGATGTATTACAAGATCACAAATAAAATTTTATCTCTGTCCATGATATAACGTAGATTCTATATTTGACAATTTTACATTGACTAGAAGCCACGCTCATGAGAAATGCTGGCAAATAATGAAATAATCTGCCCACTCTTCTATTGAGTATTGAGTTCAATATCGATCCCTTACTCTTTAACGTTAGTTTCCATGTGTCTTTAACATAGGAGGTCTTATAAGCAAGTAATTAATTATCGTTATGGAAAAAAAATAACCAATAGGGTCGTTGAGGATAGGCATAGAATCAGAAAGTGAGGGCAGGGACATTGATGTTTATGTACGTGCGCTGTCAATTGTTGTGCCTTTTATCTAAACAAAAAAAACAAAAAACAAAAATTGTGTTGTGCCTTTTGCCCTACGAATCCAGGTACGTGAGTATGTCATGCTATATTGCTTTTCAAATTTTGTACATCACATTCAATTAGCTGCGCACATGACAACCTACCACTAGCCATATAATTATAAAATCGACCATTGTTGTCTTTTGTACGAGGAATACTACAAATAAGTATCTCAATCCAACTCAACCAACTGGATTAAATCGGATTTTAGCGGTTGGTAGGTTGAGTTTGGTTGTGATTTTTTTATTTTATTTTATTTATAGTAAACCGGGTTGGGTTCAAATCATAAGATTCACAAATTTGTCTAACTGAACCACCCCACCTATATTTAATATATATTTAAAAATATATTATACAATTTTTTAAATTTACTTTTTTGCCCATTTTTCTAAATAAAACTCAAACTCTAAGTTCTCCACATATAGTTTGTGTTGATTTGGTATTATATTTAGAATTATTTGGTTATAAATTTTCTTTTATATGTGATGGTGTTGTTCTAATGCTCAATTTAATAATAATAATTGTAATTAAAAAAAGTCCAACCCATAGATCCACAGGGGTTGGGTTGGACTCCTATGTTGAGTTGGATATATATATATATATTTATATTTTTTAACTCACCATGATAGGTTAGATTGAAAAACCCCTAAACTTGACCCAACACAACTCATGCACACCCTTACCAATAAGAAGGCAATTTTAAGTATCAGATAAAAAGATCACGAATCAGAGTACCTAATTGGTTGAATTGTTTAAAGAGCAATCATTATAGGACAAATATTCGTATATTTTTAAATAAAAAAATATCTATAGGTTACAAATTTGTCAAGAAACTTGGCTCCTTTCGCTTATTCAAGCGGATCAATCTCGACCTTTTTTCAGTCTGGTTTGTTTAAAACCGCTGGGAGTCATGACGACACGCTTAGAAAAATGATTTCGGCTGCAAGTTCTTTTCGTTGTGTAGCAAACATGTACTATAAAGTTAGAAATTGTGAGTGTGGCACAGAGATTGTTCCCACCACGCGGGGTGTATTTTTCTTTGACGGGATTTAGCAGACCCAACTCCAAGGCAAGTCGTTCATGTACTAGAGATGCCATAAGATTAAAGTCCAAAGTAACAGCAGGCAATGAAAGTTATTTCATGATCATTCAAACGATGATGTACACAAAATCTTCGATGGTCAAGTGTTGCGCTTGCATTCAAGTGGTGACGTTTTAGAGGCAGTGATGCTAGTGATACTACAAATATTTTTTTTTGAACAAATCATATTACAAATTGATGTATCACTGATTACAACAAGAAGAAAAATACTAAAAGTACTACAAGTTTTATTCTATATAGCTACAAATTGATGTGTCATTGAATGTGATTGGTGTGAGCTCAATAAAATAATGAGTGTTTGAATTATTTCTTATAATTGGTAACATATTAGTTTGTAGAGTTTAAATCCAATAAGAATGTGATAAATAATCCATAGTTTACACCCTCAACCTGCAAGAGGCATCACCAAAATCTATTGGAGACGCTGCTTTTTGTTTGATGGTTCTCAAGCCTTTGTTTTTGGCCATTTTTGTTGTTGGATTCTCTTCAATCTTACACTATGCAAGCTCTCAAGCAAACCCAAGTGTTGACGACGCAAAGCCAAGTGCTAGTGACCCAAAAAAGAAAAGTTCTTTTCCATACTTCGACGGATTTTGGTGGCATCTCCAACGGGCTGAGGTTTGGTGGTTCTATGGTTATAAGGGAAGCATGATGGGATTTTGATTTTGGTTTGCCGGTTCCTAAGTCTGATTGGAGTGAATGATTGTGCATGGCAAGTCCTATTTTTACATTTGTGAAAAGCATTTTTCTTTTCAGAAAGAACATTTGTGAAAAGCTGATGTAGCATATTGCTATCGGTGGGTGTAAACCAAAGTAGAATTGTAGCATCCCCACTAGCATCAATTAGCCTATATTGCCGGCAGGGGAAACCTCCTAAACATTTGAAGGTAAAAAGTCAAGCTGTGATTATTAACTATTAAGGTAGGCATTCCGGCTAAATCTTGCGTCACTGCATATTTATTTGCCTCAATACAGTAGCATAAAGATCCAAAAATCGAAAAAATTTCCTCTGGCCCACCTAGGCCCGATCAACGTTATAATCTTGATACTGTCTGTTGACTCTGCTCCCAAGCTCTTGAATCTCTGCACATATTACTCTATTTTCCATCCCTTTTTTGGTTAGATGATTAAATTTATCATTTTCTAATAATTTAAAATTTTAAGAGAATCGATAATTTAACAAAAAAACTTGTTTACACAGTCTATGATTTGTAACTAAAAATGTGATTTAAAATCATGTTTTCAAGTTATAAAAACATAGTAGGTGTAAAACAAATTTTGTTTTTAATTATATATCACAATAAAACATGCAATGTAAAACAAAAATCGGCAAGTAGGAATTTAACATTATAATATAATCTGCCATTATCCGAAGGTAAAAATTAAGGCAGATATTCCATAGAGATCGAATAAATTGTAACAATTTAGTTTGGCCCACCTATCCACATTAAAATCTTGATACTGTTTGCTCGCTTCCAAGCTAATTTGAATTCTGCACATATCACCCTCTTTTTCCTTCCATTTAAAGGTCCCCAATAGGTCCCCAATATTCATTCTTAAAAACTTAGAAAAGCTACAAATTCTAACGATTGGAACATAAAAGCGCAGTAGTTAAGAGTAAGAGAAGGACAGAGGAAAAGAGGGAAAGAGTTTACACATTGTTCCTTTTAGGACTCTTTTAAGAAGAAGGTTACTTACGGAGTTGAACCAAAATGAAGGAATAGTCAGGGCCAAGAGGCTCATGACAAAGCCAAAGAAGGTGTTGGTGATGAACTCAGATGATCAGAATGGGATGAGTAGAGCCAAGACAAAGCCACGGTTCACACCAAAGAATGGGAGTACTGTAATTCCAGCAAAGAGGAGGTTAGTTAAAACAATGATGCTTGATTGGATTGTCCAATCTATTGCCTCTCTTCTTCATTCTCTTTATTCCTCTGCCTCTGAAGCCCCCAAGGCCTTATCTAAAAATTTCAGCAACAGCTCAAAGTTGGTGCCATTTCCACCACCCAATTCAACAAATGGCAAGAAGAAAGAATAACACATTACCATACCCATAATTGCATGGCAATGCATCAATAGATTCTGATGGGAAACTAAGAAATTGAACCATCTCTAACTCGTCCATAAGAGTCGTCCAAAAGGCAAGGGCCAACCATTCAAGAAGATCATCCATAAGCGGAAGGTCATCCGTGGACGTAAGGGCCTTCCATGAGGAAAGCGTCTGGACGATCTTCTAACACTAGAGAAATTTCCAGTAATGGATTTACCTACACAAGTTTAAGATTCGGACCACGTGGAACCTTGAAACGCAAACAAGGTCCTTATTTATCGCCATAACTTCCTAATAAGTGCTTAACTTCCAATGGCAGTTATAGAAGATAAGAATGAAAATCCTAACTTCTATACCGTTGTGGAAGTTATGTCTGAACTTACTAACTTCCACAAATATTGGGAAGTTACTAAACAAGTAACCTCTCCAAGGCTTTCTATATAAGGACTCATCCACATCAAATCGAAATAAGTTTCCACTATCCCAAAAAGTTGGAATTCCTAAGTTCTAGAAAAAACTAACTTAAGTATCAAAGGGTTCTTGGTCGGTTCACCCCGGTCACCATTGATTTGGTGTTTTTTTTTTTTTTTCCCAGGTTTTTCATGTCATCATTAGCCCATTGAAGCCTAGAGCATTCAACCCCTTAATTTTATGTGCATCATCAGTTGACGTCGTTTGTAAGAAAGATTAAGTTTGCATATTGCAAATTATCTTTCTTTGACAAAGGGCTATATGGTTCGGACAAGATCAATGGCCACTAGTCCAGGCCATCAAGAGAGTGGGAATGCTTCTAGTCATCCTAACCGTGATCGCCAGTCAACACCTGTCATGCAACCGTCTTCCATACAAAAAGTGCAGTCCATGGCAGCCACTGTGGCAGAATTAACCCGTCAAAACCAAGAGTTGACCAGGGAAATTACTCTAAGGAGACAACATAATGAGAGATATGTCGAAGGACAAGCCCAGAGTCAAGAAGTCATAGAAGGAGAAAATGCTAAGCATGAGAACCAATCAAGGGGTACCACTTCACGAAGAGTGCCACACTTGGAGAGGGAGATGGATCAAATGAGGAAGGCCATGGACGAGATGAGGGAAAACATTAGAAGTGATAGGCCAAAAAAGAATTGACCCCTTGTGATAAATTAATTGATTAATTAGCCAAGTTTATTAATTAATCAAATTAACATGCAAACGCGTGGTAGCACAAACAAATCACCCTATCTGTCGAGCTGCTGTCACGCCACAAACTAGAACAGCTCTTCAAGGCTCGATAGATGGCTAGCTATGGAGCTTTAATGAACAGCACTTTTTACACTTAAATCTTGGACAGACTTGCATAGCTTTAAGACTTGAACTTGAAACAAGGTTTCTTGAAGCATTAAACACATCCTAGATCTACCCAATTACAAGTAAAGAGCGTTTTGTCAAAGGATTAGCCAATTACATAAAATTGTGACATATATTCCTAACAAGTGACTCACATATGTCCTAACAAGAAGGACGAATCTCGTAGATGATTTAATTCATTGAATTGACTCCCCTTTTGTGGCTTCCATCAACAATCATCCCTTGTCTTCCAAGTTCAAGATGCCTTCCCTGGACTCGTATAATGGAACGCACGACCTGTGTGATCATATCGTAACCTTTAAGACTACGATGCAACTTCAAGGGGTTCTAGACGAAATTATGTGTAAGGCCTTCCCTACCATCCTTAAAGGACCAGCACGAGTATGGTTTAGCAAGATACCTCCAAACACTATGAGTTCTTTTGAAGAATTAAGTAAGTTGGTTGTCAACAATTTTATTGGAGGACAAAGGCATAAGCGCTCCTTGTCCAGCTTGTTAACCATAGAGCAAGGGGAAAATGAAAGCTTGTGATCCTTCATTAATCACTTCAATAGGGAATCCATCATGGTGGATGAGATGGACAAAAAGCTGTTATTGGTAGCCTTCCGTAATGGGGTTAATTCCTATTTATTCATCCATAAGCTCTATGAGCAAGAGCCTCAAACCATTGCTGAACTCGTCCATTCAGCCCAAAACTTCATGAATGCAAAAGATTTAATCATTGCCAAGAAAAGGATGAAAGCCGAGCAAATGGAAGCAGATCTCCCACGCCATCCTAAACAGAGTCCTCATCCAAAGAAGGCCCAGACAGGAGAAAAGAAGGATCGAGACAACAGGAAGGCGAGTTCGTCTTCAAGAAAGAGTCAGCACTACACACCCTTGAATTATCCACTTGATCAAGTACTTACGCAAATCAAGGATGACCTCTCCTTGAAGTGGCCAGAAAAGATGAAGGGAGATCCCAATAAGCGCAATAAAAACAAATATTGCCGCTTCCATAGAGATCATGGGCATGACACGAATGAGTGCTATGATTTGAAATAGCAAATAGAGAATCTTATCAGACAAGAAAAGTTGAGGCATTTTGTTGGAAGGGATCATAAAGACGAGAAGTTGAAAGGATAGGTAGAAGAGTCATCACGGCCTCCACTTGGAGAAATAAGGGTTATCATTGGAGGAACTTTAACGAGACAGTCTTCCAATTCAAAGAAGACATACCTCAAGGTGGTACAAAACGTCCAACTCTCTGGATGATCACCAAGGAAGAGAGGGACAGACGAGCTAGCCATTACATTCACAGATGAGGATGTTGAAAGAATCCACCACCCACATGATGATGCAATCGTCATCACTTTACACATTGTGGATTATACAACTAGAAGGATGTTGGTGGATAATGGAAATTCGACAGACATCTTGTATTATCCTGCCTTCTAACAAATGAGGCTCGGACGAGATCAACTTCGTCTAGTATGTTTGCCCTTGGTGGGATTTGAAGGAA
Source organism: Quercus berberidifolia (assembly GCA_028535905.1). NCBI lineage: Eukaryota > Viridiplantae > Streptophyta > Magnoliopsida > Fagales > Fagaceae > Quercus > Quercus berberidifolia. The sequence goes on from JAPQVW010000008.1 coordinate 25,156,470, forward strand.
TGAAAGTGCAACTTGTAGGCACCATTACATTATCTGTAGTGGTGGGATCATATCCACAGTAAATAACCAAGGAAGTGAATTTTCTCGTGGTGGATTGTTCGTCTTCTTATAAAGCCATCATTGGAAGGCCAACTTTGAACAGTTGGAAGGCGGTAACATCCTACCTACCACCTATCAGTCAAATTCCCTACAAATTTTGGGATAGGACAAGTGCAAGAAGATCAGTTAGCAGCAAGAGAGTGTTATTTAGCCTTGTTGGCTATGGATGAGCACACGCAGACGATGAGCATTGAAGAAAGAAAAGTTGTTGCAGAGCCCACCGAAATACTGGAAGATATTCCTTTGGAAAAGGGTAATCCTGAGAAATTTACCAGGATTAGAACAAGTAAGGAAGAGAAGACAAAGCAAGACCTCATCCAATTCTTAAGGAAGAGTATCAATGTTTTTGCATAGAGTCACGAAGACATGTCGGGGATTGACCCAAGTGTTATCACTCATTAGTTGAACATGCATCTATCTTCCAGGCCTATTCGTCAGAAAAAAAGTGTCTTTGCTTCTGAGCAAGACAATGCTATCAAGGAAGAGGTCCAGAAGTTAACCACAACGCAATTTATTTGGGAAGTCTATTACCCGGATTGGTTAGCTAATATGGTGATAGTCAAGAAGGCAAATGGCAAGTGGAGGATATGTGTAACCTTCATTGATTTAAATAAAGCTTGCCCTAAGAATAGTTATCCTTTGCCACGCATTGATCAGTTGGTGGACTTCACAGCAGGTCATCAGTTGCTAAGCTTCATGGACGCCTTTTCAAGGTATAATCAGATAAAGATAGACGAGGTAAATCAAGAGAAGACATCCTTCATTACCAGTCAAAGTTTATTTTGTTATAAGGTAATGCCCTTTGGTTTGAAGAATGTGGGGCAACTTATCAGAGGTTAGTTAATCACATGTTCTGTTCACAGATAGGACGAAACATAAAGGTATATGTGGATGACATGCTGGTGAAGAGCTTGGACGAGGAGAAACATCTAGACGACATACAGGAGACCTTTGAGACACTTCAACGATACAAAATGAAGCTAAATCCAAGTAAATGTGCATTCGAGGTTTCGTCTGGGAAGTTTTTAGGATTCATGGTTTCATAAAAGGGAATTGAAGCTAATCCAGATAAGATCTAAGCCATATTGAGCATGGAACCACCAAAGAATATCAAGGAAATCCAGTCCCTCACTGGACGAGTTGCAGCCCTTAACAGGTTTGTTTCAAAAACTACAGATAAATGTTTACCCTTCTTCAAAGTTCTTAAGAAGGCGTTCAAATGGACGGACAAGTGTCAAAAGACCTTCCAAGATCTCAAAGTCCATCTTACCATGGCTCCACTGCTAAGTCCATCCGTACTAGGTGAGGAGTTATATTTATACTTAGCAGTGTCCCCATATGTGGTAAGTTTAGCATTGATCAGGGAAGAAGAAAAGGTGTAGAAGCCTGTGTATTATACAAGTCGGGCTCTGAGGGGAGCGAAAGGACGATATCCGCTGATGGTAAATTGGCTTTTGCATTGATAACAACTTCCAGGAAGTTGAGGCATTACTTCCAAGCTCACATCGTCAATGTTATAACAAATCATCCGCTCAAAAAAGCAATGAACAATTTGGAAGCTGCAGGGCGATTGATCTAATGGGCTATCGAGCTTAGTGAGTTTGATATTAGGTACCAACCAAGAAATGCAGTAAAGGCTCAAGTTCTAGCAGATTTCATCGTAGAGTTCACTCCAAGTCATGGGGACTCAGACGATATGGAAGACATTAAAACATGGGTCGTCCATATGGATGGATCGTCTGCACTACATGTGGGAGGAATAGGAGTTGTTTTGCAATCCCCAGAATGAGATAAGTTGAAGCACAAGGTTCGTCTACAGCAGAGGGCTAGAATTGGCTAAGTCCTTAGAGGCAGAATCAAAACTCGTCCAGGGAGACTCACAGTTGGTTATGGGTCAAGTGAATGGAACATATGAAGCTAAGGAAGAGCAGATGAAGAGGTATCTTAACAAGGTAAGACACCTTGTTAAGAGATTTAAATAAGCTAGTTTCGTTTAAGTCCCAAGGGAAGAGAACATGGAAGCAGACACCTTAGCAAAGGAAGCATCAACAAGCGAATCGATGGACGAGTTTGATGAAGTTCAATATATGCCAAACGTAGATCTTCCAAAGGTACAACAGATAAAAGGTGAAGAAAATTGGATGACCCCAATAGTCACCTATCTAAAAGACGGAAGGCTTCCAAAGGGAAAAGACGAGGCCAAGGCTAAGGATCAGATCAGCCAGGTACGTCCTTATGAATGAGATGCTATACAAAAGAGGCTTTTCTCAACCTTACCTAAGGTGTTTAGCTCCAGACAAAACAAACTTTGTATTGAGAGAAGTTTATGAAGGAGTGTGTGGCAACCATTCAAGAGCTAGATCACTTATCCACAAGGTCATCCGTCCAGGTTATTACTGGCCAACCATTCAAGTTGATGCTAAGGCGTATGCCAAGGTGTGCGATCAATGTCAACGATTCAGTAACGTCTTTAGACAACCGTCGGAGTACCTTACCCCAATGATGGCCTCATAGCCCTTTGCACAGTAGGGATTGGATATTTTGGGTCCCTTTCCAATTGGAACCAGGTAGATGAAGTTTTTGGTGGTGGGGATTGATTACTTCATTAAGTGGGTGAAAGCTGAGCCCTGAGTGAAGATTACACAACAAAATGTCAAGAACTTCGTCTGGAAGAAGATTGTATGCGGGTTTGGGGTACCTAGGGTACTAATGTCTGACAATGGGCGACAATTTGATAACACACCTTTCACGGATTCTTGCGAGCAATTTGGAATCAAGAATCATTATTCCTCACCTTCCCACCCATAAGAAAACGGACGAGCAAAAGTTGCAAACCAATCCTTCTTAAAGATCATCAAGATTTGGCTTGAGGGGGCAAAAGGAGTATGGCCAGACGAGTTACCAGGTGTTTTATGGGCTTACAGGACGACAGTAAGGACCCCCATAGAGGAAACTCCTTTCAAACTAGCCTATGGGAGTGAAGCAGTCATACTTGCAGAAGTACACATGGCCAACCACAAGGTGTTGAAGTATCAAGATGAGGAAAATGAAGTACAACTTCGTCTTAACCTCGATCTTATTGACGAGGTAAGGATGGACGCAGAGCAGAGGATAGCAAGGTACAAAAATCTCATGGCCAAGCAATATGATGCCATGGTGAAACCCAGGCGCTTCAACATTGGGGACCTTATCCTCAAAAGGGTCTCCTTGGCAACTAGAAACTCGATTCATGGGAAACTAAGGCCTAATTGGGAAAGACCTTATAGGGTTGTCAACTACAAAAGGTAGGGATCATACTACTTGGAAGCCCTAGATGGACTAAAGCTAGAGCACCCTTGGAATGTTGAGTATCTAAGGAGATACTATCAATAAAGGGTCAACCTGGACGAGCATCACCATGGATGAAGTTGAAGTTATGTGTTGTTTTTCTCATGTTTGCTTATGTTTATTACTATTGCGTGTTTTTAAGTATTTTAATTCCCTAAAAAGTGCATCAATTTCTAGCTTTTGCACTGTCTATGGACGAATTTGTGATAGACGAAGTCATGTAAGTCTCTGTTTGTATAAGTATTTGTGATTCCCTAAGGCACTGGCTTCTAAGCATGTGCCATGCTTGTGGACGATGTGGATGTTATGTTTATATTATGTTCATACAGTTTGGATTTCTTATGTATTTGATGTTGTGTGAATCTCTCATTTTCAAGATTCCATCCAAACTAATCCACAAGAAGACTAAAGTCCAAAGGCGAATAAAATCTCTGGATGCTAGGATGTAACGTCTATAAGCTTCCCTTAAAATAAGGACAAAGCAAAGAAAAATAAACCTAAGGTATACTCGTCTCAGCACTAGACGAGGTAAAACCTAAGCTATACTTGTCTAACTAATGGACGAGGAAAAGCGTGCACGCAAGAATATTTCAAGATCCATGAATAAATTTAACCAGCTAAAGTCCAATTTTTGGATGAGTAAATGCTGGAAACATCTTACCCAAAGACAAATAAAGGGCCATCCAGCCTATGGACGAAGGATAATGCAAGCTATAAGTCAAATTTATAGACAAATAAAGCTAGCAAGGCAAATACCATTCATAGGCGAGTTATACTTGTAGAATTTAAAGAATGGTAATTGTTGGGCATGAGAAGATTATTTTAACATGGACGAGATTCATGAGTGGACGGACCACACTTAACCATAGAAACAACATGGACGATGTAAACAAATAAAATTCGTTCATAAAGTATATAACATGTTCAAGACCAAGTAAGAAATGAAAATAAAGGTAGACATTCACTCATAAAAACTAAAAAAAGGGTAGATGACCACCATCCAAAAACCCTTGACTTATGTAAAGCCAATAAGGGCAATTGTATATATAGCTCATCCCTAAACTTGGACAAGAGAGTTGTACTTGAATGAATTCTGAAAAAAGTAAAGCCCAAAACAATGGGCATTTCCAATAAACTAAAATAATAAAAATTTTCTAAAACAAGATAAATTTACTGAGATAAACCATTGGGGGCATTGCCCCTAGACTTTAGGTTGTCCCTGCTGGCAACAGTAGCATCCTGGGTTACTTCATTAGTAGCATTGTCCACCACGTTGACGTCCTTAGAACTTGTCAGAAGCAAGGAACTTTTTGTGGCAAGAGGAATTTGAAGGAATCAAAGTCCAGGTCAGGGTAAACCTCCTTGGCATCAGCACAGAAGTACTCGTAGCCAGCTGCATAATGACTGTCTAGACGATTCTTGTACTCGTCTAACTTCTTGAAAGCTACAACAACTTCTTCATGAGCCTTCTCCAAAGACGAGTTGAACTCTGAAACTTTTCCCTCCAAGTGAGCAATGCGGGTCTCTTTTTCAATGGGATCTACTTTAAGTTCCTCAACCTTGTCTTTCAACTTCGTCTTTATTCCTTGCAAACGACCGAGATCCTCAGTCAATCTAATCGCTTCCCCCTTTTTAAAAAGGACCTCATTTTTTAGCTCTTTGTTCTTCTCCTTGGTTGTCTGGGCTTTATCACATAACTCCTTAGCCTAGCTGGACATCGTGTAAAACTTTGACATGGCCTACGAATGGACGAAGGAAAGTTAGAAATTTTATTTAAACTTGAAAATAAAACAAAGGTGAATGAAAGTTATATACCTTAAAAGGTCATGAATGGCAGAATGTTCAAAGTCCCTCATTGACATATTATAACATGAATTCACTTCATTGTCAGTGATGATTTCTTTGAACGTCTTCCATGCATAACCCTTATCCAGCACTGGGTTAGGAGGACACTTAGACGGCTCTGAGGGTTGAGCCTTGCGAGGAGCTTTAGTTGGAGGGGGAAGATTCTCAGACTGGACGAGTGGAATGGTCTGGACAGGTGCCACGTTAACCATTGGGTCGTCCAAATCTACCGTCAGAGGAGTGAACTTTGGGACCTTGGGAAGAGGGGTCTTACTGGGCTTCTACTTCTTAAGACCTCGACAACTTGGAAGGTCACCAAGGTCCACCGAGCTAGATATCATCTTCCTTTTTTCTGTTTGGATGGCAGGTTTATGGACGACTGAAGGGGTAGTGTCGTCCTGAATTTGGACGTCCTCATAACCACTTGTTGCAGCCTTTTCCTTGTTTTCCTTCAGGGTAGCCATTCCTATGACGAAGAAAACAAAATTTAATTAAGAGAGAGAGAGAGAGAGAGAGAGATGGATGATACTTACTAAGTAGAATTGTCTCAAAAATAGATAAACATTTTTATGAATCATTTACTAAGTAGAGAATTGCACGTCACCGGCCAAATAATCCAATTTAAGTTTATTGTCTTAAATAGAAGTTGAGAACGGAAAGCTTATTTGTTTAAAAATGAGGTAAAATTAACTTTAAGCAAATAAGCGAATAAAGCACTTATAAAAATAAAAAAAATAAAAAAAGCGAATAAAACAAATTAATTTCTTAATGCAATCATTATTATTTTACATATTAATTTACACAATTAACTAGAGAAGGTGAAACTCGAAAAGTTTTCTATATAACTAGAGAGCTGGGCTGTTATTTGCATTGTGAAAAACAGTTGTTGTCTACCATTGTTGAGAGGAAATGGCTCTTCTACCATTGTTGCAACAATCATGGCTGGAGTTACACAAAACTCCTTTTCATGTCCTCTTATTTTTTGTCTTAATCCTTTCTTTTGTTTACATTTTCAAGCAATTTAGAAGTGGCAAACCAAAATATCCTCCATCCCTACCAAAGTTGCCAATTATTGGTAACGTTCACCAACCAGGCACATTCCCACACCGTTCCCTTCATGCCCTATCTAAGAAGTATGGCCCTATAATGTTCTTAGACTTGGGCTGTGCTCCAACAGGTGTGGTGTCATTTGCAGATATGGCCAAAGAAATCATTAAGATAAATGATATTATTTTCTCAAACCAGCCGGAAACCACGGCTGCCAATTTCTTATATTATGGATCCACAGATGTAACATTCTCACAATATGGCGAGTATTGGAGACAAGCTAAGAAAATTTGTGTCCTCAAACTTTTGGGCCTCAAAAGAGTGCAATCTTTCCAATACGTACGGGAAAAAGAAGTTGAAGTGTGGGTTTGGATCCACGTTCACGTTCACGTCCACGTTTTGACATGTTTGCGTGTTTTGAGCTCCTCCATGAACAGTGCACCAAGGCATATGAACAGTAAAAAAAAGTGAATAGTAATTTTTCACACATATAAAAATTATTTTGCTATTGTATTTTCAGTTTTCAGTTTTCAGCAAAATATGTTGTATCCAAATGGACTCGGAGTATCAATCAAAAAGATACGTGACTCGTGCTTAAAAGGGGCTTCTATCAACCTAAGTGAGATAATAATTGCAACCTTGAAAATAGTCACTCGATGTTTATTTGGACAAAAATTTGAAGACAATGGTAAGAGCAAGATTGGAGGGCTCCCAAGAAGGGTGATGGTGCTACTTGCAGAATTCAATTTGGGAGATTTTTTCCCTTCTTTGAGATGGATTGATGTTCTTACAGGATTTATACCAAGTTTAAAATCTAGTTTCGGAGAAATAGATGCTTTTCTTGATCAAGTGGTTCAACAACATATGATAATGAAAGTTGACGATGGTCTGCCTAATAAGAATGATTTTGTGGATAGTCTGCTCGAACTTCGAAAGAGTGGCAAGCTTGACTTTGAGCCCACTCATAAAAATCTCAAAGCACTCCTACTGGTCTCTCTCTCTCTATATATATATGTATATATAATATAATATAATATAATATGAGACACATGCTCACACACTATCTAAAGCACAAACAAAGAGAAACACAAACAAATGCTCGAACACACATTTGAAGTCTTATTTTTGTCAAAAATATTTCAGGACATGTTTGTTGGTGGAATTGATTCTACTTCAATAGCTTTGGAATGGGTAATGGCAGAGCTCATAAGAAGTCCTAGTATAATGAAGAGAGCACAAGAAGAGATAAGAAGAGTAGTGGGTACAAAGTCACATATAGAAGTTGAAGATATTAATCAGATGAATTACTTGAAATGTATCCTCGAAGAAAATATGAGACTACATCCACCACTTCCTCTGTTACCTCGAGAAACATCAGCATGTGTGAAATTCAGAGGTTATGATATTCCACCCAAAACAAGAGTGTTGATCAATGTGTTCACAATCCAAAGAGACCCTAAAATATGGGATAGGCCAGAAGAGTTCGTCCCAGATAGATTCCAAGACAAACGAGTTGATTTCAAAGGCTTAGACTACGAATTAATCCCATTTGGAGGTGGGAGAAGGGGGTGCCCAGGAATGTCATTTGGTGTTGCTATAGCAGAATATGTTATTGCCATCCTTTTATGCTGGTTTGATTGGAAGTTGCCTAGTGCAAATGCACAAGGGAAAGACTTGGACATGACTGAAGTTAATGCACTCACTGTGTTTATGAAAATTCCACTCGAGCTTGTTGCAATACCTTACTCTCCTTGATCAGTTGATTAAGAGATTCACAGTTATGTTAATAATGTAATTTTTCTTCATTTGCTTGTTTGGTTTTCAAATATGCACTTGCTTCTTATACACTTGTTGAAATCAATGTAAGGGGACTTCCTTAATAATAACATAAACTTCCATGTTTTGAAAACTCTTTCATACTATTTGATATTTTACCCTTTAGTTTGTACTTATAAATTGAGCACATTGATATTTGACCCAATGATTTTCACAGATTTGTTTTGCCATTTAACACCAATTTACTAACATTTTCATTACTTAATAGGTTTCTGAAACTATTAAGGAAATTAGCATTTCGAGTCTCTTAGCCTCTAGTTTACTGTAGAAACTCGAGCCTAAGAGACTCGAGTTCCATGTGTTGCAATGCTGACATGGAATTTTAATCCACATAGAACTCAAGTCTTAGAGGCTCGATTTCCTTAAAGCAACCTTAAGTTTATAAAACTTGAGTTTCTAATGGCAAAATTATTGTCGGGTAAATATCCTCATTGAGTTTAACTTGCTTTGATTCTGGTACTACATTTTATGGCGCCCATCTTTGTTAAAATGTAATTGACAAGTGGTTATCTAAGTATTAAAGAAGAAGCAATTGCCAAACTAGATGTCAACAATCATTGAAGAATCAGGTGGCAGCAAAATGATGTTGAAGTAGCATGCAAGTTGACAACTCACATGGCCAGGAGTCATTCAAGGAGAAATGAAGCAAATTTCAATAGTATTCTTGAAGCTTGTAACCATCCTAACACATCTGAGGAAATTTATCTGACATACCTATACGATAAAGACAGCCTACTACTACTGTATTGGTCCATAGTTAATTTCTGCTCAAAGCTTCTTGTCTTAATGTATATTCCTTCTTTGCTCTAATTATCTTTCCCATAATTGGCAATAAGGATGCCTTCATATCCTCAAATATGAGTCTATATCAATCATTCATTACTCTCTCCCTTTTTTCCCTTCAGTTTTGGTCAGTACATGTACATCTCCTATGGGGGTATGTATAGAATCCTTATTATGTAAATCAAAATAGAACTTAAATGCTCCTAACATTGCTTTACGCTAAAACATAAGAGCTAATTATGTTATGACAACCCAACCTTCCGATGATGAGAGGCTATATGAGACAAATAAAAATACATGACAAAGCAATGTATGATCGCAGAGATAGATGAAAATATAAAATGCAAATTATTTGTATATCACTTGACCCTCAATTTTCAATAATGCCCCTTATCAATATGTGCTCTGCATCACCAAAATTCCTAAATGAATATAAGTTAAATTCCCTTTTGCTTCTCATTCCTACAATATAGTAATGAATCTATTGAAATGAAGTTATTCACTTTTATTGTTATTCATAGCAGATGAAATTATTATATACTCACAAAATCATTTGCTCCTTTAAGCTAATGATGAAGCCATATATCCTTCTTCTTTGTGTGCTTGAATATACTGCACCTGTAATCTAGAAACTCAAATCAAGATTGTAAGACGTACAACATGAATAAAGTGACTTTGTAGTTGCTCTAAATCTTAAATTTATCTTCTTAATTCCTATCTCCTTTTTTGGGTGAATACCAATTTTCATCTGTTTCCTTCCCCTCTTTTCTCAATTTGATAGCACAAGTCACGTAGAAGCCGAATTTGACTGGTGAAGCCATCCTAACAAACTTTTGGGGAATTCATATCGACAAATAGGAAATTTATCCAAATAAAGAAGACCCACAAGGCCAAACTCAAATGGGTATGTAAAATATGACACAAACCCAAAAAGAAATTGACTTTTACACAGCTATTTCAAAAACAGATAAAGACAGAAATTTAGATTATGAGAATGAAAAAGATTATAGAAGACTGTCTTGAGCTTGGAAATCACTCTGACAGACTCTTATACAGGGGCGGCTTGGGGGGGCCGTGGCCCTTGCCAAAAAAAAAAAAAAAAAATTCCCATTAGACTATGAAGAAAAAATAAATGGGCCCCCCCAACATTAGACAGCTGGCCCCCCCTACCCATTTTTCACCCATTCTCCCAGCCCTCAATCAAAAATTAGGAACACCCTCAAATTAAAAAAAAAAAAAAAAATTGTAACAGAGCCAAGCCCACGGCGAGCCCAATAGATTACAGAGGTAGCTCACTCACGGCAAGCCCACAGATTCTCAACCAAAAAAAAAAAAAAAATCAATACAGAGAATCAGAAATGAAACCCATCACGTCGCTGGCAGAGAAATCAAACCCATCACGTCGCTGGCAAAGAAATCAAACCCCAATACTGTCTATACAGAGCAAAAGCGAAACAAACTCCAACAAACCAAACACAGAGGTGTTTATCTAAAAAAAAAAAAAAAAATCCCCAATACACAAACCAAAACCAAACCCAGTAACCCACGGTTACGTCGCCGCAGCTCGCTCGTCCTCGTCGTCGTCGCTCGCCCCTCATCGCAGATCGTAGATCTTAGATCAGGGATCGTAGATCGCAGATCGCTCTGCCTCTGCTTCGGTGCTCGGTGCTCGGTGCTCCGTCCGGCCCTCCCTCAAGGTATTTCTCCCTTTTTCTCTTTGACTCTCTCTCAGTCTCTCTCTCTTTATCTCATTGAAATGAAAAAATGAAATGAAATTTTTGCAGATCGTAGATCGGTCATCAGAGATCGCAGATCGCTCTGCCTCTGCCCCGGTGCAGCGGTGCTCGTTGCTCCCTCCGGCAGTCCGGCCCTCCCTGAAGGTTTTTCTCTCTGACTCTCTCTCAGTCTCTCTCTCTTTATCTCACTGAATGAAAATACGAAATGAAATTTATGAACGAGTCTCTCTCTTTATTCTTTAATAGCCTATCTGATCTCAATAAGCCTCTCTCTCTTTTGAACTGTGAGTCTCTTATTGGTTGGCTTTTGCTTTTTTCCTGTTTTTGTCTTTTTAAATTTGGCTTTATCTTATCCCTTTTTGTTGGTCAATGTGTTAGTGTTGGTGAAATATTGATTGTCATTTAGTGTAACATGTGTTGTGATTTGTGATTGGCATTGCGAAATTTTCTGATTGCAGCTGGCTATTGTGATTGAGGCGCATGTTGTGCTTGTCTGTTGTCTGTTGAGTGGGGTGGGGAGGGGGTAGATGGGCTCATGGGGCCGGGTAAACAATAATTAAAGCAATGTAATGTGCAACACATTACACTGCTTTAATTATTGTGTTGCACATGGAATGTATAATGTTCGGCCCTTTTAATGTAATATGTACAACGGGCTAAACAATATAAAAAATTAAAGCAGTATAATTAATGACAAATAAATTAAAGCAATATAGTTTATTGTTGCGCTAAACAACAATAATTAAAGCTATATAATTAAATTAACCAATACATTATAAAAGACAAATTAATTAAATTATTTTTGTTTTTGTTTGAGGGGTTATTATTAATTAAAGTTGTATAAAAAATGGGTTGACTGTTTAAATTATAGTGGATTTTTTTTTTTTCTTGAGTATGAATAACATTCATATAACTAAGTAAAAATTTCTAATTAAAATTTTATTTTTTAAAATTCTTTTCAGGTTAATTTTTGAGTCATATTCTTAAAGCTAAAACAATTATGAGCAAACAAAAAACAATTGATGAATTCTTTAAGAAAAAAGATGTTAGCAATTCAGAAATTTGGACACCTGTGGCTGTAGAAACAAATGTTAATACTTCAATGCCTGATGAACACCCCTCCAAATGTCCAAAACTTCAATTTGAAGAGATAGATCGTGATCCAGGATTACGTAAACAAATATGTGAATTTCCTATCAACAAACAAGATGTAATCCGACGAGCTTATCTCATAGAAGGTCCATATCAACCTAAAAATATAGACTATCCATACAATGATGATACTCATCGTCGTTGATTTCAACCTTCATGGTTTGATTCACATAAGGATTGGTTGGAATACTCACCTTCAATGGATGCGATATATTGTCTACCTTGCTATCTTTTTAGTAAGAAACCAATAGGTCGTCCCGGATCAAATGCATTCATTTCAACACGAACCACGTAAATATTGTCTTGTGCATGTGATTGTTTTTCTTTTGGCGTTTTGTTTTCTCTATTTTTTTGTTTCTCACAGGTTTGGAATTTCGGTTGAATTCCCAACATGTTCAAGTATATAATGATATATGAAAGTTGATAATTTTGTATCCAATAGACTTAAGAATTATATTTAGTATATCTCTGTTACAACACAGCCCCCCCAAGTATTTATTCCTGGCTACGCCCCTGCTCTTATAAGACCCAAAAAGCGTCCTTCTCTTCCTCCATTTGTGTCCACAAACCCAAAACCTTAATGATCCAACAATGCAAGCAAAGCAACCAACAAGGAAAAACTCATAAAAATCCAAAAATTCAATCAAATAAGAAAAGAATATGAGAAAGAAATCAACTTTTTCCCTTAACAGAGAAAGTCTGTAACACAACGTGATTTCCCTAGTCTCTCTCACACTGACTCTCTGCTCCTTTCTCTCTCCCTCACAGCCTTTGTGTTGAAAAAAATTGTTCTTAGCAAAACACACCGTTTAAAGATTTTCACCCAAACACGTCATTTTGGCACAACACTTTTTTTTTTTTTTTTTTGGGGAGAAGGTTTTGGCACAACACTTGAATAAACCAAAATTACTATAGATAAGCGTATTGACTCTTTTTATATTGTTAATTAGTAGATTATTATTAGACAAGAAGCTTAATTTTTTATTTTTTGAAATTTTATTTTATTTACTGGATGATGAGGATATGATGTTGGGTCAGTACAATTTTTCTTGGCAAATCAAGCCATAGCAACTCGAGGGTACTTATCCAAGTCTATGTACATCTAATTTCTAATATTGTAGTGTTCTCTTTACATTTAAAGAATTCATGAAACTCAATTTTAATGGTAACTTATCATGTATAAATAATTTGTTTTTGAATTTTAATATAGTTAATTTTTTGGTTTCAATTTCTTCCAACTCTCTCAATCCAGTCTCTACGCTTTGCTCTGTAGTCAGTAGACTCAAGTTACAGAGAACATGTCATATTGAATTATATGTTCACTTTTTTTTTTTTTTTTTTTTTTTTTGTGTGTGTGTGTTCTCTAAAAATCAATTTCAGATGATATACAGATATGGAGCAGGTTTATAAAATAATTTATATCCATCCTTATTACAAGTGTACCTTATAGTTATCATCATTGAAAGAGTCAGTTTATTATTTTGTATTTTTTTTATTTAATAAAAAACTTTTTTGTGCATTTTAAGGGTTTGTAGATTGCAATCCTAATGTGCAATCAAACAAGAAGAAGAAAAAAAATTGTTTAAATCTTCTTTAAAAAGTTATGTTTGCAAAACATTCATATACATCTTAGAAAAAATAAATTTGCTAAAATCTATGGGTAATCTTCATTTTGATAGTATGGGTTTGATTAAGATTTTATTGGGTGATTTGAGTGGTGCCGATGATTTTTTTTTTTTTTCAAGAAATACTATTTTACTACAGTTGAGAAAATTATCATTTACCAATTAAAATTATCATTTACCAATTCATGGTTCGGTTAATAGAATGTAATTGTAACTTGTGAGTATTTAAAATTCATATTTTTGCATTAGATTCAGGTTTAGTTTGATTATGGATTTTTCATCCAAAAGAAGAAGATTTAAATGTTGTCTTCCTGAACATATATATCCAATATAAACTATGCAAATATGCAATAAACTAAACTCAAGTAGTTATTTATCTGGGTAGTTATTTACCCAGTAAAAAATCAAAATTTGATGATTTTTGATATATTCATTCATCTTATGCATTTAATTGTAGGAAAAGGAAACTGGGTAGCTGATTATTTCAAGAAACAACAAAGGATCCTTGAAGGTTGTTTGGGTATGCTCTCTTCTAAACATACAGCAAATATATGGTTGCTATTTTAAATCAATATTCTGTTTTTTATAGTTTGATTGAAGGAATATGAGAGAGTTTGAACGTTAATGTTGATTATAATTTCTTTGTACTGATTCTGATGTTAGGTTTCTCTCAATTTGAATATTCATTGGTTAGAAAAGTAAGTGAACATGAGTAGAAGCACATTTGGCATATATCACTAAATCAGTTGTATCATTTTTGCAAATGCAAGATCTTGATCCATTTAATGTAGTGCACAGTAGCTCAAAAAGCAGTTTATAAATGGAGGATCTTAATTTATTTCATTTTAGGTTCTTTACACCCAACTAAAAAGCTATGAATGTTTTTTTGCAGAAAAAATACAGCTTCATGGTTTATGTTTTGACTGTTTTAAGTTTAGACTTAGAATAGTTTGGATTTCTTAGGTTTCTTTTAGTTTGGATTTTTAAGCATGGATTGAGGTTGCAAATTCTTTTTAGTTTGAATGCTTTATGGTAATTACCTCTTACTAAAACACTTCTCTCTAATAAAGAATAAGATATTATGGGTGAGAAAATTGGATGGGGTAGGTTTTTTGTAGGCCATATGACCCAAGTTTCTAGAGATTGTAGAAGTATAAGAGTGTTTAAATTGATTGGGAGACCATATGCAATTAAGAGCATGATTTATAGCAATAGGATACCTATTTAGATAATCTTAATTTTTTGGCAAAAGAACATCAATTTAGCCACTAAACAATAAGCTGCTAGCTTTGCATTTTGGTATACCAGTACATATAATCAAAGTTAAACACTTAAACTTAACTTTCCAAAAGAAGCATAAAAAATTCTAAAAATTTCTATGCATGTCCAACCTCTGTAGGAGGTAATTCAATGTCAGCTATGTTGGTTAAGCTGGTACCCCGATGCAAGGGAATGTCAGCATCAAATTCGTTGTTCTCAAGATTGATTGTATTTATATGCACCTCAAGATTCATGTAATGCTCATTGACTTTACAGGACACAGGAACTTTCTCAGGCTTGGCCCTGGCATTGTTTTTCTTCTCAGCATTTGATAGTCCTGAATCCTTCTTAGTTTTACCATCATTTTCTTCTATTTCCCTTCTGATCTAGATTTATTGGCACTCAAAGGAACATCATTTGAAAATTGAAACATGTTTTTTGGAGTTCTTTTTCTTGGAGAGGACTTCACTATCCCTTTTTGTTTGTTTTAACTTCTTTTCAGAGATCTCACAAACTTTATGTTTTTTGGGCTATTATTAATTTGAAAAGTGTGGGATGATCACACTATAATATTGGTGTCTTGGCACATCTTAGTTTCACTATTTGATGCTGGTGATAGACATGTTCCCCATGTGAGAATAAAGGGGTGTACATTAAGGAAGGTTTTGGAGTCCTTTAAGGCCTAAAGTAAAAAGGTCTAAGTAGCACAAAATATGGGAAAGTGTTTGTTTGATATGAAGGTTGTTTTGGCAGTGCGTGGATAATGAGTCTTTTTAATAAGGTCCTGTCAAAAAGAAGTTCAACTTGCAACTTGCAAATTAGAATGCAGTAATTCCTAAAGGACACATGCAATAGTCAAGTTTTTGAGGTTGTGATATATTAGACTTTTAAAATAAGTTGTGTATGTTTTATTATTATGTGGTATCATTACTTTTGAAATCTATTTGTTACTTTTTTTACATGATTCACATTTTTAATATATTTACAGTCTCTACAATACTATGTCTAATATCTTTATGTAATATAACAGGCTGGTGGAAAATACAATTTAGTTTTAAATTGAAACAGAGAGGAATTAAACTCTTATATTTAGTTATTTTAGGATACAACTTTACTTCAATGTTTTTTTAATATAATGAATACATTGAATATTTAGTGGAAGACATGAAATAAATGAAATTGAAAAAAAAAAAAAAAAAAAAAAAAAGGCCATAGCAAAAAGACATGGTATTGGGACATTTGCCCAATATGTGCAAATAAAAAACTTTTGGGAGGAGATTTAAGCCTAAAACAGTTGCGGCTTTGAGAGATGATAAACTATTTGGTTATGTATTAAAAAGACCAGTATACCCAGTTGGTCCAATAGTAACACAATCAGGTAACTCGTCCAAGAAGGGCTTGCTGTTTGATTGGCTAAACAAGCAACCAAATGATTCTGTGGTGTATGTGTCATTTGGGAGTGGTGCAACACTGTCACACGAGCAAATGACTAAGCTATTTGTGTCATTTTTTTTTAATCTAGAAAAATGTATATTTTGTTATTATTTAATGGCTGTTACAATTCTAATGTCACATCATTTGGAGGTTCATCTTAATTTTTATTTATTTTTAATTAAAAAAATTGGTAGCATTCCCATGCAACGCATGGGTTAGCGACTAGTCTTTAGTAAAATATGAGCAGTATACTACATAATATATATGTATATAATTTTTAATTTTTTTTTTCATATAAGTCTCAACTTTTTTCTAAAAGAAAATAAATAAATAAAAAAACTCAACTACCCTAAAGAATGCACGTCTTTTTCTATTTAAAAATATAATACAGGCATTAAATATTTTTGTATGATACTTATACAAAATTGCTACAATTTGAATGAATGGTAATACTCTAATCATAACTATATATTGGTTTGAATGAATGGTAATTCTTTGTTCAAAATTCAACAAATCTTACTAATAATTTGGTTTACATTGTTGTAAGCCCGAACTATATAACTCAAACTAAGAAAATTATAGAATACTATTCTGGAAGTATAATAAATGTGTATTATCTTCTCCCACATAAAGAAAGCCTCTTATCTTAAATTTAATTAGTATGGCTCAATTTGAGGATATTTTAATTGGATGCCTTTAGGGCATTTATTAATGTATAATGCTGTTAAAAAATTAGTTACTGTTTCTTTTTTCATAACAATTTTTTTTTTTTAAATTTTCTATACAAATATCTTTAAGATATCCATTAACTTTTTTCCTTTTATAACTTCTCACAAACTTATTCCTATAAGCTTGACTGACTTCTAGTATTTCTTTTTATTAATTGATTTATTTTTAATTTTTGAGAAGAACTTACTTCTGGTACTTTGCTGCACCTAGACATGGCAAAATGGGCAGTTCGGGTTAGGTCAAACGGGTTGCAGGTCAAAACGAGTCATTTTTAGCGGGTTAAAAATGGGTTCAAGTCATTCGGGTTGTGGGTCGGGTTGGGTTGACCCGTATTTTTCACATTAATTTTTTTTATATAAAGAAAATAACATGTATTTCCCATTTGAAAAGTCATGCAACAAATTACTTGATGTAAAATGCATTACTTTAAATTCACCACATATAATAAGAATGAACTACACTTATTAATACTTATTCAATAATTATAAAATTATACAAATACTAACATTGCTATCTAAAACAAAATAACACAAAGATAAGTAAAATAAATACACAAGTTTTATTTCTACACAATATCAACATCCCAAAACATAAAAAAAAAAATTTCAAATGACTTAATAGATAATTCATTTGAAAAAGAATAAAAACATATAAAAAATTTACAATAGTGAAAATTAATTTTATAATCTATTGTCAATTGTGGTTGGCACTTTATTTCAATTTGAGATATATATTAAAGTTTGATTGTTTACTTATATATACATTGTCTCTTTTATGAATATCATATCATTGTTAAGCAACACACATTCTAGGAGATATCATAATTTATTTTGAAAAGCTGTTTATTTTGGACATAAATTGTTAAAAAAAAGGTCTAAGGATTCATAATTTATGTTAATTTGATACTTTGGCTCCACTATTTTCATACTTGTGAATGTTTTTTACATATGTCTACAATTTCAAATGTATGTTTTTAACTATACTCAAATTATCTTAGTATGTACTTTGCTATTTGATATCTAAAAATCTTTACTCATTACAGAATGCTCAACCATTCATCTTTTAATTAATTTGCATGTAGTTATGTAAATGTCTTAATTGTTTTCTTAAAGCTCACAACAAACAATTAAACTAATATTGTCATAATTTTATTTTTTTATTTTTACCAAAAAACAAGTTTTAAAATATGGTTTGACTTCGGATCGGGTCTCAGGTTGGGTCAAGTTGACCTGCAAAAAGCACGGGTCTAGTCATTGGTCAACCCATTTTTGCTTCGAGTAAAAAAAATTGAGTTCGGATTAGGTATTTTCCAGGTTGGGTCGGGTCAGAAAATTCTGACCTGTTTTGTCACGTCTTGGTGCACCCAAGATGAAATGTTCAATGCATAAAACTATAAATTCACTGGGCATGTACAAGTGAGATACTAAAAGGTGGGACGTGTGAAATTAAAAGGTATGATTCTAAGAATCAAAATTAAGGGACTCCAGCTTTGAGAACAAAATCTAACATGATAATGACTAGTATCTGAATCGTAATTGTCTGAAATATAGTTTGACAGAAAGTGAATTAAATCAATTTTTATCGTAGGATCTATCTAAATCTCTTATGTATCTATTAGATGGTGATACTTTATGAAATGTCTTTGCTTTCCAGTTGGAAGGATTCAAAAGTAGAAGGTTTCAGTGGTAACTCTCACTCATTACTCATGTCATGTGGGACCTCTAACTAATGATAATTATGAAATGGATAATTCTTTGCTTCATTTTTCCATGTCCATTCTGGTTCTGGAACAGCCATTGGGTAATGCTGAGAAGATTCTAATCAATAATTTTATGATTGTTGCGGATGTCGAGCACGGCGGATATGAAATCGATGAAAACATTGCCTATCTTTTCCTTTCACACTGTTGCATTTCTACGGTCTTTTTGTTTTTTAAGTAAGTTCTAAAAAAGAAAAAGAATCAGAATTTGACAAATTACACCTTAGATTTTTTTTTTTAATTAATTTCTTTTTTAAATTTTGTCATTTTAGAACCGGACTTTATAAATGATGACAATTTAAACACTTGGTTTCATAATGGTTAAAAACCACAGTCAAAACCAAAAGTTTTCTCTCTCCCTAGTAGGAGACTTTTTCCTCTCGTTTGAATACGAGCTGTTCCATCCCATATCTTCCATTTTAGGGGCTGTATAGTTTTTTCTTTTGTTCTCTTTAGGTAAGAGTCAATAATCTCTAGTCATGGACCCAAGTATTCTCTCTAGCTTACAGAACCTGCAACTCACAAAAGAAGAAGAAGAAGCTATTCCTATCACAATCACAAATTGCTCCGGCCTTTTGGAAGAATGTTCCCTAAGTCTTTTTGGGCGGCTTCTCTCTGATCAGCAACAGAACCAACGTGCTCTGAAGAACACCCTTAGATCAGCATGGAAAATGGGTTCAGACATGAGAATTGTGGAAGTTGGAAATAATATATTCCAATTCAAGTTTAGCTCAAAATATCAAATGGAGTGGGTTGAGAGGTGTGGGCCTTGGAGCTTTGATAACAACCTCCTCTTGCTCTGTAGATGGAAAAAAGGGCTGACTTCCACAAATATTACTTTCACCCATTCTCCCTTTTGGGTCCAAATTTGGGGTCTTCCTTTTGAGCATATGTCACAGGATGTTGGGGAAGAAATTGGTAGCAAGTTAGGTAAATTCATTGAAGTCGATAGGCGTTCGTGGCAATCTGATCAGGCAAAATTCGTGAGAGTCCGTGTGAAGTTGGAGATTGATAAGCCGCTAAGAAGAGGAGCTTATATTGCATGCTCTGAAGGCGAACGACTATGGCTTACGTTCAAATATGAAAGGCTACCTACGGTTTGCCTCATCTATGGGAAGCTTGGGCATGATAAAAAAACATTGCCCAACATCTGGGGACTGGCAAACTGCTTGCCATAAATATGGAGATTGGTTAAGGGCGGGGTGGACTGCAAAAGTGGCAGCCAAAGAAAGGAACCCGAGTAAGAACATGATCTGAGCGAACTCCGATGAGTTAGTAGAGCAGCAAATGATCCGGCTGGCGACTGGTTCTGCTTCAACATGTCTTGAGGCTTCAGGTCTTGTGGGCGGGAAACGAAGCTTGGAGAAGGGTGAAACCTGGGGAAGCGAGGACTCCACGTGTGCGGATGCACAACTTGCTGGTGACGTACAAGCTTGCAGTGGACCTACAGAGTAGTTGATGAGTGCAACGATAGGATAGGAATTGAGTGTTTTGGGTTCCTGTGAGAAGTCGCGTGGTCAGCTATGGCAGGATTTTTCAATTGAGCATAGAGGCTCTTTCTCCCACGGGCCAAAAAGCCCTGCTCCACAAAGCCCAAAAGGCTCTAATCCTCAAGGGAGCCCAAGAACTAAAGCCCCTTTAGATAAAAATGAGAAAGACAACCCTGAGAAGAAGAATCCAGTCAATGCTGTCCAAGTTGGCATAATTTTTCAGGCCAAAGCTTATGGAAAAGGAAAACAGATTATGGGTAAAGGCAATCTGAAAAAAGCTGCCCGCGTGAAAGGAAAAGTTAGTGATGATCAAACTCTCACCCAGATGTTGAAGATTGGAGCAAAGCGCTTGAGAGCGAATGAAGCTTCAGAGGAAGAGAACAGCCAGGCTCCTAAGCGCCTTTGTGAATCGGTCAACTCGAGTCTAGCTGATGCTGTCTTTGGGACAGTTTAAATTGACTGCACTTTTCGGTGATTGTTGGGACCTTGGGCTTATCTTGCTTTTGTTAGTTTTTGTCTTCTTGAAAAGGGAGTTCAACAGGATAGTTTATAAGTTGTTTTAGCTGGCTGGAATGTATAAGCTTTTTAGGTTAAGGAGGGTCCTGCTTGGTTTGCTATTCCTGCGCTGGCAGGGTAGTAGCTAGAGGTCTCCTTTCTTCTTTTGTCTTTCATGTTGTATTTCAATTTCTTGAAGCAATGAATCTTTGTTCTCCTTCAAAAAAAAAAAAAAAAAAAAAAAAACCACAGTCAAATGCAATGTATCTAGTAGGAATAAAATTTTGATTGACGCCTACTACACCAATGTGGCACAGTTTTGTTGTGGGTTTGTTGTCTTCTTTACATTATAGAGGGGTAAGAAATACAGTAGAGAGCGGATAACAGAATAATTATTTTTAAACTTTTCTCCCTTGTCTACTAACAAATAACAATATGCCACTTAAAATTTGTTGTGAAAGTATTGTAAAAATATTGTGTACATAACTATATAATTTAGAGAAGTGTTACGTTTACAATATTTTTACAGCACTTTCACAATAGATCTTTATTTTTATTTTATTTTTTATTTTTTATATAAGATAGAAATTCTATTCTAGTTTAATATAAGCGTATATGTGTGTAAAGCTCTTTCCTGAAGATTTGAACCTTGACCCTTATCTCCCACACTCCACAAGCGGAGTTAGGTGACAGGTTATTGCCTGTTTTAATTTGAACTTTATCACTGATATTATTTTCTTGTATAATAAAAACAGAAAATAATAATATGCCATTTACTGTAAAAGTATTTTTAAAAAAAATATTATGTACATAGAATTTCTTTATAACTTAAAAGGATGAAAACTAGCACAAATTAATAATAAAATTAAAAGGGAGAAAGCATTCATTTAGTACAACTACATGTAAAACACCACTTTATTATATTTTCTCCTTAAGTTATATGATACAATGGAGCAAATTTGTTTGAAGCAAAAAATAAAAATAAAATATGGAGCAAGTTGTTGTGTTGGGACCACCAGGATCTAACGTGAAGGCTGAAGTTGTTGAGTTAATTTGTTAACGTTAGTTTGTTATTTGGCTGATTCTAGCAGAGTCTTAGGAGTTTTTTGCGTAATTTTCATTTGTAAATGTTTCCAATCACATTTAATGTGACATTAGTTTGTAGCAAAACTTGTAGTGCTTTTAACTTTTTTTTTTGTTTTGTTTTGTTTTTGTTTTTGTTTTTGTTTTTGTTTTTGTTTTTGTTTTTTTTGTTTTTTTTTTTTTTTTTTTTTGTTTTTTTGGTTGTAAATCCTCCATATGGAATTGAATAAAATCAACAACATTATCATCCAAAAATTATCTCTTGAGGAGGCCCGAATTACCTCCAACTAATCCAGAAATTATCATTTTTTTTCCTCAGATAAGCCATCTTAGGTAACGAGATAAAGAACAGAACATCATGAGCATTTTTTTAACAGGTATCACACGATTTTGGACTTGCAAAACCAGATACGCTTGTTAGAACAATTTCTAGTCATAGAAATATACGGGGGAAAAAAAAAAGTCTCGGTGAGTCTTTACGCTGCTCTTGATTTTGAGTGATTCTTAGATCAAATATAAATGGATGGAAGAAATATATTAGTTTTATTATTATTATTTTTTTTTTGTGCGGACATGAAGTTATATAGAATTGTTGTAGAGTTTTTCAAGTAATGAGGATGTGGATATCAAGCATTTTGCAAGTAGCGACTAGAGGAGAAATTATTCAGTAAACTGCAATTATGAGAAAGCTTAAACAAACTTTAATTTATTTTACTTTTAAATGTTTTCAACTTTATTTATCTTGTTAGATTCACAGGAATTGGACAATACTGCAACTATTAAAGTAATAAGCTGTTGAAAACGGAGTAATTTTCTGTTCGAGCGTTGAATTAAAAATTTCTCTTTTCTGTGACTTTCATTTAGTTCAGTTGGTATATTGTCTGTGGTGATCAAATAAGAGATTTGAGGTTCAACTTTTATATAAACTCTCACTAAAAATTAACCGGTATCTAGACATGATGATAAAGAGGAATTGAATCGGATAATATTGGTTAAAATTCTATTCTATACGTAAAAACTTGTCATTTTCAAAAGCTGAACCCCTATCATTAAATGAGAGTATATAAATACTGTAACAAGCTACTGAGTTTTACTGCGCAGACAAAATATGAAAAATATCGCCAAGTGGAGGAACCTCAGAACCATTTGAAGGTCAAAAGTCAAGCAGATATTCCTTTCCACTAAAACTTGCCCATTCAAATCTTGATATTGTCAGCTCCCATGATACTTTGAATCTCTATAGATTCTCAACAGAACATAGAAACCTCTATCTGCATCATGTATTTTAGCTAATAGCTATAATTTTTTTGTCCTAGAATAAGAGATTTAGGTTGGTCGGCTGATAAAAGAGTAATTATGACGTGTAAAAGCAGAGATTTCAAATCCTATAGAATCTATTAAAAAAAATTCTTTACACATTTGTTCTTAAAAACTCAGAAAAGCTAGAGATTCCAACAACAACTTGAGAGCCAGAGAGAGAGAGAGAGGTTCACACAGTACACACAATTCTTTTTTAAGACTGGGTAGGTAGAGAAAAACTAGGGAGGTATAGAAGGTGATGGAGCTGAACCAAAGTGAGGGGATAGTCAAAGCCAAGAGGCCCATGACAAAGCCAGAGAAGGTGGTGGAGATGAACTCAGATGATCAGAAAGCGATTCGAGACAAGACAGGGTCAAGGTTCACACCAAAGAATGGGAGTACTGTAATTCCAGCAAAGAGGAGGTTAGTTAAAACAATGATGCTTGATTCGATTGTCAAATCTGTTGCCTCCCTTCTCCGTTCTCTTTGTTCCTCTGCCTCTGAAGTCCCCAAGGCCGCCCTATCTGAAAAGTCCAGCAGCAGCTCAAAGTTGGTGCCACTTCCACCTCCCAATTCATCAAATAGCAAGTTACAAGAGTAACATATTTCCAGATATAATGTTGCACTGGTCTTCTGGAACGATTTCAAGGCCTCTGTTTGATCTTTTCTTTGTCTTCCTCCCCTTCTTTTGGTGGTAATTAACAGATGTCATGTACAGTGCATTTCAAACATTTAGGGTCTGTTTGGATAGAACTTATTTTGCTGAAACTGAAAACTGAAAACTAAAAACACTGTAGCAAAATAATTTTTAAATGTGTGAATAGTACCGTGGGACCCATTTTTAATGAAAAAGTTGTAGAAAAGTGAAGTTTGTGGGTCCCGTGAACAGTGCACGGACCCACTGATGTGCTAAAAAGTCAAAAATTTCAGCTACTGTTCATGCACAGTGCATGAACAGTAGCCGTTTCAGCTAAAACTGCGTGGGGAAAAAAAAAAAAGGACCAAAACGCAACGCAAACGCAAACGCCATCTATCCAAACCGCACCTTAGTATTATAATCTGGGGCGAAGCCACATAGTGGCCTGGGGGGGCCGCGGCCCCTGCAAAAAAAAAAAACAAAAAATTCCCATTAGACTATGAAGAAAAAATAAATGGGCCCCCCCAACATTAGACAGCCAGCCCCCTTACCCATTTCTCACCCATTCTCCCAGCCTTCAATCAAAAATTAGGAACACCCTCAAATTAAAAAAAAAAAAAAAAAAATTATCTGTTCTACTTTCAAGCAAAAAAAAAAAAAAAAAAAAGCCCAAAAAAAATTTGAACTAAAATCTGAAAAAAAAAAAAAAAAAATTGTAACAGAGCCAAGCCCACAGCGAGCCCAATAGATTACAGAGGTAGCTCGCTCACGGCAAGCCCATGGATTCTCAACCAAAAAAAAATCAATACAGAGAATCAGAAATGAAACCCATCACGTCCCTGGCAGAGAAATCAAACCCCAATACTGTCTATACAGAGCAAAAGCAAAACAAACTCCAGCAAACCAAACACAGAGGTGTTTATCTAAAAAAAAAAAAATTCCCCAATACACAAACCAAAACCAAACCCCAGCAAACCAAACCTAGTAACCCACGATCACGTCGCCGCAGCTCGTTCGTCGTCGTCGTCGTCGTCGCTCGCCCCTCATCGCAGATCGAAGATCGCAGATCGTAGATCGTAGATCGCAGATCGCTCTGCCTCTGTTCCGGTGCTCGGTGCTCCCTCCGGCCCTCCCTCAAGGTATTTCTCTCTTTTTCTCTCTGACTCTCTCTCAGTCTCTCTCTCTTTATCTCACTGAAATGAAAAAATGAAATGAAATTTTCGTAGATCATAGATCGGTCATCGGAGATCACAGATCGCTCTGCCTCTGCTCCGGTGCAACGGTGCTCGTTGCTCCCTCCGACAGTCCGGCCCTCCCTCAAGGTTTTTCTCTCTGACTCTCTCCTTTTATCTCACTGAATGAAAAAATGAAATGAAATTTATGAATGAGCCTCTCTCTTTATTCTTTAATAGCCTATCTGATCTCAGTAAGTCTCTCTCTCTTTTGAACTGTGAGTCTCTTATTGGCTGGCTTTTGCTTTTTTCCTGTTTTTGTCTTTTTAAATTTGGCTTTATCTTATCCCTTTTTGTTGGTCAGTGTGTTGGTGTTGGTGAAATATTGATTGTCATTTAGTGTAACGTGTGTTGTGATTTGTGATTGGCATTGCGAAATTTTCTGATTGCAACTGGCTATATAATTAAATTAACCAATACATTATTAAAGACAAATTAATTAAATTATTTTTGTTTTTGTTTGAGGGGTTATTATTAATTAAAGTTGTATTAAAAATGGGTCGACTGTTTAAATTATAATGGAAATTTTGTTTTTTTCTTAAGTATGAATAACATTCATATAACTAAGTAAAAATTTCTAATTAAAATTTTATTTTTTAAAATTCTTTTTAGGTTAATTTTTGAGTCATATTCTTAAAGTTAAAAGAATTATGAGCAAACGAAAAACAATTGATGCATTATTTAAGAAAAAAGATGTTAGCAATTCAGAAATTAGGACACCTGTGGCTGTAGAAACAAATGTTAATACTTCAATGCCTGATGAACACCCCTCCAAATGTCCAAAACTTCAATTTGAAGAGATAGATCGTGATCCAAGATCACGTAAACAAATATGTGAATTTTCTATCAACAAACAAGATGAAATCTGACAAGCTTATCTCATAGAAGATCCATATCAACCTAAAAATATAGACTATCCATACAATGATGATACTCATCATCGTCGATTTCAACCTTCATGGTTTGATTCACATAAGGATTGGTTGGAATACTCACCTTCAATGGATGCGATATATTGTCTACCTTGCTACCTTTTTAGTAAGAAACCAATAGGTCGTCTTGGATCAAATGCATTCATTTCAACACGAACCACGTAAATACTGTCTTGTGCGTGTGATTGTTTTTCTTTTGGCGTTTTGTTTTCTCTATTTTTTTTTTTTTTTTTGTTTCTCACAGGTTTGGAATTTCAGTTGAATTCCCAACATGTTCAAGTATATAATGATATATGAAAGTTGATAATTTTGTATTCAATAGACTTAAGAATTATATTTAGTATATCTCTGTTACAACCCGGCGCCCCCAAGTATTTATTCCTGGCTATGCCCCTGATTATAATATTTATCAACTTCAATTATGTTACATGTCATTAAAAAGAGATGATAATTAAGAATATGATAATACTTGACAGTATTGAAAATAACACCTTTAATGTTTGAAGTAATTTTCATTTATCTTTTATGTTTCTATTCACAAGGACGTAGTTGTTTGTAGACCAAAGACTCCTTGGAATTTCTTTAAAAAGAAATTCTAGGTATATATATATATATATATTTGAAAGTAAATACAAAAAGTTAATATTTGGTCCGCCAAATTGAATCTAAAAAATAAAGAGTAATGCTAAGAATAATATGAAATTTACTATTTAAAACTTACAAAATGATATGTTACCAATTACAAAAATAAAAATAAAATTCCAACATTAATTTCTTGGCACCAATTATATTCATTACATCAATGAATAAGCTTTATCTTGTAAAATTTATATGGTCATCACTTGATCCATATGTGGTTTGTATTAAAGTGTTGGCCTAGGGATTCAATTGAAAACTAAACCTTTCAAATTGAAAATTGACCAAAATTATATAGGGGAAGGAGTCACTTAACCTAAATATGTTTGGTATTATAGCTAGTTTGCTTAATTGATGTTTGAGACCTAAATTAAAGTTAAAAGTTTAGGATTTTCAATTTTGAGTGATTTCATTCTGCTTGGTTCCACCTTATAGATTGTTTGATTACTTCTTATTTTTTGTAATCCTTTTATATATATATATATATATATATATATATATATATATATATATTAAAGAAAACTAGTTAACAACACTAATTAGTTTTTCTAGTAAGAATAATATTTGACATACAATAATGTTAAACATGAGTTACAATTTTCTGGTTGATATTTTCTCCCAAAAAAAAAATTCCTGGTTGATACTGTTTCCTTTATAAAACAGTTGTACTACAGTCAATAAAGAGGTATTTTAAGTCAAGAATAGTGTCAAAAGTCAAATTAGGCTTCAAAATAACATAAAAGGATTTCTAGTGGATTCTTTGATATATTTTATACAATGAAAGGAAAATTTTTATGATATTAATTATGCAACTAAACATAATGAATTCTGTGGCAATGCAAGGAAAATTTTTATGATATTAATTATGCAACTAAACATAAGGAATTCTGTGGCAAGGCAAAATAGGCCAGACTAGCTTTTTACCTCACACAATTAATTTATAGAGTTGGGATGCCAATCAACCTTTGTTACCCTTGTTTAAATGAGCCAAACTTAAAATGAGAGAATAAGTGTTAGGAATGAGTATGAGACAAGGAAATTGATTAACAATAGTCTCGGATTGCTTAAATTATGTTCATGAGGATTGGACCGAGATACAAATTTACACTTGTTTTCTTTTTTTTGGATAAACCAGATTTACACTTGTTCTTAGATTACAACGGTGTAGCTTTTTTTTTTTTTTTTTTTTTTTTTCCAATGTTTCATTCTCACTTCACAGAGGCCTCTTTGCCTTATATAGTCACCCAGGTTGTATCTTGACCTTCCATTTGTAGGGCCAGGTTTCATTTCTTTTGATACTTGTCCCATCAAGGCTTTACTAGAAGGTTTCTTTACCAAACTGTGAGCTGTGATGACACTGTTCAGGAGTTATTTTCTCATTTATGCGACCAGCTAAGTGGGGTCAAAGTATTGAATGCAGAGGTGATGGGTGCTTTATCTGCATTCTTCCTTTTCTTGCTTGACGACAAATCTTCCTTCTTTTCCTCAGTTTGTGCTCGATGGTCTTCAGAATTGGACCTCGGCCCTTCCAAGGACATTTCGGTATCCTCGGGGTCCTTAGGTATTTTGGTTTCCTTGGGCTTGTGGTTGAGTTGCTAAATTTTCTCCGAGGATTTGTTAACAGTAATTTTGAGGTTTGTTCTCCTGATATTGACCTTCTCTCATTTATCTCTGGCCTCGGCTTCTCATCCTCACACAGATTCTTTGATAATTGTCGTGATTTAAAAGACTAAATGATCAGAAATGTATTCAGTAACCATTATTTTATTAATTTTCTTTTATTTTTATTTGGTTAATATTGTATAGATGTTAGTCTTATTTTTTCATATATTAGTTTAATATTGTTAAAATTTTTGATGCTTTGGCCCCCCAGAAGAAACCTGGCTCTGCTCCTACCTCTCCAAAAATAATTTACAATTTTTGTTGAGAGGAATAATTTACATTGACTTTATCGGCCTTACAAGACAAAATCCAACTGGATATAGAAACTAGAATTTATTGTGATAGTCAAAGGTGGTCCAAAGGTAAACGACGCGTCAATTTGTTGCTGGATCACATAATCTTATGTGAATCTTTTAGATAGTGAGAGTGTGAGACTCTGCTGGTACCAAAGTGGACAACAATATCCAGTGCTTCAAATCATGGATAGTAGAACCCCTGATTAGTTCCTTCACAGCTATTTTACTACTTTATTATGTTTAAAAAAAAAAATTATTCTTCTGATGTATTACAAGATCACAAATAAAATTTTATCTCTGTCCATGATATAACGTAGATTCTATATTTGACAATTTTACATTGACTAGAAGCCACGCTCATGAGAAATGCTGGCAAATAATGAAATTGTCTGCCTACTCTTCTATTGAGCACTGAGTTCAATATCGATCCCTTACTCTTTAACGTTAGTTTCTATGTGTCTTTAACATAGGAGGTCTTATAAGCAAGTAATTAATTATCGTTATGGAAAAAAAAAAAGAACCAATAGGGTTGTTGAGGATAGGCATAGAATCAGAAAGTGAGGGCAGGGACATTGATGTTTATGTACGTGCGCTGTCAATTGTTGTGCCTTTTATCTAAACAAAAAAACAAAAAACAAAAATTGTGTTGTGCCTTTTGCCCTACGAATCCAGGTATGTGAGTATGTCATGCTATATTGCTTTTCATATTTTGCACATCACATTCAACTAGCTGCGCACATGACAACCTATCACTAGCCATATAATCATAAAATCGACAATTGTTGTCTTTTGTACGAGGAATACTACAAATAAGTAACCCAATCCAACTCAACCCACTGGGTTGAGTCGAATTTTAAGGGTTGGTAGGTTGAGTTGGGTTGTGATTTTTTTTTTTTTTTTTTTTTTTTTTTTTTTAATTTACAGTAGATTGGGTTGGGTTTAGATCATAAAATTCACAAATCTACCTAACCGAACCAACCCACCTATATTTAATATATATTTAAAAATATATTATACAATTTTTTTTAATTTACTTTTTTGCCCATTTTCGTAAATAAAACTCAAACTCTAAGTTCTCCGCATATAATTTGTGTTGGTTTGGTATTATACTTAGAATTATTTGGTTATAAATTTTCTTTTAGTGAAGGTGTTGTTCTAATGCAAGATTTAATAATAATAATTGTAATTAAAAAAATGTCCAACCCATAGATTCAACTAGATCCATAGGGGTTGAGTTGGATTTTTTTTAACTCACCATGGTAGGTTAGATTGAAAACCCTTAAACTCGACCCAACTCAACTCATGCAGACTCTTACCTATAAGAAGGCAATTTTAAGTATCAGATAAAAAGATCACGAATCGAAGTACCTAATTGGTTGAATTGATTAAAGAGCAATCATTATAGGAAAAATATTCGTATATTTTTTAATAAATAAAATCTATAGGTTACAAATTTGTCAAGAAACTTGGCTCCTTTCGCTTATTCAAGCGGATCAGTCTCGACCATTTTTCAGTCTGGTTTGTTTAAAACCACTGGGAGTCATGACGACAGGCTTAAAAAAATGATTTCGGCTGCAAGTTCTTTTCGTTGTGTAGCAAACATGTTCTATAAAGTTAGAAATTGTGAGTGTGGGACAGAGATTGTTCCCACCACGCGGGGTGTATTTTTCTTTGACGGGATTTAGCAGACCCAACTCCAAGGCAAGTCGTTCATGTACTAGAGATGCCATAAGATTAAAGTCCAAAGTAACAGCAGGCAATGAAAGTTATTTCATGATCATTCAAACGATGATGTACACAAAATCTTCGATGGTCAAGTGTTGCGCTTGCATTCAAGTGGTGACGTTTTAGAGGCAGTGATGCTAGTGATACTACAAATATTTTTTTTGAACAAATCATATTACAAATTGATGTATCACTGATTACAAGAAGAAGAAAAATACTAAAAGTACTACAAGTTTTATTCTATATAGCTACAAATTGATGTGTCATTGAATGTGATTGGTGTGAGCTCAATAAAATAATGAGTGTTTGAATTATTTCTTATAATTGGTAACATATTAGTTTGTAGAGTTTAAATCCAATAAGAATGTGATAAATAATCCATAGTTTACACCCTCAACCTGCAAGAGGCATCACCAAAATCTATTGGAGACGTTGCTTTGTGTTTCATGGTACTCAAGCCTTTGTTTTTGGCCATTTTTGTTGTTGGATTCTCTTCAATCTTCCACCATACATGCTCTCGAACAAACCCAAGTGTTGACGACGCAAAGCCAAGTGCTAGTGACCCAAAAAAGAAAAGTTCTTTTCCATACTTCGACCGATTTTGGTGGCATCTCCAACGGGCTGAGGTTTGGTGGTTCTATGGTTATGAGGGTAGCATGATGGGATTTTGATTTTGGTTTGCCGGTTCCTAAGTCTGATTGGAGTGAATGATTGTGCATGGCAAGTCCTATTTTTACATTTGTGAAAAGCTCTTTTTTTTAGAAAGAACATTTGTGAAAAGCTGATGTAGCATATTGCTATTGGTGGGTGTAAACCATAGTAGAATTGTAGCATCCCTACTGGCATCAATTAGCCTATATTGCCGGCAGGGGAAACCTCCTAAACATTTGAAGGTAAAAAGTCAAGCTGTGATTATTAACTATTAAGGTAGGCATTCCGGCTAAATCTTGCCTCACTGTATATTTAATTGCCTCAATACAGTAGCATAAAGATCCAAAAATCGAAAAAATTTCCTCAGGCCCACCTAGGCCCGATCAACATTATAATCTTGATACTGGCTGTTGACTCTGCTCCCAAGCTCTTGAATCTCTGCACATAGCCACATATTACTCTATTTTCCATCCCTTTTCTGGTCCCTAACGAATTAAGACAGTAATCTTATATTGTTACGGTGTGATTCTCTGAATCAAAGATTTTAAAAATGACAAAAATGTTTAAAGTATGTGGTTAGATAATTAAATTTATCATTTTCTAATAGTGTAAAATTTTAAGAGAATCAATAATTTAATAGAAAATTTGTTTACACGGTCTATGATTTGTAACTAAAAATGTGATTTAAAATCACGTTTTCAAGTTTTAAAAACATAGTAGGTGTAAAACAAATTTTGTTTTTAATTATATATCACAGTAAAGCATACAATGTAAAACAAAAATCGGCAAGTAGGAATTTAACATTATAATATAATCTGCCATTATCCGAAGGTAAAAAGTCAAGCTACGAATATTAAGGCAGATATTCCATAGAGATCGAATAAATAGTAAAAATTTAGTTTGGCCCACCTATCCACATTAAAATCTTGATACTGTCTACTCGCTTCCAAGCTAATTTGAATTCTAGACATATCACCCTTTTTTTCCTTCCATTTAAAGGTCCCCAATATTCATTCTCAAAAACTCAGAAAAGCTACAGATTCTAACGACTGGAACATAAAAGCGCAGCAGTTGAGAGTAAGAGAAGGACAAAGGAAAAGAGGGCAAGAGATTACACACTGTTCCTTTTAGGACTCTTTTAAGAAGAAGGTTACTTATGGAGCTGAACCAAAGTGAAGGAATAGTGAAGGCCAAGAGGCTCATGACAAAGCCAGAGAAGGTGTTGGAGATGAACTCAGATGATTAGAATGGGATGAGTAGAGCCAAGACAAAGCCATGATTTACACCAAAGAATGGGAGTACTGTAATTCTAGCAAAGAGGAGGCTAGTTAAAACAATGATGCTTGATTCGATTGTCCAATCTATTGCCTCTCTTCTTCGTTCTCTTTGTTCCTCTGCCTCTAAAGCCCCCAAGGCCTTATCTAAAAATTTTAGAAGCAACTCAAAGTTGGTGCCATTTCCACCACCCAATTCAATAAATGGCAAGAAGAAAGAATAACACATTACCATACCCATTGCGTGGCAATGCATCAATAGATTATGATGGGAAACTAAGAAATTGAACCATCTCTAACTCGTCCATAAGAGTCGTCCAAAAGGCAAGGGCCAACCATTCAAGAAGATCGTCCATAAGCGGAAGGTCATCTGTGGACGTAAGGACTATCCATGAGGAAAGTGCCTGGATGATCTTCCAATACTTAGGAAATTTCGAGTAATGGTTTACCTACACAAGTTTAAGATTCGGACCTCGTGGAACCTTGAAACACAAACAAGGTCCTTATTTATCGCCATAAATTCCTAATAAGTGCTTAACTTCCAATGGCAGTTATATAAGATAAGATTGAAAATCCTAACTTCTATAGCCGTTGTGGACGTTATGTCTGAACTTACTAACTTCCACAAATATTGGGGAAGTTACTAAACAAGTAACTGCTCCAAGGCTTTCTATATAAGGACTCATCCACATCAAATCGAAGTAAGTTTCCATTATCCCTAAAAGTTGGAATTCCTAAGTTCTAGAAAAAACTAACTTAAGCATCCAAGGGTTCTTGGCCGGTTCACCTTGGTCACCTTTGATTTGGTGTTTTTCTTTTTAGGTTTTTTAAGTCATCATTAGCCCATTGAAGCCCGAAGCATTCAGCTCACTAATTTTCTGTGCATCATCAATTGGTGCCGTTTGTGGGAAAGATTAAGTTTGCGTATTGCAAATTATCTTTCTTTGACAAAGGGCTGCATGGTTCGAATATGATCAATGGCCACTAGTCCAGGCCATCAAGAGAGTGGGAACGCTTCTAGTCATCCTAATCGTGATCGCCAGTCAGCACCTGTCATGCAACTACCTCTCATACAACAAGTGCAGTCCATGGCAGCCACTGTGGCAGAATTAACCCGACAGAACCAAGAGTTGACCAGGGAAATTACTCTAAGGAGATAGCGTAATGAGAGATATGTCGAAGGACAAGCCCAGAGTCAAGAAGTCAGAGAAGGAGAAAACACTGAGCATGAGAACCAGTCAAGGTGTACTACTTCACGAAGAGTGCTACACTTAGAGAGGAAGATGGATCAAATGAGGAATGCCATGGGCGAGATGAAGGAAAACATTAGAAAGAAGAATCCCGTAGATGATTTAATTTATTGAACTGATTCCCCTTTTATGGCTTCCATCAACAGTCATCCCCTGCCTTCCAAGTTCAAGATGCCTTCCTTGGACTTGTATGATGGAACGCGTAACTCGTGTGATCATATCGTGTAGTGACCCAAAAAGGGGGGTCTTGCATTCCATGGAATCCCACATCGCCTAAGGAAGCACATGGGAATATGTTTATAAGGAATGACCTCCCTTCAATGTGTAGAGGCCTTTTCCCTCACTGCTGTGTGTTTTGAGGGAGAACAAAACCGTGAGGGGCATGGGCCCCAAAGCGAAAAATATCTACACAATTTGGATGGGGTTGTTACAGATGGTATCAGAGCCATGCCCTAGCCAGAAGTGTGGGGCCCACACGCGAGGACGCGTGTGCCCGTAAGGGGGGTGGATTGTAGTGACCCAAAAAGGGGGGTCTTGCATTCCATGGAATCCCACATCGCCTAGGGAAGTACATGGGAATATGTTTATAAGGAATGACCTCCTTTCAATGTGTAGAAGCCTTTTCCCTCACTGCTGTGTGTTTTGAGGGAGAACAAAACCGTGAGGGGCATGGGCCCCAAAGCGAAAAATATCTACACAATTGGGATGGGGTCGTTACAGATGGTATCAGAGCCATGCCCTAGCTAGAAGTGTGGGGCCCACACGCGAGGACGCGTGTGCCCGTAAGGGGGGTGGATTGTAGTGACCCAAAAAGGGGGGTCTTGCATTCCATGGAATCCCACATCGCCTAGGGAAGTACATGGGAATATGTTTATAAGGAATGACCTCCTTTCAATGTGTAGAAGCCTTTTCCCTCACTGCTGTGTGCTTTGAGGGAGAACAAAACCATGAGGGGCATGGGTCCCAAAGCGGACAATATCTACACAGTTGGGATGGGGTTGTTACAGATCGCAACCTTCAAGACTACGATGCACCTTCAAGGGGTTCTAGACGAAATTATGTGTAGGGCTTTCCCTACCACCCTTAAAGGACCAGCACGAGTATGGTTTAGCAAGATACCTCCAAACGCTGTGAGTTCTTTCGAAGAATTAAGTAAGTTGTTTGTCAACAATTTTATTGGAGGACAAAGGCATAAGCGCTCCTTATCCAGCCTGTTAACCATAGGGCAAGGGGAAAATGAAAGCTTGCGATTCTTCATTACTCACTTCAACAAGGAAGCCCTCATGGTGGACGAGATGGACGACAAGCTGTTATTGGTAGCCTTCCATAATACGGTTAATTTTGATTTATTCATCCATAAGCTCTACGAGCAAGAGCCTTAAACCATGGCTGAACTCGTCCATTCATCCCAAAATTTCATGAACGCAGAAGATGCAATCATTGCCAAGAAAAGGAAGAAAGCCAAGCGAATGGAAACAGATCTCCCACACCATCCTGAATAGGGTCCTCGTTCAAAGAAGGCCCGAACAGGAGAAAAGAAGGATCGAGACAACAGGAAGGCAGGTTCATCTTCAGGAAGGAGTCAGCACTACACACCCATGAATGCTCCACTTGATCAAGTACTTATGCAAATCAAGGATGACCCCTCCTTGAAGTGGCCAAAGAAGATGAAGGGAGATCCTAATAAACGCAATAAAAAAAAATATATTGCCGCTTCCACAGAGATCATGGGCATGACACAGACGAGTGCTATGATTTGAAACAACAGATAGAGAATCTTATCAGATAGGGAAAGTTGAGGCATTTCGTTGGAAGGGATCATAAATATGAGAAATTGAAAGGAAATGTAGAAGAGCCATCACAGCCCCCACTTAGAGAAATAAGGGTTATTATTGGAGGAGGAACTTCAACGGGACAGTCTTCCAATTCAAAGAAGACGTACCTCAAGGTAGTACAAAATGTCCAACTCTCTGGACAATCACCAAGGACAAAAGGGATAGATGAGCTAGCCATTACATTCACAGATGAAGATGCTGAAAGAATCCATCACCCACTTGACGTTGCAATCGACATCACTTTACTCATCGTAGATTATACAACTAGAAGGGTGTTGGTGGATAATGGAAGTTCAGCAGACATTTTGTATTACCCCGCCTTCCAACAAATGAGGCTCGGATGAGATCAACTCCGTCTAGTATGTTCGCCCTTGGTGGGATTTGGAGGAATGAAAGTGCAACCTATAGGCACTATTACATTATCTACAGTGGTGGGATCATATCCACAATAAATAACCAAGGAAGTGAATTTCCTCGTGGTAGATTATTCATCTTCTTATAATGCCATCATTGGAAGGCCAACTTTGAACAGTTGGAAGGCGGTAACATCTAGTTACCACCTATCAGTCAAATTCCCTACAGAGTATGAGATAGGACAAGTGCAAGGAGATCAGTTAACAGCAAGAAAGTGTTATTTAGCCATGTTGGCTATGGATGAGCACACGCAGACGATGAGCATTAAAGAGAGAAAAGTTGTTGCAGAGCCCACTGAAGTACTAGAAGATATTCCTCTGAAAGAGGGTAATCCCAAGAAATTTACCAGGATTGGAACAAGTATGGAAGAAGACAAAGCAAGACCTCGTCTAATTCTTAAGGAAGAGTATCGATGTTTTTGTATGGAGTCACAAAGACATGCCGGGGATTGACCCAAGTGTTATCACTCATTAGTTGAACGTACTTCCATCTTCCAAGCCTGTTCGTCAGAAGAAAAGGGTCTTTGCTCCTAAGCGAGAAAATGCTATCAAGAAAAAGGTCCAGAAGTTAACCACAACGCAATTTATTCAAAAAGTCTATTACCCGAATTGGTTTGCTAATGTGGTGATGGTCAAGAAGACAAATGGCAAGTGAAGGATGTGCGTAGACTTCACTAATTTAAATAAAGCTTGCCCTAAGGATAGTTATCCTTTGCCACACATTGATTAGTTGGTGGACTCAACAGCAGGACATCAGTTGCTAAGCTT
The DNA here is from genome assembly GCA_028535905.1 of Quercus berberidifolia. NCBI lineage: Eukaryota > Viridiplantae > Streptophyta > Magnoliopsida > Fagales > Fagaceae > Quercus > Quercus berberidifolia. The sequence goes on from JAPQVW010000008.1 coordinate 25,192,780, forward strand.
CATGGATGTTTTCACACATATAAAAATTATTTTGCTATTGTATTTTCAGTTTTCAGTTTTCAGCAAAATATGTTGTATCCAAACGGACCCGGAGTATCAATCAAAAAGATACGTGACTCATGCTTAAAAGGGGCTTCTATCAACCTAAGTGAGATAATAATTGCAACCTTGAAAAATATAGTCACTCGATGTTTATTTGGACAAAAATTTGAAGACAATGGTAAGAGCAAGATTGGAGGGCTCCCAAGAAGGGTGATGGTGCTGCTTGTAGCATTCAGTTTGGGAGATTTTTTTCCCTTCTTTGAGATGGATTGATGTTCTTACAGGATTTATACCAAGTTTAAAATCTAGTTTTGGAGAAACAGATGCTTTTCTTGATCAAGTGCTTTAACAACATATGATAATGAAAGTTGACGATGGTCTGCCTAATAAGAATGATTTTGCGGATAGTCTGCTCGAACTTCGAATGAGTGGCAAGCTTGACTTTGAGCTCACTCATAAAAATCTCATAGCACTCCTATTGGTCTCTCTCTCTCTCTCTCTCTCTCTCTCTCTCTATATATATATATATATATATAATATAATATAATATATTATGAGACACATGCTCACACACTATCTAAAGCACAAACAAAGAGAAACACAAGCAAATGCTCGAACACACATTTGAAGTCTTATTTTTGTCAAAAATATTTTAGGACATGTTTGTTGGTGGAATTGATTCTACTTCAATAGCTTTGGAATGGGTAATGCAGAGCTCATAAGAAGTCCTAGTATAATGAAGAGAGCATAAGAAGAGATAAGAAGAGTAGTGGGTACAAAGTCTCATATAGAAGTTGAAGATATTAATCAGAGGAATTACTTGAAATGTATCATCAAAGAAAATATGAGACTACATTCACCACTTCCTCTGTTACCTCAAGAAACATCAGCATGTGTGAAATTCAGAGGTTATGATATTCCGCCCAAAACAAGAGTGTTAATCAATGTATTGACAATCCAAAGAGACCCTAAAATATGGGATAGGCCAGAAGAGTTTGTCCCAGATAGATTCCAAGACAATCGAGTTGATTTCAAAGGCTTAGACTTCGAATTAATCCCATTTTGAGGTGGGAGAAGGGGGTGCCCAGGAATGTCATTTGGTGTTGCTATTGCAGAATATGTTATTGCCAACATTTTATGCTGGTTTGATTGGAAGTTGCCTAGTGCTAATGCACAAGGGAAAGACTTGGACATGACTCAAGTTAATGCACTCACTGTGTTTAAGAAAATTCCTCTCGAGCTTGTTGCAATACCTTAATCTCCTTGATCAGTTGATTAAGAGATTCTTAGTTATGCTAATAATGTAATTTTCTTCATTTGCTTGTTTGGTTTTCAAATATGCACTTGCTTCTTATACACTTGTTGAAATCAATGTAAGGGGACTTCTACCTTAATAATAACAGAAACTTCCATGTTTCGAAAACTCTTTCATGCTATTTGATATTTTACCATTTAGTTTGTACTTATTTATTAAGCACATTGATATTTGACCCAATGATTTTCACAGATTTGTTTTGCCATTTAACACCAATTTACTAACATTTTCGTTACTTAATAGGTTTCTGAAACTATTAAGGAAACTAGCATTTCGAGTCTCTTAGCCTCTAGTTTACTGTAGAAACTCGAGCCTAAGAGACTCAAGTTCCATGTGTTGCAATGCTGACATGGAATTTTAATCCACATAGAACTCAAGTCTTAGAGGCTTGAGTTCCTTAAAGCAACCTCAAGTTTATAAAACTTGAGTTTTTAATGCCAAAATTATTGTCGGGTAAATATCCTCATTGAGTTCAACTTGCTTTGATTCTGGTACAACATTTTATGGCGCCCATCTTTGTTAAAATGTAATTTGCAATTGGTAAGTGGTTATCTAAGTATTAGAGCATCCACAACAGATGTGCCAAATGCCAAATATTTGGCACACCAAACACAAAAATGGAGCATTATTAGATGTTCTAAATCTCAAAAATTATGTCACATTGCTACAGTACTGTCTCAAATAAGAGACAGTACGAACAAAAATTGCAAAATCAAATATTATTATTTTATTGCGTTTTCTCTCTCCTCTTCCACAAATATCTCTCTCTCTGTCTACTCTATCTCATTTCTTCTCTCTCTGTCACTCTCTAGTCCTTGCCGCAATCTCACCAGTCCTCGTTGTTGATCTTGCCACCTTATTCTCCACAACTTGCCACCGATCTCGCTGCCTCATGCTCCAACCCTTGCCGCCAACATCCACAGCCCTCACTGTCGACCTTCAAATCTCTCTTAATTGGGTTGTGGGTGTGAGATTTGGGATGGGTTTCGATGTGGGTTTTGGGTCGGCGTTTTGGATCAGCGTTGTGTGGGTTATGGGTGGAGGTTTTAGGTCGGTTGGGCTGGGGTTTTAGGCCCATCGTTGGTTGAGTTTGGTCGGTTGGTTGAGTTTGGGTTGGCATTTTTTCATCTCTGGTTTTTTTTTTTTTTTTTTTTTTTTTTTTTTTTTTCCCCTCTTTTGTTGAGGTTTTTGGATTTGGAATTTGTTGGTGTTGTTGCTGTTGATGTTGTTGTTGTTGTTGATCAGCGTTGATGTTGTTGCTATTGTTGATGATAATGGGGAGGAAATAATATATTATTTTAATGTGTAGTAAATATTATTTTAATGTATAGAATTGAATGATAAAACATCTAATAAGTGAGATATTGTAAAATGATGTGGTAAAATAATAAAGTAGGCTTTTGGTGTGTCAAAATGGCATTTTTTATAGAACATTTGCTACAGATGCTCTTAAAGAAGAAGCAATTGCCAAACTAGATGTCAACAATCATTGAAGAATCAGGTGGCAGCAAAATGAAGTTGAAGTAGCATGCAAGTTGACAACTCACATGGCCAGGAGTCATTCAAGGAGAAATGAAGCAAATTTCAATAGTATTCTTGAAGCTTGTAACCATCCTAACACATCTGAGGAAATTTATCTGACATACATATACGATAAAGACAGCCTACTACTACTGTATTGGTCCATAGTTAATTTTTGCTCAAAGCTTCTTGTCTTAATGTATATTCCTTTCTAATTATCTTTCCCATTATTGGCAATAAGGATGCCTTCATATCCTCAAATATGAGTCTGTATCAATCATTCATTACTCCCTCCCTTTTTTCCCTTCAGTTTTGGTCAGTACATGTACATCTCCTATGGGGGTATGTATAGAATCCTTATAATGTAAATCAAAACAGAACTTGAATGCTCCAAACATTGCTTTACGCTAAAACATAAGAGCTAAGCATGTTATGACAACCCAACCTTCCGATGATGAGAGGCTATGAATAACAATAAAAGTGAATAACTTCATTTCAATAGATTCATAACTATATTGTAGGAATGAGAAGCAAAAGGGAATTTAACTTATGTTCATTTAGGAATTTTGGTGGTGCAGAGCACATATTGATAAGGGGCATTATTGAAAATTGAGGGTCAAGTGATATACAAATAATTTGCATTTTATATTTTCATCTATCTCTGCGATCATATATTGCTTTGTCATGTATTTTTATTTGTCTCATATAGCCTATATGAGACAAATAAAAATACATGACAAAGCAATATATGATCGCAGAGATAGATGAAAATATAAAATGCAAATTATTTGTATATCACTTGACCCTCAATTTTCAATAATGCCCCTTATCAATATGTGCTCTGCACCACCAAAATTCCTAAATGAACATAAGTTAAATTCCCTTTTGCTTCTCATTCCTACAATATAGTTATGAATCTATTGAAATGAAGTTATTCACTTTTATTGTTATTCATAGCAGATGAAATTATTATATACTCACAAAATCATTTGCTCCTTCAAGCTAATGATGAAGCTATATATCCTTCTTTGTGTGCTTGAATTTGCTGCACCTGTAATCTAGAAACTCAAATCAAGATTGTGCGACGTACAACATGAATAAAGTTACTTTGTAGTTGCTCTAAGCCTCTAAATCTTAAATTTATCTTCTTAATCCCTCTCTCCTTTTTTGGGTGAATACCAATTTTCATCTGTTTCCTTCCCCTCATCTCTCAATTTGACAGCACAAGTCACGTAGAAGCCGAATTTGACTGGTAGAAGCCATCCTAACAAACTTTTGGGGAATTCATATCAACAAACAAGAAATTTATCCAAATAAAGAAGACCCACAAGGCCAAACTCAAATGGGTATGTAAAATGTGACACAAACCCAAAAAGAAATTGACTTTTACACAGCTATTTCAAACATAGATAAAGACATAAATTTAGATTATGAGAATGAAAAAGATTATAAAAGACCGGCTTGAGCTTGGAAATCACTCTGACAGACTCTTATAAGCCCCAAAAAGCGTCCTTCTCTTCCTCCATTTATGTCCACAAACCCAAAATCTTCATGATCCGACACTGCAAGCAAAGCAACCAACAAGGAAAAACTCATAAAAATCCAAAAATTCAATCAAATAAGCAAAGAATATGAGAAAGAAATCAACTTTTTCCCTTAACAGACTCTCTGCTTCTTTCTCTCTCCCTCACCGCCTCTATGTTGAAAAAAATTGTTCTTAGCAAAACGCACCGTTTAAAGATTTTCACCCAAAGACATCATTTTGGCACAACACTTGAATAAACCAAAATTACTGTAGATAAGCGTATTGACTTTTTTATATAGTTAATTAGTAGATTATTATTATTATTACTATTTTTTTTTTGATAGAAGTATAGATTATTATTATCTATATATATATATATATATATATAAAATCGAAGCTTTTGAAGCTCCCACAATTTTCCACGTCAGCACATATTAAAAAAAAAAAAAAACCGTAATAAAACTACAGCAAACCACGATACTCTACCAGCTCCTCCTCGATGCTCTATGCCTTCCTCTACCATCTCCTCCTCAATCAGACCCACAACAAACCTACAGCAAAGCATTGCATCGCATACAAACTAAATCCACTTTTATTTTCTTCAGCTCCACTCACACACAACTCTCAAACTCTCATTCTTCTCAAGCTTCCTAAGAACCCCAGGTCCAAAAATTCCCACCACAAACCCAATTTTTGTGTTCTAGCTTCTGCAAACCCAAATGGGTCTAATGGGTTTTCATGGCTGAGTCTGACTCGGTCAGTCCGGTGTGGCTCAGAGCTGCTATGGTCGAAACTCGGCAAGTTAGGGAAGAAGGAAACTGGGTTTGCTTGGAAGATGCCAATGTGAAGGTGGGTGAGTTTGTGGGGCGAGCTAAGGAAGGGGTCAGCAAAGGTCGGGGTGAGTCGGAATGGTTTAGGACTGAGTTAGTGCCTGAATTTTTGAGTTGGAATCGATGGGAGCGTTGGAAGGTAATTCTAGACTTTGAGACCCTTTTGTTTTAATTTTTGTTTGGTAGATAAGAAACTGCAGGACAAGGATAGAAAAAGGACAAGTTTAAGTATTTTCTTCTGAATTGTGGAGTTCATTGATCTGGAGCTCTCACGTTTTATTGCAGCTGTGAAGCTTCATTGCAAGATTGATAAAGTTGCAGGAATGAGACTCATCGTCCATATGCAAAGAATGCTCTTTACCAAGCAACTATCAAGCGAGGGGACTTCCTATTGAACCGAATCCAGAAGCTGTCTCGTGTGGTTGATCTGTGAAGCATTTTTTTTATTTTTTTTTTCTGTTTTGGAAACAGTGCCAAAATTTGCTGTCACTTCCCAAGGATAGAAAAAAATGCTCATGGTTAGTTATTAAACTCATGAGGATTATTTTAGCAATATTTAGTCCACTATTTGTATCTGAATGCTATATCAAAAGTGTTGATGTGAATTTTTGTAGCTTTGTATTGGAGATGTGTTAACTATGAGTGTACCTTGCATAATCAAAAAAAAAAAAAAAAAAAAAAAATACAGATAAAGATAGCATATATGAACTTGGTGGAAATGGAAAATTTTGAGCATTGCATGTAATCTATATATATATATAACTGAACACTATGAAGTTCTCACAATTTTTCACGTCAGCACAATATTTAAATAAAATTATTTTTATATAATCCAAACTTAATAAGGAGTGAAACTTATCTCTCTAACAAGTCCAAATTAAACCCAAACTCAAACTCATCATTATCATTTTTTTAAAACAAAATTATTTTTGCTCAATCCAAACTTAACAAGGAGTGAAACTCTATCTCTCTAACAAATCCAACTTAAACTCAAACTCAAATATTAATAATATATCTCCAAATTTGCAAGGTTAATGATGAACACTATAAAAGTAAAGCAAACCCCAATATATATATATATATATATTTTTTTTTTTAAGCTGAGTAGAGGAAGAAGCTCTTCTTATATTATTTTCTTCTCCAGATGAGCCAAAGTCTGTAGGGAAGCGTACATACTACCCAGATGAGCCAAAGTCATACCCAGATAGGAAGTCACGTATCCCAAAGGCGAAACAGTCATCAGGCCATGCAGCGAGAGATAGATGACCTGAAAAGGAAGTTGCAACGTGCGCAGCGAAAGCGATCTCCCTCCAGTTCAGATGCGTCCTCTGACAAGGAGGACGTGAGTTATCGACGGAGATCGAGAACACCCCCAAGTGAAACCTTTTCTTGCGAGAAGGAGTCTCGCCCTGTACGAAAGTACGAGAGCCCATCCAGCAAGGGTTTGGGAAACGATGCTATGAATAGGGCACTAGACCAAATTTCAAGATCACCCTTCATGTACAGAATTAGAGGGGCTAAGTTGCCTCGACGCTTTAATCAACTAACGTTCGCCATTTACAATGGCCGAGCAAACCCGGTGGAGCACGTGAGTCAGTTTAACCAAAAAATGGCTATCTATTCGCAAAATGAAGCCCTAATGTGCAAAGTCTTCCCATCCAGCTTGGGACCAATGGCGATGAGATTCAACAGCCTGAAGACAAATTCCATAGGCTCATATAAGCAGCTTACTCAGGCTTTCTGCTCTCGCTTTATTACAAATAGCAGAGTCCCTGGACCCCTAAGCTCGTTGTTGTCCTAATCCATGCATGAGGGAGAGACCCTGAAGGCGTATTCGGATAGATATTGGGAGATGTATAACAAGCTGGATGATAACCATGATGATGTCGCTATCAGCACGTTCAAAAGCGGCCTCCCCACCGAGCACGGCTTAAGGAAATCTCTCACTGGTAAGCCAGTCGCCAACGTTCATCAGTTGATGGATAGGATTGACAAGTACAAAAGGGTGGAAGAAGATCAGCTACAAGGAAAGGGAAAGGAGAAGATCATTCCCCCCAAGGCGAATGATTTCAAGTCGGAACGATATAACCACAACCAGCCGAGAAGAGATTTTTCGAGACAGACTGGACAATGTAACATGCAAACGATGAATTCCATGTTCAAAGAGCCGGTACAACAAGTGCTGGAGAAAGTGAGGAACGAACCCTTCTTCAGATGGCCAGGAAAAATGGCCTGAGATCCTTCAAAGCGTAACCAGAACCTGTATTGCCACTATCATCAGGACCATGGACATACCACTGAGGATTGTAGGAATCTATGGAATCACCTAGATCAGTTGGTCCGAGAAGGAAAGTTACGTCACCTTTTACACCCCTCGAGTGGTCATCCGGGCCAGGCAATGCAAAAGCCTCGAAAAGACGTATCCTTAAGACCCCCCACAGGAACGATCCATGTCATCCTCGTCGCTCCAGGAAGAACCGGGTCATTTCCTCCGAAGGTGCTGTCTGTGGCTCAGCTTTCTACCGAGGACAGGGGAAGAGAAATTAAAAGGTCTAAAAAGGGAAGCTCGTTAATATTGGGATTCTCGGACGAGGATAAGAGGGGAACTATCCAACCTCATGACGATGCCTTAGTAGTTACGCTGAGAATCGGAGGCTTCGATGTAAGAAGGGTGCTGGTGGACTCGGGCAGTGCAGTAGAGGTAATGTACCCTGATCTATATAAGGGGTTGAACCTGAGGCCGAAGGATTTGACGGCTTATGACTCTCCCCTTATCAGCTTCGAATGGAAGACTGTCACGCCAAAAGGGCAGATCCGACTACCCATACAGACTGGATTAGAGGTGGTGGAAGTGAACTTTATCGTGGTCGATGCCTACTCGCCCTACACAACGATAGTAGCCAGGCCATGGATCCATGCCCTGGAAGCTGTATCCTCCACACTTCACCAAAAAGTAAAATACTCGTCCAAAGGCCAAGTAGAAGAGATTCGTGGAGATCAGGCCATGGCCAGGCAGTGTATGGTAGCCGCCATCTCACGTCGGTCCAATGCCGAGTCCTTGGCCTCTAAGAACTTATAGCAACCAGCCACCTCGGTAGGTCAAGTCAATGAGCCAGTCGAGGAGATAAGGTGTGAGAGTTTAGAAAAGTTTGTCGTTGACAATGACCCGAAGAGATTTTTCCAAGTCGGCTCCAAGTTGCCTCCTCAAGAAAAAGAGGAACTGGTCGGGTTTCTGAGAAGAAATATCGATGTGTTCGCATGGGATGCATATGATGCCCCTGGGGTTGACCCTAGCCTTATTTGTCACCACTTGAATGTCAACCCATCTTCCATTCCAAAGAAGCAACCACCCCGACGTCCCTCAAAGGAACATGCCAGTGCTGTTAGAGACGAAGTAATGAAGCTGAAAAAGGCAGGAGCTATTAAAGAAGTTTTTTACCCTGAATGGCTGGCAAATACGGTGGTGGTGAGAAAGAAAACGGGGAAGTCGCGAGTCTGTGTGAACTTTACCGACTTAAATAAGGCATGCCCAAAAGACCCATTCCCTTTACCCCGAATTGACCGACTGGTGGATGCAACCGTAGGCCACCCTCGAATGAGCTTCCTGGACGCCTTCCAGGGCTATCATCAGATACCCCTTGCATTAGAGGATCAGGAGAAGACGACGTTCATGACACCCATCGGGAACTATCACTACAAGGTAATGCCCTTCGGACTGAAGAACGCAGGGTCAACTTACCAAAGAATGATGACCAGAATGTTCGAACCACAGCTGGGCAAAATTATTGAAATCTACATAGATGATATGGTCATAAAAAGCAAAAGAGTGTCTGAGCACGTAAAGGACCTGGAGATCATCTTTGACATCTTAAGGGAGCACAAGCTGTTGCTCAATGCTTCCAAATGTTCATTCGGGGTCGGGTTTGGGAAATTCCTAGGCTATATGGTAACTCACAGAGGGATAGAGGTAAACCCCGATCAAATCAAAGCGATTAATAGCCTACAGGCTCCTTGGAATCCGAAAGAAGTACAAAAACTTATTGGCATGATCGCAGCATTAAACCGGTTCATATCACGATCTGCAGACCGATGTCGACCTTTCTACCTCTTGATAAATAAATGGAAAAGGTTTGAGTGGTCGGAGGATTGTGTCCAGGCCTTCCAGCAACTTAAGGAATACTTGTCGCGACCACCCATCATGTCTAGCCTTGAGTTAGACGAGGTACTGTATGCCTACATAGCCGTAGCCCCTCATGCTGTAAGCCTGGTACTGATACGGGATGACGACGGGGTACAGCGACTAGTGTACTAGTGAGTAAATCATTACATGAGGCCGAAGTGCAATACTTACCATTGGAGAAAGCAATTTTGGCGGTAGTGCATGCCACACGGAAGTTCCCTCATTACTTTCAGGCACATACGGTCATCGTTCTAACCCAGCTTCCCCTTCGAGCGGTGCTTCGAAGCTCCGACTACACAGGAAGGATCGCCATGTGGAGTGCACTTTTGGGAGCCTTTGATATTAAATATATGCCTAGGTCCTCTGTCAAGGGTCAAGTCCTCGCAGACTTAGTCGCAGAATTCGCTGAACCCTCTATAGAAACAATAGTCGAGAAGAAAGACATGGATGGAAAATCAGTTGGCACAATTTTAGCAAGGGAGACCTTGCGCTGGAGGGTCTACGTGGATGGCGCGACCAATCAAAGAGGATCTAGAGTCGGGCTAGTTTTAACATCGCCCGACAGTATTGCCATTGATAAATCTCTAAGACTTAGGTTCTCGGCTGCAAACAACGAGGCCGAGTACGAAACCTTACTTCAAGGGATGACGATGGTTCAAAAGTTGGGAGGAAGGGTAATGGAAGCGTTCTCGGACTCCAAATTGGTCGTTGGCCAAGTGATGGGTGTGTTGGAAGCTAGAGATGCTAGAATGCAAGAGTATCTCGGACGAGTCAAATGCCTGCAGTCAGATTTTGAATCCTTCAATCTGACACACATTTCTAGAAGTGCGAACACCCATGCAGATTCGCTGACCACTCTTGCCATGTCCTCGGCGCATGATCTGCCGCGAATAATCCTTGTTAAGGATCTAGTCCAAGCGAGTTCCATTAGTAGAGTCCCAGCTCAGGTTCATCAGGTTAGAAAGAGTCCCAGCTGGATGGATCCTATAAAGAACTTCCTCAAAGACGATACACTACCAGAGGGAAAACTGGAGGCCGAGAAGATATGGAGGAATGTTCCTCAGTTCTGGTTATCAGAAGACCACAAACTATATCGGCGTTCCTATTTTGGGCCGTACCTTCTTTGTATACACCCAGAAGAATCCAAATCCTTGCTTGAAGAATTACATGAGGGGATTTGTGGAAGTCACACCGGAGGGAGGTCGCTGGCGTACAAGGCGCTCACCTAAGGATACTGGTGGCCGAACATGCAAAGAGAGGCCCAAGAATATGCAAAGAAGTGTGATCAGTGCCAGAGATTCGCCCCAAATATCCACCAACCCGGAGGAGTCCTTAACCCCCTCTCCAGCCCCTGGCCGTCTGCTCAGTGGGGTCTTGATATTGTCGGTCCTTTCCCCAAAGCTACAGGGAATAAGCGATACATAATAGTTGGAACAGATTACTTCACCAAATGGGTGGAAGCTGAACCTTTGGCAAACATCAGGGACGTGGATGCCCAGAAATTCATCTGGAAAAACATTATTACCCGCTTCGAAACTCCACACACACTCATCTCGGACAACGGTCTCCAATTTGATAGCAAGAACTTCAGGGAGTATTGCTGCGAGTTTGGAATCACTAACCGATATTCCACTCCCGCCTACCCCCAAGGAAATGGACAAGCCGAGGCCGTGAACAAGGTCATAATGAGTGGACTGAAAAAGAGGTTGGATGAGGCAAATGGGAGATGGGTGGAAGAGCTCCCACACGTCTTATGGACCTATCGGACGCCGCCGCGATGGTCAACGAGTGAAACCCCCTTTTCAATGACTTATGGGGCTGAGGCCGTGCTCCCGATTGAGAACAGCTTCCCCACACTGAAGTCTAACACCTTTACCCCAAACAGCAACGACGAGTTATTGGGGAGAAGTCTAGACTTAGCCGAGGAAAGAAGGGAAAAAGCAATGATCCATATGGCCTATTATCATCAGAAGCTAAGACAAGGATATGATGCTAACGTAAAACTGCGACCTTTAGGTCCAGGTGATCTCGTGATGAGAAAGATTCTCGGCAGTGCCAAAAACCCCTCTTGGAGCAAGCTGGGGCCCAATTGGGAAGGACCGTATCGCATCACATCTGTGGCCGAAATAAGTGCTTATTATCTAGAAGACTTGGATGAAAAAACTGTACCTCGCCCGTGGAATGTAAATAACCTAAGAAGATATTATTATTAATGAAAACAGCTCTGCCTGTGTTTTGTTCCATGATCATCATGTACCCACTGATCCATTTCCATCTATACAAGTTTTAAACAGAACCTAAGTCCTGCATGGCTCCTCGGACCACAGACTTAGGGGAAATTAATAACTTATGGCATCTATACAAGTTTTAAACAGAATCTAAGTCCTGCATGGCTTCTCGGACCACAGACTTAGGGAAAATTAATAACTTATGACATCTATACAAGTTTTAAACAGAACCTAAGTCCTGCATGGCTCCTCGGACCACATACTTAGGGGAAATTAATAACTTATGACATCTATACAAGTTTTAAATAGAACCTAAGTCCTGCATGGCTCCTCGGACCACAGACTTAAGGGAAATTAATAACTTATGGCATCTATACAAGTTTTAAATAGAACCTAAGTCCTGCATGGCTCCTCGGACCACAGACTTAGGGGAAATTAATAACTTATGGCATCTATACAAGTTTTAAACAGAACCTAAGTCCTGCATGGCTCCTCGGACCATAAACTTAGGGGAAATTAATAACTTATGACATCTATACAAGTTTTAAGCAGAACCTAAGTCCTGCATGGCTCCTCGGACCACAAACTTGGGGGAAATTATTAACTTAGAACTCTTGTGCAATTTCAAGGTACGTGCGTAGTTTAGCATTATTACAACCATCATTCAGATTCTTTGCACGACATTCTTCTTTCTTATTCATTTATATTTGTTTATATCATTGCGAACGTTAAATAGAGGAATAGTGTTAGTAAACAACCGTAGAGAACAAAGGGAATATTCTATATCAATATTCCGAGGTCAATACAAAGAGAGGTCTTTACAAAAGAACAAAAATAAGACAACTCTCATTCAAAAAAAAAAAAAAAAGAGTACAATAATTAAAAACCTAAAATCTAAGCCTCAGCAGGAGGATTCTCTTTCTGCTCTGGCTGAGGAGGGGGAACCTCGGAGATAGACTCTCTGGTAGGATCCTTGGCTTTGTCAAGCAGAGGGATGGCATCAGGAATAGCCATGGCCTGCTCAGAAGCTTCAGGAGCGCCATCAGGATTTTCTCGGATCTTTGGCGGAAAGAAGACATTCTCGGGCAACCTCAGCGCCGAGTGTGCAGGAATTCCTGCAGCATCAAGGGCATGAGCCCATGAGATGCTACAATAATCCCTACACACCTCCGAAATTTCCTCGGAAAGCCTGGCTTCAGTTTCTCCAACCCCGAGCTGATAAGAAGCTTTCTTTTCAGCCTCGGCGGCCTCCCGAATCAGCTGAACCTCTTCTCTAGCCCGCCGGACTTCCTCCTCAACTTTTTGTAGCGTGGACTTGAGATCCAGCACTGTTTGCTTTTCAGTGGCTAGGCTGGTCTCGGTCACAAATAACTTTTGGTGCTGGTCCTCAGCTTGAGTTTCGGCATTCTTTAGACCGGCCAAGGCGCTATTGCGGGCTTTCTCCGACTCTTTGAACTTCTCTGCAAGTTCAAGGTTCTCCTGCTTGAGGGACCCTACAGACTTCTCAACCTCAACACAAGATTGAGCCTCAGCTTCAGCTAATTTGCGGTTGTCGCGGCAGTATTCCTCGGCCACGAACACCTGCTGAGTGATTTGCCCACAAAATAAGAAGACAATATCTTAGAATGCTGTAAGGTCTAATGATTTAATGGAAGGATAGAAGAGTTACTTACCATTGCAAGGTCCCTCTTGAGGGACAGAAAGAGCTCGGGCTGGGAGAATCGCCTGTAAGCCTTCATGTCCTGAGGAAGGAGTACTGGCTGCTCCAGGGCCTCAGTTATGTATCCAGCTCGGCCCCTGTTGTATTCTCTGACCGATGCAGTGTAAGGGATAGCAACTCCATCCAGCTCCAACTTTGGGCTCCAAGTGCGTGGTTGAACACGAACTTCAGCCCGGTTGTCCTCCTCTCCGCTTTCCACGGAAGAGGCCCTTTTACTCCTCTGCCCCCGAGTGGTTTTTTGCTGCTTGGCCGGACGGGGGGCCACCTCGCCTTCCTCAGGAGTGTCAACCGGCTTTTTCTTTTTCAGGTCCGGGTTAACCTTGAGGCCAAGGTCGAAAGGAACCTGAGGGGCAACTGGAGGAAGGTCCTGGGTCTACGACTGAGCAGGCACCTTCGAAGATTGACCTTTTCCTCGGTTGGACATCAATTCTCGTAGGGTTTTTCCCTTGCCAGCCATGTTGTCTACTTCCTCGTTTGAAGAGTCGTCCGAGCAGGCTATAATAATCGGAGCGCCGACCACGGAGTTTCGATCCTACTCTCCTTCAGGGTCCGAGAGCTCAATCAAGGGGGCTTTATCAACCTCCTCTTCAAAATAGAACTCGTCTATCTCCTCCTCAAGAGAAAGACGAGATGATTCGGTCTCTCCTTCAACTAGCGCAGCAACTTCAAGGTTGTCAGATGGAGGCAATTGCGCGGCCGGTGGAGGATCCCGAACACTAGGTAGCACGACTGGCTTAAGATCTTCTCGGGCCAAAAACTTGGGCTTGGATACGTCAATCCTAGCCAACCTTGGACTACCAGCTCTGATGGCGTGGCCAATGGCTTGGAAGGAACGGGTTAGTGGTTGATAGCCCAAAACCAAATGACACGCGCGTAGTTGCCCGTCCTCGGCAACGTAGATTTTCGACCTTAGAAGATAGTTCAAAGCTGGAACGTTCACGTGGCTTAGCTTGGGAGCAACCAGAGCTCTATCTGCAATACAGCTGAGAAGGAGATTAGAGTCAAACTATAAAATTTATGACTTATTAAAAAAAAAGAGTAAATCCGAAGAGCTAAGCCTCCTCCCTAAAGGATTAGCCCTAAAGGCGCCGCACCTGGAATTCCTGCTCGAGTTGGACAATGAAAACCATCGCTCCATTCTCCTGAGGCAATGAGGAAGTCATCCTTCATAGTCTTATTGGATATGGGGAGACAGGAGATTAGCCTAACCACCTCGGATCGAGATTTAAGGTAATACCCTCCCTTCTCGACGTAGTGGCACTCGTACATGTGAACCACATCATGCCAGGTCAGGCCCAGACCCATTCGCTCGTTCAAGACATCTATGCAGCCTAATACCCTGAACATGTTTGGAGTGCACTAGTGTGGTATCAACCTATGGTGGAACAAGTAGTCCCGGGTAATCCTACGCATGGGAAGTGTCATTCCTCCTTGTATAAAGGCAATCATAGGAATGACCACTTCACCCACGTCTCTATCTAACAATACTCCTTCTAGGGGACAGTACCGCAGAACCACCCCTTGCGGGATGTGGTATTTTGCCCTAAAGGACTCCATGGCAGCCGGAGTGTCTACTAGGTCCTTGAATCTACCCATCTAAGCTAAACTGGAGGGACGGAAATAAAAACCGAGGAGAAAAGTGAAATCCGAGGAGAAATTCGAAGCGACGAAGCGAACGGAGCTTACGGGTATCTTCACAAACGACCGGTGAGATGCTTGAAAATCTCTTCTAGGAAGGACGCTTCGCGGAAACGATTATGGAAATTTGAAGAACGGAAGTGCTCGTAGATTTCTGGGCGTTGGAGTTCTCTGGAGTTTTCTGGACTTCTGATATGCAGGTAAAAAAAAAGAAAAGATGAGCCTCTAGCGCTTTATATAGCAAGAGAGAGAGAGAGAGAGAACCACTCCCGCTCAAGAATTCGAGGAAAAATGCTAGCCGTCAGATCCACGCCTCGCTGTTGGATGGAGGGGACATAAAGCTACCTGGAGTAAATGGCCGCGCCTCGTAAATTGTAGCGCGTTAAAAGTAACTGCCTGCACGCGCGGACCAAGATCTCATTAGTTCCATCCTCTGTAAATATCAAAACCCCGCTTTTCTCCTAGGAAGGAGATCAAAAACCGGAGTTTTTAGGGGCTATTGTGGGGACCGGCCCAGAATAATAGGTGGGCTGGGCCCTAGGCCCGTCCGAGGACCAGTCTGTCTGAGGAGACATCGTGGCCCAGAATCCTTATTCAGGCCCACTAGAGCAAAGAGAACACGTCCGAGGAGTAATTCCTCCTCGGACGTTTCAAAATCTAGGTCAAAGGTGCTTCCCAGCTATTGTAGTCCTCCCTCCAAGCACGTAAAAGAAAGGAAACCCAAAATATCCTAGCAAAGGCTGCCACCACCACATTAAATGCACCACAACTACTCTCCTGACCGCATTAATGAAGAGAAGACCCCTGCAGCTCACAAAGAACTGATAAAGGTGTCTGATGGGACAGGTGCTCAAGTGGGGGTTTGGATGATCAATAAGTGTAAGGCCCAGATGATAGAAGGGGGTCTATATAATATGTAAAAGTCCCCCAAGAGGAGGGGATGGAAAAAACAAGGAGAAAGGGAGAAGAGAATGTTGTAGAGGTTTTATTTGCATAAGTCTGTGCCCATTAATCAAGTTAGAGACCATATCATTTGAGAATGAGCTCTTTTTCACTGTTACTTCCATTTGCCCTTGTTTTTATATCTCCCGAGCCCATGCAACAAACCGTTTAAACCAACTAGAACCGAGTTCTTCAACCCACACTCTACAAAATTCATTGTGTGGGGCCTTTTGTGCCAAGACTTGACCACCTAGGATCGGGTCAACTAAAATCGTGCCCCTACATATATATATATATATATATATATATATATATATATATATATATTATTTTAAATTGTATATAAGCTAAATAAATTGAATAAATGTGAGATACCAATACCACGAGTTAGTTTTGTTTTTGACCAAGCTCATGTTATCGGGTGAGGTTGTGTTTATTACCTCTCAAAATGCATGGTCTGACTAATGATATTTGACCCTGTAAATTAAATTGAGATTTGTATACTTGTAGATTTGGAATAACCATTTATATTAATTATTATAAAAAATACAAAATCCATATTGAAAAACACATTTTCATCAATTAAATAATATAATTTAAACATTTGATAGAAATAATAATAATAATTACAAAGCTTGATTCCTAGATACAGTATAAAAATTACATAGCTTTTGATTTTATAGTTAAATTCCAAAAGATAAAAATTACAACATAAGACCTAGTTTAACAACCATTGATTTAAGTATCAAAGGCTAAATTGGTGAAGGTGTTAGATAATAGGCACCCACCTTGCCCAGTTCAATTGATCTTCTAGAGTATGGTGGCTCCCATCGTGTCATGCAATCCATTCATTTAAATATGTCAAAAAAGGCGTGTTCTTCACATAAAAAACAATACATCTAGGGTTTTTTTATTAAAAAAAAAAAAAAAAAATTGAGCATATAAACCACATGTGAAGATTTAAACGCTAAATCCAAAATTCATCATGTTTAGCCCTAATTTTAACCCATATCATTGAAGACAAACATGATTCGATTGATTAAAAGTAGTAATCAGAGATGAAACAACTAAAAGTTCGAGAAATACCACTTGCATGCACAAGGCTTGATGATCGGTTTAGGTTTGGATGGATAATCCTAACTAGAAATTTTTGTGTTTAGAATAATTTGGGAAGATATTTTGGATGATTTAAGGCTTGGAGAGTAAAGAATTCAAGCAATTGAGGGTTCATTCATGTGCTGAATAAAGGAATATTGCATGCTTTGAATTTTACACCCCTACTTTATTTACACCCCTACTCTATTTAAACACATATTTTTAGTTTTTAAACAACAATACACGTATTTTTACACGCTTTTTCACCCATATGTATTTCCAAAAAAAAATGAAAACTTTTGTTTAAACACACATACCAAATGGACCCTGAGTTTTCGAAATAACTAGTCAAATCTTGATCGGATAAAGTTTTAAAATTAGAGAAATCGCAAAACGGTTATAAAACTCGCAGTCAAAGAGGCAAGTGTTGATGACAGTTTGGGGGATTGAGTGCTGATTGGAACTTAGAGCTAGAGTTCCATATTGATCGACACTTAAACCTAGAGTACACATCTTGATTTTTTATAAAAAAAATTTTAATGTGATTTTGACATTTTTCTGATCAATCAATTTTGAGTTCCTTCTGATTTTGGAACCTAAAACAATCAAAATGTCTACTTCCATCAATGTGAACGTATCAATTTTTGGGCGGCTGTTATTCTGACTAGTGATAAGGAACACAAATAACCCCAACACATACTTGCTTAGTGTCTATTTAAGAATAACTTATTTAGTTTTTTATTGAAAACATTTTGTTAAAAGTGTGCTAAAGTATACTTTCAATTTTTACTAAAGTATACTATTAGCAAAGAAACAATGAAAAAGAGATTTCATTTGTATCCCGGTAAGTTTTATCTTTCATATTACAATAAATAGGAATATGGTGGAATTGTGACAATTACACCCTAAGGAGACAGAAATTGAAATCGGTTTGATATGATTAGGAAAGATGTGGCAAAAACAATACAAACCGGTTGGTGCAACATGGAAATATCTTAGCTAGGGATGTGTGAAACAAAAAATTATTAGGTACTTCCGGAATATCATAAATGCGTACTCTCCCCTCTCATTTAAATAGTGGGTATCATTCCCATTGAAGAAAAAAAAAATAGCGAGTATCTGTAACGACCCAATGAAAAGCGCTAGCCACATCTACGCTATACCTCAAAAGGACTAGTCACAATTGAGGCTCCTTATAGTTGTTAATAAAACCCAGTTCAACCAAGTAAATACCTGATGTGGGACATCACACACCAACACACATCACAAAATCAATCAATCAAATTGGGGCATCACAATCTCCCCAACTTAAATCCCTAAAGTCCTCGTTAGGGCCCACTTTGTGGGGTAGTTTCTCCGAGCCCACACGAATTACCGGGCCGGCTCTGATACCATATGTAGCGACCCAAGGAAAAGCGCTAGCCACATTTGCGCTATACCTCAAAAGGACTAGTCACAATTGAGACTCCTTATAGTTGTTAATAAAGCCCAATTCAACCTAGTAAATACCCGATGTGGGACTCATCACACACCCACACACATCACACAATCAATCAATCAAATTGGGGCATCACAAGCCTCACTTAAATTTGATTTTATTTCTTCTAAAGTGAAATTGATGAATTATTTAATTTATTTTGAAGGTGATATTATTTTATATTATGATATTTACAAAGAAAATAAATAAAAGATGTAACGTGAGAGTTATCTTTGTGGATTATTCATATTTAACTTTTAATCTCCTTATCAGTTAAGGAAAAGGATAAGAGACTAAACCCTATTTGGATTAGGAGTTTAAGTGTTATTGGAATTCTTTAAAGTTTTAGCCCATCTAAACAACCTTGATTTGAGTTTAATTGGGAATTAAAGTCTTGGAAGCCTATTTAAGTTTTAGTGGGTCTTAAACTCTAGCCCAAGTATATAGGAGTGTTATTTAAGAGTACTAATTGGAGTCGGATTGATCTTCCTAGACTGAATTGGAGTGTTATTTTAGAGGTTCATATGCTGGGTCTTTTAAGTCAGTCACGTGAAAGGTAGAGTGTTTAGCGTATAAAAGATTAAGACAAGAGAATTAGGGTTTCTCAAAATTGATGGGATAGAAGACCGTGGCACTGCTAGGGGCAGCCAGCGAATTCATTATATTGAGGTAAACATCAATATATGCACGCCTTATTGATATCTTTGAACACATATTTGATTAAGGAACCTTCCTCTCTAGGCTGCGTGGAAATATTAGAATTATACTAACAGTTGCATAAGAATAGAAGTTATCATGGAAGTGTTATTATAGACATGCCTTATTTTATTTGATTTTGAAACTGATCCTCATATATGTACTTGGAGTAACATCACATCCTACACAGGTTAAGCACTAGTAGATGTTTTATTGCTGGGATTTACGCAGATTGGTAGTGGTGCTGACTTTATGAACCTGGTAATCTATAACATGGTTTCGAGTTCCAAAATTATTGTCAATGCATGATACAGGTTACTAGGTCCTAATCCTATGGGTAGAAATAACTTTGTAAACTTATAGCATCCTTTCTATGTCTTACGGGTGGGAATCTTATTGGATGTTATATATATATATATATATATATATGTAATTTGGGATAATATGATCTATAAGCATAAAATTATTTGGAAGCCAACTTATACTGGGAGAATTAAATAATATAGAGATCTACATTTTCGGCTCATTAGAATTGTTTACTAGGTATTGATTTTAAGAGTGAAATTTATATTTTCATTGTTGCCTTAGTGTATCCATTCTTATTGAGTTGTCTTATCCTTATTTAGGTTTAGTTGACATTGATTCAAACTGTTGAGTTGAAGCTTGGTTTAGTAACTAGAGGTAAGTGGACTTCAGAACATGACGTCTCTCAAGGCGTGTATATTTATATATATTTTTGATAAAAATATATTTATATATATACATAATTGCAAAAGTGAAGTTTTCAAAAACTCATACCATTATCAATACTTTGTACACATACTTGAATTTTATTATTTCTTAAGTATTACCTTGAAACTGTGTATGTTATGAATGACTCAAAACTATATTTTTGAGAAAGTATTTGTTATATGATATATGATTGGTATTGACAATATTGTAATAACGTAAGAATGTTTTCAAATAGTCAGCTAGACAGTCTGCAACCTTTGCCAACATAGGGTTAAGTGTTGGTCTTCGGCCGATATAGTGTTATTGTGGTGTGGTGTAGTGTTATCGTTTTCTCTTCGAAGCCAGTGTTATCGTTTGCTCTTTGGAGCCAGTGTTGCCTATTTGAGGTTAGTGTTATTGTTCCCTATGGGAATCACCCACCGAGTGTTTAGCAGCTTATGTCTTTGTTTGGCTAATGTTTAATGTTTTCCATATCAAACTATTTTTTTATTGTTATTGGCTGTTACAAGTGGAAATTTTTTTTATTACTATATTTAATTGTTTCTACCTATCTACTGTATTTTGGCCAATTAAAGTGGTTACTATTTTATTTACTGATTAAAATGTTATTGTAAATGTTTTCTTTCTAACAGTTTTATAGAATATATTATATTACCGTTAAAGCTATATAGTAAATGTTTTGTAAAGATTATATTTTGTCAATGATACTATTATTATTTTTTTTTTTTTTCAAAGACATCCTCATGTTTTATAGTCTCTTATTGGGCTTCTAGCTCACCCCCCTTTCTCCACCCTTTCAGATTAGAGCAATGCAATATCTTTTGGTGGTAGATCATTGGAGACATAAATTGAAGACTTCTTTGGAGCTATGTTAGTTGATGGACTGTTTTAGTATATTTTTTTAGGATAGTGAGTTTGGCATTTGTGGAACTATTTGAGTTTGTATTTGGAGACTTTATTGTTAAAGTTTTAGTTTTATAGATTTTATAAGAAAGACTTGATGGTTTGAAGTATATTTGTGGATATTTAATTACACTCTATTCCATTATATTAATGTTGGTTTTTTTATAAGACACGTTGTGCATCTAAATCCTTGGTATGGGTTTGGGGTGTTACAGTATCACCATGAATTTAATTAGTGAGACTCACTATTCATCTGAGATGAGAGAATATGCATTTATGGTACTCCAGGAGTACACAATAATTTTATGTGTGAAACCTAAAAAAACCATCCTAGAACGAGCTAGGGCCTCAGTTTTGTGGTAGAGATTGAAACAGTCCAAGGCTAGCAAAAGTCTAGTATTGACTAAAAATTGCAGCACATCATGTCAAAAGAAATCGTAACATGTATTGTATTACTGGAAAGAAAGACTCACTCTGTCTTGCCCTTTCATTTCCAAGTTCCAACTGAGCCAAAGGGGAATGAATATAATTCTAGCTGTCCAAATTGTCAATGCATGCATGATGCATTAGGATAATGGCACCAGTTGAAAGAACCTGAACTCTATTTTGATTTAGAGGCTGTAGGATTAAATTCGTGCTTTCCCCTAGCGTTATAACAGGAATAAATAAAAATGCATGGTAGGTAAAAGAACCTAGTTTTTTTAATAGAGAAAATTCAGAAATACAACTTTTCTTATAACATTTGCAACAATTTATTGAAGTAGTTAATGGTGAATAGTGAAAAAAATGATAGATCCATATAAAAGTGATTATTTACCACTTACACCACTTCAATAAATTATGACAAAAATTGTGTCAGTAAAATACCTGTTTTTTTAATGTATATTAGCATGGAAGAAAGTTCAATCTGTTTATTATGTAATCAATGCAACTAAACATCCATGTATATCTTTTACAACTTAACTTATTTGAAATTCATAGCTGTGACTAGGTAATAAGTTGGATGACTAGAGTCACATGATTGAATTATATATAGATGATTATTTGAACCGCGGGTTTAGAGAAAACATTACCTTTAGTAAAATACGAGCAGTATACTACATAATATATATGTATGTAATTTTAAAAAAAAAAAAAAAAAATTATCATATAAGTCTCAACTTTTTTCTAAAAATAAAAAATAAAAAAAATAAAAAGACTCAACTACCCAAAAGAATGCATGTCTTTTTCTATATAAAAATATCGTACAGGCATTAAATATTTTTGTATGATACTTATACAAAATTGCTACAATTTGAATGAGTGGTAATACTCTTATCATAACTATATATTGGTTTGAATGAATGGTAATACTTTGTTCAAAATTCAACAAATCTTACTAATAATTTGGTTTACATTGTTGTAAGCCCGAACTATATAACTCAAACTTAAGAAAATTATAGAATACTATTCTGGAAGTATAATAAATGTGTATTATCTTCTCCCACATAAAGAGAGTGTCTCACCTTAAATTTAATTGGTAAGACTCACTTTGATGATATTTTAAATGGATGCCTTTAGAGCATTTGTTAATGTATCATGTTATTAAAAAATTAGTTACTGTTTATTTTTTCGTAATAAATTTTTTTTTTAAATTTTCTAAATCAATATCTTTAAAGTATTCGTTAACTTTCTCCTTTTATAACTTCTCACAAACTTATTCCTATGAGCTTGACTGACTTCTAGTATTTCTTTTTATTAATTGATTTATTTTTTATTTTTGAGAAGAACTTACTTCTGGCACTTCGCTGCACCCAAGATGAAATGTTCAATGCATAATACTATAAATTCACTGGGCACGTACAAGCGAGATATTGAGGGACTCCAGCTTAGAGAACAAAATCTAACATGACAAAGACTAGTATCTGAATCGTAATTATCTGTAATATAGTTTGTCAGAAAGTGAATTATATCAATTTTTATCGTAGGATCTATCTAAATCTATTATGTATCTATTAGATGGTGATACTCTATGAAAGGTCTTTGCTTTCCAGTTGGAAGGATTCAAAAGTAGAAGGTTTAAGTGGTAACTCTCACTCATTACTCATGTCATGTGGGACCTCTAACTAATGACAATTATGAAATGGATAATTCTTTGCTTCATTTTTCCATGTCCATTCTGGTTCTGGAACAGCCATTGGGTAATGCTGAGAAGATTCTAATCAATAATTTTATGATTGTTGAGGATGTCGAGCACAGCGGATATGAAATCTAGGAAAACATTGCCTATCTTTTCCTTTCACACTGTTGCATTTCTACGGTCTTTTTGTTTTTTAAGCAAGTTCTAAAAAATAAAAAGTTTCAGAATTTTCCTCATGTGGTAAATGACAAATTACACCTTAGATTTTTTTTTAATTAATTTCTTTTTTAAATTTTGTCATATTAGAACCGGACTTTATAAAAGATGACAATTTAAACGCTTGGTTTCGTAATGGTTAAAAACCACAGTCAAATGCAACGTATCTAGTAGGAATAAAATTTTGATTGACGCCTACTACACCAATCTGGCACAGTTTTGTTGTGGGCTTGTTGTCTTCTTTACATTAGAGAGGGGTAAGAAAGACAGTAGAGAGCGGATAACAGAGTAATTATTTTTAAACTTTTCTTCCTTGTCTACCGATAATAGTAAATAATAATATGCCACTTAAAATTTGTTGTGAAAGTGTTGTAAAAATATTCTGTACATAACTCTATAATTTAGAGAAGTGTTACGTTTACAACATTTTTACAGCACTTTCACAACAAATCTTTATTTTTTATTTTTTATTTTTAATATAAGATAAAAATTCTACTCCAGCTTAATCTAAATGTATATGTGTGTGAAACTCTCTCCTAAAGATTTGAACTCCGACCCTTATCTTCCACACCCCACAAGCGGAGTTTGGTGACAGGTTATTACTGGTTTTAATTTGAACTTTATCACTGATATTATTTTTTTGTCTGCTAAAAACAGAAAATAATAATAAGCCATTTACTGTAAAAATATTATGTACATAACATTTCTTTATAACTTAAAAGGATGAGAACTAGCACAAATTAATAATAAAGGGAGAAAGCATTCATTTAGTACAACTACTTTAGTATATTTTCTCCTTAAGTTATATGATACAATGGAGCAAATTTGTTTGAAGCAAAAAATAAAAATAAAATATGGAGCAAGTTGTTGTGTTGGGACCACCAGTATCTAACGTGAAGGCTGAAGTTATTGAGTTTGTTAACGTTAGTTTGTTATTTGGCTGATTCTAGCAGAGCCTTAGGAGTTCTTTTGCGTAATTTTCATTTGTAAATGTTTCCAATCACATTTATTGTGACATTAGTTTGTTGCAAAACTTGTAGTGATTTTAACATTTTTTTTTTTCTTCTGTTTTGTTTTTATTTTATTTTATTTTATTTATTTATTATTTATTTATTTTTTTGGTTGTAAATCCCCCGAATTGAATAAAATCAACAACATTATCATCCAAAAATTATCTCTTGAGGAGGCCCGAATTACCTCCAACTAATCCAGAAATTATCATTTTTTTCTCTGTTTTAATTTCCTCAGATAAGCCACCATAGGTAACGAGATAAAGAACAGTACGTAACCATTAGATCTATCAAATTCTTGAAGAAAATTTCCCATGAGCATTTTTTTTTAGATATGTTAGTGTATAGCTTAGACTAGTTTAGCCCATTGGGCTTAGCCCAGTATACTGTACTTGTAGTTTACTCATTTTACTTGTACTGCACACATACCTATCCTATATAAGACTCTCTATTGTACATTATTATACACACATCAATATACAGAATATTTAGTCTTTCTCACACTTTATATTCTTAACACGGTATCAGAGCCATTCCTCTGACTTTCTAGTTCCTGTGGACGTCTCCGGCGTTTTTCCGCTGCCCTCGCCTTCATCCAGTAGCCACTGTCAGAAGCGAGTCACCGTCGTCACACCCACAATCCCAGCAACTCTCAGATCTCATTGTTCTACTCATCCAATTGTCAAAGCAAAGGCATTGAGTGACAGAACAGACAATCCCGAGCAAAACCCAACCAAGAATGGCCAGAAAACACCTCACACGCGCCTCCACGCGCCGTCTGAAGTTTCTGCCTCACGAGCATGCGCTCCACGCGCCGTCACTCCCCTCACGCACCAGATCACACGGCCTCCACGCGCTCACACGTGCCCCACACGCCTGCTCCACTTCACGAACTGCCACGTCAGCACACGTCATCCGTTGACCGTTGACTTTGATCGTTAACCGTTGACTAAGTCAAAATTTTTCAACAGGACCTGTCTTGCTCAGTTTTTCGAGTAGATTCTGATTTTGGGCTCCGTTTCTGCATTTGAGGTCTCTAAATCTCACTTTTTGGTCATTTTCTTCATTATGGCTCAACAAAGTGAACGAGATATCATACGTCGTATCACCATCATGTTGGATGGTCCTACTAGCTATCATGCATGGTCTCAGAATATGACTGTCTTTCTCAAGGGTCGTAAACTGTGGAGATATGTGATTGGTTCAATTCCTAAGCCAGTACCAAACCCTAAGTCCAAAGCCATAACTGCTGAAGAGTCTTCCAAGACTGCTGTTACAACAGATGATTATGAAGAACGTCTAGAGGAATGGGAGAGTATTCAGAGTAAGATCTTGTCTTGGTTTATCAATACCTCTATTCCCTCCATTCATAATCTTCTTCCTCGTCTTGAAACTGCTAAGGCTGCTTGGAAATTTTTGGCCGATCACTATAACTGCACTAATGATTCAAGCTTGGAGTTTCACATTGAATCAAAGCTTTATCAAATGCGCCAAGAGACAGGTCAGTCTATTTCTGATTTTTATTCTCAGACTTCTACTATGTGGGAACAACTCTCTGCTGCAGATCCTCCACTGGTGTGTTCTAAGGACATTGAGCTCTTTGTCAAATATCGGGATCGCCGCAAAATTTATGCACTTCATGATGGGTTTACGTGAGGATTTTGAGCCTACTGGGGCTTCTCTGCTTAACCGGTCTCCTACTCCTTCTCTTGATGCTACAGTAAAGGAGCTCATTTATGAGGAGAATTGTCGGCCTACTTATCACATGACATCATCTGATCATGTATTGGCCACACCCTCACCACAGCCTCCCATTGTTGCATTCACTGCTCCTCCACGAATAAACTCCGGGCATCCCACCTCTCAGTTTTCCAAAGGTACTCACTGCAAGTTTTGCCGTGCCAAAGGCTATGACATCTCTGTTTGTCGCAAGCTACAAAAATTTGTGCAAGAGCAGAATAAAGCTTCTCTTCCTCAGGTAGCTGCTGTATGTCCTTCAGATCCATCGGTTCCTACAGGTCCATCTTTGGCTTCCTCACTTACTACGGCTGATATTGAGGCAGTTGTTCAACATGTTTTATCCCGCATTTCCACTGCCCTTTCTATCACTTCAGGTAAACAACCTTGGTTTTTTGATACTGCATGTTGTAACCATATGACTCCTGATGAATCCCAATTTTCTGATAAGGCACCCTTAGAACATCCAATCACCATTTACACTGCTGATGGAACTCCTATGCCTGTTAGTCATAAAGGAACAATCTCTTCTCCTTGTTTATCCCTTAGTGACACTTTTCATATTCCAAAGTTATCCCTCAATTTTCTTTTTGTTGGTCAACTTTGCGAATTAGGCGTAGATCTTCTATTTACTAATCATGGTGTGGATGTGCAGGATCCCTGGACGGGTCAAGTGCTTGGGATAGGTCGTAAGGTTGGTCCCATGTTTGTGGTTCATGACTTGAAGATTCCTTCACAAGTTGTTTCTGCAGCTGCTACCACTGCCATCTCCTCACCTGATCTATGGCATGCTCATCTTGGTCATCCAACCTTATCTCGTCTTCAGTTGTTAGCTTCTCAATATCATTTAGGTTCAGTTCAGTTTCAAAAATTTGATTGTACTTCCTGTCATTTTGGCAAACAAAAAGTTGCCCTTTAATAAAAGTGACTCCTTCTCTTCTGCCCCTTTTGATCTTATACATTCTGATATTTGGGGTCCTGCACCTGTTCCCACTGAGGGGGGATTTAAATATTTTGTCATATTTGTAGATGATTTTTCTCGATATACTTGGATTTATCTGCTTCACCATAGGTTTGAACTTGTGTCTATTTACCAAACATATCATAAAATGATTGAAACACAGTTCAATCGCACCGTTAAAGTCTTTCGATCAGATAATGCTCAAGAATATAATGATAAATCTTTCCTATCCTTTTTAGATAGTCATGGTGCTCTTCCTCAGCGGTCTTGTCCTTACACCTCTCAACAAAATGGTCGTGCAGAACGAAAACATCGTCACATTCTTGATGTTATCCGCACCCTTCTCATTTCTGCCTCTCTTCTTGAGCACTTTTGGGGTGAGGCCGCACTCACTGCTGTGCACACCATTAATCGTATTCCTTCACCAACTACACACAACAAATCACCATTTAAGCTTCTCTATGGTCAAACTCCTGACTACTCCTCTCTTCAGGTTTTTGGTTGTGCTTGCTTTGTCTCTCTTCCTCCTCATGAACGAACAAAGCTCCAACCTCGTACTCATCTCTGTTGTTTCCTTGGTTTTGGTGTGTCTCAAAAAGGGTTTCGCTGCTATGATCCCATTTCTCATCGCCTTCGTGTCTCCCGTCATGTTGAGTTTTGGGAACATCGTCCTTTCACGAGTCTTCAGCAGTTTCCTGCATCTTCTTCCTCAGAGTCTCCCATTTTTACTGATCTTTTCCTCCCTCTCTATCCTGAACTTGTGGAGGATTCTTCAACATCGGCTGCCTCTCCAGACGAATAATCTCTGGTTCTGTCTCCGGCATATGACCCACCTGTCTTGGATCCTGTGGCACCACCCTCTCCTGAGTCTCCTGTTGGTCCTGAACTTCGTCGTTCCACTCGGGTAAGCATTCCTCCCCCTTATCTCACTGATTATCATTGTTCTTTTGCTCTTGCCACCCTCTATGAACCTCACACCTATCGTGAGGCCCATACTGACCCTCTTTGGCTGCAAGCTATGAATGAAGAACTAGATGCCCTTCATAAGAATCACACTTGGGATATGGTTGATTTGCCTCCTAGTCAGTCTGTAGTAGGTTGTAGGTGAGTTTACAAGATCAAGACCAAGGCTGATGGATCTGTTGAACGATACAAGGCTCGCCTATTTGCCAAGGGCTTTACTCAGGAGTATGGTATTGACTATGAGGAAACATTTGCTCCTATTGCTCGCCTTACATCTGTTAGATGTCTCATTGCTATGGCTGCTGTTTGCCGTTGGCCTCTTTATCAAATGGATGTGAAGAATGTTTTCCTCAATAGAGACCTCCATGAAGAAGTGTACATGCAACCACCCCCTGGCTATCCACACTCAGGCAATCAAGTTTGCCGCCTTCGTCGTGCTCTTTATGGCCTCAAGCAGGCTCCTCGAGCTTGGTTTGAAAAGTTTAGCTCAATTGTTGCTCAGCAGGGTTTCACTTCGAGTCCTCATGACACTGCTCTCTTTGTTCGAAGATCCTCTGCTAGTATCACTCTTATTCTTCTTTATGTTGATGATATGATTATTACTGGAGATGATTCTGCAGGTATCCGCTCTCTTCAGCACTTCCTTAGTTAGCATTTTGAGATAAAAGATCTGGGCACTCTCAGCTATTTTCTTGGGCTTGAGGTTACCTCATCCTCTGATGGATACTATCTTTCCCAGGCTAAATATGCTTCTGATTTTCTCTCCAAAGCCGGTGTCACCGATAACAAGACTGTTTCCACTCCTTTAGAATACAATGCAAAACTCACACCCTTGGACGGTGAACCTATATCCGATGCTACTCGCTATCGTCAGTTGGTTGGCAGTTTGATCTATTTCACTGTTACTCGTCCGGATATTTCACATGCCGTGGGTATGGTTAGTAAGTTCATGGATGCACCTCGTTCTGTCCACTATGTTGCTATTCTTCGGATTCTCCGATATGTCAAAGGCACACTTTATCGTGGTCTGCATTACTCCTCTCGAGCTTTATGCTTATTCAGATGCTGACTGGGCAGGTGATCCGACTGATTGATGCTCTATCACAGGTTTCTGTTTCTTGTTAGGTACTTCTCTGGTCTCGTGGCGCAGCAAGAAGCAGGATGTGGTTTCCCGTTCCAGTACTGAGGCTGAGTATCGTGCCCTTGCCGACACCACTTGTGAGCTTGTTTGGCTTCGCTGGCTCTTGGCTGACATGGATGCTCCACAGCCCACTGCCACTCCTCTTTATTGTGACAATCGTAGTGCTATCTACATTGCTCATAATGATGTCTTCCACGAACGCACCAAGCATATTGAGATCGATTGCCACATCACTCGCTAGCATCTCAAAAAAGGAAATCTCAAGTTATTCTCCATCTCCTCTGCTGACCAGCCTGCTGATATCTTTACCAAGACTCACCCGCCTGGTCGTCTTCGAGATCTTATATCCAAACTCCAGTTGGCTTCCTCCTTGCCACCTCGAGTTTGAGGAGGGATGTTAGTGTATAGCTTAGACTAGTTTAGCCCATTGGGCTTAGCCCAATATACTGTACTTGTAGTTTACTCCTTTTACTTGTACTGCACACATACTTAGCCTATATAAGGCTCTCTATTGTACATTATTATACACACATCAATATACAGACTATTCAGTCTTTCTCACACTTTATATTCTTAACAAAATAAATAAAGAACAGAACGTAACCATTAGTTTGTTATTACTAGTGTTTTTCAAATAATGAGGATGTGGATAGTAAGCATTTTGCAAGTAGCGGCTAGAGGAGAAATTATTCAGTAAACTGCAATTATGCGAAAGCTTAAACAAACTTTAATTTATTTTACTTTTAAATGTTTTCAACTTTATTTATCTTGTTAGATTTAGAGGAATTGGACAGTACTGCAACTATTAAAGTAATAAGCTGTTGAAAACAGAGTAATTTTCTGTTCGAGCGTTGAATTAAAAAACTTCTCTTTTATGTGACTTTCATTTAGTTCAGTTGGTATATAGTCTGTGGTGATCAAATAAGAGATTTGAGGTTCAACTTTCATATAAACTCTCACTAAAAACTAACCGATATCTTGACATAAGGATAAAGAGCAATTAAATAGGATAATATAGGTTAAAATTCTATTCTATCCGTAAAAACTTGTCATTTTCAAAAGCTGATCCCCTATCATTAAACGACAGAGTTTATAAATATTGTAACAAGCTACTGAGTTTTACTGCGCAGACAAAATATGAAAAATATCGCCAAGTGGAGGAACCTCAGAACCATTTGAAGGTCAAAAGTCAAGCTGAGAATATTAAGGGAGATATTCCTTTCCACTAAAACTTGCCCATTCAAATCTCTATAGATTCTCAACAGAACATAAAAACCTCTATCTGCATCATGTATTTTAGGTTGGTCGGTTGATAAAAGAGTAATTATGACGTGTAAAAGCAAGGATTTCAAATCCTATAGAATCTATTAAAAAAAAAAAAAATTCTTTACACACACCGCCCTTTTTATCCTTCCATTTACTGCTCTTTACATTTGTTCTTAAAAACTCAGAAAAGCTAAAGATTCCAACAACTACTTGAGAGCCAGAGAGAGAGAGTTATACCAGAATTGTTCTTACACAGTACACACAATTCTTTTTTAAGACTGGGTAGGTAGAGAAAAACTAGGGACGTATAGAAGGTGATGGAGCTGAACCAAAGTGAGGGGATAGTCAAAGCAAAGAGGCCCATGACAAAGCCGGAGAAGGTGGTGGAGATGAACTCAGATGATCAGAAAGCGATTCGAGACAAGACAGGGTCAAGGTTCACACCAAAGAATGGGAGTACTGTAATTCCAGCAAAGAGGAGGTTAGTTAAAACAATGATGTTTGATTCGATTGTCAAATCTATTGCCTCTCTTCTCCATTCTCTTTGTTCCTCTGCCTCTGAAGCCCCCAAGGCCGCCCTATCTGAAAAGTCCAGCAGCAGCTCAAAGTTGGTGCCACTTCCACCTCCCAATTCATCAAATAGCAAGTTACAAGAGTAACATATTTCCAAATATAATGTTGCACTGGTCTTCTGGAACGATTTCAAGCCTCCGTTTGATCATTTCTTTGTCTTCCGCTCCTTCTTTTGGTGGTAATTAAACGATGTCATGTACAGTGCATTTCAAACATTTAGTATTATAATATTTATTGACTTCAATTATATTACATGTCATTAAAAAGAAATAATAATTAAGAATATGATAATACTTGACAGTATTGAAAATTACACTTTTAATGTTTGAGGTAATTTTCTTTTATCTTTTATGTTCCTATTCACAAAGACATAGTTGTTTGTAGACCAAGGTCTCCCTGGAATTTGTTTAAAAAAATTCTTGGTATATATATATTTGAAAGTAAATACAAAAAGTTAATATTTGGTACCCCAAATTGAATCTAAAAAAGAAAGAGTGATGCTAAGAATAATATGAAATTTACTCTATAAAAATAAAATTTAAATATTAATTTTTTGTGGTGGTTAAAAGTAAAAGTCTACCAATTATATTCATTATTACATCAGTTAATAAGCTTTATCTTGTAAAATTTAAATGGTCATCACTTGACCAAAATTATATAGGGGGAGGAGTCACTTAATTAACCTACATATGTTTGGTATTATAGTTTGCTTAATTGATGTTTGAGACCTAAATTTAAGTTAAAAGTTTAGGAATTTCAATTTTGTGTGATGTCTTGGTTCCACCTTAACGATTGTTTGATTACTTCTTATTTTTTGTCATCCTGTTTTTATTTTATTATTATTTTTTTTTAAGAAAACTAGTCAACACTAATTAGTTTTTCTAGTAAGAATAATATTGGACATACAATAACGTTAAATATGAGTTACAACTTTCTAGTTGATATTCTCTCAATTATATATATATATATATATATATATATATATATATATTCTGATTGATACTATTTTCTTTATAAAATAGTTGTACTACACTCAATAAATAAGTATTTTAAGTCAAGAATAGTGTCAAAAGTCAAACTAGGCTTCAAAATAACATTTTCTAGTGGATTCTTTGATATATTTTATACATTGAAAGGAAAATTGTTATGATATTAATTATGCAATTAAACTTAGTGGATTCTTTGATAATTGTTGTGATTTTAAAGACTAATTGATTAGAAATGTAATAAGTAACCATTATTTTATAAATTTTCTTTTATTTATATTTTGTTAATATTGTATAGATGTTAGTTTTATTTTTTCATATATTAATTTAATATCGTTAAAATTTTTGATGCTTTGGCCCCCCGGAAGAAACTTGGCTCTGTTCCTACCTCTCCAAAAATAATTTACAATTTTTGTTGAGAAGAATAATTTACATTGACATTATCGACCTTACAAGACAAAATCCAACTAGAATTTGTTGTGATAGTCAAAGGTGGTCCAGTGGTAAACTACGCGTGAATTTGTTGCCAGATCACATAATCTTATGTGAATCTTTTAGATAGTGATACCAAAGTGGACAACAATATCCAGTGCTTCAAATCATGGATAGTAGAACCCCTGACTTATGTTTTTTTTTTTAAATAATTCTTCTGATGTATTACAAGATCACAAATAAAATTTTATCTGTGTCCATGATATAACGTAGATTCTATATTTGACAATTTTACATTGACTAGAAGCCACGCTCATGAGAAATGCTGGCAAATAATGAAATAGTCTGCCCACTCTTCTATTGAGTATTGAGTTCAATATCGATCCCTTACTCTTTAACGTTAGTTTCCATGTGTCTTTGACATAGGAGGTCTTATGAGCAAGTAATTAATTATCGTTATGGAAAAAAAATAACCAATAGGGTTGTTGAGGATAGGCATAGAATCAGAAAGTGAGGGCAGGGACATTGATGTTTATGTACGTGCGCTGTCAATTGTTGTGTCTTTTATCTAAAGAAAAAACAAAAAACAAAAATTGTGCTGTGCCTTTTGCCCTACGAATCCAGGTATGTGAGTATGTCATGCTATATTGCTTTTCATATTTTGTACATCACATTCAACTAGTTGCGCACATGACAACCTACCACTAGCCATATAATCATAAAATCGACCATTGTTGTCTTTTGTACGAGGAATACTACAAATAAAGGATTGTTTGGATTCGCTGTTTTTATAACTCATAACTTTGTTTTCATAACTTATAACTCAAAAATGGTAGGACCCATGGATGAGAACTCCGTTTGGATTTTGTTTCCATCACTCAATTCTCTGATTTTTTAGTGACGAGTTATAGAAACTAAAAACACATTTTAGGTTTTTTCAGTTTCTATAACTCTGTTTTCAATGGCATTTCCGTAATTAAACTCACAACTCTCTCACTGTTCAGCCGCAACGTTTAACTTTTGGGTTTTTTTTTGAATTTTTTTTTCTTTTGAAACAAAGCCCAACCGCATATCTTGACTTTTTAGATTTTTTTTTTTTTTTTTTTTTTTTTGAAACCAAAAGTAACGACAGAATTGAGTGATGAGTGCCAAACAGGTGGGATTAGAGAAATTGGGGTATTTTAAGTGATGAATGATGAGTGATGAGTGATGAAAATTGAGTGAGGAGTGATGAGTGATGAATGATGACAAAAAAAAAAAAAAATCTAAATAGCCCATAAGTAACCCAATCCAACTCAACCCACTTGGTTGAGTCGAATTTTAGGAGTTGGTAGGCTGAGTTGTGTTGTGAATTTTTTTTTTTTTTTTTTTTTAATTTACAGTAGATCGGGTTGGGTTCAAATCATAAAATTTACAAATCTACCTAACTGAACCAACCCACCTATATTTAATATATATTTAAAAATATATTATACATTTTTTTTAATTTACTTTTTCACCCATTTTTGTAAATAAAACTCAAACTCTAAGTTCTTCGCATATAGTTTGTGTTGGTTTGGTATTATACTTAGAATTATTTGGTTATAAATTTTCTCTTAGCGATGGTGTTGTTCTAATGCTCGATTTAATAATAATAATTGTAATTAAAAAAAAGTCGAACCCATAGATTCAACTAGATCCACAGGGGTTGAGTTGGGTTTTTTTTTTTTTTTTTTAACCCACCGTGGTAGGTTAGATTGAAAACCCTTAAGCTCGACCCAACTCAATTCATGGACACTCTTACCTATAAGAAGGCAATTTTAAGTATTAAATAAAAAGATCACGAATTAGAGTACCTAATTGGTTGAATTGATTAAAGAGCACTCATTATGGGACAAATATTCGTATATTTTTTAATAAATAAAATCTATAGGTTACAAATTTGTCAAGAAACTTGGCTCATTTCGCTTATTCAGGCGGATCAGTCTCGACCATTTTTCAGTCTGGTTTGTTTAAAACCACTGGGAGTCGTGACGACAGGATTAAAAAAATGATTTCGGCTGCAAGTTCTTTTCGTTGTGTAGCAAACATGTTCTATAAAGTTAGAAATCGTGAGTGTGGGACAGAGATTGTTCCCACCACACGGGGTGTATTTTTCTTTGACGGGATTTAGCAGACACAAGATTGAAGTCCAAAGTAACGGCAGGCAATGAAAGTTATTTCATGATCATTCAAACGATGATGTACACAAAATCTTCGACGGTCAAATGTTGCGCTCGCATTCAAGTGGTGACGTTTTAGAGGCAGTGATGCTAGTGATACTATATATATATATATATATATATATATATATATATATATATTTTGAACAAATCATATTACAAATTGATGTATCACTGATTGCAAAAAGAAGAAAAATACTAAAAGTATTACAAGTTTTATTATATATAGCTACAAATTGATGTGTTATTGAATGTGATTGGTGTGAGCTCAATAAAATAATGAGTGTTTGAATTATTTCT
This sequence comes from Quercus berberidifolia, assembly GCA_028535905.1. NCBI lineage: Eukaryota > Viridiplantae > Streptophyta > Magnoliopsida > Fagales > Fagaceae > Quercus > Quercus berberidifolia. The sequence goes on from JAPQVW010000008.1 coordinate 25,227,529, forward strand.
TATAATTGATGACATATTAGTTTGTAGAGTTTAAATCCAATAAGAATGTGGTACATAATCCATAGTTTACACCCTCAACCTGCAAGAGGCATCACCAAAATCTATTGGAGACGTTGCTTTGTGTTTGATGGTTCTCAAGCCCTTGTTTTTGGCCATTTTTGTTGTTGGATTCTCTTCAATCTTCCACTATGCAAGCTCTCAAGCAAACCCAAGTGTTGACGACGCAAAGCCAAGTGCTAGTGACCCAAAAAAGAAAAGTTATTTTCCATACTTCGACGGATTTTGGTGGCATCTCCAACGGGCTGAGGTTTGGTGGTTCTATGGTTATAAGGGTAGCATGATGGGATCAGTGCCGGCTGAACAGCGGAGCAAGAGAGGCGGTCGCCTAAGGCCCCAAGTAAAAAAAAGGCCCCCAAATTTTAACCAATATGATTATTTATAATCAATAAACAAAATAAATTTTTTTTTTACCAGATGAAAAACAAATAAAAAATAGAGAAAAATGCAATGTCCACAATATTTTTTACAACATTTTTACAATTATGCTAAGTTACAGGTTATTACAACCTGTTATTGATGGAAAAAAAATAATTATAGTGATATTTTCAAAGAAAAAAAAAACAACCTAGGATTTGTTGTAAAAAAATATTTTAAATGTTGTACTTCTAAAAAAAATAAGAATAATAATAAGAATTTAGTTAGTAAACTTTTACTAGTTCTCGTTTAAGTCCACCACTAACACCACTCTTTTACTTACTATTATCAATCTATCATATCAATAAGTATGAAAAATTTTGTCAAATTTTTTCTGTTTATAAAATTTCTAAAAAAAATAAAAATTCTACATAGTTTATGTTAATTAGTAGTAATTTTGCATCTAAAACAAGATAATCAATCTTCGCCTTAGGCCCCCAAATACATCAAGCCGTCCCTGGATGAGATTTTAATTTTGGTTTACCGGTTCCTTCGTCAGATTGGAGTGAATGATTGTGCATGGCAAATCCTATTTTTACATTCGTGAAAAGCTTTTTTTTATAGGAAGTACATTTGTGAAAAGCTGATGTAGCATATTGCTATTGGTGGGCGCAAACCATAGTAGAATTGTAGCATCCCTGCTAGCCTCAATTAGCCTATATTGCCGGCAGGGGAAACCTCCTAAACATTTGAAGGTAAAAAGTCAAGCTGTGATTATTAACTATTAAGGTAGGCATTCCGGCTAAATCTTGCCTCACTGTATATTTAATTGCCTCAATACAGTAGCATAAAGATCCAAAAATCGAAAAAATTTCCTCTGGCCCACCTAGGCCCGATCAACATTATAATCTTGATACTGGCTGTTGACTCTGCTCCCAAGCTCTTGAATCTCTGCACATAGCCACATATTACTCTATTTTCTATCCCTTTTCTGGTCCCTAACGAATTAAAGACAGTAATCTTATATTGTTACGGTGTGATTCTCTGAATCAAAGATTTTAAAAATGACAAAAATGTTTAAAATATGTGGTTAGATGATTAAATTTATCATTTTCTATTAGTTTAAAATTTTAAGAGAATCAATAATTTAATAGAAAAATTGTTTACATGGTCTATGATTTGTAACTAAAAATGTGATTTAAAATCACGTTTTCAAGTTATAAAAACATAGTAGGTGTAAAACAAATTTTGTTTTTAATTATATATCACAATAAAACATACAATGTAAAACAAAAATCAGCAAGTAGGAATTTAACATTATAATATAATCTGCCATTATCCAAAGGTAAAAAGTCAAGCTACGAATATTAAGGCAGATATTCCATAGACATCGAATAAATCGTAAAAATTTAGTTTGGCCCACCTATCCACATTAAAATCTTGATACTGTCTGCTCGCTTCCAAGCTAATTTGAATTCTGCACATATCACCCTCTTTTTCCTTCCATTTATAGGTCTCCAATATTCATTCTCAAAACTTCAGAAAAGCTACAGATTCTAATGATTGGAACATAAAAGTGCAGCAGTTGAGTGTAAGAGAAGGATAGAGGAAAAGAGGGAAAGAGTTTACACACTATTCCTTTTAGGACTCTTTTAAGAAGAAGGTTACTTATGGAGCTAAACCAAAGTGAAGGAATAGTTAGGGCCAAGAGGCTCATGACAAAGCCAGAGAAGGTGTTGGAGATGAACTCAAATGATCAGAATGGGATGAGTAGAGCCAAGACAAAGCCATGGTTCACACCAAAGAATGGGAGTACTGTAATTCCAGCAAAGAGGAGGTTAGTTAAAACAACGACGCTTGATTGGATTGTCCAATCTATTGCCTCTCTTCTTCATTCTCTTTGTTCCTCTGCCTCTGTAGCCCCCAAGGCCTTATCTAAAAATTTCAGTACCAACTTAAAGTTGGTGCCTTTTCCACCACCCAATTCAACAAATGGAAAGAAGAAAGAATAACACATTACCATACCCATTGCATGGCAATGCATCAATAGATTTTGATGGGAAACTAAGAAATTGAACCATCTCTAACTCGTCCATCAGAGTCGTCCAAAAGGAAAAGGCCAACCATTCAAGAAGATCGTCCATAAGCAGAAGGTTGTCTGTGGACGTAAGGGCCATCCATGAGGAAAGCGCTTGGACGATCTTCCAACACTTGGGAAATTTCTAGTAATGGATTTACCTACACAAGTTTAAGATTCGGACCGTGTGGAACCTAGAAATGCGAACAAGGTCCTTATTTATCGCCATAACTTCCTAATAAGTGCTTAACTTCCAATGGTAGTTATATAAGATAAGATTGAAAATCCTAATTTCTATAGCTGTTGTGGAAGATATGTTTGAACTTACTAATTTCCACAAATATTGGGGAAGTTACTAAACAAGTAACCGCTCCTAGGCTTTCTATATAAGGATTCATTCACATCAAATCAAAATAAGTTTCCACTATCCCTAAAAGTTGGAATTCCTGAGTTCTAGAAAAAACTAACTTAAGCAACGAAGGGTTCTTGGCCGATTCACCCTGGTCACCTTTGATTTGGTGTTTTTCTTTTCAGGTTTTTCAAGTCATCATTAGTCCATTGAAGCCCGAAGCATTCAACCCACTGATTTTCTGTGCATCATTAGTTGGTGCCGTCTGTGGGAAAGATTAAGTTTGCATATTGCAAATTATCTCTCTTTGACAAAGGGCTGCATGGTTCAGATAAGATCAATGGCCACTAGTCCAGGCCATCAGGAGAATGGGAACACTTCTAGTCGTCCTAATCGTGATCGCCAGTCAACACCTGTCATGCAACCGCCTTCCATACAACAAGTGCAGTCCATGGCAGTCGCCGTGGTAGAATTAACCCATCAGAACCAAGAGTTGACCAGGTAAATTACTCTAAGGAGATAGCATAATGAGAGATATGTCGAAGGACAAGCCTAGAGTCAAGAAGTCAAAGAAGGAGAAAATGCTAAGCATGAGAACCAGTCAAGGGGTACCACTTCACGAAGAGTGCCACACTTGGAGAAGGAGATGGATCAAATGAGAAAGGCCATGTATGAGATGAGGGAAAACATTAGAAGGACGAATCTCATAGATGATTTGATTCATCGAATTAATTCCCCTTTTGTGGCTTCCATCAACAGTCATCCCCTGCCTTCCAAGTTCAAGATACCTTCCCTAGACTCATATGATGGAACGCGCAACTCGTGTGATCATATCGCAACCTTCAAGACTACGATGCTCCTTCAAGGGGTTCCAGACGAAATTATGTGTAGGACCTTCCTTACCACCCTTAAAGGACTAGCATAAGTATGGTTTAGCAAGATACCTCCAAACACTGTGAGTTCTTTCGAAGAATTAAGTAAGTTGTTTGTCAATAATTTCATTGGAGGACAAAGGCATAAGCGCTCCTTGTCCAACCTGTTAACCATAGAGCAAGGGAAAAATGAAAGCTTGCGATCCTTTACTCGCTTCAACAGGGAAGCCCTTACGGTGGATGAGATGGACGACAAGCTGTTATTGGCAGCCTTGCATAATAGGGTTAATTCTGATTTATTCATCCATAAGCTTTATGAGCAAGAGCCTCAAACCATGGCTAAACTCGTCCATTCATCCCAAAGCTTTATGAATGCAGAAGATGCAATCTTTGCCAAGAAAAGTAAGAAAGCCAAGTGAATGGAAGCAGATCTCCCATGCTATCTTGAATAGGGTCCTCGTCCAAAAAAGGCCCAAATAGGAGAAAAGAAGGATCGAGACAACAGGAAGGCAGGTTCGTCTTCAGGAAGGAGTCAGCACTACACACCCTTGAATGCTCCATTTGATCAAGTACTTATTTAAATCAAGGATGACCCCTCCTTAAAGTGGCCAGAGAAGATGAAGGGAGATCCAAATAAGTGCAATAAAAACAAATATTGTCGCTTCCATAGAGATCATGGGCATGACACGGACGAGTGCTATGACTTGAAACAATAGATAGATAATCTTATCAGATAGAGAAAGTTAAGGCATTTCGTTGGATGGGATCATAAAGACGAGAAGTTTAAAGGAAAGGTAGAAGAGCCATCACGGCCCCTACTTGGAGAAATAAGGGTTATCATTAGAGGAACTTCAACGGGACAGTCTTCTAATTCAAAGAAGATGTACCTCAAGGTGGTATAAAACGTCCAACTCTCTGGATGATTACCAAGGACCAGAGGGCCAGAAGAGCTAGCCATCACATTCACAAATGAGGATGCTGAAAGAATCCATCACCCACATAACAATGCAATCGACATCACTTTAATCATCGTAGATTATACAACTAGAAGGGTGTTGGTGGATAATGGAAGTTTGGTAGACATTTTGTATTACCCCACCTTCCAACAAATGAGGCTCGGATGAGATCAACTTCGTCTAGTATGTTCGCCCTTGGTGGGATTTGGAGGAATGAAGTACAACCTGTAGGCACCATTACATTATCTGTAGAGGTGGGATCATATCTACAGTAAATAACCAAGGAAGTGAATTTCCTCATGGTGGATTGTTCGTCTTCTTATAACACCATCATTGGAAGGCCAACTTTGAATAGTTAGAAGGCGGTAACATTTACTTACCACCTATTAGTCAAATTCCCTACAAAGTACAGGATAGGACAAGTGCAAGGAGATTAGTTAGCAGCAAGAGAGTGTTATTTAGCCATGTTGGCTATGGATGAGCACACGCAGACGATGAGCATTGAAGAGAGAAAAGTTGTTGCAAAGCCCATCAAAGTACTGAAAGATATTTCTCTGGAAGAGGGTAATCTCGAGAAATTTACCAAGATTGGAACAAGTATGGAGGAGAAGACAAAGAAAGACCTCGTCCTATTCTTAAGGAAGAGTATCAATGTTTTTGCATGGAGTCACAAAGACATGCCGGGGATTGACCCAAGTGTTATCACTCATCAGCTGAACATGTATCCATCTTCCAAGCCTGTTCGTCAGAAGAAAAGGGTCTTTGCTCCTAAGTGAGACAATGCTATCAAGGAAGTCTATTACCCGGATTGGTTAGCTAATGTGGTGATGGTCAAGAAGGCAAATGGCAAGTGGAGGATGTTCGTAGACTTCACTGATTTAAATAAAGCTTGCCCTAAGGATAGTTATCCTTTGCCACGCATTGATCAGTTGGTGGACTCAACAGTAGGTCATCAGCTGCTAAGCTTCATGGATGCCTTCTCAAGGTATAATCAAATAAAGATGGAGGAGGCAGATCAAGAGAAGACATCCTTCATTACCAGTCAAGGTTTATTTTTTTCTAAGGTGATACCTTTTGGTTTGAAGAATGTGGGGGCAACTTATCAGAGGTTAGTTAATCACATGTTCTGTTCACAGATAGGACAGAACGTAGAGGTATATATGGACGACATGCTGGTGAAGAGCTTGTACGAGGAGAAACATCTAGACGACCTACAGGAAACCTTTGAAACACTTAAATGATACAAAATGAAGCTGAATCCAAGTAAATGTGCATCCAGGGTTTCGTTTGGGAAGTTTTTAGGATTTATGGTTTCACAAAGGGGAATTGAAGTTAATCCAAATAAGATCCAAGCCATATTGAGCATGGAACCACCAAAGAATATTAAGGAAGTCCAGTCCCTCATTGGACGAGTTGAGTCCTAAACAGGTTTGTTTCAAAAGCTACAGATAAATGTGATAGGCCACAAACTAAATGATTCCTTGTGATAGAAATTAATTAATTAATTAGCCAAGTTATTAATTAATCAATTTATCATGCAAACGCGTGGTAGCACAAAAAAATCACCAATAAATTAAATATGTAGCGGAAAATAAATAACATGGTGATTTGTTTACGAATAGGGAAAACCTAACGGCAAAAACCCCACTGGGTGATTTTCAGGTTACCACTCCTGAAACTCCACTATTATCACAACAAGCGGTTACAAGTAAAGGAATCCAAGTACCTTACTAACCTACAGTTGAACCCTTACCCCAATACCCAATTAGACTTATTCTGTAGTGACAGTTCCCCTTTCAAATGCACGACTCCTAGTCGTGACTAACCAATTTGATGCGTGGATCCCAATACGCGGCTTACTCCTTTGCACGAATCTCAGTACGTGACTAACTCCACAGCAACCCTTTGATTGTTGTAGTTGATTTGCAGCAGCTTCACATAGAAACACCAATAAGATTTTCAATGTTGGTGTAAGAGACTTTGCTTCGTTACAGAACCCAAAGGCGTACAAGAAACGCAGTAAGAACTCTTTCTTCTGTAGAAGGAGGATAGGGTTTCAAAAAGAAAACCTTTTGAAGCTCTCTAGGGTTAAGTTTTTCTTTTTCCACCTCCTTTAAATAGGAGCTTAATGGGCTCTCCTATTCCAAATAGGTTGTTTACACAAACCTTGGGTTTTCCTAGTCCAATAAGGACTATACAAACCCACAAACAAATAGCCTTTTAGAATAAAACGTTTCTGGCTATAATCTGAAAACCCGTAAGCTCGATCGATTGAGGCATCTGTCGAGCTTTAATGAATCTTGACAAATCGAGCTTCTATCGAGCAGGTATCGAGACCTACAGATTGCACTTTTCTTAAACAATTCTTGAGTAGTCTTCATGTCTTCAATTTAACCACTTGTAATGATCATCTTGAACCTACTTAGATTTACCCAAATACAGGTAAAGTGTGTTTTGTCAAAGGATATGCCAATTACATAAAAATATGTCCCTAACAATCTCCCCCTTTGACAATCTGTGACAAAACCACAAGAGTACATTGAATGTCCTAGAATACATTCTACTCAAGATTACAGAATAAATAAGCCTAGTCTAAAAGATTTGAACCTTGGAAGTTGCTGCAAGAAGAAGGTTCAGAATCTTGACTTGGTTTTAACTTGTCTTTCCTGAAATGCACTAATATAACACATTAAGGTACCATGTGGAAAATAATGACAAGTTACATAAACAAGAAATATGTGTATAAAGAGAGAAAAGAAACAACATATGTGAGATAAAGAGCGAAACACATACATTATCATCAAATATAGAAACAACACATAATGTATGTACATGGTTACAAAACCAAAACATACACAACACAAGAAAAATATATCAATATCAATGTGTATCAAACTAACTTTCCTCCTAAGTTAGTTACATCAAAAACTTTCTTTCCTTTAACATGAAGTTCTCCCCCTAAGTCTATTACTCCCCCTGAGGAATGACATTCAATTCTCAAATTTCTCCCCCTTTTTGACACGATTGTCAAAGGGCATAAAAAGCCAAAAGACATGACAGGAGACAGACAGAAAACTGACATAGAGAGAACGAGGAGAACAAGGAATCATAGACCTACAAGAAAAAGAGAAACAAGATGCTATGGACACAAAGATAAAAGAAAGATGCAAAACATGTGAAAAACAATGCTTGCAAGAGGATCTCGATCGATCGAGAGGTGGTGAGATAAGTGTCGAGCATAATAGATGTTGACAGATGCAGCTGTCGAGGACTTGTCGAGGGACAAATCAACAAAAGGCTAAAAAGATCTCGATCGATCCACCAGGTGTCAGAAGCTATCGAGGAGACAGGAGCTTTCTCGATCGATCCACCAGGTGTCGAGGAGCTATCGGGATTACGATTAGAAAAAGCTGAAGAAGCTTGATAGACAGTAAGGTATCGAGGAGGTATCAAGGAGATGTCGAGCCAGCATTTAAAAACGGTTTTTCGAGATGTGAAAAATACAGACATGAATGCAATCCAACATGCAACTCAACCAACGATCCAATCAACATATTAAGCTCTCAAAATCATCTCTCAAATGAAAATTTAAGCACATGGATCTCCAAACACACACACACACACACACACACACACACACACACACACACACACTAAACAAGTCTAACCAATTTTATATTTCAAAAACAAGTCTAGACAGTTTAGTGAGCATACATTAATACATGTAAAACCTCGTGATGGCCAAATCACATTGTACCTGCACATGTATCAAGAACAGCAAAGAATATTGCGTGTTGTGTGTGAAAAACATCGCAAGATTGTATAAGTGTATGCATGTTATGACGATTTGAGATATGAGAAAATCTTTAACTCACATGCAATCATAATTGCTTGAAGGGGACTATCACCTTTGAGGTACATCCTATAACTCTCACATCTCCTAGAATATACGCTTGCAATCATATTTAAAGCAGTTTTGATCTTTTTGCTTTTGATTTTTCTTTGCATATTTTTCTTTTAAGCATATCATGCATGGGCTTATAAAAGAGAGAAAAGAAATACCCAATAATATTTGACATTCCAATTTTGCTATGCCTAAGCACACAAATGTCATTGACACTGCACTTTTGCTATGCCGAAGCATACATGTGTCTTATTATGATTGGCAGGCAACAGTGGTGAGATGGTTATTTATACCTTTCTCTCAGGATTTTTTAGTCCTTCCTGTCAAAAAGAGTGATATGCGTGTTAAGTTTAAAAACAACTTAATTGTACTCGTCACAAACATGAGCCACAAAGCTTACTTGCTTTGTTGTGTATAGAGATGCTCATCTAAGCTACAAATGATACAAAGTTTAGAAGACTTTATTTCAATGGCCATCCAAGGTACACAAGTACCAAAGTACACAAAACACACACTGTTTTTGTTTTTTTTTTTTCTCAAAATTTTTTTTTTTATATGGAAAACAAAACAAAGCAAAAATAAAAAATAACAAAAAAAAACATGTTAAACAACATGAAAGCATGAAAGAAATATGCATATGCATGAAGGCATGATAGAATGGTGCAGATGCATGAAAGCATGATAAGAAATCAAACAAAGAGAGTCCTACTGTAGATAGAAAGAATTAAAGTAGAGGAAAAATAGAAAAGACAATTAAGTCTTAGGATCCTTTATCACCCACACAACACGAGTCTTTGGCCGTGAAGATGAAAAGGCACGTGTCCTAGTATGACTACTAAAAGACATAGAGGAATTAGGATTCCCTTGAAATTGAGTTAAAAATATCAAAGTTTTTAATAACTCACCAAGAATAGGTATAGAACCTTTAGACAAAGGATGAGACCTATTGGACACCCGCTTATGAGGAAACAAATTGAAACAATTAGGACGAGTGTGACCGGAAGCACCACAATGGTGACAAACATGAGTAGTTTTCGAACTACTATGCTTCCTAGAAGGAGGTCTAACCTTAGAGGTTGACAAATTAGGACAATTTGGCCTAATATGACCAACAATATGATAATGATGACAAGTGAGGACAAATTCAGAATTTTCATTCTTCCTAGGAGGAGTTTTAGACATAGGTTTAGAAATTACAGCGTTAACATCAGAATTTTTACCTTTGTCTATTCTAGCAATATTAGCCTTCAACTCTTCATTATTCCTTTTAAATGGAGGAATATAAAAATCCTTTTCTTTTGAGTTAGGCTCAACAACAAGTTTGACACTAGTTAATTTTTCAACTTCAGTTTTAGATTTAACTAGTTGCTCTTCCAAACTTTTAATTTTGTCCACTTGAGATGAAATTTGATTTTTAAAATTCTCATTCAAATTATTGGCTTCATCCAATTTTGCAATCAAATCATCTCTCTCAAGCTTGACCTTCTTAAATTTAGCTTTTAATTTTGTAGAATATTCAAGAGATTTCATACAAAAATTATAAAGCTTGCAATAAGCATCTTGAATATCATCATCATCATTCAGCATAAGATCATGCAAACCAAAACAATCAAGAGTTTCCATGACAACAAGGGTCAATAGATTACACAGCAAAGATTAAAACCTAATTAGAGTGTGTCTGCTCTAATACCACTTGATAGGCCACAAAGTGAATGACCCCTTGTGATAGAAATTAATTAATTAATTAGCCAAGTTATTAATTAATCAATTTATCATACAAAAGCATTGTAGCACAAACAAACCACCAATAAACTAAATATGCAACAGAAAATAAATAACATGGTGATTTGTTTATGAATGAGGAAAACCTAACGGCAAAAACCCCACCAGGTGATTTTCAGGTTACCACTCCCGAAACTCCACTATTATCATAACAAGCAGTTACAAGTAAAGGAATCTAAGTACCTTACCAACCTACAGTTGAACCCTTACCCAATACTCAATTGGACTTGTTCTGTAGTGACAGTTTCCTTTTCAGATGCACGACTCCTAGTACGTGACTAACCAATTTGATGCGCGGATCCTAATACGCGGCTTACTTCTTTGCACGAATCCCAGTATGTGACTAACTCTACAGCAACCCTTTGATTGTTGTAGTTGATTTGTAGCAGCTTCACATAGAAACACCAATAAGATCTTCAATGTTGGTGCAAGAGACTTTGCTTGGTTACAGAACCCAAAGGCATACAAGAAACGCAACAAGAACTCTTTCTTCTGTAGAAGGAGGCTAGGGTTTCAAAAAGAAAACCTTATGAAACTCTCTAGGGTTAGGTTTTTCTTTTTCCACCTCCTTTAAATAGGAGCTTAATGGGCTCTCCTATTCCAAATAGGTTTACACAAACCTTGGGTTTTCCTAGTCCAATAAGGACTATACAAACCCACAAACAAATAGCTTTTTAGAATAAAATGTTTCTGGCTATAATCTGAAAACCCGTAAGCTCGATCAATCGACGCATCTGGCGAACTTTAATGAATCTCGACAGATCGAGCTTCTATCGAGCAGGTATCGAGACCTGCAGATTGCACTTTTCTTGAACAGTTCTTGAGTAATCTTCATGTCTTCAATTTAACCACTTGTAATGATTATCTTGAACCTACTTAGATTTACCCAAATACAAGTAAAGTGCGTTTTGTCAAAGGATATGCCAATTACATAAAAATATGTCCCTAACAAAATGTTTACCCTTCTTCAAAGTTCTTAAGAAGACGTTCGCATGAACGGACGAGTGTCAAAAGACCTTTCTAGGATCTTAAAGTCTATCTTACCATGGCTCCATGGCTAAGTCCATCCGTACTAGGTGAGGAGTTATATTTATACTTAGTAGTGTCCCCACATGCGGTAAGTTTTGCATTGATCAGGGAAGAAGAGAAGATGCAAAAGCCTGTGTATTATACAAGTCAGACTCTGAGGGGAGCGGAAGGACGATATTTGCTTATGGAAAAATTGGCTTTTGCATTGATAATGGCTTCCAAGAAGTTGAGGCATTACTTCCAAGCTCACGTTGTTAATTTTATGACAACAGCTTCTAGGAAGTTGAGGCATTACTTCCAAGCTCACGTCGTCAATGTTATTACAAATCATCCGCTCAAAAAAGCAATGAACAAGTTGGAAGCCGCAGGGTGATTGATCCAATGGGCTATCAAGCTTAGTGAGTTTGATATCAGGTACCAACCAATAAATGTTGTAAAGGCTCAAGCTCTAGTAGATGAAGTACGTGTTAGGTTCTAAAGACTTAGGATTTTATGTACTTAGAACTCTAATTTGTATTATTGGCAAACCATGATCAAAACAATGTGTTTAGAAGTGTTTTGGTCTAGATGGTTTCCCGTTTGGTGAGCCTGTGCATGTTGTTGCTCCCATAGGTGCCACCTTTCTTAGACAGAGGGCTGCTCACTTGAGAGTTGCTCCTTCACGTCCTAGAGGTGCGTCATCTAGTGGTGTTCCCCCTCCTCCCTCTTCTACAGGTGTTGATGTTGCTGAGACATCGGGTGCTGCTGCTGATGATGATGTTCCTCCACCGACTGCTTCGGATGATTCAGACATTTGTGGTACGTTGGATCATGTCTTGACCGTTCAGGCGGCTCATGGACAGATTTTGGTGGACATGCTCGATGAGATCCGTGCCTTGCATGCGGAGTTGGCACAGTCTAGACCACCTCCCTTTTGATGATGGAGATTTTGTTTGCCCTTTGGCATTCCGTCACAAAAAGGAGGAGTACTTTGTAGTGTTTTTGCTTTCAGGGGGAGTATATTTATTTTGGTTGGAGCTTGTGGAGTTTAGATTGTACCTAGGTGCTTCACTTTGTACTTTACATTTTTAGCTCTTGTCATGCTTTTGATGGGATATTCATGTTAGGGGGAGTTTTTTTTTTTTTTTGTTGGTACTTTATATGTTTCTTGTTTTAAACTGTTTATTGATTTATATTTATGAGTTATTCATTGATATATGTCTTTATTGAGTGTTGTTTGAAATCAAGAAGTTAATTTGTTTACTTGTATTATTTCCACACATGCGGTTATGCATTTTGTTTACTGTTTCAGGAAATATATAGGTTGATTCAATTGAGCTGCTGTCTACACTTGCAACTGATGGATAGTAGTTAGGATTGAATTTGTTTTATGAGCATTATTTTGTAAAGGGCTTTTTATGTTGTAAACTTTGAGCTTCTAGTTGTGTTTTGTCACGGATTGCCAAAGGGGGAGTTTGTTAGGTTCTAAAGACTTAGGATTTTATGTACTTAGAACTCTAATTTGTATTATTGGCAAACCATAATCAAAACAATGTGTTTAGAAGTGTTTTAGTCTAGCTCAAAATTGTGCTTTTATGTAAATTTGGAATCGAGTTAAAGCAGGAAAGCATTGTGCCTTTCGGCTTGGCTCGATCGATCGAAGCTTAGGCTCGATCGATCGAAGCTCGGGCAGAATGATTTTCTGCAGATTTTTCCAACTCAACCCTAGGTATTTTAAAACGCTTTTAGGGTTTCTTATTTGTCCGAAGTATAAAAGGCAAATCCTAACCACGTTTTAGTGTTGCTCATATTGCGGTTTGTGTAAATCTCTTGTGAGATCTAGAGGAGTTTTCCTTTACACAAACTTAGGGTTTTCAAGGAGAAGATTTATCTACATCTTGATGATCAATTCAATTTCTGCCATTGAAGCTTAAAGAAAACACAAGCGGGTGTGCTTGTATCTAGTGGTGAATCCAAGAAAGAAAGAGTCCGTGGATTCGAAGCTTGCACGTGGTCGTGTCAGTAAGTTCTACTGGTGGGTAGCAATAAGAAGTCGAGTGTGGGGGCTTGTAAGTCTTATTGTATGAACTTCGATTCTTTCAAGATAGTGGATTCAAGTTTACCTTGAGGATAGCTAGGTCAAATCCTCCCCAGGTTTTTATCGGTTTGGTTTCCTGGGTGATCATATCTTGTGTTATTTATTTTCCGCTGCTTTGCTTGATTTGATCATTGTTATTGTGATAACCTAGACTTGTTAAATTGGACTAAGTAACAACTTGGCTAATTACCTAGGTTAAATCAATTGGTTTTAAGGGGTCTAAAAACTATCAGTATGCACAATGAGGATTGGATATTTTGGGTCCCTTTCCAATTGGAACCAGGTAGATGAAGCTTTCAGTGGTGGGGATTGATTACTTCACTAAGTATGTGGAAGCTAAACCCTTAGCAAATATTGCACAACAAAATATCAAGAACTTCGTCTAGAAGAACATTGTATGCAGGTTTAGAGTACCTAAGGTACTAGTGTCTAACAATGGACGATAATTTGATAACACACCTTTCAGGGATTTTTCCAAGAAATTTGGAATCAAGAATCATTATTCCTCACCCTCCCACCCACAAGCAAACGAACAAGAAGAAGTTACAAACTAATCCTTGTTGAAGATCATCAAAACTCGGCTTGAGGGGGCAAAAGGAGTATGGGCAGACGAGTTGCCAGGTGTTTTATGCGCTTACAGGACCACAGTAAGGACCCCCACAGGGGAAACTCCTTTCAAACTAGCCTATGGGAGTGAAGCAGTCATACCTGCAAATGGCCAACTACAAGGTGATGAAGTATCAAGATGAGAAAAATGAAGAACAACTTTGTCTTAACCTCAATCTTATTGACGAGGTAAGGATGGATGCAGAGTAGAGGACGGCAAGGTACAAAAATCTCATGGCCAAGTAATATGATGCCATGGTGAAACCCAAGTGCTTCAACATTGGGGACCTCGTCCTCAAAAGGGTTTCCTTGGCAACTAGAAACCTGGTTCATTGGAAATTATGGCCTGATTGGGAAGGACCTTATAGGGTTGTCAACTGCAAAAAGCAGGGATCATACTACTTGGAAGCCCTAGATGGATGGAAGCTGGAGCACCCTTAGAATGTTGAGCATCTAAGGAGATACTATCAATAAAGGGTCAGCCTGGACAAGCTTCACCATGGAGGAAGCATCATGGATGAAGTTGAAGTTATGTGTTGTTTTTCTCATGTTTGCTTATGTTTATTACTACTGCGTGTTTTTAAGTATTTTAATTCCCTAAAAAGTGCATCAGTTTCTAGCTTTTGCGTTGTCTATGGACCAATTTGTGATAGACGAAGTCACGTAAGTCTCTGTTTGTATAAGTACTTGTGATTCCCTAAGGCACTGGCTTTTAAGCATGTGTCATGCTTGTGGACGATGTGGATGTTATGTTTATATTATGTTCATACAGTTTGGATTTTTAATGTATATGATGTTGTGTGAATCTCTAATTTTCATGATTCCATCCAAACTAATCCACAAGAAGGCTAAAAGCCAAAGGCGAATAAAATCTCTAGACGTAGGGATGTAACGTTTATAAGCTTTCCTTAAAATAAGGACAAAGCAAACAAAAATAAACCTAGGGTATACTCGTCTAAGCACTTGACGAGATAAAACCTAAGCTATACTCGTCTAATTAATGGATGAGGAAAAGCGTGCATGCAAGAATATTTCAAGATCTATGAATAAATTTAACCAGCCAAGGTCTAATTTTTGGATGAGTAAACACTGGAAACGTCTTATTCAAAGTCAAATAAAGGGCTTTCCAGCCTATGGACGAAGGATAATGTAAGCTATAAGTCAAATTTATAGACGAATAAAGCTAGCAAGGCAAATACCATTTATAGGCGAGTTATACTTGTAGAATTTAAAGAATGGTAATTGTTGGACATGAGAAGATTATTTTAACATGGAAAAGATTCATGAGTGGACGGACCACACTTAACCATAGAAACAACATGGATGCTATAAACAAATAAAATCCGTTCATAAAGTATATAACAAGTTCAACACCAAGTAAGAAATGAAAATAAAGGTAGACATTCATTCATAAAAACTAAAAGAAGGGTAGATGACCATTGTCCAAAAAACCTTGAGTTATGTAAAGCCAATAAGGGCAATTGTATATATAACTTGTCCCTAAACTTGGACGAGAGAATTGTATATATAGCTAGTTGCATAATAACTGTCTAGATGATTCTTGTACTCGTCTGACTTCTTAAAAGCTGCAACAACTTCTTCACAAGCCTTCTCCAAAGACAAGTTGAACTTTGAAATTTTTCCCTCTAAGTGAGTAATGTGGGTCTCTTTTTCAATGGAATCTGCTTTAAGTTCCTCAACCTCGTCTTTCAACTTCATCTCTATTCCTTGCAAACAACTGAGATCCTCAGTCAATCTGACTACTTCCCCCTTTTTCAAAAGGACCTCATTGTTCAGCTCTTTGTTCTTCTTCTTGGCCGTCTTGGCTTCATCACATAACTCCTTAGCCTGACTAGACGTCGTGTAAAACTTTGACATGGCCTACGAATGAACGAAGGAAAGTTAGAAATTTATTTAAACTTGAAGAAAATAAAACAAAGGTTAATGAAAGTTATATACCTTAAAAGGTCATGAATTGCAGAACGTTCAAAGTCCCTCACTGACATATTATAACATGAATTCACTTTATTGTCAGTGATGATTCCTTTGAATGTCTTCCATGCATAACCCTCGTCCAGCACTAGGTTAGGAGGACGCTTAGACGGCTCTGAGGGATGAGCCCTGTGAGGAGCTTTAGCTGGAGGGGGAAGATTCTCAGACTGGACGGGTGGAACGGTCTAGACGGGTGCCACATTAACCATTGGGTCGTCCAAATCTACCGTCGGAGGAGTGAACTTTGGGACCTTAGGAAGAGGGGTCTTGTTGGGCTTCTGCTTCTTAAGACCTCGATGACTTGGAAGGTCACCGAGGTCCACTAAGCTAGATATCGTCTTCTTTTTCCTTGTTTGGACAATAGGTTTCTGGACAACTGAGGGGGTAGTGTCGTCCTGAATTTGGACATCCTTGTCACCACTTGTTGCAGCCTTTTCTTTATTTTCCTTCATGGTAGCGATTCCTATGATGAAGAAAACAAAATTTAATATATATATATAAAAGAAAGAAAGAAAGAAAGAGAGAGAAAAAGGATGGACGACACTTACTAAGTAGAATTGTCTCAAAAATAGAAAAACATTTATAGGAATCATTTACTAAGTAGAGAATTGCATGTCAGCGGCCAAATAATCCAATTTAAGTTTATTGTCTTAAATAGAAGTTGAGAATGGAAAGCTTACTTGTTTAAAAATGAGGTAAAATTAACTTTAAGCAGATAAGCGAATAAAACACTAATCAAAAAAATAAAAAATAAAAAAATAATAAAAAATAATAAAAAAAAAAGCGAATAAAACAAATTAATTTCTTGATGCACTCGTTATTATTTTACATATTAATTTACACAATTAACTAGAGAAGGTGAAACTCGAAAAGTTTTCTATATAACTAGAGAGATGGGCTGTTATTCGCATTGTGAAAAACAGTTGTTGTCTACCCTTGTTGAGAGGAAATGGCTCTTCTACCATTGCTGCAACAATCATGGCTGGAATTACACAAAACTCCCTTTCATGTCCTCTTATTTCTTGTCTTACTCCTCTCTTTTGTTTACATTTTCAAGCATTTTATAAGTGGCAAACCAAAATATCCTCCATCCCTACCAAAGTTGTCAATTATTGGTAACCTTCACCAACTAGGCACACTCCCACACCGTTCCCTTGATGCCCTATAATGTTCTTAGACTTGGGCTGTGCTCAACAGTTGTGGTGTCATCTGCAGATATGGCCGAATAAATCATTAAGACAAATGATATTATTTACTCAAACCGGCCGGAAACCACAGCTGCCAGTTTCTTATATTATGGATCCACAGATGTAGCATTCTCACAATATGGCGAGTAATGGAGACAAGCTAAAGAAAATTTGTGTCCTCAAACTTTTGAGCCTCAAAAGAGTGCAATCTTTCCAATACGTAAGGGAAAAGAAGTTGAAGTATCAATCAAAAAGATACGTGACTCATGCTTAAAAGGGGCTTCTATCAACCTAAGTGAGATAATAATTGCAACCTTGAAAAATATAGTCACTCGATGTTTATTTGGACAAAAATTTGAAGACAATGGTAAGAGCAAGATTGGAGGGCTCCCAAGAAGGGTGATGGTGCTGCTTGCAGCATTCAGTTTGGGAGATTGTTTCCCTTCTTTGAGATGGATTGATGTTCTTACAGGATTTATACCAAGTTTAAAATCTAGTTTTGGAGAAATAGATGCTTTTCTTGATCAAGTGGTTCAACAACATATGATAATGAAAGTTGACGATGGTCTGCCTAATGAGAATGATTTTGTGGATAGTCTGCTCGAACTTCGAAAGAGTGGCAAGCTTGACTTTGAGCTCACTCATAAAAATCTCAAAGCACTCCTACTGCTCTCTCTCTCTCTCTCTCTCTCTCTCTCTCTCTCTCTCTCTCTCTCTCTCTATATATATATATATATATATATATATATATAATATGAGACACATGCTCACACACTATCTAAAGCACAAACAAAGAGAAACACAAGCAAATGCTCGAACACACATTGAAGTCTTATTTTTGTCAAAAATATTTTAGGACATGTTTGTTGGTGGAATTGATTCTACTTCAATAGCTTTGGAATGGGTAATGCAGTGCTCATAAGAAGTCCTAGTATAATGAAGAGAGCACAGGAAGAGATAAGAAGAGTAGTGGGTACAAAGTCACATATAGAAGTTGAAGATATTAATCAGATGAATTACTTGAAATGTATCCTCAAAGAAAATATGAGACTGCATCCACCACTTCCTCTGTTACCTTGAGAAACATCAACTTGTGTGAAATTCAGAGGTTATGATATTCCGCCCAAAACAAGAGTGTTGATCAATGTATTCACAATCCAAAGAGACCCTAAAATATGGGATAGGCCAGAAGAGTTCGTCCCAGATAGATTCCAAGACAATGGAGTTGATTTCAAAGGCTTAGACTTCGAATTAATCCCATTTTGAGGTGGGAGAAGGGGGTGCCCAGGAATGTCATTTGGTGTTGCTATTGCAGAATATGTTATTGCCAACCTTTTATGCTGGTTTGATTGGAAGTTGCCTAGTGCTAATGCACAAGGGTAAGACTTGGACATGACTTAAGTTAATGCACTCACTCTGTTTAAGAAAATTCCTCTCAAACTTGTTGCAATACCTTACTCTCCTTGATCAGTTGATTAAGTGATCCTCAGTTATGCTAATAATGTAATTTTTCTTCATTTGCTTGTTTGGTTTTCAAATATGCACTTGCTTCTTATACACTTGTTGAAATCAATGTAAGGGGGCTTCTACCTTAATAATAACAGAAACTTTCATGTTTTGAAAACTCTTTCATGCTATTTGATATTTTACCCTCTAGTTTGTACTTATAAATTAAGCACATTGATATTTGACCCAATGATTTTCACAAATTTGTTTTGCCATTTAACACCAATTTACTAACATTTTTGTTACTTAATAGGTTTTTGGAACTATAAAGGAAACTGGCATTTTGAGTCTCTTAGCCTCTAGTTTACTGTAGAAACTCGAGCCTAAGAGACTCAAGTTCCATGTGTTGCAATGTTGACATGGAATTTTAATCCACATAGAACTCAAGTATTAGAGGCTCGAGTTCCTTAAAGCAACCTCAAGTTTATAAAACTTGAGTTTGTAATGGCAAAATTATTGTCGGGTAAATATCCTCATTGAGTTTAACTTGCTTTGATTCTGGTACTACATTTTATGGCGCCCATCTTTGTTAAAATGTAATTTACAATTGGCAAGTGGTTATCTAAGTATTAAAGAAGAAGCAATTGCCAAACTAGATGTCAACAATCATTGAAGAATCAGGTGGCAACAAAATGATGTTGAAGTGGCATGCAAGTTGACAACTCACATGGCCAGGAGTCATTCAAGGACAAATGAAGCAAAATTCAATAGTATTCTTGAAGCTTGTAACCATCCTAACACATCTGAGGAAATTTATCTGACATACATATACGATAAAGACAGCCTACTACTACTGTATTGGTCCATAGTTAATTTCTGCTCAAAGCTTCTTGTCTTAATGTATATTCCTTTCTAATTATCTTCCCCATTATTGGCAATAAGGATGCCTTCATATCCTCAAATATGAGTCTGTATCAATCATTCATTACTCCCTCATTTTTTTCCCTTTAGTTTTGGTCGGTACATGTACATCTCCTATGGGGGTATGTATAGAATCCTTATAATGTAAATTAAAACAGAACTTGAATGCTCCAAACATTGCTTTACGCTGAAAGATAAGAGCTAAGCATGTTATGACAACCCAACCTTCCGATGATGAGAGGCTATATGAGACAAATAAAAATACATGACAAAGCAATATATGATCGCAGAGATAGATGAAAATATAAAATGCAAATTATTTGTATATCACTTGACCCTCAATTTTCAATAATGCCCCTTATCAATATGTGCTCTGCACCACCAAAATTCCTAAATGAACATAAGTTAAATTCCCTTTTGCTTCTCATTCCTACAATATAGTTATGAATCTATTGAAATGAAGTTATTCACTTTTATTGTTATTCATAGCAGATGAAATTATTATATACTCACAAAATCATTTGCTCCTTTAAGCTAATGATGAAGCTATATATCCTTCTTCTTTGTGTGCTTGAATTTGCTGCACCTGTAATCTAGAAACTCAAATCAAGATTGTGAGACGTACAACATGAATAAAGTTACTTTGTAGTTGCTCTAAGCCTCTAAATCTTAAATTTATCTTCTTAATCCCTCTCTCCTTTTTTGGGTGAATACCAATTTTCATCTGTTTCCTTCCCCTCATCTCTCAATTTGACAGCACAAGTCACGTAGAAGCCGAATTTGACTGGTAGAAGCCATCCTAACAAACTTTTGGGGAATTCATATCAACAAACAAGAAATTTATCCAAATAAAGAAGACCCACAAGGCCAAACTCAAATGGGTATGTAAAATATGACACAAACCCAAAAAGAAATTGACTTTTACACAGCTATTTCAAACACAGATAAAGACATAAATTTAGATTATGAGAATGAAAAAGATTATAAAAGACCGGCTTGAGCTTGGAAATCACTCTGACAGACTCTTATAAGCCCCAAAAAGCGTCCTTCTCTTCCTCCATTTGTGTCCACAAACCCAAAATCTTCATGATCCGACACTGCAAGCAAAGCAACCAACAAGGAAAAACTCATAAAAATCCAAAAATTCAATCAAATAAGCAAAGAATATGAGAAAGAAATCAACTTTTTCCCTTAACAGACTCTCTGCTCCTTTCTCTCTCCCTCACCGCCTCTGTGTTGAAAAAAATTGTTCTTAGCAAAACGCACCGTTTAAAGATTTTCACCCAAACACATCATTTTGGCACAACACTTGAATAAACCAAAATTACTGTAGATAAGCGTATTGACTTTTTTATATAGTTAATTAGTAGATTATTATTATTATTACTATTTTTTTTTTTTTTTTGATAGAAGTATAGATTATTATTATTATTATTATTATTAGACAAGAAGCTTTATATTTTATTTTTTTAAATTTCACTTTATTTACTGGATGAGGATATGATGTTGGGTCGGTACAATTTTTCATGACAAATCAAGCCATAGCAATCACGACCCATCACAACTTGAGTGTACCTGGCCAAGTATAAGGTCTCATTGGAAAAGAATGGATTTTCATTTTCCAACTACTGGCCAGAGTAGGGAAACATTTCCCAAGCAAACCAACAAGCTTCACTCGGCTTGGCATAGCAAAAGCTAGGGGCAATTGGAAGAGGAAAATCCCCATCAGTTTCAAACCAATAGGTCCAGAAGGCTTAATCCAGGCAAATCTAATTCAATTGGGCTTGATCGAGAATTATTACCCTTGGAACTTAAAAAATAAGTTGGACATACAATTGCACCTAGAAGGGTGTTTTTTTTTTTTTTTTAATATATATATATATATATATATATATATATATATTGTGGGGACTGGCCCAAAATAATAGGTGGGCTGGGCCCTGGGCCCGTCCAAGGGCCAGTCTGTCCAAGGAGACGTCGTGGCCCAGAATCCTTATTCAGGCCCACTAGAGCAAAGAGAACACGTCCGAGGAGTAATTCCTCCTCGGACGTTTCAAAATCCAAGTCAAAGATGCTTCCCAGCTACTGTAGTCCTCCCTCTAAGCACTTAAAAAGAAAGGAAACCCAAAATATCCCAGCAAAGGCTGCCACCACCACATTAAATGCACCACAACTACTCTCTTGGCCGCATTAATGAAGAGAAGACCCCTGAACAGTGCTACCTTGGTCACTGCAACTCACAAAGAACTGATAAGGGTGTTTGATGGGACATATGCTCAAATGGAGGTTTGGATGATCAACAAGTGTAAGGCCCAGATGATAGAAGGGGGTCTATATAATATGTAAAAGTCCCCCAAGAGGAGGGGACGGAAAAAACAAGGAGAAAGGGAGAAGAGAACGTTGTAGAGGTTTTATTTGCATAAGTCTGTGCCCATTAATCAAGTTAGAGACCATATCGTCTGAGAATGAGCTCTTTTTCACTGTTACTTCCATTTGCCCTTGTTTCTGTATCTCCTGAGCTCATGCAACAAACCGTTTAAACCAACTAGAACCGAGTTCTTCAACCCACACTCTACAAAATTCATTGTGTGGGGCCTTTTGTGCTAAGACTTGACCACCTAGGATTAGGTCAACTAAAATCGTGCCCCTACAATTGGCACCGTCTGTGGGAAGAACTAGAGTATCAGTAAGCACGACGGTTGAGCATGGCAGAATCAGGTCCACACCAGGAGAATCCTCACCAGGCTAACCCTCAATAGACGGAACCCGTTAAGTCCCAGCGGCAAAATAACCCTGCCAACCCAAGCAGCAGAAGGAATCGTGAGGGAAGCGTACATACTACCCAGACAAGCCAAAGTCATACCCAGATGGGAAGTCACGTATCCCAAAGGCAAAACAGTCATCAGGCCATGCAGCGAGAGATAGATGACCTGAAAAGGAAGTTGCGACGTGCGCAGCGAAAGCGATCTCCCTCCAGTTCAAATGCGTCCTCTGACAAGGAGGACGTGAGTTATCGACGGAGATCAAGAACACCCCCAAGTGAAACCTTTTCTTGCGAGAAGGAGTCTCACCCTGTACGAAAGTACAAGAGCCCATCCAGCAAGGGTTTGGGAAACAATGCTATGAATAGGGCACTAGACCAAATTTCAAGATCACCCTTCATGAACAGAATTGGAGGGGCTAAGTTGCCTCGACGCTTTAATCAACTAACGTTCGCCATTTACAATGGCCGAGCAAACCCGGTGGAGCACGTGAGTCAGTTTAACCAAAAAATGGCTATCTATTTGCAAAATGAAGCCCTAATGTGCAAAGTCTTCCCATCCAGCTTGGGACTAATGGCAATGAGATGGTTCAACAACCTGAAGACAAATTCCATAGGCTCATATAAGTGCTCACTCAGGCTTTCTGCTCTCGCTTTATTACAAATAGCAGAGTCCCTCGACCCCTAAGCTCGTTGTTGTCCTTATCCATGCATGAGGGAGAGACCCTGAAGGCGTATTCGGATAGATATTGGGAGATGTATAACAAGCTGGATGATAACCATGATGATGTCGCTATCAGCACGTTCAAAAGCGGCCTCCCCACCGAGCACAGCTTAAGGAAATCTCTCACTGGTAAGCCAGTCGCCAACATTCATCAGTTGATGGATAGGATTGACAAGTACAAAAGGGTGGAAGAAGATCAGCTACAAGGAAAGGGAAAGGAGAAGATCATTCCCCCCAAGGTGAATGATTTCAGGTCGGAACGATATAACCACAACCAGCCGAGGAGAGATTTTTCGAGACAAGCTGGACAAAGTAACATGCAAACGATGAATGCCGTGTTCAGAGAGCCGGTACAACAAGTGCTGGAGAAAGTGAGGAACGAACCCTTCTTCAGATGGCCGGGAAAAATGGTCGGAGACCCTTCAAAGCGTAACCAGAACCTGTATTGCCACTATCATCAGGACCATGGACATACCACTGAGGATTGCAGGAATCTATGGAATCACCTAGATCAGTTGGTCCGAGAAGGAAAGTTACGTCACCTTTTACACCCTTCGAGCGGTCATCCAGGCCAGGTAATGCAAGAGCCTCGAAAAGACGTATCCTTAAGACCCCCCCACAGGAACGATCCATGTCATCCTTGCCGCTCCAGGAAGAACCGGGTCATTTCCTCCCAAGGTGCTGTTTGTGGCTCAACTCTTTGCCGAGGACGGGGGAAGAGAAATTAAAAGGCCTAAAAAGGGAAGCTCATTAATATTGGGATTCTCGGACGAGGATAAGAGGGGAACTATCCAACCTCATGACGATGCCTTAGTAGTTACGCTGAGAATCGGAGGTTTCGATGTAAGAAGGGTGCTGGTGGACTCGGGCAGTACAGTAGAGGTAATGTACCCTGATCTATATAAGGGGCTGAACCTGAGGCCGAAGGATTTGACGGCTTATGACTCTCTCCTTATTAGCTTCGAAGGGAAGACTGTCACCCCAAAAGGGCAAATCCGACTACCCATACAGACTGGATCAGAGGTGGTGGAAGTGAACTTTATCGTGGTCGATGCCTACTCGCCCTACACAACGATAGTAGCCAGGCCATGGATCCATGCCCTGGAAGCTGTATCCTCCACACTTCACCAAAAAGTAAAATACTCGTCCAGAGGCCAAGTAGAAGAGATTCGTGGAGATCAGGCCACGGCCAGGCAGTGTATGGTAGCCGCCATCTCACGTCGGTCCAATGCCGAGTCCTTGGCCTCTAAGAACTTATAGCAACCAGCCACCTTGGCAGGTCAAGTCAATGAGCCAGCCGAGGAGATAAGGTGTGAGAGTTTAGAAAAGTTTGTCGTTGACAATGACCCGGAGAGATTTTTCCAGGTCGGCTCCAAGTTGCCTCCTCAAGAAAAAAAGGAACTGGTCGAGTTTCTAAGAAGAAATATCGATGTGTTCGCATGGGATGCATATGATGCCCCTGGGGTTGACCCTAGCCTTATTTGTCACCACTTGAATGTCAACCCATCTTCCATTCCAAAGAAGCAACCACCCCGACGTCCCTCAAAGGAACATGCCAGTGCTGTTAGAGACGAAGTAATGAAGCTGAAAAAGGCAGGAGCTATTAAAGAAGTTTTTTACCCTGAATGGCTGGCAAATACGGTGGTGGTTAGAAAGAAAACGGGGAAGTGGCGAGTCTGTGTGAACTTCACCGACTTAAATAAGGCATGCCCAAAAGACCCATTCCCTTTACCCCGAATTGACAGACTGGTGGATGCAACCGTAGGCCACCCTCGAATGAGCTTCCTGGATGCCTTCCAGGGCTATCATCAGATACCCCTTGCATTAGAGGATCAGGAGAAGACGATGTTTATGACACCCATCGGGAACTATCACTACAAGGTAATGCCCTTCGGACTGAAGAACGCAGGGTCAACTTACCAAAGAATGATGACCAAAATGTTCGAACCACAGCTGGGCAAAATTATTGAAATCTACATAGACGATATGGTCGTAAAAAGAAAAAGAGTGTCTGAGCACGTAAAGGACCTGGAAATCATCTTTGACATCTTAAGGGAGCACAAGTTGCGGCTCAATGCTTCCAAATGTTCATTCGGGGTCGGGTCTGGGAAATTCCTAGGCTATATGGTAACTCACAGAGGGATAGAGGTAAGCCCCGATCAAATCAAAGCGATTAATAGCCTATAGGCTCCTCAGAATCCGAAAGAAGTACAAAAACTTACTGGCATGATCGCAGCATTAAACCGGTTCATACCACGATCTGCAGACCGATGTCGACCTTTCTACCTCTTGATAAATAAATGGAAAAGGTTTGAGTGGTCGGAGGATTGTGTCCAGGCCTTCCAGCAATTTAAGGAATACTTGTTGCGACCACCCATCATGTCTAGCCTTGAGTTAGACTAGGTACTATATGCCTACATAGCCGTAGCCCCTCATGCTGTAAGCCTGGTACTGATATGGGATGACGACGGGGTACAGCGACTAGTGTACTACGTGAGTAAATCATTACATGAGGCCGAAGTGCGATACTTACCATTGGAGAAAGCAATTTTGGCGGTAGTGCACGCCACACGGAAGCTCCCTCATTACTTTCAGGCACATACGGTCATCGTTCTAACCCAGCTTCCCCTTCGAGCGGTGCTTCGAAGCGCCAACTACACAGGAAGAATCACCATGTGGAGTGCACTTTTGGGAGCCTTTGATATTAAATATATGCCTAGGTCCTCTGTCAAGGGTCAAGTCCTCGCGGACTTAGTCGCAGAATTCGCTGAACCCTCTATAGAAACAATAGCCGAGAAGAAAGACATGGATGGAAAATCGGTTGGCACAATTTCAGCAAGGGAGACCTTGCACTGGAGGGTCTACGTGGATGGCACGACCAATCAAAGAGGATCTGGAGTCGGGCTAGTTTTAACATCGCCCGACAGTATTGCCATTGATAAATCACTAAGACTCGGGTTCTCGGCTGCGAACAACGAGGCCGAGTACAAAGCCTTACTTCAGGGGATGACGATGGTTCAAAAGTTGGGCGGAAGGGTAATGGAAGCGTTCTCGGACTCCAAATTGGTCATTGGCCAAGTGATGGGTGTGTTGGAAGCTAGAGATGCTAGAATGCAAGAGTATCTCGGACGAGTCAAATGCCTGTAGTCAGATTTTGAATCCTTCAATCTGACACACGTTTCCAGAAGTGCGAACACCTATGCAGATTCGCTGACCACTCTTGCCATGTCCTCGGCGCATGATCTGCCGCAAATAATCCTTGTTGAGGATCTAGTCCAAGCGAGTTCCATTAGTAGAGTCCTAGCTCAGGTCCATCAGGTTAGAAAGAGTCCCAGCTGGATGGATCCTATAAAGAACTTCCTCAAAGACGATACACTACCAGAGGAAAAACTGGAGGCCGAGAAGATACGGAGGAATGTTCCTCGGTTCTGGTTATCAGAAGACCACAAACTATATTGGCGTTCCTATTCTGGGCCGTACCTACTTTGTATACACCCAGAAGAATCCAAGTCCTTGCTTGAAGAATTACATAAGGGGATTTGTGGAAGTCACACCGGAGGGAGGTCGCTGGCGCACAGGGTGCTCACCTAAGGATACCGGTGGCCGCACATGCAAAGAGAGGCCCAAGAATATGCAAAGAAGTGTGATCAGTGCCAGAGATTCGCCCCAAATATCCACCAACTCGGAGGAGTCCTTAACCCCCTCTCCAACCCCTGGTCATCTGCTCAGTGGGGTCTTGATATTGTCGGTCATTTCCCCAAAACTGCAGGGAATATGCGATACATAATAGTTGGAACAGATTATTTCACCAAATGGGTGGAATCTGAACCTTTGGCCAACATCAGGGACGTGGATGCCTAGAAATTCATTTGGAAAAACATTATTACCCGTTTCGGAACTCCACACACACTCATCTCGGACAACGGTCTCCAATTTGATAGCAAGAACTTCAGGGAGTATTGCTGCGAGTTTGGAATCACTAACCGGTATTCCACTCCCGCCTACCCCCAAGGAAATGGACAAGTTGAGGCCATGAACAAGGTCATAATGAGTGGGCTGAAAAAGAGGTTGGATGAGGCAAAGGGGAGATGGGTGGAAGAGCTCCCACACGTCTTATGGACCTATCGACGACGCCGCGACAGTCAACGAGTGAAACCCCCTTTTCAATGACTTATGGGCCTGAGGCCGTGCTCCCGATCGAGAGCAGCTTCCCCACACTGAAGTCTAACACCTTTACCCCAAACAGCAACGACGAGTTATTAGGGAGAAGTCTAGACTTAGCCGAGGAAAGAAGGGAAAAAGCAATGATCCATATGGCCTATTATCATCAGAAGCTAAGACAAGGATATGATGCTAACGTAAAACTGCGACCTTTAGGTCCAGGTGATCTCGTGATGAGAAAAATTCTCGGCAGCGCCAAAAACCCCTCTTGGGGCAAGCTGGGGCCCAATTGGGAAGGACCGTATCGCATCACATCTGTGGCCGGAATAGGTGCTCATTATCTAGAAGACTTGGATGAAAAAACTGTACCTCACCCGGGGAATGTAAATAACCTAAGAAGATATTATTATTAATGAAAACAGCTCTACTTGTGTTTTGTTCCATGATCATCATGTACCCACTGATCCATTTCCATCTATACAAGTTTTAAACAGAACCTAGGTCCTGCATGGCTCCTTGGACCACAGACTTAGGGGAAATTAATAACTTATGGCATCTATACAAGTTTTAAACAGAACCTAAGTCCTGCATGGCTTCTCGGACCACAGACTTAGGGAAAATTAATAACTTATGACATCTATACAAGTTTTAAACAGAACTTAAGTCCTGCATGGCTCCTCGGACCATATACTTAGGGGAAATTAATAACTTATGACATCTATACAAGTTTTAAACAGAACCTAAGTCCTGCATGGCTCCTCGGACCACAGACTTAAGGGAAATTAATAACTTATGGCATCTATACAAGTTTTAAACAGAACCTAAGTCCTGCATGGCTCCTCGGACCACAGATTTAGGGGAAATTAATAACTTATGGCATCTATACAAGTTTTAAACAGAATCTAAGTCTTGCATGGCTCCTCGGACTACAGATTTAGGGGAAATTAATAACTTATGACATCTATACAAGTTTTAAGCAGAACCTAAGTCCTGCATAGCTCCTCGGACCACAAACTTGGGGGAAATTATTAACTTAGAACTCTTGTGCAATTTCAAGGTACGTGCGTAAGTTAGCATTATTACAACCATCATTCAGATTCGTTGCACGACATTCTTCTTTCTTATTCATTTATATTTGTTTATATCATTGCGAACGTTAAATAGAGGAATAGTGTTAGTAAACATCCGTAGAGAACAAAGGGAACATTCTATATTAATATTCCGAGGTCAATACAAAGAGAGGTCTTTACAAAAGAACAAAAATAAGACAACTCTCATTCAAAAAAAAAAAGAGTACAATATTTAAAAACCTAAAATCTAAGCCTCAGCAGGAGGATTCTCTTTCTGCTCTGGCTGAGGAGGGGGAACCTCGGAGATAGACTCTCTGGCAGGATCCTTGGCTTTGTCAAGCAGAGGGATGGCATCAGGAATAGCCATGGCTTGCTTAGAAGCTTCAGGAGCGCCATCAGGATTTTCTCGGATCTCTGGCGGAAAGAAGACATTCTCGGGCAACCTCAGCGCTGAGTGTGCAGGAATTCCTACAACATCAAGGGCATGAGCCCATGAGATGCTGCAATAATCCCTACACACCTCCGGAATTTCCTCGGAAAGCCTGGCTTCAGTTTCTCCAACCCCGAGCTGATAAGAAGCTTTCTTTTCAGCCTCGGCGGCCTCCTGAATCAGCTAAACCTCTTCTCTAGCCCGTCGGACTTCCTCCTCAGCTTTTTGTAGCGTGGACTTGAGATCCAGCACTGTTTTCTTTTCAGTGGCTAGGCTGGTCTCGGTCACAAATAACTTTTGGTGCTGGTCCTCAGCTTGAGTTTCGGCATTCTTTAGACCGGCCAAGGCGCTCTTGCGGGCTTTCTCCGACTCTTTGAACTTCTCTGCAAGTTCAAGGTTCTCCTGCTTGAGGGACCCTACAGACTTCTCAACCTCAACACGAGATTGAGCCTCAACTTCAGCTAATTTGCGGTTGTCGCGGTAGTATTCCTCGGCCACGAACACCTGCTGAGTGATTTGCCCACAAAACAAGAAGATAATGTCTTAGAATGCTATAAGGTCTAATGATTTAATGGAAGGATAGAAGAGTTACTTACCATTGCAAGGTCCCTCTTGAGGGACAGAAAGAGCTCGGGCTGAGAGAATCGCCTGTAAGCCTCCATGTCCCGAGGGAGGAGTACTGGCTGCTCTAGGGCCTCAGTTATATATCCTGCTCGGCCCCTATTGTATTCTCTGACCGATGCAGTGTAAGGGATAGCAACTTCATCTAGCTCCAACTTTGGGCTCCAAGTGCGCGGTTGAACACGAACTTCAGCCCGGTTCTCCTCCTCTCGACTTTCCACGGAAGAGGCCCTTTTACTCCTCTGCCCCTGAGTGGTTTTTTGCTGCTTTGGCCGAGCGGGGGGCCACCTCGCCTTCCTCAGGAGTGTCAACCGGCTTTTTCTTTTTCAGGTCCGGGTTAACCTTGAGGCCAAGGTCGGAAGGAACCTGAGGGGCAACTGGAGGAAGGTCCTGGGTCTGCAACTGAGCAGGCACCTTCGAAGATTGACCTTTTCCTCGGTTGGACATCAATTCTCGTAGGGTTTTTCCCTTGCCAGCCATGTTGTCTACTTCCTCGTTTGAAGAGTCGTCCGAGCAGGCTATAATAATCGGAGCGCCAACCACGGAGTTTCGATCCTGCTCTCCTTCAGGGTCCGAGAGCTCAATCAAGGGGGCTTTATCAACCTCCTCTTCAAAATAGAACTCGTCTATCTCCTCCTCAAGAGAAAGACGAGATGATTTGGTCTCTCCTTCAACTGGCGCAACAACTTCAAGGTTGTCAGATGGAGGCAATTGCGAGGCCGGTGGAGGATTCCAAACACCAGGTAACACGACTGGTTTAAGATTTTCTCGGGCCAAAAACTTGGGCTTGGATACGTCAATCCTAGCCAACCTTGGACTACCAGCTCTGATAGCGTGGCCAATGGCTTGGAAGGAACGGGTTAGTGGTTGATAGCCCAAAACCAAATGACACGTGCGTAGTTGCCCATCCTCGGCAACGTAGATTTCTGACCTTAGAAGATAGTTCAAGGCTGGAATGTTCACGTGGCTCAGCTTGGGAGCAACCAGAGCTCTATCTGCAATACTGCCGAGAAGGAGATTAGAGTCAAACTATAAAATTTATGACTTAATAAAAAAAAAAAGTAAATTCGAAGAGCTAAGCCTCCTCCCTAAAGGATTAGCCCTAAAGGCGCCGCACCTGGAATTCCTGCCCGAGTTGGACAATGAAAACCATCGCTCCATTCTCCTGAGGCAATGAGGAAGTCATCCTTCATAGTCTTATTGGATATGGGGAGACAGGAGATTAGCCTAACCACCTCGGATCGAGATTTAAGGTAATACCCTCCCTTCTCGACGTAGTGGCACTCGTACATGTGAACCACATCATGCCAGGTCAGGCCCAGACCCATTCGCTCGTTCAAGACATCTATGCAGCCTAATACCCTGAACATGTTTGGAGCGCACTAGTGTGGTGTCAACCTATGGTGGAACAAGTAGTCCCGAGTAATCCTACGTATGGGAAGTGTCATTCCTCCTTGTATAAAGGCAATCATAGGAATGACCACTTCACCCACGTCTCTATCTAACAGTACTCCTTCTAGGGGACAGTATCGCAAAACCACCCCCTGCGGGATGTGGTATTTTTCCCTAAAGGACTCCATGGCAGCCGGAGTGTCTACTAGGTCCTTGAATCTACCCATCTAAGCTGAACTAGAGGGACGGAAATAAAAACCGAGGAGAAAAGTGAAATCCGAGGAGAAATTCGAAGCGACAAAGCGAACGGAACTTACGGGTATCTTCACAAACGACCGGTGAGATGCTTGAAAATCTCTTCTAGGAAGGACGCTTCGCGGAAACGATTATGGAAATTTGAAGAACGGAAGTGCTCGTAGATTTCTGGGCGCTGGAGTTCTCTGGAGTTCTCTGGACTTCTGATATGCAGGTAAAAAAAAAAGAAAAGATGAGCCTCTAGCGCTTTATATAGCAAGAGAGAGAGAGAGAGAACCACTCCCGCTCAAGAATTCGAGGAAAAATGCTGGCCGTCAGATCCACACCTCGCCGTTGGATGGAGGGGACATAAAGCTACCTGGAGTAAATGGCCGTGCCTCGTAAATTGTAGCGCATTAAAAGTAACTGCCCGCACCCTGGACCAAGATCTCATTAGTTCCATCCTCTGTAAATATCAAAACCCCGCTTTTCTCCCCGCTTTTCTCCTCAGAAGGAGATCAAAAACCGGAGTTTTGAGGGACTATTGTGGGGACTGACCCAGAATAATAGGTGGGCTGGGCCTTGGGCCCGTTCGAGGACCAGTCTGTCCGAGGAGACGTCGTAGCCCAGAATCCTTATTCAGGCCCACTGGAGCAAAGAGAACACGTCCGAGGAGTAATTCCTCCTCGGACATTTCAAAATCTAGGTCAAAGGTGCTTCCCAGCTACTGTAGTCCTCCCTCCAAGCACGTAAAAAGAAAGGAAACTCAAAATATCCTAGCAAAGGCTGCCACCACCACATTAAATGCACCATAACTACTCTCCTGGCCGCATTAATGGAGAGAAGACCCTTGCAACTCACAAAGAACTGATAAGGGTGTCTGATGGGACAGGTGCTCAAGTGAGGGTTTGGATGATCAACAAGTGTAAGGCCCGGATGATAGAAGGGGGTCTATATAATATGTAAAAGTCCCCCAAGAGGAGGGGATGGAAAAAAACAAGGAGAAAGGGAGAAGAGAATGTTGTAGAGGTTTTATTTGCAAAAGTCTGTGCCCATTAATCAAGTTAGAGACCATATCATTTGAGAAGGAGCTCTTTTTCACTGTTACTTCCATTTGCCCTTGTTTCTGTATCTCCTGAGCCCATGCAACAAACCGTTTAAACTAACTAGAACCGAGTTCTTCAACTCACACTCTACAAATTCATTGTGTGGGGCCTTTTGTGCCAAGACTTGACCACCTAGGATCGGGTCAACTAAAATCGTGCCCCTACATATATATATATATATAATTTTAAATTGTATATAAGCTAAATAAATTGAATAAATGTGAGATACCAATACCACGAGTTAGTTTTGTTTTTGACCAAGCTCATGTTATCGGGTGAGGTTGTGTTTATTACCTCTCAAAATGCATGGTCTGACTGATGATATTTGACCCTGTAAATTAAATTGAGATTTGTATACTTGTAGATTTGGAATAACCATTTATATTAATTATTATAAAAAAAATACAAAATCCATATTGAAAAACACATTTTCATCAATTAAATAATATAATTTAAACATTTGATAGAAAAAATAATAATAATTACAAAGCTTGATTCCTAGATACAGTATAAAAATTACATAGCTTTTGATTTTATAGTTAAATTCCAAAAGATGAAAATTACAACATAAGACCTAGTTTAACAACCATTGATTTAAGTATCAAAGGCTAAATTGGTGAAGGTGTTAGATAATAGGCACCCACCTTGCCCAGTTCAATTGATCTTCTAGAGTATGGTGGCTCCCATCGTGTCATGCAATCCATTCATTTAAATATGTCAAAAAAGGCGTGTTCTTCACATAAAAAACAATACATCTAGGGTTTTTTTATTTTAAAAAAAAAAAATTGAGCATATAAACCACATGTGAAGATTTAAACGCTAAATCCAAAATTCATCATGTTTAACCCTAATTTTAACCCATATCATTGAAGACAAACATGATTCGATTGATTAAAAGTAGTAATCAGAGATGAAACAACTAAAAGTTCGAGAAATACCACTTGCATGCACAAGGCTTGATGATCGGTTTAGGTTTGGATGGATAATCCTAACTAGAAATTTTTGTGTTTAGAATAATTTGGGAAGATATTTTGGATGATTTAAGGCTTGGAGAGTAAAGAATTCAAGCAATTGAGGGTTCATTCATGTGCTGAATAAAGGAATATTGCATGCTTTGAATTTTACACCCCTACTTTATTTACACCCCTACTCTATTTAAACACATATTTTTAGTTTTTAAAGAACAATACACGTATTTTTACACGCTTTTTCACCCATATGTATTTCCAAAAAAAAAATGAAAACTTTTGTTTAAACACACATACCAAATGGACCCTGAGTTTTCGAAATAACTAGTCAAATCTTGATCGGATAAAGTTTTAAAATTAGAGAAATCGCAAAACGGTTATAAAACTCGCAGTCAAAGAGGCAAGTGTTGATGACAGTTTGGGGGATTGAGTGCTGATTGGAACTTAGAGCTAGAGTTCCATATTGATCGACACTTAAACCTAGAGTACACATCTTGATTTTTTTTTTTTTTAATTTTTAATGTGATTTTGACATTTTTCTGATCAATCAATTTTGAGTTCCTTCTGATTTTGGAACCTAAAACAATCAAAATGTCTACTTCCATCAATGTGAACGTATCAATTTTTGGGCGGCTGTTATTCTGACTAGTGATAAGGAACACAAATAACCCCAACACATACTTGCTTAATATCTATTTAAGAATAACTTATTTAGTTTTTTATTGAAAACATTTTGTTAAAAGTGTGCTAAAGTATACTTTCAATTTTTACTAAAGTATACTCTTAGCAAAGAAACAATGAAAAAGAGATTTCATTTGTATCCCGGTAAGTTTTATCTTTCATATTACAATAAATAGGAATATGGTGGAATTGTGACAATTACACCCTAAGGAGACAGAAATTGAAAACGGTTTGATATGATTAGGAAAGATGTGGCAAAAACAATACAAACCGGTTGGTGCAACATGGAAATATCTTAGCTAGGGATGTGTGAAACAAAAAATTATTAGGTACTCCCGGAATATCATAAATGCGTACTCTCCCCTCTCATTTAAATAGTGGGTATCATTCCCATCGAAGAAAAAAAAATAGCGGGTATCTGTAACGACCCAAGGAAAAGCGCTAGCCACATCTACGTTATACCTCAAAAGGACTAGTCACAATTGAGGCTCCTTGTAGTTGTTAATAAAACCCAGTTCAACCAAGTAAATACCTGATGTGGGACATCACACACCCACACATATCACAAAATCAATCAATCAAATTAGGGCATCACAATCTCCCCCACTTAAATCCCTAAAGTCCTCGTTAGGGCCCCACTTTGTGGGGTAGTTTCTCCGAGCCCACACGAATTACCGGGCCGGCTCTGATACCATATGTAGCAACCCAAGGAAAAGCGCTAGCCACATTTGCGCTATACCTCAAAAGGACTAGTCACAATTGAGGCTCCTTATAGTTGTTAATAAAACCCAATTCAACCTAGTAAATACCCGATGTGGGACTCATCACACACCCACACATATCACACAATCAATCAATCAAATTGGGGCATTACAAGCCTCACTTAAATTTAATTTTATTTCTTCTAAAGTGAAATTGATGAATTATTTAATTTATTTTGAAGGTGATATTATTTTATATTATGATATTTACAAAGAAAATAAATAAAAGATGTAACGTGAGAGTTATCTTTGTGGATTATTCATATTTAACTTTTAATCTCCTTATCAGTTAAGGAAAAGGATAAGAGACTAAACCCTATTTGGATTAGGAGTTTAAGTGTTATTGGAATTCTTTAGAGTTTTAGCCCATCTAAACAACCTTGATTTGAGTTTAATTGGGAATTAAAGTCTTGGAAGCCTATTTAAGTTTTAATGGGTCTTAAACTCTAGCCCAAGTATATAGGAGTGTTATTTAAGAGTACTAATTGGAGTCGGATTGATCTTCCTAGATTGAATTGGAGTGTTATTTTAGAGGTTCATATACTGGGTCTTTTAAGTCAGTCACGTGAAAGGTAGAGTGTTTAGCGTATAAAAGATTAAGGCTCCGTTTGGAAGGAGGGAATGGAATGGAATGGAATGGAATAAAAGGAATATTTTTAGAATATTCTTCCCTCCTCTTGTTTGGGAGTTTTAACGGAGGGAATGGAATGTCCATTCCCTCGTTTGGGAGTTTAAGTGGGAGGGAATGGAATGGTTATGAGGGAATGCTCATTCCTCCCTTTTCCCTCAAAACCTCAAATTTTTGTTCCCCTCAAAATTGGGAGGAATGGGAGGGAATGAATTTAGGTTTAATGAAATTTTTGTTAAAATCCCTAAAATACCCCTTTAATATCAACCTTTTTTTTTCTCATTCAGCCGTAAGAAAAATAAAGCTATAATTCTTGCACAATATTGTCCGTCCTCTACAAAGTGAAGCTGCTGCCGCTGGTCTTTTTTTTTTTTTTTTTTTTTTTTTTTGTCTGTTGCAATTTTCAAATATTGCTCAAACCAAGTATGTCTATCTTTTTCTTTTTCTTTTCGGTTATTTGCTAGTCTTTTTTTTTCTTTTTTTTTTTATTAACTATTTGCTAGTGATTCATGAGAGTGATATATAGTGCTTTACAACATAAAAATATACATAACTTGTTTTTTAGCTACAATAATTTTTTTTTTCCTTAATGAAATTGGGAGATGGAGATGTATTAAATTATCAAATCCATTGTAAAGCATACCAGCCAAAAAAGATCCAATCCAAAACTAGCAGCCCCTAAAAAAAATTTGCAAATTGAAATAAAGAAATTGTACTATTGTTAATTTTCCATGCCATTATCTTCAGCTGTTAAATTATTGATTAGTGTGATACAATCTATTCACCTTGACAAAACAATATTGTAATTCAATAATCTAACACAGACCCAATTGTGGCTAACTAGTTTCACATCATCCACTAAATACTAAGCATTTCAAAGCAATTATAAGTTCTCATTGATTATTTTTTATGTTCTTTAAAATGAGGGGTATAATAGTAATGTTATTATAAAATGATTCCATTCCATTCCTTCCAATGTCACTCCCAAATGGTGTTACTTACTTTCCATTCCATTCCATTCCTTTATTTTATAACATCCAAACAAGATTTTTAAATCATATTCCATTCCATTCCATTCCATTCCTTTCCCTACTAAATCCATTCCATTCTATTCCATTCCATTCCATTCCTTTAATGATCATTCCATTCCATTCTATTCCATTCTTTTATAAACTCCCAAACGGACCCTAAGAGAAGAGAATTAGGGTTTCTCAAAATTGATGGGATAGAAGACCGTGGCACTGCTAGGGGCAGCCAGCGAATTTGTTATATTGAGGTAAACATCAATATATGCACGCCTTATTGATATCTTTGAACACATATTTGATTAAGGAACCTTCGTCTCTAGGCTGCTTGGAAATATTAGAATTATACTAACAGTTGCATAAGAATAGAAGTTATCATGGAAGTGTTATTATAGACATGCCTTATTTTATTTGATTTTGAAACTGATCCTCATATATGTACTTGGAGTAACATCACATCCTACACAGGTTAAGCACTAGTAGATGTTTTATTGCTGGGATTTACGCAGATTGGTAGTGGTGCTGACTTTATGAACCTGGTAATCTATAACATGGTTTCGAGTTCCAAAATTATTGTCAATGCATGATACAGGTTACTAGGTCCTAATCCTATGGGTAGAAATAACTTTGTAAACTTATAGCATCCTTTCTATGTCTTACGAGTGGGAATCTTATTGGATGTTATATATATATATATATATATATATATATATATATATATATGTAATTTGGGATAATATGATCTATAAGCATAAAATTATTTGGAAGCCAACTTATACTAGGAGAATTAAATAATATAGAGATCTACATTTTCGGCTCATTAGAATTGTTTACTAGGTATTGATTTTAAGAGTGAAATTTATATTTTCATTGTTGCCTTAGTGTATCCATTCTTATTGAGTTGTCTTATCCTTATTTAGGTTTAGTTGACATTGATTCAAACTGTTGAGTTGAAGCTTGGTTTAGTAACTAGAGGTAAGTGGACTTCAGAACATGACGTCTCTCAAGGCGTGTATATTTATATATATTTTTGATAAAAATATATTTATATATATACATAATTGCAAAAGTGAAGTTTTCAAAAACTCATACCATTATCAATACTTTGTACACATACTTGAATTTTATTATTTCTTAAGTATTACCTTGAAACTGTGTATGTTATGAATGACTCAAAACTATATTTTTGAGAAAGTATTTGTTATATGATATATGATTGGTATTGACAATATTGTAATAACGTAAGAATGTTTTCAAATAGTCAACTAGACAGTCTGCAACCTTTGCCAACATAGGGTTAAGTGTTGCTCTTCGGCCGATGTAGTGTTATTGTGGTGTGGTGTAGTATTATCGTTTTCTCTTCGAAGCCAGTGTTATCGTTTGCTCTTTGGAGCCAGTGTTGCCTTTTTGAGGTTAGTGTTATTGTTCCCTATGGGAATCACCCACCGAGTGTTTAGCAGCTTATGTCTTTGTTTGGCTAATGTTTAATGTTTTCCATATCAAACTATTTTTTTATTGTTATTGGCTGTTACAAGTGGAAAAATTTTTTATTACTATATTTAATTGTTTCTACCTATCTACTGTATTTTGGCCAATTAAAGTGGTTACTATTTTATTTACTGATTAAAATGTTATAGTAAATGTTTTCTTTCTAACAGTTTTATAGAATATATTATATTATCGTTAAAGCTATATAGTAAATGTTTTGTAAAGATTATATTTTGTCAATGATACTATTATTATTTTTTTTTTGAAAGACATCCTCATGTTTTATAGTCTCTTACTGGGCTTCTAGCTCACCCCTGTTTCTCCACCTTTTCAAATTAGAGCAATGCAATATCTTTTGGTGGTAGATCATTGGAGACATAAATTGAAGACTTCTTTGGAGCTATGTTAGTTGATGGACTGTTTTAGTATATTTTTTTAGGATAGTGAGTTTGGCATTTGTGGAACTATTTGAGTTTGTATTGAGTTTGTATTTGGAGACTTTATTGTTAAAGTTTTAGTTTTATAGATTTTATAAGAAAGACTTGATGGTTTGAAGTATATTTGTGGATATTTAATTACACTCTGTTCCATTATATTAATGTTGATTTTTTTATAAGACACGTTATGCATCTAAATCCTTGGTATGGGTTTGGGGTGTTACAGTATCACCATGAATTTAATTAGTGGGACTCACTATTCATGTGAAATGAGATAGTACGCATTTATGATACTCCGGGAGTACACAATAATTTTATGTGTGAAACCTAAAAAAACCATCCTAGAACGAGCTAGGGCCTCAGTTTTGTGGTAGAGATTGAAACAGTCCAAGGCTAGCAAAAGTCTAGTATTGACTAAAAATTGCAGCACATCATGTCAAAAGAAATCGTAACATGTATTGTATTACTGGAAAGAAAGACTCACTCTATCTTGCCCTTTCATTTCCAAGTTCCAACTGAGCCAAAGGGGAATGAATATAATTCTAGCTGTCCAAATTGTCAATGCATGCATGATGCATTAGGATAATGGCACCAGTTGAAAGAACCTGAACTCTATTTTGATTTAGAGGCTGTAGGATTAAACTCGTGCTTTCCCCTAGCGTTATAACAGGAATAAATAAAAATGCATGGTAGGTAAAAGAACCTAGTTTTTTTAATAGAGAAAATTCAGAAATACAACTTTTCTTATAACATTTGCAACAATTTATTGAAGTAGTTAATGGTGAATAGTGAAAAAAATGATAAATCCATATAAAAGTGATTATTTACCACTTACACCACTTCAATAAATTATGACAAAAATTGTGTCAATAAAATCACTGTTTTTTTAATGTATATTAGCATGGAAGAAAGTTCAATCTGTTTATTATGTAATCAATGCAATTAAACATCCATGTATATCTTCTACAACTTAACTTATTTGAAATTCATAGCTGTGACTAGGTAATAAGTTGGATGACTAGAGTCACATGATTGAATTATATATAGATGATTATTTGAACCGCGGGTTTAGAGAAAACATTATCTTTAGTAAAATACGAGCAGTATACTACATAATATATATGTATGTAATTTAAAAAAAAAAAAAAAATTTATCATATAAGTCTCAACTTTTTTCTAAAAATAAAAAATAAAAAAAATAAAAAGACTCAACTACCCAAAAGAATGCATGTCTTTTTCTATATAAAAATATCGTACAGGCATTAAATATTTTTGTATGATACTTATACAAAATTGCTACAATTTGAATGAGTGGTAATACTCTTATCATAACTATATATTGGTTTGAATGAATGGTAATACTTTGTTCAAAATTCAACAAATCTTACTAATAATTTGGTTTACATTGTTGTAAGCCCGAACTATATAACTCAAACTTAAGAAAATTATAGAATACTATTCTGGAAGTATAATAAATGTGTATTATCTTCTCCCACATAAAGAGAGTGTCTCACCTTAAATTTAATTAGTAAGACTCACTTTGATGATATTTTAAATGGATGCCTTTAGAGCATTTGTTAATGTATCATGTTATTAAAAAATTAGTTACTGTTTATTTTTTCGTAATAAATTTTTTTTTTTAATTTTCTAAATCAACATCTTTAAAGTATTCGTTAACTTTTTCCTTTTATAACTTCTCACAAACTTATTCCTATGAGCTTGACTGACTTCTAGTATTTCTTTTTATTAATTGATTTATTTTTTATTTTTGAGAAGAACTTACTTCTGGCACTTCGCTGCACCCAAGATGAAATGTTCAATGCATAATACTATAAATTCACTGGGCACGTACAAGCGAGATGCTAAAAGGTGGGACGAAAATTAAAGGGTATGATTCTAAGAATCAAAATTAAGGGACTCCAGCTTAGAGAACAAAATCTAA
Source organism: Quercus berberidifolia (assembly GCA_028535905.1). Classification (NCBI taxonomy): domain Eukaryota; kingdom Viridiplantae; phylum Streptophyta; class Magnoliopsida; order Fagales; family Fagaceae; genus Quercus; species Quercus berberidifolia. The sequence goes on from JAPQVW010000008.1 coordinate 25,267,570, forward strand.
CATGACAAAGACTAGTATCTGAATCGTAATTATCTGTAATATAGTTTGTCAGAAAGTGAATTATATCAATTTTTATCGTAGGATCTATCTAAATCTCTTATGTATCTATTAGATGGTGATACTCTATGAAATGACTTTGCTTTCCAGTTGGAAGGATTCAAAAGTAGAAGGTTTAAGTGGTAACTCTCACTCATTACTCATGTCATGTGGGACCTCTAACTAATGACAATTATGAAATGGATAATTCTTTGCTTCATTTTTCCATGTCCATTCTGGTTCTGGAACAGCCATTGGGTAATGCTGAGAAGATTCTAATCAATAATTTTATGATTGTTGAGGATGTCGAGCACAGCGGATATGAAATCTAGGAAAACATTGCCTATCTTTTCCTTTCACACTGTTGCATTTCTACGGTCTTTTTGTTTTTTAAGCAAGTTCTAAAAAATAAAAAGTTTCAGAATTTTCCTCATGTGGTAAATGACAAATTACACCTTAGATTTTTTTTTTTTTAATTAATTTCTTTTTTAAATTTTGTCATATTAGAACCGGACTTTATAAAAGATGACAATTTAAAAGCTTGGTTTCATAATGGTTAAAAACCACAGTCAAATGCAACGTATCTAGTAGGAATAAAATTTTGATTGACGCCTACAACACCAATGTGGCACAGTTTTGCTGTGGGCTTGTTGTCTTCTTTACATTAGAGAGGGGTAAGAAAGTAGAGAGCGGATAACAGAGTAATTATTTTTAAACTTTCTTCCTCGTCTACCGGTAATAGCAAATAACAATATGCCACTTAAAATTTGTTATGAAAGTGTTGTGAAATATTCTGTACATAACTCTATAATTTAGAGAAGTGTTACGTTTACAATATTTTTACAGCACTTTCACAAAAAATTTTTATTTTTAATATAAGATAGAAATTCTACTCTAACTTAATCTAAGTGTATATATGTGTGAAACTCAATCCTAAATATTTGAACCCTGACCCTTATCTCCCACACCCCACAAGCAGAGTTTGGTGACAGGTTATTACTGGTTTTAATTTGAACTTTATCACTGATATTACTTTCTTGTCCACTAAAAACAGAAAATAATAATAAGCCATTTACTGTAAAAATATTATGTACATAGCATTTCTTTATAACTTAAAAGGATGAGAACTAGCACAAATTAATAATAAAGGGAGAAAGCATTCATTTAGTACAACTACTTTAGTATATTTTCTCCTTAAGTTATATGATACAATGGAGCAAATTTGTTTGAAGCAAAAAATAAAAATAGTAAATGGCTCTTAGCAGAGGCGTCGATTGTGATGGAGGTGGAGGTGTTGATGATTTGAGCTTTTCATCTGATTATGATCTTCAAGCTGTAAATGGCTCCACAGGGAATGAAAATGGGGGGTTTTCAGCTCAAATTGGTAATAGTAATTGGGAAAGAGCAAACAAAGGAGTTGAGTCTAGAGAACGGATGGATTCGGAGGGTGGAGGCGAAGCTGATGCCTCCGGATGATGTATGCTCCTCCCCAATCCTTGTTTTAATGAATATTATAGTTTGGAACTGTAGGGGTGCTTTGAAGCCCTCCTTTCAAAATCATGTTAGAGAATTGGTGCAAAATCATGACCCTACAATTCTAGTGGTGATGGAGACTCGGGTTGGAGGGGAGAGAGCAAGGGCGACTACTGAAAATCTCGCTTTTGATGGAGCTATTCACTCGGACACTATCGGGTACTCTGGTGGTTTATGGGTTCTTGGGAAGTCAGATAAGGTAGAGGTCTCTTCCTTAGCCAGCACAGAGTAGGAAATTCACATAACGGTGAAGGTACGTCCCTCAAATTTTAGTTGGTTATTTACTGCTGTGTATGCCAGTCCTAGAAGTGCTGAAAGGCACATATTATGGAATAATCTCATTAAAGTTGCAGATCTCCATAACATGCCGTGGGTGATAGCAGGGGATTTTAATGAACCTCTCATGGGGGATGATAAGTTTGGGGGGAGAGCTGTTAATGTTAGCCGGTCCTTGTTGTTTAAAGAATGTCTTGATTATTGTAATATGATTGATATTGGTTTCTCGGGTCCTCGTTACACTTGGTCAAACAGAAGGGAAGTCCAGGCTCTGATCCAGGAAAGAATTGACATATTTTTTGTTAATCCCAGCTGGTGTGTTATGTATCCTGATGCCAAAGTGGTTCATCTCACAAGATGTCACTTGGATCACTGTCCAGTGTTATTGGAGATGATACCGAGGGAAGCAAATAGAAGGGAAAGAGCGTTTATGTTCCAAACGTGTTGGCTGTCTGATATCACCTTCCTTAAGGTTATCTCTCAGACTTGGAATCATGTTCCCAGGCTTGGTGAGGCAATCGAAAAGTTTACGAAGGAAGCCAAGATTTGGAATAGAACTCAATTTGGAAATATTTTTGCCCGAAAAAAGAATATTATGGTCAGACTAAATGGGATTCAGCAGTCTATCTCTATGAAGCCTTCCTCTTTTCTGTTAAATCTTGAAAATGAGTTGTTAAAGGAGCTGGATAGTGTGTTGGCTTAGGAAGAAGAGCTATGGGCTTTAAAATCCCGAGTGAATTGGATGATCCAGGGAGATAGGAACACCACTTTCTATCATGTGTCCACCTTGGTTAGAAGGAAAAGGAATAAAATTCTGGCTATCAAAAATACCAGTGGGGATTGGTTGTCTGAGGAGAATGCTGTGAAAGAGTTCTTTTGGAAAGGCTATGCTGACATTTATACGACATCCCTTGTTTCTGCCTCGGCCTCATCCAGCTCAAATTTCCAGTGGCAACCAAGGCTTTCAGAGGAAGAAAAACAAAGTGTGAGTGGGATGGTATCAGAAGAGGAGATTAAGGCAGCTATGTGGTCTTTAAAACCTTTCAAAGCCCCTGGCCCGGATGGGCTACAAGCAGGGTTTTTCCAAAGATTTTGGCTTGTGGTGGGGAAATCAGTGATGGAGGAAATTAAAGGGTTTTTGTGGGAAAAAGAGTTCCGGAGTATTTAAACAAGACCCATATTGCCTTAATTCCAAAAGTTCAAGGCCTGGAGACGTTGAGAAATTATAGGCCCATCAGTTTGTGCAATTCGGTGTACAAGGTGTTGACCAAGATCATTGTGGCTTGGCTAAGACCTTACTTAGGGAAATTAATCTCCCCTTTTCAAACGGCTTTTGTACCAAGCAGGAAAGGTTCTGATAATGTGATCATAGCTCAAGAGATTATACACTTCGTCAGTAAAAAGAAAAGGGGAGTTGGGTATATGGTGCTAAAAATAGATCTGGAGAAGGCGTATGATAAGATCGAATGGAGTTTCATGTGGGACATGCTCATTAGAGTCAATCTCCCAATGGATCTTCAAGACATTATTATGAGTTGTGTCTTCTCGGTCTCAACTTCAATCTTATTTAATGGAGAGGCTCTTGATCCGATTTACCCTTCCAGGGGATAAGGCAAGGGGATCCTTTGTCCCCGTATTTGTTTATTCTATGCATGGACTACCTAGGGCAGTTGATAGAAGGAAAATGCCATGCAAATCTCTGGCAGCCAGTTAAGGCGTCCCATAGTGGCCCTTCCTTCTCCCATCTTCTCTTTGCTGATGACATTTTGTTGTTTGCCAAAGCAGATCACATTAATTGCTCTGCGATTAGGGACGTGCTTGATGAATTTTGTAATCTCTCCGGGAAATCTCTTAGTGAAACTAAGTCAAGAGTTTATTTTTCTCCAAATGTTGACAGAGACACTAGGGAGTCGTTGAGTGATATTCTTGGATTCGCGTCCACTCCATCTCTTGGTAGATATTTGGGGTTTCCTTTGAAGCACTCTGGTAGGTCAACTCAGGCTTATAATTTTATTCTTGATAGAGTTAAGAAAAAGTTGTCTGGTTGGAAAGCAAGCATGTTGTCTTTCACTGGTCGAACAGTCCTTATTCAAGCCTCATCGGCTGCTATCCCTTCGTATGTTATGCAATGTTCTTATTTGCCTGGAAAAATATTGGATGGGATAGATAGGGTCAATCGAAACTTCCTTTGGGGATCATCGGAGGAGAAAAAGAAAATGCATTGGATTGGTTGGCAAAAGGTTCCCAAACCAAAGGAGGAAGGGGGTCTTGGGCTACAATCTGCCAAAGGAAGAAATCTTGCTCTCCTTGTGAAACTTAATTGGAGATTTCATACTAAAGGAGAAGCTTTGTGGGCTTAAGTTTTAAGAAGAAAATACTGTTCTGGTAGAAGAATGCGTGCTGCTAATCCCCATAAGCTTCCCTGTTCTTCTATTTGGGCAGCCATGAAAAAGGGGATGGATATTTTCAATAAGGGGAGTAGATGGTTGGTAGGCAGAGATAGTAATTTGAATGTGTGGCATAGCAATTGGTTGAGTAAGGGTACTCTCCAAAGTTATATTCAGGGGCCACTTCCTCGGGAAGTTAACCAGTTGGTAGTTAAAGATTTCTTACGAGATACAGGTTGGGATTGGAATTGGCTATCTTTTGAGCTGCTAGCGGATGTTAAGATGATGATTCAAGCCACTCCATTTGCGATAACAAGCAGGGGAAGGGATAAACTTGCGTGGGCTGATTCTCCTTAAGGTAATTTTAGCTTGAAAAGTGCCTATAGTATTGCAATGGGGCATAAGGAGTGTGGGGTTTTCAGTGCTGGTTGGATCTGGAAAGCAAATACCCTCCCTAGAATTAAAACCTTTCTGTGGATGTGCCCATAATAGTATTGGCGTTAGGAGTTGTCTTATGAAGAGAGGGGTCTGTGTAGATGAATTGTGCCCCATTTGTCAAGAAGCTCTGGAATCAGTTCTTCATACCCTTCGTGACTGTGCTTGGGTTAAGCTGGTGTGGGCTAGGCTGGGTATTACTGAAGCAAATCGGGTTTTTTGGGATAGTGGGCTGCTGGACTGGCTGCATTGGAATGGAAATCATATGGACACGGGTAGTGGGCTGCTGGACTGGCTGCATTGGAATGGAAATCATATGGACACGGGGGATGTTACGAGTGTATCCATGAGGTTGCCGTGGAAAATTAGGTTCCCTTTTGCTGTTTGGAACATCTGGAAAACCATAAATGATTTTGTTTTTCAAAGGAAGAGGCTGAACCCGCAATTAGATTTGCTTATTATTTACCAAGTCATTGAATTCTTGCACTGCATTGCCTCTCCTAGAGTACCAATCCAAAAAACTGTTCAGAGAATTCGTTGGGAAAAGCCTCCGGCTGGGTGGATGAAGCTTAATACCGACGGCTCGGTGTGTGGCAATCCAAGTGTGGCTGGATGTGGGGGAGTGATAAGGAATGACCGTGGGCTTTGGATTGGGGGTTTCTCCAGATGTATAGAAGTCACAAACAGCTTCATAGCTGAATTATGGGGTCTAAGGGAGGGCCTTATGTTATGCTGTAATCTCAACATAGTCTCTGTCATCGTTGAACTGGATGCAAGGGCTATTGTGGATGCTATTAGTAATGATCAATATGTAAACAATGTAATATCCCCTATTTTGGACAACTGCAGATGGTTGATCTCTTGTTTTCACCGGATTCTTTTCAAGCACTGCTACCGGGAAGCAAACCGGTGTGCAGACAGTTTAGCTAGGATGAGCATCAGCCAAGAAGCTGAATTTGTTTCCTATGAGAGCCCGCCTGTGAGCACTCTTAAGGTCTATGAGGATGATTGTAACGGGTTTTACCTGTCTAGGCTGTGTCCTGTTTCTTCTGTGCTTTCTTAGTTTTAATGAAATCGCCTTTTACCAAAAAATTTAAAAAAAAAAAAAATATGGAGCAAGTTGTTGTGTTGGGACCACCAGTATCTAACGTGAAGGCTGAAGTTATTGAGTTTGTTAACGTTAGTTTGTTATTTGGCTGATTCTAGCAGAGTCTTAGGAGTTCTTTTGCGTAATTTTTATTTGTAAATGTTTCCAATCACATTTATTGTGACATTAGTTTGTAGCAAAACTTGTAGTGATTTTAACTTTTTTTTTTTCTTTTGTTTTGTTTTTTTTTTTTTTTTTTTTTTTTTTTTTTTTTGGGTTGTAAATCCCCCAAATTGAATAAAATCAACAACATTATCATCCAAAAATTATCTCTTGAGGAGGCCCGAATTAACTCCAACTAATCCAGAAATTATCATTTTTTTCTCTGTTTTAATTTCCTCAGATAAGCCACCATAGGTCACGAGATAAAGAACAGTACGTAACCATTAGATCTATCAAATTCTTGAAGAAAATTTCCCATGAGCATTTTTTTTTTTAAATAGATAAAGAACAGAACGTAACCATTAGTTTGTTATTACTAGTGTTTTTCAAATAATGAGGATGTGGATAGTAAGCATTTTGCAAGTAGCGACTAGAGGAGAAATTATTCAGTAAACTGCAATTATGCGAAAGCTTAAACAAACTTTAATTTATTTTACTTTTAAATGTTTTCAACTTTATTTATCTTGTTAAATTCAGAGGTATTGGACAGTACTGCAACTATTAAAGTAATAAGCTGTTGAAAACAGAGTAATTTTCTGTTCGAGCGTTGAATTAAAAAACTTCTCTTTTCTGTGACTTTCATTTAGTTCAGTGATCAAATAAGAGATTTGAGGTTCAACTTTCGTATAAACTCTCACTAAAAACTAACCGATATCTTGACATAAGGATAAAGAGCAATTAAATAGGATAATATAGGTTAAAATTCTATTCTATCCGTAAAAACTTGTCATTTTCAAAAGCTGATCCCCTATCATTAAACGACAGAGTTTATAAATACTGTAACAAGCTACTGAGTTTTACTGCGCAGACAAAATATGAAAAATATCGCCAAGTGGAGGAACCTCAGAACCATTTGAAGGTTAAAAGTCAAGCTGAGAATATTAAGGGAGATATTCCTTTCCACTAAAACTTGCCCATTCAAATCTCTATAGATTCTCAACAGAACATAAAAACCTCTATCTGCATCATGTATTTTAGGTTGGTCGGCTGATAAAAGAGTAATTATGACGTGTAAAAGCAAGGATTTCAAATCCTATAGAACCTATTAAAAAAAAAAAAAAAAAAAAATTCTTTACACACACCGCCCTTTTTATCCTTCCATTTACTGCTCTTTACATTTGTTCTTAAAAACTCAGAAAAGCTAAAGATTCCAACAACTACTTGAGAGCCAGAGAGAGAGAGTTATACCAGAATTGTTCTTACACAGTACACACAATTCTTTTTTAAGACTGGGTAGGTAGAGAAAAACTAGGGACGTATAGAAGGTGATGGAGCTGAACCAAAGTGAGGGGATAGTCAAAGCAAAGAGGCCCATGACAAAGCCGGAGAAGGTGGTGGAGATGAACTCAGATGATCAGAAAGCGATTCGAGACAAGACAGGGTCAAGGTTCACACCAAAGAATGGGAGTACTGTAATTCCAGCAAAGAGGAGGTTAGTTAAAACAATGATGTTTGATTCGATTGTCAAATCTATTGCCTCTCTTCTCCATTCTCTTTGTTCCTCTGCCTCTGAAGCCCCCAAGGCCGCCCTATCTGAAAAGTCCAGCAGCAGCTCAAAGTTGGTGCCACTTCCACCTCCCAATTCATCAAATAGCAAGTTACAAGAGTAACATATTTCCAAATATAATGTTGCACTGGTCTTCTGGAACGATTTCAAGCCTCCGTTTGATCATTTCTTTGTCTTCCGCTCCTTCTTTTGGTGGTAATTAAACGATGTCATGTACAGTGCATTTCAAACATTTAGTATTATAATATTTATTAACTTCAATTATATTACATGTCATTAAAAAGAAATAATAATTAAGAATATGATAATACTTGACAGTATTGAAAATTACACTTTTAATGTTTGAGGTAATTTTCTTTTATCTTTTATGTTCCTATTCACAAAGACATAGTTGTTTGTAGACCAAGGTCTCCCTGGAATTTGTTTTAAAAAATTCTTGGTATATATATATTTGAAAGTAAATACAAAAAGTTAATATTTGGTACCCCAAATTGAATCTAAAAAAGAAAGAGTGATGCTAAGAATAATATGAAATTTACTCTATTAAAATAAAATTTAAATATTAATTCTTTGTGGTGGTTAAAAGTAAAAGTCTACCATTAATTATATTCATTATTACATCAGTTAATAAGCTTTATCTTGTAAAATTTAAATGGTCATCACTTGACCTATATGTGGTTTGTATTAAAGTTGTGGCCTATATATGGATTCGATTGAAAAATAACCCTTTCAAATTAAAGGTTGACCAAAATTATATAGGGGAGGAGTCACTTAACCTACATATGTTTGGTATTATAGTTTGCTTAATTGATGTTTGAGACCTAAGTTTAAGTTAAAAGTTTAGGAATTTCAATTTTGTGTGATGTCTTGGTTCCACCTTAACGATTGTTTGATTACTTCTTATTTTTTGTCATCCTGTTTTTATTTTATTTTTTTTTTTTTTTTAAGAAAACTAGTCAACACTAATTAGTTTTTCTAGTAAGAATAATATTGGACATACAATAATGTTAAATATGAGTTACAACTTTCTAGTTGATATTCTCTCAATTTATATATATATATATATATATATATATATATATATTCTGATTGATACTATTTTCTTTATAAAATAGTTGTACTACACTCAATAAATAAGTATTTTAAGTCAAGAATAGTGTCAAAAGTCAAACTAGGCTTCAAAATAACATTTTCTAGTGGATTCTTTGATATATTTTATACATTGAAAGGAAAATTGTTATGATATTAATTATGCAATTAAACTAAGTGGATTCTTTGATAATTGTTGTGATTTTAAAGACTAATTGATTAGAAATGTAATAAGTAACCATTATTTTATAAATTTTCTTTTATTTATATTTTGTTAATATTGTATAGATGTTAGTTTTATTTTTTCATATATTAATTTAATATCGTTAAAATTTTTGATGCTTTGGCCCCCCAGAAGAAACTTGGCTCTGTTCCTACCTCTCCAAAAATAATTTACAATTTTTGTTGAGAAGAATAATTTACATTGACATTATCGACCTTACAAGACAAAATCCAACTAGAATTTGTTGTGATAATCAAAGGTGGTCCAGTGGTAAACTACGCGTGAATTTGTTGCCAGATCACATAATCTTATGTGAATCTTTTAGATAGTGATACCAAAGTGGACAACAATATCCAGTGCTTCAAATCATGGATAGTAGAACCCCTGACTTAGTTCCTTCACAGCTATTTTACTACTTTATTATGTTTTTTTTTTTAAATAATTCTTCTGATGTATTACAAGATCACAAATAAAATTTTATCTCTGTCCATGATATAACGTAGATTCTATATTTGACAATTTTACATTGACTAGAAGCCACGCTCATGAGAAATGCTGGCAAATAATGAAATAGTCTGCCCACTCTTCTATTGAGTATTGAGTTCAATATCGATCCCTTACTCTTTAACGTTAGTTTCCATGTGTCTTTGACATAGGAGGTCTTATGAGCAAGTAATTAATTATCGTTATGGAAAAAAGATAACCAATAGGGTTGTTGAGGATAGGCATAGAATCAGAAAGTGAGGGCAGGGACATTGATGTTTATGTACGTGCGCTGTCAATTGTTGTGTCTTTTATCTAAACAAAAAACAAAAAACAAAAATTGTGCTGTGCCTTTTGCCCTACGAATCCAGGTATGTGAGTATGTCATGCTATATTGCTTTTCATATTTTGTACATCACATTCAACTAGTTGCGCACATGACAACCTACCACTAGCCATATAATCATAAAATCGACCATTGTTGTCTTTTGTACGAGGAATACCACAAATAAAGGATTGTTTGGATTCGCTGTTTTTATAACTCATAACTTTGCTTTCATAACTTATAACTCAAAAATGGTAGGACCCATGGATGAGAACTCCGTTTGGATTTTGTTTCCATCACTCAATTCTCTGATTTTTTAGTGACGAGTTATAGAAACTAAAAACACATTTTAGGTTTTTTCAGTTTCTATAACTCTGTTTTCAATGGCATTTCCGTAATTAAACTCACAACTCTCTCACTGTTCAGCCGCAACGTTTAACTTTTGGGTTTTTTTTTGAATTTTTTTTTTTCTTTTGAAACAAAGCCCAACCGCATATCTTGACTTTTTAGTTTTTAGTTTTTTTTTGAAACCAAAAGTAACGACAGAATTGAGTGATGAGTGCCAAACAGGTGGGATTGGAGAAATTGGGGTATTTTAAGTGATGAATGATGAGTGATGAGTGATGAAAATTAAGTGAGGAGTGATGAGTGATGAGTGATGACAAAAAAAAAAAAAAAAATCTAAATAGCCCCTAAGTAACCCAATCCAACTCAACCCACTTGGTTGAGTCGAATTTTAGGAGTTGGTAGGCTGAGTTGGGTTGTGAATTTTTTTTTTTTTTTTTTTTAATTTACAGTAGATCGGGTTGGGTTCAAATCATAAAATTTACAAATCTACCTAACTGAACCAACCCACCTATATTTAATATATATTTAAAAATATATTATACATTTTTTTTAATTTACTTTTTCACCCATTTTTGTAAATAAAACTCAAACTCTAAGTTCTTCGCATATAGTTTGTGTTGGTTTGGTATTATACTTAGAATTATTTGGTTATAAATTTTCTCTTGGCGATGGTGTTGTTCTAATGCTCGACTTAATAATAATAATTGTAATTAAAAAAAAGTCCAACCCATGGATTCAACTAGATCCACAGGGGTTGAGTTGGGTTTTTTTTTTTTTTTTTTTAACCCACCGTGGTAGGTTAGATTGAAAACCCTTAAGCTCGACCCAACTCAATTCATGGACACTCTTACCTATAAGAAGGCAATTTTAAGTATTAAATAAAAAGATCACGAATTAGAGTACCTAATTGGTTGAATTGATTAAAGAGCACTCATTATGGGACAAATATTCGTATATTTTTTAATAAATAAAATCTATAGGTTACAAATTTGTCAAGAAACTTGGCTCATTTCGCTTATTCAGGCGGATCAGTCTCGACCATTTTTCAGTCTGGTTTGTTTAAAACCACTGGGAGTCGTGACGACAGGATTAAAAAAATGATTTCGGCTGCAAGTTCTTTTCGTTGTGTAGCAAACATGTTCTATAAAGTTAGAAATTGTGAGTGTGGGACAGAGATTGTTCCCACCACACGGGGTGTATTTTTCTTTGACGGGATTTAGCAGACACAAGATTGAAGTCCAAAGTAACGGCAGGCGATGAAAGTTATTTCATGATCATTCAAACGATGATGTACACAAAATCTTGGACGGTCAAATGTTGCGCTCGCATTCAAGTGGTGACGTTTTAGAGGCAGTGATGCTAGTGATACTACATATATATATATATATATATATATATATATTTTTTTTTTTTTGAACAAATCATATTACAAATTGATGTATCACTGATTGCAAAAAGAAGAAAAATACTAACAGTATTACAAGTTTTATTATATATAGCTACAAATTGATGTGTTATTGAATGTGATTGGTGTGAGCTCAATAAAATAATGAGTGTTTGAATTATTTCTTATAATTGATGACATATTAGTTTGTAGAGTTTAAATCCAATAAGAATGTGGTACATAATCCATAGTTTACACCCTCAACCTGCAAGAGGCATCACCAAAATCTATTGGAGACGTTGCTTTGTGTTTGATGGTTCTCAAGCCCTTGTTTTTCTCCATTTTTGTTCTTGGATTCTCTTCAATCTTCCACTATGCAAGCTCTCAAGCAAACCCAAGTGTTGACGACGCAAAGCCAAGTGCTAGTGACCCAAAAAAGAAAAGTTATTTTCCATACTTCGACGGATTTTGGTGGCATCTCCAACGGGCTGAGGTTTGGTGGTTCTATGGTTGTAAGGGTAGCATGATGGGATCAGTGCCGGCTGAACAGCGGAGCAAGAGAGGCGGTCGCCTAAGGCCCCAAGTAAAAAAAAGGCCCCCAAATTTTAACCAATATGATTATTTATAATCAATAAACAAAATAAAATTTTTTTTTACCAGATGAAAAACAAATAAAAAATAGAGAAAAATGCAATGTCTACAATATTTTTTACAACATTTTTACAATTATGCTAAGTAACAGGTTATTACAACCTGTTATTGATGGCAAAAAAATAATTATAGTGATATTTTCAAAGAAAAAAAAAAGAAAAAAAAACAACCTAGGATTTGTTGTAAAAAAATATTTTAAATGTTGTACTTCTAAAAAAAATAAGAATAATAATAAGAATTTAGTTAGCAAACTTTTACTAGTTCTCGTTTAAGTCCACCACTAACACCACTCTTTTACTTACTATTATCAATCTATCATATCAATAAGTATGAAAAATTTTGTCAAATTTTTTCTGTTTATAAAATTTCTAAAAAAAATAAAAATTCTACATAGTTTATGTTAATTAGTAGTAATTTTGCATCTAAAACATGATAATCAATCTTCGCCTTAGGCCCCCAAATATATCAAGCCGTCCCTGAATGAGATTTTAATTTTGGTTTACCGGTTCCTTCGTCAGATTGGAGTGAATGATTGTGCATGGCAAATCCTATTTTTACATTCGTGAAAAGCTTTTTTTTATAGGAAGAACATTTGTGAAAAGCTGATGTAGCATATTGCTATTGGTGGGCGTAAACCATAGTAGAATTGTAGCATCCCTGCTAGCCTCAATTAGCCTATATTGCCGGCAGGGGAAACCTCCTAAACATTTGAAGGTAAAAAGTCAAGCTGTGATCATTAACTATTAAGGTAGGCATTCCGGCTAAATCTTGCCTCACTGTATATTTAATTGCCTCAATACAGTAGCATAAAGATCCAAAAATCGAAAAAATTTCCTCTGGCCCACCTAGGCCCGATCAACATTATAATCTTGATACTGGCTGTTGACTCTGCTCCCAAGCTCTTGAATCTCTGCACATAGCCACATATTACTCTATTTTCCATCCCTTTTCTGGTCCCTAACGAATTAAAGACAGTAATCTTATATTGTTACGGTGTGATTCTCTGAATCAAAGATTTTAAAAATGACAAAAATGTTTAAAATATGTGGTTAGACGATTAAATTTATCATTTTCTATTAGTTTAAAATTTTAAGAGAATCAATAATTTAATAGAAAAATTGTTTACATGGTCTATGATTTGTAACTAAAAATGTGATTTAAAATCACGTTTTCAAGTTATAAAAACATAGTAGGTGTAAAACAAATTTTGTTTTTAATTATATATCACAATAAAACATACAATGTAAAACAAAAATCAGCAAGTAGGAATTTAACATTATAATATAATCTGCCATTATCCAAAGGTAAAAAGTCAAGCTACGAATATTAAGGCAGATATTCCATAGACAGCGAATAAATCGTAAAAATTTAGTTTGGCCCACCTATCCACATTAAAATCTTGATACTGTCTGCTCGCTTCCAAGCTAATTTGAATTCTGCACATATCACCCTCTTTTTCCTTCCATTTATAGGTCTCCAATATTCATTCTCAAAACTTCAGAAAAGCTACAGATTCTAATGACTGGAACATAAAAGTGCAGCAGTTGAGTGTAAGAGAAGGATAGAGGAAAAGAGGGAAAGAGTTTACACACTATTCCTTTTAGGACTCTTTTAAGAAAAAGGTTACTTATGGAGCTAAACCAAAGTGAAGGAATAGTCAGGGCCAAGAGGCTCATGACAAAGCCAGAGAAGGTGTTGGAGATGAACTCAAATGATCAGAATGGGATGAGTAGGGCCAAGACAAAGCCATGGTTCACACCAAAGAATGGGAGTACTGTAATTCCAGCAAAGAGGAGGTTAGTTAAAACAACGACGCTTGATTGGATTGTCCAATCTATTGCCTCTCTTCTTCATTCTCTTTGTTCCTCTGCCTCTGAAGCCCCCAAGGCCTTATCTAAAAATTTCAGTACCAACTTAGAGTTGGTGCCTTTTCCACCACCCAATTCAACAAATGGAAAGAAGAAAGAATAACACATTACCATACCCATTGCATGGCAATGCATCAATAGATTTTGATGGGAAACTAAGAAATTGAACCATCTCTAACTCGTCCATCAGAGTCGTCCAAAAGGAAAAGGCCAACCATTCAAGAAGATCGTCCATAAGCAGAAGGTTGTCTGTGGACGTAAGGGCCGTCCATGAGGAAAGCGCTTGGACGATCTTCCAACACTTGGGAAATTTCCAGTAATGGATTTACCTACACATGTTTAAGATTCGGACCGTGTGGAACCTAGAAACGTGAACAAGGTCCTTATTTATCGCCATAACTTCCTAATAAGTGCTTAACTTCCAATGGTAGTTATATAAGATAAGATTGAAAATCCTAATTTCTATAGCTGTTGTGGAAGTTATGTCTGAACTTACTAATTTCCACCAATATTGGGGAAGTTACTAAACAAGTAACCGCTCCTAGGCTTTCTATATAAGGATTCATTCACATCAAATCAAAATAAGTTTCCACTATCCCTAAAAGTTGGAATTCCTGAGTTCTAGAAAAAACTAACTTAAGCAACGAAGGGTTCTTGGTCGATTCACCCCGGTCACCTTTGATTTGGTGTTTTTCTTTTCAGGTTTTTCAAGTCATCATTAGTCCATTGAAGCCCGAAGCATTCAACCCACTGATTTTCTATGCATCATTAGTTGGTTCCGTCTGTGGGAAAGATTAAGTTTGCATATTGCAAATTATCTCTCTTTGACAAAGGGCTGCATGGTTCAGACAAGATCAATGGCCACTAGTCCAGGCCATCAGGAGAATGGGAACACTTCTAGTCGTCCTAATCATGATTGCCAATCAACATCTGTCATGCAACCGCCTTCCATACAACAAGTGCAGTCCATGGCAGTCGCCGTGGTAGAATTAACCCATCAGAACCAAGAGTTGACCAGGTAAATTACTCTAAGGAGATAGCATAATGAGAGATATGTCGAAGGACAAGCCTAGAGTCAAGAAGTCAAAGAAGGAGAAAATGCTAAGCATGAGAACCAGTCAAGGGGTACCACTTCACGAAGAGTGCCACACTTGGAGAAGGAGATGGATCAAATGAGAAAGGCCATGTATGAGATGAGGGAAAACATTAGAAGGACGAATCCCATAGATGATTTGATTCATCGAACTAATTCCCCTTTTGTGGCTTCCATCAACAGTCATCCCCTACCTTCCAAGTTCAAGATACCTTCCCTAGACTCATATGATGGAACGCGCAACTCGTGTGATCATATCGCAACCTTCAAGACTACGATGCTCCTTCAAGGGGTTCCAGACGAAATTATGTGTAGGACCTTCCTTACCACCCTTAAAGGACTAGCACAAGTATGGTTTAGCAAGATACCTCCAAACACTGTGAGTTCTTTCGAAGAATTAAGTAAGTTGTTTGTCAATAATTTCATTGGAGGACAAAGGCATAAGCGCTCCTTGTCCAACCTGTTAACCATAGAGCAAGGGAAAAATGAAAGCTTGCGATCCTTGATTACTCGCTTCAACAGGGAAGCCCTAACGGTGGACGAGATGGATGACAAGCTGTTATTGGCAGCCTTGCATAATAGGGTTAATTCTGATTTATTCATCCATAAGCTCTATGAGCAAGAGCCTCAAACCATGGCTAAACTCGTCCATTCATCCCAAAGCTTTATGAATGCAGAAGATGCAATCTTTGCCAAGAAAAGGAAGAAAGCCAAGTGAATGGAAGCAGATCTCCCATGCTATCTTGAATAGGGTCCTCGTCCAAAAAAGGCCCAAATAAGAGAAAAGAAGGATCGAGACAACAGGAAGGCAGGTTCATCTTCAGGAAGGAGTCAGCACTACACACCCTTGAATGCTCCATTTGATTAAGTACTTATGTAAATCAAGGATGACCCCTCCTTAAAGTGGCCAGAGAAGATGAGGGGAGATCCAAATAAGTGCAATAAAAACAAATATTGTCGCTTCCATAGAGATCATGGGCATGACACGGACGAGTGCTATGACTTGAAACAATAGATAGATAATCTTATCAGACAGAGAAAGTTAAGGCATTTCGTTGGATGGGATCATAAAGACGAGAAGTTTAAAGGAAAGGTAGAAGAGCCATCACGGCCCTTACTTGAAGAAATAAGGGTTATCATTAGAGGAACTTCAACGGGACAGTCTTCTAATTCAAAGAAGATGTACCTCAAGGTGGTATAAAATGTCCAACTCTCTGGACAATTACCAAGGAACAGAGGGCCAGACGAGCTAGCCATCACATTCACAAATGAGGATGCTGAAAGAATCCATCACCCACATGACAATGCAATCGACATCACTTTAATCATCGTAAATTATACAACTAGAAGGGTGTTGGTGGATAATGGAAGTTTGGTAGACATTTTGTATTACCCCACCTTCCAACAAATGAGGCTCGGATGAGATCAACTTCGTCTAGTATGTTCGCCCTTGGTGGGATTTGGAGGAATGAAAGTACAACCTGTAGGCACCATTACATTATCTGTAGAGGTGGGATCATATCCACAGTAAATAACCAAGGAAGTGAATTTCCTCATGGTGGATTGTTCGTCTTCTTATAACACCATCATTGGAAGGCCAACTTTGAATAGTTAGAAGGCGGTAACATTTACTTACCACCTATTAGTCAAATTCCCTACAAAGTACAGGATAGGACAAGTGCAAGGAGATTAGTTAGCAGCAAGAGAGTGTTATTTAGCCATGTTGGCTATGGATGAGCACACGCAGACGATAAGCATTGAAGAGAGAAAAGTTGTTGCAGAGCCCATCAAAGTACTGAAAGATATTTCTCTGGAAGAGGGTAATCTCGAGAAATTTACCAAGATTGGAACAAGTATGGAGGAGAAGACAAAGAAAGACCTCGTCCTATTCTTAAGGAAGAGTATCAATGTTTTTGCATGGAGTCACAAAGACATGCCGGGGATTAACCCAAGTGTTATCACTCATCAGCTGAACATGTATCCATCTTCCAAGCCTGTTCGTCAGAAGAAAAGGGTCTTTGCTCCTAAGTGAGACAATGCTATCAAGGAAGTCTATTACCCGGATTGGTTAGCTAATGTGGTGATGGTCAAGAAGGCAAATGGCAAGTGGAGGATGTTCGTAGACTTCACTGATTTAAATAAAGCTTGCCCTAAGGATAGTTATCCTTTGCCACACATTGATCAGTTGGTGGACTCAACAGTAGGTCATCAGCTGCTAAGCTTCATGGATGCCTTCTCAGAGTATAATCAAATAAAGATGGAGGAGGCAGATCAAGAGAAGACATCCTTCATTACCAGTCAAGGTTTATTTTTTTATAAGGTGATACCTTTTGGTTTGAAGAATGTGGGGGCAACTTATCAGAGGTTAGTTAATCACATGTTCTGTTCACAGATAGGACGGAACGTAGAGGTATATGTGGACGACATGCTGGTGAAGAGCTTGTATGAGGAGAAACATCTAGACGACCAACAGGAAACCTTTAAGACACTTAAATGATACAAAATGAAGCTGAATCCAAGTAAATGTGCATCCAGGGTTTCGTTTGGGAAGTTTTTAGGATTTATGATTTCATAAAGGGGAATTGAAGTTAATCCAAATAAGATCCAAGCCATATTGAGCATGGAACCACCAAAGAATATTAAGGAAGTCCAGTCCCTCACTGGACGAGTTGAGCCCTAAACAGGTTTGTTTCAAAAGCTACAGATAAATGTGATAGGGCACAAACTAAATGATTCCTTGTGATAGAAATTAATTAATTAATTAGCCAAGTTATTAATTAATCAATTTATCATGCAAACGCGTGGTAGTATAAAAAAATCACCAATAAACTAAATATGTAGCGGAAAATAAATAACATGGTGATTTGTTTATGAATGGGGAAAACCTAACGGCAAAAACCCCACTGGGTGATTTTCAGGTTACCACTCCCCAAACTCCACTATTATCACAACAAGCGGTTACAAGTAAAGGAATCCAAGTACCTTACTAACCTACAGTTGAACTCTTACCCCAATACCCAATTAGACTTGTTCTATAGTGACAGTTCCCCTTTCAAAGGCACGACTCCTAGTACATGACTAACCAATTTGATGCGCGGATCCCAGTACGCGGCTTACTCCTTTGCACGAATCCTAGTACGTGACTAACTCCACAACAACCCTTTGATTGTTGTAGTTGATTTGCAGCAGCTTCACATAGAAACACCAATAAGATCTTCAATGTTGGTGCAGGAGACTTTGCTTCGTTACAGAACCCAAAGGCGTACAAGAAACACAGTAAGAACTCTTTCTTCTATAGAAGGAGGCTAGGGTTTCAAAAAGAAAATCTTATGAAGCTCTCTAGGGTTAGGTTTTTCTTTTTCCACCTCCTTTAAATAGGAGCTTAATGGGCTCTCCTATTCCAAATAGGTTTACACAAACCTTGGGTTTTCCTAGTCCAATAAGGACTATACAAACCCACAAACAAATAGCCTTTTAGAATAAAACGTTTCTGGCTATAATCTAAAAACCCGTAAGCTCGATCGATTGAGGCATCTGTCAAGCTTTAATGAATCTTGACAAATCGAGCTTCTATCGAGCAGGTATCGAGACCTGCAGATTGCACTTTTCTTAAACAATTCTTGAGTAGTCTTCATGTCTTCAATTTAACCACTTGTAATGATCATCTTGAACCTACTTAAATTTACCCAAATACAGGTAAAGTGTGTTTTGTCAAAGGATATGCCAATTACATAAAAATATGTCCCTAACAATCTCCCCCTTTGACAATCTGTGACAAAACCACAAGAGTACATTGAATGTCCTAGAATACATTCTACTCAAGATTACAGAATAAATAAGCCTAGTCTAAAAGATTTGAACCTTGGAAGTTGCTGCAAGAAGAAGGTTCGGAATCTTGACTTGGCTTTAACTTGTCTTTCCTGAAGTGCACTAATATAACACACTAAGGTACCATGTGGAAAATAATGACAAGTTAAATAAACAAGAAATATGTGTATAAAGAGAGAAAAGAAACAACATATGTGAGATAAAGAGTGAAACACATACATTATCATCAAATATAGAAACAACACATGATGTATGTACATGGTTACAAAACTAAAACATACACAACACAAGAAAAATATATCAATATCAATGTGTATCAAACTAACTTTCCTCCTAAGTTAGTTACATCAAAAACTTTCTTTCCTTTAACATGAAGTTCTCCCCCTAAGTCTATTACTGCCCCTGAGGAATGACATTCAATTCTCAAATTTCTCCCCCTTTTTGACACGATTGTCAAAGGGCATAAAAAGCCAAAAGACATGACAGGAGACAGACAGAAAACTGACATAGAGAGAACGAGGAGAACAAGGAACCATAGACCTACAAGAAAAAGAGAAACAAGATGCTATGGACACAAAGATAAAAGAAAGATGCAAAACATGTGAAAAACAATGCTTGCAAGAGGATCTCGATCGATCGAGAGGTGGCGAGATAAGTGTCGAGCATAATAGATGTTGACAGATGCAGCTGTCGAGGACTTGTAGAGGGACAAATCAAAAAAAGGCTAAAAAGATCTCGATCGATCCACCAGGTGTCAGAAGCTATCGAGGAGACAGGAGCTTTCTCGATCGATCCACCAGGTGTCGAGAAGCTATTGGGATTACGATTAGAAAAAGCTGAAGAAGCTTGATAGACAGTAAGGTATCGAGGAGGTATCAAGGAGGTGTCGAGCCAGCATTTAAAAACGGTTTTTCGAGATGTGAAAAATACAGACATGAATGCAATCCAACATGCAACTCAACCAACGATCCAATCAACATATTAAGCTCTCAAAATCATCTCTCAAATGAAAATTTAAGCACATGGATCTCCAAACACACACACACACACACACTAAATAAGTCTAACCAATTTTATATTTCAAAAACAAGTCTAGACAGTTTAGTGAGCATACATTAATACATGTAAAACCTCGTGATGGCCAAATCACATTGTACCTGCACATGTATCAAGAATAGCAAAGAATATTGCGTGTTGTGTGTGAAAAACATCGCAAGATTGTATAAGTGTATGCATGTTATGACGATTTGAGATATGAGAAAATCTTTAACTCACATGCAATCATAATTGCTTGAAGGGGACTATCACCTCTGAGGTACATCCTATAACTCCCACATCTCCTAGAATATACACTTACAATCATATTTAAAACAGTTTTGATCTTTTTGCTTTTGATTTTTCTTTGCATATTTTTCTTTTAAGCATATCATGCATGAACTTATAAAAGAGAGAAAAGAAATACCCAATAATATTTGACATTCCAATTTTGCTATGCCTAAGCACACAAATGTCATTGACACTGCACTTTTGCTATGCCGAAGCATACAGGTGTCTTATTATGATTGGCGGGCAACAGTGGTGAGATGGTTATTTATGTCTTTCTCTCAGGATTTTTTAGTCCTTCCCGTCAAAAAGAGTGATATGCGTGTTAAGTTTAAGAAACAACTTAATCGTACTCATCACAAACATGAGCCACAAAACTTACTTGCTTTGTTGTGTATAGAGATGCTCATCTAAGTTACAAATGATACAAAGTTTAGAAGACTTTATTTCAATGGCCATCTAAGGTACACAAGTACCAAAGTACACAAAACACACACTGTTTTTGTTTTTTTTTTTTTTTTCTCAAAATTTTTTTTTTTTATATGGAAAAAAAAAACAAAGCAAAACTAAAAAATAACCAAAAAAAAACATTTTAAACAACATGAAAGCATGAAAGAAATATGCATATGCATGAAAGCATGATCGAATGGTGCAGATGCATGAAAGCATGATAAGAAATCAAACAAAGAGAGTCCTACTTTAGATAGAAAGAATTAAAGTAGAGGAAAAATAGAAAAGACAATTAAGTCTTAGGATCCTTTATCACCCACACAACACGAGTCTTTGGCCGTGAAGATGAAAAGGCACGTGTCCTAGTATGACTACTAAAAGACATAGAGGAATTAGGATTCCCTTGAAATTGAGTTAAAAAGATCAAAGTTTTTAATAACTCACCAAGAATAGGTATAGAACCTTTAGACAAAGGATGAGACCTATTGGACACCCGCTTATGAGGAAACAAATTGAAATAATTAGGACGAGTGTGACCGGAAGCACCACAATGGTGACAAACATGAGTAGTTTTCGAACTACTATGCTTCCTAGAAGGAGGTCTAACCTTAGAGGTTGACAAATTAGGACAATTTGGCCTAATATGACTAACAATATGATAATGATGTGAGGACAAATTCAGAATTTTCATTCTTCCTAGGAGGAGTTTTAGACATAGGTTTAGAAATTACAGCGTTAACATCAGAATTTTCACCTTTGTCTATCCTAGCAATATTAGCCTTCAACTCTTCATTATTCCTTTTAAATGGAGGAATATAAAAATCCTTTTCTTTTGAGTTAGGCTCAACAACAAGTTTGACACTAGTTAATTTTTCAACTTCAATTTTAGATTTAACTAGTTGCTCTTCCAAACTTTTAATTTTGTCCACCTGAGATGAAATTTGATTTTTAAAATTCTCATTCAAATTATTGGCTTCATCCAATTTTGCAATCAAATCATCTCTCTCAAGCTTGACCTTCTTAAATTTAGCTTTTAATTTTGTAGAATATTCAAGAGATTTCATACAAAAATTATAAAGCTTGCAATAAGCATCTTGAATATCATCATCATCATTCAGCATAAGATCATGCAAACCAAAACAATCAAGAGTTTCCATGACAACAAGGGTCAATAGATTACACAGCAAAGATTAAAACCTAATTAGAGTGTGCCTGCTCTAATACCACTTGATAGGCCACAAAGTGAATGACCCCTTGTGATAGAAATTAATTAATTAATTAGCCAAGTTATTAATTAATCAATTTATCATACAAACGCATGGTAGCACAAACAAACCACCAATAAACTAAATATGCAGCGGAAAATAAATAACACGGTGATTTGTTTATGAATAGGGAAAACCTAACGGCAAAAACCCCACCAGATGATTTTCAGGTTACCACTCCCGAAACTCCACTATTATCATAACAAGCAGTTACAAGTAAAGGAATCCAAGTACCTTACCAACCTATAGTTGAACCCTTACCCAATACCCAATTGGACTTGTTCTGTAGTGACAGTTTCCCTTTCAGATGCACGACTCCTAGTACGTGACTAACCAATTTGATGCGCGGATCCCAATACGCGGCTTACTTCTTTGCACGAATCCCAGTACGTGACTAACTCCACAGCAACCCTTTGATTGTTGTAGTTGATTTGCAACAGCTTCACATAGAAACACCAATAAGATCTTCAATGTTGGTGCAAGAGACTTTGCTTGGTTACAAAACCCAAAGGCATACAAGAAACGCAGCAAGAACTCTTTCTTCTGTAGAAGGAGGCTAGGATTTCAAAAAGAAAACCTTATGAAACTCTCTAGGGTTAGGTTTTTCTTTTTCCACCTCCTTTAAATAGGAGTTTAATGGGCTCTCCTATTCCAAATAGGTTTACACAAACCTTGGGTTTTCCTAGTCCAATAAGGACTATACAAACCCACAAACAAATAGCTTTTTAGAATAAAATGTTTCTGGCTATAATCTGAAAACCCGTAAGCTCGATCAATCGACGCATCTGTCGAACTTTAATGAATCTCGACAGATCGAGCTTCTATCGAACAGGTATCGAGACCTGCAGATTGCACTTTTCTTGAATAGTTCTTGAGTAATCTTCATGTCTTCAATTTAACCACTTGTAATGATTATCTTGAACCTACTTAGATTTACCCAAATACAAGTAAAGTGCGTTTTGTCAAAGGATATGCCAATTACATAAAAATATGTCCCTAACAAAATGTTTACCCTTCTTCAAAGTTCTTAAGAAGACGTTCGCATGAACGGATGAGTGTCAAAAGACCTTTCTAGGATCTTAAAGTCTATCTTACCATGGCTCCATTGCTAAGTCCATCCGTACTAGGTGAGGAGTTATATTTATACTTAGTAGTGTCCCCACATGCGGTAAGTTTTGCATTGATCAGGGAAGAAGAGAAGATGCAAAAGCCTGTGTATTATACAAGTCAGACTCTGAGGGGAGTGGAAGGACGATATTTGCTGATGGAAAAATTGGCTTTTGCATTGATAATGGCTTCCAAGAAGTTGAGGCATTACTTCCAAGCTCACGTTGTTAATGTTATGACAACAGCTTCTAGGAAGTTGAGGCATTACTTCCAAGCTCACGTCGTCAATGTTATTACAAATCATCCGCTCAAAAAAGCAATGAACAAGTTGGAAGCCGCAGGGTGATTGATCCAATGGGCTATCAAGCTTAGTGAGTTTGATATTAGGTACCAACCAATAAATGTTGTAAAGGCTCAAGCTCTAGTAGATGAAGTACGTGTTAGGTTCTAAAGACTTAGGATTTTATGTACTTAGAACTCTAATTTGTATTATTGGCAAACCATGATCAAAACAATGTATTTAGAAGTGTTTTGGTCTAGATGGTTTCCCGTTTGGTGAGCCTGTGCATGTTGTTGCTCCCATAGGTGCCACCTTTCTTAGACAGAGGGCTGCTCACTTGAGAGTTGCTCCTTCACGTCCTAGAGGTGCGTCATCTAGTGGTGTTCCCCCTCCTCCCTCTTCTATAGGTGTTGATGTTGCTGAGACATCGGGTGCTGCTGCTGATGATGATGTTCCTCCACCGACTGCTTCGGATGATTCAGACATTTGTGGTACATTGGATCATGTCTTGACCGTTCAGGCGGCTCATGGATAGATTTTGGTGGACATGCTCGATGAGATCCGTGCCTTGCATGCGGAGTTGGCACAGTTTAGACCACCTCCCTTTTGATGATGGAGATTTTGTTTGCCCTTTGGCATTCCGTCACAAAAAGGGGGAGTACTTTGTAGTGTTTTTGCTTTCAGGGGGAGTATATTTATTTTGGTTGGAGCTTGTGGAGTTTAGATTGTATCTAGGTGCTTCACTTTGTACTTTATATTTTTAGCTCTTGTCATGCTTTTGATGGGATATTCATGTTAGGGGGAGTTTTTTTTTTTGTTGGTACTTTATATGTTTCTTGTTTCAAACTGTTTATTGATTTGTATTTATGAGTTATTCATTGATATATGTCTTTATTGAGTGTTGTTTGAAATCAAGAAGTTAATTTGTTTACTTGTATTATTTCCACACATGCGGTTATGCATTTTGTTTACTGTTTCAGGAAATATATAGTTTGATTCAATTGAGCTGCTGTCTACACTTGCAACTGATGGATAGTAGTTAGGATTGAATTTGTTTTATGAGCATTATTTTGTAAAGGGCTTTTTATGTTGTAAACTTTGAGCTTCTAGTTGTGTTTTGTCACGGATTGCCAAAGGGGGAGTTTGTTAGGTTCTAAAGACTTAGGATTTTATGTACTTAGAACTCTAATTTGTATTATTGGCAAACCATGATCAAAACAATGTGTTTAGAAGTGTTTTAGTCTAGCTCAAAGTTGTGCTTTTATGTAAATTTGGAATCGAGTTAAAGCAGGAAAGCATTGTGCCTTTCGGCTTGGCTCGATCGATCGAAGCTTAGGCTCGATCGATCGAAGCTCGGGCAGAATGATTTGCTGCAGATTTTTCCAACTCAACCCTAGGTATTTTAAAACACTTTTAGGGTTTCTTATTTGTCCGAAGTATAAAAGGCAAATCCTAACCACGTTTTAGTGTTGCTCATATTGCGGTTTGTGTAAATCTCTTGTGAGATCTAGAGGAGTTTTCCTTTACACAAACTTAGGGTTTTCAAGGAGAAGATTTATCTACACCTTGATGATCAATTCAATTGCTGCCATTGAAGCTTAAAGAAAACACAAGCGGGTGTGCTTGTATCTAGTAGTGAATCCAAGAAAGAAAGAGTCCGTGGATTCGGAGTTTGCACGTGGTCGTGTCAGTAAGTTCTACTGGTGGGTAGCAATAAGAAGTCGAGTGTGGGAGCTTGTAAGTCTTATTGTATGAACTTCGATTCTTTCAAGATAGTGGATTCAAGTTTACCTTGAGGATAGTTAGGTCAAATCCTCCCCAGGTTTTTATCGGTTTGGTTTCCTGGGTGATCATATGTTGTGTTATTTATTTTCCGCTGCTTTGCTTGATTTGATCATTGTTATTGTGATAACCTAGACTTGTTAAATTGGACTAAGTAACAACTTGGCTAATTACCTAGGTTAAATCAATTGGTTTTAAGGGGTTTAAAAACTATCAGTATGCACAATGAGGATTGGATATTTTGGGTCCCTTTCCAATTGGAACCAGGTAGATGAAGCTTTTGGTGGTGGGGATTGATTACTTCACTAAGTATGTGGAAGCTAAACCCTTAGCAAATATTGCACAACAAAATATCAAGAACTTCGTCTAGAAGAACATTGTATGCAGGTTTGGAGTACCTAGGGTACTAGTGTCTAACAATGGACGATAATTTGATAACACACCTTTCAGGGATTTTTGCAAGAAATTTGGAATCAAGAATCATTATTCCTCACCCTCCCACCCACAAGCAAACAAACAAGAAGAAGTTACAAACTAATCCTTGTTGAAGATCATCAAAACTCGGCTTGAGGGGGCAAAAGGAGTATGGGCAGACGAGTTGCCAGGTGTTTTATGGGCTTACAGGACCACAGTAAGGACCCCCACAGGGGAAACTCCTTTCAAACTAGCCTATGGGAGTGAAGCAATCATACCTGCAAATGGCCAACTACAAGGTGATGAAGTATCAAGATGAGAAAAATGAAGAACAACTTTGTCTTAACCTCAATCTTATTGACGAGGTAAGGATGGATGCAGAGTAGAGGACGGCAATGTACAAAAATCTCATGGTCAAGCAATATGATGCCATGGTGAAACCCAAGTGCTTCAACATTGGGGACCTCGTCCTCAAAAGGGTTTCCTTGGCAACTAGAAACCTGGTTCATTGGAAATTATGGCCTGATTGGGAAGGACCTTATAGGGTTGTCAACTGCAAAAAGCAGGGATCATACTACTTGGAAGCCCTAGATGGATGGAAGCTGGAGCACCCTTGGAATGTTGAGCATCTAAGGAGATACTATCAATAAAGGGTCAGCCTAGACAAGCTTCACCATGGAGGAAGCATCATGGATGAAGTTGAAGTTATGTGTTGTTTTTCTCATGTTTGCTTATGTTTATTACTACTGCATGTTTTTAAGTATTTTAATTCCCTAAAAAGTGCATCAGTTTCTAGCTTTTGCGTTGTCTATGGACCAATTTGTGATAGACGAAGTCACGTAAGTCTCTGTTTGTATAAGTACTTGTGATTCCCTAAGGCACTGGCTTTTAAGCATGTGCCATGCTTGTGGACGATGTGGATGTTATGTTTATATTATGTTCATACAGTTTGGATTTTTAATGTATATGATGTTGTGTGAATCTCTAATTTTCATGATTCCATCCAAACTAATCCACAAGAAGGCTAAAAGCCAAAGGCGAATAAAATCTCTAGACGTAAGGATGTAACGTTTATAAGCTTTCCTTAAAATGAGGACAAAGCAAACAAAAATAAACCTAGGGTATACTCGTCTAAGCACTTGACGAGATAAAACCTAAGCTATACTCGTCTAATTAATGGATGAGGAAAAGCGTGCACGCAAGAATATTTCAAGATCTATGAATAAATTTAACCAGCCAAGGTCTAATTTTTGGATGAGTAAACACTGGAAACGTCTTATTCAAAGTCAAATAAAGGGCTTTCCAGCCTATGGACGAAGGATAATGTAAGCTATAAGTCAAATTTATAGACGAATAAAGCTAGCAAGGCAAATACCATTTATAGGCGAGTTATACTTGTAGAATTTAAAGAATGGTAATTGTTGGACATGAGAAGATTATTTTAACATGGACAAGATTCATGAGTGGACGGACCACACTTAACCATAGAAACAACATGGATGCTATAAACAAATAAAATCCGTTCATAAAGTATATAACAAGTTCAACGCCAAGTAAGAAATGAAAATAAAGGTAGACATTCATTCATAAAAACTAAAAGAAGGGTAGATGACCATTGTCCAAAAAACCTTGAGTTATGTAAAGCCAATAAGGGCAATTGTATATATAACTTGTCCCTAAACTTGGACGAGAGAATTGTACTTGAATGAATTCTAAAAAAATTAAAGCCCAAAACAAAGGGCATTTCCAATAAACTAAAATAATAAAAAATTTCTAAAATAAGATAAATTTACTGAGATAAACCACTGAGGGCATTGCCCCCAGACTTTAGGTCGTCCCCGCTGGCAACAATGGCATCTTGGGTTACTTCATTAGTAGCATCGTCCACCACGTTGACATCCTCAGAACTAGTCGGAAGCAAGGAACTTTCTGTGGCAAGAGGAATTTTAAAGGAATCAAAGTCCAGATCAGGGTAAGCCTCCTTGGCATCAGCATGAAAGTACTTGTAGCTAGTTGCATAATAACTGTCTAGATGATTCTTGTACTCGTCTGACTTCTTAAAAGCTGCAACAACTTCTTCACAAGCCTTCTCCAAAGACAAGTTGAACTTTGAAATTTTTCCCTCTAAGTGGGTAATGTGGGTCTCTTTTTCAATGGAATCTGCTTTAAGTTCCTCAACCTCGTCTTTCAACTTCGTCTCTATTCCTTGCAAACAACTGAGATCCTCAGTCAATCTGATTACTTCCCCCTTTTTCAAAAGGACCTCATTGTTTAGCTCTTTGTTCTTCTTCTTGGCCGTCTTGGCTTCATCACATAACTCCTTAGCCTGACTAGACTTCGTGTAAAACTTTGACATGGCCTACGAATGAACGAAGGAAAGTTAGAAATTTATTTAAACTTGAAGAAAATAAAACAAAGGTTATTGAAAGTTATATACCTTAAAAGGTCATGAATTGCAGAACGTTCAAAGTCCCTCACTGACATATTATAACATGAATTCACTTTATTGTCAGTGATGATTCCTTTGAATGTCTTCCATGCATAACCCTCGTCCAACACTAGGTTAGGAGGACGCTTAGACGGCTCTGAGGGATGAGCCCTGTGAGGAGCTTTAGCTGGAGGGGGAAGATTCTCAGACTGGACGGGTGGAACGGTCTAGACGGGTGCCACATTAACCATTGGGTCGTCCAAATCTACCGTCGGAGGAGTGAACTTTGGGACCTTGGGAAGAGGGGACTTGTCGGGCTTCTGCTTCTTTAGACCTCGATGACTTGGAAGGTCACCGAGGTCCACTAAGCTAGATATCGTCTTCTTTTTCCTTGTTTGGACGATAGGTTTCTGGACAACTGAGGGGGTAGTGTCGTCCTGAATTTGGACATCCTTGTCACCACTTGTTGCAGCCTTTTCTTTATTTTCCTTCATGGTAGCCATTCCTATGATGAAGAAAACAAAATTTAATATATATATATATATATATATATATATATATATATATATATAAGAAAGAAAGAAAGAAAGAGAGAGAAAAAGGATGGACGACACTTACTAAGTAGAATTGTCTCAAAAATAGAAAAACATTTATAGGAATCATTTACTAAGTAGAGAATTGCATGTCACCGGCCAAATAATCCAATTTAAGTTTATTGTCTTAAATAGAAGTTGAGAATGGAAAGCTTACTTGTTTAAAAATGAGGTAAAATTAACTTTAAGCAGATAAGCGAATAAAACACTAATCAAAAAAAAAAAAAGAAAAAAAAAAAGAAAAACAAATTAATTTCTTGATGCACTCGTTATTATTTTACATATTAATTTACACAATTAACTAGAGAAGGTGAAACTCGAAAAGTTTTCTATATAACTAGAGAGATGGGCTGTTATTCGCATTGTGAAAAACAGTTGTTGTCTACCCTTGTTGAGAGGAAATGGCTCTTCTACCATTGCTGCAACAATCATGGCTGGAATTACACAAAACTCCCTTTCATGTCCTCTTATTTCTTGTCTTACTTCTCTCTTTTGTTTACATTTTCAAGCATTTTATAAGTGGCAAACCAAAATATCCTCCATCCCTACCAAAGTTGTCAATTATTGGTAACCTTCACCAACTAGGCACACTCCCACACCGTTCCCTTGATGCCCTATAATGTTCTTAGACTTGGGCTGTGCTCAACAGTTGTGGTGTCATCTGCAGATATGGCCGAATAAATCATTAAGACAAATGATATTATTTACTCAAACCGGCCGGAAACCACAGCTGCCAGTTTCTTATATTATGGATCCACAGATGTAGCATTCTCACAATATGGCGAGTAATGGAGACAAGCTAAGAAAATTTGTGTCCTCAAACTTTTGAGCCTCAAAAGAGTACAATCTTTCCAATACGTAAGGGAAAAGAAGTTGAAGTATCAATCAAAAAGATACGTGACTCATGCTTAAAAGGGGCTTCTATCAACCTAAGTGAGATAATAATTGCAACCTTGAAAAATATAGTCACTCGATGTTTATTTGGACAAAAATTTGAAGACAATGGTAAGAGCAAGATTGGAGGGCTCCCAAGATGGGTGATGGTGCTGCTTGCAGCATTCAGTTTGGGAGATTGTTTCCCTTCTTTGAGATGGATTGATGTTCTTACAGGATGTATACCAAGTTTAAAATCTAGTTTTGGAGAAATAGATGCTTTTCTTGATCAAGTGGTTCAACAACATATGATAATGAAAGTTGACGATGGTCTGCCTAATAAGAATGATTTTGTGGATAGTCTGCTCGAACTTCGAAAGAGTGGCAAGCTTGACTTTGAGCTCACTCATAAAAATCTCAAAGCACTCCTACTGCTCTCTCTCTCTCTCTCTCTCTCTCTCTCTCTCTCTCTCTCTCTCTCTCTATATATATATATATATATATAATATGAGACACATGCTCATACACTATCTAAAGCACAAACAAAGAGAAACACAAGCAAATGCTCGAACACACATTGAAGTCTTATTTTTGTCAAAAATATTTTAGGACATGTTTGTTGGTGGAATTGATTCTACTTCAATAGCTTTGGAATGGGTAATGCAGTGCTCATAAGAAGTCCTAGTATAATGAAGAGAGCACAGGAAGAGATAAGAAGAGTAGTGGGTACAAAGTCACATATAGAAGTTGAAGATATTAATCAGATGAATTACTTGAAATGTATCCTCAAAGAAAATATGAGACTGCATCCACCACTTCCTCTGTTACCTTGAGAAACATCAACTTGTGTGAAATTCAGAGGTTATGATATTCCGCCCAAAACAAGAGTGTTGATCAATGTATTCACAATCCAAAGAGACCCTAAAATATGGGATAGGCCAGAAGAGCTCGTCCCAGATAGATTCCAAGACAATGGAGTTGATTTCAAAGGCTTAGACTTCGAATTAATCCCATTTTGAGGTGGGAGAAGGGGGTGCCCAGGAATGTCATTTGGTGTTGCTATTGCAGAATATGTTATTGCCAACCTTTTATGCTGGTTTGATTGGAAGTTGCCTAGTGCTAATGCACAAGGGTAAGACTTGGACATGACTGAAGTTAATGCACTCACTATGTTTAAGAAAATTCCTCTCAAACTTGTTGCAATACCTTACTCTCCTTGATCAGTTGATTAAGTGATTCTCAGTTATGCTAATAATGTAATTTTTCTTCATTTGCTTGTTTGGTTTTCAAATATGCACTTGCTTCTTATACACTTGTTGAAATCAATGTAAGGGGGCTTCTACCTTAATAATAACAGAAACTTTCATGTTTTGAAAACTCTTTCATGCTATTTGATATTTTACCCTTTAGTTTGTACTTATAAATTAAGCACATTGATATTTGACCCAATGATTTTCACAAATTTGTTTTGCCATTTAACACCAATTTACTAACATTTTTGTTACTTAATAGGTTTTTGGAACTATAAAGGAAACTGGCATTTTGAGTCTCTTAGCCTCTAGTTTACTGTAGAAACTCGAGCCTAAGAGACTCAAGTTCCATGTGTTGCAATGTTGACATGGAATTTTAATCCACATAGAACTCAAGTATTAGAGGCTCGAGTTCCTTAAAGCAACCTCAAGTTTATAAAACTAGAGTTTGTAATGGCAAAATTATTGTCGGGTAAATATCCTCATTGAGTTTAACTTGCTTTGATTCTGGTACCACATTTTATGGCGCCCATCTTTGTTAAAATGTAATTTACAATTGGCAAGTGGTTATCTAAGTATTAAAGAAGAAGCAATTGCCAAACTAGATGTCAACAATCATTGAAGAATCAGGTGGCAGCAAAATGATGTTGAAGTGGCATGCAAGTTGACAACTCACATGGCCAGGAGTCATTCAAGGACAAATGAAGCAAAATTCAATAGTATTCTTGAAGCTTGTAACCATCCTAACACATCTGAGGAAATTTATCTGACATACATATACGATAAAGACAGCCTACTACTACTGTATTGGTCCATAGTTAATTTCTGCTCAAAGCTTCTTGTCTTAATGTATATTCCTTTCTAATTATCTTCCCCATTATTGGCAATAAGGATGCCTTCATATCCTCAAATATGAGTCTTTATCAATCATTCATTACTCCCTCATTTTTTTCCCTTTAGTTTTGGTCGGTACATGTACATCTCCTATGGGGGTATGTATAGAATCCTTATAATGTGAATCAAAACAGAACTTGAATGCTCCTAACATTGCTTTACGCTAAAACATAAGATCTAAGCATGTTATGACAACCCAACCTTCCGATGATGGGGAACTATATGAGACAAATAAAAATACATGACAAAGCAATATATGATCGCAGAGATAGATGAAAATATAAAATGCAAATTATTTGTATATCACTTGACCCTCAATTTTCAATAATGCCTCTTATCAATATGTGCTCTGCATCACCAAAATTCCTAAATGAACATAAGTTAAATTCCCTTTTGCTTCTCATTCCTACAATATAGTTATGAATCTATTGAAATGAAGTTATTCACTTTTATTGTTATTCATAGCAGATGAAATTATTATATACTCACAAAATCATTTCCTCCTTTAAGCTAATTATGAAGCAATATATCCTTCTTCTTTGTGTGCTTGAATTTGCTGCACCTGTAATCTAGAAACTCAAATCAAGATTGTGAGACGTACAACATGAATAAAGCTACTTTGTAGTTGCTCTAAATCATATATTCTCTCCTTTTTTGGGTGAATATCAATTTTCATCTGTTTCCTTCCCCTCATCTCTCAATTTGACAGCATAAGTCATGTAGAAGCCGAATTTGACTGGTAGAAGCCATCCTAACAAACTCTTGGGAATTCATATCAACAAACAGGAAATTTATCCAAATAAAGAAGACCCACAAGGCCAAACTCAACTGGGTATGTAAAATATGAGACAAACCCAAAAAGAAATTGACTTTTACACAGCTATTTCAAACACAGATAAAGTCAGAAATTTAGATTATGAGAATGAAAAAATATTATAGAAGACCGGCTTGAGCTTGGAAATCACTCTGACAGACTCTTATAAGCACCAAAAAGCGTCCTTCTCTTCCTCCATTTGTGTCCACAAACCCAAAATCTTCATGATCCGACACTACAAGCAAAGCAACCAACAAGGAAAAACTCGTAAAAATCCAAAAATTCAATCAAATAAGCAATGAATATGAGAAAGAAATCAATTTTTTCCCTTAAAAGAGAAAGTCTGTAACACAACGTGAGGGGGAGAGGCCTAGTGATTTCCCTAGTCTCTCTCTCACTGACTCGCTGCTCCTTTTTCTCTCCCACATCGCCTCAGTGTGTTGAAAAAAATTGTTCTCGGCAAAACGCACCGTTTAAAGTTTCTCACTTAAACATGTCATTTTGGCACAACACTTTGAATAAGCCAAAATTACTGTAGATAAACGTATTGAATCTTTTTAATATAGTTAATTAGCAGATTATTATTATTATTATTTAACATGAAGCTTTATTTATTTTTTTTTTTTTAAATTCATTTTATTTACTTGATGATGAGGATATGATATCGGGTCGGTATAATTTTTCTTGACAAATCAAGCCATAACAATTACGACCCATCACAACTCGAGTGTACTTGGCCAAGTATAGGGTCTCATTGGAAAAGAAGGGATTTTCATTTTCCAACTATTGGCCGGGGTAGGGAAACATTTCCCAAGCAAACCAACAAGCTTTACTCGGCTTGGCATAGCAAAAGCAAGGGGCAATTGGAAGAGGAAAATCCCCATCGATTTCTAACCAATAGGTCCAAAAGGCTATATCCGGGCAAATCTAATTCAATTGGACATACAATTGCACCTAGAAGGTTTTTTATTTTTATATATATATATATATATATATATATATATATATTATTTTAAATTGTATATAAGCTAAATAAATTGAAAAAATGTGAGATACCAAGACCTCGAGTTAGTTTTGTTTATGTCCAAGCTCATGTTATCAGGTGAGGTTGTGTTTATTACCCCTCAAAATGCATGGTTTGACTGACGATATTTGACCCCTTAAATTAAATTGAGAATTGTATAGTTGTAGATTTGGAATAACCATTTATATTAATTATTATAAAAAATACAAAATCCATATTGAAAAACACATTTTCATCAATTAAATAATACAATTTAAACATTTGATAGAAAAAATAATAATAATTACAAAGCTTGATTCCTAGATACAGTATAAAAATTACATAGCTTTTGATTTTATAGTTAAATTCCAAAAGATGAAAATTACAACATAAGACCTAGTTTTACAACCATAGATTTAAGTATCGAAGGCTAAATTAGTGAAGGTGTTAGATAATAGGCACCCACCTTGCCCAGTTCAATTGATCTTCTAGAGTATGGTGGCTCTCATTGTGTCATGCAATCCATTCATTTAAATATGTCAAAAAAGGTGTGTTCTTCACATAAAAAAACAATACATCTAGGGGTTTTTTATTAAAAAAAAAAAGATTTGAGCATATAAACCACATGTGAAGATTTAAATGCTAAATCCAAAATCCATCATGTTTAACCCTAATTTAACCCATATGATTGAAGACAAACATGATTCAATTGGTTATAAGTAGTAATCAGAGATGAAACAACTAAAAGGTCGAGAAATACCACTTGCATGCACAAGGCTTGATGATCGGTTTAGGTTTGGATGGATAATCCTAACTAGAAATTTTTGTGTTTAGAATAATTTGGGAAGTATCTTGGATGATTTAAGGCTTGGAGAGTAAAGAATTCAAGCAATTGAGGGTTCATTCATGTGCTGAATAAAGGAATATTGCATGGTTTGAATTTTACACGCCTACTTTATTTATAGAGAGGGATAAAGCCTTTGTTAATTGATGAGTTTGAGTGAGACTCAAACTTTCCAAGGCTTGAGGGCCCATTTGATACATGTGTTTAAATACATGTTTTTAGTTTTTAAACAACATTACACGTATTTCTACACGCTTTTTCACCCATACGTATTTCCAAAAAAAATGAAAATTGTTGTTTAAACACACGTATCAAACGGACCCTAAGTTTTCAGAATAACAAGTCAAATCTTGATAGGATAAAGTTTTAAAATTAGAGAAATTGCAAAATGGTTATAAAATTCGCAGTCAAAGAGGCAAGTGTTGATGACAGTTTGGGGGATTGAGTGCTAATTGGAACTTAGAGCTAGAGTTCCATATTGATCGACACTTAAACCTAGAGTACACATCTTGATTTTTTTTTTTAAAATAATTTTTAATGTGATTTTGCCATTTTTTTGATCTATCAATTTTGAGTTCCTTCTGATTGTGGAACCTAAAACAATCAAAATGTCTACTTCCATCAATGTGAATGTATCAATTTTTTGGCGGTTGTTATTCTGACTAGTGATAAGGAACACAAATAACCCCAACACATTCTTGCTTGATGTTTATTTAAGAATAACTTATTTAGTTTTTTATTGAAAACATTTTGTTAAAAGTTTGCTAAAGTATACTTTCAGTTTTTGCTAAAGTATACTCTTAGCAAAAAAACAATGAAAAAGAGATTTCATTTGTATCCCCTAAGTTTTATCTTTCATATTACAATAAATAGGAATATGGTGGAATTGTGACAATTACACCTTAAGGAGACAGAAAATGAAAATGGTTTGATATGATTAGGAAAGATGTGATAGAAACAATACAAACCGGTGTGAAACGGAAAATTATTACGTACTCCCAGAGTATCATAAATGTATACTCTCTCTCTCTCACATAAATAGTGAGTTTTACCATAAATTTAATTAGTGGGACCCACCATTTATGTGAGAGGAAAGAGTACGCATTTATGGTACTCCGGAAGTATAAAATAATTTTCCGTGTGAAACCTAAAAAAACCATACTAGAACGAGCTAGGGCCTCAGTTTTGTGGTAGAGATTGAAACAATCCTCGGCTAGCAAAAGTCTAGTATTGACTAAAAATTGCAGCACATCATGTCAAAAGAAACCATAACATGTATTGTATTACTGGAAATAAAGACTCACTCTGTCTTGCCCTTTCATTTCCAAGTTCCAACTGAGCCAAAGGGGAATGAATATAATTCTAGTTGTCCAAATTGTCAATGCATGCATTAGGATAATGGCACCAGTTGAAAGAACCTGAACTCTATTTTGATTTAGAGGCTGTAGGATTAAACTCGTGCTTTCCCCTGGCATTATAATAGGAATAAATAAAAATGCATGGTAGGTAAAAGAACCTAGTTTTATTAATAGAGAAAATTCAGAAATACTACTTTTCTTATAACATTTGCAACAATTTTTTGAAGTAGTTAATGGTGAATAGTGAAAAAAGAAGAAGAAAAAGATAGATCCATATAAAAGTGATTATTTACTACTCAAACCACTTCAGTAAATTATGACAAAAATTGTGTCAGTAAAATAACTGTTTTATATGTATATGTTAGGACCCTGACTGAAGTACATTGAGAGGCTGCGTGGCTAGACAGTGTAGGCTGCAGGGCTAGGCAGTCCGTGATGCAGGGCAGCCTGATGGATAATGCAGGGTAGTGTGTTAGGCAGTGCAAGATAGTGTGTTAGGATGAGCTGTTGTGACAAAGGGTTGTTAGGATGAGCTGTTGTGACAGAGTGGCAAGAGAGGCTTGTAACTAAGGTGTTGTACTGTTGTGCTATTGTTGTATTGCATTAAGTGTTGTACTTAGTTAGTTAGGCTTAGTTGGTTAAGCTGTGCTGTGTTGTACCTAGTTAGTTAGAATAGGATATAAGCCATAAATCAGATTGTAAGCATTTCATTGAAGAATAATATAGAAAATAGCTAATTCTTGAATTGCTACTGGAGGTAGATTCCCTCGAAGAATCAATCAATGGAGGCCTAGTTCCCTCGAAGAACTACTAAACTAAAAATCAATGGGTTGGATTCTTATCATTTGGTATCAGAGCTAAGTTCAATCATGGTGCAAGAAACAAGATACTCCCTGTTGAGCGAGACTGTTTCATCGGTTTAGCAGAGGTCGGATGATCATGCCTCCACCATGGAAATGATTTCTCGAAGGTTGGAAGCTTTAGACAACAATTTCAAGGGATTGCAAGCTATGTTTGAAGAGAGACTGCCAGCAATACAACAACACGAAGGCTCTGTTCCTTAGGCAGGAAACAATCATGAAATAGAGGTGCGATCAAATCAAGCTCACCAAAGACCTGAGGTAGGTGTTCAATTCCCTAAACCTATTAGATTGGAGTTTCCTAGGTTCAGTGGAGGTGATCCTTCTGCTTAGATTTTTAGAGCTGAACAATTCTTTAGGTATTATGAAATTCCTAGAGAAGAAAAGGTTTTGAATGCTTCTTATCACCTTGATGATGAGGCTTTAATTTGGTTCCAAGATTGTGAAAGGTCTTTGGATTCATGGGAAACATTTGTTAGGGCTATACAGGTCAAGTTTGGACCTTCCTCATATGATGATCCTATGGAAAATTTGACTAGGCTTAAACAGATTACTACTGTAGCTGTTTTTAAAAGTCAATTTGAGATGTTGAGCAATAGGATCAAGAATTTACTTGAGTCTCATAAGCTTAGTTGCTTTTTAAGTGGATTAAAGGATGAGATAAGGTTGGCTGTGAGGATGCAAAATCCAAGGACATTGAGTGCTGCTTTTGGGTTAACCAAAATTCAAGAGGAATATTTGCTCACTTGTAAGAAGGCTTATAAACCATTCTAAGAACCTAGCAAGACTAATTGGCAAGAATACCCAACAACTAGGCATGACAGTAAAGCTGAAGCTAAGGTGCCCATACAAAAAATCACATCAGCCCAAATGGAAGAGAGAAGAAGGAAAGGCTTGTGTTATTATTGTGATGAAAAATGGCAACCTAGACACAAGTGTAAAGGACTCAAATTATTCATGATTGATGAAGTTCAAGAAGTGTGTCAAGTGGAAGTTGGGGATGAGGAATTAACTACAAAATTGCAGTTTAACCAAGCTGATATTACCCTATATGCATTATTGGGCAGTCCTTCCCCGAGTACCATGAGGGTGTTGGGTCAGATTAGGGGACATTGGGTGGTGATTCTTTTGGATACTGGGAGCTCCCATAATTTTCTTGATGCTATTTTGGTTAGAACTTTGAAGTTGGCTATGGACACTACTAGAATTTTGGAGGTGAAGGTGGCTAATGGAGATGTGATTAGAACTAAAGGGGAATGTAAGGATCTACTGCTTAAAATGCAAGGTAATGAATTTATAGTGAATTTGCATGTGTTGTCTCTAGGGGGCTGTGATGTGGTGCTGGGAACTCAATGGCTTTGCACTCTTGGCCTTATTAGTTGGGATTTCAAGCAGCTAAAGATGGGGTTCATGTACCAGGATAGACAAATATGGTTGTAGGGCATTAAACCTACGGGATCCTTGATTCATGCTGCAAATGAATTTCTTAAACAGCCAATCACTAAGGGGTTGTTATTGCAGATTGTGTTTACTGAAGTGGCTGATAGATCCAAGGCTTCAAAGGTTTCCATAGAAGTGTTATCCTTGCTTGAAGAGTATGCTACTGTTTTTGAAGAACCAAAAGGCTTACCTCCTTGTAGAGGGCATGAGCATCAAATTCTCCTCAAACCAGGTACTCAACCAACTTGTCAAAGACCCTACAAGTATCCATATTATCAAAAGACTGAAATTGAAACTATTGCTAAGGATTTTCTTGAGTCTGGTTCAATTAGAAATAGCCAAAGTCCTTTTGCCTCACCAGTGTTGTTAGTAAGGAAGGCAGATGGTAGTTGGAGGATGTATGTGGACTATAGGGCTCTTAACAATGATACTGTCAAGGATAAGTTTCCCATTCCTGTGGTGGATGAGCTCTTTGATGAATCGAGTGGTGCTTGGGTGTTCTCAAAATTGGATTTGAGGTCTGGCTATCACCAGATTAGAATGAAGGAGGAGGATGTGGAAAAACAGCCTTTAGGACTCATGAGGGCCATTATGAGTTCTTGGTCATGCCCTTTGGGTTAACTAATGCTCCTTCTACATTTCAATTTCTCATGAATGATGTGTTCAAGCCTTATCTTAGGAAGTTTGTCCTTGTATTTTTTGATGATATTCTAGTCTATAGTAGGGACATGGCTTCTCATGTTTTGCATCTCAGATCAGTCTTGCAAGTGCTGCTTGATCATAAACTATTTGCCAAGAGAAGTAAATGTACCTTTGCTTGCTCTGAAGTTGAGTATTTGGGGCATGTCATCTCAAGCCATGGAGTGAAGATTGATCCTAAGAAGACTCAAGCTATGCTAGACTGGCCTAGTCCCAAGACTGTGAAAGCTTTGAGGGGATTCCTAGGATTAATAGGCTACTATAGGAAATTCGTAAAAGGGTACGGGTCCATTGCTGCCCCATTGACTGACCTTCTTAGGAAGGATGCCTTTGAGTGGACTGAACAAGCTGACCAAGCATTTCAGAATCTTAAACAAGCCGTTTCTCAACCCCTTGTCCTTGCCTTACCTGATTTTTCTTAGCCCTTTGTAATAGAGTGTGATGCTTCTGGTTTTGGAATTGGGGCTGTGTTGATGCAGCAAGGAAGGCCCATTGCTTTTTACAGCCAACCTTTGAAGGGTAAGAGTGCTCATCTATCTACATATGAGAAGGAGTTGTTAGCCCTTGTTACAGCAGTAAGAAAGTGGAGACCCTATTTGTTTGGGAAGCCCTTTGTGATCAAAACTGATCATCAGAGCTTGAAGTACCTGCTAAAGCAGAGAATTGACACTCCTATGCAGCAAAGATGGATAACTAAGCTCCTTGGTTACTCCTTTCTCATTGACTATAAGAAAGGAAAGGAAAATGTAGTAGTTGATGCATTATCCATACAAGGTGAGAAGGATCACTCTGATTCAGATTCTATTTTGCTCAATCAAGTAGACTTGGTAGACTCTGATGACTTTTCAGCCTCTGAGCTAGTTCATTGTGATCATTCAGACTTTAGTTTGTTTTGTTTGGACAGTCTTAATAGCTTATTTCTCATTTCTTTTCCTCATCCAACTTGGCTTGAGGAATTGAAAGCTAGCTATACCACTGATGTGGAGGTGCAAGAAATCCTACAAACACTCCACTCTAATCCGGCTGTTGTTGGCAAGTTTAGTCTCCAAAATGGACTTTTATTATATAAAGGCAGACTCTACTTGGGCTCTAATTGTAGTTTGAAGCCTAAGGTGTTGAGTTTAGTGCATGACAGTCCATTGGGTGGACATTCTAGTTATTTGAAGACCTTTCACAAAGCTAAAAGGGACTAGTTCTGGAAGGGGATGAAGAAGGACTTGAAGGAGTATATTAAAGGCTGTGAGATGTTTCAAAGGATTAAACATGAGACATGTAAACCAGCTGGACTATTACAGCCCTTAGAGATTCCTCATACACCTTGGTCTTCCATTAGTATGGATTTTGTGGAAGGGTTACCTAAGTCCTTAAGGCATGATGTGGTGATGGTGGTAGTGGACAGACTTACCAAATATGTCCATTTTATACCACTATCTCATCCTTATATAGCAGTTAAAGTGGCTTCCTTATTCATGACTCACATTTTCAGGTTACTTGGGCTGCCTGCTTCTATAGTGAGTGATAGGGACCCAGTGTTTACTTCAAGGTTTTGGGAGGAGTTGTTTAGATTGCAAGGAGTTGACTTGGCTATGTCCTTTGCCTATCACCCTCAATCTGATGGTCAGACTGAGGTGGTTAACAGAAGTCTTGAGCAATATCTGAGGGCCTTTGTTGGTGACAAGCCAAAACAGTGGGTAGAGTGGTTACCTTTGGTTGAATTCTGGTTTAATACTAACTATCACAATGCAACTAAGGTGACTCCCTTTGAAGCTCTTTATGGTTTTCAACCCCCTCAATTGATGGATTACATTCCGGGCCTTACCAAGGCTGCTGCTGTGGATGATTTTTTATTAGCTAGGCAGCAGATTTTGGACCTTCTTAAGGGGAACTTAGTAGCTGCTCAAGACAGAATGAAGTTGCAGGCTGACAAACATAGGCAAGAAAGAAGTTTTGAGGTGAGTGATTGGGTTTTTCTTAGGCTGCAACCCTTCAAACAACACTCCCTTCGTTGGTCTAAGGTGGGGAAGCTGGCACCAAAGTTTTTTGGTCCTTTTCAAATTCTACAGAAGATTGGATCAGTGGCATACAAATTGGATTTGCCTTCCACTTTTGAGGTCCATCCTGTATTCCACGTCTCTTGTTTGAAGGCTAAGATTGGCCAATCAGTTACTCCAATTCCAACACTTCCTCCAGTTGATGCTCAAGGCCGTATCACTCCAGAACCAAAAGCTATTTTGCAGCAAAGGCAATGTTGGATCAGAAGGTACAAGGATGCTACTGAGGTTTTGGTTCACTGGGAAGGTTCTTCTCCAGCTGATGCCACTTGGGAACTTCTTCATAAACTGCAGGTTCAATACCCTCACCTTGTGGGCAAGGTGCTTTAAAGGGAGAGGTATTGTTAGGACCTTGACTGAAGTACATTGAGAGGCTGCGTGGCTAGACAGTGTAGACTGCAGGGCTAGGCAGTCCGTGATGTAGGGCAGCTAGGCAGCCTGATGGATAATGCAGGGCAGCCTGATGGATAATGCAGGGTAATGTGTTGGGCGGTGCAAGGTAGTGTGTTAGGATGAGCTGTTATGACAAAGTGGCAAGAGAGGCTTGTAACTAAGGTGTTGTACTGTTGTGCTATTGTTGTATTGCATTAAGTGTTGTACTTAGTTAGTTAGGCTTAGTTGGTTAAGTTGTGCTGTGTTGTACCTAGTTAGTTAGAATAGGATATAAGCCACAAATTAGATTGTAAGCATTTCATTGAAGAATGATACAGAAAATAGCTAATTCTTGAATTGCTACTGGAGGTAGATTCCCTCGAAGAATCAATCAATGGAGGCCTAGTTCCCTCTAAGAACTACTAAACTGAAAATCAATAGGTTGGATTCTTATCAGTATATTAGCATGGAAGAAAGTTCATTCCGTTTATTATGTAATCAATATTGCAAATAAACATCCATGTATATTTTTTATAACTTAACTTTTTTGATATTCATAGCTGTGATTAGGTAATAAGGGTTTTTTTTTTTTTTTTTTTTTGGGTGAGAAAGTGACTAGGTAATAAGTTGGATGACTAAAGTCACATGATTGAATTATATATAGATGATTATTTGAACCGCGGGTTTAGAGAAAACATTATCTTTAGTAAAATACAAGCAGTATACTACATAGTGTGTGTTTGGATAGAACTTATTTTGCTGAAACTGAAAACTGAAAACTGAAAACACTGTTGCAAAATAATTTTTAAATGTGTGAATAGTACCGTGGGACCCATTTTTAATGAAAAAGTTGATAAAAAATGAAATTTGTGGGTCCTTGAACAGTGCACGAATGCACTGTTCACTTAAAATTGGTCAAATGTTGCGGCTACTGTTCATGTACAGTACATGAACAGTAATCGCTTGTGAGAAGGAAAATGCGTGAACCAAAAAAAAAAAATAAAAATAAAAAGGAGAAAACGCAACGCAGCGCAGCAAACGCGAATACAAACTGACCCATAATATATATGTATGTAATTTTTTAAAAAAATTTTGCTTTTATCATACAAGTCTCAACTTTTTTCTAAAAAAATAAATAAATAAAAACACTCAACTACCCTAAAGAATGCATGTCTTTTTCTATATAAAAATATAATACAGGCATTAAATATTTTTGTATGATACTTATACAAAATTGCTACAATTTGAATGAATGGTAATACCCTTATCATAACTATATATTGGTTTGAATGAATGGCAATACTTTGTTCAAAATTCAACAAATCTTACTAATAATTTGGTTTACATTGTTGTAAGCCCGAACTATATAACTCAAACTTAAGAAAATTATAGAATTCTATTCTGGAAGTATAATAAATGTGTATTATCTTCTTCCACATAAAGAGAGTGTCTCACCTTAAATTTAATTAGTAAGACTCACTTTGATGATATTTTAACTGCATGCTTTTAGGGCATTTGTTAATGTATCATGTTGTTAAAAAATTAGCTACTATTTTTTTTTCGTAATAAATTTTTTTTTTTTAAAT
This sequence comes from Quercus berberidifolia, assembly GCA_028535905.1. Lineage (NCBI taxonomy): Eukaryota > Viridiplantae > Streptophyta > Magnoliopsida > Fagales > Fagaceae > Quercus > Quercus berberidifolia. The sequence continues at coordinate 25,310,031 of JAPQVW010000008.1, forward strand.
TTTCTAAATCAATATCTTTAAAGTATTCGTTAACCTTTTCCTTTTATAACTTCTCACAAACTTATTCCTATGAGCTTGACTGACTTCTAGTATTTCTTTTTATTAATTGATTTATTTTTTATTTTTGAGAAGAACTTACTTCTGGTACTTCGCTGCACCCAAGATGAAATGTTCAATGCATAATACTATAAATTCACTGGGCACGTACAAGCGAGATACTAGTAGGTGGGACTTGTGAAAATTAAAGGGTATGATTCTAAGAATCAAAATTAAGGGACTCCGGCTTAGAGAACAAAATCTAACATGACAAAGACTAGTATCTGAATCGTAATTATCTGTAATATAGTGCCCGTTTGGGTAGAGCTGAAACTTGCGTTTCAGCTCTACGTTTTCCTACCTTTTTTTTTTTTTTTTTTTTTTTTCCTCTGCACGTGAACAGTAAAAGCACTGTGCAGGGGACAAAAAATACTATTCACGCACTGTTTACGCACTGTTCATGCACTATTCATGGGTCCCACGACACTATTTACACATTTAAAAATTATTTTGCTACAGTGTTTTCAGTTTTCAGTTTTCAGTTTTCAGTTTCAGCAACAATAAGCTCAATCCAAACGGACCCATAGTTTGTCAGAAAGTGAATTATTTCAATTTTTATCGTAGGATCTATTATCTAAATCTCTTATGTATCTATTAGATGGTGATACTCTATGAAAGGTCTTTGCTTTCCAGTTGGAAGGATTCAAAAGTAGAAGGTTTAAGTGGTAACTCTCACTCATTACTCATGTCATGTGGGACCTCTAACTAATAATTCTTTGCTTCATTTTTCCATGTCCATTCTGGTTCTGGAACAGCCATTGGGTAATGCTGAGAAGATTCTAATCAATAATTTAATGATTGTTGCGGATGTCGAGCACAGCGGATATGAAATCTAGGAAAACATTGCCTATCTTTTCCTTTCACACTGTTGCATTTCTACGGTCTTTTTGTTTTTTAAGTTCTAAAAAAGAAATAGTTTCAGAATTTTCCTCATGTGGCAAATGACAAATTACACCTTTGATTTTTTTTTTTAATTAATTTCTTTTTAAAATTTTGTCATATTATTTAGAACTGGACTTTATAAAAGATGACAATTTAAACACTTGGTTTCATAATAGTTAAAAACCACGGTCAAATGCAACGTATCTAGCAGGAATAAAATTTTGATTGACGCCTACTACACCAATGTGGCACAGTTTTGTTGTGGGCTTGTTGTCTTCTTAACATTAGAGAGGGGTAAGAAATACAGCAGAGGGCGGATAACAGAGTAATGATTTTTAAACTTATCTCCCTTGTCTATCGGTAACAGCAAATAAACAATATGTCATTTAAAATTTTTTGTAAAAGTATTGTGAAAATATTGTATACATAACTTTATAATTTAGAGAAGTGTTACGTCTACAACATTTTTACAGCACTTTCACAACAAATCTTTTTATTTTATATATAAGATAGAAATTCTACTCTAACCTAATCTAAATGTATATGTGTGTGAAGCTCTCTCCTGAAGATTTAAACTCCGACTCTTATCCCCTACACCCTACAAGCAGAGTTAAGTAATAGGTTATTACTAGTTTTAATTTGAACTTTATTACTGATATTACTTTCTTGTCCACTAAAAGCAGAAAATAATAATATGTCATTTATTGTAAAAATATTTTTTTTAAAAATATTATATACATAACATTTCTCTATAACTTAAAAGGACGAAAACTAGCACAAATTAATAATAAAATTAAAAGGAGAAAGCATTCATTTAGTACTTTTTTTTTTTTACATGTAAAACACCACTTTATTATATTTTCTCCATAAGTTATATGATACAATGGAGCAAATTTGTTTGAAGCAAAAAATAAAAATAAAATATGGAGCAAGTTGTTGTGTTGGGACCACCAGTATCTAATGTGAAGGCTGAAGTTATTGAGTTTGTTAACGTTAGTTTGTTATTTGGCTTATTCTAGCAGAGTCCTGGGAGTTCTTTTGCCTAATTTTCATTTGTAAATGTTACCAATCGTGACATTAGTTTGTAGCAAAACTTGTAGTACTTTTAACATTTTTATTTTTGGGTTGTAAATCCCCCTATGGAATTGAATAAAATCAACAACATTATCATCCAAAAATTATCTCTTGAGGCGGCCTGAATTACCTCCAACTAATCTAGAAATTATCATTTTTTTTCTCTGTTTTAATTTCCTCAGATAAGCCACCATAGGTAACGAGATAAAGAACAGTACGTAACCATTAGATCTATCAAATTTTTGAAGAAAGTTTCCCATGAGCATTTTTTTTTATAGATATCACACGATTTTGGATTTGCAAAACCAGATACGCTTGTTAGAACAATTTCTAGTCAAAGAAATATACGAAAAAAAAAAAAAAAAAAAAAAAAAAAAAAAAAAAAAGGTCTCGGTGAGTCTTTATGCTGCTCTTGAGGTTGAGTGATTCTTAGATCAAATATAAATGGATAGAAGAAATATATAAGTTTTATTATTATTATTATTTTTTTTGTGCGGACATGAAGTTATATAGAATTGTTGTAGAGTTTGTCAAATAATGAGGATGTGGATATCAAGCATTTTGCAAGTAGCGACTAGAGGAGAAATTATTCAGTAAACTGCAATTATGCGAAAGCTTAAACAAACTTTAATTTATTTTACTTTTAAATGTTTTCAACTTTATTTATCTTGTTAGATTCAGAGGAATTGGATAGTACTGCAACTATTAAAGTAATAAGCTGTTGAAAACAGAGTAAATTTTCTGTTCGAACGTTGAATTAAAAACTTCTCTTTTCTGTGACTTTCATTTAGTTCAGTTGGTATATAGTCTGTGGTGATCAAACAAGAGATTTGAAGTTCAACTTTCGTATAACTCTCACTAAAAACTAACCGGCATCTTGACATGGTGATAAAGAGCAATTGAATCAGATAATATAGGTTAAAATTCTATTCTATACGTAAAAACTTGTCATTTTCAAAAGCTGATCCCCCATCATTAAATGACAGTTTATTAATAACAAGCTACTGAGTTTTACTGCGCAGACAAAATATGAAAAATATTGCTAAGTGGAGGAACCTCAGAACCATTTGAAGGTAAAAAGTCAAGCTGAGAATATTAAGGCAGATATTCCTTTCCACTAAAACTTGCCCATTCCTTACTTACCTCACCAGTCACCAGCAATGCCGATCTAGTGACAAGGTCTATACAACTGTAAATAGGTGTTAGGAACCCAATTGTATGTGTGTGCATATGTGACTGATGGCTAGTGTGCATGGTGCTAAGGACCAATGCATGTGGTGCTGCATGAAGGTGTGCTAGCTGCTGATGCAGCGTGCGTGCTGAGCTGATGAGAGGTGGCCCTCCAGTGCAGCCTCTGTGTAATACAGCAGATATAGAAGTGATTAGCTGAGGGAAGAGTTAGTTAGATGGATGAGCTGTCAAGGTAGTTAGAGTTAGTTAGATTGATGAGCTGTCAAGGTGGTTAGAAGGTAGTTATACAGCTAAGCTTAGAGTGGAAGCTACGGGTATAAAAACAGGGATAACAGATTGTAAAAGGGGAACCATTTTGTTAATTGAACACTCTATTTCATTCTCTAATATCTTTCTCTGTTTCTGTTTCCTCTATCCCTGTTCTTGGAGGTTAGTTGTCCTCGAATTCAACTATCCATTTTCAAATTCCTTGCATTTGGTATCAGAGCTTGGCTTTCCTTGGCCATGGCAGAAACACGATCAAGCACTATTGCTACTCAGGAAGCCATTGCTGGGCTTAGAACTACGTCTGATCATCATGGTAAAGAGATTCAAGAAATGCGTACCATCCAGGAAATACACACACGTACCATGAACGAAATGACTCAGCAACTAGCAATTCTGGTGCAGTGGCGTAATGATTCTGTCCAAGGTGGATTGCCTCAATCTCCAACAAATGTGGAAGCCAGAAATGCTAATTCATCAACAATGGCTCTGTCTCGTCCTGTGAGATTGGAATTCCCAAGGTTTTCTGGAGAAGATCCTGCTAGTTGGATTTACAAAACCAACCAATACTTCAAGTATTATAATACACCTGTTGCAGAGAAGCTAATGTTAGCTTCATTCCATATGGAGGGTGAAGCCTTAATCTGGTTTCAAGATAGTGAAGATGCAGGTCTTTTTGTGGATTGGGAATCATTGATTCAAGCATTGCACATCAGGTTTGGGGCCACGGCTTATGATGATCCCATGGAAACACTTACAAGGCTGAGACAGACTGCTTCAGTGTCCTTGTATAAAGCTCAATTCGAAGTGTTGTCTAATAGGATTAAGGGTTTATCTGCTGCTCACAAGTTAAGTTGCTTTCTAAGTGGTTTAAGAGATGAAATAAGGCTGCCAGTGAGAATGTTGAGTCCTAAATCATTGAATGAGGCTTTTGGTTTGGCAAAAATTCAAGAAGAGTACAATTGGAGTTGCAAGAAGTTTGCTAAAGTTCAAGGGGATCAGAACAAGCCTTCCATTTTGGGAGTTCCTCCAAAAACTCCTTCTCTATTGGAGTATAAACCAAGGCTGCCCATCAAGAAAATTTCTCCTGCTCAAATGGAAGAAAGGAAGAAGAAGGGGTTGTGTTACAATTGTGATGAGAAGTGGGCTCCTGGCCATAAGTGCAAGAGTGCTATGCTGTTCTTATTGGATTCTGCAGAGTTAGCTCAAGAAGACACCAACTTTGGAGTTCACATTACTGATTTGGAAGAAAAATGCTATGCAGATCAGGTTGGACAGGAAGATGCTGAGATTACTCTTTATGCATTGAGTGGTACCCCTACTTCAGGCACTATGAGAGTCATGGGCAGGATCAAGCATAAGTCCTTTGTCATTCTTATTGATTCAGGGAGTACTAACAACTTCATTGATGCTGCATTGGTGTCACATCTGCACCTGAATGTTGATGCTTCTCAAGTCTTGGAGGTGAAGGTTGCCAATGGTGATTTAATTAAAACTCAAGGTGTTTGTGAGGAGGTTCCAATCCGGGTACAAGGGAATTAGTTTATGGTGCATTTGCATGTGTTGCCAATGGGAGGGTGTGATTTGGTTCTAGGGACTCAGTGGTTGGGTACTTTAGGAGTAATTCAATGGGATTTCAAGATGCTTACAATGAGCTTTGGTTATAACCATAGACAGGTACTGCTACAAGGGTTGAGGAGCACAAGGTCTCAATTGCAAGATGGGAAGACTTTCCTGAAGCAATCTGTTGAGAAGGGTTTGGTTCTTCATATTACATTCCAGCCTCAGTTATTAGCTGCAGAGGGTATGGACCAGCTGCCTGAAGGAGTGGCTGCTTTGTTAGATGAGTTCAAGTCAGTCTTTGCTACACCAGAGGGGCTGCCACCCTTAAGGGACCATGAACACCAAATTACCTTGAAGGAAGGAGCTCAAGCTATATGTCAGAGGCCTTACAGGTACCCTTACTACCAGAAAAATGAAATTGAGAAGATTGTTAGGGAATTACTATCTGCTGGTTTAATTAGAAACAGTAGCAGCCCTTTTGCTTCACCAGTCCTCTTAGTGAGGAAGGCTGATGGTTCATGGAGAATGTGCATTGATTATAGAGCCTTAAACCAAGAAACTATTAAAGATAAATACCCTATACCTATCATAGATGAGCTATTGGATGAATTGTTTGGTGCAGCTGTCTTTTCTAAACTAGATTTAAGGTCCAGGTACCATCAGATTAGAATGAGGGAGAAGGATATTCCTAAAACTGCCTTTAGGACTCATGAAGGCCACTATGAGTTTTTGGTCATGCCATTTGGCTTAACCAATGCACCTTCCACCTTCCAATCCCTCATGAATACCATTTTTAAGCCTTACTTAAGGAGATTTGTATTGGTTTTTTTTGATGACATCCTTGTATATAGTAAGACTGTGAGTGACCATGTGCATCACCTTCATGTAGTCTTGGAAGTCTTAGTGAAACACCAATTGTATGCCAAACAATCAAAGTGTGTGTTTGCTTGTAAGGAAGTGGAGTATCTAGGCCATCTTATTTCTGGTGAAGGGGTCAGGACAGACCCAAGGAAGACTGCTGCTATGCAGCAATGGCCAATTCCTAAGGATGTGAAAGCTTTAAGGGGATTCTTGGGGTTGACTGGCTATTACAGGAAGTTTGTCAAGGGGTATGGACAAATTGCTGCCCCTCTAACAGCTTTATTGAGAAAGGATTCATTTAACTGGAACCCTGAAGCTTCTCAAGCTTTCCAACTCCTTAAGGATGCAATGTCACAACCTCCTGTTTTGGCTCTACCGGATTTCACTAAGTCCTTTGTGGTAGAGTGTGATGCATCTGGAGTAGGTGTTGGTGCTGTCCTCACGCAGAACCAGAGACCAATTGCTTACCATAGCCAAGCTTTGAAGGGCAGAAGCCTTGCCCTTTCAACCTATGAGAAGGAGTTGCTGGCTCTGGTAGTGGCAGTAAAGAAATGGAGACCCTATCTACTTGGCAGACCCTTTGTGATTAAAACTGACCATCAAAGCCTTAAATACTTGCTGGAACAGAAGATTGGAACCCCTGCTCAACAAAAATGGATAACTAAGCTCCTTGGCTATGCATTTGTGGTTGAATATAAGCATGGGAAAGATAATTTGGTAGCTGATGCACTTTCCAGAAAAGAAGTTGTGGGGGTTGAAGAGGCTAGGGATGTTAGGGTGGGGACTCTCTGCATGATTTCTTTTCCTACTCCCACATGGTTGGATGAACTCAAGCTGACTTACACCTCTGATGCTACAATCCAGAAGATTATCCTTGCTATTCAGTCAGGTAGTGATGGTCCAACTGGGTTTACTGTCTGTAATGACTTGTTATTCTACAAAGGAAGGCTATTTTTGGGAGGTACAGCTCAGGAATTGAAGGCTCAAGTGTTGCAACAGGTTCATGCTAGCCCTCTAGGGGGTCATTCTGGCTATTTAAAGTCTTTTCAGAGGCTTAAGAAAGACTTTTACTGGACTGGTATGGTGAAGGACTTGAAACAGTTTGTGAGGGAGTGTGATACATGCCAGAGGTTGAAGAGTGAGACTTGCTTACCTGCTGGTTTGTTGCAGCCATTGGCGATTCCTAATAGACCTTGGTTAGACATTAGCATGGATTTTGTGGAGGGGTTGCTTAAGTCTCAACAGAAATCACTGGTTTTTGTAGTGGTGGACAGGTTCACCAAGTATGTGCATTTCATCTCTTTGGCTCATCCTTACACTGCTACTAAGGTTGCCCAAGTGTTCATGCAGTATGTTTTCAAATTACATGGTATGCCATCTACAATTGTGAGTGATAGAGACCCGGTGTTCACTTCCAAATTCTGGTCAGAATTGATGAAACTACAGGGAACTCACTTGGCCATGTCTTCTTCATATCATCCTCAATCAGATGGGCAGACTGAAGTGGTGAACAAAAGTTTGGAACACTACTTGAGAGCTTATGCTGCTGACAGACCTCACTCTTGGGTAGATTGGCTGCCCATGGCTGAGTTTTGGTTCAATACTAACTTCCACACTTCCATTAAACTTACTCCTTTTGAGGCCCTTTATGGTTATCCTCCTCCTAAGATTGTGGAATATGTGCCAGGTGTGACTAGAGTTGCAGCTGTGGATTCTTATTTGCAGGATAGGCAGCAACTTTTTTCCTTGTTGAAACACAATTTGAATATAGCTCAAGAAAGGACGAAGTAGTTTGCTGACAAAAGGAGGGTGGATAGGTCCTTTGAAGTGGAAGATTGGGTTTATCTAAGGCTTCAACCATACAAGCAAGCCTCAGTGCAGTCCAGACAATTTGGAAAGCTTGCTCCTCGTTTTTATGGTCCCTTCCAGATTTTGCAGAAGGTTGGTCAGGTTGCTTACAAGTTGGATTTACCTGAGGGGTCCCAAATTCATCCTGTGTTTCATGTCTCAAATCTCAAGGCAAAATTGGGTGCCCATGTGATTCCTAGACCTGCTTTACCAACTGTGTCTGCAGAGCATATACTTGCCCCTGAGCCTGTGGCTGTGTTGGATACCAGAACTCATCAGTTGAGGAGCAGACTCATCACCCAGGTTCTTGTGCAATGGCAGGATGAAAGCAAGGATGATGCAACCTGGGAACACTTGTTTGATTTGCAACAGAAGTTTCCACACCTTGTGGGCAAGGTGTTTTAAAGGAGGGGGCATTGTTAGGAACCCAATTGTATGTGTGTGCATATGTGACTGATGGCTAGTGTGAATGGTGCTAAGGACCAATGCATGTGGTGCTGCATGAAGGTGTGCTAGCTGCTGATGCAGCGTGCGTGCTGAGCTAATGAGAGGTGGCCCTCCAGTGCAGCCTCTGTGTAATACAGCAGATATAGAAGTGATTAGCTGAGGGAAGAGTTAGTTAGATGGATGAGCTGTCAAGGTAGTTAGAGTTAGTTAGATTGATGAGCTGTCAAGGTGGTTAGAAGGTAGTTATACAGCTAAGCTTAGAGTGGAAGCTACGAGTATAAAAACAGGGATAACAGATTGTAAAAGGGGAACCATTTTGTTAATTGAACACTCTATTTCATTCTCTAATATCTTTCTCTGTTTCTGTTTCCTCTATCCCTGTTCTTGGAGGTTAGTTGTCCTCGAATTCAACTATCCATTTTCAAATTCCTTGCAATAGGTCATGCAATTGTAGAATTTTCATTTAAGATCATTGTCAATTTATTTAAGATCTTTTCTCCTCTCTTCGTGTGTGTATTAAGACATTCTTTCTCCTCTTCGTGTGTGTTAAATACTTAGTATTTATAAAATAAATAAAAAATAAATAAAATAAAGTAGAATTTTCATTTGGCCCACCTAGTTAGACCTGATCCACATTCAAATCTTGATATTGTCTACTCCCATGATACTTTGAATCTCTATAGATTCTCAACAAAACATAAAAACATCTATCTGCATCATGTATTTTAGCTAATTGCTATAATTTTTTTGTCCTAGAATAAGAGATTTACGTTGGTCGGCTGATAAGAGAGTAATTATGACGTGTAAAAGCAAAGATTTCAAATCCTATAGAATCTATTAAAAAAAAAAAAAAAATTCTTTACACACACCGCCCTTTTTATCCTTCCATTTACTGCTCTCTACATTTGTTCTTAAAAACTCAGAAAAGCTAAAGATTCCAACAACTACTCGAGAGCAAGAGAGAGAGGTTTACACAGAACACACAATTCTTTTTAAGAGTGGGTAGGTAGAGAAAAACTAGGGAGGTATAGAAGGTGATGGAGCTGAACCAAAGTGAGGGGATATACAAAGCCAAGAGGCCCATGACAAAGTCAGAGAAGGTGGTGGAGATGAACTCAGATGATCAGAAAGCGATTCGAGCCAAGACAGAGTCAAGGTTCACACCAAAGAATGGGAGTACTGTAATTCCAGCAAAGAGGAGGTTAGTTAAAACAATGATGTTTGATTCGATTGTCAAATCTATTGCCTCTCTTCTCCGTTCTCTTTGTTCCTCTGCCTCTGAAGTCCCCAAGGCCGCCCTATCTGAAAAGTCCAGCAGCAGCTCAAAGTTGGTGCCACTTCCACCTCCCAATTCATCAAATAGCAAGTTACAATAGTAACATATTTCCAAATATAATGTTGCACTGGTCTTCTGGAACGATTTCAAGCCTCTGTTTGATCTTTTCTTTGTCTTCCGCTCCTTCTTTTGGTGGTAATTAAACGATGTCATGTACAGTGCATTTCAAACATTTAGTATTATAATATCTATCAACTTCAATTATATTACATGTCATTAAAAAGAAATAATAATTAAGAAAATGATAATACTTGACAGTATTGAAAATTACACTTTTAATGTTTGAGGTAATTTTCATTTATCTTTTATGTTCCTATATATTCACGAGGACGTAGTTGTTTGTAGACCAAAGTCTCCCCGGAATTTCTTTAAAAAAAATTCTTGGTATATATATATATGAGAAAGTAAATACAAAAATTATTTTAAAAAAAAGGTAAATATTTGGTACCCCAAATTGAATCTAAAAAAGAAAGAGTGATGCTAAGAATAATATGAAATTTACTATATAAAAATAAAATTTAAATATTAATTTTTTGTGGTGGTTAAAACTAAGAGTCCACTAATTATATTCATTATCACATCAGTTAATAAGTTTTATCTTGTAAAATTCAAATGGTCATTACTTGACCTATATGTGGTTTGTATTAAAGTTGTGGCCTATGGATTCAATTGAAAAATAACCCTTTCAAATTAGAGGTTCACCAAAATTATACAGGGGGAGGAGTCACTTAACCTATATATGTTTGGTATTATAGTTTGCTTAATTGATGTTTGAGACCTAAATTTAAGTTAAAAGTCTAGGAATTTCAATTTTGAGTGATGTCATGCCGCTTAGTTCCACCTTAAGGATTGTTTGATTACTTCTTATTTTTTGTCATCCTTTTTCTTTTTTTTCTTTTTTTAGAAAACTAGTTGACAACACTAATTAGTTTTTCTAGTAATGTTAAATATGAGTTACAACTTTCTAGTTGATATTCTCTCAAAAAATAAATTAAAAAATTTCTGATTGATACTATTTCCTTTATAAAATAGTTGTACTACACTCAATAAATAAGTATTTTAAGTCAAGAATAGTGTCAAAAGCCAAACTAGGCTTCAAAATAACATTTTCTAGTGGATTCTTTGATATAGTTTATACATTGAAAGGAAAATTGTTATGATATTAATTATGCAATTAAACTTAGTGGATTCTTTGATAATTGTTGTGATTTAAAAGACTAATGATTAGAAATGTAATAAGTTATAGGTAACCATTATTTTATAAATTTTCTTTTATTTATATTTTGTTAATATTGTATAGATGTTAGTTTTATTTTTTAATATATTAATTTAATATTGTTAAAATTTTTGATGCTTTGGTCCCCCAGAAGAAACCTGGCTCTGTTCCTACCCCTCCAAAAATAATTTACAATTTTTGTTGAGAAGAATAATTTACATTGACATTATCGGCCTTACAAGACAAAATCCAACTAGAATTTGTTGCGATAGTCAAAGGTGGTCCAAAGGTATACGCGTCAATTTGTTGCTAGATCACATAATCTTATGTGAATCTTTTAGATAGTGAGACTCTGCTGGTACCAAAGTGGACAACAATATCCAGTGCTTCAAATCATGGATAGTAGAACCCCTGACTTAGTTCCTTCACAGCTATTTTACTACTTTATTTATTTATTTTTTAAAATAAATAAATTATTTTTCTGATGTATTACAAGATCACAAATTAAATTTTATCTCTGTCCATTATATAACCTAGATTCTATATTTGACAATTTTACACTGACTAGAAGCTACGCTCATGAGAAATGCTGGCAAATAATGAAATAGTCTGCCTACTCTTCTATTGAGTTCAATATCGATCCCTTACTCTTTAATCTTGCAAAATAAAAAAAAGTAAGTAATTTTACACCTTTTGATCCAAAAAACACCCACATTAGTGGGTGTAAAATTGTACATAAATGCACAATTGCTACAGTAACCGTGCTTATATGCACGGTTACTATAGCTTTGCACATTATTATTTTATTAATTTCTCAGTTTGGCTCCCTTTTTTCTCTCTCTTCTTCCTTTGAAACGAACTCTGAAACGAACTCGGGCTTTTCTCTTCTCCCTTGTATTCTTGCTCCTCTGTTACAGACCAACACCGGTCAAGAAAGGATCACCCAAATACAAAATCCCCAAAACTAAATTTAACAATAACCTACTATAGAACCAAGCAAAACCCAGATGAAATCAAAGCCAAAATTAACCAAAACCCAGATGACCACCACCACCCAACCACCACCACCATATCAACCTAGCATTACCCAACTATCACCGGTCTACCACCCATTTCAACATTTGATAATCCAAACACAAAATCTACAAAATCAAACCAAAAATAACTCAAAATCAACACAAAACAACTTAAAATCAACTCAAACCCCATTGGAAAACCCATCCCAAACCCAACTCAAAATCAACCCAAAACAAAATAAACTAAAAATCAAACCCATACCCATACAAAAACTGAGAGAGAAAGAGAGAAAGAGGCAGATTCGCCGTAGCTGCTGATGTCGCCATTGTCTCTAGAGCTGTTGCCGATGTCACCGGAGTTACTGATGCCGTTGGCGCTGTGTGTGCGTGTGTAAGGGCAAGGGGTTTGGGATGAGAGACGGGCAGAGATTTGAGAAAGATAAGATAAGGGAGATATTAATGAAGAGATATATAATAAAATAATAATAAAAATGATTATTTAAATAAATTGATGTGTATAATAGACAAATTGATGTGGGTGCTTTGTAAAAATAGAAGTGTAAAATAGAAAAAGTAGGTTCTAGATGTGCAAATTTACAAAATTTTTACATCCACTAATGTGGATGCTCTTATAAGCAAGTAATTAATTATCGTTATGGAAAATAACCAAAAGGGTTGTTGAGGATAGGCATAGAATCAGAAAGTGAGGGCAGGGACATTGATGTTTATGTACATATGCTGTCAATTGTTATGCTTTTTATCTAAACAAAAAACAAAAATTGTGTTTTGCCTTTTGCCCTATGAATCCAGGTATGTGAGTATGTCATGCTATATTGCTTTTCATATTTTGTACATCACATTCAATTTGCTGCCCACATGACAACCTACCACAAGCCATATAATTGTAAAATCGACAATTGTTGTCTTTTGTACGATGAATACTACAAATAAGTAACCCAATCCAACTCAACTCACTTGAGTCGAATTTTAAGGGTTGGTAGGTTGAGTTGGGTTGTGATTTTTTTTTTTTTTTTTTTAATTTACAGTAGATCGGGTAGAGTTTAGATCATAAAATTCACAAATCTACCTATTTGAACCAACCCACCTATATTTAATATATATTTAAAAATATATTATACAATTTTTTTTAATTTACTTTTTTGCCCATTTTCGTAAATAAAACTCAAACTCTAAGTTCTACTCATATAGTTTGTGTTGGTTTGGTATTATACTTAAAATTATTTGGTTATAAATTTTCTTATAAATTTTCTCTTAGTGATGGTGTTGTTCTAATGCTCGATTTAAAAATAATAATTGATATTAAAAAAAAGTCCAACCCATAGATTCAACTAGATCCACAGGGGTTGAGTTGGACCACTGTAATGAGTTGGATTTTTTTTAGCCCACCATGATAGGTTAGATTGAAAACCCTTAAACTTGACCCAACTCAATTCATGCATATCCTTACCTATAAGAAGGCAATTTTAAGTATCAGATAAAAAAACCATGAATTAGAGTACCTAATTGGTTGAATTGATTAAAGAGCAATCATTATGAGACAAATATTCTTATATTTTTTAATAAATAAAATCTATAGGTTACAAATTTGTCAAGAAACTTGGCTCCTTTCGCTTATTCAAGCGGATCAATCTCGACCATTGTTCAGTCTGGTTTGTTTAAAACCACCGGGAGTCATGACGACAGGCTTAAAAAAATGATTTCGTCTGCAAGTTCCTTTCGTTGTGTAGCAAACATGTTCTATAAAGTTAGAAATTGTGAGTGTGGGACAGAGATTGTTCCCACCACGCGGGGTGTTTTTTTCTTTGACGGGATTTAGCAGACCCAAGTCCCCAACTCCAAGGCATGTCGTTCATGTACTAGAGATGCCATAAGATTAAAGTCCAAAGTAACGGCAGGCAATGAAAGTTATTTCATGATCCCATTCACACAATAATGCCGATGTACACAAAATCTTCTATGGCCACGTGTTGCGTTCGCATCCAAGTGATGACGTTTTAGAGATAGTGATGCTAGTGATGCTACAAACATTCTTTTTGAACAAATCATATTACAAATTGATGTATAACTTATTACAAAAAGAAGAAAAATACAAAAGTATGACAAGTTTTATTGAATATAGCTTACAAATTGATGTGATATTGAATATGATGTTGTAGGAAAGCGCCTTTGGATAGCACTCCCACCTCAATATTGATTGTGAAAATATTATCAATATTGATTGTGAAAATATTATGACTATAGAAAGATCTCCAAGAAATAAACAATAGGAACAAAGCAAACCTAAAATTTGAAAATAAATAAACACACAAACAAAAGAACACCAAGGATTTATGTGGTTCGGCTTTTGGCCTACATCCACGGGGACAAATACAGGGAATAGAGAAGACCTTGCATCCTATGCAGTGCCGGTTGAACAGCGGAGCAAGAGAGGCGGTCGCCTTAGGCCCCAAGTAAAAAAAAGGCCCCCAAATTTTAACCAATATGATTATTTATAATCAATAAACAAAATAAAATTTTTTTTTACCAGATGAAAAACAAATAAAAAATAGAGAAAAATGCAATGTCCACAATATTTTTTACAACATTTTTACAATTATGCTAAGTAACAGGTTATTACAACCTGTTATTGATGGCAAAAAAATAATTATAGTGATATTTTCAAAGAAAAAAAAACAACCTAGGATTTGTTGTAAAAAAATATTTTAAATGTTGTACTTCTAAAAAAAATAAGAATAATAATAAGAGTTTAGTTAGCAAACTTTTACTAGTTCTCGTTTAAGTCTACCACTAACACCACTCTTTTACTTACTATTATCAATCTATCATATCAATAAGTATGAAAAATTTTGTCAAATTTTTTCTGTTTATAAAATTTCTAAAAAAAATAAAAATTCTACATAGTTTATGTTAATTAGTAGTAATTTTGCATCTAAAACAAGATAATCAATCTTCGCCTTAGGCCCCCAAATACAACAAGCCGTCCCTGATCCTATGCTAAACTAAAGAACTCTCACAATAATATGAAGCAGCCAAAACTCTCTATTGCACTCTCAATTTTCTTCTCTCTGAATTGCCGAAGCACCTTCTCCTTATATAAAGTATCAAGTTGGCAAAGATGAATCCTAATAGAATTGTATTCCATATATTCACATGCTACTCCAAGTAAAGACAATACCTCAAGTAGGACTCTAATTTTCATCTCTTGAGCACGTGAGGTCCAAATCAATTCCAAATTGAATGGGATATCTAAACCGGTTAGGTATCAATTTAAGAGTCCTAAAACAATTAGGAATTATAGGACATCAAGTCTTATACTCCACTCCAAAACAATTTGGATTAGGATAACAAGCCACCGACTTCACAAATCTCCACCTTGGCTTGAATCCAATCAAACCACACAAACGAAACTTCTCTGTCGTCACCACCAAAGCCCCTAAGGGCTATCACAAACTACAAATGCTAGTCAAGTCCAAGCAATGCTTGAACTTGTGCAAAGGGATTGGCTTAGTCATCATGTCAGCTGGATTATCTGCAGTCCTAATCTTCTTAAGAAGAATATCTCCTTCATCAATAATTTCACAAACAAAGTGAAAGCGAACATCAATATGTTTAGTTCGAGAGTGACGGACTTGGTTCTTTGTTAAATAAATAGCACTTTGACTATCACAAAATACAAAGACATGCTATTGATAAATTCCCAAGTCTTCAACCAAACCATGTAGCCAAATAGCTTTCTTAATGGCTTCGGTCACAACCATGTATTCAACTTCAGTGGTTGACAATGCAATAGTGGACTGCAATGTCAACCTCCAACTCACCGGTGCTTTAGCAAGTGTAAACATGTAGCCCATAGTAGAATGGCACTTATCTAGATCACCAGCAAAATCTGAGTCAACATAACCAACTAAGTGGTTTCCAACATTATCATCTCTCTCAATCTTCAAACCCAAATCAACTGTTCCCAAAATGTATCTCAAAATTCATTTAGCTACTTGCCAATGACCTTTTCTCGGATCATGCATATAACGACTAACCATACTGACAACTTGAGAAATATCCGGCCGAGTACACACCATTGCATACATGAGGCTACCAACCAAACTCACCTATAGGACATGAGCCATGTACTCACGCTTCTCATCGGTGCGCAGTGACAACAAAGCACTAAGCTTAAAATGAGAGGCCAAAGGAGTACATACAGGCTTGGTATTGGAATTCATACCAAAACGTTGTAGTACTTTAGTCAAATATTGCTTCTATGTTAAATGAATAGTTCCCTTCACTCTATCTCGTGCAACCTCCATTCCAAGTATCTTCTTTGCTTCACCAAGATCCTTCATCTCAAATTCTAAACTTAACCGAGTCTTCAATCGTTCAATTTCTGCCTTGTTTTTACATGCCACCAACATGTCATCTACATATAAAAGCAAGTAGATATAGAATCCATCAAAAAGCCTACGAAGATATACATAATGATTAAACTGGCTCCTAGTGTACTTTTGCCCAATCATGAAGTGGTCAAACCGCTTATACCACTGTCAAGGAGACTGTTTTAATCCATACAATGATTTCTTCAATTTTCAAACTTAATTCTCCCAGCAACTTCAAAGCCATGAGGTTGAGACATGTAAATCTCTTCCTCCAAATCTCCATGCAAGAAAGCTGCCTTCACATAAAGTTGTGCTAACTCGAGATCAAATTGTGCCACCAAAGCTAGCAAAATACAGATGGATGAATGTTTAACAACAGGAGAGAACACCTCGTTGTAGTCAATCCCTTCTTTTTGAGCATATCCTTTTGCAACCAATCTAGCTTTGAACTGCACACTATCTTTGCCTATGGGTCCCTCTTTCTTTGTGTAAACCCACTTGCACCCAATCTCTTTCTTGCCTTTAGGAAGCTGTACCAAATCCCAAGTTTGATTCTTGTGAAGAGATTGCATCTCCTCATCCATAGCCTTCTTCCATTCACCACTCTCAAATGTGCACACAGCTTCTTTATAGGTGGATGGAATGTCTTCTTCAACAATGGGAAGTGCATAAGCTACAGCATCAACATATCTAACTGGTTTTCGAATGTCCCGTTTGGATCTTCTCACTGCAATGGACTTTGTCAACTGTGAAGGTGTCAAAATTGGAGCTTCACTCTCATCTAGATTATTTCCTTCATCAACCACAATACCATTGTCTGTGTTAACAGACTTTAAAGAAATAACAGGAGTCTCAAACTCCACCTGTTGCAGATCATTCTCAACTGTGTTCTCCTCCACCTGCTTAATAGGCTTGACAAACTCAAATTCATTAAATGTAACATCTCGGCTATGAATTTTCTTCTTTTTCTTGGTACACCAAAGCCTATATTCTTTCACACCTGAACTAAAGCCCAAGAAAATAGCTTTCTTGGCTCTAGGATCCAATTTTGAATCCTTCACATGATAATATGTAGGACAACAAAATATGTGCAAGGAATCATAATTAGTAGTAGGAGATCCAGACCAGACCTCTAGGGGAGTTTTCCCTTCATTCGTAGTTGCAGGCAAACGGTTGATGATGTGACTTGCATATGTTACCGCCCTCAGCCTAAAATTCTTTACCCAGTTTTGCTTGAGACAACATACACCGCACCTTCTCCAGCAAAGTACGGTTCATTCTTTCAGCTACTCCATTTGGTTATGGGGTACCTTTAATAGTGAAGTGACGAACAATACCTTCATCTTGACAAACTTTCAAAAAAGGATCAGACTTGTACTCACCTCCATTATCAAATCTAAGTCATTTTATCTTATGACCTGTTTGAGTTTCAATCAATTTCTTCCATTTCATAAATACATCAAGAACCTCATCCTTGTGTCTCATAGTGTAAACTCAAACCCGGTGGGAGTAATCATCAACAAAAGTAACATGCTTACCTCAAAGAGAAGCAACCTTAGCAGGCCCTCACACATCTGTGTGTACATAGTCAAGTGTACCCTTTGTTTGATGAACTGCAGTGTCAAACTTGACACTAGTTTGCTTCCTCAAAACACAATGCTCACAAAATTCCAACTTGAAGGTCTTGGCACCCTTTAGCAAACCTTGCTTTACGAGACTTTGCAAAGCATTCTCACTGGCATGCCCTAAATGCATGTGCCAAAGTCTAGTAGTATTT
Source organism: Quercus berberidifolia (assembly GCA_028535905.1). Classification (NCBI taxonomy): domain Eukaryota; kingdom Viridiplantae; phylum Streptophyta; class Magnoliopsida; order Fagales; family Fagaceae; genus Quercus; species Quercus berberidifolia. The sequence continues at coordinate 25,327,993 of JAPQVW010000008.1, forward strand.
GAAGCAACCTCCCTAGTAATATCAGAAACAATGGTTGCTCCACCTACAATAGTACTCCCATCAAGGAAATACATATTCCTTTTACGAGTGGCCCTCAATCCTACAAATGCATCATATGAAAATTTCAAAATTCCATTCTCCATGGTAATCTTAAATCCCTTGGATTCTAAGAAACCAACAGATATTAGATTCTTTTTCAAGTCCGGTATATATCAAACTTCTGTCAAATTACGAACTGTTCCATCAGGCAACTTCAGCTTGATTTTACCCATCCCAAGGATCTCACAGGTTTCATCATTACCCATGAGGAATGAACTTGGACCAATATGCGGAATATCAACAATCTCATCCAAGAAAGGATTGATTGATTCTTCGCCAACCCAAGCTGGTGCGCTGGCCATCTCGATGCGAGGGTGACCCACCTTACTCGATGCTTGTTCGATCCTTGCCCTGTGCTCCTTGAACCCTACCTAAGCAATGGTCTCCATCTCCCCAGGCCTTTCAAATTCCAAATTTTTTTGGTTATTAGACCTGTCCTTCCCCAGGATAGTTTCAGAAGCACGGGATTGGCTTTGCCCGCTCCAACAAGCTATAGAATGTTTTTCTAGAAAAGCCTCGGACTAGAACAAACACCATTTTGGAAACATTTTAAGGAAAAAGGGGAGAGTTATGGGTCGTCTTAATGGGATTCAAAAAGCCTTAGCCACAAACCCCTCGGATTCTCTACTTAAGATTAAGAAAGAGCTGCATAAAGAGTTAAATGATCTTTTAAACCAAGAGGAGGAACTCTGGGTCCAGAAATCCCACATTAATCGGATCATTGAGGGTGATAGAAACATTGCCTTTCACCACATTTCTACTATTGTGATAAGATGGGGCAATCGAATTTCCTACATAAAGAATGATATGGGGGAGTGGATTCAAAGTGAATAGGGGGTTTTGACAAATTATTCACAACAAACTTGGAGTACACACCTCTTAACCCCCTCTAGCCTTCTAGGTGGCAAGCTGCTCTCTTTGAGGACGATAGGGTCAGCCTAAGTATCCTAGTCATAGATGCCAAAATCAAAGAAGGCCTTTGGGCCTTAAATGCATTTAAAGCTCTGGGTCCCAATGGCTTTCATGTGGACTTCTTCCAAAGATTTTGGCTCATTGTGGGTGACTCGATAACGAAAGAAGTTAAAAAGTCCTTCGATGAGTGCAAAGTTCCTGATTATCTCAACAGAACTAATATTGTTTTAATTCCTAAAATTGTTGGGCCAAAAAGTCTAGGAAACAATTGCTCCATCAGTTTATGCAATACTATGTACAAGATTGTGACAAAGATCATTGTAGCCAAACTAAGACCGCATCTTGACAAGCTTGTTTCTCCCTTTCAGTCTGCTTTTGTTTCAAGTAGGAGAAGTGTGAATAATGCTATCATGGTTCAAGAGCTGATTCATACCATTAGCAACAAAAAGGGCTAGGTGGGTCATATGGCTATTAAAGTGGACCTTGAAAAGGCTTATGATAAGATCGAATGGAGCTTTATTAGAGAAGTTCTTATTAATGCCAACCTTCTTCATAAGCTGGTGGCCCTCATTATGAGCTACATGTCTTTAGTCTCCACCTCTATTCTATTCAACGGAGGTAATGTGGATCCTATCTTTCCTTCTCGGGGAATTAGACGAGGCGATCCACTTTCGCCTTATCTATTCATCCTTTATATGGAAGTCCTTGGACATATCATTGAAGAAAAATGCAATGAAAGAAGCTGGATTCCTGTCAAAAGCTTCAATAGTGGGACTGCTTTCTCCCACCTTTTCTTCGCTGATGACCTGGTGCTTTTTACAAAAGTGGACCATGTTAATTGCTCGACAATAAGGGATGTTCTTGACTCCTTTTGCGCTTGATCGGGTCAGCCCATTAGTGAAAGCAAATCTAGGGTGTATTTCTCTCCAAATGTTGATGTTGACACTAGAGAATCCTTGTGTGATATTTTGGGGTTTCATTCAACTCCAAACCTTGGAAAGTATCTTGGTTTCCCCATCAAACACCGTGGAGCCAGCAACTAGGACCTCAATTTCATCTTGGATAGGGTCAAGCAAAAATTGGTGGGGTGGAAAGCCAATCTCTTATCTTTGGCAAGAAGAACAGTTCTCATCCAAGCATCCATATCCACTATTCCTGTTTATATTATGCAGTGCACGTCCCTACCAAATAAATTGCTTGACAACATTGACAGAGTTTGTAAGGGACATAGTTTTATGTAATTGGCATATCATTTGACAAAATGCACTTTACTTGTATTTGGGTAAATCTAAGTAGGTTCAAGATGATCATTACAAGTGGTTACATTGAAGACATGAAGATTACTCAAGAATTGCTCAAGAAGTGCAATCTACAGGTCTCGATAGAAGCTTGATTTGTCAAGATTCATTAAATGTCGATCTGTCAAGATTCATTAAAGCTTGATACATGTCTTGATCTATTGAGCTTACGAGATTCAGACTATAGCCAGCAACGTTTTTATTCTAAAAGACTATTTGTTTATAGGTTTGTATAATCCTTTTTGGACTAGGAAAGCCCAAGGTTTGTGTATACCTATTTGGAATAAGAGAGCCCATTAAGCTCTTATTTAAACAAGGAGGTGGAAAAAGAAAAACCTAACCCTAGAGAGCTTCATAAGGTTTTCCTTTTGAAACCCTAGCCTCCTCCTACAGAAGAAAGAGTTCTTGTTGGTTTCTTGTACGCCTTTGGGTTCTGTAATCAAGTAAAATCTCTCACACCATCATTGAAAATCTTATTGGTGTTTTTATGTGAAGCTGTGGCAAATCAACTACATCAATCAAAGGGTTGCTATGGAGTTAGTCATGTATTGGGATTTGTGCATTGAATGGAAAGATTGCTGCTACAATACAAGTTCAATTAGGTATTGGGGTAAGGGTTCAACTGTAAGTTGGTATTTCAGGATAGGCCAAAGGGTTTGGTAAGATTCCTTATACTTGTAACATTTTGTGATTGATAATGGATTCTTGGGAGTGGTGACCTTAAAATCATCCGGTGACCTTAAAATCATCCAGTGGGATTTTACCTCGGTGGTTTTCCTCATTCATAAAAAAATCACCCATATTAAATTTATTTTCCGCTGCATTTAGTATAATTGGTGATTTGTTTGTAGTACAATGCTATTGCATGAAATTTGATCTAATTTGGTAACTTGGATAATTAATTAATTAATTGCAAGGGGTCAATTCATTTTAACCTAATAGAGTCAAATGAAATTTTCTTTGGGGCTCGTTAGAATCCTCAAAAAGAACTCATTGGGTGGGCTGGCACAAAGTGATAAAGCCTAAAGTGGAAGGGGGCCTTGGAATTCAATCTGCTAAAGGAAGGAATCAAGCCTTACTTGCAAAGCTTAATTGGAGATTATGTATGGAGAATGATGCTTTGTGGGCTAAAGTCCACAAGAGCAAGTACTACTTTAGCCGAAGGTTAAATGCTAGAAGTAGTGATAAGCTACCTTGTTCTAGAGTTTGGAAGGCCATGAAATGGGGAGGTGAGGTCTTCAACAAAGGCATCAAATGGATACTAGGGAGAAATAGCAATCTGAGCCTTTGGCATTACAATTGGGCTACCTATGGTCCTTTAAGAGCTCTCATCCAAGGCCCCCTCACTGCTAAAGAAGATTGTCTAAAAGTCAAAGATGTGTTTGGACTACAAGAGTGGGATTGGTCAAATCTATCTGTCTAACTCCCTAACACAGTCCTCATGGAAATTAATTCCATTCCCTATTCTGTGAGATCAACTAATGGGGAAGATAGACTGAATTGGAATGGAGCTAACCGGGGAGATTTTGACCTCAAATCTACCTATGCTATAGCCACAGAATGCTCTGATGAAGGAGGTGTATTCACTAGCACTTGGGTATGGAAAGTAGACACTTTGCCTCGGATAAAAACCTTCATGTGGCAGTGTTTACACAACAGCATTAGAATGGGAGAGTGTCTTGTCAGAAGGTGTCTAAGTGAGCCTGATATTTGCCCTCTTTGCCAAAGGGAACTTGAAACCATCCACAGGCTTAGAAATTGCGAGGCTGCGAAGAACACTTGGAGTAGATTGGGAATTACCCTTAACAACAACTTCTATAAGGAAAGCCCTCACCGTTGGTTAGAAAAAAATTGTAAAGACAATGCCTGTAGATTGAACAACCAACCCCATAGAGGATCGTATTTCCTTTTGCAATCTAACTCTTATGGAAGCATAGGAATAAATGGTCTTTAGAGATCGCCATACTCAGCCTAATGTCCACAATGATGCCCTGTTCAATGCTTTGGAATTTCAGCATTGTGCTATCAATCCTAAGCACTCAGGCAGCAAAAGATGGTGCGAATCAGATGGGAGAAGCCTAAACTCAAATGGGTTCACCTAAACACAGATGGCTCAGCATTAGGGAATCCAAGGAGAGCTGGATGTGGCGGTATCATTCGGAATAATCATGGGGATTGGATTGGGTAATTTGGTTTTGCATCTCATGCAAAACACATAGTGAAAGTAACAAACACATATCTGCTTCATTCATGAGATAACATGTAACCTTGAATTCTAGAACAAAGAATAGAAAGCGTACCTTGATGCAATGAAATTCAAATCCAAGACTTGAGAATACCTCTAATCAACATTCCAATTCCACATGGTGCCCCAAAAAAGTGGTCTCTCAATCAGTCTTTTTGTATGTTGATTTTCAAAGAAAGTTCTTCTTCTTCTTATCGTAGAGAAAAACCGTTTTCTTTTCTTTCATCATACGTACATATTAACTACCTTGGTAGTTACTTTATGTAATAACTCTTATTAAATAAAAACTAATTATCTAATTGGACTAGCCTTTTGGGCCAACCCAATTGGGCTTTAGTTTGTAGCTTGAGATAGGACCTAAGAGAACAAATAAGACTCTAGTTCCAATGGGCCTTTGGCTTATTTGTCAACTCTTGACAAGTCCAAAGTTACCATTAATTATATTTAATACCATTATATATATATATAATTGCAATCTAGGCCTTATTAATAAATTATATCCCATGACTCTAATGATATCATTTGACTCTTTCATGAAATATCCATAGTGAACAAAGTCATAATGAACTGTCACTTTGTGAACAACTATTTTATCATTGAGTACTTGGTTTAATCTTTTAGTTATTCATATTTATTGAAATCCGATTTCAATAAATATAAACTTTAGTAACTCCTTACTAAAGTAGGCACCCTGAATAAATAGTTCCCATTAAACTTATCTCAAGGGGATATTTCATGTCTCTATAAAAAGAGATTATGGATTCCATCTTGAGAATATGTGTTCCCTCAACACTATGTGTGATTACCCAACATACTGAGGTTTTGACTGTCAATATTAGATCTCACTCCTGATATATCAAAATGACCTACATTTCATGATCGGGTTCATTATCCTCTCAGGATTGAGAGTTTATGAAATTAGAAGTTGGGAGATTAATCATTTAGGTGACAGTTGTTGATTGAATAATTAATCTCATAGTGGTCCAGTTCAATGGGTCTGTTTGGATTGAACTTATTGTTGTTGAAACTGAAAACTAAAAACTGAAAACACTGTAGCAAAATAATTTTTAAATGTGTGTATAGTACCGTGGGACCCATTTTTAATATTTTTTTAGTCTATGAACAGTGATAAACAGTGTTCAACAGTGCTGCTGTCCCCTAAAAGTAACTCCTGCAGGAAAAAAAAAAGCTAAAACACAGAACTGAAAATGTGGGTTTCAGCTGAATCCAAACCCAGCCAATATGTCTTAACACTTAAGACACATCAACACATTAACTAGAAGTCTCCACTTCCATGATCAAGACAAACCATCTAATTAGTTGATGCATTATAGTTTTCACAGATGAAACGCCCAATTTCATCACTGATTACAAGTTTACATAAATCATATATAATGCATCTCAAGGACTATGATAATGTCTCATTAGTTCATTTATAAATAGTCTCATATAATTAAACAATTTAATTATTTATGACATGCCAATAAATTGGATTTTAGGGTATAAACCCCAACAATGGGGGCTTCTCCAGGAGTACTGGCTTCACAACCAGTTTTATAGCGGAGCTTTGGGCCCTTAGAGATGGACTCACCCTTTGCAATAACCTCCATTTTAATGTTGTTGATATTCAAATTGATGTGAAAGCAATTGTTGATCTTCTTACTAACCCTTATATTCTAATCAGTTTGCCATGCCAAATGTTGATGACTGCAGGCAATTGATTTCGCAACTAGCCCAAGTCTGGATCGGGCATCGCTTTCATGAAGCCAACTCTTGTGCTGATTTATTAGCCAAGAAAGGGACTTTCCAGGATAGGGATTTTATTTTATATCATGATCCACACCTGTGGATCTTTTGGAGCTTTCAGACAAGTCTTGTCTGTATTATAACAGGCTCATCCTTGAACCTTCTTTACCCCCCACAGTTTTCTGTTAATGCATCTTCCTTTTTACCCAAAAAAAAAAAAAAAAAAAATAGCATTAAGAGGGCTTATAAGCAATCTATTAATGATCATTAGCGGTTTATGGAAGCCGTGTGTGGTGGATAGGCAATTAGGCATAGAAGCAGAAAGTGAGGAGGGATATTGATGTTTACTATACATTTACTGTAAATTGTTGTGCTTTTTACCCTATAAATTTGTTCCATTGTTGTTATGCCATACTTCAGAATATTCAATTCGCTGCACACATGACGGTCTAAAACTAGCATGTGAAATGGACAAGACATTTTTTTTTTGTAATAAGAATTTTACATCATTGGTTGAATTATTAAAGACAATAGTTATTGCCTTCAAAAAAAAAAAAAGACAATAGTTATAAAGTAGACATAATAGATTTCGAATCTGTTCATATCAATAAAAAAATAATAAATAAAAAAATAAAAAAAATCCTATTTGGGTGTAAAATCAAGTAAGATTTGATTGGCTCCATTCGTATATTCAAGTAAGTCAATCTCAACCATTCTTGATCTGATTTGTTCAAACTATTAGGAGTCAAGATGGTGGACTTAGAAACGTGATTTCCGTTTGCAAGTTCTATTCTTTGTATAGAAACCATTTTCCATAAACTTAGAAATTGTGAGTATTGATTGTTCCCGCGTCGTGTTTTGGGGAACCTCATGTTCATTAGTTCATGTACCTAGCTAGAGACGCCCATATGATTAAAATCCAAATTAGCGGCAATGAAAGTCATACGACGACGCACACTAAAAGTAAAGAAACGTGTTGCACTCTCATTATTCAAGTAGTAAAGTTAATTTAAGTTATTTTAAGGTATTCTTTGCCATAACCTTTTCACAACTTGTACCCCTTGTCACTTTCTTAGTTTAAATAAGATGGACTTTGAGGTTGGAGCTAACTTAATAAGACATCAGGGATGCAACCCAAGATAGATCCAGGGTTCAAACCAAAGAGTGGGGTTGTAATTCCTGCTAAGAAGAGACTAGTAAAGAGGATGGTGTTTGATTGCATTGCCCAATGGATTTCTTGCTTTGGGGGCTCACAATCTGAAAAGCCTTGTAGCTGCTTCAACATGGGTCTGACGCCCACAAAATCAAATGCCAAGAGGAGTAAGGATGAGTAATTATTTGGTGTTCCTGAAATATGGTGACGTGATGTTCACTCCTCTTATGCACATTCACCATTCCCAACTTACCATCACAATGCCACAACTTCTTCAAGTTTGTTTTTGTCCTTTGTTTATTTCAGGTTGATGCCTATGGTACATTAAACTTAAGTCTGTGTTACAAAGGTGTAATAACTGGGGTTCAAATAATATATGTGGGTGTGCCTTCTTCTTCTTCTTTTTTTCTTTTTTTTTTTTTTTCAAAAATAGCACAAGTCATGTGTGTCAAGAATGTAATCATGATTTACTCAAGGGTAAATCTTAGGACCTAAAGAGTATATTTGGATGGAGGGAGAGGAGAAGGGTGTAGAGAAAAGGGGATGCGAACACCAGTAGAGCCCAGGGGTGAGAGGGGGCAATTGCCCATTGTTCATCTCAATTTGCTGCCCCTTGTCATTTTCGTTCATCTCAATTTTGCCCTACACATAAATAAGAAAGTTTCTCTATTGTTAATGAAAGCGCATGTCCATGTAACACATTGCTTTTTTTGTCATTTTATAACTGAAACAAAGTTCAGTGACTCATCAAAAAAAAAAAAAAAAAGTTCAATGGGTCCCACTTAAGGCTCAAAGTTTTGTGCGTACAACTGTTCTTGCCTTTTTAACATTTTGACATTTCTCACTGAAATTTAACAATACATAACATTTTTCGAGAAATGTTACATACACAATATTTATTAGAACAAATTTTACTACAATTGAGTTTTTACGTTGTTTGAACCTGTTATTGACACTATTTTATTGTTTACCATTTACAACTTGCCAATTAAGTGATTGTGAAAAAATTGTAAAAAAAAAATTGTAATTTTAGACTTATTGTTGTTGAAGTGAACTAATGAGTAGTACAAATAAATAATAATGCTAATATCACATACAAATAAGCACACTTTGCCACAGTTGTCTTACATGACACACTTTGCCACAATTATTTTTACTTTCAATCTTACCCCTCAATACTTGATTGTTTTTTTAGAGGAGGAGGAGGAAAGGTTTGAGGGGGATTTGGAGGGGTATCTTAAGCCTTAGCCCTCGAAACTCCTCATTTTTAATTCCCCCTAATTGGGAGAATTTGGAGTCGGATGAGAGGTGAGGGGAGGGGTTCCATTTTAACCAATTTAAATTATCAAAATTTTCTTTATGATGTCGCTTTACATTTATTTCTTAAATATTAGTAAAATTAAGATGATTACAATTGTCAATTTTTATGACCATTTCTTTATTATCTCCCCCTCCTACTTAATTTTTATCATTGTTATTATATTAGAAAATTTCACTTTTTTATTTATTTATTATCATTTTCAGTAAATGCATGTAAGTTCTTGACTTTTATTAATTTGTGAGTTTCTTCAATTCTTTTATTTCGTTTTTTTTTTTTGTTTTTTTTTTCACTTTTATCATTGTTGTTATATTACCCCAGTTCTGTTAATTGAGGTGTGATCAAATTTGTTTAGGAGTCCAATTTGACTTTTGAAAAAATTTAGTGGGGAAAACACAAAGGAAACAGTCTTAAGATATGCGACGGCACGCTTTCGCACATTGATTTCACGGCAAACTACTGTGCATATCATTATAAGTTGGGCCTCTTTTTTAAGTTGAGTAATGCAAGGGAAGCATTCATTACCCACATCCAAATCCACACTAACATTATTCTTTTAAGATTTTCCAATTTGCTATGAATATTTCTTCCAAAAACCTTTTTTAGAATTTGTTGAGATGGTAAGTTATTAGTAGACAATCACTTTTCACATGGATTGATTACTTGAATCACTTTTATTTTTACAACTCACAACGTTTCACTTCAACAAGTTGTGAATTTGGTTTTGGTAAAATTTTTGTCCCTAAATTTATTTCATAATTTTAGAATCCAATGCACTTTTAAGATGTTTGAGGAAGAAATCATCAATTTAAGAATAATAATAGAAGTAATAATAACAATACTGATAATGAGAGTTTATTAGCTTCATATGGATAATAGCATGATGCACTCTCCTTTCATATGGATAATGGGTTTCATCATTAATTCAACTAGTGTATAGCCCCGTGCATATGCATAGATACAGTTAAAATTTTTAGAAGAGGTTCAAATTATACATGATATTAGTTTACACATTTTTAAAATCGTACATTTTTAAAATATGTAATGGTTTCTTATTATATATATATATATATGATTTAGAATTAAATTGGTTTTAGAATCTTTGGTCTTTGCAACCAATAATTCACTTGCCACAAAAAAAAAAAAAAAAAAAAAAAAAAAAAAAAAAAACTTAGATAGACACATGGCAAAAAATTGGATACCAATTAAAATCTAATTTAAAATTTAATTGGATTTAGACTCTTTGATTTTTACACTGAATAATTCACCTAGCATAAAATTAAAAATTAAATAGGACATGTGGCGCAAATTAAAAATCGCAATCTAATTAAATTTTCTCTCAATTTTGTCTATTAATATATATATATATATATATATATATATATATATATATATATTAGTAGGAATTTATGTAAGAAAAGAGATACAATGTGAGGCATAGAACATTGTTTATGTACTCTAGAAGCATTCAATAATTATTCATTTTAATGGTGATAGTACATTTTTGAGAGGGGAAGGGGGGTATTTAAGAAGTGCTAGTAAAAAAAAAAAAAAAAAGGAGAAAACAAAGAGTCAAACTGGTTTTTCAAATGGGATTCAAGTGTTAGTGTGGTAGTAATGAGATATATATTGTTTGTGGTGTTCCATGTGATTCCAGCTCTGCCTCCCCTTCTCCAGAATTTACACATTGATCACAAAAGGAGGAGAGTATACTAATAGTAATAAGAAAATCTATTACATTTCCACTAAAGAAATCTCAATGTGGCCGAAAAGCAGATTTACACAGGCGAAGATTGAAGGACACCTTTGATGCTGTCCTTGGGCCCGGCCCTTAGAAGCTTTGGAGTATTATAAGATTATTCCTTTGGATGTTGACTACACGTGTAACGCTAGGATAGCCCAGGTACTGGTTATATGAAAAGACAATAATACCCTTGATCCCAACCTTAGTGACCGTAGACTGAGGTATGATTTCATTGTTTTTATTCAGATGATATTTGTCCCCACTCGGTTATGTATGTTAGGCTATTTCTTTTACTATATTCTAATTTAGTAACATAATTATAATATTATCTAAAGTATATTTTTTTAAGATGTTGTGAAAAACTAACTAATCTTAGATATCAATGAATTAAATAATTTTATATAAGTGTGTATAGACACACACACACACATATATATATATATATATATATTTTTTGTCATATTTTCAAACCAATTTATAAAAAATAATTTAATTTAAAATCTAATTGCATATATATATATATATATATAAATATATGTTTTTGTTTTTTCAATATGCACATTTCACATTAAAATTTAATCATCCAAATCATTGAAAAATTGTTAGTGAGTAAAAAAAATTCACAAATATAAATCAAAACTTACAAATTTAATGTAAATGTTTAATCTAAAGCATTAAAATTACATGTGACAAATCATGGGAAGAGGGTGTAATCATTTGTACTTAGGTTATATTAAATTTTATCAAGAAGTGGGTGAAGAAATTGATGGCCGGAAGTTTTGGTCAAGTGAAACCAAAACACGATCAAGCAAATCAATAACATAGGTAGAATGTGATAAAAATAAATAAATAAATAACATAGGTAGAAACTTCTTCGAAGACTCGCTCGATTCTCACTTAAGCAAGATTATGAAAACCCAATTCTTAATTGGTTCATGTTAACAGATGCCCTTAGAACAATTGTTAATAAACTATAATAGAAAAATTTTGATATTATTTTCATAGGAAATATAAAAAACTGTCAATAACATTTATTATTTTATCTTTCTTTCAATAAAATGTTTTTAAAAATAGCTTCTAAACCAATGCCTTAAGGCATTGGTTAACGTTACCCTTCTTAATTTAACTAAAACCCTGATTTTTGAAAAATCTTAACATACGTAAATATACCCTTATAAGCATGATTTTCATATGAGCTAGCCTAAACCAAGCTACAAATTAAGTGAAATTGAGACGATTTTAGTTCAGATAAATGCTGTCATATCAAATAAGCTACATTTGGAGCTAAAAATTTTGTTATAACATCAAAATGTCTTGAGAAGATGCATGAATCAGACGCTTGGTTCCAAGGAAAATCACAAAGGATGCAAGAATCAGACTCTTGATTGCTTTTTCCTCAGCATTAATTTAAGGACTTGACTTGACTTGGACCAAACAAAGCTAGATGGGCCGAGCAGCACTGTGCTTATGCATGCGTTGTTTGTGGGGCTGTTTTCCCTTGTCTTTACTCACCAAATATTCTCTTGTACCCATTTCACCTACTGATCATACCATTGTCCTTAATTAGTTTCAACTTGCAATTTCTTTGCCATTCCATATCTCCGCCAGTATTAGGTATAGTTCTGCTAGCTGCATTTATAGTTAAAGAATAGAGAATGAGTGAAGCCAGTCAAGTGGGTGTTCAAGTTGTCAACAATGAAGGAGCTCCCAGCAATGGCGGAACCCGCCAGTCTGTGGTTCCGACCAAGGATAAAGCAATGACGCCACCAAGGAGGGGAGGTGTGTTCAAGCAAATTTTGATTGAAATTTCTAATGCCTTTACCTCCAATTCTCCACCTGCACCTCCGCCTCCGCCTCCGCCTTCGCCCTTTTAGTTTCATAAACGCATATGTGCTTTGCTTATATCTATCTCATGTAAGGATTTCCCCCCCTGAATTTCTCATGTAACTGTTTGTTGTTTGCTCTATGTTGTAGGTGAAGTGTGTGTATGTGTATGTATCCACACACACACCAGTATAGCACTAGTGGAACTTCGGAAGAGAAAAAATAAATAAATAAAATTGAAGCTATATGTTTGAGGAACAAATCTTGCCTATGACTTCCTTGTTTAGAAACTGAATTTCCTTCAATATCTTACAGTACAAAATTATAATCTAAAAACAACACTTTCTTGTAGTATTGTTTTTTATTCCATTTTTATATAAAAAATTAAAAAATATAAAATACTTATTAAATATTTTTTTTGCATTATAATTTATTAAAAAATATTGTTTCAAAAAAATTATAATACTCTTAGACACTATTATCTTTTAATTTTGTATTGAGGTGTTTTATTATATACAAAAATCAAATTATCAAAACAATTTTTTTATTTCCATTTATAATATATATTTATATTAAAAATATTATAATTTTAAGGACAAACGTAGCTAACCTAGGCTATATTTCAAGGAGGGAAATCATATTTTGATATTTATTTTGTAGTTTGTCTAAAATCATGTCAATACCAATTTTAGTTAATAAACATGCAATTTTTGCAAATGTCAACTTTATGACTAGTCATGGTGGGAATATGTATGTCAAAACATTAAATTTAAATATTTTATTTTTGTAGGTACTGTATTTAAAATTATAAAACTGGTGCATGAGAATATATATATATATATATATATATATATTATGAAACTATATTAAGAGAACATTTAGTATCTACTAATTTGCAATAAAAAATACTTTAACATATACCCCATATTTTAATTTGTTCAAATTTTTTCATTCAAATAATATTATGGTTGTGTGAATTTGTTTCTCAAAAAAAAAAAAGGATAATTATTTTACATTGCTTAAAAGAGTGTATTGTGTGTAGCATAACTTGCTCTACTCTCCTTTAAAAGTTACCATAACTTTTGAGTGAAGTATGGTGTGTCTTTGTGTTAAAACTCATTTCTCTTTGTGTGTATTTGTTTCTTAAAAAAAAAATTATGCTTCTACATATTTCTATTAATGAATTTTTATTTCATTTTCGTATTTAATGCCAAACTTTTAAAATATTTGTTAAAAGCTTGAGTTGGGTGAAACATAGAGTCCTAAAATGTTTCCGAGATGAACGAGTCATGCAAAATGTTATTTTCCTTTCTCTTGCGTGTATGTGTTTGTTTTTCCAAAAAAAAAAAAAAAAAAAAGGAAGGAATTTACTTCTCTTTCTCTACCAGCAGATATAGTAACTTTTCCACATTAATTGTTTTGAGCATGTCTAAATTCTACAAGCAAAGATTAAAAAAAAAAAAAAGCAACGAAACATTAATTAGAATGAATAGCGTTCAAATCACATTTTATTTAGGCCACGTAACACAATTCCATTGAGCAACTCGTGCAATATCAACAGGCAAAATATTGAGAGCAATGCATCTTGGACCAAATTGATTTGAAGCCCCAAAAAGGGGCTTAAAGCCCTTCCTACAAATACAGATGGTGCTTTGATATTCATACTGCTAGCCGTGAATTGAAGGTCATATCATTCTTGGTTTTTGGGCTTGGTGTCTTTTGTGAGCCCAAGAAATTCACCTGTTCCCGTTGGTCTATTTTTGGTGGATGTTGAGTGTTTGTTTGGCAACAAATTAAAAGTTAGTTTTTTTTACTTAAATTATCTGCTATTTGTTAATCTTGCCTTTTCTTTCCCCCTTTTTTTTTTTTTTTTGTCTTAATTTTATTTCAAATAATTTAATTTATAGTTTTTTGGAAATAGGTTAACCTTTAGCTTTTTGTCCAATATTATACAAACAAACTACCAGAAATAAGTAATTCTAAAATACACACTTTCAACAAAAATATTTTAACAAAGAATTAAATAAGCTATTTTCAAACCGACAAATTTCATATTCTAGCTCTCAAAATAAGCTTAGACCTTGCAAGGTCAATTATCCAATGGCTGCCAAGTGGCTAAGCATAAAAAAGACCAGTGCAAATAGCAACTAAATTAATCGGCAATCTACCAACTATTTTTGCATGTTGCATGTGATGAGAATAAATTCAACAGGGAAGTCTACTACTTTCGTTCATATTCTCCTTGTAGCGGCCTTTCTCTTGTCCTAACCAATCAATTTTCCCATTAAGCATAACTAAAAGATAGTTCATAGTTGAGCACTTAATTAAGCAGTGATCACCAGAAAATATCAACTAATATGATAATGCTTGTTTGAGATTTGCACTAAAGATACGTAGGACGCTTTCTAACTTGAATAAATAATATAAAACAATTGCAAATATTCTATCACGACATTAACTGAATATAAAGGCTTCATAGCAGAGTCACTATACTAAAACGTGTTATGTACCAACAAATTTTAATAATGGTCACTATTGCTCCAAACAAGTCTGATTTGCAATAGAAAATGAAAATAAGAGACGTTGGGAGGGCTAAATTTGAAATTTACTCTATATACTCATTACTTAACCACCTTATTTGACTGTGGGGTATAATAAACTAGAATTTGCGTTTGAACTCAACTTATATTAAAGGGAAGACTTGGATCCAATAATGCACAGAAACCAAATAATTTCTTAACTTGAAAATAAAGACTAATCATTATATTCTAAACGACATAATCAAATGTTAAAATAAAAACAAAAATTAAAATTAAAGCTTAGTTGTGAACACAAATCCATTAAGGCAGCGGTAGAAGTTTAAAATTGGAAAAGCTAAAATAACTAATATTGGAGGCCAAATATAATGTGTATATATATTTCGGAGTTCAAATATATTATTGGCCTGATCCAAAATTATTCTTAAGGGAAAAGATAAACAAAAGATTTTATAAAGTTTTGGGGCATGAAAACCCAACCGTGTAATTCGACCCCTTAAAACATACTTAGAAGAGGTATGTGAATAGTAGTTTTGGAAATAGAGAATGGGGAAGTTCAAATAATTTGTTTGGTAGTGTACTTCCTTCATACTAAATAATGTTAATTTTTAATTTCAGATAGTCACACAAATGGCCTTTTCATTGGTTAAAGTTATACCATTTTCAAAAGAAGGGAAAGTGGGATAGTGCTGCTATATGCGTTTGCAACTTGCAAGAAACACAGAAGCAGAGCTTCCATTTGATTTAATTAATTTATTTATTTTTATTTCCTTTTTTTTCAAACTTGCATGGTTCGAAGTCAGGCTAATAATGACCCTTTCCATGGGGGGAAGTTGTACCATATAGGAATGACCTAAACGTTTTTATGTCTTCCTTTTTAATTTTTTATTATTTTCTTTAAGAAAAAGTGACTTGTTTTGCATTGTGCGAGAAGCTTGGTTTCAAAAGTTCAAATATAAAAATTTAACCCAATTTTCAACCATTTAACCTGTGGTTTTGCCAGCTGATTAGTGATTAATTCTAGATAAGAATCGCCTTAATTTTATAATAATATACTTTTAAATTAGACAATTATAGTGTTTCTTTAAAAATTTAAATGTAGTGACACCATACTATTAAGAAAATATGTGCTCTTTATTTTACTTCACTCGAAATTAATTAACACATTTTCTTTAAAACAAATTAAGGGTA
Organism: Quercus berberidifolia; assembly: GCA_028535905.1. Taxonomy (NCBI): domain Eukaryota; kingdom Viridiplantae; phylum Streptophyta; class Magnoliopsida; order Fagales; family Fagaceae; genus Quercus; species Quercus berberidifolia. Next base: position 25,344,060 of record JAPQVW010000008.1, read on the forward strand.
ATTATAGATTTACATTGTATTAACAATGTAAGTCTCATACTATAAACTAAACAAATATGAACAATATTATGCACATTTGTGTAGTTTGTAATGTAAATCTTACATTACTAGTACAGAATTGCTAGTACCATACAAACTAAATTTTTTTCTTAAATATGCTATAATAGCTCTTTTCTCAGTGGTAAATGGTAAAGGGCAATAGTCACTTGAAAGATTGATAAGCATCATCCTCAAAAAATAAAAATAAAAATGATAAGCATGAATAAAGTAACCACCATCATTCCCACTACATAACCGTTATACAACGGACTTCATACCCGGCAACCGAATTCAAATATATCTGAAAAGAAAAAGAAGAAAAGCAAAAGCTACCCTCCACTTTTTCCTTCCTTTTTTTCAAATGCAATATAAAATCGGTCCCCCCTGTTCTATTATATGCCTATACTGTCTACTGAAATTTGTAAGTTGCTACCTTCTGAATAATCTGAACCAAAATCCATCAAATGGGTTCTTGCATTAGCAAATGCAGACCCAAGAAACATTCCCTAGAAGATTTTAACAATGTCCAAGACAAGCTTGTAATCTCACAAGCTCCCAAAATTCCTATTCCTTCCTCAAACAAAATTTCTCCTTCTCCTCCTTCCCCTACTAGTTCAACTTGTTCCATTTCTTCTGTTACATGTGCCACTAGTAACACTACGAGCTCAACATCATCCTTGTCAACTGCAACTTCAGCCTTGAGCTCCAAGGATAGATCATTCTCCAATGACTTCTTGTGGTCATGTGTCAAAGAGAATCCACATGTAGTTCGTATCAATTCACTCAGGGAAAACGCTCGCTCGCTAGCGTCCACCAAAGCTCATGTCCAAAAGTCAGATTTACTAGCAAAAGCAATCGCGGAATTGGAGAAACAATCACTCAGAGGGAAGGTAGTTGGGTCTCAAGTACTGCAGAAGAAGAGAGTTCGGTCAAGCTCACCAGCTCCTCCAACACGACAGAAGAGTTTTCGGAAGGAACCCGAGAGGCCTAATGCTGCATATTCTCTACCGAGTAGAACATTGAGGTCACCCTCTCCTAGCCGAAGATTTAATGGTGATAGATATGGTAGAGTTTTGAATAACACTACAATGGAAAGTCATTCAAAGCGTATGCTTGGTTCTAAGTCCAATTCAGTTAGCAGTGTTTCCTCATCAGTGAAGATGGAACATCTTAGGCCAGCTAGTCCTAACAACAATTCAAGTCGTCTACGCCCTTGTTTGAGGAATAGGGAGACATGCATTCATCGAATTAGTTCTAAAATAGATGAAATCGCAGTTATAAAAGCACTGTCTCAGAATGACGTCGACTCTATTCCCTTGGAGGATATTGATAATCCTCTCATCTCCTTGGATTGTTTTATCTTTATTTAAATTTAGTGTGCATGCATATGGATATATATATATATATATAGTCATACCATTCATTCTTTTTTCCTTCTATTATTTATCATGGCTTCGTTTATGAGCAGGTTTGAAAATGATCAACTGGATCAAATTTCATTTTTCTCTGTGTTTGTTGAGATTATATGTATTTTTCCCAATTCTCTGTTTTAATAATTCTTTTGTGCAGAAACATGTTATATGTACTACAATATAATAATGTTACAAGTTTTGTTAAGAGTGTTCTTTTGGTACTGAGTTTTATGAGTTTCATTTTTTTTTTCATTAACTTAAAAATATATATACATTGCGGAATGCAGAGCAAGTTGTTGGCATATTGTGATCATAAACCAAACATTGCCAATTCAAAAAAATCCAAACAATTCGAAAAATATTGATTTTTATTTGGATAAATCCCGAGGTATACCAATAATCTAGAAGCAAGCTTTGAGCGAATTAGTAAAAGTTTATGTTGCGAAAAGTGTTGAGAGTAGAATAATGCACTGGCGTCAAGACAATGGACGAGCTTACAACAATGATTACACCAAAGTAAATAAATTCATAATCGACAGACTACAATGGCGAGAAGAACAATCATGAGCCAATTAAATCTCCATTTATACTCAAATATACATTACTCAAGTAGCTAGGAGTGCCATTAAAGGCACCCAACGGCTATACAAACACAAGCTATAAATAAGCCATCAAACACTAGAAGTCTAGGAGAAAGGTACGCTACCCAAAATATATAGAATTACATTCTTATTCTCTGAGAGATATTGAAAAACTTTCTTAGTTATCAGAGAATTATTGGCTGACATCACTCTAGTGCATTCTCTCTCATCTTTGCAGGGATCATTACCTCATCTAGTCCTTAGATGAGATCCACGACTGACGACCATTTTTGAAGTCATGAAGTGTTATCAAAATATAAGCAAAAATATAAGGAAAGGGTTGCCGCGTGAGTAGTTGTCCATAACCATCAGAGCTCTCATGCATAGATAAAAGACTCATTTCTCAAGAAGATTCCCATCTCACATCACAAACTACTCACATAGACTTCCCTCTTGTTATTGTATTTGCTTACCTGTCAAGCACATATATAATAATACAAATTTTAGATTAAAAAAAATTCGTGATTTGGACATATTAAAACACATGATTTTTTTTAATAAAAATAAAATTGTTTATGGAAAACGTAAGCCTACATCAATTTTCACCATAAGTATCTTTATTTTACGGTCAACAAAAAAATAATTTTCAGTTGCCCTAAACATCCATAAATACGGAAAATATTTTCTTCGTCGAACCAAATACATCTTTAGTAATGTGGAAACTCAGATGGTGATGTGGCAACTTGGCCGAGGTGCCAGAAACTTAGCCCGACCAAGCTTTATTGAGTGGGAAAGCAACAAAGTCAGCCAATTATCCATATAGAAATCTCATAAATTCCACCTACTACCATTGAGATCTTTGGATTCTATCCCTATCAAAAAAGTATTTTGTATCAAAATTTAATAAGTCTGAGATGTGTCAACAAAAAATAACTACTTCATTAACAAATAAAAGACATATGTTAGTGAATAGTTATTTTTATACATATATCTTTCATTTATTGGATTTTGATACCGCTAACATGGTATCATTTGATACCAAATACCTTTTCATCCTTATGATCAGTATGAGATAAATATAAAAACAACGGGGAAGGGACGTAGTAATTTAAATATTAAAAAAAAAACCATATTATATTGGTAGAGCAATTCAGGGCCTGTTTGATAATATTGTTCTAGTAATATTGTTTAAGTGTTGTGAAAATATGTGAATAAAAAAATATTGTGAAAATACGTGTAGTGTTGTTTAAACAACACAATTCTCCGAAGAAGCATAAAAAGGTAACCTTTCCACAAGAATGGTATGATCACGTTACTCTACAACACAAGTCCTTAGAAAGTTCTTTTGTCTAGACTCTAGACAAGTTCTTCAATAACTTACGCATCATAGGGTCCCCCGTCAACACACCCTCTAGGGCCTCGTAGGACTTTCTAGTTTTGTAGGTATTTGTGGACAAGGTTGCACTACCGATTAACTAGCTATAACATTAATTATTAGAAAAATCCTATTCAGTGATGAAGTTAGGATTTCAACTTTATGGGGCAAGATTAAAAATAATACTAAATTTGAACTAATTTGAAAAATATTAATTACTATTTTTATTACTTAAAATAATCAATTCATAAATTTAATAAAAAAAGAGTTGCAAAAAATATATATAAAAGAAAAATAATCAATTCATAGTGAATAACAATCAAATTATGAGAATAATCAAAATACATCAAGTTTAAAAGTGTAATTTGAATACTTAAAATAAATTAATGTAAAAGTTTTAAGAATATATAACAATATACCTGTAAAGTGATAAACGTAACTAAAAATCATGAATGTTTTTAAAACGTGATGTAAAATTCAACATTTCTTTTTCTATTATGTGAAGTGGTTAAATTTGGGCTTATAGCAAAACTCAAAGTTCGAAATTGATTAAAATATATATATATATATATATATATATATATATATATATATATATATATATATATATGCGAAGAGCCGGAAGAAAAGTTTAAGTGGAGGCACCCTTTTAGTGCAACATGGAGTACAAGTACATAAAAGTAGGTTTTATTTATTTATTTTTTAAACATGATATGATTTCAACCGGTGAAATCTATTTTATAATGATTGCTCTTATTATTATGTTAAGAAATCAATCAAATTTTGGTGTTAACGATGAATTTGAATATGAAATCTTTTATTTGTCGACAAATATCTTTGTGAGCTAATTAAAATCGACAAGTAGGTTTGTTTTTCAGTTAACCAAAAACTAGAGTTCATTATTTTATTAATATTATGTGAGACCCACTCTTTAACTACTTGACTTGCGGTGAATGGTGAAAATTGGCATAGCTGTGACAAGTAGAAAATTCTGGAAAAAGTTTTTAAATGGGACCCTAGGAAAAGTCAAAAGTATATGAGCCTATAATTGTTTTTCACTTAAAACATAAAGGTTTTCTGAATTTGTGCAAAGGTAAATTTCCTTATAACACACTTAAACTACTACATATTATCCAGGAATTTTTGGGGAGGTCTGGGGGCAATTGCCAACCTGCCCCCTGGCTCTGCTAGTGTGCTAGGGCTCCCATTTACATTTAATGAGTGAGGTCAAGTTTGTGGAATTTTAAAATTTTAAATGAGAAGATGAGTGATAAAAAGGTTTTATTTATGTATTTAATTATTTTTTGCTAAATAAAAAAAGTAGCATCGTGGTGTTAGTCACTTCTACTTAGTAGGATCAAACACAAGCATCCCACATTGGCATGTGGCCTTGGGTCTTAATTTTGTCTCAAACCCAAGAATTGATAGCGATATGAATGAGTACTTACTAGAACACTCTCCACCATGATTTGGTATAGATAAGGTTTGAACTCAATATTTGTAAGGTTGAATTTATTCAACCATCTAATTGGCTTTATTCCGTGCCAAATTTGCTTGTAATTCAGCATTTAGTAACCCTGTATTTAGGTGGGTTTGATGTAAGGGTAGTGAGTGAGATAGAGTGAAGATTGCTTAAGAGTGTGCAAGAAAACAGAGACTCGCGGCTGGGACTCGCGGGTGACTCGCGGCTGCAAGCCGCCAGATGCAGCACACGTGCCAAGCATGCTGGAAGATGAACAGTCATGCTAGCTGGAGCACTACAGGACAAAACAGGACAACTGGCCATACGGTTATCTCGCGACTGGATCTCGCGACTTGGTCAAGCCGCGAGGTCAAGCCGCGAGCCACCCCTGTTTTGTAAAACCTGACGTTTCACATTCCTCTCCCACTCCAGTATAAATACCCCTTTTACCCACGATTGTGAGAGAGCTTCCAGAGAGAATTTTGAGAGAGAAACCCTAAAGAAAAACAAGATTGATTCACCCACAATCTATACATTAGAGTCTCTTCAAATTCCTCATCTCTCTTCCTCTCCATTGTCAAATCCTTGAGAGGCATTATACCAAACCTGGTTCTCACCATCATCATCACTGTGAGACAGCTGTTTGGATTTCTGGGAAGCAGTTAGGAAGGAACCAATCTTCATTGGTTGATGCTACGGTCTAGTAGCGGAATCCGGGAAGTTAGAAAAGAAAAAGGTTCGGCGCAACCTCGTTGGAGCAAGAAGCTTGGAGGGCTTAGGTGCACTGGGTAGATTAGGCTTGGAGGGTCTATTGCTGTCCATGTATCCCAACTGTATTTTCTAGTGGATTGTTTACCGCTTGGAGGGCGGCGGAGAGGTTTTACGCCGAGAGCTTCGGTTTCCTCTTCGATAACATATCGCGTGTTGTCTTTGTGTTTGCATCTTCCTTCCTATCTACCTTTGCCTTTTTATTATCTGCTGTGGATTATGTTTTGTTTTGGCTTAGATAGTTTTTAACCAATTTCATATTATAGCATATGTTAAGTTTCCGCACACTAGTTGTTTGACATATTGCTTAAATTGGTTAAGTTGTAATTTGGGGGTCTAAACGTTCAAAGGTGTTTATACACGTTTTTGAACTTTCAATTGGTATCAGAGCAGGTACACTTGGTGTGGTTTTATTACCTAAGTGTGATCCTAGACCCCTGTGTTGTGGTTGTTGTTATGGAAAATACCATGCTGAATTGTAGCTTAAGTGTTTGTGAAAATGACTCTATGCATATGTTTGAAAGGTGTTTTACTAATGATCTCGTAGAGTTGTTAAAGACTAAGAAACATGCTAGAGTATTTGTTCACATGCTGGAATATCTTGAAAATCAGAATCATGTCTTACACAGTAGCATATCTGAATCTAAATCATTGATTAAGAAATATAAAAGAAAGAATAGAATGTTGTGTGAGATGATTGAGAATCTGAAAATGAAAATCCAATCTGAAAGAAGCATGAAAACTGATGATGAGTTTGTGTTTAAAGGTCAAGAATGTTTGTCACATGTGAACCTATTTGTGCATACCTCATTGAAGGTGTTTAATGCGTGTTTGTGGTATCTTGACAGTGGGTGTTCTCGCCATATGACAGGGGATAAGTCACTGTTTAAGGCACTCAAAGAAAAGGTTGGTGACTATGTGACCTTTGGTGATGGAAGTCATGCTCAAGTCCTAGGCAAAGGAACCATTGAGATACCTGGTTTGCCGCTGTTGAAAGATGTGCTGTACATAAAAGGGCTGAAGGCGAATTTGCTGAGCATCACTCAAATTTGTGATGATGATTTCCTGGTACAATTCTCTAAGAAGGGATGCTTGATCATCAATGAAGAGGGGATTCAGGTTTTGGAGGGAAATCGGACTACAGATAACTGTTATGGAATAGTTCCCACGGCACCCATATCGTGTAGAAGTACTTCAGGTGGATGTTTCTACCTTGGTAACAATCTTGTCTCGTGGATGAGCAAGAAGCAGAATTCCGTGTCTCTATCTACTGCTGAAGCAGAATACATCGCTGCTGGAAGTTGCTGCACTCAGCTTCTTTGGATGAAGAAATTACTTCATGACTATGGAATTCCTCAAGAAACGATGTGTGTCTTCTGTGACAACACCAGTGCCATCAATCTTTCCAAGAATCCTGTCCAGCATTCAAAATCTAAACACATAGAGATACGTTACCATTTCATTCGGGATTTGGTAGAGGAAAGAGTTGTGTGTCTTGAGTTCATACACACCGACAATCAAAAGGCGGACATCTTCACCAAGCCTCTCGATGGTCCACGGTTTGAATCACTCCGTAAGACCATTGGTGTTGGTACAATTCCTTGACTCTCTTGTGTGTTGTGTGCTTCACATATTTATAATATGATAAGTTTGTTTGTGTTGGGGCACACACTTCTTTGTTAGCTCTCTGTGTAACATGTTTATTGTTTGTTTGTCCATTTGTGAATATTGTTGCTTCTTTCTATGTTTGTTCAATCATTTTCTTCTTTTATGTCAAAAATCCAAAAATCACATAAAAATTAGAAAATCAAAAAGCTTGATTGACATTGTTGAGTTTTTGTCTCAAAACTTGTTTTGCCTTGTACCTTTGTGCTAATGGCTTTGTGCATTTTCGAGTATTGCTTGTTTCTTTGCACTCATATCTCTGTGGGAGAAATCTTGAAATCTTTGTGATTGTTGTAAATAGATCTTCAAACTTGTCATGAATGATTAGTGAATGGTTTTGTTGATCTTGAGACATGCATAGACTTGTGTCTATATATCTTCCCACTCTTTATTTTTTGTTTTGCTAAAAAGAGCTCACCAAATGTAAATCTCCAAATGAAAAGAGATATTGAGCTGCAAAAGCCTGTCGCACATTCTAGTATTTGACTAGGAAAAAGGGTAAGCGACCTTATATTAAAGTGAATGTTTATTCAAAAAGCCAAAGGCCTGTTCTTTAAAGTGAAATGTCATATATCTCTCTCACAATGAGAGATGATTGCCTCAAAAGATCAAAAAGATCAAATGTTATGATTGAAAGTGGAGTCAAATGTTAAGCTCCAAGTTATGTTATCAAGTTGTGTGGGAGGTCATATATACATATTTCTATAATTGAGATGAGTCACATGATCTAGTGCTAATTGTGTATGCCTTGGTTGAATTGATCATTGAAGCTTCACATTAGACGAAAGACTATCTCATTGTTGATATCCACACACAACACACAAGTTTATGTTCAATAAATGCCATATTCATTTGTGTGATTGTACTTGATGAAATGTGTTTTCACATGCACAATCTTTGTTAATTCAAGCACAAAAAGATTTTTGAGTGTTTTAGGTGTTTTTGGAAAGTATTTTGTTTGAAAAATCTGAAAATTTCAAAAATCCAGTTTTGCCCTGTTTTGGCGGCTCAGTCGCGGGTATGTCAAGTCGCGTGCCTCAGTCGCGTCTTCGCGGGTCATTTTTGGCGACTTGTTCGCGAGTGGAAGGTCCAGTCGCGCGGTTTACTCAGAGATTTTCGCGACTCAGCTCGCGACTCACTCGCGGGTAGACCTTCCAGTCGCGAAAAACACTTAGAAAAAAATTTTTTTTTTCAAATTTTTGTCCTTGAGTGTTTTGGCGGCTTGATCTGGCGACTTTTTGGCGACTCGTTTCAGTCGCGAAAATCGCGTGTTTTGGAAATACAGGGGCAGTTTTTAAACTTTTTGTTTTTCCCTCGATCTTTTTGTGACTGTTCATTGTCTTTCTCATCTACTCTTACCCATTCACATCGTGCCTCCATTTTCGATCTCCATTGTTTGCCTCTTTTCAGCTCAAAATCATCGAGTAACAGGTATGGTTTTTCTGTCTTGAACTCTATTCTACTTGTTGTTATGGTTTTCCCTCTGGATTATTCGCATTTGATTGTGATTTTGAGATGGGTTTTTTAGCTCAGCTATTACTCTTTGTCCATGCTTAGCTTATGGAAGCTTTTGTTTCTGTTTTGAGCTATTTTATATTGTTGGTTTTGTTCTTTATCATGTGCTTAGCTAGGGTTAGCTATTTTTGTCTGATCTGCTGTTGATGTGATGTTTCAAAATGATCCTGTGTGGTATCCTGTTGATGTGTTGTTGAATGTGGGTCATTTTTCAGCTGATTGTGTGGTTTTATTTTGACTCCCTTTACTGTGTAGTTCAATTTGGGCCATTTGTGTCCCTCATTGCTATTTTCTGGCAATTTTCATCCAGCTATTAGGGTTTCTTCATTATCCCTAAATTTCCACTAACCCACTGCTAATAAAGTCTGTTGGATTGTGTTCTGCCATTTCCCTTGTTCATAATACAGACTAGTCATGTCACCATTCAAGAAAGCTGCTGTGAAAGGAGGTAGTTCCAAAGGGAAGGAACCAGTAATTGATGTTGATGATTACCCACCTCAAACAAAAGGGACTCGCTCTTCATCAAAGAGATTCGATCCCAACAAGTTCAGATCATATGCAGCCTATCAGTCTTATGAGAATTACTTTCTACATGCCACACCATTACTAGAAAGAGCTGTGGATCAGCCCTCACTTCATGACACTGACATTCCGAAATGGTTTGCTCACAAGGATTGGAATTACCTTCTCTCTGATCTGGATGACGCGTATGAAGATTTGGTAAAAGAATTTTATGCTAACGCAATTGTGGAAGGAGATGAACTTAAGTGCTGGGTTCGGAAAAAGAGCTTTTCTGTCTCTCCTGCATATCTGGCAGAAATTCTTCACATCAACAGACCAATTTTTCGACATTCACCGGTTTATGATGATCTCTGTCCTGATGAGGAGCTTCTCAAAGAATGTCTTGATCAAGACTTGGAGTTCTCACCCAATGGGAAATCCATCAGTGTTTCCTCTCTTTCTCCAAAATTGAGAGTGCTTACAATTGTGATGTTTCACAATTTGTACCCTTTATCAAGCACTGGATATATGAACCTCGGACGTGCTTTGTTTCTTCATGATCTAATCTCTGATGTGGAAATAGACATCTGTGCTCATATCTTTCATGTTCTGCGCAAAACGGTTCTTCGAACTGAGTCTCGGATATGCGTTCCTTTCTGCAGTCTCATTTCACGGATCTTGAAGCTCAAGGGAATTTATCCAACGGCAGATGAATCTCCTATCTCAAAACCAAGTCCAATCAACATGCGTACATTCAATGCAAGCATTGGACATAGTCGGAAGAGAGCCAAACCAGAAACTTCTGCATCTCACAGTGGCTCTCATTTCAGCACTCTCTCCCTAGATGAGAAACTTGATCGCATTGTATCCTCTGTCCACGAGTTGAATACAAAGATGTCTGGACTCACAGCTTTTCTACACCATCAAAGCACTCGATGGGATATGAATTTTACTTCTCTTCAAACTCAATTGGATCAAATTCAGAAAAAGCTGGAAGAGGATGAATAGCCTATTCCATGACAAAAAGGGGGAGTGATAGGCATGATCAGAGGGGGAGGATATTACCTAAGGGGGAGTGTCTTTACATTCTTCTTCAGTTTAAGTTTTCACTTTAAGTTGATATATTGTGTTTTGGAAACTGTTATTCAGGATGTTTTGTGTTTGTACCCATGTGCTTTTGTAAGCTTTTAGGGTTAATGTTTTATGCATAGTTTGTAGGCTTTATGGTTTGCACCTTGCTTATTGCAGCCTTTATGCTATGTTGAAATCAGTACTTTAATCTAAATGTCTTGCATTTTGGTTTATGTACTGTCACTCTTGTGCCCTTGTAGGATTGTTCCTAGATGCATATACCTTGTGTATTATGCATTGGTTGAGTGTTGAACATACAAGTGTCTTGCCTTGTGCTTGTTAACTTGTATGTCCTTGTGTTCATTCCAAGTGTGAATGAGCACTGTGATCACTACCTTGTGGTGTTCACTTGGTTAATCAAGTCATGGTTTGTTTCTTTACTCTATCTTTGCTTGATCACATATTGCCTGTTTCATATGCATTTATAATTTTCTGCATACAATGATCATGGTGTATTGTTGTGTTTCAGGAGTATTATGTCCATATGATTCAAGTGCTTCACAGCTTCTAGAGTTAGGTGTGAGTGAGTTTTGTTCAACTGTTCCCAACTCACATGTTAAGTCTAGAGTCTATTTTAGGGTTTTGTCACGGAATAGCCAAAGGGGGAGATTGTAAGGTTGAATTTATTCAACCATCTAATTGGCTTTATTCCGTGCCAAATTTGCTTGTAATTCAGCATTTAGTAACCCTGTATTTAGGTGGGTTTGATGTAAGGGTAGTGAGTGAGATAGAGTGAAGATTGCTCAAGAGTGTGCAAGAAAACAGAGACTCGCGGCTGGGACTCGCGGGTGACTCGCGGCTGCAAGCCGCCAGATGCAGCACACATGCCAAGCATGCTAGAAGATGAACAGTCATGCTAGCTGGAGCACTACAGGACAAAACAGGACAACTGGCCATACGGTTATCTCGCGACTGGATCTCGCGACTTGGTCAAGCCGCGAGGTCAAGCCGCGAGCCACCCCTGTTTTGTAAAACCTGACGTTTCACATTCCTCTCCCACTCCAGTATAAATACCCCTTTTACCCACGATTGTGAGAGAGCTTCCAGAGAGAATTTTGAGAGAGAAACCCTAAAGAAAAACAAGATTGATTCACCCACAATCTATACATTAGAGTCTCTTCAAATTCCTCATCTCTCTTCCTCTCCATTGTCAAATCCTTGAGAGGCATTATACCAAACCTGGTTCTCACCATCATCATCACTGTGAGACAGCTGTTTGGATTTCTGGGAAGCAGTTAGGAAGGAACCAATCTTCATTGGTTGATGCTACGGTCTAGTAGCGGAATCCGGGAAGCTAGAAAAGAAAAAGGTTCGGCGCAACCTCGTTGGAGCAAGAAGCTTGAAGGGCTTAGGTGCACTGGGTAGATTAGGCTTGGAGGGTCTATTGTTGTCCATGTATCCCAACTGTATTTTCTAGTGGATTGTTTACCACTTGGAGGGCGGCGGAGAGGTTTTACGCCGAGGGCTTCGGTTTCCTCTTCGATAACATATCGCGTGTTGTCTTTGTGTTTGCATCTTCCTTCCTATCTATCTTTGCCTTTTTATTATCTGCTGTGGATTATGTTTTGTTTTGGCTTAGATAGTTTTTAACCAATTTCATATTATAACATATGTTAAGTTTCCGCACACTAGTTGTTTGACATATTGCTTAAATTGGTTAAGTTGTAATTTGGGGGTCTAAACATTCAAAGGTGTTTATACACGTTTTTGAACTTTCAATATTACTTGTTCAAAAATTGTAAGATACTATGACCTATAAGTAGTGAATCTAACTCTTAATAATTGGTTTTTAATAAAATTTTTATCACAGATTAGCTCAATGGATGCGCCCCCACCACCAGCATTGATTATGTGCTTACACATGCAGTGGCGGAGTCAGAAATCTTATGTTGGGGGGGCTGAACTATATATTCTGTCAAGATAAACTAAATAAAAAATAGACACTCCCCTAAAAAATTCACATAATATATGTGTGTGTAAATATAAAATATATAAATTGTTTGCAAAACTTCATCCATGTTTGACAAATCAATATCATAATGTTATAATTGAAGTATCATATGAGGTTTTTTTTTTTTTTTTTTTTTTTTTTTTTTTTTTTTCTTGATAAAATCTTGAGAATAGGAAGTTAATTTCAACCAAATTGTATATATTATCAATGTTGAATGATTTGAACATATTAATTGGAATTGAAATTGAGCTAAAAATTAGGGGTTCCACACTTCCACTATTTACTCACAAAACTTACTACCTAATTATTTCATTTTATTGCAATTATATATCAACTCTAAACTCTCTTTTTTTAGGAAAACTTACTAAATTATTTTATCAATGCTTTCTTTTGGGGGGGCCAACTCCTTTTTTTTTTATATAACCTTTAAATATTTATAAAATATAATTAAATTGTAAAAAAAATTAAAAATTTGGGGGGGGGGCCAAGGCCCCCTCAAGGATACATGTGGCTCCGCCACTGTACACATGTCATCTCCTGCTTCATTTAACGGGATAAAGGAAATGGTTAAGCATGCTTTGACCATACAGAACAAGTAGGGCAAGCATGTCGTAGAGATGTTATGTCTTTAACCGCTACTTCATTTAGTGGGATAATACAGATGGTTTAGTCTGTTTAGCTAAATGGGACAGGTAGGCCAAGCATTTTGTCCTTGCAATAGCAATAAGACAATTAACTTCACGTGACACGGTCTCTGTGTATTTGGTACAAAATCAAGGAATTTAGAAATAGATATGCATGCCGGCCAAAACACTTCATTCTTCTATGAGCTTTCTGCTCTATCTTCTTGAAGTATTCTGGCCTCTACCGTAGCTAGCAGACCCTATTATTATTGGTAAGGAAAAGTTCAAGGAAAATTGTTGCCACAATTTTTATTACAATTCTTAGATGGTCGATTATGAGTGGTAGAGAAAAATGATTAGGTCAATGTAAAAATAATTAACCACCACTCATAATTGATCACTTTATCTAATTGTGGCAAAAATAGTGATAAATAATGTATTCGTAGAAGAACTATACTGTTCATTAAATTTTATGATAATCAGGAAGTAGTGATATATATATATATATGACGAGGCAAGAGAAAAAGGATTTTCCTTGTTGGTCAATATATGCCAGTTCCGCCACATTACTCGATTAGTATATCGATTTTTTTTTGTGACAATTGATACTCTACCATCAATGATTCCCAATTACATAATTACATAGCCAAAAAAAAAAAAAAACTATCCAATTGATTACGGATTTCTTTTCTTTTAATAAATAAAACAAACGTGCTCACTGCTCATGATCCAAAAAACCAATACCAAGTATAAAGAAAGGACGCCCGTTTTGTAGTATTCCAAACAACTTAAAGGATCTTGGCTATGGTACAAAAATGGGATTGGTATCAAAAGAGCATTAAAATCTTTGCAAGGCAGTAGTGTTAGTTATTTAAATTTGCATATGATAAGAGACGAACTCTTTTAGTTAAGAAAATGATCAACTAATTAAGAATATCCTCTGGAGCACTTTTGAGTAGTGTTGACACACTATTTTTTTTTTTTTTCTAATCAGTAGTGTTGACACACTTACTTTATGCAACGACGACAAGTGTATAAGGCCGGCCATTTCTCTTTGTGCCACAATATTGATTTTCAATAGAAAAATAATCCATTTAAAAGGTTGACGACTCAATTAACACCCAAAAGTTCTCTCAAATAATTTTTTTTGGTTATCAAGTTCTCTCAAATAATGAAGCCTAGCTACATAAAAGTAGCGTTGTACCTTAGGTAGCAACAAAAATGACCCACAAACAAGACCACTCATTTCATTTGAAGTTTACTTTACAATAAAAACAATTCAATTCAGGTGGCACAGCAGTTAGAATCAATCTGGTGGTGTGGATCCAAAAGTTAGGAGATTCAAATCTTTTTGACATCATGAGCTGTGGAGTGGAGAAAGAGAGAATTGGATACATGCATAAGTGATCAAAGATATCGTCATTTGAAATATGCTGAGATTATTAGAAATTTTGGTATAAAAAAACTTATAAACTAACTTTGATAATCAATGTGATTAATGCCATTTCAATTAATTAATAGATAAATGGGTTGGATTCAAGTCATATTTGATATTAATTTAAGTAATATTACACTACTTAATAATTTTTTATTAAAATAATATTTTAAAAATCCAACATGTCCTCTATATTTTTAAATAACATGCATGTCAAATTTAATACATATTAAACTTTATTTAGTATTTAATCCATAAACCTATGTTTGATACATAATTTTAAACTATAAAAAGTAAAAACTTAAACTTTACATATTTAATTGATGACATAATTATTGATTTTTGATTAAAAGTTTGCAAGTATGGAGAGTATATGAAAATAATGTAATAAAATAATGGACATGTCAAACTTTGCAATCAATAAAAAAATATTAAATAATGTAACATTGTTTAAAGTTACCTTAGTGGTAATTTAAACCCAAAATATCTTAATTATTATTTTGTGTTTGACATAAAATTATAAGGATTATGTAACAGGATGCCTAGTATCACTCTTGGAATTTATAAGGGTTAGACTTATTGTCAGTTGTAGGTTTATTTTCGAAGGTTTTTATGATGGCATGTTGCAGGGCTAGCTGAACATGTTTAAGAATTTCTAGTATGGGAATCATTTTCATGCATGCTTTTATTTGAATATGTAGCCCTTCACTTTTCACAACAGTCCAGCGTTCTATTCATGGCCGCACTAGCGGCACGGCCCCACAATGAAAGACCTTAAACTTTTTCACCACAGTATCAATCTTTTTATATATAATAAAGTTAGTTTGTTTTGTCCATTTCGGTTTATTTCTTCCCTACTGAGCTCTATATAAACGTAGTGTAGTGTAGTGGCTTACAACACCAACAAGCACTTGTATCCATTTGTATCCTTCTATATTCCCAATGGATTCATGTGCCTCTACCCTTCTCCTTTCCCCTCTTGTAGAGCGAGAAGATCAAAAAGACCATGGCGATTCTTTTTTGCTCCCATCATTTCTTCAGAAACAACCCTACGTACCCATGAATTTCATTTGGCCAAAAGGGGACCTAGTGGAAGCTCAGCAAGAGCTTAAAGCGCCCATAATTGATCTTGAGGGTTTCCTTAAGGGTGATTTGGTGGCAACAGAGCGTGCTGCAATGCTCATTAGGGCAGCTTGCTTGAGCCATGGTTTCTTCCAAGTAACCAACCATGGGGTTGACCCTTGTCTCATCAAGACTGCACATGATCATATGGATCAGTTTTTTAAGCTTCCTATTAGCATGAAGCTTAGGGCTAAGAGAATTCCTGGTTGTATGTGGGGCTATTCTGGTGCTCATTCTGATCGTTTTTCATCAAAATTGCCTTGGAAGGAAACACTATCCTTCGGCTTTCATGAGAATGACTCAGACCCTGTTGTGGTAGATTTCTTTAAATCCACCCTAGGGAAGGATTTTGAACAAACAGGGTAGGACTTATTTATTTATTTATCTTAGTTAAAAATGTCATAAAGTATAAATTGAACTACAAGACTTACGACAAGACTTATTTAACCATGTAATATTTATGGATTTTGGTTCAAATACTAATAATTCATAAGCTTTGTTTCTTTGCAGAATGGTATACCAAAAATATTGTGAAGCAATGAAGGACTTATCACTTGCAATCTTGGAACTATTGGCAATCAGCTTGGGACTTCATCCATTGCATTATAAACAATTTTTTGAAGATAGTAGCTCCATAATGAGATGTAACTACTACCCGATTTGCCAACAGCCAGCCCTTGCCATTGGCACTGGACCACATTGCGACCCGACTTCCCTAACCATACTTCATCAGGACCAAGTTGGAGGTCTTGAAGTATTTGCTAACAACAAATGGCAGACTGTTCGACCTTGTCATGATGCACTGGTCATTAACATCGGTGATACCTTCATGGTAGGTTTTGAGAGTGAATAAAAGCTTTTCTATTTTCTTTGTTACCTATGTAATACTATTAATTATGATATAACTACTTATTTTTAAGATTCATTTCTGGAGAAATATTTAATTTTTATTTATTTAAAAGTGTAGATGATAATATGTCATTTAAAATGCGGGATGATGATTAATTTTATATGACTTAATATTATATATAATTTTTAGTATTTTCAAATGAGATGTTTAAGATTTCAATTCTTCTATTCCACTTAAAATGAATATATATATATATATATATATATAATTTTTTATTTTAAAAAAAACAATTTGTTTATCATTAAAATGATATTTCTTAATGACAAATGCAAAAGGAGAGAATCCTGACAATAATGTTGCAAGTATTGTTAGGTGATCCAATAATGTTATGACTATTGTTTGGTGGGCCACAAGAAAATTTCTATTTTAAGCTTTCCACTATTGTTTTCCCCCTCTCTAAAAATAGTGCAATGATACTTCAATATTTATTTTACTGCCTTATCGTACTAGAAGATATCTTTATATTTGTTGACTTTTGTATAAGAAGATATTTTATTTTATTGACTTTCTAAAATCAAATAGTAATAAACGAAACTGAATTTCAATAAATAAATAAAACGAAACTGTAGCAAACTACGCAATGATTGAAAATATATTTCCCCTCCTAAAAATCCTGGGTATAACCCTAAAATAACTTTTATTATAAATAGATGAGAGATAACACTCTGTGAAGGCTGATGCAATTAATCCAATAGAAAGGATCCAAGATTCTAAATTGTACTTTCAGATTGGTGCTAATGTGCTATCACGATTCATGCTCATTAGCTTGGATCTTTGGACAAGTGGCTTGCTATCATTCAATAGTCAACTCCAAGTGGTTGGGATCAATTTAATTGAGTGACTAATTTCAAACAATTTTTAAGCTCTTTAGGACCATATATGATCATATTTAAATATCACAAACGACGTGGCTATCGGGTACGTTTTCACAGTGGATTTGGGTTTTAATAAGGTTGCAATAATTGCAAAACCATCATGGGATAGATTCTTTCTTTTAATGTACCAACAAACAGGCACCTCACACATATATGCATATTTTTGGACTTACATATGTATTATCATGGTTGAGATGTGGCAGCAACTATTGGTTTTTGTTGGATGCGCAGGCATTATCGAATGGGAGATACAAGAGTTGCCTCCATAGGGCAGTGGTTAACAGTTACAATGAGAGAAAATCGTTGGCATTCTTTCTGTGCCCACGAGAAGACAAGGTTGTGAGACCCCCTGAAGATCTTGTAAGTCTTGATGGGACAAGAAAGTACCCAGATTTCACATGGTCAGATTTGCTCCAATTCACACAGAAACACTACAGAGCTGATGAAGCTACCCTCCAAAACTTCACTAAATGGCTCCTATCTTCTGAACCAGTTGATGTCTAGCCGTATCTTTTATATATAGTGTCTTATATGAGTGCATAATCTACAATAAGAAAAGTATAATGATTATGATCTAGTCCACTCTGACCGAGGAGATATTGCTATATATGTCGCTATATCGCTATGTTGATTTTGGGTATTCTGTAGGCAATGTGTATCCATTGAGTTGAAAATCAGAGAGTTGTTTTTGGTTGTATTATTCAGTCTAGTTGCAGTATTTTGACCTGGCCAATAAGGTGAAGGAGCTAGTAGCTATCAATTATGGTTATGTTACCTGCCTACTTCTGTATTTTACTAGTTCTTTCTTTTGTTTTTGTTTGTTCGTTTAAACCCCTTAAACCAAATTGTTTGACTTAATTTATTAACTAAGTGATTATTTAGATTAATTTTCAGATCTAGATTAAGCACAAATAAATCATATTATGCAAATATGCGGAAAAGTAAATAACACTACGATATGATAACTCAGGAAAACCAATGAAACAAACCGTTTTAAGGCAAAAACTTGGAGAGGATTTAACCTAACTATCCTCAAGGTAAACACATTCACTATAAGAGAATTGAAGTTTTTACAATCAGATTTAACCCAAAATCTATTGCTACCTCTAGTAGTAATTTACTGACATAACCACGTACAAGCTCTAAATCCACTACTCCTCTTCTTTGATTTGCACCAACATAAGTTGCCTTGCTTGTGACTTTGAGATCCCACTCAAAGGTTTCAAATCACCATCAATAATGAACTTGATGCAGCAATTATGTTCTACCAAACACTTGATAATAGTTTTTGCTTTGGTAGATTCTTGTGTGGTTAAAAGGTACAAAACCTCTCAGATCTCACAAAGAATAACACACAAGTCTTTTCAACACCTTTAAAACATGGCTAGGGTTTCCCTTTTATATGTAGAGAAGTTTAGATGAAATCCTAAACGTTTTCGAGGGCTTGGGCCTGTTTAAAAATTCTGCAGAAAAACTGTGCCTGCGATTTTCTATCGGTCGAGCCTAATTCTCGATTAGTCGAGCTTAATAGAAAATTTCTTCCTTTTTTTGCAATCAGCTGAACTTGAATCTTGAAACAACTACTTTTAAGCATTGCCTAATGAATGTTCAAATAGTATGTAAAACACCTATGAACATTTAAACCCCCAATTTACAAATTACCAACACAAGCTTATAATCAAACAATGTATGTGCGGAATATGAATATAAGCTAAAACAAAATTGGTAAAACATTCTAAACCGAAATTAATCACAACCACAGTAGTAATTAAAAGGCAAAGATTAAGGGAAGACAGATGCAAACACAAAGACAACACAGCGATGTGTTATCGAAGAGGAAACCGAAGTCCTCGGCGAAAAACCTCTCCGCCGCCCTCCAAGCGGTTAATAATCCACTAGAGAATAAAGTTAGGATACATGAATAGTAGAAGACCCTCCAAGCCTAATCTACCTAGTGCACCTAAGCCCTCTAAGTTTCTTGCTTCGATAGGGTTCGCCGAACCTTGTCTTCTCTAGCTTACTAGATCTCGCAATCGCCCATTGCATCAACCAAAATGAATTGGTCCCTTCCGAACTGCTTCCCAAGTACCAAAATGCCTCCTCACAAATATGAGTATGGTGAGATAAGGATTTGGCTAACGTACCTTTCAAGGATGTATCAATGGAGAGGGTGAGAGTAGAGGAATTTGGAGAATCAATGGATGAAGATTGTGAATGAGTCAATCTTGCTTTTCTCTAGGGATTCTCTCTCAAAATTCTCTCTAGAAGCTCTCTACAATACGTGGGTATAAGGGTATTTATACTGATGTGTGTTTGGAATGCGATAGGTCAGGTTTGTAACAAACAGAGTAGTTTGGCGACTCGAGCTCGCATCTAGAACGAGTCGCGAGCTAATTGCCTGGCTAGATTGAAAGTTTTGTCCTGTAGTGCTCCAGTTAGCGTGACTCTTCAGCTCCCCTGCATGCTTCACACGTGTGCTTCCTTTGGCGACTCGCCAGTCGCGAGACCCTGCTTAAGTGCACACTCTTGAGCTTTTCTTCACACTCTCTCACAAACTACCCTTACATGATTCCCACCTAAATACAAGGTTTCTAAATGTTGAATTACAAGAAAATTGGCACGGAATAAAGCCAACAAAATGGTTGATTAAATTCAACCTTACACCTAATACATGGACTAAACATGTTTTGTTCTTGGTTTGCCAACACACTAAAAACATGATTCTAAACATTTAAACCTAAATCTTTAGATCCTAACAATCTCCCCCTTTGGCAATCTGTGACAAAACAAACATACAATTTATTGCCCTAATACAATCCTCACACTATTACTAACTATTAGTTACTAATATAGACAGTAGCTATTGAAAGAATTAACTTATAAATTCTTGAAACACTGAAAACAAACCATAAACGCATGTGTGGAAAATATAAGTACCATAATCAAATAAATATGAACTTTAATTCACAAAACATATAAAGAGACAGTGAACACACCAATAATGAATAACCTTATCATCAACAAATATGATAACCAATAAGCACATCAATGTTTGTGAATCAAGAACATAAACCCAAAACAGATATAAACAATAGAAATATAAACACCAAAACCAAAGAAAAAAAAAACACATCAAGCAAAAAAAATATCAAGCTCCCCGTAAATACAATAAGTCTACTCCCCCTACATACAAAAAGTCCTAAAAACTACTTCCCCTTTTTGTTACGAATTGTCAAAGGCAAAATCAGTCCTTAAAGGGTGGAGGAGGTGTAAAAGCACTCCTATACTCCATAAAATCTACTCTCAAGGAAGTAACCTCCGTCAACAACTCATCGAGAAGCTGTCCATGAGTCACCTGTGTAGTCATGAAAGACTGCATCATGGCACAGAGTGAGAGAGAAAGGGCAATAGTAGGATCAACCTTATCAGCACCACCAGTAGGATCCATAGCAGCAGTCGGATCCACAAATGTCTCCTCAGCAGCAGACATAGCACCAGAGGCAGGAGCTGTAGTAGAAGCTTCTCCTCATGATCTCTTAGATGTCCCAATACTTGGCTCAGCACTCTTCATCTGTGCCTATCACTGTCTAAGATAGGTGGCTCCTATAGGGGTAGTGATATGTACAAACTCTAAAGGAGGAAACTCAGATAACCCTAAAAATCTCAAAATCCTAAAAATAAACATAGGGAAGAACAATTTTTGACTCTTACTCTTACTCCTAGAGATATCAACAATGGTTTGGATAAACATGGAAGGAAAACACATGAAACCATCAATGACAAAAGCATAAAGAAAAACACATCTTTCTATAGGAACAGTATGACCATGTGAAATGGGATAGATATTATGACAAGTAATCCTTAAATACAAAGAATTAAGCTCAGTGAATTCACAATAATTGATTCTTGGTTCAGAACCCCAAGAAACAGGATGACCACAAAGAAATGACATCATGTCATCAACAGAGGGAAACTCAGTGTATGGATATGTGGGTTTACGAACTATAGGCACTCCTAAAGCTTCAGACACTATTTGCTTATTTATGGTAAACTCATGACCTCTAATTTAGGAAGTCAAGTAATGACCACCTGTGGCCTCAAAATACACAGAGAGGTTAGAGTAAAACTCTCTAATCAAAGCTATAGGAGGAGGATCAGACACCTCACACAAGGAAATCCAGTTCCTAGACATGAATTTCCTACGAATGGAAGGGTCTAGCTCACTCAAAACTATATCCCTCTCACACCAGATAGACCTATGTTAGGACATATGTGTTTCACATATTAAGAACATATGTCATGATTTTATGTAATTGGCTTATTCTTTGACAAAACGCACTTTACTTGTAATTGGGTAGATCTAGGATGTTTTTAATACTTCAAGGAACTAGGTTTCAAGATTAAGTGTTGAAGTCATCAAGTCTGTCCAAGAAATAAGCTGAGAAGTGCAAATTCATTAAAGCTCAACAGCTGCATCTATTGAGCTTAAGGAAGCTATTTCAGCCCGTGTGCTCAACACCTGCTCGACAGCTGCTTAACACCTCCTATCTATCGAGGTTTAAGAATTTCAGAATTCTAATATGATTTTCTTGGGATCTGTGAATGTGTCTTTGGGCTTTCTTTTATCCTAACCCTAGACATATAAAAGGATTGTTTTAAGGGCCGTCAAACAGTTCACAAGTTGCACAAGCATTGAGCAAACTCTATTCAAGCAAATTGTGACCAAAGACGAAGTTCTTGCCCTAGTTCATCTCTTTCTCTTGAAGAAGTTGCTGTGTATGTGCACCATAGGGTTTTGTGACCAAGCATCTTCTTAATCTTCATCGTGTGGATGAACTGAAGATCTTTGCAGCCAACAACCTTCTTAGTTGGTGATTAAAGTCACGTACTGGGATCCGCGCAATTGGTTAGTCACGTACTTGGGAGCCGTGCATCGAAAGGGGAACTATCACTACAGAACAAGTCCAATTAGGTATTGGGGTAAGAGTTCAATTATAGGTTGGTAAGGTACCTGGGATTCCTTTACTTGTAAATGCTTGTTGTGATAATAGTGGAGTTTCGGGAGTGGTGACCTGAAAATCACCCAGTGGGATTTTTGCCGTTAGGTTTTCCCTATTCGTAAACAAATCACCGTGTCATTTATTTTCCATTGCGTATTTAGTTGTTTGGTGATTTGTTTGTGCTACCACGCGCTTTGCATGCTAATTTGATTAATTAATAAACTTTGTTAATTAATTAATTAATTTATCACAAGGGGTCAATTCGTTTTTGGCCTATCAACCTATACTTAGTCAAGGTCTCATAAGTATCTTCACCCTTATCAGTGAGAAACCTAACACTATCAAAATGGGCTGAACCAGAAGAGGAAGACCTAGGGTTCCTATTTGCTCTAGTTTTGAACTTCCTCCCAACCTTAGGAGCCATGAGTAAGAATAGAAACAAAACAACACAACAAAACAAGGGCAGACTGCATTAAGAAGGTTTAGAGACAAGATAACATGCAATTTTGAAAAATATATGATGCATGACAATTAAATTCTCATGATGCATGCTCTAATGCTCCCAAATAGCTCAATTTTATCACAGTCTTGAAAATTGACCAAGAAAGTTATGAATTATAGAAAATCCCCAATTTTGAGAACCTAATTTGAAAAAATCCTTATACTGATCAATTGAATAACACAACAAGCATAAAACAAGTTATAATCACTCAATCTAACAATAACAGAAGCCAATTTCACTCAATTTTGCCCAATTTAACAAAATCCCCAAATCTCTCAAGAACTTAAGAACTCTAATTTCAAAAATTTTATAAATCATGAAAATTATGAAATTAAAGTATGGGAATTATGTTTAAATGATGCATGATGAAAAACCCATGGTTCAGTTTTGATAAAAAAAAAAAAAAAAAAAAAATGCCATAAACATCAAAAACCCAACTTTTTTTAAAAATGCGAAAATCCCTAAAAAAAAAATGCATGATAAGATGTAATTTGATGAAAAAGGAAGGTCAAAAGAATCTTACCTTAAGTGTATGAATAAAACTTTTGAATCTTTGACCAAGAAAACGACCCAAAAAAAAAAAAAAAAATTTAGAGAGAAGGGATCAAGAGAGAATCAAAGAGATAGACAAAAAGCTTTTGAAAAAGTCAGATTTGATTCATATTTGTTTTTTAAAAATTGAAATCCAATTGGTCAAAATGAATCGGGCATGAATCGAATATCACTTGAAAACAAGCTCAACTAATCGAAAGGAATCGGGAAGGAATCGAAGGAACCCAAGACTTTAAATTAAAAACTTGTTTTTCTTCTTCACATTTCGATCGATCAAAAAATAGACTCAATCGGTCAAATTATAAAGAAACATAAATTTTGAAAAATTCTGGAAATTTTTTTCTGCAGAATCATTTGAAAAACTGTTTTTATGATATGACGTGTATGTTCATGACTTCAAATGATTTTCAAAACCAAAATTTTCAAAGGAAAATTCAAAATTTATCAAATTTCCTCAAACTTTTCTTTCCTCACTCCCCAAAATGCATTAAACACATCAAGAAGTTTAATTTTGG
Organism: Quercus berberidifolia; assembly: GCA_028535905.1. Lineage (NCBI taxonomy): Eukaryota > Viridiplantae > Streptophyta > Magnoliopsida > Fagales > Fagaceae > Quercus > Quercus berberidifolia. The sequence continues at coordinate 25,367,994 of JAPQVW010000008.1, forward strand.
AAGGCCACAAAACTTAACACACAATTACATGTACCAAATTTAACAAAGTTTTACTTGTGGTGTGTGCAACTAGTAAGTGTATGAGAAACTCACAAGGTGATATGTAAGTAGAGAATAAACACACTTTCTACATTATTCATCACATAAGTTTGAAAGTGACTATCACTTAAAGAGTTACATCATATAACTCCTACATCTCCTAGAAAACACGCTTGCAACCATGCATATATTTTTATTTTTTTTATTTTTGCTTTTTCTTTTTCTTTTGAAGCATATTTTTCTTTTATTATTAATTTTTTTCTTCTTTTAACTAATGTACAATAACACCTTAAGAATTTTGCTATGCAAGTGCTACACCTTACCGAGCACGACTTTTATAATTTGCACATAGGTGTTCATGATTGGTGAGTAATAGTGGTGAAATTGTTATTTATGTCTTTCTTATAGAATTTTGGCAAAAAGCACATTTTGGTCCCTACATTTTCGCACGATTCTTATTTTGGTCCCTAAATTTTATTTTTACTGCTTTTAGTCCCTGTTTAGAAAAACGCCTTCTGTTTTAGTCCTTTCCGTCAGTGCCATTAGGGCATTAACTTAGGTGGCAAACGGAATTATTAAAATAATAATAAAAAATTTTATTTTGTCATTAAAAAATGCCAAGTCAGTATCTAAATTTTAAAAAATAATTTATTAAATTTAACTAAATAAAAAAATAAAAAACAGAAATAAAAATAAAAAATCACATTTGTCAAGATTGAAGTGTGTCTTGAGCAAGAACAACAAGAACACTAACCCAGATTTAAGTACACAAACCCAGAACACAAGAACACAAAATTAAAATTCAAAAATCACAAACCCAAAAAATAAGAATATCAAATTAAACCTGATCAAGAAATTAAACATAAAAACAAACACAAAACACATACCCAAAAAATTAAAATAAAACCAGCACAACACAACACTTCCACGGTGTCCAGATCCATTATTTGTCTTTGTTTTTCTTCCAACACAACACAACATTTCCAGATCCATTATTTGTCTTTGTTTTTCTTCCAACACAACTTGTTTTTCTTCCAACACAACACAACATTTCCAGATCTTTCTTTTCAGATCCATGACTCTCTCTTTCTCTCTCAAATACCAACACCTTAGTGTTTAGCATATGGCCGCCGACGCAGTACACGCGCGACGCCGTGGTGGCGCGCCTCGTCGAGACGCTCTCCGTAGCACGGTGGCACGCCTCATCGATCTATTTCTCACTCTAAATCTCACACTCTTGGAACCAGCGCCCGATCGGACCTCAATGGTCCCCATCCACCTGAAAACCATCGGCCCATCGTGAACCCATCAGTCCGACTAGATCAGGTCCAAGGCAGCGGCATAACGGTGGTAGTTCTCTTTCTCTCCCTCTTTCGCATTTGGCTTTTGTCGCTGGTCTTGGATTTTTTTTGGGGGGGGGGGGGGTTTGTTGATTGTGTTTGTTGTGAGTGGGCCACAGTGTATGTTCTAAATTCGGGAGTTTCATGGGTTAATTTTTGTTGGGTTGTGGTTTCGATCTGGGTTTGGTCACTGTGATTGTCCCTGGGTTCGTGGCTTGCTTCAGACGTGGTGGTTGATGGGTTTTTTTGAGTTTGAGATTTTTTTGTTTGGATTGGTTGTGAGGTATTTTTGGATTGATTTGGTAGTTTGGAGTTTTAGGATTTGATGATTTTGCTGGGTTAAGAAAATGATGATTTTGAAAATTTTAATTTTTGAATTTTAATTTCTGGGTTTGTGTCCTTAAATCTGGGTTAGTGTTCTTGTTGTTCTTGCTCAAAGACACACTTCAATCTTGATAAATGTGATTTTTTATTTTTATTTCTATTTTTTATTTTTTTATTTAGTTAAATTTAATAAATTATTTTTTTTAATTTAAATGCTGACTTGGCATTTTTTAATGACAAAATAAAATTTGTTATTATTATTTTAATAATTCCGTTTGGCACGTAGGTCAGTGCCCTAACGGCACTGACGGAAAGGACTAAAACAGAAGGCATTTTTCTAAACAGGGATTAAAAGCGGTAAAAATAAAATTTAGGGACCAAAGTAGGAATCGTGCGAAAATGTAGGGACCAAAATGTGTTTTTCGCCTAAAATTTTTTAGTCCTTACAATCAAAAGAATGTGGCTTCAAAATCAAGAGCATGTGATTAAAAACTATAAACAACTCACACAATATAAGCACTATATAGCACAAACTAGCAAAGTGCAGAAAAATAAAGCTTATCAGAGCTAAACAAGGTACACAGTCATGAAATGTAAATTTCATAGGTCAACCTCAATTACACATCTTGAAGATGTATAATACAAAACTTTTTTTTTTCATTTAAAAAAAAAAAAAAACTGAAAAACACAAAAACAAGCCTAGAATGCAATGTATGAATGTTATGCAAATGCGAACCTAAAGAAAAACAATTTTGGTCCCAAGAGATAGAAAGAATTAACACAAGGACCATGAAACTCATAGGTGACTAGGGACGTGATCACACCAATCACTTGACGAAGAGACTCAAACTTACTTCTATCAAGTGGTTTGGTAAAGATGTCTGCATTCTGACGCTCAGCAAGAATGTACTCAAGAGCAACAACCTTTCTTTCAACAACCTTTCTGATAATATATATATATATATATATATATATTATCATGATTTCCATGGGCATTTGAATGGTAGAGAGATAAATAATGTGATATAAGATAAATGCTTACCATGGGTTTTATTAAGGTAAGTTCCATGGATTTATAATAAAGTACGAAGTAAATAAGTGTCATAAGTTTTTAATATAATTGCTATAGATTTTAAGGTAAAAACTTTTATGGTCTTAGATATTAATAACACATATTCATAATTCTCCATGGGCTTGATATATGTTTGTCATGGGTTTTGGAAAGACAAATAGTGTTAAATAAAATAAATAGTTAAAATTAATCGCCATAGGTTTTAAATATAATTTCCATGGGCTTAAATGTTAGTAACACAAATTCATAATTCTCCATGGGCTTGATGTATGTTTGCCATGGGTTTTGGAAAAATGAATAGTGTTATGTAACATAAATAGTTACCATGGGTTTTACAAAATAGATTCAATGGTTTTATAATATGGCATAAATTATAGCTATGCGTTTAAGAGCTAAAAAAAATGTTCATTATTGGGCTTCAAATATTTGTAATATAGTATTTGCCAAGTATTATTAACCTTGGGCTTAAGACTTTGTCAAGTATTATTAGTCTTGGGCTTTAAATGTTACTAATATAAGATAAGTAATTATCATAATATAATTTTATTTGAATCTTTTATGTGTTTTTGTGAAATAGCAAGGTAAAATAATAATTGCCATGGGGTTTAAGATAATTACCATGGGCTTTATAATCATCGAATAAGTAATTACTTTGATAATATAATTTTCCATGGATTTTTATGAATATTTTCTATGGGTTTGCAATTTTCCATGGATTTTTATGAATATTTTCTATGGGTTTGCAAGATAAATAAAATTGTCATAGGTCTTGAATATAATTTCTATGGGCTTAATTATTAATGACACACACTCACATTTCTCCATGGGCTTGATATATGTTTGCCATGGGTTTTGGAAAAATGAATGGTGTTATTTCATAAGATAGATAATATGGTATAAATATTTGCCATGACTCATTAGCTTATATACTTTTTTAGGAAAATTAATTTGCCAAAGGTTATTAGCTTTGGGCTTCAAGTATAATGCGTTTGTAAAAAAAATAAAAAATAAAAAATAAAATAAATAAAAAATAAAAAATCTGTTTTGCCAAAGATTATTAACTTTGGGCTTTTGAGCAAGATATAATATTTTTGTAAAGTGATTTTGGATTTTTTTTTTTTTTTTTTTTTTTTTTGAAATGATGGTTTGCCAAAAATAGTACTTGGGCTCTTAGTAAAATATTTATAATATGATTTTTTGCCAAGTATTAATAACCTTGGGCTTTTGATAGAATAGTGCTAAGTAGTTAGCTTCGGTTTTTTGACAAAATAATGCCAAATAGTTAGCTTGGGCTTTGATGAAATAATGCCAAGTAGTTAGCTTGGGTTTTGGATGTTGCCAATGAAAATTGGGCTTTGATGTTGCCAATGAAAATTGGGCTTTGATGTTGCCAATAAGAATTAGGCTTTTTGATGTTGTCAGCGAGAATTGGGCTTTGAATGTTGCCAATGAGAATTGGGCTTTGAATGTTGCCAATGAGAAATTGGGCTTTGATGTGGCCAATAAAAAATTGGGTTTTGATGTTGTCAATAAAAAATTGGGCTTTGGAGGAATGAGATATGTGCAATGGGCTCATAGGGCCAATTTTGGGTTTTGTCAAGCAATGAAGGAGAAAAAATAGGGCCAAATATGTGGTTTTTGGGCTTTATGGTAATGGTTTATATCGTGACCCAATTTGGTAATGAGATAGTAAATACTTGTGGACTAATTTGGTGATGGGATGAGAAATATTCATTGGGGCTATTTGAGTATTATGGTGAGTGCATAAGTAGGGTCAAATAGGCATGTGTATATTTTTATGCTATTGGATAGGAATGATTTGCAAAGGGATTTAAATTTTTTTTGTTGGAAACTTATCTGATTGAACCGCTAGAGAAGGAAATTAATTGTTCAGCGATAGGAATGGTTTCTATTGATAAGGTCCCCCTTCTTATGCCGAAGTGATGGATAACAATGTGTTTGTCTAGCAACATAAGGGCTTATTGCTGATGAGGCCATCTACCGCTAGAGAGATAAATATGTCTAGCAGTAAGAGAGGTTTCTACTGATGCAGCCCTCTATTGTTGAACTTTCGTCCATTTTTTTTTTCTTTGCTGCTACCGCTGGATAAACCTTTTCCTTTTAGGCATAAAAGATTCTTTTATATATATATATATATATATATATAGGGGCTATAAGCTTGTAATAAGTATGTTGCAAGCCTTAGTTGGAGTAGCTCAAATAGTTGAGAGATAGGTAGCTTGGTATCTCATGAAATGTCTTGAACATAATAATGTTGACTCAGCTCCATGAGCTGCTGGATCAAGGGATATTGATCATGTGTATGTTGGAGTTGAGATCTCCTTCATGATATGTGATTCTAGACTTTTGGAGTTATGATAAGGCTATACTTTATGACTCCCCAGTGGAGTTGCCAAAATGTCGGGGGCGGTTTTTTGCACGTAGCCATGTGTCTTTGGAGGTGTGACTTTGCTAGGCCCGGATTTGTTTTGGGGAGTTCAACTCGGAACTCGACATTGGGCTGCATAGACCAATGGCTTTCATTGTATTTTTTAAGCCTACAAAATAGATAAAACCCAAAGTCTTAGAATCATAATAATGGTGGAAATAAATAAATAATATGCTTAGCATGATAGCTTTGATTAAATGGTATTATTATGTATATTAAGTGATGTCAAATAATGGGATGAGTCCTATAGTCCATGTCTAGTTGTGGTTTATGGCTCATGTTCAACATAATAAGGTATGTCTGACAATGGTCCATGTCCAAATAATATATGTCCAATGGTAGTTCATTTCCAAAAAAAAAAAATATATGTGTCCAATAGCGGTTCATGTCCAAATAATATATGTGCGTTGGTGGTAGATCGATTTATTAATATGTATGTTCATTAAGGAAGTGTTAGTGAGATCATGTTCATTAAATAGTGAGATGATATTAAAATAACTTGCATCCAGCGGTAAAATGGTAATGAATAAAATATACTTAATAATATTAAGTTGAGGATAAAATATAATGACTTATCTTCATATTTTGTGAGATATGGTGTTTGTAATATGTACAGGAATTATATATAGATACTTTGTTGGACATGGATCTTGTATATGTATACTTTGTGAGACATGGAGTTTAAAGATATATGAGAAGTGTGTATGTGTCTTTTGTGAGGAATGTGTTTGTAAAACATATGGAAGTGTGAGATAGATAATATGAAAGTTAAATATAGTAAATACATGAGATTATTTGTGTTATGGGTTATGTTGCTTTCTAAGAAGGGAGATTTTGTATGAGAAATAAAGAATGAGATGGAGATGTGCTTTGGGTAGCAAAAATGATGAAGTTTCAGCATAATGAAGTGTGGGAAAGATGGGTAATGGATAATGGTGTGGTGTGATAGGTGTAGTGTAATGGTGTTATCTAAGAAGAGATATCTTGGTAAGGGGGATGGAGAAGTATGGAGGAGTTTAGAGGTATGTGCAGAAAGGTGAATGAAATTTTATTGAAGATGAGAGAGAGATGGATGGTGCCCCCTTTAATGTGTAGCTTGGTCCTCTTTATATAGAGCTAAGTATGTAACTAGATCAAAACTTAGTTGAAGGGAAAATTAGCAAATAAGGAAAAATCCTTGGCAAAGTAAGTGGTTTCATTGGTGGGACTTTGTTTTTAAGCCAAAAGAAGAAAGCTAGAGACTTTAAGGCTAATGTTTTAGTTGTAACAGCTGTTAATCACAGCTATCACAGCTGAATGATATCATCCAAATGACATCTTGCTTGGAGGAAAATAAATTTGGCATTAAGTTCATGGTTTGGCTAAAAATGGCAAAATAATCTTTATGGGATCCTCTTGTTTCTGGCAGCTGCTGGGATTGGGCATTAATGGGCAAATGACATCATTTTAAGACATGTGTCAACCTGCTGGAGCTTCTACAACTTCTGCTGTAACTATTACAGCTTCTGCAGAAGCTTTTGCTGGAGCTGTTTCAGCTTCTGCAAAAGTTGTTGCAGCTTCTGCTAAAGCTATTGTAGCTTGTGCAGAAGTTGTTGCAGCTTCTGCTGGAGCTGTTACAGCTTGTGTAGAAGCTGTTGCAACTTCCGCTGGAGCTGTTATTGGTATTTTCGGCTAAGTTTCCTCTCTTGAAAAATTATATGTTTAGTCCATATATAATTTTGGTAAGTAATAAACTAGTTGGTTGATGTTTGATGAAGTCTTAGAGATGTAAATATGGTCTTTTGTATTTTAACCAAATCTTGGAGAGTGAGGAGAGCATTTAATGCTAGACATGAGCCATATGCTTGGAATTGATTTATATGAAAATAATAATATAATTAATATGAAATGATATAATTATATTTTAAAACTCATATTATATGATGGACATTAATTTTTATGTAAAGAGCATGGGGAGTTTTATCATTTTAAGTGTTATGTGATATGAGAGGCTTACCAAATGTTACCTATTGCACACTGACCCATCAAAGTTCAAGGAATTGGGGAAGACATGCCAAGCAACATGCTTTCTTTTATCAACTTTGAACCACTAGAGCTTTACTGAACATACTTCTTGGCCCTCCAAACCACGACTCCTAAATTTCCCCCAATGAGACTCATGAGCTTGGATCATGAGCCAAAAATGAGATGTTGTGCCATGAGCTCGAACTATGGGCCTTGATGAGATTAATCGCCCTGAGTTTTGGACCATGGGCTACGGCATCATTTGTGTGCTTATGGACTCTTTTGGGCTTTAAAATAGATTTTTCCTAAAATCCATGATAGTTTTGACGTGGTGTAAGTCGCCAATGAAATGAAGCCATGTGGTGTGGAAAATTTGTCCTCAACACACTTCTTCTTGCAATATCCCATTCAAGAAAGCACTATTGACATCCATTTGATGCAGCTTGAAATTCAAGTGACAAGCAATGGCTAAAAGTATCCAGATAGACTCAAGTCTAGCTACAAGTGCAAATGTCTCATCAAAGTCAACTCCTTCCACTTGAATGTATCCTTGTGCAACAAGTCTTAATTTATTTCTAATTACTGCTCCATGCTCATCAGACTTGTTTTTATAGATCCATTTAGTGCCAATTACATTGACTCCTTCGGGTTTTAGAACCAGTTCCCACACATCATTTCAAACAAATTGATGGAGTTCTTCATGCATTGAGATAATCCAATCAGCATCTTGTAGAACTTCATCAACTTTCTTAAGTTCCACTTGAGAAAGATAACATGAGTGTGTAATAACATTTAATGCTTTAGATCTCAGTCTCATGTTGTCATTCAAAATTCACAAGATATTTGTGGAAGGATGATTAAGTTTGACCCTAGCAGACAAACCTTTCACCAAAGAAGTTGATGTACTAGTTTGCTTAGATGGTGTACTTGACTCATCATGTTCTTGCAGAGTTTCTCTGACTGGGGTTGTTGGTTCTAAAACGGTATCATTCAAGATCAACAATTCTTCATCAGTAGACTTTTCAACATACTTCTTAGGTAGAGCATCTTCAACCTCTATAGATCTCTCTTGAACACTTTGAGCCTCTTCAGCATGAGTTTCAGCACATTGTTCATCATTTATCACCACATTAGTAGACTCCATCACAGTTTTCGTTCTGAGATTATAGACCCTGTATGCTCTACTTGATGTAGAATACCCAAGAAAGAACCCTTTATCACTTTTTGCATCAAATTTCTCCAAATTCTCTCGGTCTCAAAGTATGTAACAGTCACTGACAAAAACTCTGAAATATTTCACCATCAGTTTCTTTCCTCTCCAAAGTTCATATGGGGTCTTCTTTGTATCTGGACGAAAGTACACTCTATTCAAGATATGACATGCAGTGTTTACAGCTTCCCCCTAGAAGGATTTTGGCATGCTTTTATTGTTTAGCATGACCTTAGCCATCTCTTGAATTATTCTATTTTTTCTTTCCATAACCCCATTCTGCTGAGGTGTCTTGGGTGCAGAGAATTCTTTTTTTGCACCTTGATCATTGCAAAAGGATATGAGTTTAGAGTTCTCAAATCCTCTTTCATGATCACTTCTGATCCGAGCAATCAGGATATTCTTCTCTACTTGTAGCTTCTTGCATAGATGAATAAACTTGTTGGCAGCTTCTGACTTATCTTTCAGAAGAACTGCCCAAGTATATCTTGTAAAATCATCCACTACAACAAGGATGTACTTCATTCCACCTAAGCTTTGAACTCTGGCAGGACCCATGAGATCAATATGCAGCAACTCCAAAGGTCTAAATGTCTGAACTTCACTAATAGATGGATGCCTAGCTTTCACTTGTTTGCCGATATGACATGATCCATAGATACTTTTCTCTATCTTTTCAAACTTTGGTAACCCTGGAATTGCCTCACACTTGGAGATTTTTTCTATTTGCTTGTGATTAGCGTGTCCTAGCCATTGATGCCACAAATCCACCTGATTAATTTTTACACTATAACACTTGTGATTTATGCTTGTTGTTATATCGTAACAATTATCAGTTGTTCTTACTCCAACACATATGCAATCACCTCCATCATCAAGTATCTCACATTCATACTTAGAAAACAACACATTCATCCCATTGTCACAGATTTGACTGATACTCAGCAGGTTCACCTTCAACCCATCCATGAACCACACATCTTTAAACACAGGCAGCCCTGGAATGTCTATTGTTCAAATACCTCGAATGATTGACTTGCTTCCATCTCCAAAGATGACAGTACCAATCTTTCCTTCAAAAAGAGTCTTGAACAAAGCTTTATTACTTGTCATGTGCCTGAAGCAACCACTATCCAAATACCAAAGACAAGTATCACGTACCTTTAAGGCAGTTAAAGAAGTATAACAAACATAATTATTGTAAGAAGTAGTTATACATAAATATTCAAGGATAGGGTTAGCACATTTAAAAAGCCACATAGTCCAAGATGAAATAGATTCAATTCCCATCCTAGTTGCTTTCAAGAAACGAGACAAACAATCCATGACAATAGGGGTCAAGGATCAACTCTAGGTTAAGAAACCTATAAACAAGAGCTAATCTACTCTGATACCGCTTGTTTGTTCATTTAGACTCCTTAAACTAGATTGTTTAACCTAATTTATTAACCAAGAAATTACTTAGATTAATTTTCAAATCTAGGTTAAACACAAATAAATCATATCATGTAAAGATGCGAAAAAGTAAATAACACCACGATATGATTGTTAGGTTCTAAGAGTTTAGAACAATTGGCAAACCGTGAGCACAAACTTGTCTAGGTATAGATCTCAAAGTCTATAGAGTTTATTACACAATGCTCAAGGTGTTACAAGTCAGAACACAAGAACATACAAGTTACAAAAAGAAGAATTCAAATTCAGTGAAATTCGATCGATCGAAAATTAGATACGACTGATTGAAAATCGCAGACATGAAATTTCTGCAGAATTCTATTTCAGCCCAAACTCTACTTAAACTTTTTGGGTTTCAAGTGAAACACTTCTAGTATATAAAGGAAAATCCTAACTACGTTTTTAGAGCTTTTGAGAGACTTTGGAGGTGCTCTTGTGAGATCTAAAAGGTATTGTGCCTTTCTCTTTCAAAGTCACTACCGAAAATCATTCTTATATCATTAAATCTGGTATATCTGAAGTTTCTACATCAATATCAACAATAGCTGATGATTTAAACCTTCAAGGGTGGTTTTGAAGTCACAAACTTGAGGTTTGTTTTGCTGAAACCTTTGAGTGGGATTTCAAAGTCACAAGCAAGGCGGCTTGTGTTGGTGTAAATCCAGAAAGAGAAGGAGTCCATGAATTCGGAGCTTGCATGTGGTCATGTCAGTAAGATACTACTAAAGGTAATAATAGATTTAGGGTTAAATCTAATTGTAAAATCTTCAATTCTCTTATAGTGGATTTGTTTTACCTTAGGGATAACTAGGTCAAATCCTCTTCAGGTTTTTACCTTGAAACAGTTAGTTTCATTAGTTTTCCTAGGTCATCATATTGTGGTGTTATATGATATGATTTATTGGTGTTTAACCTAGATCTGAATAATTAATCTAAGTAATCACTTAATTAATATATTAGGTTAAACAATCTGGTTTTAGGGGTCTAAACATATCAAACAAGTGATATCAGAGCGAGTTCACTCTAATTGGATTAACGTCCTGAGTGAGATGCTTGATCCCTGCTATCATGGATAATTATAAGTGTATGTTTGCTCATATTTGTGATGATTTGAATAAAAAGAAACTATTGTTTCTGTCTTGTTGATACATGTGAAACTCTCCAAAGGGAATTAACTAAATCTGTGAAATTGTTAAGAAATTCAAGGAATTGTTAAAATTGGCTAATCTTCAAAAAAGAGGGATTGATTGTGAGATTGAATGAATCAAATAAAAAGAATGAATTTTTGAGAATTCAATTTTCCTCTCAAGATGAAAAGATGAAAAGTTTGGAACAACAATTAGCTGAATCTGAAGCTAAACTTGAAAATTTGTCTAATACCAAACTTGCTGTTGATAACAAATCTATTTCTATTTTTGTTCTTGTTAAGCCTAAAGACAAAATTTGTATTCCTCCTTTCAAGAGGAATTATAAGGAAAAGTTTTATGTTGCTAGGTTAGACAAAGGTAAAAGTTTTGATGTAGACGTTGAAGTTTCTAAACCTAAGTCTAAACCTATTGTTAGAGAGCATAAGAAATTTGTTTTTGTGCCTACCTGTCATCTTTGTGGTGTTGTTGGTCATATTAGACCAAATTTTTCTTTGCTAAGGCAAAAACCAAAATCTGAGACTAGATTTGTTGTTAGGAATACTGATATTCCTAAATTTGTTCATATTTGTCACTTTTGTGGTGTTTTCGGTCACATTTGTCCTAACTGTCATAAATTGAAAATTAAGTATTCTGTGTTTAAGTCTAAGATATGTGATGATTTTTCTCCTTCCATAAGTCTTGATAAATTATTTCATATGTTTTTGAAAAATTTAAGCTTGTTGGCTTGTGAAAGGAAATTGCAGGATTTCGGTCTTTCTTAGAAGAATGGTGTAATCCCTCAAATACACTCTATTTCTCGAGAAATTATAGAGTCCTCTGGTGGACCATGTCATTTGTCCACCATTCTACTAAAAAACTTCCACTTGTTTAAAATTGCTGAGTCAGTAATTAATTTCTGTTTAAAATTTTTTTCTAACTAACAATTTTAAACAGGTGGAAGTTTTTTAGTGGAATGGTAGACCACATCACTTGTCCACCATGTGGATCTTATAATTTCTCCTGTTTCTCATGGTTTTTCACCTACAAAGCCAAAGATGCGAGCTATATGGGTGAGAAAAGACTTGCTAAGGTGAGTGTTGTTTACTTGTTCCTGATTTAATTCTTTCAATTATTTGTGGACATGTTTACTTTCTATTTTTGGCTGTCTGGTTTTTAGTTTGTTTTGAATTTTTTTCTTTTTTTTGAAAAAAAAACCAAAAACATTGAAAAATTTTCAACAAGAAAAAAATGTTTTATTTTGTGTCTATTTTTTATTTTTCTTGAGGATTACATGAATTATGATATCTCTCTCTTGATTTAGAACATGCTTGATATTGGGGAGAAACTTAAATAGTGTTTGTTGCATAACTTAAATAGTATTTTGAGATAAATACTATTTTGTATGAGTATGTACTAGTTTGTACATGTACTCATGGGTTAATTAAGAAATTGATATTTCTTGTTTGTGTACCCTCTATAGCTTAGTTGAGCATTGTCATGCATAGTTGTTGCATTTTATTCTTTAGCATAATGTGTGTTTTCTATTTTTGGTCATAAAAATTTTGAAAATCCAAAAATATCTTTATTTTTTTGTATTACACATCACCTAGTGTGTTATTGAGGTTGGCCTATGAATTTACATTTCATGACTATGTACCTTGTTTTGCTTTGATGAGCTTTAATTTTTCTGCACTTTGCTAATTTGTGCTATGTAGTGCTTATATTGTGTGAGTTGTTTATAGTTTTTAATCACATGCTCTTGATTTTGAAGTCAAATTGTTTTTATTGTAAGGACTAAAAAATCCTAGGAGAAAGACATAAATAACCATCTCACCATTGTTACTCGCCAATCATGAACACCTATGTCCAAATCATAAAAGTCGTGTTCTGTAAGGAGTAGCACTTGCACAGCTTAAGGTGTTATTGTACATTAGATAAAAGAAGCAAAAAGAAAAATGAAAAAAAGAAAAGAAAATTATGCTCCAAAAGAAAAAGAAAAGGCAAAATCAAAATATACAAAAAAAATGCATGTTTGCAAGCGTGTTTTCTAGGAGATGTGAGAGTTATATAATGTAACTTTTTAGGTGATAGTCACTTTCAAACTTATGCGATGAATAATGTAGAAATTGTGCTTATTTTCTGTCTACATATCACCTTGTGAGTATCTCATACACATACTAGTTGCACACACCACACGCAAATCTTTGTTAAACTCTATACATATGATTGTGTGTCAAGTTTTGTGGCCATCCTAAATTTAACTTCTTGATGTGTTTAATGCATTTTGGGGGAGTGAGGAAAGAAAAGATTAAATAATTTTGTTAAATTTGAATTTTTCTTAGAAAAGTTTGGTTTTGTAAAACATTTGAAATCATGAACATGCATCTCATATCATAAAAACTGTTTTTCAAATGTTTCTGCAGAAAAGTTTTCTAGATTTTTCAAAAATTCTGTTTCTTTAGGATTCAATTGATCGAGTTTGTCTTTCGACCGATCGAAAAGGGAAAAGAAAATTCTAGTTTTAATCTTATTCTCTCGGGTTGCCTCGATTCCTCTCGATTAGTCGAATCTGTTTTTAATTGTTTTTTGATTCCTAGTTCGATTCCTTTCAACTGATCGAAACTAGAAAGTTTTTGGTTTTTACTTTCTTGATCAATCTGTCTTTTTATGCATCATTTTTGTTAGGATTCACAAGCATTATATTGTTTTCTTTATCCATCTTGCATTTTTGCAGTCATATCTCTCATTGTTACTTTGCTAAATTGGGTACTCAACTTGATTTAAAATTTGATTGATTAATTTTTGAGTTCTCTACATTCTAGTATATGCTATTTTTTTTATGTATGAACTACAGAAAATTTTTATTTTTTGAGATATGGTGGAAAATACATGGGCAAATATTTTCTCTAAAACACTTAGCATGCTGAATTTTTATATCATTGAGATCTATTTTGTATAGTCTTAATTGATTGTACCTGGAATGTTTGCATGCATCTATTTATGGGTTACATAGTGTCAATTTGCATATATTGAAAGAGAGAATATTTTTCTTCATGTGTATCCTTAGCTTATTTTTTTTTGTTAGGTTTGTGTCTTTTTATTTTTTCTCCACCTCCTAAATTTTCCCCAAAATTGTTTTTCACAAAAGCTGTTTTGTTTTTCCTATTTTTATAGAGGGAGAAAGCTGTTTTTTTTAATTAAAAAAAAAAAAAAAAAAAAAAACTTGTGTTGTTCATAGGGGGAGTTGTTGCTCTTCATAGGGGGAGTTGCCTTTATATTCTATAAAGCTAAATTGTTTTGTGTTCCCCTGATTATATATTTTCTCTTATCCTCTGTTTTGTATGTTTTCTGTCTACCTTTTGATTGGGTTGTCTTTGCCAATATGTGACAAAAAGGGGGAGAAAAAAATTTGAAAAAGGTTTTTAAATTGTTTTTATTTAGGGGAAGATGAAATTTTTTTTGAAAGGGGGAGAAAATAAATGTTTTTGAAATATCTAACTTAGGGGGAGAGTTAGTTTGCTTATAGTCTCATATTTGTTATTATTGTGTTTCATATTGTTTATCTGTCTTTATTTCCACACATGCGTTGATGTGCTCTTTTGAGTGTTTCAAGAAAGACAGGTACATTTTGATCAAGACCTTCTGCTTTTTCTTGTAACTTTTAGGTTTGAAGTCTTAGATTGGGATTTGTGATGTATTTGGGCATTTTATTGTAATTGGGTTGTTCTTGTCTTTGAGCATTTCATACTGTATATAAGTTTTGTCACGAATTGCCAAAGGAGGAGATTGTTAGGTTCTAAGAGTTTAGACCAATTGGCAAACCGTAAGCACAAACTTGTCTAGGTATAGATCTTAGAGTCTATAGAGTTTATTAGACAATACTCAAGGTGTTACAAGTTAGAACACAAGAACATACAAGCTGCAGAAAGAAGAATTCAAATTTAGTGAAATCCGACCAATCGAAAATTAGATCCGACCAATCGAAAATCACAAACATGAAATTTCTGCAGAATTCTATTTCAGCCCAAACATTGCTTAAACGTTTTGGGTTTCAAGTAAAACACTTCTAGTATATAAAGGAAAACTCTAACTATGTTTTCAAAACTTTTGAGAGACTTTGGAAGTGCTCTTGTGAGATCTAAAAGGTATTATGCCTTCCTCTTTCAAAGTCACTACCGGAAATTATTTTCATATCACAAGATCCGGTAGATCTAAAGTTGCTGCATTAAGATCAACAATAGTTGATGATTTAAACCTTCAAGGGTAGACTTGAAGTCACAAACTGGAGAGTTTGTGTTGCTGAAACCTTTGAGTGAGATCTCAAAGTCACAAGCGAAGCGGCTTGTGTTGGTGTAAATCCAAGAAGAGAAGGAGTCCGTGGATTCGGAGCTTGCACGTGATCGTGTCAGTAAGTTACTACTGGGGTAGCAATAGATTTAGAGTTAAATCTAATTATAAAAATTTCAATTCTCTTATAGTGGATTTGTTTTGCCTTGAGAATAGTTAGGTCAAATCATTTCTAAGATTTTACCTTGAAACGATTCGTTTCATCGATTTTCCTAGGTCATCATATCATGGTGTTATTTACTTTTCTGCTACTTTGCATGATATGATTTATTTGTATTTAACCTAGATCTGAATAATTAATCTAAGTAATCACTTGGTTAATATATTAGGTTAAACAATCTGGTTTTAGGGGTCTAAACATATTAAATAATGATGACCCAAGAAAACTGATGAAATGAACCATTTCAAGGTAAAAAAATGGAGATTATTTAATCTAGCTATCCTTAAGGTAAACACATTCACTATGAGAGAATCGAAATTTTTACAATCAGATTTAACCCTAAATCTATTGCTACCTCTAGTAGTAACTTACTGACACGACCACGTGCAAGTTTCGAATCTACGGACTCTTTCTCTTCTTGGATTTGCACCAATACAAGGTGCCTTGCTTGTGACTTTGAGATCCCACTCAAAGGTTTCAGATCACCATCAGTAATGATCTTGATGCAGCAACTATGTTCTACCAAACGCTTGATTGTAGTTTTTGCTCTGGTAGATTCTTGTGTAGTTAGAAGGTACAAAACCTCTCATATCTCACAAAGAGTAACACACAATTCTTTTCAGCACCTTCAAAACGTGGCTAGGGTTTCCCTTTTATATGTGGAGAAGTTTAGATGAAAACATAAACGTCTTCACGGGCTTGGACCTGTTTAAAAATTCTGTAGGAAAACTATACCTGTGATTTTCGATCGGTCGAGCCTAATTCTCGATTGGTCGAGCTTGACAGAAAATTTCTTCATTTTTCTGCAGTCAGCTGAACTTGAACCTTGAAACAACCACTTTTAAGCATTGCTTAATATATGGACTAGACATGTTTTGTTCTCGGTTTGCCAATACACTAAAAACATGATTCTAAACATTTAAACCTAAATCTTTAGAACCTAACAGTTTTTTGTTTTTTGTTTTTTGTTTTTTTAAATGAAAGCTATCGAAAGACTTTACTAATTTATTTTCTCTTTATTATTTATTTGTTCTCTATTTCATTTTGGGCTATCCTGAAATATGATAATAAAAGAGAAAAAAGATGAGTTCATTAGAGAATCATTGTTGTAAATGAAGCTAATGCCAAAGCTAATCAGAGAGATAAAAAACCTTCTTGCATTAATTAAGCCAATTTTGTACAAAGGAGGTTAGTCTTCAAACCAAGCCTTTTTATCCTTGATTAGGTGGCAACCGATTTCTATGTATTTTGTTCTCTCATGGAACATGAGATTGGTTGTTATGTGTAATGCGGCTTTATTATCACAGATTAGTAAAGCAGCCAATGTATGAGTAACTTGCAAATCGCAAAGAAGTTGGATGAGCCAAACTAATTCTCAAACTGTCGAGGCCATTGACATAGTGAGATTCCTTTATCATCAAAACATGCTACTTCAAGACCAAGGAAATATTTAAAGGACCTAGATCTATTAGTTTGAACTAATTATGTAGTACAAGTTTCAACTCATTAACAACATGAAAGTCATTACTTTCAATCAAGAAATCATCCACATAAACACGTACTGTGCTAAAAGAGTGGTGGAAAACTTCACAAACCACAGTCGTGAAGTACGCTTAAGGCCGTACCAGGATTTGTTAAGTTTTCAAACTAGATGAGGCTCCCCCTTAGGCCCTTACCGTTAAAACCTAGTGGAAAGGGTCATATAAACCTCTTCATAAAGATCACCATGCAAAATTGTGTTTTTTACATCCAACTGAATAAGGAACCAGTTGTTCAGAACAACTTAAGTCAAGAGATAATGAGTGGTAACAACCTTTGAAACTAGAGAGAAAGGAAAAAAATAATATAACCCTTCCTGCTGTGTGTACCTTTTGGCAACCAAATGTTCTTTGCGCCTTTCAAGAGTACCATCTAATTTATACTTCAGCTTGTAGACCTATTTGCACCCAATAGGGCACGTACCATGGGGAAGAGATGTAAGAATCAAAGTATTATTGGATTTTAATGTAGCAATTTTAGAGGCCATATCAGCTCTCCACTTAGGATATAGGATCTCTAATAGCCTTATGAAATAATTGAGGCTCCATATTATAAGATATGGACAAGACAAAAGCTTTATGAAAAGGTAAAAACTTGGAATAATTTCGTTCATTAGATAGAGAATGTGGTTGACCTGAGGAAGGACTAATTAATTGAGATGAAAGGTAAAGAAGATAAGCAACCAAATGGCAATGAAAATCCTGTAAATAGAAAGGAGGTTCCGGTGGCATAGAGGAAGATATAGCAGGGGTAGGAGAGCTAATAGGAACAGGAACAAAATTAGGTTTCTAGGAAGAAGTAACATTAGCAGAAATATTAGAAGCAGGTGAGTCAAACTTTAATATGGCCAAGGATAACACTAGGGTAGAAACAACATAAGGAGAAGGAAAATATGAAAGGTGTGATATAAATGAATGGTAAATATACGCTCATGAAAGACAACATCTCTAGAAATAAAGGATTCTTTAGAATCAATGTCAAACAACCTATAACCCTTGACACCAAAGGGGATACTAGATGAAAACTCATCTTCAAGCTCTTGGATCAAATTTTTGTTACTGAAGAGAAAGGTTTGCAGCATGGCATAAGCATCCAAAAGTTCTAAGTGTTAGGGTTTTAGGTCCCAGCAGTAACAAAGTTAATCAACTCTTAGCTAAGTTATTAATTAGATAAATTATGCTTTAGATCTTAATTGAATAATTTCACACAAACATGGATCGCACGTAGAAAACTAATGAAACAAACCATTTCAAAGTAAAACTTGGGAGCATTTAGTTATCAATCCTCAAAGTAACAAATCCACTAGAATATAATATAAGTTTATACAAAAAATTTAACTCTAAATCTAATACTATCTACTGTAATACTTACTAATGTGACCACACGTTGTTTTGAGATCCACTGACTCTTCTATTTCAAATTTTTTGCACACGAGCTCACCACTTGTGACTCCAAAAACACATCTTAAATATTTGTACCGGTAACTTGGTTGTAAACTAGATGCTGCAACTTCACTTTGATCATCAATCGAATCTTTTGTATGAACATAGGTCTTCGGTTGATTCTTTAATTAAGAGAGTTGGAAAATTTTAGATCTGTGTACAATGTACTACTCTCTCGTAGTATTAGAAAACATGCTTTGCTTTTATTGTGAACTTGAGATGCAAGTGCCCTAAATCAAACGGCTGATAGAATCTACTGTGGATCTAAATGCATGATTCTCGATTAGTCAAGATATGCATTTTGGCCTATCAACTTAAGTGTCTTTTGATATGTCAAGCTAGAGTCGAAATCCTGTACAGTAGCAGTTCAATTTTTTGTTTCTTTAATCTTCTATTGTTCGAACCTTGAATTGTATTATTCAATAACTAACCTTAATATCAATTTAATAAGAGACAATCTAGATTCTAACTATTACAATTGTTCATAGTTTGACATCCTAATAATATAGACTTAACACTAAGGAATGCATAAATGGGTTGTTTACGGGAAAGAAGTTCTATGGTGACCTATTGCAGAGAATTAGGATAAGCAATCAATTGATGAGATAATTAAATACAATGCCCCCAAAGGATAATGGTAAGTTAGACTGAAATCTAAGAGCCTTAGTAACTATGATGCTATGTTGATGTTTTCTTTCAACAGCGGAATTCTGTTGATCAGTAGTAACACAAGTTGGTGTAAAAAAATACCTCTAGATGCATAGAATGAAAGCATGTTAAAATCAAGGCCATTATTAGTTCTAAATGATTTAAATTTTAAGGTTAAATTGATTCGCAACCACGACAAAAAAAATTACTACAGTAGGTTCCTAGCATCATATTTTAATTAATTTTATGAGATAAACCTAGATACATTAAGAATGATCATTTACAATGGTCAAAAAGATATTTTAAACCATTGATTGTTATTGTGGGGAAAGGACCCCAAATGTCACAATGAATTACATAAAAAACCATTTGAGATGAAACAAAAGTTTCATCTGCTTTGCTAATGGACAAACATAACAGTGGTTTATTTGCAAGTACAACATCAGGCACAACAAAATGTAAAAGACTAATCCTAGAGAAGGAAGGATGTCCTAATTTATTGTGCCACAAATGAGCAGAAGGAAACTGAGTGCACCATGTGATTTGTTGCACCGGTCTCAATTTCCCAAGTATGATTAGGAAAGGCGCATCTATGTACTTTTGAGTGGAAAACATGGAATTAATTTTAAAAATCAAGTTATCATAATGCTGAATAATTGAACCCTGTGCAAGGTGTTGCACAGATCCTAATCCGTACCCATATTTAAATGGGTCAGGTTGCCGAGCTAGTATATGGTGTACCTGGCATATATGCCAGGTACAAGATATAATTTTAGTTGGTTGTCACCCTACGTAACTCTCTCTCATTCTTTTATTATTATTATTATTATTATTATTATTATTATTATATATATAGGCAAAATTACATTATTAGGCTGCGTTTAGCTCTATGTAAATTCATTTCTGAGTGTAAAATAGATTCAGGGGAAAATATTTTACAGAAAAGGAAAACATGTTTTGTTGTTTGACTACGTTGTGAAAATTATGCTGGAAAATTATTCCTTGTGTTTGGTCTTACATGTAAAAAACCTATTTTCAGAAAAGGGAAACACAAGTCAGCCCCCAACCACCACTTGGTCCAGCCACCGCCACCACCAAAGAAAAGCATAACCCACCACCAACCACCCAAAATACAGATTGAGAAGAGGAAAAAAACCACCCCATTGTTCCGTTACCACCAAAACACCACCACTAACACCACCACAATAACAGCAAAATTTGAAATCAAAGAAAAAGAATATCAAACACAGAAATATGTGGGGGGTTTGGTTCGGGTTAGAGAGAAAAAGTGAGATGAGAAGATTAAGACCACCGTGGAGAAGAGAGGGAAGGTGAGACCGATCGAAGAGAGGGATGGTGAGACCGTTCCAGATCGAGCTATGGCGGTGGTGGATCAGGTTCATGCAAAGGTGGAGGAGGTGTTTGACTAGTTGGCAGTGAGGTGGAGTGAGAAGATAAGGGAGAAACTCACTGTGGGTTTGGAGGAAAACGACGGAGAGGTGCATTGGAGAGCCTGGTGGAGCACAGCCTGCGGTCGGTTGTCAAGATCGAAGCTCAACCTGTACTCGTCGGTGCATGGCTGGCGATCAGAGAGGGAGAAGAAGAGTCAAGGAAGAAGAGAGAAAAAAAAAATCTTGGCCGGCACGTGATCTGGACAATGAGGGCGGCACGATTTGAGCTCGCCGGAGCTTGGTTGGGCGGCCACCTGTGCTCTCTCTTCTAGCTCACTCTCTCTTCTCTCTTCTTGCTCTTTCTCTCTCTCTTTGGGTGTCCCTAGAGTCCGGAAATCATTTGAAGGTAAAAACACAAGTGTAAATGATTTTCCAGCTCAAAAGGCTTATTTTACAATCAAAGTTTAAGATTTTCCGGAAAAAATTATTTTACATGTGCACCCAAACACGCTGCTAGGTGTAAAATATTTTCCGGAAATCATTTACACCCAAAACAAACACAGCCTTAGTCCCTTATGTTTACCCTATGAGTGTAATTGATCTCTTAAGTTTTAAATGAGCGCTATTGGTCTCTCAAGTTTTATAAGTATACAATATTAGTCCTTTTGTTAACTGCCGTTAGTAATGTTGCTTAGTGTTCTAGCAATTTTTTTAATGATATGGCATTTTTTAATGAAAAAATTGCAAAAAATATATTACACATCATAAAACCATTAATACCAAGATACTTGACCTGGTAAGTAGCTAGTAAAATTCAAGAATTGAAGTGGGAGCAATGGTGGTCGACGACAAGATTTTTTCATTTTTAATCAAATTCTAGGTAGATATGGTTTGAGCAATGGGTCAAATTCAATGCTCGTTATCTTCAAAGTTCACTTTGTCTTCATTCAATATTAATTTCTCTCTCCGATCGAGCACCGCCATAGTTTTCTATTTAATCAAATTCTAATTCACATAGTTCCGTTAAACAAAGAAAATAATTGTTTGATATTCTTTTTAAAAAAATTTCCTTCGTAAATTGAATTGTTACCTTGTCAATGAAATTGAAGTTTAAAATTTTCACAAGTTGTACAAAAGTAACACTTGAAGATTCAGTATAACTTTGGTGGAAGGGACATCAGCTCCAACAAGGCGTTGACGATGACGTCGGTAACAATCAGCCTTGTCCTCCAATTCACAAGTAACCAAACCTCCACCATCAGCCACCATCAACAAAGCCCAAACCCAAATACTGTTGGACTCAACCCAAAACTCCACACCAACTACATTTCGTCGGAAGCATCTTGCTGTCGACCACCGATTGCTACCACTATAGTTCTTGAATTTAATATTACCGGTTGGTCCGGATCAAGTATTTTAGCATTAATGGGTCTGAGATTCTGATGTGTAAAATAATTTTTGTAATTTTTTTATTAAAGAATGCTGGGGTCATTAAAAAAAAAATGTTAGATCACTATTCTGTTAGTCACATAAACTATAACATTAACAGCAATTAACAGAAGGACTAATACCACTCATTATTAAAACCTAAGGGATTAATAACACTTATTTAAAACTTAAGAGGCTAATTTTGCTCAGAAAATAAACTTTAGAGACCAATAGTGTAATTTCGCCATATATATATATATATATATATATATTCTTTTCAAAGAAATTGATTCAAATTGCCACCCTAGTCTTTTTCTTTCTTTAAAATTGTGACTATAATTTTTTTATTGGCATTAAATTAGTTACACCTTTGTGTGTATGTGTTCACTTGGTTAGTGAGAACTGAGAACTCTATGCCATAGGACTAATTTGGTCAAATTAAATACAATCGTCATAATGTTGTTAGTATGTAAATTCATAATTTTTCTTTTGTTTTGTTAATTATATGAAGGAGATATATCAGTTAAGATTTATAAAACATATTCATTCATCATAGTGCTAAACTTAATTATTCTATGAATTCATACTTCTTATAATTAAGTAAATATTCGAACAGTGAAAGATTTAGAAAACATATTTATCCATATTGTAACGTGGGACCTTTCCAATTGTTCAATGGTCATATACTCATATTTGAACTCAAGACAACTCCAATTGATAACCATAATGGTGCAAGTCTTTTGTCATTAGAGCACTCACCCTATGTAGTCTACATTCTCTTACTTCTAACCAAAAAAAAAAAAAAAAAAAAAAAATCCTTTTACTACATTTTGCTCGTGAATTATGTTAAGGGTTCATGCAAATTTAGAGCAACATGGTTATATATTTATTTTTTTTCTTGCTGAATCGATATGATTATACGTTCATCTAGCATGTAGAGGAGGCTTTAATGTAAACACACTGACACGAGGGTTGTCCTCGTATTGTTTACATAGGGACAATTTAAAATGGGTGTCCAAGGACTAGAGAGGGGCCAAAGCAAAAGACAAGCAAACTCCCTTTGTTTTGTAAGTCAGATGGGCAATAACCAAAGACAAAGAACCACGTTTGCTGGGATCGAAAAAGTATATGATGGATGAGTGAAGATTTGAAGGAATCTACATCAAATCAGAGCCTTTCCTCCTAATATAAAGAAAGAAAGAAACCATACAAAATAGGTACATATTAAAGGATGTCTTAACTTTTTAAGGCAATCGGTAATGAACCAAGTTAAGAAAATTTTAATATTACTTTTATAAAAAAAATATAAAAAATTGTCAATAAAATTAATTATTTTTTCATTTTTTCATAAAATATTTCTAAAAAATTGTTCTTAAACCAATAACCAATGCACGAGGACATTCTTTAACATTTACCTACAAAACAATGCAACATCTTCCTTTGGACCACCTTATGCATATGATTTTGTGCAGAGGCAATTTTTTGAGTGTGTCGTCTTGTCCATCCTCAAAAGTTGTTCCCTTGGTTCATTGGGAAAACCCCAGTTGTTTCGCCTTTGGCTCAGTCCATGTGGTGCTGCAGATCACTACAGCTCGTATAAAATTCATCTTTTCTTTTGGAATCCAATTAGTGAACTAGCAGAAAATTTGGGTCTTTCAGATAACCTATGTCATGGGCTCTAATTAGTCACTACAAAAGTCAACATATAAGTATTGAGAATTTGAATTTTCATTACTGTTATTTTAGTAGCAATTACCCAATCAGCCATAGAACATAAGGAGTCTGTCTTCCAAGTTATATTTTCTTTTAATTTACTTCCACACCCAAATGATTAAAGTCCTAGTTCCACCTATCAAAAAAAAAAAAAAGGTCCTAGTTCCTCGTCGGCCAACTAGTGCACATGCTCACCCTAGCTAGATCCTTCAATAGCTGGACAAGTTTCTGTTTCGCATGTGACCTTAAGGATATATACATGAGTCAGAAAATCTCAACATGGAGGGTACACGCATTATAGACCCACCAATGAGGCTGGCTTTAATGATATCAAAATCAATGTTTGGTGTCTGTCTACTAGGTGTGTTGCAGTGTAGCCCAACTGGTTGGCAGCTTCTGATCTTTAAAAAAAAACATCCAGAGTTTAAATCTATCATTTGCCAACTATCGAATTAAAATAATAATAACTAAAATAGAGAGTTTAGGAGCCACAAATAGAAAACTTAGAGGGCATCATACCTATAAAGCTATACCAAAACCGATTTTTAGCCGAAACCATTCAATTTATAAGGCTCAAATTTCAATCCCCCATTTCTAGATTAGTGACAAGAAGTTGTAAGTTTGTAATTGGACGAGCCAATGTGAATAGATCATACCACTGTTTTTGTAATTTATAAATCAAATCATAAAGATGGATTTTGCTACTTAATTAAGTTCAACAAAAAAACTCTCAAGAAGAAACTCTAGAAATTATCACAGAAGGAAAAGCATTGTAGGGAATTTAAAACTATTTAGGCATAAGAAGATTGTTCTTAGCGAAATCTTGACACATCAACCTCTCTCCTCTCAGTTTGTGCAACAAAGATTAGTTTTGTTTAGGAAATCATTAGGTAATTAAGACTTTAGGCATTCAATTTGATTTATTGTTTGACGCAACTTCTCTAGTGAGGGTTCTGACCCAAACTGAACCTTAACATGACTCCTTTAATACAATTCAAATTTACTTATTAGTGTACTAAATTTTTTTACACATTTTCTTACCCTAACAAATAATATTAATTTAGCTCTCTCTCTCTCTCTCTCTCTCTCTCAAATGGGTAGACATTAAGTGCATTTTTGAAAAATAAGTATAGACATTTACATCAAGTCATTTATTTCTTTTAAATAGTGCACTAAAAACTCTTAATGATAAAGTTCCATTTTCACTTTAACTTTTTGAGAAATAGTTTTCACTTTAACTTTCAATATTTTGGTCATGTATGTTTTTAGACCTCTTAAAACACAATTGAATTAACCTAGTTAATTAGCCAAGTTATTACTTAGTCCAAATTCCAAATCTAGGTTATCACAATCAAACAATCATATCATGCATAGCAGCGGAAATATAAATAACACAATGATATGATGACCTAGGAAACCAAACCAATAAAAACCTGGGGAGGATTTAACCTAGTTATCCTCAAGGTAAACCTGAATCCACTATGAAAGAATCGAAGTTTTACAATAGGACTTAGACCGCTAACATCCTATTGCTAACCCACCAGTAGAAACTTACTGACACAACCACATGCAAGCTCCGAGACCACGAACTCCTTCTTTCTTAGATTCTTCAGCAAGTACAAGCACACCCGCTTGTGTTTCTTTAAGCTTCTATGGCAGCAACTGAATGATCATCAAGTTCTTGAATGAATTTCCTTCTTGATAATCCTAAACTTGTGTAAAGAAAAGTTCCTCACAGATCTCACAAGAGATTTACACAAACAGCAATATAAGTAACTCATAAAACGTGGCTAAGGTTTGCCTTATATACCTAGGGAAAAAACATAAAACCCTAAACTTTTTAATGAACTAGGGCTGAGTTGGAATTCTGCAGAAAAACGCATTCTGCCTGAATTTCAATTGATCGAGCCTAAGCTTCGATCGATCAAACTAGGTCGAAATGCACTATTAATTCTGCATCAGCTTGAATCCAACTTTAAATAAAAGACACAACTTTGAGCAAGTCTAAACAAGACTAAACAACCTGTTTTGATCATGGTTTGTCAATAATATACATTAGAGTTCTAAATACATTAATTCCTAAGTCTTTAGAACCTAACAAGTCCTTATAATTTTTTAGTAAAATTGTGAATACGTGCAATACTTTGTGCTAAGAGCAATAATATAAATATTAAAAAAATTACAATATTTTTCACAATAGTTCAATTGGTAAATTTTTACTGATTTTTATCTGGACTCATTACTTATATCACATTTTTATCTACCATCAACAATTTGCCACATTAACTAGGTGTGAAATTTTTATCATTTTATTTAAAATGTCTATAGACTTTCTCTTTTGCTAAAGAACTTTTGTGACTATTAGAGCATTAGCATCAGAGAATTCCAATTTTACTCTATTTTACCATTTCAAAAAGCCACTTTATCATTATACCATCCTATTTTACAATACCTCCATCATCCCAAAACTCTATTTTTATTAAAATATTATTTTTTAATCTTTCTTTGTTATTTTTTTCTAACCGTAACTTTTGGTTTTCCTGGGCTTTCCAACAGTCTTTTTTTTTTTTTTTTTTTTTCCCTCTCTCTCCCTCAACCTCTAGCACCGGTTCAACACACAAAGCCACACACACAGAGACCCATTATACACCGATCAACCTATCCAAACCCATCACCACACACACACAAACACAAACCATCAAACCTTAAACAGAGCCGCACACACACAATCCATCAAACCAGTTGGAGCCAATGATCAACCTAGAAAAACCCATCCATCAAAAATACCCAGAAAACACCGATGATCAACCCAGAAAAACCCAGCAGAACAAAAACCCAGAAAAAACCCAAGCCACCACTGCCCACTGCTCACCAAAATCCTACCGAAACAAAAACCCATATTAAAAAAAATAAATAAAAAAACCCAGCGTCTCAACAGAGGGAAAAAGAAAAAACCCATCGGAAACCCAAAAGAACCAGCCAACCATGCAGTGACCCACCATCAACCGATCCCAATCCAACGATCCAAACCCAGCTCACCAATCCACGTTGATCCAACCTCCAACCTCAAAAATCCAAAACCCAGCACCAATGCAATGAGAGAGAGGCCGTGCGATAAGAGATGAGAGAGAAGTCGTGTGAAGCTTCAACGATGGAGATGGGTGAGGGTGAATCGGTTAAGCTATAGTGCGATGAGAGATGAGACAGAGGCCGTGTGAGATGGGTGAGAAATTTCAGAGATGGGTGAGAAATTTTAGCGATGAAGCTTCAGAGATGAGAGAGCAGACGGAGAAACAGAGAAAGAAGAGAGAGAACAGAACAGAACAAATGAGAGGGATGAGAGAGAAATTTTGGGGGATAAGGAGTAAAATATTGTTTTTTTTTGCAATACTGTGAACAGTGCAATTCTATGTTTACAATTGTACTGTAACAGTATTGCAAAAAAATTTGCAATACTGCTGTTTACAATTCCCTAATGCAAGAGTTTTTGGGGCTTAAAATGCTAAATTTTCCTTAGATTTGGCATTAGCATTCCCCGATGCTAATGCTCTTATTGTAAATGCTAAATTTTCCTTAGATTTGGCATTAGCATTCCCCGATGCTAATGCTCTTATTGTTTTTCTATGTGAGGCCCTATGCCTACACAAAATGCCACCTATTCTTATTTTTAATTATTATAGTTTATAGACACCATGTCTTCACCATGTTGGCCATGCCTTCACTCTCAACCAATTTCTAATCTAGAAATGGGGGATTGAGATCTGCACCATGCAATTACTACCACATGTGATGTGAGGTGCAGAAATTAATAGGGTAAAAAAAGTAAAAATGTGAAATAGTTAAAATTTTTATGAAAAATAAAATAAAATAATTTTATTAATTTTTACTTCTTACATGATAATGGTAATTGCATGGTACAATCAGTGACAGCTCAATTTTTTTTAAGGTGGTCATTAAAAAATTTAATAAGAAGGAGCATGGCAACTATGGTGTGTTAGGTCATGTAGAGCGTAACTTTGTGTTCAATTTGGTTTGGACTCGGCTCGACTTGAAAGTTACGATTTTAAATAAGACTTGAGAATTTTTTTTTTTGCTCATTTTTTAGTTGTTTTTGGGGTTATATATATATATATATGTGTGTGTGTGTGTGTGTGTGTGTGTATGGTTGCTTCAGAATTATCTGACACAGTAAAATTCATTGCGAGTCCATAGATGTAGGTATATTGCTGAATCACATAAATTTTTGTGTTTTGCAATTATTCTTTGCGTATTCCTCTCTATTTTTTGCTTCCCACAAGTTCAGGGAATTAGAGAAAATTCTCAACCATGCCAAAACCCCACAAATCTTGGAAATGGCAAATTACAACTTACCCACCTATGACTTGGTCGAAATTTAAGTTGCTAATCTGTAGTTTGAAATTTGATACTTTACCTACTTAAGATTAGCTCAGTTAGAGTTCTATAACCAACTTCTATTAAAAATATGGGTAAATATATAATTTTGCTCCACTTTTATATCTTTTTTCTCCAAAAACACACCAAAAAAAAAAAAAAAAAACATAAAAATACAAGATCAAATAAGATCAAAAAGAATCTAGCAGAACACTTGCATAATGTAATTTCAAACCGCAAGTAGGTAACTTAAATTTTAGTTAAACCTCAGGTAGATAAAGTGTCGAATTTCAAATCACAAATAGATAACTTAAATTTTTGTCAAATCACGTAAGTTGTAATTTACTCTCTTGGAAAAATACCAAATGAGGAAAGGTTCCAACTTAATCATGAACTAAGCCTATGCATTCTCATGCGGATAAGATTGTAGTTTGGAAAGAAAAATTATGGTTAGAACACCCAATAAGAAGCTTAAGAAAGTGCTGTTTGTGAACTAGGCACACTTCCGTAAGCCATCTAAGCTTTGATTTTAGGTTGATGTAAGAAAAGAGGAGTAACTAGTAAGTAGCTAACTTTCCTTTTCACCAACACCGTTTGAGGATGATTTTCACTTGATTTTGGTTGCTATAAACTGTAAAGTACCATGTTCTCAGCTAGAGTTAAGGATTCAACAGAAGAGTGGGCAAATTCCTCTTCTTTTGGAAACGAATCAGGGGCAATTACTCAGAAAGTAGATGGAACCAAGCCAACTGATTTTCTATACATGGAAAAAAGAAAAAGAAAAAAGAACCATAAAATCGGCCAGGTGAAAACAACCATTGAAATTCATTGAGTTCATTTTATTCTTGTTTTGCCAAGGCCTCTCTTAGCCTTAGGTCTTTGGTCCTTCAGTCCATTGTAATTGAGACTCCTCATAATTACTTGTAAACTTAAAATCCACCTAATAAATAGTTAAACACTAATGTGGGTCTTAGTACACGTCCACACAACACATACTTAAACAATCCAATCTAATCAAATTCACATTATTTGGGGTTTCACAATATAATTTTGGGTACATCATATTTTTTATGGTTAGGCATAACTTCGAGATATTGGACTTATCTGATTGTGAGTTGTGTCACTCTATCTCAAAACCAATTGGTGATGAAAAAGACATACTTAAATCTTTTATGGCATTCGATACCATGTCTTACAAGCTTGTTTTTCAAGTAATTGAAGGGAGTCAAATTGTGGTCCCCCTAACAATCGTCCCTCACAATGACACTCATGTGACTCGAACTCATGACCTTAACTTTGATACAATTTGTCGGATCATGAGTTATGCCACTCCACCTCAAAATCAATTAGAATTGATGAATACATACTTAAATCTTTTATGACATTTGATATCGCGTTCCATGGACCTGTTTTTAGAGCGATTCTAGCAAGTCAAATTGTGATCCCCCAACAAGATTGAAGAGGGATTAGATATGCTTAATCTAATGTGAAAAATGATTTGAGTGTAACAAAACACCTTTTGGAATTTCGTTATGTTGATCTTCACAAGATTTGGTATAGTACTCCGACAGGTGTGCTTGATAATTGCACAAGCTACTTACAAGTATGAACATAGTAAAAAGTAGTAGGAGAGAAGTATGGCTAAGCCAAATCCACTATATGCAAATGGGACATCTTGGAGATTAAGAATTAAGATAGGCTTGGTTACGCATTAATGGCAAGAGGAGGTAATATCTTAATGTTAGTCTCCTTCCCTCAATTAAGTTATGCCTTATGGACAATTTAATGAATACGAATCCACAACTTAATGAGGGTGAAATGACTGCCTTAAATAACTAGCTCCCATCCCCTCCGTGTGAACTAAATGATATAAGAATTCTCTTTCTCTCATGTTATTTTTTACATAGAGTATTTAGGTTGTGAAAATAGTGTGCCTCATTTTAAGTAGCAAACATCACCATTGATCACCCATGAGAGTATTTAGGTTGTGAAAATAGTGTGCCTCATTTTAAGTAGCAAACATCACCATTGATCACCCATGACTCAACCTGTTAGGAATTACACTTTTTTAAATCACTTTCAGGAAAACGTAAAAAATTGTAAAAAAAAAAAAAAAAGAATTTTTTTTCCTTTTCTCAAATTTTTTTTAAAATATTTTCTAAACCAATAATCTTAATTAGAATATCCATTAATTTATTTATTTCTTTAAAAACAATTACTAGTGTAATGTACTAATCAGTGACCAGTCAATATATATATTAAAAGTTGGTTGCTAGGACTTGGGACCTTGTCAGAGTCTACCTTATGCAACACTTGCACATGCACCTATAGCTATAAAGTCGTAGACACAGATACGCGTGCAATAACTGTTGGGTCTTTCAGTTTGCTTTTAAAAATTCCAGTATGTATGATGTAACGACTCCACTCCAACAGTGTAGATATTGTCCACTTTGGGGCCCATACCCCTCATGGTTTTGTTCTTTCCCAGGTTGTGTTAGGGAAAAGGCCTCTACACATTGAAGGGAGGTCATTTCTTATAAACACATTCTCATGTATTTCCCTAGCCGATGTGGGATTCCATGGAATGCAAGACCCCCCCTTTTTGGGTCACTACAATCCAACCCCCCTACTAGCACACGTGTCCTCGCGTGTGGGGCCCACACTTTCGGCTAGGGCATGACTCTGATACCATCTGTAACGATTCAAGGATAAGCGCTAGCCACATCTACGCTATACCTCAAAAGGACTAGTCACAATTGAGGCTCCTTGCAGTTGTTAATAAAACCCAGTTCAACTCAGTAAATACCCTATGTGGGACTCATTATACACCCACACACATCACACAATCAATCAAATTGGAGCATCACACAATCTCCCCCACTTAAATCCCTAACGTCCTCATTAGGAGTCACTTTGTGAGGTAGTGTCTCTGAGGCCACATGGGGTTATCGAGCCGGCTCTGATACCATCTGTAACGACTTCACCCCAACTGTGTAGATATTGTCCACTTTGGGGCCCATACCCCTCATGGTTTTGTTCTTCCCCAGGTTGCGCTAGGGAAAAGGCCTTTACACATTGAAGGGAGGTCATTCCTTATAAACACATTCTCATGTATTTCCCTAGGCGATGTGGGATTTCATGGAATGCAAGACCCCCCCCCCCCCCCCCCCCGCGCTTTTTGGGTCACTACAATCCACCCCCCCTTATGGGCACACGCGTCCTCGCATGTAAGGCCCACACTTCCGGCTAGGGCATGGCTCTGATACCATCTATAACGACCCCACCCCAAATGTGTAGATATTGTCCACTTTGGGGCCCATACCCCTTATGGTTTTTTTCTTCCCTAAGTTGCGCTAGGGAAAAGACCTTTACACATTGAAGGAAGGTCATTCCTTATAAACACATTCTCATGTATTTGCCTAGGCGATGTGGGATTCCATGGAATGCAAGACCCCTCCTTTTTGGGTCACTACATATGAAGTTCTCCACACACTAAACACTCTCCTCAGAAATAGTGGTGCTATGGGTTTCCATAGGATTCTTGTGCAACTTTGGGTTGGTGTGATATCATTAGTCATGGCAGCCACAACTACACAATTTCCAACATCCCTGCCTAATTGCCCCAACAGATGTGGAGACCTACAAATTCCATATCCGTTTGGCTTAACTGAAGGTTGTTACGTGAATGGAACCTGAAAGTTCAATAAGTGTGTAAACACCTTGAACGTTTAGACCCCTAATTTACAAATAACCAATTCAAGTTTAATATCAAACAATTAATGTGTGGAAAATGAACATAAGCTTAATACAGAATTGATAAACAATCTAAACCAAATAAATTCACATCCACAGTAGAAATTAAATGGAAAAGATTAAGGGAAGAGAAATGCAAACACAAGGACAACACTCGATGTGTTATTGAAGAGGAAACCGAAGCCCTCGGCGTAAAACCTCTCTGCCGCCCTCCAAGCGGTAAACAATCCACTAAAGAATGTAGTTGGGATACGTGAACAGCAGAAGATCCTCCAAGCCTAATCTACCCAATGTACCTAAGCTCTCCAAGCTCCTACTCCAGCGATGTTACGCCGAACCTATTTCTTCTTTAGCTTGCCGGATTCCGCTACTTGACCATAGCATCTACCAATATGAAATTGGTCTCTTTTTAACTGCTTCCCAAACACCAAATGGCATCCTCACAAATATGGGTATGGTGAGAAAAGGTTTTGGTAATGTACCTCTCAAGGATTTGACAATGAAGAAGAAGAGAGTAGAGGAATTTGAAGAGTCTCTATATGAAGATTATGGATGAATCAATTTTGTTTATTTCTAGAATTTTCTCTCAAAATTCTCTCTGGAAGCTCTCTCAATATCATGGGTATAAGGGTATATATATAGTAGGGTGATAAGGAATGTGAAAAGTTAGTTTTTCCCAAATAAGGTGTTCTGGCGACTTGACCTCGCGACTGGGTTGAGTTGTGAGTTCAAGCCGCGAGCTAACAGCCTGGGACTTTTGTCTTGTAGTGCAACAGCTGGCGTGACTCTTCAACTTCTGGCATGCTTGGCATGTGTGCAACTTTCTGGCGGCTTGCAAGCCGCGAGCCACCCGCGAGATCCAGTCGCGAGTCCCTGCTACTTTGCACAATCTTGAGTATTTCTTCACACTCTCTCACACACTACCCTTACATGATTCCCACCTAAATATAGAGTTACTAATTGCTAAAATACAAGCAAATTTGGCACAGAATAAAGCCAACAAAATGGTTGATAAAATTCAACCTTATAATCTCCCCCTTTGGCTATTCCGTGACAAAACCCTAAAACAAACTCTAGACTTAATATGCAAGTTGGGAACAGTTGAACAAAACTCACTCACACCTAACTCTAGAATCTGATAAGCTCTTGAATCATATGAACAAGAATCTCCTGAAACATAACAACATAGTATCATCATTGTATGCAGAAGAACTTGTAATAGCATATGAGACAAGCACAATGCGATCAAGCAAAACAGAATGAGAAATAAACCATGGCTTGACCAAACAGGCAATCACTATAAAATAGTGATCACAATGCTCATTCACACTTGGAATGAACATCCGGACATACAAGTTAATACGCTCAATGTAAATCACTTGCATGCCCAACACTTAACCAATGCACAATACTTAAAGTATATGCATCTAGGAACAAAATCCTACTAGGGCACAAGAGTGAGAATACTTAAAGAAAATGCATAACATTTAGCTAGAAGTATTGGCAACAGAACATAAAGGCTGCATAGCATGGTACAGACCATAAAAGCCTACAAAACACAAGGAAACAAATCCTAAAAACTTACAAAAGCAACATGGGCACAAATCAAAAGAAATACTGAATAACAACTATAAATATTAACAAACCAAAGTATCATAAGTGTTTTAAAATAGATCCATGAGTTTTTGAACCAAAACAATAACCTAAGAAACACAGCCAGACAAAACCAAGAGTTTATAAAGACAATAGAATACTATAAGTAAATAACTGATAAACTAGGCTAGCCAAAGTTAGGCAATATGTCCAAAGGTATGTGTGAGTGTATATGACAGCTTTCTCCTCTTGAGCACACATAACTCCCCTTTTTCTTATGCACACTTCCCTTTGTGTTGCTCTCCCCCTTTCAATAAGCTCTCCCCTTTTTTGGCACGAATAGCTAAAGGCTATTCTCTAACTTTTGCTGAATAGCATCTAGTTGATTCTCCATGGTCGTGATACACAATTGAACTTGATTGTTGGTGGAGTAGATAAGTCTTTCAATTCCGGTAATGCACATTTGAAGATTTTCAAACAAAAGACCCAACTTGTCAGCTTGAGGACCAGACTGGTCTGGCTGATTGCTAGTCGGCTGTAACTCAGGGGTGATAGGAGAGAAAGTCGCGGTATGCACAGGTGTATCTAACCCATGAGCAGATGTTGTAGCAGGAGACATGTGTTCACTCTTTGGTTTTTGAAAGGAGTGACTCTTGCTAGCTTGAAGACTTACCATGGATATTGGTCGAGGACGGTTGATTATTTTTCCATCTGATGGGGGATTGACACCTTCAAGAAGTATGATCTTCATGATAAGACTACAAAACAGAATACATGATCATGTTGCTGTTTGAGCCGCGGTCTTCCCAATGATCTGGAAGATATGGGCACATATATCAATCGGGGCCCCAGTAATGAGATCACATAGGAATTGAGCTCTTCCAAGATTGATGAAAGCATTATTGGATAACGGGTAGAGATTGGAGAACATGATCAGTTTCAGTGTGGTCAACTCAAGAGCAATCTTTGCAGTGTTTATAGATGTGCCTTTACTAGAGACTTCATGATTAGGCCCAAGAATTTACAGAATGTCTTGAACCTTAGGAGTTCGATCATCATAAGGGGTGAGGTCCACATTCTCAGGTCTAGGGATGTGAAGAACCTTGGCTATGTAGTTCAGATTGATGGAAAACTCTTTCCCTCTTACCTAGCATTTTAACTCAACACCAATGTATCTCGCATTTGAGAAGAATTCCCTAACCAACTCTTCCATTGGGTCTTCGAATTTCTGGACAGATTGGTCCAATCTTTAGCTTCAAAGATTCTAGGGATAAAAGTTGTCCCCAAAGTGTCAAACTTTACCACTCGTTCCACTATGAGAGTAGCATCTTCAAAAATGCTTGAGTGAGTTTGAGAATCAAGAGGAGTTTTGAACCTCTCACAGTTTGAGTCTTTAGACGATTGAGATGAGAGACGAGTTCATTTAGCAACAGGGAATGATGAAACATCAGTTACAATCTCTTTTTCTTTGGACGATCTACGAGACATCTGTAAAATAACAAACACACAGCAAAGATCCAAATGCACAGACACACGACACGAACAACAACTTGATTAGATTCAAGATCGTCAAAAATTGGAGACTCATGGAAAAACAGACCGAGATATCACTTAAAACTTAGTACAAGAACCCTGTTAGCAGTCTGTGAGAATGAGCAATACTGAAGCAATGTAAACCAAAACATGTAACAGATGATTAGCAATGATAAAAAAAAAAACAGTCACAGTTCAGTTCACTGTAAACAATGGTCAATCACAAAGTCACAAATATCTCTCATTGTGACATTCTACCATGAGAATGATATGCATAGAGCAACACAGTCAAGATACCCATCTAAGAAACATTCAAGAATACAAGTGAAGCAAGCATCAAATCACTAGAAACAACAAAACTCCTTTAGTTAACCCAAAAGAGTAAACCCATGAACAAACATTGCAAAACACACAAACTCAAACAAAATTTCACAAAATAAGGAAATGCACGGATAAAAATGTAAAGTAGAGTGAGAAAATAGAAACCCATACCTTTTTCCTTGAAGATTTGAATGAGAAATGAAGCAAAATTCAAGTTCATTTGAGAGAGACACGGTGAGTTTGAGAGTTTTTTAGAAAAGGAAGAAGATGAACAGTTAGAAATTTTCGAGGGAAAATTGGAAAGGTTTAAAAATTGACCAAGTTTGCCCAAAACACGCGATTTTCGCAACTGAGACAAGTTGCGTGTAAGTCGCCAAGACCAGCCACCAGAACATTAAAAAGAAAAATTTGAAAAAATTTTCTAAGTTTTTTTCACGACTAGAAGTTCCACTCGCGAGAGAGTCACGAACTGAGCCGCGAAAATCTCTGTGTACCCCTCGCGACTGGACCTTCCACCAGCGAAAAGCATGAAAATCCAATTTTTGAAAAATATTCTAAGTCTTTTTTGCGACTAAAGCATTTACTCGCCAATGAGACTCAATGAGTCGCGAAAAATCTCTGTGATGGACTCACGACTGGGGCATGCGACTGGTTCTACTCGCAACTGAGTCGCCAGAACAAGTCAAAACAATTTTTGAAATTTTTGACAATTTTTGCAAATACAAAGTACTTTCCAAAAACAACTAAAACACTCAAAAATCTTTTTGTGATAGATCAACAAAGATAGAGCATGTAAAAACACATTTAATCAAGTACAATCACACGAATGAATATGACATTCATTGAACATAGACATGTGTGTTGTGTGTGAATATCAAAGATGAGATAATCCTTAGTCTAATGTGAAGCTTCAATGATCAATTCAATCAAGACATACACAACTAGCACTAGATAATGTGATCCATCTCAATTATAGAAATATGCATATATGTCCTCCCATAAAGGCTTGAGTACAATAACTTTGAAGCTTTTCATTTGGCTCCATGTTTGACATATCATATGATCTATTTGAATCAACACATCTCCTTTTGAGATCGATGCTTGAAATTTTTAATATTTCATTTTGATGAGTTAGCCTTTGGCTTTTTGGGCATCATACAATTTTAAGTATGTGCGACAGGCTTTTGCAGCTCAATGTCTCTTTTCATTTGGAGATTTACATTTGGTGAGCTCTTTTAGCAAAATAAATAAAATAAAGTGTGGGAAGATATATAGACACAAGTCTATACATGTCTCAAGATCAACAAAACCATTTACTAATCATTCATGTCAAGGTTGAAGATCTATTTACAACAGTCACAAAGATTTCAAAATTTCTCCCGCAATGATATAAGTGCATAGGGAACAAGCTATGCTCGTAGATGCACAAAGCCATTTGCACAAAGGTACAAGGTAAAACATATTTTGAGACAAAACTCAACAACGTCGATCAATCATTTTGGATTTTCTACTTTTTATGTGGTTTTTGAATTTTTGACACACAAGAAGGAAAAGATTGATTAGAAACAACAATGTAAAAACAAACAACAAAAAAATGAAACAAACAAATAATTTTCAAATTTCATAATCAATAAACAAACCAACAGTCACACAACATAGGAAGTATTAATGCATAGACATGTGGTAATGCTTATGCATGAGTACCCTTCATCAACCATATGTCATGTGCGTTTGGGGTGATATCCGTATAGGATTGGGTACGAGAGTTAGGACTTTCAAACCTTTTAGTGAAGCTTTCCAAGCAGTTGGTGAATGCACCAATCATCTTCATCACATCCATCATTCCGGGATCAACATTTTGATCTCTTGATGACTCAACGGCCCAAGTCCTCTTGTCATTTTTTGGCCTTCTTGACCTTTGGTCACTAGCATTCCTCAATGCTCTCAGCTTATGAAAATTGGGTCGGGTGTGCCCTTGAAGTCCGCAGTGATGGCACACATGATTCGTTCTAGGACCTTTTTGCGATCGAGGAAGAGATTTTGATTTGCCTTCAAACCTGACCACAGATTGATTACGGGGCTTGTTCGACACTCGCTGGTCAGTTACATTCTTCTTCTTCTCAAAATTTGTCTTTTCAACAGTAGGGGCAACTACAACCGACTTTTTAGCCTTCACAAACTTCACTTCTTTGGAGATGTTCATAGCTGAACTACTTTCTCGGGTGTATCCTAATCCGGTTTTGTCGGAGAAGGTCTTTTGAGAAGAAAGGACATCATCAAGCTTCTTTGTAAAGACTCGCTCCACCTTGGCATTTGCTTGAATCACCTCAAGCTCAAGGAATTTTTCCTTGGTGTAAGCCTCGGTTAGCTCGCCATTTAGCGTCTCTATTTCACACTTGGCCTCCTTATATCTCACTAGAAGACTTTTATAGTCCTCTTCAGCTTTCTTCATCTTTTTCACAGCTGCTTTGGCCACCCTAGCATATTCTCCTGACTTCTCAAGTAGAGAATTTTAGTTCTCTTTCAGACCAGCTGTATCTTCATCTTCTTCAGCATCTGATTCTTCTACAATTCCCATGAATTCCTCATCACTATGCTCCCCAAGTTCTTCCACAAGCAAATTCAAGTCCTCCGAAGACCCAACATGAGCAACAGTCATGAATGCTGAGAAATTCCCTTCTTCATTACAACTATCCTCCGAATCAGAGGTGGAGGAATCTAAGTCACTGAGAGTGGTGGCATACACCTTGCCCTTCGATCTTAAATAATTAGGACATTCCTTTTTGAAATGGCTCTGTCCATTACACTCAAAACAAGTGACTCCTTGTGTTGATTGGGACTCCTTCCCTTCTCTCTTTTTGAAGTCTTTCTTTTCCTTTCCGAAACTCATAAATTTCCCTTTATCACCAAATTTCTCACTGTTTTTGAACTTTAGAAATTTGCGGAAATTCTTTACAAGGTAGGCAACATCCTTTTCTACTGCATCCTCATCCGATGAACCATGACCTTCTACCCTTTCATTTATTGTCTTAAGAGCTAGTGATTTTCTCTTCCTTTGATTTGGTAATGAAAGTTCATACGTTTGGAGAGAACCGATCAGCTCTTGGACTTTGATTTCATCAAGGTCTTTGCTCTCCTCAATTGCAGTCACCTTTGCACGGAAGCTCTCCGGCAATGAATGAAGAATTTTTCTTACAACTTTCGAGTCCTCCGTTTTCTCTCCCAAGTTAAACTTTCCGATGACCACTTCATTTAGCTTACTATAGAAAGAGTCAAAGGACTCATCCTCACTCATCTTGAGCTCCTTAAAACGGGTAGTCAGCATCTGTAGCTTTGTGTCCTTGACTTTCTTTGTACCCTCATAAGTGGTTCCCAAAATCTGCCATGCTTCCTGGGCAATGGTGATATGAGAAATCCGATGGAATTCATCTGGGGACACACCACAAAAATTGCGTTAAGTGCTTTACTATTAGCATTTGACGCAGCCAGGGCTGCCTTATCCCAAGTGGATTTGGCTACCTTTGGCTTTGTCCAACCTATTTCAACAGCATCCCAAACAACTTCATCTATAGAACACAGAAATGCTCTCATCCTTACCTTCCAAAAGGCATAGTTGCTACCATCAAAATATGGTGGAGCATTTAAAGATTGTGACCAGTCCATCTCAATATGGGGTCAAAGATCACACTATGGTAATGAAACCAATAAGAGTGTACCTACTCTGATACCAATTGAAACTTCAATAAGTGTATAAAACACCTTGAACATTTTGAACCCCAATTTACAAATAACCAATTCAAGCTTAATATCAAACAATTACTGTGCGGAAAATGAACATAAGCTTAATACAGAATTGATAAACAATCTAAACCAAATAAAATCACATCCACAGCAGAAATTAAATGGAAAAGATTAAGGGAAGAGAGATGCAAACACAAGGACAACACTCGATGTGTTATCGAAGAGAAAACCAAAACCCTTGGCGTAAAACCTCTCCGCCGCCCTCCAAGCGGTAAACAATCCACTAAAGAATGTAGTTGGGATATATGAACAGTAGAAGACCCTCCAAGCCTAATCTACCCAATGTACTTAAGCCCTCCAAGCTCCTACTCCAACGAGGTTACGCTGAACCTATTTCTTCTTTAGCTTGCCAGATTCCACTACTTGACCATAGCATCTACCAATATGAAATGGGTCCCTTCTTAACTGCTTCCCAAACACCAAATGGCTTCCTCATAGATATGGGTATGGTGAGAAAAGGTTTTGGTAATGTACCTCTCAAGGATTTGACAATGGAGATGAAGAGAGTAGAGGAATTTGATGAGTCTTTATATGAAGATTATGGATGAATCAATCTTGTTTTTCTCTAGGATTTCTCTCTCAAAATTCTCTCTAGAAGCTCTCTCAATATCGTGGGTATAAGGGTATATATATAGTAGCGTGAGAAGGAATGTGAAAAGTAAGTTTTTCCCAAACAGGGTGTTCTGGCGACTTGACCTCGCGACTGGGTTGAGTCACGAGTTCAAGCCGCGAGCTAACGACCTGGCCAGCCTGGGACTTTTGTCCTGTAGTGCAATAGCTAGCGCAACTCTTTAGCTTCTGGCATGCTTGGCACGTGTGCAACTTTCTGGCGGCTTGCAAGCCGCGAGCCACCTAAGAGATCCAGTCGAGTCCCTGCTACTTTGCACAATCTTTAGCATTTCTTCATACTTTCTCACACACTACCCTTACATGATTCCCACCTAAATACCAGGTTACTAATTGCTAAAATACAAGAAAATTTGGCACGGAATAAAACCAACAAGATGGTTGATAAAATTCAACCTTATAGAACTAATGGAACTGCCGAATTTTTAATAGTTTGTGACAACTCCTTCGGAAAACCTAAACCAAAGACTGGAGATTTTGTCATTACAGAAATTTCCTTCCCAGTAGGCCAGATTGACATCATGATGAATAACGCCATTGACTACTACAACCCGTCGGGCTCACGTCTAAGAAACACCATGTGGAAACAAATTCTCACTAACTCGATTTTCACCATTTCTAACACCAAAAACAAGTTCGTGGCCGTTGGATGTGACACTTATGCATACCTTAAGGGTTTCAAGAACGAGGAACGGTTCTCTTCTGGTTTCCTCTCAGTATGTGAAAGCAAAAGTAATGTAGTCAGTCGGTCTTGCACTGGGATTGGGTGTTGCTAGATGGATATTCCCAAAGGATTGAAAAACATTACTTTGGAAGCATATAGCTTTAATAGCCACATAAAAGTTTTGGATTTCAATCCATCCAGCTATGCCTTTATTATCCGAGAAGACAAGTTCATTTTCTCGTTTCTCCTCAGATTATCTTACCACACTACAAAACAATAAAACCCTTCCGATGGTTCTTGATTGGGCAATTGGTAGTGAGAAGTGAGATCTTGCATGGAATAAATCGAATTACGTATCTGGGGAGAGTAGCATACGTGTTAATCCCAGCTACAGGTCTGGGTACCGTTGCGAATGTAGGAAGGGTTACCGTGGGAATCCATACCTCAAACATGGTTGCCAAGGTATTCAATTTACTTACTACTAATTTGCAACAATTTTTTCAGAAAAAATAAAACATATTTTGACGAATTTCTAATATATTATGTTGCCTTATTTTAGTGACAGAAAATTTGTTACAATTTTTTTAGCTGACAGATTGTGATTTATGTATAATAATAATAGTGGTAGTAGTAGTAGTAGTAGTAGTAGTAGTAGTAGTAGTGGGTCTATGTATAAGTTATATTTCAATTATCTTTTTATAATCTTTATTATCTTTTTCTCTGTTGGTAAAGATGGAAGCAAATGAGAGTGTTTGAAAAAGAACTTGCTAATGTTCAAATTTTGAGCTAGGGTAAAGTAATTAATTAGTGTAATACTCCTTATTTTTCAAAAGGACACTCATTGTCTTTCTATTTTGGAGAGAGAACTACTGTTGACCTTGATGATAAAAAAAAAAAAAAAAAAAAAAAAAAACTAAATGTTAGCCATTAATTGAATTAAATTTTTTTTTTTTTGGTTAATGTTTAAGTATGAAAATACAAAATACTTTTATTATAAGAAAATGATTTGCTGCAACCTTGTATGCAACAATTGCTGCACAAAGGATAAGGTGGCAACTAAAAAGAAATGATAGTAGATCATGGGTTAAGTACAAGACACTTGGACACTTGTCATCTTTCTTTGACTGCCACCTTATTCCTTTATATAGCCATTGCTACATACAAGATTGTAGCAAATCTTTTACCTTTTATTATATCCTTTTATCATTTTCCATATCAGCAAACACTTTCTCAAGTTGTCAATTTATTATTGAATAGAATACGAGCTTCAAAGCACATTAACACTACAGTTTTCTCAATCATTTTATACATTGAAACTCTTTTTGGTTAGGACTTTTATCACAAAAGGTCTACAACCAAAACTCAGGAGTCTACTTACTATTCTCTACTAGGTTCGCTATCTTAAGGTGCAAAAAAAATACGGATTGCATCTCAGTACTGAAAGTTCAATTAGTGTGAAAAACACTAATGAATGTTTAGACCCCCAATTTCAAATATCCAACCCAAACAATAGATGTGCGGAAAAATAGGTACAAGCAAAAACCCAAACAAATAAACAACTCTGCACCAAAATTAATCACAACACAACAGCAATTAAAGGTAGAGAGAAAGGGTTAGAGAGATGCAAACACAAGGATAACATCGACACGTGTTATCGAAGATCTCGGCAAAAAACCTCTCCGCCGCACTCCAAGTGGTAAAATGATCCACTAAAGAATAAATTTGGGATACACGAATAGCAATAGACCCTCCAAACCTAATCTGCCCAATGCACCTAAGCCC
The DNA here is from genome assembly GCA_028535905.1 of Quercus berberidifolia. Taxonomy (NCBI): domain Eukaryota; kingdom Viridiplantae; phylum Streptophyta; class Magnoliopsida; order Fagales; family Fagaceae; genus Quercus; species Quercus berberidifolia. Next base: position 25,410,148 of record JAPQVW010000008.1, read on the forward strand.
TTCAAGCTTCTTGCTCCAACAAGGTTAAGCCTAATCGTGTCTTCTTTAGCTTCCCGGATCCCGTAATAAGCCCATTGCATCAACCAAATGAATGGTCATCTCCGAACTGCTTCCTAAACACCAAATTACCTCCTCACTGATATGGATATAGTGAGATAAGGATTTGACAAATGTACCTCTCAAAGATATGTCAATGGAGATGGTGAGAGTAGAAGAATTTGGAGAATCAAATGTCTAAGATTGTGGATGAGTCAATCTTGGTTTTTTCTAACGTTTCTCTCTCAAAATTCTCTCTGAAAGTTCTCTACATTTCATGGGTATAAGGGTATTTATAGTAGTGTACGTGAGGAATGTGAAAAGTAATTTTTTTGCATAACAGGGCATTTTGGCAACTCAATCTCGCGAGTGGGACAAGTCGCGAGTTTGAGTTGCTAGATAACTGCTAGACCAGACTGTACTTTTTGTCCTGTAGTGCTCCAACTGTCGTGACCATTCAGCTTCCTGTATGTTGCACTCGTGTGACATTTTGGCAAGTTGCCAATCGTGAGTTACTCGCGAGAGTCCTCCAATGCACACACACTTAAGTTTCTTCACATTCTCTCACACACAACCCTTATATAATTTCCACCTAAATACAGGGTATCTAATTGCTGAAATACAAGCAAATTTGGCATGGAATAAAGCCAACACATGATTGAATAAATTCAACCTTATAATCTCCCCCTTTGGCTATTCCGTGACAAAACCCTAAAACAGACTCTAAACTTAAAATGTGAGTGGGGAACAATTGCTAAAACTCACTCACACCTAACTCTGGATACTATGAAGCTCTTGAACCATACGGGCAAGTTTTCCTGAAAACAATAACACAAGACGATCGTTGTAAGTAGAAATCTTGAAATGCATATGGAGCAAGCACAATGCGATCAAGTAATTAAGACTATAGCAATAAAGCATGGCTTGACCAAACATGAACAATCACTATAAATAGTGACCACAATGATCATTCGCACAAGGAATAAATATCTAGGCATGCAAGCTAATAAGCTCAATGCAAAGTATCATTTGCATGTCCAACACTCAACCGATACAAAAACATTAAGGTAGATGCATCAAGGATACAAGATCCAACAAGGGCACAAGTGTAGAGTACTAAAGATAATGCATACAAAATCTAAAAGTATTGAAAAACTACAAAGCAAAGGTACATAAAAACATAGTTTAAATAGCTAAAACATAACCATGAACTATGAACAAAAACCATAGATAATATAAAGAAAAATATTAAACATAGGCTTTTTCTATCTCTTACTCTTCAACTTCAATGCTCCCCCTTTGATCAAGCTCTTTCTCCCCTTATCATGAACCATCTCCCATTTTCGTCATGGAATAGCTAGTCCTTATCTTCTTCTAGCTTCCTTTGGATTTGGTCTAATTGAGTTTGGAGAGATGTGAACTTCGTTTCACAATGGATGTGGTGAGAGTGCATGATAGTTGCAAGTCTGAACATCTTGGTGTTAAGGTCTTGGACGGATGCCATAATGTTGTCTAACTTCTCATCATAGGAATGTGAGCTAGAGCATGAACCACCATGAGAAGCATGACCCTCTTGCTTGACTCCCTTTCGGCTGTGACTGATGTTGGCATTAAGAGTACAAATGTTGATTGGACTTGGCTTAGGGTAGGGAGACTCATCTTCCAATGGATGAACGCCTTTGAGCTTCAAATTTTTTGAAATGAGGTAACAAAAAGGAATGCAGTTCCTTGAGGCAGTTCTCTTAGTAGTTTTGCTCAAAATATGAAAGATATGAGAGCAAATATCAATTTCTTCATCATTAATCAGATCATGAAGAAATAAAGCTCTACCGAGATTCTTGTATCCAGTGCTTAAGAGAGGATAAAGGTTGTGGAACATGATCGTTGTGAGCAGCCTCAATTCGAGAGATAGTGAAGAAACACCAATTGATTTACCATTTGGAGAGAATTCCAAACTATCTCCGAGATTTTCTCGAAGTAAATCTTCTTTCGGATTCAAGTCATCATACACCAATGGTTTTCGGAACACTCGCCGGTTGATGTTTAAGATGATGGCAAGATAAGAGGGTGTGACCGTGAAGTCCTTTCCTCCCAACAGTTCAGCTCATCCCCATCAGAAAATTGCATTTGCATAGAATTCCTTTATCATTTATTCATATGTTTTGTCAAAGCTGGTTTAAAGGAAGTTCCAATCCTTGTTAGCAAATCATTTCGGAATGTTCGTATCAAGAAGAGAAGCCTGCTCAACCAGCCTTTCAACCAACATGGGAGCATCCCTAAAGTAGTTCTCATAAGCTTGAGATGCGGCATATGATCTAAACTTGTTGGAATCATAAAAACCTGTTGATGATCGATTCCTTTTTGAGTTGGGGGTGAAGCTATTAAGATCAATCACTGGTTCTTTCCCTTTGCTACTGCTTCCTTTCACAGCTGATTTCTTGAAGGGAGACATTGTCAAGTTGTATCATGTAATATCAAAGAACAAAATGAAAAACAAAATGCAACGAACTTGATTAGCACCAAGTTAGTCCCAAAACAGAATTTTTGTATTAAACACAAACAAAATTTAAAGCATAATTAAAAAAAAAAAATATTGACATGAGAATACATATAGTATCAAATAAATGATAGAAGCATTTCATTAAGCACTTAAACATGTCAAAGTATATGTGTGTGCACATCAAATGTAAAAATGTGCAACCTAGGGCAAAGTGTAAAAACACATAACCATATAATGTTTCAAAATCAAAGAAACATGATTATCCCTACAACCATTGTATTCTATGGAATCCAAAGAGGCACATAAAAACATCTATGAGACATTTTATCATGAATATGATATGCACAACACAACACAAAACATAATATAATGCATAAAAATTAAGCACAAACATGGAAAACATGTAGAATAGGCATTATACTAACAAAACCAACAAAACCTAGAAATCAAACTCAACAAAACATTAACCAAAACCATATTCAAACATCATATTTTCATATCTCAACATAAACGCAAAATCCAAGAAACCTAGGGCTAGAAACATGAAATACTTTGAAAATAAGAGAAAACCTATACATTTTCTTGAAGATTGATGAAGAAAATGGAGGTTTTGGGAGAGGGAGAGGTGGATAAGATGAAGTGTGTGCACGTGATGCGAGGGAAAACTGAAATTTTTTTGAAAACTATCATATATTTAACCTTATTTGTGTAAAACACGTGATTTTTGCGATTGGAATGAGTCGCGAGCAAGTCGCCAAAGTCCCATGACAAAATTTTTGAAAAATTTGTCTAAGTGTTTTTTGCGACTAGGAAGTCTACTCGCGAACAAGTTGCAAAGGCAATTGCAAATCATTCTGTGTAAGCTCACGACTAGAGCTTCCACTCGCGATGAAGTCGCCAAACTGAGTTGTGAAAAAGCCAAAAACCCAAAAATCTTGAAATTTTTCTAAGTATTTTTTGCGACTGAGGAACAGACTCGCTAGAAAGTCGCAAGAGCTTCTAAGTAAGCTCACGACTAAGGTCTTGCGACTAGCTTGACCTGTGAGAATGAGTTGCCAAAACAAAGTCGCATAGAATTTTTGGATTTTCTGAAAATTTTCAACACTAAAAATACTCAAAAATATTTTTTGTGTTTGATTAACAAATGTTTGAGTCTGTACAACACATTTAATCAAGTACAATCACACAAATGAATAAGACATTCATTGAACATAGACATGTGTGATGTGTGTGTATAGCAAAAGTGAGATAATCCTTAGTCTAATGTGAAGCTTCAATGATCAATTCAACCAAGACATGCACAATTAGCACTAGGTAGAATGACGTATCTCATTTATAGAAATATGCATATATGACCTCCCACAAGACTTGATTATATAACTTTGAAGCTTTTCATTTGACTTCTTACATTTCACAACATTTGATCATTTATGAACAGAGACATCTCATTTTGAGATCGATGCTTGAAATTTTTGATATTACAATTTGATGAACAAGCCTTTGGCTTTTTGGGCACCATACATTTTTAATACAAGTCGTTTTCCCTTTTTCCTAGTTGAATACTAGTATGTGCGACAACTTTTGTAACTCATTATCTCTTTTCGAGATTTAAATTGGTTGAGCTCTTTAAGCAAAAACAAAAAAATGTGGAAAGATATATAGTCACAAGTCTATGCATGTCTCAAGATCTACAAAACCATTGACTAATCATTCATGACAAGTTTGAAAGTCTATTTACAATAATCACGTAGATGTCAAGAATTTTCCCACAATGATATAAGTGCATAAAGAACAAGCTACGCTCGAAAATGCACAATACCATTTGTATGAAGGTACAAGGCAAAACATGCGGGTGACAAAACACAAAAATGCTGATCAAACTTTCTTGGATTTTCTACTTTTTATGTGTTTTTGGGTTTTTGACACAAAAACAAGTAAAGATGATAAAAAAGGAATAATAGACACTTAAAGCTATTAAAAACAAGCAAAAAACATTAAAAAAAAAAAATGCTAGAATGAACACCATAAGTAAACAATGTCACAACAAATTGGAAGAATTAATGCATGAACATGTTCTAATGCTTATACATTTGTACCCTTCTTCACCCACATAGCACGTGTGTTTAGGGTGATATCCTTAGAGGATTAGGTACTTGAGTTGCGATTCTCAAACCTGAGGGTGAAGTTCGCCAAACAAGAAGTTATGGTGTCTATCATCTTAATCACATCACCAATATCAGAATCAACTTCTCGCCCTTTTGATTGCTTGAGGTTCCCCTTGCCATTTCTATGTCCTCTTTCCCTTTAAAAGCTGGCATTCTTCAATGCTTGAAGCTTGTGGCAATTAGGTCTAGTGTGTCCTCAGTGGCTAAAGTGTTGAGTTTATGGTGCTCTTTGTGACTTCGGAAGAGATTTTCCTTTAGCCTTGGGTTTAGCCACTAATGGGTTTGGAGGCTTTGTCAAAACCTTTTGAGCACTTACATTTGGCTTCTTCTCAAACTTCACTTTCTCAACAGTTGGAGTTGCTACCATTGGTTCCTTTGCTTTAACAAACTTCATCTCCTTGGACATATTGGCGCTTGAACTACTCTCTCTGGTGTATCCTAAGCCGCTTTTATCAGAAAAAGACTTTTGATGTGCAAGCACTTCTTCAAACTTCTTGGAGGCAACCCGCTCCACTTCAGCATTGGCTTAAATCACTTCAAGCTCAAGAAACTTGATCTTGGAATAGGCTTCGGTTAGTTCTCCAATCAATGTCTCAACTTCGCATTTAGTCTCCTTGTACCGCACTAGAAGACTTTTGTAATCTTGCTCAGCTCTCTTCATTTTTCTTATGGCTACCTTAGCCACTCTTGCATACTCACTGATCTTCTCAAGAAGAGAATTATAGGTTTCTTGCAATCCCTTGGTACCTTCATAGACGCATTCTTCATCTTCATCTTCATCTTCGGATTCCTCCCCAACTCCCATTGACTCCACTTCGGTGTGCCCACCGAGCTCTTCCACTAGAGCATTCAAATCTTCTGAAGAGTCTATGGGTGCAATGGTCATAAATGTGGAATAGTTTCCTTCTCCGTCACAACTTTCTTTCAAGTTTGAATTGGAGCTGTTCGAGTCACTATGGGTAGTGGCAAAGACTTTTACCCTTTGCCTTTAAATAAGTGGGGCATTCTTTCTTCACATGCCCATGCCCTTTGCACTTAAAGCACATGACCATTTGAGATGGAGAGGAATCTTTTGAATCCTTCTTCTTGAAGTCCTTCTTGTCCTTCTTGAAATTCGAGAATTTGCCCTTCTCAAACGACTTCCCATCTCTCTTGAACTTTAAGAACTTACGAAAGTTGTTAGCAAGGTACGCCACATCCTTTTCAACCTCATCCTCATCAAAGGAGTCTTGAGCTTCCAATCTCTCATTAATTGTCTTGAGAGCAAGAGATTTGCTCTTCCTTTGAGATGGTAGAGATAGCTCATAGGTTTAAAGAGAACCGATGAGTTCTTGAATTTTAATCTCATCAAGGTCTTTGCTCTCTTCGATGGCAGTAACCTTTGCACAGAAGCTCTCCATCAATGATCGTAGAATCTTCCTCACAATCTTGGAGTCCTCCGTCATTTCTCCCAAGTTGAATTTCCTAATCACCACTTCATTTAGCTTCCCATAAAATGAGTCAAATGACTCGTCTTCACTCATCTTCAGCTCCTCGAAGCATGTGGTAAGCATTTGCAACTTGGTGTCCTTCACCTTTTTGGTGCCTTCATAGGTTGTCTCCAAGATTTGCCATGCCTCCTTGTTAATTGTAACATGAGAAATCTTGTGAAATTTGTCAGGAGAAACACCACAGAAAATAGCATTTAAAGCCTTGCTATTAGAATTACCTGCTGCAATGACTGTCTTATCTCATATGGATTTGGGGGCTTCCGGCCTAGTCCATCCTATCTCAACAGCGTCCTAAATACTATCATCAATGGAACATAGAAACGCCCTCATATGGACTTTCCAAAAAGCAGAATTGCTCCCAAAGTATGGAGGAACATTAAGTGATTGAGATCGATCCATCTTAAAAAGGGTCTATGATCACACTTAGGTAATGAAACCATAGCAAGTGCACCTGTTCTGATACCAATTGAAAGTTCAATTAGTGTGAAAAACATTAATGAATGTTTAGACCCCCAATTTCAAATATCCAACATAAGCTTATACCCAAACAATAGATGTGCGGAAAAATAGGTATAAGCAAAAACCCAAAATAATAAACAACTCTACACCATAATTAATCACAACACAACAACAATTAAAGGTAGAGAGAAAGGGTTAGAGAGATGCAAACACAAGGATAACATCGGCACGTGTTTTCGAAGAGGAAACCAAAAATCTCGGAGAAAAACCTCTCTGCCGCCCTTCTAGTGGTAAAATGATCCACTAAAGAATAAAGTTGGGATACACGAATAGCAATAGACCCTCCAAGCCTAATCTACCGAATGCACCTAAGCCCTCCAAGCTTCTTGCTCCAACAGGGTTAAGCCTAACCGTGTCTTCTTTAGCTTCCCGGATCTCACAATAAGCCCATTGCATCAACCAAATGAATTGGTAATCTCCGAATTGCTTCCCAATCACCAAAATACCTCCTCACTAATATGGGTTTGGTGAGATGTACCTCTCAAAGATATGTCAATGGAGAGGGTGAGAGTAGAGGAATGTGAAATGTCATTTTTCTGCATAACAATGCATTCTGGCGACTCAGTCTCGCGAGTGGGACAAGTTATAAGATAATTGCCAAGCCAAACTATACTTTTTGTCATGTAGTGCTCTAACTGTCATGACCCTTTAGCTTCCTACATGCTTCACACGTGTGGCATTTTGGCGAGTTGCCAGTTGCGAGTCACTCGCGAGATCCAGTCGTGAGAATCCTCCAATGCACACACACTTGAGTTTCTTCAAACTCTCTCACACACAACCCTTACATAATTCCCACCTAAATATAGGGTATCTAATTTGCTGAATTACAAGCAAATTTGGTATGGAATAAAGCCAACACATGATTGAATAAATTCAACCTTACAAGTACATATTAGTAGGAGTTTCAAATCTTTGATATATATGCCTTAACAATTTTAAAGAAATTATATATTCTTGGCAAATTGTCTTCTTCTCAACTAACAAAAGAACATTGTGGTTTTTAAAAAGGATGTCAATTCAAAAGTCAAAACTTGGTTCACTAGTCTCTTTTAATTGTCCATATTTTTATTTTTGATATAATGTGACATGAGCCCGATTTTAGAGCCACTCTTAGGCGATTTATATTTATGTGGCAGCCCACCACCTACGCTATAAATGAACTTGGTCGAATCATCTTCATATGATATCTATGATAAATATTTAGAATTTTACTATGTCTGCCATAAAAAAGGCAATGGTATTAATAAAAGTATAAAATTAAAACATTATACTTGGTGAAAAAGCATGTTTGAATGTGTGCAGGTATTAGCCTTATCAGCCTCTTAGTACTGCTTCTAGGATGTTCTTGGATATATTGGGGATTGAAAAGAAGAAAGCTCATCAAACTCAAAGAAAAGTTCTTCCAACAAAACAGTGGCTTACTATTAAGACAACAACTCTCTAATCACCAAAAGTTTGTCGAGACAATCAGAATCTTTACTATAGAAGAGCTCAAAAAGGCCACCAACAACTACAATGGAAGTAGAGTCCTGGCTATGGAACTGTGCATAGAGGGGTGTTATCAGATAACACAATGGTTGCCATTAAGAAGTCCAAAATTGGTTATTTGAGCCAAATCGAGCAATTCATAGATGAAATGATTGTGCTTACCCAAATTAACCATAGGAACGTGGTTAAGCTATTTGGTTGTTTGGAAACAGAAGTTCCCTTACTAGTTTATGAATTCATCACGAACGGGACTCTTTCTAACCACATTCATGATAAAAGCCTATCATCCTTACTTTCATGGGAAAAACGTTTGAAAATTGCAACAGAAACTACAGGAGCACTTGCATACTTGCATCCATCAACTTCTATGCCAATTATACATAGAGATGTGAAAACTGCAAATATTCTATTGGATGATAACTCCACAGCAAAAGTCGCCGACTTTGGAACTTCAAGGCTAGTTCCTCTTGATCAAACATAATTGAACACTTAGGTGCAAGGAACTTTGGGGTACTTGGATCTAGAATACATGCAAAATATCCAAGTAACAGAAAAAAGTGATTTATATAGTTTTGGGGTTGTTATGGCAAAGTTGTTGACAGGTAAGAAAGCACATTCTTTTGATATGACAGAAATTGATAGAAATCTAGCAATATCCTTTGTTTCTGCCATAATAGAGGATCGCCTACTTCAAATTCTTGAAAATCACATTGTCAATGAAGGTAATATTGAGCAACTAAAGCAAGTTGCTAATCTTGCAAAAAGGTGCCTAAGTTTGAGAGGGGAGGATAGGCCTTCTATGAAAGAGGTGGCAGTAGAGCTGGAGAGATTGAGAATTATGGAAAAACATTCATTGGGAAAGATTGATGTCTATGTAAAAAAGATTGAGTACTTGCTTAGTGCAATTAGTCACTCTTTCAATGTTGATGTTGACACTAGTTGTCCTACTAGTACAACTGTTAAGTATGATAGCATCAGAGACCAAGTATTGAAACCTGTGGAAGATGGGAGATAATTACTTAGTCCTCAGTAATATATTGGAGTAATTATGGTACAGGCTGTATGTTAAGGCTTGTTATATATGTATTAATGGCGGAAATATAGGAGTCCTAATAAAGTCTTTTGTATTGTCTTCTAAAAAAAAAAAAAGTCTTTTGTATTGATTTTTAAATGGTTATTATCATTTGGTTGAGCATAGCTCTCATTTATCCATTTCTTTTTCTTTGTTGTTCCTTTGTAATTTCCCATATTTTTGTTCCTTCCTTTTTCACCCACATTAGAATATATATCTCTTGATAAGCAAGAATCAATTGCACTTTTGTATATCAATTGCACTTTTGTATGGCATTATTTTTGGAGTTTCTCTATTATTTAAGGACCTTCCATTCTTTCGATGTAAGAGACATGACAAATAAGAAATCTAGAAGTTAATTCAAATACTCCCTCTATAATACTATAGCTACAATATATTTTACAACCTTTTTATAAACTATTGTTGTAATAAATTTTTATTGGTTCTCATCTAGGCTCACCACTAGCAACACTTTTTCACTTACTAATAATCACTCACCACATCAATAATTTGTAAAACTTTTTGCAAAATAGTTTGTATTTCTAACATTTTCCATATCATATGGGGACAAAGAAGCTAATGTTTTTCTCCTAAACAATTGGGCTCACAACTCACAACATTACCAAACCCCATGGTGACTCATGGCCCATATCTATCTACATATGAATTATATGACTAATTAAAGCTCAAGTTTTTTGTCCTCATGGAATTAAGAATAAATTCTCACTTCATATTTTTCATTGCTACATGATGCACACTGTTGATATTTACACAAAATGGACCTTGAAAGATACTTGTGTAGAGAGTGAAAATTCCCGACCTATCACAAGCTGACACATCATACTACTAAGTTCACAAAGTACAGCCAATTACAGAGCGCCACGTATGTCTACTAGGTTTTGCTATCACTATTCAGAAACCAATAGAAATTTGTCAAATGTCGTTGAAATAAAGACATAAAAAGCATGCAAAAACCAATCATACATTAGCGCATGTAAGCAATGACATAAGCAGCCCAACGCGTGTAAGCAATGACATAGGCAGTCCAATCGAGTGTTGACATGTGTCACCTTGAAAATCAAAACATTTTAGCCAATTAAAAAATGCCACGTGTCTTGGAGAAAAAGCCTTAAAGCTCCTCCAATCAGAGTGTGACACACGTCACTAATCAGACTTCGCCATGTGTCACTCACCCAACCCCAAACTACTATAAATAGAAGCCTTTCTAAGACATTTCTACACACCAAGACATCCAGAGCACAAGTAGCATCAAAGAAGATTTAGAAGCACTTAGAAGTACAGAAGCTATGTAGGAATCAGGCTTCAAAGCCTTCAAGAACTTCAACCTCAAAATCGAAGAACATTCGAAGCAGAACCATCCAAACTACCTACCTAGATCTTAAAGTTTGCTGGAATCAAGCTTGAAAGCCTCCAAAAACTTCAAGAAACTGTAAATCAGTGAAGCTCTATGGATTCAAGCCTAAAAGCCCCGAAGAACTTCCACCACAAAACCTTCGAAGACAAAGAACATGCGAAGAACACGAAAAAACAAATGAAGAACAAAGAATTTCTTACAAGCTCATAGCCAGAGATTCATTGTAATTCTGTTTTAAGAGTTTTCAATCCATCTTTCAGCCAAATTGAAGGATATTTGGTGTTCGAGTCAAAATTACATTATTGCGATTCCAATCAACAAGTCTTTCAAGGAGATCGAATAAGAGGATTACTCTTTTGTAATTTTACAAAATTTTACCACATATTCATCAATACAAATCCATATTTGTGAAACTATTTTACTTGTTTGATTTATTTCAAACTCAAAATTTAGTCATCCACAACTTGTTCAATAAAAGGTTAATCTCATCACTTGGGCTTATTAAAATGACAAATCTGATACATATATTTTGAAGACCCACACACGCTTTTTTATTATATATACACCTATATATACACACATTTTTTATTTGATAAGTTATGTCTATATATATATACACACACACACCCAACAACAACAAAAAACTTAGTATTTTCAATCAAAATTATATTTGATGATGATTTTTCATAAAATAAAATTCATTTTTACCATTTTCATAGTGAAATTCTTAAAAAGTATTATTTTCAATACAAATTATCAAATTTTATACTAAAGTAAGTAAAAAAAATCTTTCAATTGAACTAATGTAATTTTCAAAAATTGATCCAAAACTTGGAGAAATAAGTTAAGCTCTGAACATGTTTAAGCTATCTTGCTCTAACCCATTATGTGGCAACTAAAGAGACATTTCATGTGTTGCTTTAGTGATAATATTTTTTTTAAAATGAGTCAGTAACTTGTTAATCACCACATAATGGGTTGAAAAAGATAGATTCAAACATGTTTGGTGCCAAACTTTATCAAATATTTTACAGAGATTAGAGCACATTTTACAATAAAAAATAGAATTAAGAAAAATAAAGTTATATCTCTATAACTATTAGACCATTTTTTTTTTAAGAGCATCATTGGACTAATTCAAATATATTGGAGGGGGGGCGGGGGGCAACTCTTATATTTGTAGACTAAATTTTAAAAATTTTAAAATAATTATATATATATATATTAAAAAAATTTCAAAATTTTGGGGGGCCATGGCTATTACTTACCTCCGCCCCTGAGGTAGAGGGGGCAGACTAGTGTGGCTTCCCTACCTAAACGTGACCATAGTAGCACCCTACCCTCTCTTGAGTAGGGTGCTACTATGGTCACGCCCGAGAGGGTAGGGTGCTACTATGGTCACGCCCAAGAAGGGAAGTCATACTGGTCACCCCTCTCTACCCTTTTTTTTTTTATACCAAAAAAAAAAAAGAAAATATTTCATTTGGTCTCTAATATCAAAGGCAACCCAACTTGGCAAGCCCATTTCACTAGAATGCAAAGGCATCGCGTGAGTGGGCACACAAGCACATGTGATCCATTGAAAAAGAAGCTAATTTGGTTCCTTAAGGAAAACCATATTTACAAAGACAATATCTCCGTATTATAAGGTAAAAAGAAAAGCTTGTAAAAGTTAAAAAGTTTTTCAAGTGGGACACCAACATGAAATGTCAAAATGAGCTGTTTCTGGTATTCAAAATCTCGTACCTACTAAAGGTCCATGCCAAAAAATTCATGCTATTCAAACAAATTTTTGTAATATTGTGGCAAAAACACTTATCTACATGCAGTGCTTTAGTGCTGACTACAATTTCTGAATATCCCAAGCATCAACTAACACAGTGCCTTCCGTAAATTGGAATTTATGGAAGAAGCAAATAATCAGAAAGTGTGAACCAAACCAAGTATAAAGTCGTATCAACACTAGCTAAACACTAGTTTATTCAGATGCGTTAGTTGGTTGGCGTTCACCAGTAAGAGTACGTAGAACTTTAATTTTAACTTAAATACAAAATTTACAAGAAATCAAAATATAAGTCACTACAAGAAATCTAGGTTTAGGCAACATTTTTAAAACGTCACTAAAAACCCAAAAAACGTTGCTATAGACACAAATGGTCTACAACGACATTTATAAAACGTCACTTAATAATATAACATTTTCGTATATAATGTAGGAAAATACATTTAGCGATGTTAATAAAACGTCACAAATAATCACACCAATAGCAACGTTTCAAAAACGTCGCAAAAGCATTTGTCCTTTTAACTTTTAGTGACGTTTTTAAAATGTTGCAAAACCTGCTCATTATTTTTCTTTTAAAATATTAAAAATGCTATATAAACCTACTTAAAATTCAACAATAACTAACATTAACCTTGTAATACATCAAATATACCTATCATCAATATTCCACAATATCAAATGTCCACACTAACACATTAACCATAGATTCAATACATGTATCATCTTGAATTGAACAAAACACTTGTCTAGCCACCAAAAATAAAAAATAAAACCACCTAAATTAAGGACCACTTTGCAGAAAATATTTGAAGTTTAATTGTATCCAAACTTTGTCATTTGGTACACATAAAGAAACTTACCCATTATGCCTAAATTTCTCAACTGAAAAAGGTGCTTCAAATCATCCAAATTTTGCATATGAGAATGCTATTGCAGAAAATTTTAATGAGTCATGGTGCATGAAAATTTAGTAACAATATATATATATATATATATATATATATATATATCTATAAAGAGCATTTAGTTGAGATTATTTACACATTAGTGGGTAGTGAGCTTTTAAAAAAAAAAAATTCAAGCTAGCTAAACCACAAAACTAATAACAAAAAAATTCAAAATCTACACACTATAGAAAAATTGCAGAAAAAAAAATACAAGATTTACAAACTTGTACATAAACTTACAATGATTTAGCCTTTGATGCTCAAGTCTTTTTGCTCAAAAATCCAAATTTGAATAAGAATTTTCTGTACCAAAATCCAACCAAGACAAGCAACCAACAAAAATTAGCACAAAAGTTCCATATCCCATTAAAGAAAAACTAAATCAAAGCAAACCCATAAACCAAAACACAAAAAGTCCATGACCCATTAAAGAAAAATCAAAATCAAAGCAAACCCATAAGCCGAAACACAAAAACTCCATGATCCATTAAAAAAAAAAAACCAAATCAAAGCAAACCCATAAGCTAAAACACAAAGACTTACACTTTAAAGAAACTTGAACACCAAAAAAGAGGGAAAAAGGTATGGTGTTGGCAATGGGTGATGGCTAGAGAGGGAAGAGCTTCTAGATCGGTGGGTCGGCAGTGGCAAGGGTGGCAGTGGCTAGAGGTGGCAAGGGCGGCGACAATGGCTGGCGGTGGCTAAGGTGAAGAAGTGATAAGGGTGGGGAGGGGGAGAGAATATAGAAGTGGGAAGGGAAGTTTGTCTAAGAAAAAAAAAAGAATGATAAGAAAGCAAAAGGAATGAAAAAACGTGTAGGGAAAGGAGACAAAAAAAAAAAAAAAAAAAAGGACAAAACGGTGGGAACATTCCCACTCAGCAAAATTTGAGTGGGAAAAGGACAAAAAGGAGACCAAAAAAAAAGAAAGAGGGACAAAATGGTGGGAACTTTCCCACTCAGCCAAATTTTGAGTGGGAAAAGGACAAAAATTTTGGGGAAACATATAGCGACGTTTTCATGGGAAAAGGACAAAAAGGAGACCAAAAAAAAAAAAAAGAGGGACAAAACGGTGGGAACTTTCCCACTCAAAGAAATTTTGGGTTACAGCGACGTTTTTAAAAAAACGTCGCAAAAGGCTCACTCTTTAGTGGCGTTCTTTAAAAATATCACAATATACTACTTATAGCGGTAGATTTAAAAAAGTCACTAAAAAAAATGCCGCCTAAACCCAAATTTCTTGTAGTGAGTTTATGTGAATGTATTAAATTGATACCAAGCCAGAAAATATAAACTATATGATTGAGCAAAATGGTTACTAATGGATACTTAAGAGATGCTAAAGAAAGACCAAATGATGTAGAACTGAAAACTAGTGCCCTATTGCTACTAGGCGTAGTGCATATGATACAATTACAATGAGAAATAATAACATAAAAACATAACATTTAACTTTTATTAATTATTTATAGATATGATAAAATTTCAACTTATAGCATCCGTTTTATGATAATTGTTTTTTATCATTAGACCAATATACTAATCAAAACTAATAAATTAAGACAATCATGATCATCTAAAACTAAATAGGAGAATTTTTTATAGACTTTTATCAGAACCTAAATACAAATATAGTCCAGGAATTTAACTTATTTAGGAATTTTAATATACATTTGATTTTGTTTATTTTTAATTGTATGCATGCATATGCATAAGGTTATAAGCTAGTTTAAGTGAAACATTATACATTTTGAGAGTATATTTGTGCTTAAATACATGGAAAGGGAGAAGATACTTTCTAATGCTCAATTTCACTGAAACAACAAAATCAATAAGAAATTTTCGTGAAAAATAAGAATTGTAAATATAATCTACCACTAGATTACATTTTCTCCATTACTTCATATATTCTTGGCCTTTTCAAAGTTCAAAATTATTAGAAATCAATGACTATGTCATTGATTAAAAGTTTAGGTTTGATTTTCTTTATTATTTAAAAATAATACAGAATACATGAGTTTATGAATTGATGAGTAAATAGATTCTATTAATATATAATTTGGTGTGCATGTTTAAATAATAGGAACGTGTAATCTAATATTAAAAAAAAAAAAAAAAATTGAATGATAAACATTAAATGAAGTTATATTAAGTGTATATATTTCTAAGATAAAAGAGCTTTATTTGCAAAATAAACCAAACAACAATCCCCTTTACACGAATGATATTGCAGGCTCAGGTTATCTAACTCTTAAAAAAAACCCCATAGTTTTATTATTGGGACATATATTAAACCCCATACACTTAAATGGAGCATTTTAAACTCCATATTTTCATAAATGCACCCCCAAAAAATCCAAACAAATCTGACCCTCACAAATGATATGTACATCAATTGACTTCTTGGGGTTTAAAACGTGTCATTTAAAAGTATGAGGTTTAAATGAGATTGTTTAAAAAAATATATATATATTAAGGGATTTAATGTGTCCCAATAATAAAATTGCAGATTTTTTTTTTCCCAAAATTTAAGTCCAAATTCTCCACCACTTAGTTATAACACAAGGAAAATACTGCTGAATGAAAGTGCAACAGTTATCTTACTCTTTTTTTTTTTTTTTTTTGGATGAACAACGCTTATCTTACTTATGAAAGCATGTAAAGACTAGAAATATATGTATATGTAATAGCCTGAAAGGTTGGCTTATTGGGTGATCTTCGTTGAGCCAAATCAAGTGGCTAAGAGCATTTACATCAATCACATTAAACTAGCTTGTGCTAGGCTGAAAATATAACTAAAAACTCACCCAAAAAAAAAAAAAAATTAGCATTTTGTTTGACCTTGCCACAACCAGCGAGACACAAATCTAGCTACTATTAATTTTTTTTTTTGTTCTCTTTTTTTTTTCCCCTGATTGTTTTGTTTAGACCCCTTTTAAACAAATTAGTTTAACCTAATAAATTAACCAAGTAGTTACTTAGGTTAATATGAGATCTAGGTTAAAAACCTGCAATCATATTACTTAGTGCGGAAAAGTAAATAAAGTAATATGATGACGCAGGAAAACTAATGAAATCAACCATTTCAAGGTAAAAAACCTGGAAAGGATTTAACATAGCTATCCTCAAGGTAAACAAATCCACTATGATAGAATAGAAGTTTACAATAGATTCAAACTCTAAATCTAAAGTTACCTCTTGTAGAACTTACTAACATGTCTACGTGCAGCTCCGACTCCACGGACTCTTCTATCTTGAATTTTCTGAACACAAACTCCACATTTGCAACTTTAAGATCACACTCAAAGTTTTAGATCACCATCAGTAGTAGATCTTTATGCAACAACTTGTTTCCACTAGTTCCTAATTGTAGATCTCATTTCAGTAGATGCTGTAGAGTTAGAAGGTTACAAAAAACTCACAAATCTCACAAGAGTAACTCACAAGTCTTCCAAGAGCTTCTAAAATGTAATTAGGGTTTTCCTTTTATACCTAGTAGTGTTGGACTGAAACCCTAAACGTTTTCACAAGCTTGAGCCTAATTTAAAATTTGCAAAATACAATTTTCGATCGGTCGAACCTATCTTTCGGTCGATCGAGCTTCATAGTAGCTTGCTTCTTCTTTCTATAGCTTGATAGTTCTTAAATCTTGACTTGAAAAATCTTGAGCAATGTCTAACACTTGGTCTAGACATGTTTTTATTCTCGGTTTTCCAACATACATAAATCTGGAAACTAAACATTTAATCCTAAATATTTGAAACCTAACAATCTCCCCCTTTGGCAATCCATGACAAAACACACATAAACATGAATTGCTCAATTCAAGAACTAATCCAATTACAAAGTATTGCCCTAATACAATTCTATCACAATCTACTATCTATCAGTTTCTAAAGTAGGTAGCAATTGATGAAAGAATTAACCTATAAATTTTTGAAACACTGAAAATAAATCATAAACGTATGTGTGGAAAATACAATGTAAACCAAAAATTGAAAATTGAACTTGAATTCACAAAGCATAAATAAGAATCAGATATCAAATGAAAAACATCATCAATATCATCAACATATCAACAATACATATCATGTTTGTGAAAGAAGAACAAAAGATAAAAAAAAAATATAAATAAAAAAAAAAAAATATATATATATATATATATATCAAAAACTCATCTATTCTCCCCCTAGCTACAAAATCTGCTCTCCCCCTAAGTGCAAGAGCTCTCACTATCTACTCCGTCTTTTTGTTACGTATTGCCAAGGGCAACCATCAAGGAACAGAGAGTGGAGGAGGTGGAAAAGTACTCCTATACTCAGAAAAATCCTCTCTCAAAGCATCAACCTTAGAAATAGGCTCATCTAAAAGTTGTCCATGAGTTGCTTGAGTCATCATAAATGTCTCCATCATAGCACAAAGAGAGAGAGGAGGAGGAACAGTAGGCTCAGAATCTCCAGTATCAAAATCTACCTCATCAACATCACCCTCAGCAACAATAGCTATAAGATCAAAAGGAATCTCCTCAGTAGGCATATCTCCAGTGGTAGACTCTACTCGTGGTCTTTTTGATGAACCAACACTTAGTTCAACGGTCTTTTTTTGTGCACTTTGCTCTTTGAGAAAGGTGGCTCCTGTAGGTGTAGTGATATGGATCAACTCTAGGAAAGGAAAGTTTTCTAACTTTAAGAAGTTTAGAATCCTAAGGATAAAGAATGGAAAGTACAAACTTTGTTTCCTAGATTTGCTCCTATGCACCTCAACAACGGTTTGTATGAAAAGAGAAGGGAAACGAATGAAACCATCAGTGATGAGGGCATATAAAAGACACACCTATCTATAGAAATAGTATGCACATGGGAGATAGGAAAGATGTTGTGACACGCTATCATAAAGAGAATATAATTAAGCTCAATTAACTCACGAGATTTAAGTTTTGGTTCAGTTCTCCAAGCGATAGTTCTTCCACAAAGAAGTGTCATGACATCATCAATAGGAGGAGTCTTAGTGTATGGATAGGTAGGTCTATGAATAAGAGGCACACGAAGAGCTTCAGATACTATTTGCTTAGTTATCTGAAATTCTTCACCTCAAATCCAAGTAGTCAAGTAATGACCACTGGATGAGTCAGAATAAGTAGAGAGATTCAAATAGAATTCTCTAATCAAAGCAATAGGAGGAGGTACAAGGTCAGAACACAAAGACAACCATTTCCTAGACTCTAGAATTTGAATCACAAAACGATCTAACTTATCTAGATTGACCTGTCTCTCACACCAAATAGACCTATACTTAACTAAGGAATCAAAATTTTGAAAGTTTTGGAAAACATGAAACCTAGTTTAGGCAAAGACCTCAACTGCTTTAGAAGAGGACCCATAGATGCTTTTGGCTTTGGATTTAAACTTCCTAGCATTCTTAGGAGCCATGACTAAGATCTAAAGAGAGAGGAAACACACACACACACACACACACACACACACACACAAAAAAAAAACCCACAAAACCAGGGGCAGACTACAGTAGAGAGAGATTAAACACAATATATATATATATATATATATATAAATATATTTATATTTATATGCAATCTTCAAAATCTAAATGATGCATGATGCATAGACATAAGTGATGCATGAACTAATGCATTAAAATGTTCAATTTTCTCATAATTTTGAAAAAATTAACCTAAAAATTCAAGTTTTATGAAAAGTCCCCAATTTTTGAAAAAACTAAAACCCTAATTTTTCAAAAACACACAAATTGAGTAATTGGCCATCACAGGAGGTATGTTATAAACAATCAACCAATCAATAACAATGGTTAATTTTAGCCAATTTTATCCAACCGAACGTAATCTCCGATTTCCTCAAGAACACATGAATCCTAATTTCGAAAATTTTCATAAATAATGAAGTTTTTTAAATTAAAGAAGAGAAATCATGTAAACAACATACAGACACGAAAACCCATTAACCATTTCAAATCAAAAACACCAAAACTTATCAAAAACCCCAAATTCTTTGAGTTCAAATTTTTGAAGAAAATGAAAAATTTATGCATGAATGTATGTAATTTGAATGAAAAGAAAGGGTAAAAGAGTCTTACTTGATATAAGAGAGAAAACTTTTGAAGCTTTGACTGGGAAAAAGACAAAAAAGACAAAAAAGTTCTAATAAAAGGGATTGAGAGAAATCAAAGAGAATAGGTGAAAAAGGACAAAACTAATCTGTCAAGCCCTTAAAAATTCAAAAAATTAGAATTTCAATCAGTTGAGAGCAATCGAGCAACAATCAAAAGGACAGTTAAACAGATTTTGACTGATCGAGAAGGAATCAAACAGGAATCGAAAGAGGGAATGAGTTTTGGCCTAAAAATTCAACCTTTTCGATCGGTCGAGAATCAGGTTCGATCGATCAAAAACTTGAAAAACTGGAATTTTGAAAAACTTGAAAATGTTTTGTAGGAAAACAACCGAAACCCAATTTTCATGATATGAAATGCATACAAATGATTCCAAAAGTTTTCAAAAACATATTCCACTTAAGTTGTTAGAAATTTTCTCTTTAAATTCTACCCAACCCAAAGAAAATGTATTAAACATCACACAATGAGTAATTTCAGATGGCCATATTACTTAACACACAATCATATGTACTAAGTTTATCATTAATTTGCGTGTAGTACGTGCAACTAGTAAGTGTAAAAAGTACAGAAAAGGAGATATGTAGATAGTAATCAAACAAATTTTCTATATCTTCAATCACATTGGTTTGAAAGTGACTATCACCTAAAGAGTTACAACATATACCTCTCACATCTCCTAGAAAACACGCTTGCAATCATGTAAAAACATTTGTTTCTTTTTGCTTTTTATTTTGTTTTGTTTTGTTTTGTTTTTTTGTTTTTTTTTTTTTTTTTCTTTTGAGCACAATCAAAGAGATCATGTATGGGCATATAGGAGACAAAAGAGAAAATACCCTTGTTACATATTGTTGAGGACCAAAATTTCACAAGAAAGCCTATTCCATGAAAAGTAAGGAAATACCATGGGCCTTAACAAAAGAATGCCCAATTCATGAAGTCAAGAAGAACCATGAAGTCCCAAAGTCCCAAAAAGAAGGAAAAAGAAAGAATTAATAATAATAATAAATAAAAAGAGGACCAAGACTTGGTTAGGCTAGAGGACATGTAGCAAGGATCTCGGTCAGGCCAGAGAATATGCAGCAAGATGAACATCAAGGCCCTAGGACCTTGATGTGTCCTTCTGAAGCCTTAAGAAGAGGACCTTAGCTGAAATATGGGAAAACTAAGTTCTATGTTCAGATTTCTAGCAAAAAAGCCATTAAAAAATCCCGCAAAATTAGGTATTGTCTTTATAACCCATGGTCAAAGCCTGTGGGATCCTGAGTGGATAGTAAGGGAGAAATGGTTTGGTCGATAGGGGAGTGATTTCTAGTGAAAGGTGGATCCCAAAGGTTTCCCTTGGTTCATATATTTGCTTGGAATGCATGAACCAATGGAAAACTCAGTTCCTCATCTACATGACACCTCTCCACAATTTCCTCTCAATTGTCATTTTCAACTAAACCTGTCATCCAGTACATTGAGCAGCCCACTCATTCCTTTGACTTTCCAAGAAGGAATCTTTCATTTTTAGCTAAAGCCAAATGCCCCTTTCAGTTATAATTTCCTAATTAAGCTAAACCTCTGCCCAATGCACTTATTCAAGTTCTAGAGGACATGGTTTTTCCCAACATACTAGGGATGTCCTCGCCTAGGGTACCAGACCATGTCCATTATAAAAGGAACACTAAGGTATAGCAGAAGCCGGGGGGGGGGGGGGGTGGTTGGGGATGCAGATAGAGGGAAAAAGGGAGAGTTCAAAGGTTCAAAAGGATGACTTTTAGAGCTTTAATAGCCCAGCAAGGGAGAGAAAAATGAACAAAATAAGAGAGCCAAGGTGGAGGAATTCGTCTCATATCCTTGAGATCGTTCAAAATATCACTTAGCCTCCAAAGAAACATATGCCAAAAAATTCACTCATCAGATATCACTCTTTCCCACAAAATCCTCCTCACCTAACTATCTTGGAAGGCAATGCCCAAGCAAAGCTATACAATACATATATCTTCAAATAACTGTTAGTTTCTTAGATTAGGATATATATATATATATATATATTTTAATACATATAAATATATGTAAATGAATTTCATGAGAATGAGTCAACCACAAGGATCCTGGCCCTAATTCTCACAGCTTTTGCACAAGACTTGTGGGATTTAGAACTCAAGTCCAAGTAGCTTTTCTTGGGCATTGCCTTCAATGATAGTTAGGTAAGGAGGATTTTGTGAGAAATAGTGATATCTGATGTGTGCATGTTTTGGCATATGTTTCTTTGGAGGCTAAGTGATATTTTGAATGATCTCAAGGATATGGGACAAACAAAATTTTGTTGACAAAGCAATGCTATCTTATATTGAGATTTAATATGCATTCAACATGATTTTTGTATGCTACTTTCAAAAAAGCATATCTTTTTTTTCTTTTTTTCTTTTTTTCTTTTTGGGAAAAGTCAAAAAGCATATCTTAGAATTACTAGCAAACACTAATTCTAGAAATATACTCTTAGTATCAAATGCAATACCAATATAATTTGGTTATACACACACACACACACATATATATATGCATATATCATTGTTAGTTTGACAAAGTTGATTTGTTGAATACAATCTACAGCTTAATACCGTTGAGGACCAAAATTTCACAAGAAAGCTCATTCTATGAAAAGTAAAGAAAGGCCATGGGTCTTAACAAAAGAAGGCCCAATTCATGAAGCTAAGAATCAACATCAAGGCCCTATGTATGTTCAGATTTCCAGCAAAAAGACCATTAAAAATCCAGTGAAAGAACCGGGCCAGGATACCCAGAGCCTGCCAGAGACTCGGGATCCTCGGGACGTGCAGCACAGCTGGGGTACCACGAAATACAAGAAATGAAGAACGGATATGTCCTTCTCAAGCACCCAGTGGTGCAGTAAAAAACCAGAAAGCTTGGAGAGTGACAATTCATAAACAAAAGGCTGGTACCTTAGGAAACCCAGAATGAAGAACTATAAGGGGAAGTGGCTGGGAAAACCTTCAACTCAGTAAGAATGGATTCCACTCACTTGGGAAAAATGATAGCAAGAAGGACAGCCAAAAAGCTAAGTCTAAAAGGTAAAAAGCCTTGAAAGAAGAGAGGGTGAAGGTTAGCTCTCCAAGGACACCCTAGAATGGAAAGTCAGTAAGTGGCTTGTTAGGTTCTAAAGACTAAGGATCTTATGTATTTAGAACTCTAATGTGTATTGTTGACAAACCATGATCAAAACAAGATGTTTAGTCATGTTTAGACTTGCTCAAAGTTGTGTCATTTATGTAAAGTTGGATTTAAGTTAATGCAGATTTAATAAAGCATTTCAGCCTGGTTCAATCGATCGAAGCTTAGGCTCGATCAATCGAAATTCGGGCAGAATGCGTTTTTCTGCAGAATTCCAACTCAGCCCTAGTTCATTTAA
This sequence comes from Quercus berberidifolia, assembly GCA_028535905.1. Taxonomy (NCBI): domain Eukaryota; kingdom Viridiplantae; phylum Streptophyta; class Magnoliopsida; order Fagales; family Fagaceae; genus Quercus; species Quercus berberidifolia. Next base: position 25,433,086 of record JAPQVW010000008.1, read on the forward strand.
AATGTTTAGGGTTTTGTGTTTTTGCCATAGGTATATAAGGCAAACCCTAGCCACGTTTTAGTATTGCTCATATTGCTGTTTGTGTAAATCTCTTGTGAGATCTGTGAGGAGCTTTCCTTTACACAAGCTTAGGATTATCAAGAAGGAGATTCGTTCAAGAACTTGATGATCATTCAGTTGCTGCCATAAGAACTTAAAGAAACACAAGTGGGTGTGCTTGTACTTGTTGGAGAATCCAAGAAAGAAGGAGTCCATGGTCTCGGAGCTTGCACGTGGTCATGTCAGTAAGTTTCTACTGGTGGGTAGCAATAGGATGTTAGTGGTCTAAGTCCTATTGTAAAACTTCGATTCTTTTATAGTGGATTCAAGTTTACCTTGAGGATAGCTAGGTTAAATCCTTCCCAGGTTTTTACCGGTTTGGTTTCCTAGGTGATCATATCATTGTGTTATTTATCTTTTTGTTGCTATGCATGATATGATTGTTTGTTTGTGATAACCTAGATCTGGAATTTGACTAAGTAATCACTTAGCTAATTACCTAGGTTAATCTGATTGTGGTTTTAAGGGGTCTAAAAACCATCAAGTGGTATCAGAGCGGGTTGCTCTCTTGTTGTTGATCTTTTGATCACTGAGCTGATCCTTGACCCTATTTTCATGGAACATTGACATTCTCTTGTTATTCCTCCTCATTTTGATGGGAATAATTATGCTTATTGGAAAGTAAGGATGAAAGCATTCCTAAAATCAATTGATGAGAAAGTCTAGAACTCCGTCGAATACAGATGGGAGAAGCCCACTACCCCTGTTAATGAGTGGCAAATTTCTCAAAAAGAAGTAGCTGCGTTCAATAGCAAAGTTATGAATGCTATCTTTAACGCTGTTTCTACGGAGGAATTTAAGAGAATCTCTAATGTTGAGGTTGCTCATACTGCTTAGAATATCCTCCAAACTGTGCATGAAGGCACAAAGGTTGTCAAAATCAATAAATTGCAGCAACTAACTTCTAAATTTGAAAGCATTAGGATGTCTGATGATGAATCTTTTGATGAATTCTTTGCTAAACTTAATGATATTGTTAATTCTTCATATAACTTGGATGAAATTTATGATCAACCTAAAATTGTTAGGAATATACTTAGATCTTTGATTGAAGATTTTAGACTAAAAGTGATTGCCATCACTGAAAGCAAGGATGTGGACTCCATCCTTGTTGATGAACTTGTAGGATCTCTTCAATCCTATGAGTTGGACCTACCTAAGACTAGCAAATCCAAATCAATGGCTCTTAAGTCAGTTGATGATATTGATGTTGGTGGATTTGATGATGAGCTCTCTGCTACAGAGATTGCTTACCTTGCCAAGAACTTTAGGAATTTCTTTAGAAACAACAACAAAAGGGCAACAGATAAGAGCACTGCTGAACCTAGAAATTTTAGGAAGAATGATCCCACTAAAGTTAACAACATTGATAAACCTAGAGAAAAAGTAGGCCAATCTTCTAATAATTCTATGGGTCCTTAATGTTTTGGACATCAAGGGTATGGTCACATGAAATCTGAATGTCCTACTTACTTGAAGTCTAAGGGTAAGGCTATGGTTGTAATTCTTAGTGATGGTGAAGTTTCTGATGATGAGTCTGGGTGTGATGAGGATGGAAACTTCATTGCTTTCATTGCTACTGCTATAATCAATGAAAGCGTATCTGCTGAAGAGAACCCTTCTGATGGAGAACTCTTTGAGGATGCAGATCCTCAAGAAGCCTACAATAAACTTTGCAAAGTTGCTACAAAGGATGACATGAATGTTGAATTAGGCTTGAAGAAAATTACATCTCTTGAGCTTGATAAGAAAAATTTGCTTGTTAAATTGTTTGATGCTACTGAACTTTTGAATAATGTGAAGACTGAGAACATGCTTTTGCTTGATAAAGTTAAGAATTTGTAACATGAGCTTTCTGTTGCTAGAGAACAATCTAATAGGTCTACTAGTTCCAAACTTGATCATATGCTTAGTGTTTAAAAGTCTCCTTCTAACAAAACTAGGCTAGGTTTTGTTGAAAGCATCAATGTGTCTGCACCTAATTCCACTATCTTTGTTCCTTCATCTTCTTCTGAACCCCCTGTGAGTAAGGTTGTGAGTAAGGTTGACAAACCCTTAGAAGTTACACCTCCTAGGAAGATTAGGGATGAGCTGAAAGAGTCTAAACTTAAGCAGCCTACCCTTTCTAAGGACAAGTCACATGATAAGCCAGCATGAGTTTGTCATTTTTGTGGAAAGTCTGGACACATTCGTCCAAACTATTACAAGCTGCAAGCTGCTAAGAGAGCAAACAAACCAAAAGTACCTGTGCCTCAAGCATAAGATCCTATGGTACTCATTGGTGAATTGGTAAAGGCTCTAAACCTTTATTCCAATCCTGGAGTTGGAAATCATTCCCATGTGAATAAGAACTCCAATGCTCGTGGTGCATCTAAAAAATTTTGGATGCAAAAGGCTCAATCTAATTGAGTCCTTCTGACATGGTCCTTGTGCTTCATTGTTATTCTTTGTGACCATTGTTCTTTGTTTTTTTTTTTTTTTTTTTTTTTTTTTTTTTTTTTTTTTTTCTAGGATTTGCATTGCATAACATTCATGCATTTCATTCTAGGTTGTTTTTTTTTTTTTTTTTCAAATTAAAAAAAAAAAAAAGGAAGCAAATTGTGTTTTGCAATATTTCCTTGGTTTTTGAAAACAAGGTTGGTCAATTTATTTTCACATAGCATGTCTTTTGTACTTTGTTTAGCTTTGATGAGTTTTTTTTTTTTTTTGCACTTTACTAGTTGAAGCTTTGTAGTGCATGTTGTGTGGGAAAGATATTTATGGTTTTGATCACTTTGTCTTGATCTTGAAGTCACATGTCTTTGACTGTCGAACTTGAACCTTTAGAGAAAGGATAAATAACCATCTCACCACTGTTCACTAGCCAATCACGAACATCTTAGTGCATATCGTCAGATTTTGTGCTCAAGAAAGTGTATCACATGCACAAAAAGATCATAAGGTGTAGTCTCGGTTTAAATGCTAAAATTGGTGTGTACATTATTGGACTTAAAGCTAAATCAAATAATTGCTAAAAATTGGTGTGTACATTATCCCGGCTATTTTAATAAGTTTTTGAATAATTAAAAATTTGTGTGTACAATATGAGGCAAAATCAAGAAACTTACATGATTGCAAGCTTATGATCTAGGAGATGTGGGAGTTATATGATGTAACTCTTTTGGTGATAGTCTCTTTCAAATCCTATGTGATGAATTTTGTAGTCTTTGTGTTTAATTGCTATACACATATCACCTCACATATATCTCAAGCTTTTGCTAGTTATACACACTACACAAGTTACTCTTTGCTAAACATTGTACATGTTAATGTGTGTGTCTTTGGTCTGACCAACCAAGTTTGCAAATACTTTAAGTTTTTATGCAAAAAAATTTTGATGCTTGAAAATCTTATGGAAAATGCTTGAAAATCTTAATTTTGGGAAAACTGAGTTTAAAACTTTGTTTTTGAAAAACATTACATCACATACTCATGCATTTTGTTCATCAATTTCAATGCTTTGAGGTATTTCTAAAATGTGTCTTTGTTATTTTCAAAATTTGTGTTTTTTCTCAAAAAATTTTGTGAGCCTTTGTCTGCTTCGATTGATCCAATCTGTTTTTCGATTAATCGAAATTGTTTTAAAATTTTTAAGGAAACCTCTGTCTGCTTCGATTGATCCAATCTGTTTTTCGATCAATCGAAATTGTTTTAAAATTTTTAAAGAAGTCTCTGTCTGTTTCGATCAATCGAAACTGATTTTCGATCAATCGAAAGTTGTGAATCAGGTTTTCTTTAAAAGCAGAGTTTGACTTGTTCAAACTTACTTTTCAAAAAGTTTTTCAAATTTTTTTTCTCTCTCCGAATTGGACAAGGCTCGCCCACAATTTTTTGTCGTTTTCATCCAGATTTTTTGCAAGGTTTTCCTCTCTATAAGCCGATAAGTCCATTATGCCCTTCCTTTTGCATTTTATTTCATGTTTTCATGCATTTCATTGGATATTTTCGGAACTTTTCAAATTGGGATTTTTGATGATTCAAGCCATTTTTATTTCTGAAATTGATCATTGGGTTGTGTTCCTATAATTTTATAATCATGATCTATGATGTTTAATTTGATCAATTTGGTGTTTTGTGAGAAATTGAAAATTCTAGGGCTTGTATTTATCCGAATTTGGGGATTTTGTTCAAATTGGTTTCAATTGATGAAATTGGCTTGTTGAATTAATATAATTGATCATTATTTTCTGTATTCTATCTTGTGTGATGATCAATTGGTCAATTTTTTACAAATTGAACAAGTGGTTTTTCAAATTTTTGGGTTTTTGTTAGAAACTCTATGCTCAAGCCACTTTTGTGAACTTGAACTTAATTTGAACTTAATTGCACTGCATTAGAGCGTGCATCATGACATTTAAATTGTTCATGCATCAAATAGATTTTTGTTCTATTTTGTTTTTTTGTACTAACTTGCAGTCTGCCCTTGGTTTTTGTTTTTTTTTTTTAGCTTTGTGTCCTTGTCCTTATCCTAGCACCGTGCCTAGGAAGACAAGAGCCCATAGGACCCCCTCCACTTCCTCTGAGTCTCCCTCTAGGAGTGAATTGTTTAGGAATGACAAAAGCAGAGAGGTATATGAGAAACTGAACTGTAAGAGAAAGATTTGGGCTGAGCGTTCTGTTGTGTTAGATGAGGTTGATCCAGCCATTAGGGCAAACCTTGAAAGTAGAGGTTGGTTGTTCTTGTTAGAGGTAGATCATCCACCCCCGACTGCCCTGATTAGAGAGTTCTTCTCGAATCTCTCTTGTCACATCTATGATTCCAACACCCTTGTTAGGAGTTGGATACGAGGTGTTGAGTTCACCATTACCCCTCGGATAGTGGCTGAAGCTCTTGGGATTCCGGTCGTCAGGGAGCCTATTTATCCCTATGAGGAGTCTCCACCCTTAGATGACGTTATGTCATACATCACTGGGTCTTCTATCCAGTGGGGTTCTGATCTTCGGATCACGTCTGTTGAGCTTACTAAGACTACCTATCTCTTCTTCAGGATAGCGTGTCATTCTTTGTGGCCTATTTCTCATCTCCACACCATCCTTCTTGAGCTATGTGTGTCTTTGTAAGCTTTTGTTTCCGGTGCTTCTATCAGTTTTCCTTATCTGTTTCTTTGTTCTTTGAATGAAGTTCATAGGAGTTCTATTATAGCTCATGCTCTTATCCATCCTATTTTTATTCATAGGATTTTGTTGTTTCTTGGTTTAGTTGATTTCCCTGCTGATGAGCCTGTTCATGTCATAGCTCCCACAGATGCCACCTTCCTTAGGCAGAGGGCTTCTCACTTGAGAGTTGGCTCTACGTATCCTAGAGGTGAGTCATCTGGTGTTGTTCCCCCTCCTCCCTCTTCTACAGGTGTTGATACGGTTAAGGCTTCTGGTGGTGGTGCTGCTGATGCTGATGTTCCTCCACCAACTACTTCGGATGATTCAGACATTCAACGTACGTTGGATCATGTCTTGACCATTCAGGCCGCTCATGGATAGACTTTGGTGGACGTGCTCAATGAGATTCGTGCTTTGCGCGTAGAGTTGGCACAGTTTCAACGATCCTCACCACCACCTCCTTTTGATGATGGATTTTGATTGCCCTTTGGTATTCCGTCACAAAAAGGGGGAGTACATTTTGGATTACTTGTAGAGTTTTTGTTTTCAGGGAGAGAGAATTTTTGTTTGTTGGAGCTTGTGGAGTTTAGATTGTATCTAGGTGCTTCACTTTGTATTTACCCTTCTTAGATCTTATTGTTTTTGTTGGGTTATTCATGATAGGGGGAGATACATTTATTGTTTTATATGTTTCTTGTTTCATTGCTTATTGATTTATATTTATGAGTTATTCATTGATATATATGTCTTTATTTTGTGTTAAGTGAAATCAAGAATTTATTTTGTTTAATTGTATTTTCCACACATGTAGTTATGCATTTTGTTTAAGTGTTTCAGGAAATATATAGGTTGATTCAATTGAGCTGCTGTCTACACTTGCAACTGATGGATAGTAGTTAGGATTGGATTTGTTTTTTAATGAGCAATTTTTTTTGTAAAGGGCTTTTTTTTTTGTAAACTTTGAGCTTTTAGTTGTGTTTTGTCACAGATTACCAAAGGGGGAGTTTATTAGGTTCTAAAGACTTAGGATCTTATATATTTAGAACTCTAATGTGTATTGTTGGCAAACCATGGTCAAAACAAGATGTTTAGTCGTGTTTAGACTTGCTCAAAGTTGTGTCATTTATATAAAGTTGGATTTAAGTTGATGCAGATTTAATAAAGCATTTCGGCCTGGTTCTATCAATCGAAGCTTAGGCTCGATCAATCGAAATTCTGGCAGAATGCGTTTTTCTACAGAATTCCAACTCAGCCCTAGTTCATTTAAAATGTTTAGGGTTTTGTGTTTTTGCCCTAGGTATATAAGGCAAACCCTAGCCACGTTTTAGTGTTGCTCATATTGTTGTTTGTGTAAATCTCTTATGAGATCTGTGAGGAGTTTTCCTTTACACAAGCTTAGAATTATCAAGAAGGAGATTCGTTCAAGAACTTGATGATCATTTAGTTGCTGCCATAAGAACTTAAAGAAACACAAGCAGGTGTGCTTGTACTAGCTGGAGAATCCAAGAAAGAAGGAGTCCGTGGTCTTGGAGCTTGTACATGGTCGTGTTAGTAAGTTTCTACTAGTGGGCAGCAATAGGATGTTAGTGGTCTAAGTCCTATTGTGAAACTTCGATTCTTTCATAGTGGATTCAGGTTTACCTTGAGAATAGCTAGGTTAAATCCTCCCTAGGTTTTTACCGGTTTGGTTTCCTGGGTGATCATATCATTGTGTTATTTATCTTTTTGCTGCTATGCATGATATGATTGTTTGTTTGTGATAACCTAGATCTGGAATTTGACTAAGTAATCACTTGGCTAATTACCTAGGTTAATCAGATTATGGTTTTAAGGGGTCTAAAAATTATCATGGCTTTTAGGAAAACAGGACTAAAAGAGGAAAACTATAAGAAGCAGAGAAAGAATCAGCTGTCAGAATGGCTGGCATAACAGGGGCTCTGGTACCCAGGGAGCCAAAGGGGGGGAATCAGTGGTACCTTGAACCCTAAAATGACACTATAAAAGGGGGAGGTAGCCAACATTGAAAGGGGATTCAGCAATAGGGAATCAAAATAAGAATCGTGGAGAAAACTCTGTCAAAAACTCAAAAAAAGTAGAAAAATAGCGCCCGGTATCCCAGAACAGCCACTATAGAATATAAACTTGGATTCAAAGGGATTCAAACTTTACAAGTTTTAGAGGCTTAGATAGCCATCTAAGTCTGTAATTTTTTTAGCTTATTTGGACCTTGTAACACATCTTAGTGAGCACATTGTAATTTACAATTAAGAAAAATAATGAAATATTTCATATTGATTTAAGGATCCTTAACAGTTATTTTGTGTGTTTCTTTATTACATTGTTTTCCTTTGCTGCTTTCTTGTTATTCAATACATATATTCTTGCTTGCTAGTTTTCCTTTTACTCAGCCAAAAGCTGAGTCTTTTTTACTGAGGTCCTCACTTTAACTTGGGCCTTGGACACACTTAGCCTCCAAAGAAACATATGCCAAAACATGCACACATCAGATATCACTCTCTCCCACAAAAATCCTTCTCACCTAACTATCTTGGGAGGCAATGCCCAACTAAAGCCACTTGGACTTGAGTTCCGAATCCCACAAGTCTTGTGCAAAAGCACCAAGTCTGTGAGAATTGGGGCTAGGATCCTCGTGGTTGAATCATTCTCATGAAATTTATTTACATATATGTATACGTATTAAAATGTATATCCTAATCTAAGAAACTAACAATTATTTGAAGATATGTGTATTGTATAGTGTGTTCTTATGTAGGACCTATAGAGGTAAGGGAAAAGACAAAATTCCATTGCATAATAAGCGTGGAGAAAAATCGTGTAGTTTAGAGAATCAGCATTCTGGGTTCTTACAGGCCTAGTACCCCTCGGAACCACTACAGTATGCTCGGGGTACCATGACAGTATGCCCGAGGTACCAAGTGAAGGAACTTTTTAAATGTTTACACAATAAAAGATAAGCCTCAAATACTCTATTTCAACTTCTTTCTTATTGTGAATATTATGAATAATTATTTTACTTGTTTCGTAAGAGTAAAGGGTCATTTTATGGCACTAAAACACTTATAATGATATTTTATTGCTTAGGAGGAATGACGTTTTGCCTTGACGAGTTTTATGTGACTTGCGCATAACTTGGTTCGTAATCAGCCCCCATTTAGCTGCGGAGAACCAAGCTTAGTCTACCAAACTATTAGGATTAGTGCCCTTAAATCCTATTGTATGATGCTATATATGATATTATATATGACATGATGTATGACTTAATATTGTTATTAATAAAGTTGTTTTATTATTATCTAAAATATTGGCAACATGAATATTCAGACATTATCATATAGTCCATGAGATGCATAGTATGTGATTTATATGATTTAGTCACAGAAGATATAGATCACAAGTTCTTTATAAACCCAGAATTTAGTTCGTAGTCGGTGATGAAATTAGGCATTTCATCTGTGAAGACTATAACATATTAACTAAGACGATTTGTCTTGATCATGGAAGTGGTGACTTCTAGTTGATATGTTGATATGTTTTAAGAGTTAAAACATATTGAACTGGACCGCTTTGAGATTTATTATTCTCCTAACGACTGTCAATTGAATAATAAATCTCACGACTTATATTTGCATGAACTCTTAATCCTGAGAGAATAATGGACCTGGTCATGAAGTGTAGGTTTCTTTGATATATTAGGAGTGAGATCTAAAGTTACGATCAAAACCTCAGTATGTTGGGCAACCACATTTAGTGTTGATGGAACATATATTCTCAAGATGGAATTCATAGTCTCTTAACGAAGATATAAAATATTCCCTTGAGATAAGTTTAATGGGTTCAGTTATTCAAAGAGTTAGGCCTAACCACTTTAGTAAGAAATTACTAAAGTATATATTTATGAAATTGGATTTCATAAATATATGGTGAATAACTTAAAATGATTAAACCGAGTACTCAAGGATTAAGATGTAGTAATTCACAAAGTGGCAGTCTACATTCATGACTTTGTATTACTATGAATACTTTATGAAGGGGTTGCATGTACAATAAAGTCTTGGGATATAATTTATTAGTAAGGCCTAGAGTGCAAATATATTTATATAGTGGTATTAAATATAATTAATGGTAACTTTGGACTTGTTAAGAGTTGACAGAAAAGCCTAAGGCCCATTGGAGCTAGTGTCTTATTTGTTCCCTTTTGGTCCCACTCCAAGACACATACTAGAGCCCAATTGGAAAGGCTCAAAAGGCTAGCCCAATTAGATAATCAGTTATTAAGAGAGAAACATACAGAATTTTGCAAGATACAACAAGTTCATGAAATGGTATATATGTAAGTGTTGGACACTCTCTCATTCTCTCTAGAACATACACATATAACTGATTGAGAGACCACACATCTTGGACGTTAGTAGAATTGGAGTGAAGATTGAAAGTGTTCCTGAGAACTTCTGATCTTTGGTTTTAAAATTCACTGCACCAAGGTACACTCTCTTGTTCTATAATCTGAAACTTACATAGTGCATGTTAGCAATTATGAATGAAGTAGATCCGTTAATTTTCCGCTGCGTATGTTTTGTATGCGATACAAACATGTGATTTTCCAACAATTGGTACCAGAGCGGTCTTCATTTTCGAATTTGTATTATATGTTTAGTGAGTTTTAGAATTAAAGAAAACTATTTTCATAGCCATGAAAATTCTGCAGTCATTTTTCTGCATGTTATAGTTTTTGAAACTATTGTTTGATTAAAACTGATTTTGATGCTATGATGTTGTTTAATTTTGATTTTAATTGTATAAAATTGAATTTTAGCACTTTAACATCAATGAAATTCAAGTTTTAATCTTAATCTCATCATTTTTGATCATTAAGAATTTGTTTTGATCATTGGAAACATCAAAAATGGTTAACAGAAAAAACGGTTGTTTCTAGGTGTTTTTCACGACTGGTGAGTCACGAGATGAGTCGCGAGTGAGTCGCCAGAGCTTTTGGATGAACTCGCGACTGGGGTCTTGTGACTGGGCATAGTCACCAAAATTCGCGACTGGATTCTCGCGAATGGGCGAGTCGCCAAAAATTCTGACACCTGTTTATTACATGTATTAAGAGCAAGGCTATGTGTAATTAGTTTATGTATGTATTAAACAATTAAAAACCTTTCTTTTAAAACATCTAGTGGGAGAGAGATACAAGGGTTGCATCTCACGGCCTCCATTATCTGTTCAAAGTAGTGTGAGTAAGCACCTCGTCTTGGCGTATATGCCCCGCGATCCCAAAGGAGGGTGTTTACTTCATAGTACTACAAGATTGAACTTACCCGTTTAAAGTAGTGTGGACAAGCACCTCGTCTTGGTGCATATGCCTCGCAATCCCAAAGGAGGGTGTTTTGTTCCATGGTACTATAAGTTTAAACATTTTAAAGGGAGATGAAATGTGGCTGCACATGATTCTAGATAATGGTATACACTAGACTAAGTGTAATGTTAACCTCTCAAAGGAGCTATGTCATTATTACTCAAAGGCTAAAGTTAATACAACATATTATTAGTGTTTGATAAGAGTTATCATGATAGCACTAGTAATGAGAATAGTTCTCAATCAATTAATGTGTTTATAATAAACTAGCTACCAAGGAATTATAAACATGGATTGGGTAGTCGTTGCATATATTATATTATGGTTTTATTAAGGTTGCATATTATATGCTTATATGCTAAATTGATAATGTCCAATTACTTATTATATTCATGTTTATTGTTTTCATATTTGAATATGGCATCATTTAGCCCCCTTGTTACTATTCTTAATCAAAACAAACTGACTGGATCCAACTATGTTGACTGGAAAAGAAATTTGGACAAAGTTCTCACAGCTGAAGAGCACAAATATGTGCTTACTAAACCATGTCCTAGCTTTCCTTCATTAGATGCTCCTCCTGAGGAAAAATAACGATATGATCGTTGGCAGAAATCTAATGAGATGGCCAAGTGCTACATCCTAGCATCTATCTCAAATGTTCTACAGCATCAAATGCAGAATGTAGAACTAGCTTCGGACATTATGCTAAGTCTGAAGAAGATGTTTGGTGAGCAAGGCCGATCTGCAAGGCAAGAAACCATGAGGCAAATTTATAATACCAAAATGGCTGAAGGCGGTTCAGTTAGGGAGCATTGTCTCACAATGATCTCTAATTTGAATACATTGGAGGTTTTAGGTGCCGATATTGATGGAGAATCCCAAGTGGATATGATACTCCAATCACTACCAGAATCATTCAAGGAATTCAGACTCAATTATAATATGAACAAAAAGATTTATACATTATCTGAATTAATGAATGAGTTGGTAGCGGCAGAAGGCATTCTTGGTACTTCTAGTGTTGATGCTAACATGGCTGAAGCTTCTACTTCTCAACCTAAGTCGAAAGGCAAGGGTAAGAAGAAGGACTTCACCAAGCAAGAGGGTAAACAAATTGCCTTAGGTGTTGCTGACAAAGGAAAGAAGATCAAAGGAAAGTGTTTCCATTGTGGTGAGAAAGGACATTGGAAGAGGAATTGTCCAAAATTCAAAGCTACCAATAATAAAGGTATGAAAACTTCATTCCTCCTTGAAATATGTTTAGTACAAAATCCCACAGATTCCTGGTGTGTGGATTTAGGTTGTACTAATCATATTTGCAATTCTTTGTAGGGGTTCCAAGAGACCAAAAAGCTTAAAGAAGGGGAATTGTTTCTTACTTTGGCTGATGGGAGCAGAACCCGGTTGTAGCTGTTAAGGTGTTTAATTTATGTTTTGAGTCAAGAGTTTTAGTATTGGAAGACTGTCTATATGTACCTAATGTTCGTAGGAATTTAATTTCTGCAACTTATTTAGGTAAACATGGATATTGTGTTATCCTTAAAAACAATGTTGTAATAAAGAAGGGTAAAGTGTTTATTTGTTCTGGCAATATTGTTGTTGGTCTATATATTTTAACTCCTGATAAGCATGAATTATATAATTCTGAATTAGATAATAACTCTCATGTAAAATCATTAAAGAGAAAGTTTCCTTCAACTAGTGATGCATATCTTTGGCACTTGCGTTTAGGTCATATTAATTCAAATAGGATTCAAAGACTAATCAAAGATAGACTCTTAGAGCCCATGGACTTTGATGAATTTCCAGTTCGTGAATCTTGTTTGGAAGGTAAAATGACCAAACGACCTTTTATTGCAAAAGGTAGAAGATCTCAAGATTTGCTAGAACTAGTACATTCAGATATATGTGGTCCTATGTCAATCCAGGCAAGAGGTGGCTATGAGTATTTCATTACTTTCATTGATGATTACTCTAGATTTGGTTATGTGTACCTAATGAGATAGAAGTCCGAAGCTTTTGAAAAGTTCAAAGAGTTTAAGGCTGAAGTTGAGAATCAATTAGGTAAACACATAAAAGCCATTCGATCTGATCGTGGTGGCGAATACCTTCTTGGGGATTTCAAGGATTACTTAACTCAAAATGGGATTGTATCCCAATTGACTGCACCTGGAACTCCCCAACAGAATGGTGTAGCAGAAAGAAGGAATAGGACCTTTTTAGAAATGGTTAGGTCCATTATGAGTTATTCAACTTTACCAATTTCCTTTTGAGGATATGCACTAAAAACTGCAATGCATTTTTTAAATTTAGTTCCATCAAAATATGTTCCTAACACACCCATGGAATTGTGGAGTGGGCGCAAGCCTAGTATGAAATACCTCCACATTTGGGGATGTCCAGCACATGTGTTGAAAGGGAAGTTTGATAAGTTGGAAACTAAAACAGAAGTATGCATGTTTTTAGGGTATTCAAAGGAAACCAAGGGTTATTTATTCTATAATCATAAGGATAACAAAGTGTTTGTTAGCACCCATGCCAAATTTTTGGAAGATGATTATGTGAATAATTTTAATCCTAGAAGTAAAGTTGTTTTGGCCAAAATGAATGAACCTGTAAATAAACAACCAATGGATGAAACTAGGGATGATGTGTTTGTATTAGATACACCACAAGATATTACACAAGAGATGTCTAGTACACAAGTGCCTCGTCGTAGTGAGAGAATTGTTCGGCCTCCTATAAGATTCATAGGTTTGGGAGAAACTTATGAAGCTATCTCAGAAGAGGCTGAATCAGATCCCTACACTTATGAAGAGGCAATGAATGATATAGATGCACATCATTGGATCAAAGTTATGAAATCTGAATTAGATTCCATGTATTCCAATCAAGTTTGGAATCTGGTAAAGGTGCCTAACAGCATTAAACCTGTAGGTTGCAAATGGGTCTACAAGAGGAAGAGAGGGATAGATGGAAAGGTTGAAACCTTTAAAGCAAGGCTAGTGGCGAAAGGGTATACTAAAAAAGAAGGTATTGATTATGAAGAAACATTTTCACTAGTAGCCATGCTTAAATCTATCAGAATTCTCTTATCCATTGCTGCTCATTATGATTATGAGATTTGACAAATGGATATCAAGACTGCATTTCTTAATGGCAATCTTGAAAAGGAAATCTATATGATGCAACTGGAAGGTTTCATAGCAAAGAACCAAGAGCATATGGTATGCAAGTTGAAAAGGTCCATTTATGGACTTAAGCAAGCATCTAGGTCATGGAACATCAGATTTGATCAAGCAATCAAGTCATTTGGTTTTAAACAAAATCTTGATGAACCATGTGTGTACAAAAGACATTGAGATAAAGTAGCAATGTTCCTAGTGCTTTATGTTGATGATATTCTACTCATTGGAAATGATGTAGGGGTAATGTCAAAGGTAAAGGTTTGGTTGTCAAGCCAATTTGATATGAAGGACTTGGGTGAGGCTAACTTTTTTCTAGGCATCAAGCTTTGGCGAGATCGCAAGAATAAGATGTTAGGCTTATCACAAGCTGGATATATAGATAAGGTTCTAGAATGGTTTAGCATGCAAAACTCCAAGAAAGGATTACTTCCTTTCAGACATGGAGTTCCTCTGTTTGATGACCAACGGCCTAAGACTCAAGAGGAAGAAAATATGATGAGACAAGTTCCTTATGCTTCTGCAGTAGGAAGTCTCATGTATGCCATGCTTTATACTAGACCAGATATCTGTTATTCAGTTGGCATGGTCAGCCGATATCAATGAAATCTAGGACCACAACATTGGCAAGCTGTAAAGCATATTCTCAAGTATCTACGGAGAACGAGAGATTATATGCTTGTTTACCGTAGTGAGGATTTGATTCCCATTGGCTATACAGATTCAGACTTTCAATAAGATCTAGATTTTAGAAAGTCCACATCAGGATGTGTATTCACCTTGGGAGGTGGAGCTATAACATGGAGGAGTGTCAAGTAATCTTGTATTGCGGACTCCACCATGGAAGCAAAATATGTTGCTACTTGTGAAGTAGCAAAAGAAGTTTTATGGCTCAAGAAATTCCTTTCTAACCATGTTGTAATGAGAATGTAACAAGTTCCCATCACATTGTTTTGCGACAATAGTGGTGCTGTTGCACAATTAAAAGATCCAAGGAATCACAAGAAAGGAAAGCACATTGAGAGAAAGTACCACATCACTAGAGATATTATTGCTTATGGAGATGTGGTGGTTGCAAAGATTGAAAGTGTAAATAATCTAGCAGATCCCTTTACCAAAGCCTTGCCTCAAAGAACCTTCGAGTCACATTTGAAAGGAATGGGAGTTAGATCAGTGCACAATAGTCTTTAGGGCAAGTGAGAGATTGTTAGGATTAGTGCCCTTAAATCCTGTTGTATGATACTATATATGATATTATGTATGACATTATGTATGACATGATGTATGACTTAATATTGTTATTAATAAAGTTGTTTTATTATTCTTTAAAATATTGGTAACATGAATATTCAGACATTATCATATAGTCCATGAGATGCATAGTATGTGAATTGCTGCGTATGTTTTGTATGCGATACAAACATGTGATTTTCCAACACAAACAACAAGTAAAGGGCCTAAGATCCTTGTTTCTACTTGGGCTTAGGTACTGTCCATAAAGGACCCTCACAAATACTAACATGAAGGTGAATTCTAATCTTTTGCAACATGTTAGTCCATCCCATGAAGGAAGTGTAGCAACTCCTTTGGAGTTTTCCTCAAGAATTATTTGATATGCACATTGGTTCTACAAACCAGGAAAGTTTCCAAGAACAATTTATTTTCTCATGCATGGGCTATAGGTAACCCACAAGCTTGAAGGGCTAATGTTGACGACCAAAATTTTACATGATAGCCCATTCAATGATAAGTTAGGAAAGACCGTGGACCATAACAAAAGAAGGCCCAATTCATGAAGTTAAGAAGGACCATGAAGGCCCAAAGTCCCAAAAAGAAGCAAAAAAGAAAGAAATAATAATAATAATAATAATAATAATAATAATAATAATAATAATAATAAAGAAAAAAAGAAGAGGATCTCGATCAGGCCAGAGGACATGTAGCAAGAAGACAGATCTCGGTCGGGCTAAAGGATATGCAGCAAGAAGAATCAACATCAAGGCCCTAGGATCTTGATGTGTCCTTTTAAAGCCTTGAGAAGAGGACCTTGGTTGAAATATGGGAAACCCACAGTGTATGTTTAGGTATTATCTTCGTAACCCATGGTCCAAGCCCATGGGATCCCAAGTGGATAATAAAGGAGAAGTGGTTTGGTCAGTAGGGGAGTGATTTCTGGTGAAAGGAGGATCCCGAAAGTTTCTCTTGCTTCATATATTTGCTTGGAATGCATGAACCAATGGAAAACTCAGATCCCCATGTGCATGACACCTCCCCACAATTTCCTCTCAATTGTCATTTTCAACTAAAGCTATCATCTAGTACATTGAGCAATCCACCCACTCCTTTAACTTTCCAAGAAGGAATCTTTCATTTATAGCTAGAGCCAAATGCCCATTTTGAGTTATAATTGCCTAATTAAGCAAAACCTTTGCCCAACGCACTTTTTCAAGTTCTAGAGGACATGGTTTTACCCAGCAGACTAGGGACGTCCTCGTCTGGGGTACCAGACCATGTCCACTATAAAAGGAACACTAAGGCATAATAGAAAGGGGGGGAAGAAAGGGGATTCAAGGGGAGGAAAAGGGGGAGAGTTCAGAGGTTCAAAAGATATATTCTTAGAGCTTTAAGAGCTTAGCAAGGGAAGGGAAAGAAAAGAGGGACAAAACAAGAGAGAGTCAAGGAGTAAGAATTCGTCCCATATCCTTGAGATTATTCAAAATATCACTTAGCCTCCAAAGAAACATATGCCAAAACATGCACACATCAGATATCACTCTCTCCCACAAAATACTCCTCACCTAACTATCTTAGAAGGCAATGCCTAAGCAAAGCTACTTGGGCTTGAGTTCCAAATCCCACAAGTCTTGTGTAAAAGCACTAAGTTTGTGAGAATTGGGGCCAAGATCCTCATGGCTGACTCATTCTTATGAAATTCATTTACATAAATGTATATGTATTAAAATGTATATCCTAATCTAAGAAACTAACAATTATTTAAAGATATGTGTATTGTATAGTGTGTTCTTATGCAGGACCTATAGAGGTAAAGGGAAATGGCAAAATTCCATTGCATAGTAAGCGTGAAAAAAGATCTTATAGTTCAAAGAATCAGCATTTTGAGTTCCATGGATTACAGGCCTAGTACCCCAAAGAATCACGACATCCCGTTCAGGGTACCACGACATCACACTCGGAGAACCAAGTGAAGGAACTCTTTTAAATGTTCACACAATAAATGATAGACCTTAAATATTCTATTTCAATCTCCTTCTCATTGTGAATGTTATGAATAATTATTTTACTTATTTCGTAAGAGTAAAAGATCATTTTATGACACTAAACAGTTATAATGGTATTTTATTGCTTAGGAGGAATCGTATTTTTTGCCTTGACGAGCTTTATATGACTTGCGCACAAACGAATTCATATAACGACCCTAATAGGCTGCAGAGAACCAGACCTAGTCCAACCATCCATCCTTGGTGGCCCAAGATCCCTTGTCATTAATGGACATCGGTACTTTTCAAAAAAAGGAACCTACACATTAAGGCGACTCCACTAGGGACTAGGAAAAAGGAGAGGGAAGAAGCAGTCCCTTCACAAGCATGGATCCAAAGCTAGGAAACACCAAGAGAAACGAAAGTTCCTCTTAGTGCATTCAACATCAAGATCCCAAAAGTGCGGGTTCCTTCAAAGAACGTCCCACCGAGGGACTCTATATGGAATTTTGGGAAACTTCCCAACACAAGATAAGTTTTATGCGTCATTATTTTCTCCATTTTACATTTTGAACATAATGGATCATTACCCTACTCTTTAAAAAAAAAAAAGGTAAGAGGGTCATGTAATAATATTTAAACAATCGTAACATTGTCTCATTGCTAAAAAAATGGAGAAGTGAGAAATAAATAAATAAATAAAAGAGATTGATGAAATAAAGATTGTATGAGCTACATAATAAAGCAATTGTCCCACATTTGGGGGCTAATGTATTTTCTTTTAAAAAAAAATTCATGATATGTAAATTATATAGCAAAGCAATTGCCTCACATTGTGGGGCTAAAAATTTTTGCAGCAACTTGATAATAACATCATGTTGAAGTCGAAAAAGTCACAATGTTGCACCAAGGCCCAAAATGGCATAGACAATTGAACTCCATAAAAATAAAGTACTTGAGCCTGCAATAAAGGAAAAGATGGTAGGCCTAAATCCATTAAGGGTTTTAAGGAGGAACCCAAACCCACAAATGGGTAAGCCTTTAAAACTCATGAAACGAAGGGAAGAAGAAAAGCCCAACCTGCCAAGATCAGAAAATCGCTAGAGAGCCTAGTGGTAAGAACTGGATTGGGATACCTAGGGATTGCCAGGAGCTCGGGATCCTTGAGACGTGCAACAAAGCCAGGGTTGGATTAAGACAGTTTAAAGGGGGTGCCAAGAAACACAAGGAATGAGAATAGATTTGTTCCTATCAGCCATCCAATGATGCATAAAGGAATTAGAAGGCTTGGGAACCAATAATTCATGAACAGGGGGCTAGTACCTCAGGAAACCCAAAAAGAAGAACCATGAAGGGAAGTGGCTGGGAAACTTTCAACCTGGCAGGAAGGAATCAGCTCACTTAGGAAAAATGACAAAGGGCGTAGCCAAAAGCTGAGTCTGAAAAAGTGAGGTTTAGAAGCCCTGAAGGAAGAAGGACCAAAGGTCAGCTCTCTAAGGACACCCCAAAATGGAAAGTCAGCAACGGACTTTTGGGGAAGAAACACCAAAAGAAGAAAATTATGAGAAACGAGGAAGGGACCAGCCACCAATATTGCTGGCACAACATTGATTCTGGTACCCAGGGGAGCAAATAGGGGGAATCAATGGTACCTCGGGAACCCTAGGATAACACTATAAAAAGGAGAAGCAGCTAACAATGAAGGGCATTCAGCAACAATAAATTAGAATAGAATCATTGAGAAAACTCTATTAAAATTCAAAAAAGAAAGAAAAGAGAGGGAAATATCGCCTGGTATCCTCAAACAGCCACTAGAGAACATATTTAGATTCAAAGGGATTCAAACTTTGCAAGTCTTAGAGGCCTGAAGAGCCATCTAAGTCTGTGATTTTTGAACTTATTTGGATCTTGTAACATGTCCTAGTGAGCATAATGTATTACATAATTAAGAAAGTAATGGAATATTTCACATTGTCTTAAGGACCCTTAACGTTCTACTTTGTGTCTTTCTTTACCACATTGTCCCTTTACTGTTTCTTGTTGTTCAATGCATATTTTTCTTGTTTGCTAGCATATATGTGTTGCAGGATTCGTGTTCTATGCACCATCTGGTTTGTAATCAGCCCATTTAGCTGCGATGAACCAAGCCCAGTCCCTTAAAACAACAAGTAAAAGGCCTGAGGTCCTTGTTTCTACTTGGGCCTGGGCCCCGTCCAAAAAGGACCCACACACATCATATGACGCAAGTTAGTAAAATGGACAAGTTCCTTGGCTCCGCCTATGAATTTAGCAAAATGGAGTAATTCCATGATCCCAACAAAGCCTAAGAGATCATTGACTCCAAGAAGGAAAGCCTAGGTGATTTTTGATCCCAACAAAGGCTAGGAGATCCTTGATCCCAAAAAAGCTGAGGAGATCCTTTATTTTAGCAAGGTTGGGTACATTCTTAATTCCAGCAAAGTCTAGGAGATCCTTGACTCCAGAAAAGTAAAGCTTGGGAGATCCTTGATCCCAATAAAGCTAAGGAGATCCTTTATTCCAATAAGACTGGGTACATCCTTAATTCCAGCAAAGTCTAGGAGATTCTTGACTCTCGAAAAGTAAAGCTTGGGAAATCCTTGATCCCAACAAAGCTAAGGAGATCCTTTATTCCAGCAAGACTGAGTACGTCCTTAATTCCAGCAAAGCTTAGGAGATCCTTGTCTCTAGAAAAGTAAAGTCTAGGAGATCCTTGGCTCTAAGAAAGCAAAGCTTAGGAGATCCTTGATTCTATTAAAGCTAAGGAGATCCTTTATTCCAGCAAGGCTGAGTACACCCTCAATTCCAACAAAGCCTAGGAGATCCTTGATTCCTGCAAGGCTGAGGAGATCCTTGATTCTAGTAAAAACTAAGTGGTTCCCTGGTTCTAGACACAGATCCAACAAAAATGGAGTAGTTCCTTGATTTCAAAGAAACTGAGTAATTCCCTGGTTCTAGCCACAGTTCTAGTAAAATGGAGTAGTTCCTTAATTCCAGAAAAAAATTTGAGTTGTTCCTTGATGGAATAGTTTTCTGATTCTAGGAAAGTGGAACAATTCCTTGGTTCTAGCAAAGTTGAAGTATTTCCACGGATCCAGCAAAGTAAAATGGTTCAAAAAAAATGTAGGCATCAGGAAAATGGATAGAAGTTCCACAATAGCATCAAGAGAAGGTGGATCAAGCATGATTCAATAACTACCTCATGTCATGGGGGCTAAAGCCTATTGTGTGATAGAACTTGAATATATTTTGAAGAAAATCAATAGAAACACTATATTGCAAGTCAGTAGCAAAGTCAAAATTATTGAAAGCTCAACAACTATACAGTGCATCTATCATTTATTTCAGCTCAACAATTAGGGTCACCCATGGAAAAAACAAGATTTGGAGGAGCTATAAAGTCCACTGAAGGAAACCTACAACTAGCTCTAAGGGCCAACCATGGTTCGACAAGAATCGTTTGATCCTTTCAACGTACCACTGGTATATGAAAGAGAAGCTGAATGGGAAGCCCATAAAGTCGCTACCAATCCAAGTCCCTTCATCCAACACAAAGTAAATTTTATGGAAAATATATTTTATGATGAGTCGGCTCCAACTGAAGAATATCCCATCTTCGGGATCCTGGGGGGTTCCCATCCCAAAAGAATAAGAAACCTAGAGGGAGCTTATGAAGGTATGCAAGACCTGAGTGTAGCCTACAAGAGGATTCCGAACTACCATCTTACATGATAGCCTAGGAAGAGATCCTAGAAGAACCTAGGGATATGATGAGTCAGAATATCCCATCTCTAGGATCTCGAGAGGCTCCCATCCCAGAAGGAGAAGAAACTTGGAAGGCAAAATATCACTTATGAAGGTACGCGGAACCTGAATGTAGCCTACAAGGGACTACTCTATCTAACATCCATGATAAATGGTGTCCAGAATAGGAGAGCACTAATAGACATAGGAGCCTCATTAAATCTCATTTCCCTGAGTACATCAAAGGCTGTAGGCATGATTAGTAAGAGGATCTCGAGGACACTCATGAAAATAATAGGATTTGGCGGAGATGCATAATCCACTGAAGGTACTTGCAATTGGCTCTAAAAGTAGGCTCCATAACAATTTTGACTCGATTTCATGTGATCCACTTAGAAATTTCTTACCACATCCTGTTGGGGCAACAATGGCCCCATAAAATTGTTTAATTCGATCAACATACCATCAATGTGTGAAGGGAAGGTTAAGTGGAAGACTAATAAAGATCTCTGCCAATCCTAGCCCTTTCAAACAAAGAGAAGTAAATTTTGTAGAGAATATGTTTTACAAGAAGTTGGCCCCAGATGATGAGTGTCCTGCATTAAGGACCTTGAGGGCTTCTGTCCTGGAAGAAGAAGAAGGAAGCAATACCCATGGTTTAAGGGATCCCTTGGACAGAAAGAGACAGAAGAAGGAAATAAGTTCATTGGGATCCCAAGAATGTGTAGTTGTTCGGGAACCCAGAGGAAAGCTAATATACTGCTTGTGAAGGTATGCAGGACCTGAATGTAGTCTGCAGAAGGATCCCAGATTACCATCTTACATGATGGCCTAAGAAGGGATCCTGGAGAAACCTATGGATATGGAAAGGAAGGCACAGATCCTACCAAAGGAGGAACTAGAAGAAGTGAATTTGGGGGCTAACCCAAGGAACATGGGGCATATCTTCATCAGCAGTCAGTTACCAGTACAAAAAAAAGAGAGAAATTGGTGGAGTTCTGGAATATGAAAATTTATTGGCGTGAACTCCCGCAAATTAAATAAGGCATGTTCAACGGATAAATTTCCTTTGCCTAACATTGATCTCCTCATAGATCCAACTAAGGCAACAACAATATCAACCATGAAGAGGCATACCATGGTCAAGTAACTCAAGAGCTTCTTGGAAAGAGTTTCTTACATCAGGAAGTTCACACCAAGACCAGCATTGGTCACTAGTGGACTATCCAAACTATTGAAAACGGGGAATGTTTTCATATGGGGAGTTGGGCAACCAAATTTCTTTCATAAAACTTCAACAGATCATGAGTAATTTTCCAACCTTATGGGTACTAATCCATGGCAAAATCACTATTGTTGTACCTAGGATCTTGATCCCAAGCATACAGAGCATTGAAGGACACCAAAATGAGGTATCCCAACATAGAAAGGGCGTGTTTGGCGGTCATGCATCTCAACAACTGAATCGTTACTTTTCATACCACCAAATCATATTGTGATCAGCTCTTATCCAATAAAAGCCCTCCTCCATCAGCCCTTGCGATCTTGAAGAATGGCCTAGTGGCTAATATTAATTTCCCAATACAACATAGGTCTGCAAGATCCCTAGAGCTGTCAAGAGCTAAGCTGTAGTAGACTTACTGGTCCAGTTCCCTGAAGAAAAGGAGTACATATTGAGTGAAAATATCCCTAGAAAAGTAGTAATGGTAGAGATCCCTAGAAAGAAACAAACTATGAGGTTTGTAAAGTTAGCCTCTAACGAGCATGCCTAGAGGAAGCCTTTCTCTTCTAGGATCCTCGTAAGAGGATCCCCACCTGAAGAAAACACCATGACAAAATCATCTTGGTGGAGCTCCTCCTAGCCACTAGTTCACTAGCGAAAGCAACCTTAGATGACTCATAAAAGAAGAGTATTTCCACAAAGGATTTGTTCACAGCCAAGAAATGATATTTTAGAAGATCCTCGGAGAAGGAAACAAATCCTTAACCCTTTGAAGAAAAGAAAAGAAATCAATTCAGTGACCCTACTTGAGAATGGGGGGCTACAAAGAAACCTTTTCTGAATATTGAAAAATTCAATGGCCATGAACAAATTTTCTAAGTGACATGGCCCAGGACTTGGCCAAAACAGATTTTTCCAAGTGACATGGCCTAGGACTTGGGAAGAGCAAACTTTCCATGTACCTGGCCCAGGACTTGGCTAGAACAAATTTTCCAAGTGCCATGGCCCAGGACTTCAGAAGAGTAAACTTTCCATGTACCTGGTCTAGGACTCGACCAAAACAAATTTTTTCCAAGTGACATGGCTTAGGACTTGGGAAGAGCAAACTTTCCATGTACCTGGCACAAGACTTGGCCTAGAACAAATTTTCTAAATACATGACCCAGAAATTGGCCAAGAACAAAAGTTTCCAAGTACAACCAAGAAACTGGTTAAGGGCAAAAGCTATGGCTACAACCTATAGCATGTACCAGCAATGGGTACTACCCGCAGCATGTACCAGTAATGGGTACATGCTGTAGCACGTACCAACAATGGGTACAAGCTGTAGCACGTCCCAACAAAGGGTACAAATTGTAAGCAAGGCCCAACAAGGGGTATAAAGAGGAAGAGCCTCGAGTGGGTATGAAAACCCAAAAGTGGGTGTATAAAGTGCACAAGATTGACCTCCTTGAAAGGAATTGGTTCAAGGGAGCCTAAGGAAGCAAGGAAGGCATAGCTTTTAAAAAAAATAAATAAATAAATAAAAATTCTAAGAGTACATCACTCAAAGCAGCAAAGGCATGGATAGTTTTGCAAATCTCTATACAAAGAGATCAGTCAATGACATTGTAAACTAGCTAGCAACATTTCCCTCCTCCTACAAGGTGCAAACTCACCAAAGGCTTGGAGGGACTTCAATTAAACAAAAGAAAGGTACCCTTTCGGTAAGCCCACTCATTAATACCATGTTCGAATATATCAAAACACTGCAAAATGTTGTGCAAGAGGTATCACCCATGCACTAATATTTTATGCATGTAGATTGAAATGAAAATTCTAATATTTTGGTCTTCTTACTTGACCAATTATCAAAAATCAAAATTTGGAATTCTTGTGTGGTTGAAATCCTCACTTGGTTTCATATACATGAAGTAATCCTTATTGCTATGATTTATTTGGTAGGTGGCTTTTCTAGTGCGTACACTGGGGCCTAAGATAAGATTAAAATTTTCCTTAGATATATATTTCACTTGATGGAAATTGAGAAGTCTAGTGCAAACTTTACAGTACATAAGTTCAGCCCAATTATTTTCTTTGGCTCATGAACTATATGGTATGTAGCAATTCAACAACAATATAATCGGTGGCATGATATGTGAATAATTTGCTGCAATCTAAAATACTATACAATCTCTCACAATTTGGAAAAAAAATAAGGCAAAGATCAAGAGCATCCACCAGAAGAGCAAGGTTTTTAACTAAAGTAAGGCATGGAGATGTTCTTAAGCCTTTTAAGCCATGTCCTCAGGGAAGTTTATATCTCTTAATACATTTTGAGAAGAGTAGCTACCCTTGATTAGACTCTAAATTAGCATGTTTATATGATTCAATGATTTATGATATCATGGTCCCATTGGTAAGTCACTATCCATGGACTAAAAATCTCATATGGTAAACATCTTGGTGTTATTCACCTTAGCCATAGCAAGCATGTACTACAATGCATAGAATGTCTTTGGCAACGTTCATGGGGGCTTCCCTCACTCTACCTATTTTGTAAAACAAACAAAATCTTGTTGACAAAGTAAAACTATCTTATATTGAGATTTAATATGCATTCAACGTGATTTTTGTATGCTACTTTCAAAAAAGCATATCCTAGAATTGCTAGCAAAAACACTAGTGCTAGAAATATACTCTTAGGGTACATTTGGTATGCTATAATAACTCCTGTAATGAAATAGTTATTCATGTGTAATAGCAATTTGTCGGACCGTGTGCCTTACCAATCCATCCAACCACCAATTGGTGAAGGATGAGGGGGCACATATCTTTTATAGCATTCGATCGCAGACCAAGCCCATTGGTATTGGAGCAAATTGTGAAATTCCTCACAATCCCTCCCTCACAATGCGGCTCCAACGACTCGAACCTATGACCTTGGCTCTGATACCACTTGTCGGACCGTGTGCCTTACCAATCCATCCAACCACCAATTGGTGAAGGATGAGGGGGCACATATCTTTTATAGCATTCGATCGCAGATCAAGCCCATTGGTATTGGAGCAAATTGTGAAATTCCTCACACAATTCAATCATTTGGTTACATCTTTATTACATGGATCAGTTATTACATTGGAATGACTATTTTTTAAATTGAAGAATAGCTATTCCTCTTTAAAATGGATGTAATAGCTATTCCTTAGTATATATAACGGGTTTTAAAATTAATATATTTCCAAAAATATAAAGTTTCCTTATACATCATCTTTTACAAGCTTTCCATATGTAACAACCAAACTTATGAATAGTAATAGTTATTCCATTACAATCATTACAATGTATTCTATTCCCAGTAATAAAGATTACTATTCCTAATGTAATTTACATTCAATGTACCAAACGTACCCTTAGTATCAAATGCAATACCAATATAATTTGGTTATACATATATATATATATATATATATATATGCATATATCATTGTCGGTTTGACAAAATTGATTTGTTTTATGGAAAATTGAATACCAATCTACAGCTTAAAACTAACATGAAGGTGAATTCTAATCTTTTGCAACATGTTAGTTCATCCCATGAAGGAAGTGTAGCAATTCCTTTGGAGTTTCCCTCAAGAATTATTTGGTCTACACATTGGTTCTACAAAGTAGGAAACTATCTAAGAATAATTTATTTTCTCACACGTGGGTTACAGGTAACCCACGAGCTCGGGGGGCTAATGTTGAAGACCAAAATTTCACAAGAAAGCCCATTTTCATGAAAAGTAAGGAAAGACCATGAACCTTAACAAAAGAAGGCCCAATTCATGAAGTTAAGAAGGACCATGAAGGCCCAAAGTCCTAAAAAGGAGGAAAAATAAAGAAATAATAATAATAAAAAAAAAAAAAAAAAGAGGACCTAAACTTGGTCAAGCTAGAGGACATGTAGCAAGCATCTCGGTCAAGCTAGAGGATATGCAGCAAGATGAACATCAAGGCCCTAGGACCTTGATGTGTCCTTTTGAAGCCTTAAGAAGAGGACCTTAGTTGACATATGGGAAAGCCAAGGTGTATGTTCAGATTTCCAGCAAAAAAACTATTAAAAATCCAGCAAAACCAGGTATTATCTTTGTAACCCATGGTCCAAGCTCGTGGAATCCCGAGTGGATAGTAAGGGAGAAATGGTTTGGTCAGTAGGGGAGTGATTTCCGGTGAAAGGAGGATCCTGAAGGTTTCCCTTGGTTCATATATTTGCTTGGAATGCATAAACCAATAGAAAACTCAGTTCCCCCATGTGCATGACACCTCCCCACAA
The DNA here is from genome assembly GCA_028535905.1 of Quercus berberidifolia. Lineage (NCBI taxonomy): Eukaryota > Viridiplantae > Streptophyta > Magnoliopsida > Fagales > Fagaceae > Quercus > Quercus berberidifolia. The sequence continues at coordinate 25,459,382 of JAPQVW010000008.1, forward strand.
TTTCCTCTCAATTGTCATTTTCAACTAAAACTGTCATCCAGTACATTGAGCAGCCTACCCACTTCTTTGACTTTTCAAGAAGGAATCTTTCATTTATAGCTAAAGCCAAATGCCCATTTTGAGTTATAATTTCCTAATTAAACTAAACATCTACCCAATGCACTTTTTCAAGTTCTAGAGGACATGGTTTTACCCAGCAGACCAGGGACGTCCTCGCCTAGGGTACAAGACCATGTCCACTATAAAAGGAACACTAAGGTATAGCAGAAACGGGCAGGGGGGGGGGGAAGAAAAATGGGGATTTAGATGGAGGGAAAAAGGGAGAGTTTAAAGGTTCAAAAGGATGACTCTTAAAGCTTTAATAGCCCAATAAGGGAGAGAAAAATGAACAAAATAAGAGATCCAAGGTGGTGGAATTCATCCCTTATCCTTGAGATCATTCAAAATATCACTTAGCCTCCAAAGAAACATTTGCTAAGACATGCACACATCAGATATCACTCTCTCCTACAAAATCCTCATCATGAACTATCTTGGAAGGCAATGCCCAAGCAAAGCTACTTGGACTAGAGTTCCAAATCCCACAAGTCTTGTGCAAAAGCACTAAGTCTGTGAGAATTGGGGCAAGGATCCTCGTGGCTGACTCATTTTCATGAAGTTCATTTACATATATGTATATATATTAGAATGTATATCCTAATCTTAGAAACTAAAAATTATTTGAAGATATATGTATTGTATAGTGTGTTCTTATGCAGGGCCTATAGAAGTAAAGGGAAAGAACAAAACTCCATTGCATAATAAGTATGGAGAAAGATCTTATAGTTCAATGAATCAGCATTCTGGGTTCCATGGATTATAGGCCTAGTACCCCTAGGAACCATAACATCCCATTCGGGGTACCACGATATCACACTCGGGGAACCAAGTGAAGGAACTTTTTTAAATGTTCACACAATAAAAGATGAGCCTTTAAATATTCTATTTCAATCTCTTTCTCATTGTGAATATTATGAACAATTATTTTTCTTATTTCGTAAGAGTAAAGGGTTATTTTATGACACTAAAACACTTATAATGGTATTTTATTTCTTAGGAGGAATCGCATTTTTGCCTTGAGGAGCTTTATTTGACTTGCTCACAAACTAGTTCATATAACGACTGGACCCAGTCCAACCATCCAGTCCTTGGAGGACGAAGATCCCTTGTTATCAATGGACTTGGGTACCGTCCATAAAAAAGAACCACCCCCCCCCCCCCCCCCACACACACACACATATATATATTTATTCTTTTTCAACACCTCGTTTGTGCAAGTGTTACACCTTATCAAGCACGACTTTAATGATTTGCATACAGGTGTTCATAGGGGTGTGCATAGGTCGGGTTGGGTCGGGTTAAGCAGATGTTTTTACCCAACCTACCATGGTGGGTTAAAAAAAATTCAACCCAATCCAACCCATCACATAAGTCCAACCCAACCCAACCCACATGGGTTGGGTTGGGTTGGGTTGAACCCATGGGTTGGACAATTTTTATTTTTATTTTTTATTACTATCATTATTAAATTGAGCAGAAAAAAATATATCATGTCTGCCACTTGAGTTGATAAACAAAATATACATTAATATATGAACAAATATTCCAACTTAGTTATACATTAATATATGAACTAATATACATTAATATTGGCTTTTATATAGGATAGGAGGAAGAGCTGGTTATTTAAAAAAATTTATTAATTATATAATATATTTTAAATATATGGGTGGGTTGGGTTGGGTTTGGAATTTTATGACTCGAATCCAACCCGACCCATTGTCAAAAAAAATTTTGTAACCCAACCCAACCCACCAAGCCCTAAAAATCGACCCAACCCAGCGGGTTGGGTTGGGTCGGGTTGGTTTTGGCAGGTTGGCTGCACACCCTTAGGTATTCATAATTGGTGAGTAACAGTGGTGAGATGGTTATTTATGCATTTCTCCTAAGATTTTCTAGTCTTTACAATCAAAACATGTGACATCAAAATCAAGATCGTTTGATCAAAGAGTATAAAAAACTCACACAATTAAGCACTAAATCGCACAAATTAGGAAAGTGCAAAAAGTAACTCATCAAAGTTAAACACGGTACACATACATGAAATGCAAATTTCATTGGCCGACCTTAATTACACACTTAGTGTTGTGCAATACAAAAAATGAAAAATAAAAAAATAATTTTGTGTTTTTATGTTTTCAAGCTTGATTTTGACCGTTCTCCTCAGTCAATATATTCACAATCAAATACAAAAGTGATTAGTAATCTTAAAACTTAAAGATCAAGGTTAGAAAAGGCCCAATCAAAAAATATTTACTTGAGGATGTTTTGTGAAAAACTCCCTCTTTGATTCACTATTTCTAGTGAATCTTGTGTTTTCCCTTAGGATTTTTTGTGTGTTTTTGAAATATACCATGTAAGGCTTTGTATAGTTGAAAAATGAGGGTTGGGAACAGCTTCCAGACGATGTGGGATTCATTCCAAACCTTAGCTTTAATGTAGAAAAACTTGCCATTTATAGCTTCTGGAACCCTAGCTGTATGCATACATCAAGCTTGCGTACACATACGCGTGTATGTGTACGCAACCCTAGGGTTTCTGTGGCCTTTAAAAATAGCTTTATTTCATTCATAAAAGAGTTACATTTTTTATAAAAACCTTCTTTAGGTCAATTTATAATTTGATCGGGCCCTAAACCAACCTTAGGCTTTAGAATTTTACCATCATTGGGAAACGAGGGCCCGAGTTGTCAGGGGTACAAAATACGGTGTTTACAAATGAGATTTTCTTAAACTCCTCATTAGTCATAAAACTAAACAGGGCATTCAATGCTTTACTATTGAAATTTGTAGCTTTGATCTTGTCATCATCCTAAGACACGAGCGGATCAGTAGGTTTAGTCCATTCAACCTCAACAGCTTACCAGACCTTTTCATCTAAAGACTGCAAAAAGGTTCTCATGCGTACTTTCCAGTATGTATAGTTAGTATCATAAAAAAGATGAGGTATAATCAACGATTTTCCATGATTCATAGCAACAGAGGTCAATGGATCACACAGTAAAGATTAAAACCTACTCAAAGTGTGCTCACTCTGATACCACTTGTTGGGTTAAGATAGATTGACCCCGATTAATTAATTCAATTAGTGAAGTTGATTAATTAGGTCAAATCACATGCAAATCTTGGAGGCACCAACAAATCACCAAATAAACTAAATGCAATGAAAATTAAATTAACATGATGATTTGTTGACAAATGGGGAAATATCTCGCAAGGCAAATGTTAGGGTTTGTGCCCTAAAATCCAATTTATTGGCATGTTATAAATAATTAAATTGTTTAATTATATGAGACTATTTGTGAATGAACTAATTGGACATTATCAAAGTCCTTGAGATGCATTGTATGTGATTTATGTAATTTAGTTACAGAAGATATAAATCACAAGCTCCTTGTAAACTCAAAATATATTTCATAGTCGGTGATTAAATTGGGCGTTTCATCTCAATTAAGATGGTTTGTCTTGATCATGGAAGTGGAGACTTCTAGTTGATGTGTTGATGTGTCTTAAGTGTGTAAGACATATTGAACTGGACTGCTGTGAGAATAATTATTCAATTAACAGTTGTCATTTGAATAATTAATCTCACGACTTCTAATTTCATAGACTCTCAATCCTGAGAGGATAGTGAACCCAATCATGAAATGTAAGTTACTTTAATATATCAGGAGTGAGATCTACTTTAACGGTCAAAACTTCAGTATGTTGGGTAACCACATGTAATGTTGAGGGAACACATATTCTCAAGATGGAATCCGTAATCTCCTTCTATGGAGACATGAAATATCCCCTTGAGATAAGTGGAATGGGAATTGGTTATTTAAGGCCGGCCACTTTAGTAAAGAGTTACTAAAGTTTATATTTTATGAAATTAGATTTCATAAATATGAATAACTAAAAGATTAAACTGGGTACTCAAGAAATAAAATAATTGTTTACAAAGTGACAGTTCATTATAACCTTGTTCACAATGGATATTTCATAAAGGGGTCAAATGATATCATATTAGAGTCATGGGATATAATTTATTAATAAGGCCAAGAGTGCAATTATATTTCCATAGTGGTACTTGTTATTTAATTAATGGTAAATTTGGGTTTGTCAAGATTTGACAGATAAGTCTGAGGCCCATTGGAACTAGAGCCTTATTAGTCCATTTGGTCCCATCCCAAGTCACACACTTAAGCCCAATTGGGCTGGCCCAAAAGGCCAACCTAATTAGATAATCTATTTAATAAGAGTTATTAAATAAAGTAATTGCTAAGGCAGTTAATATGTATGAATGATTAAAAGAAGATAAAATAGTTTTCCTCTAAGGGATCTTGGAAATACACTTTTCAAAAGGAAAATCAACATACACAAGGACTGATTGAGAGACCACTCATCTTGGACACCATGTGGAATTGGGATGAAGTTTGAAGGTATTCTCAAGTTTTGTTTTTGAATTTCACTGCATCAAGGTACGCTTCTTTTCTTTGTTCTAGAATTCAAGGTTATATGTTATCTCTCATAAATGAAGTAGATCCTTACATTGCTTCTGCTGTGAGTTTTGTATAAGATGCAAAACCAGTTTTTCCAACAGCAAAAACCCCATCGGGTGAATTTAAGGTCACCACACCCAAGAATCCATTAATCAATAATCAATTAGTTACAAGTATAAGGAATCTTACCACTACCTTAGCCTATTCCAAAATACCAACCTACAGTTGAACCTTTGCTTCAATACCCAATTGGACTTGACCTTGTAGTAGCCTTCTTTCCTTTGTTGCACAAATCTTCAATTTGTAACTAACTCCTTTGCATGGATCTCAGTACGTGACTAACTTCAGTAATTTGAATAATTGTTGTTGGTTGCAAAGTTTTTCAGCTCATAAACGATGAAGATCAGGAAGCACTTGGTTACAAAATCCTAAGTCGCACAAATGCAATAGCTTCACACAGAATATATGAGTTATGGGTCTCTGTTTCCATACTTGATGATTTTAAAGTAAGCCTTATATATGACTAGGGTTGTGAGAAAAGAAACCCTAATCAAACAAGTCATTATGGGCCAAATTTCAAATCTGAAAATTCTAAAATCGCAGATCTCGATAGATCAAGCTTATGTCAAGCTTCTCCATTAATCCTCGATAGCAGTATCGTCAAGCTTTAGTCGAGACTTAATGAACCAGTTTTTCTTCACTTGTTTATTGGATCAATATTCATGTCTTTAATGAAACCACGTGATATTTTTGAACAACATATTTCTTGATACATTAAACCCAACTTACATCTACCCAATTACAAGTAAAATGCGTTTTGTCAAAGAATTAGCCAATTACATAGAAAATATGACCCTAAAAATATGTGTAATGAGTATATTTAGCTAACACATTTAAACTTATAAATGAGTTTACGCTTGAATTGTTTTGTATCAAGCCTAATTGCTCACGAGCTTGTTCGTGAACCAATTTTTTTGCTTGGGCTCGACTTGTTTATTAAACGAGCCTAAAGCTAATGCTCAAGCTTGGTTTATTTATAAATAAACAAACATGAACGAGTTTTTTATCGAGCCGAGCTCAAATTTTTCATGATTGATTTGGTTCATTTACAATTCTATCATCGATTGCATGTCTATTTGTCAAAACATAAGCAACGTAGTGAACGGGTCTTGCTTTGGGATTGGATGTTGCCAGATTGATATTCCAAAAGGAATGCAAAATATTACCTTGGCAGCAAATAGCTTCAATAAACACACAAAAGTTTGGGATTTCAATCCATGCAGCTTTGCCTTTATTATCCAAAAAGACAAGTTCCAATTCTCCTCAGATTATCTTATTAGTCTTCAAAGCAATGACACCATACCCTTCCATGGTTCTTGATTGGGCAATTGGTAATGAGACGTGTAAAGTTGCTCAATACAAAGCGAATTATATATGTGGAGGGAATACCACATGTTCTGATCCCAACAACAGGTCTGGGTACCTTTGTAATTGCAAGAAGGGTTACCGTGGAAACCCATACCTCGAAGACGGTTGCCAAGGTATTCAATTTACTTATCTATAAGAATTTTTTTCATGAATAATAAATTTTTTTGGGACCAATTTTCAAAATATTATGTGGCTTATTTTACAAAAGAAAAATTATATATATATTTTTTTACAATTATTTGATTTGATATGTTGTGATTTGTATATAATTGTTAGAATTATGGTTAAATGATTGAATCCACTATTTCCAAATAACTTAAGTTTTTGAGACAATTAATAATTTAACATGGTATTCAAGCAAGAAATCTTTGAATTCGATTCCTGATTTTAATCTATCTCCCATTTAAGATGTTAAAATGTTAGATGTTAGGTTTTGAGTTTGTAATATTGGCAAACCATGACAAAACATGACAAAAACTAAGTCTTATTAATTTAGAATGGTCTACATTGAAGCCCAAGACAAAAAACTCAAGTTTGGGATAAAAACTAATGAGTTACAAGCTGGTTGATTCGATCAATCGAAAGACAGATTCGATTGATCCAAAATCGCATATCAGCAAAATCAGCAAACGTAAAAAGGCCATAACTTATTCGTTTGAAGCCCAAATCGCGAGCCGTGTTTTTTTCCAGTATTTAAAGGACATTATAAGCTAACCCTAGGTGGGGTTTTGAGAGTTTTTTAGAGAGATTAGAGTGCATCTTGTGCCCTTTTGTAGATCTAGGGTTTTGTACCCAAAAGCTCTCTTATGTCTTCTATCGGTGTTATTCCTTGAAGAATCTCAAGATCCAATATTGTAGAAGTTGCTGCCTTCTCTTGTCATCAAAGGTGTTGATGATCTAAACCTTCAAGGGTGGTCTTGGAGTCACAAACAGGAGAGTTTGTGTTGCGAAACCTTTGAGTAGGATCTCAAAGTCACAAACAGGAGTGTTTGTGTTTTGCAAAGGCCAAAGAAAGAAGGAGTCCGTGGATTCGGAGCTTGCACGTGGTCGTGTCAGTAAGTTCTACTGGTGGGTAGCAATAAGAAGTCAAGCGTGGGGGCTTGTAAGTCTTATTGTATGAACTTCGATTCTTTCTAGTGAATTTGCTTTTTACCTTAAGGATAGCTAGGTTAAATCTTCCCCAGGCTTTTTACCAGTTTGGTTTTCTTGGGTTATCATATCGTTGTGTTATTTATTTTTCCGCTGCTTTGCATGATATGATCTCTGTGATTGTGATAACCTAAATTTGTTAAATTGGACTAAGTAACAACTTGGCTAATTACCTAGGTTAATTCAATTGTGTTTTAAGGGGTCTAAAAACTAACAAGTGATATCAGAGCGGGTTGCTCTTTTGTTTTAGATCTTTTGATCTAAGAGCTGATCCTTGACCCCTGTTGTCATGGATAATTTGAAGTTTCTTTTTGATCATGTTTCTGCTTATGCTTCTATTGATTTTATTGATGCTTGTGAAACTCTTCGTAAGGAATTATTGAAATCTATGAAAATTAAGAAATTCAAGGAAGAGTTAAAATTGGCTAATCTTGAAAAAGAGGAATTGATTGTTAGATTAGATGAATCTAATAAAAAGAATGAATTTTTGAGAAATCAAATTTCCTCTCAAGATGAGAAGATGAAACGCTTGGAACAAGAGTTAGTTGAATCTAAAGCTAAAATTGAAAATTTCACTAGTACTAAGCCTGCTGTTGATAACAGAAGTGTTTCTGTTTCTCTTAAGTCTAAAACTGAGAAAGTTTATATCCCTCCTTTCAAGAGGAATAATAAAGAAAAGGCTTATTTTGCTATGTTAGACAAAGGTAAAAGTTCTGATATAGACGCTGAAGTTTCGAAACCTATGTCTAAACCTGCTGTTAGAGAGCACAATAAATCTATTTTTGTGCCTACCTGTCACCTTTGTGGTGTTGTTGGTCATATTAGACCATTGTTCTTTGTTGAGGCAAAAAGCAAAATCTGAGAGTAGATTTGTTGTTAGGAATACTGATGTTTCTAAATTTGTTCCTATTTGTCACTTTTGTAGTGTCCATGGTCACATTCGTCCTAATTGTCATAAATTGAAATTTAAGCATTCTATGTTTCAGTCTAGGATTTGTAATGATATTTCTCTTGCCATAAATCCATATAAATTGTTTCATATTCTTTTGAAAAATTTGAGCTTGTTGGCTTGTGAAAGGAATTTGCAGGATTTCAGTCTCTCTCAGAAGATTGGTGTAATTCCTCAAATACACTTTGCTTCTCATGGATTTTCACCTACAAAGCCGAAGACTCGTGCTATATGGGTGAGAAAAAATTCTCTAAGGTAAGTATTGCTGACTTGTCCCTAATTTAATTCTTTCAATTGTTTATGGACATGTCTTGTTTTTGTTTTTGGTTGTTTTGTTTCTTTTAGATTTTTTTTTATTTAATAAAAAAAAAATCCAAAAACATTGAAAAATTTCAAAAAAGACAAAAATATTTTATTTTGTGTCTTTTTTTATTTGTTTTGAGGATTACATGAATTATGATATCTCTCTTGATTTAGAACATGCTTGACATTGTGGAGAAACTTGAATAGTATGTATTATACAAGTGCTAAGCTATTTATAATTTTGTATGAGTATGTACTAGTTTGTACATGTACTCAAGGGTTAATTAAGAAATTGATATTTCTTGTTTGTGTACCCTGTATAGCTTAGTTAAGCACTGTCATGCATTGCATTTGCATTGTTCATTTAGCATAATGTCTGCTTTTTGTTTTTGGTCATAAATTTTTTTTAAACCAAAAAGATTTTTGTGTTTTGTATTTCACATCTTGGATTTATAATCAAGGATTGGTCGTTTTATCTTTATATAACATGTTTATGTACCTTGTTTAGCTTGGATGAGCTTCTTTTATTGCACTTTACTAGTTTGAGCTTTGTAATGCATGTTGTGTGGGAAAGATGTTTATGGTTTTGATCACTTTGTCTTGATCTTGAAGTCACATGTCTTTGACTATCGAACTTGAACCTTTAGAGAAAGGCATAAATAACCATCTCACCACTGTTCACTAGCCAATCATGAACACCTTAGTACATCTCGTAAGATTTCGTGCTCGAGAAAGTGTAGCACATGCACAAAAAGAACATAAGGTGTAGCCTCGATTAGAAATGCTAAAATTGGTGTGTACTATTAGGCTTGATGCCAAAATCACATAATTAAAATTGGTGTGTACATTATCCTGGCCTTTTAATAAGTTTCTGAATGAATTAAAATTAGTATGTATATTATGAGGCATAATTCAAGAAACTTACATGATTGCAAGCTTATGATCTAGGAGATGTGGGAGTTATATGATGTAACTCTTTAGGTGATAGTCTCTTTCAAATTCTATGTGATGAATTTTGTAGACATTGTGATTGATTTCTATTTACATATCACCTCACATGTATCTCAAGCTTTTGCTAGTGGCACACACTACACAAGTTACTTTTTACTAAACTTGGTACATTATATTGTGTGTGATCTTATTTTGGCCATCCAAGATTGAAAATTCCTTGATTTTGATGCAAAATATGTTTAAAGTTTGAGATTTGAGGACAAATTGATTGAAAAACTTGTTTTTGGAAGATCTGGGTTGAATTCAAGTGTTTTTTTTGAAAAACTTTTAATCTCATACTCATGCATTTCATTCATGAAATATTGTGCTTTGAGGAGTTTCTGCATTAAATTGCTCTATTTTTTCAAAAATTTGATTTTTCCATGCATCATTTATGTTTAGGATTCACCGCATTGCATTGTTTTCTGTATCCATCTTGCAGTTTTGCAGTTATATCTCTCATTGTTTTCACACATAACATGCATACACTTTGTTAAATTGGGTACTCAACTTGATTTAAAAATTGATTGATTAATTTTTGAGTTATGTACTTTCTAGTATATGCTATTTTTATGTGTGAATTGTAGAAAATTATATTTTTAAGAGATATGATGGATAATCAATGTGAAAATATTTTCTCTACTCATGCAATTGTTTATGGGTCACATAGTGCCATGTTTGCATTTTATTGAAAGAGAGAATATTTTTTTCTTCATGTGTATCCTCAACTTAGTTTTAAAAAAAAAACTTGATTTGTGTCTTTTTATTTATTCCCACCCCCTTTATTTTTCCCCAAAACTGTTTTTCCCAAAACTTGTTTTGTTTTTCCTATTTTTATAGGGGGAGAAATTTTTTTAACCTTTGTGGTTCTTAGGGGGAGTTGTTGTTCTTCATAGGGGGAGTTGTCTCTATTTTTTTATAGAGCTATTTTGTTTTGTGTTCCCTTAATTCTCTATTTTCTCTTATCCTTTATTGTGTATGTTTACTCTTTATTGAGTTGTCTTTGTCAATACATGACAAAAAGGGGTAGAAATAAATGAAATGAATCCTGTTTGTTTTGTTTAGGGGGAGTTGAATTTGTTTTTGTTTAGGGGGAGAATATAAAAAACTTTTTGTTGTATCTAACTTAGGGGGAGAGTTAGTTTATTTTTTTTTTATTCTGTTTCATATTATTGTTTATATGTCTTTCTTTCCACACATGTCGTGATGTGCTTGTTGAGTGTTTCAGGAAAGACAAGTACATTCTGATCAAGACCTTCTACCTCTTCTTTCAACTTCTAGGTTAGGAGTCTTAGATTGGGATTTGTGATGTATTTGGGCATTTTATTGTATATGGGCATTATGTTGTATGTGTGTTTTGTTACGAATTGCCAAATGGGGAGATTGTTAGGTTTTGAGTTTGTAATGTTGGCAAATCATGACAAAACATGACAAAAACTAAGTCTTATTAGTTTAGAATGGTCTACATTGAAGCCCAAGATAAAAAAACTCAAGTTTGGGATAAAAACTAATGAGTTACAAGCTAGTTGGTTTGATCGATTGAAAGACAGATTCGATTGATCCAAAATCGTATATCAGCAAAATCAGCAAACGTAAAAAGGCCATAACTTATTCGTTTGAAGCCCAAATCGCGAGCCGTTTTTTCCAGTATTTAAAGGACATTATAAGCTAACCCTAGGTGGGGTTTTGAGAGTTTTTTAGAGAGATTAGAGTGCATCTTGTGCCTCTTTTGTAGATCTAGGGTTTTGTACCCAAAAGTTCTCTTATGTCTTCTACCGGTGTTATTCCTTGAAGAATCTCAAGATCCGGTATTGTAGAAGTTGCTGTCTTCTTTTGTTATCAAAGGTGTTGATGATCTAAACCTTTAAGGGTGGTCTTGGAGTCACAAACAAGAGAGTTTGTGTTGCTAAACCTTTGAGTGGGATCTCAAAGTCACAAATAGGGGTGTTTGTGTTTTGCAAAGGCCAAAGAAAGAAGGAGTCTGTAGATTCGGAGCTTGCACGTGATCGTGTCAGTAAGTTCTACTGGTGGGTAGCAATAAAAAGTCGAGCGTGGGGGCTTGTAAGTCTTATTATATGAACTTCGATTCTTTCTAGTGGATTTGCTTTTTACCTTGAGGATAGCTAGGTTAAATCCTCTCCAGGCTTTTTACCGGTTTGGTTTTCCTGGGTTATCATGTTGTTGTGTTATTTATTTTTCCGTTACTTTGCATGATATGATCTCTGTGATTGTGATAACCTAGATATGTTAAATTGGACTAACTAACAACTTGGCTAATTACCTAGGTTAATTCAATTGTATTTTAAGGGGTCTAAAAACTAACATTAGAAATCTCATGTGTTGGGCCTCACTTATTAAGAAAAAATTTAGGTTCACATGTGAGAGGGGCAATTAGACTATAGTTAAATGATTAAATCTACAATTTTTTAAGAACTTAAAATTTTGAGACAAGTAATAATAATAATAATAATAATAATAATTTACATGAAAGTAATTAATGTTATTCCCATCTCATCACAACTTTGTCGTTTTAATAAACTTTGATATACTTCGTCTCTAGTATTATTGCTGCAAGGCAATGCCTATCATTTCGTTTCAAAAGTATGTCAATGCTTTTGATTATATATATTTCTTATTACTTTTTTTTGGGACTAACTATTTTATTTACTTAAAAATGTGAGCTTTACAAGTACTACAGACATTGACAAATGTGAAGAGGACAAGAAATGCACGGACAAACAAATTTATGTTAATAAACCCGGAAGTTATGATTGTTTGTGCATTAAAGGCTATCATAAGGAGGGAGCGGAATGTGTTCCCCATTATTCATCACTAGCAATTCACCTTGCGGTTGGTGAGTATATTAGATTTAGTATTTATTGTATGTATATTGCACCTGCAGGTCCTCTCCTCCTCACTTATATATGATTCTGTCATATTTAGTATATCAAGTTGGATTGGTTGAAGTTAAAGGCCTTGTAAGTTGTAACTGAATTGGCATATCTTCATGCATATAGTGCTTGGGGGTCTAGAGAGGAAAGGGTTACTGTACACACCGTACTACTGGCATGTACCATACCAGTATGTGCACCGGTACCAAAACTCTAATGTTTCGTACTGGTTTAAATACCGGCCAATTTTAGGTGTTTGGGCCGATATCGGGCATACTGGCCGATACTAAAAAATAAATAAATAAATAAAAACTTTTTTTTTTTCTATTTTTAGTTTTGTAATTTTTGAATTTTTGCAAGGGTGGAATGGTAACTTATTTGTATTCTTTGTTTTCTTAGTATGCAATGAACAATTAAGCTTTCTATTTTTTATATTGTGATTTTTTTTTTTTTCCTTTTAGTTGATACTAAAGTCTAAAACTGTGAATAATTTTTTCTGAATTAAGGTAATGTTTTATAGTAAAATTTTATTTTTATTATATATATATATTTATAAATATAAAAAATAGCGGTAAACCTGAAATGGTACAACAATATTGACCGATACCGAAATATATCGTTCCACTGGCTAAACCGGTACAGCCTCTAGTACGAGATTGACTCCCTTGCTGAGACTGTTCGGTATAATGCTTAGCATACTATCTTAAAAACTTTCAAGGAAAATCTTGAAAAGCATAAGAATAATTATAAGGTAAACTTTTTTTTTTTTTTTTTTTTAATACAAGATAGAAACTTTACTTTAACCTAATTTAAGTGTATACAGAATAGAAGTTATTTTTACTCAGATGTTTCAACTTTTAATAGAAATAACTAATTGATGTAGATACCTCTACTTATTTTCAAAATAACATTCAATTCCCACCCATTTTCAAAATGACCCCTCAATCTTACTTAAATAAAACAATAAATAAATTAAAAAATATATATCTTTCATTTAAAAAAAATTTATTGAAAAATTAACAAGACCCCAAAAAAGTATTTATTAATGAATCGTTAAAGTCTCATAATTTGAAGTTTTAAAAAAATTGACTTAACATTATTTGGTTAGAATAATAAAATCTTTTAAATGAATTTGGTGACAAAATCTTTTCTACTCTATACAAAAGATCAAAATAATATATCTGGATAGAATATAACCATAACTCATTATATTTTTCATTCTTTCATTGTTTACTTTAGCAAGCAAATTTGTAACAATAGTTTTTTCTCTCTTGAGTCCCTCTTGCTGAGTGACAAGAGTGTAGAATGTTGTTATCTTCCTTGGGAATGATAATCTTTCCCCTCTAATAACAACATTATTAGTAGGGCTTGTTTTTTGATATTTTTTCTTTCAGGGTGGGGAAACACGAGACATTGGTTATCATCTCCACTGTTTTTCTCTTTTTCTTGCTAATATTTCAAAACATTCTCACTTTGTGATCACCTTCCTCTATTGACTATGGACGAGGTTCTTAGAGACTGGGAAAAACTCTCTGATAGGCGAGGAGGGGGAAAGAGTTATACTAAAAACATCACACTTCTCTTCCAACAATGAGCATGTTTTAGCAGTAAGATTCATGACAAGGAGAGCCCTTAGAGGGCTCGGAAGGATTTTGAGAGAAGGGTAGCTGGCGATCAAGTTCTTTTATTTATTTTCGGACTAGAAACAGATGCTGAACGAGTCCTAGCAACAAGCCGTGGTCTTTCGACAAGCATGTGGTCTTGTTCCAGCGATATTATTTTTCCATCTCGACAAAAAACCAAAGGTTTATGATTTTGAAATTTTGGGTTCAGATGCATGTGTTACCAGTTAGCATGCTAGATTCTGAGACGGCCATGGAATTGGGGGAAAAATAGGTACCATCTCATCTGCGAAGAACTTGAATGAATTGATTGGGGGTGATTTCTTGCAGATAAGAGTCGAAGTCGATGTCTCAAAACCTCTGTGCAGGGGCCGCAGAGTTGCACTCAATGACAAAGATAAAGTTTAGGTTTCTTTTAAGTATGAAAAGCTCTTGAATTTTTGCTACTGGTGTGGCAAGGTCTCTCATACGGACAAAAAGTGTAAAAAATTGCTTGCTAGTATGGGTACCCTCACCCTGGATCAACAGGAATATGGCGCTTGGTTTCGAGCTCCTCCCCACAACACTAGGAAACCTCGTTTTACGAAGGTCTCATGGATGGGGGATGGTTTTGGTCGTACTTAGTCAGGGAAGTCTACTTCAGTGAAGGATACAGTTGGTTACATTCGTGAAACATTCGGTGAGCAACCAAGTTCAGTTGAACTTTCCGATCAATCCCATAGTGGAGTAACAGATGTGGACAATCATCAGGTTTCAAATTTGGTATCTCCGGATTTGGTGGAGGATTTCCTGCGTGGTGCACATACTGGGGTAAATTCAAATTTTGATTTGGTTGATCATGTTCTAGATTTATCTCTTAACCCAATCAATCCAAAAATTTTAAATTTCAATTGAAAGAGATAGATTCGGAAATCCAAAAATTTGATAACGATAAAAGCCCAAGCCCAAGAATCAAGTGATATCTATTATGGTCCCTAGTGGAGATTTTATAGGAGAAGATAATGGTAATCTCGAAAATCCACATAAGGAATGTCCACGTGAGGAGCTTCCCATGGATTCCACTACCCTTCGCAAGTGGAAAAAATTGCACGTGACACCTTCTCTGATGATTCTCCAATGCAAGTTACTGTGTTGACTAAAAGAACTAGAAGCCATGGCAGTACGGCCCAACCCGAGTTACCAAATAAGAAAGTTCAGGTTTTGAAGGTTGAAGAACAAGCCAATTCAATGGTGGATGCTGTTAAGTAGCCCCGCCAATCCAAATGAGTTTCATAGTATGGGATTGTTGTGGGCTTGAGAACCTACGTATAAGGAAGGAACTTGAAGTAGTGATTTGGGGAAAAGATCCCTCCGCCGTGTTTATAGCCGAAACATGGGCGGATGAAGCAAGGCTAAAAGACATTCAACAACAGATTGATTTTGAAATTTTGTTTTTTGTGGAAAGAAATATTAGAGGAGGTGAATTGGCGCATAACTAGCAAAACTCCATTGATTTGAGCATTGATACTTTCTCAAAGAACCATATAGATGCCATCATCAACAAGGGGAAGGAAGATTCATGGAGATTCACTAGATTCTACGATGATCCAGTCACTCACAAGCGTTTCGAATCCTGGAACATGCTTTGTCAATTGAATAACAGATTCAGTCTCCCATGGCTTTGTGAAGGAGATTTTAATGAAATTGTTCAAAGCTCCAAGAAGTTAAGGGGTAGTAATAGAAGTCAAAACCAAATGCAGCTATTTAGAGATGCTATAGACAAGTGTGGCTTTATTGATCTGGGTTTTGAGGGCTCTCCTTATGCATGGAAAAAGCATTTTGCAGATGGACATTCAATATGGGAAAGATTGGATAATGGATTAGCTACCAATGACTATTTATTGAAATTTCTAGGAACAAAAATCTACCATCTTTCATCTGACTCCTCAGACCACTACCCTTTGGATTGTACTTGATGGACTGGATGTTGTAGTTTCAGCTAAGCCATTTCGCTTTGAGGAAATGCGGCTCTCTAATCTGGGCTATTAAAGGGTGGTTGAAGCCATATGGTCCTCCAATGACATGGTCGACCCTTCTACTAAAGTGATGAGGAAAGTAGAGAAGTGAGGTAAGGAATTGAAGAGGTGGAATCAGGATCATTTTGGAAATGTTAGAAAGGAGTTAGCAAAAAGAGAAGAAGACTCCTAGTGGATGCCGAGAAGGAAGCAATGAGAAGTGGCTCAAACCATCAGGTGAGGGAGTTGAAAAGAGAGACCATTGAGCTCATAGATAAGAAGAATAGGATGTGGTTTCAACGGGAAAAATTTTTATGGGAAAAAGATGGTGATAAAAATTCCAAATTCTTTCACAACAGAACCACTCAAAGGAAGAGGAAAAATTCAATACAGAAGATCTAAGCTGCATCTAGTGATTGGACATCAAATCCTAAAGAAGTAAAGAAGTGCCTGATTGACTATTTTCAGGAGTTCTTTACCTCGGCAAAGTTACAATAGAATGCAGCAGTCACAAACTCCATCAACAAAGTCATTAGTAATGAGATAAATGCGCAGTTGTCCACAAAGTTCCAGGCATGGGAAGTACAACAAGCAATCAAACAGATGGCTCCTCTCAAAACCCCTGGACTAGATTGTATGCCCCATTTATTTTTTCAACATTACTGGAATTTAGTTGGTGATGATGTATGTCAATATGTTCTTAATTTCCTCAACAATGCTTCCTTACCTGAGCAATTAAATCACACTTTTATCACCCTTATTCCCAAGAAAAAGAACCCAGAATATGCCTCTGAATTTAGACTCATTAGTCTTTGCAATGTTCTGTACAAGATTTTCTCAAAAGTTTTGGCAAATAGATTGAAAATAATTTTACCAAAAATTATAACAAAACACCAAAGTGCTTTTACAAAAAGTAGACTTATCTCTGATAATATTCTGGTAGCCTTTGAATCTCTCCATAGTATGCAGAAACACATTGGGAATGATGATTTTATGGTAATATAACTCGATATGAGCAAAGCTTACAATAGGGTGGAATGGTCATATTTAGAAGCAGTGATGAGGACAATGGGGTTTACCGAACAGTGGATTAAGCTGATTATGTTATGTGTTACTTTTGTCTCATATTCAATCCTTGTCAATGGAGAACCCAAAGGCATGATCTACCCCTCAATAGGTATCCGCCAGGGAGACCCACTCTCCCTTTTCCTATTCCTACTGTGTACAGAAGGACTGCATGGTCTCATTAGCAAAGCAACTGGCTAGGGTGAAATACAAGGCTATTCTCTATCTAGAAATAGTCCTCATCTGGCTCACCTCCTTTTTGCAAATGATAGTCTTTTGTTTTGTAGGGCAAACACTCAAGAATTCCAGAAGGTCTTGGACATCCTAGACACATATCGAAAATGTTCGGGGCAGCAAATAAATATAGAAGCAAAACTACCATTTTCTTTAGTAAATCCACTTCTGAAGAGCTTAGAGATCACATCAAGGTAGCATTGGGGGTTCCTGAAATAAGACAATACGAGAAGTATTTGGGTTTACCATCACTTGTGGGGAGAAATAAAAAGGCAAGCTTCAACTATATAAAGGAGTGGGCTTGGAAAAAAATTAAAGGGTGGAAGGAAAAACTACTGTCTCAAGCAAGGAGGGAAATCTTTATCAAGGCAGTGATACAAGCTATCTCAACCTACACAATGAGCTATTTCAAGCTCCTAGTGGGTTTATGCACAGTGATTGAAAGTCTGATTAGAAAGTTCCGGTGGGGGCAGAAGGGTGATCGAAGAAAAGTGCATTGCGTCAAATGGGAAACTTTATGCCAAACTAAATTTGAAGGTGGATTGGGTTTTAAGGACCTACCCCTCTTCAATGATGCTTTGCTAGCTAAGCAAGCATGGCGACTTCTACACCACAAGGAATCCCTATTCTACCAGATTTTTCAATTCAAATTTTTTCCTAATTGCTCTATAATGGAGGCTCTCGATTCAAGTGCTGGTCCTTATACATGGCAGAGCATACTAAAAGGTCATTATGTGTCTCTTGAAAGGTGCTAGATGGAGAGTGGGCAATGGAGAATCAACTGGGGTTTGGCTTGATGCATGGCTACCATACAATGATCATCCAAGAATTTTGACTCCAACAGTTAATGGTTTTGAGGAAGCAAAGGTGGCAGACCTCATTGATCCGGGTACAGAACAGTGGGATTCAAGTCTGTTACAGGGCTTGTTTAATCCACAAGAGGTTGATTTGATACAAAGCATTCCTCTCTGTAACTCCTCAGCTGAAGACAAATTAATTTGGCCATATACATCCTCGGGTTAGTACATAGTGCAGTCGGGTTATAAATTTCTAGCCAAAGAAAATTTAAATAACCCAACCACAGTGGGTCCAAATCAAGATAATGGAGTTTGGAAGCTGGTTTGGGGTTTGTCTGTTCCAAATAAAGTAAAAAACTTCCTTTGGAGAGCTTGCCAGAACGCGATGCCAACAAAGGTGAATCTGAGGAAACAGATGATTCTGACATCTAATATATGTGACCACTGCAACAGAGAACCAAAAAGTATCTTGCATGCACTGTGGGACTGCACTGAATTAACTCAAATATGGGAAGCTCTTCCTGAGTTCAAATTTCATCGTTCCCACTGTTTTTCCAACATTTCAGACCTCATATTATATGCATAGTGGGAAGGAAAAAATCTGGAGAAGTTAGCAATGCTGTTATGGACAATCTGGTACTACAAGAATCAAATCAGAGTCAAAAACTCTGATTACCCGATATCATAGGTTGCCCCAACGGAACAACAAGCACTCTAGGATTTTAGCAGAGCAAACCTCATGGCCTCTTCACAGATGTTTGCCTATTTACCCACATGAGTCAGATGGTCACCTCCTCCCCCAAATTCTCTGAAGGTTAACTTCAATGGAGCGACTTTCAAAGATATAGGCAGAGCTGGCCTGGGTGTGGTGGTACGTGATAGCCAAGGCCAAGCGTTGGTGTCGCTGTTGGAGCAAGTTTCCCTTCCCTTCTCTTCAGATGTGATTGAAGCATTGGTAGGCGTGGCCTATCTCCTTCGCACTAGAAATTGGCCACTCATCCTTTGTTGTTGAAGTTGATTCAAAACGTGTGATCAATACTCTCAGCAGCAATAAGGACTCTTTTTCTCCCTTTGGTCATACCCTCGATTCAGCCAAAGCCTTGACAGAATCTAGTTGTATCTCTTTTTCCCCTGTACGTTGACTTGGAAACTCTGTTGCTCATAACCTAGCTAAACATGCTAGACATGTTAGTAGTTATTTGATGTGGATGGAGGATGTTCCTCCACACCTTTACTTTGTACTCTTAGCTGATGCTGGCTTATTCTATTTTAATTAATTTCCCAGGTTTCATTCTAAAAAAAAAAAAAAAAAAAAAAAAAAAATTGTAACAATTAATTACAATTTTGTTTCTATGCATTTAATTGCATCAATTTCATTCTTGAAATTTTGAAATAAAACCTCTTAAATATTAATTGTGTTAATTTTATCCTTCAATTTTCAAATTTTACTTATTTTTATCTCTAAACTTTCAAAAAAAAAAAAAATCAATTTTATGCTTATATGTTAAAAGGTGAATTGATTGTAAGAAATTGAAACAGACCGAAATTATAATTAGGTAACAAATATATATATCAATCTACTTTTATTTTCTATTGCTCTATTCCCTGCTCTTTCATATATATATAAATTTATGAGGAAGAAATTGAAACAGACCGAAATTATAATTAGACAACAAATATATTTCAATTACTTTTATTTTCTATTGCTCTATTCCCTGCTCTTTCATATATATAAATTTATGAGGAAGAAATTGAAACAGACCGAAATTATAATTAGGCAACAAATATATTTCAATCTACTTTTATTTTCTATTGCTCTATTCTCTGCTCTTTCATATATGTATATATATAGTTTAAGTAAAAGGTAGACGTGCAGCACATGCTCTTTCAATTTTCCTTCCCTTCAAACTCACCGGTCATGACTATGATGCCGTTTGGAGCGGGTGTTTGCGTTTTCAGATTTTTTTTTTTTTTTTCTCCTGTGCATGAACAGTAACATCACATGAGTTCACTGTGCAGAGACAAAAATCACTGTTCACACACTGTTTATCACTGTTCACGCACTAAAAAATATTAAAAATGGATCCCAAGGTACTATTCATACATTTAAAAATTATTTTGCTACAATATTTTCAATTTTCAGTTTTCAATTTTCAGTTTCAGCAACAATATATTCAACTCAAACGGATGTATATGTCAATTTCTTTCACCCTAAAGAGGAACACAGTCCACTACCAAAGGCAATTATACTCCTCTTTTTCTTTTATTTCGCTGAATTACGTCGCCTCTTTCAGCTAAACAACAAACAAAGTACTCAAATCACAAATGTCTTTGAAGTATCTGTAGGGAGATTCTATCCTTTTGCCCTTAATTATTAAAAAATTTAGCAATATGCCCCTATTTCGAAACTATATAGGGATATGCCCCTGTTTCGATACTCGATTACCTTAAAATCGAGTTTCAATGAAATACTCGATTCGTAGAAAATCGAGTTATGCCGAATAAAACTAAGAAAAAAAAAAAAAAAAAGCATGGAACTCGATTTTAGGGAAGTCGAGTTCCAAAACGCCGTTATAGGGCTTTAAAACGTCACTATAGGGATTAAAAACGCCACTATAGGGCCCCTTGAACTTGGTATGGGGACTTATAAAAATTTTTGCAGGAAAACGCCGCTATAGGGTTCTGAAACGTCACTATAGGGCTTAAAAATGTCACTATAGGGCCTAAAAACGCCACTTTAGGGCACACAGAACAGGGCGATTACACTTATAAAAAATTTTTGCAGGAAAACGCCGCTATAGGGCCTTAAAACGTCACTATAGGGCTTAAAAACGCCACTATAGGGCACCCTGAATATGGACCAATCACACTTATAAAAAATTTGCAGGAAAACGCTGCTATAGGGCTTTAAAACGTCACTATAGGGCTTAAAAACGCCACTATAGGGCTCCTTGAATATAGGGCAATCACACTTATAAAAAAATTTTTTGCACGGAACTCAATTTCCTGAAACTCGAGTTCCATGGAAATTTTTTTTTTTTTTTTTTTTTTTTTTTTTTTTTTTTTTTTTTTTTTTTTTTTTTTAAGTTTGATCGAGCATAACTCGATTTTCTACAAATCGAGTATTTAATTGAACTCAATTTTAGGATAATCGAGTATCGAAATAGGGGCACGCTCCTATATAGTTTGCAAACAGGGGCATATTGCTAATTTTTTTTTAAATTAGGGGTAAAATGCCAGAATCTCCGTATCTGTAGATAAAATATAGTTAATGAAAATATCACGGACTTTTTTAAGCTCATGGTCCTCTGTGCGGCCGCCCAAATGTCAGTTTCACAAAAGTTGTACATGTCCCGCGGCTCACAATATACTTTTCCTAAGGAATGACTTTAAAACCTACGTACCTGCAAGTACTCCATTCAGAAATGGAATATATATATATATATATATATATTTTTTTTTTTTTTTTTTTTATTTTGAAACTACCCTAACATCAACACCAACGTTCAACTGTTGGTTTTATGAATCTTTTCTTTCATTTTTGTTCTTTTTCTCTGTAGTTGCACGATTTTCCTGGCCCAAATTCTATTGATCAGGCCTTGGCCCAAAGCGCAACCCACAATGTATTGTTTGTAGATGATGGGTCAAAGAACTTGGCCTCAGTGAGTCTATTCGGTCTGATGCATGGGCAATATGGTTGCAGAAAATAAAGACACAAAAATGGATTTCTCACGTATGATTCTATTTCTTTCCTCCCTAACCAGTTTTCTTTCTTTTTTTCTTTGAGGGACTCCATTACATTATATAGTTCCCCTCCTCTCATCTCAACCTTACACTTGTTGATCGTCTAGCATCTACTTGAGTACCTGTCCCATCAGACGCCCTCATCTCTCCCTTTGTGAGTTGCAGAGGCCAAGGCGGTACTGTTCAGGGGTCTTTTCCTCATTAATGCGGCCAAGAGGGTGGTTGGGGCGCAATTAATGTGGTGGTAGCTCCCCATAAGATATTTTGGATTTTATTCATTTTATATGTTGGAAGGATGAACTGAAATGGCTGGGGAGAGTTCCTCGTCTGGGCTTCGTGATGTCCGAGGAGGAGTTACTCCTCGGAAAGGTTTCCTTGGCGTTTTACTGGGAGTGGGTAATGCTTCATGTGTGGTCTCTCTTTGGACAGGACGCTCCTCGGACGGGCCTGAATTTGGAATAGCCCATTATTTCTGGGCCGGGCCCCACAATAGCCCCTCAAAACTCCGGTTTCTATCTCTTTCCGAGGAGAAAAACGAGGTTTTGACGTTTGGGAGAGGATAGAAATAAGGAGAGCGTGTGGTGCGCGTGCGGACCGTTACTTCTGACGCGCTGCAATTTACGAGGCGCGGCCATTAACTTCTGGAGGCGTTATGTTCCCTCATCCAACGGTGTGGCGTAGATCGAACGGCTATCGTTTTTTCTCGTATTTTTAGGCAGGAGTGATCTTTTCTCTCTCCTCCTGGCTATATAAGACGTCATAGGGGTTCAGTTTCTTCTTTTATCTGCATTTCACAAACCTTAGAGGCTTCCATCGAACTCCATCGAACCCCAGAGATACACGAACACTTGCGTCCGTTACGCCACCGTAGCCGTTTTTGTGAAGCGCTTCGTCCACGAGAGATTCCCAGGCGTCTCATTGAACGTTTTGTGAAGGTACCAGTACATTTCGTTCATCTTGCTGTTTCAATTTCCTCCTCGGACTCTACTTTTTTTTCTGAGTCTTTACTTTTGTTCCCCGGTTCAGTCCAGATGGGTAGATTTGAGAAATTAGTAAACACCCTAGCCGCTATGGAAGCCTTTAGGGCTAAATATCACATTCCCCCAGGGGTTGGGCTGCGGTACTGTCCTCTTGAAGGAGTATTGACAGATAGAGGTGAGGGAGAAGTCGTTATCCCAATGATTGCTTTCATAGAGGGAGGGATGACACTTCCCATGCGTAGGATCACAAGAGAATACTTGTTCAACCATAGGTTGACGCCGTATCAATGTGCCCCGAATATGTTCAAGATACTAGGCTGTGTAGATGTCTTAGACGAGCGGATGAATCTAGGCCTTACTTGGCATGATGTGGCTTATCTGTACGAATGTCACCGCCTCGGGGATGAGGGGTATTATCTTAAATCCCGGAACGAGGATGTTAGGTTGATCTCTTGTCTCCCCATATCCAATAAGACCGTGAAGAATGACTTCCTGATTACTTCTGGGGAGTGGTTCGACGGTATTCATTGTCCAACTCGGGCAGGAAACCCAGGTGCGGCGTTTTTAGGATCGATCCTTTTTTGGGAAAGGATTTAGTATTGAGGGTTTATTTTTCTTGCTTTCTTTGTAATTGGAAAATTTTGTGAACTAACCCCGCTTTCCTTGATTGCTTGCAGATAAAGTTCACGTCGCTCCTCGGCTAAACTTTGTGAACGTGCCAGCGTTGAACTACCTTCTTAGATCGGAGATTTACGTTTCCGAGGACGGACAGTTGCGTGCGGCCCATCTGGTTCTGGGCTATCAACCTCTGAGCAGCTCTTTCCAGGCTATCGGTCACGCTATAAGGGCGGGCAGTCCGAGGTTGGCTAGGATTGACGTGTCCAGGGACGAGTTCCTAGCTGAACACGATCTGCCACCAGTTGTGTTGCCCGGTGTTAGGAACCCCTGCTTAGCAGAGCAGCTACCTCCGCCAAACGAGCCTGGTGCTGCCGTTCAGGCTGAAGAGGAGGCCGAATCATCTCGTCTTTCCCTCGAAGAAGAGATAGACGAGTTTTATTTTGAGGAGGAAGTTCAACAGACCCCCTTGGTGGAACTTTCCGATCCCGAAGGAGAGCGGGACCGACATTCTGCAGTGGGTGTTCCTTCCGTTGTTATCTGTTCAGACGATACTTCGGACGAAGAGATAGAGCCCATGGCAGGAAAAGGAAAAACTCTTAAGGAGTTGATGGCCTCCCGAGGGAAAGGCCAGTCGTCGAAAGGACAGTCCTCGAAGGCACCAACTCCACCACAGGGCAAGACCCTCCCTCCTGTGGCCCCTACGGACACCTCAGACCTTGGCCTTAAGGTTAATCCGGACTTAAAGAAGAAAAGGCCGGCCGACACTCCTGAGGAGGGCGAGGTGGTTGCCCAGCCGACCAAGCAGCAAAAAACCACTCGCGCGCCAAGGAGCAGAAGGGGCAACTCCTCGGAGAGTCGGGACGAGGAGAATCTTGCGGAGGTACGTGCTACCCCGCGTGTATGGGGCCCCAGATTGGAGCTGGATGAGGTGGCCATTCCCTACAATGCTTCTATCCGAGAGTACAATCGAGGCCGGGCGGGGTACGTGGCCGAGGCCTTAGAGCAGCCCCTACTCCTTCCTCGGGATATGGAGGCTTATAGGCAGTTCTCTCAGCCCGAGATCTTCCTATCCCTTAAAAGGGATCTCGCGATGGTAAGTAATCCTTTTACTGTTTCATTAATTTATTTGACCTTAGATTACAGCAATCTTGTTTCGTTTGTAGATTACCCAGCAGGTATTCGTGGCTGAGGAATTTTGCCGTGGTAACAGTAGTCGGGCTGAGGTCGAGAACCAGGCGCGAGCGGAGGTGGAGAAAACCTTGGGGTCCCTCCAGCACGATTACGCTGAACTCATGGACAAGTTCAAGGAGTCGGAGAACCGGCGCAAATCTGCAGAGGCTGGTTTGAAGAGTGCTGAGGCCCAGGCGGAGGACCAGCGCAAGGAGCTGTTCTCGACCCAGATCAACCTTGCCACAGAGAAACAGGCAGTGCAGGATCTCAAGACCGCTCTGCAAAGGGTCGAGGATGAGCTGCGACGGGTCAAAGAGGAGGCCCAACTGATCCGAGAGGCCACAGAGGCTGAGAAGAGTGCCGCTCGCCAGCTCGGGGCCGAAGAGACAGAGGCTAGGCTATCCGAGGAGATCCCCGAGGTATGCCGGGAATATTGCGATATCTCATGGTCTCGTGCCCTCGACGCTGCAGGAGTTCCTGCTGACTCAGCGCTGACACTGCCCGAGAGCATTTTCTATCCTAAGGAGATCCGAGCGCATCCTGATGGTGTCCAAGCTGCCTCTGAGCAGGATCTGGTGGTGCCTGGCGCCGCACCTGTGCCTGATATGGCGAAAGATCATGCTACGGACTCTTCCATAGAGGTTCCTCCCCCTCAGCCCGAGTCAAAAGAAGATCCTCCTGCCCAGGCTTAGCTCTTTGTGTTTCTCTCTCTTTTTTTTTTTTCTTTTTTTTTTTAAAAATGAGAGTCGTCCTATATTTTTTTTTTTTATCCTTTTGTAAGGACCTCTCTTTCTAATGTACTCGGAATACTAATATAAAACGTTCGTTTTGCTTACTACGGATGTATGCCAGTAACGCTCTTTTTTCTTTTTTCCTTTTAAACATTCGCAACGATGTAGATACAAGTAAACGGTCAAAATGAAAGGGGTTCTTGGGTTGCGCATTTGAGGGTTGCGATGGTGCCCGACTGCGCGAACGCCTTAAAATGATTTCCTTTAAGTAATAGTTCCCCAATCTATCATAAGTAATAATTTCCCCTTAGTCTGTGGTCCGAGGAGCCATGCAGGACTAGGTTCTGTTTAAAACTATGAATAGTTGCCTTAAGTATTAATTTCCCCTTAGTCTGTGGTCCGTGGAGCCATGCAGGACTAGGTTCTGTTTAAAACTTATAAAAACTGTCATGAGTAATAATTTCCCCCAAGTCTGTGGTCCGAGGAGCCATGCAGGACTTGGGTTCTGTTTAAAACTATGAATAGTTGCCTTAAGTATTAATTTCCCCTTAGTCTGTGGTCCGTGGAGCCATGCAGGACTAGGTTCTGTTTAAAACTTATAAAAATTGTCATGAGTAATAATTTCCCCCAAGTCTGTGGTCCGAGGAGCCATGCAGGACTTGGGTTCTGTTTAAAACTATGAATAGTTGCCTTAAGTATTAATTTCCCCTTAGTCTGTCGTCCGTGGAGCCATGCAGGACTAGGTTCTGTTTAAAACTTATAAAAATTGTCATGAGTAATAATTTCCCCCAAGTCTGTGGTCCGAGGAGCCATGCAGGACTTGGGTTCTGTTTAAAACTATGAATAGTTGCCTTAAGTATTAATTTCCCCTTAGTCTGTGGTCCGTGGAGCCATGCAGGACTAGGTTCTGTTTAAAACTTATAAAAATTGTCATGAGTAATAATTTCCCCCAAGTCTGTGGTCCGAGGAGCCATGCAGGACTTGGGTTCTGTTTAAAACTATGAATAGTTGCCTTAAGTATTAATTTCCCCTTAGTCTGTGGTCCGTGGAGCCATGCAGGACTAGGTTCTGTTTAAAACTTATAAAACTTGTCATGAGTAATAATTTCCCCCAAGTCTGTGGTCCGAGGAGCCATGCAGGACTTGGGTTCTGTTTAAAACTATGAATAGTTGCCTTAAGTATTAATTTCCCCTTAGTCTGTGGTCCGTGGAGCCATGCAGGACTAGGTTCTGTTTAAAACTTATAAAAATTGTAATGAGTAATAATTTCCCCCAAGTCTGTGGTCCGAGGAGCCATGCAGGACTTGGGTTCTGTTTAAAACTATGAATAGTTGCCTTAAGTATTAATTTCCCCTTAGTCTGTGGTCCGTGGAGCCATGCAGGACTAGGTTCTGTTTAAAACTTATAAAAATTGTCATGAGTAATAATTTCCCCCAAGTCTGTGGTCCGAGGAGCCATGCAGGACTTGGGTTCTGTTTAAAACTATGAATAGTTGCCTTAAGTATTAATTTCCCCTTAGTCTGTGGTCCGTGGAGCCATGCAGGACTAGGTTCTGTTTAAAACTTATAAAAATTGTCATGAGTAATAATTTCCCCCAAGTCTGTGGTCCGAGGAGCCATGCAGGACTTGGGTTCTGTTTAAAACTATGAATAGTTGCCTTAAGTATTAATTTCCCCTTAGTCTGTGGTCCGTGGAGCCATGCAGGACTAGGTTCTGTTTAAAACTTATAAAAATTGTCATGAGTAATAATTTCCCCCAAGTCTGTGGTCCGAGGAGCCATGCAGGACTTGGGTTCTGTTTAAAACTATGAATAGTTGCCTTAAGTATTAATTTCCCCTTAGTCTGTGGTCCGTGGAGCCATGCAGGACTAGATACTGTTTAAAACTTATAAAAATTGTCATGAGTAATAATTTCCCCCAAGTCTGTGGTCCGAGGAGCCATGCAGGACTTGGGTTCTGTTTAAAACTATGAATAGTTGCCTTAAGTATTAATTTCCCCTTAGTCTGTGGTCCGTGGAGCCATGCAGGACTAGGTTCTGTTTAAAACTTATAAAAATTGTCATAAGTAATAATTTCCCCCAAGTCTGTGGTCCGAGGAGCCATGCAGGACTTGGGTTCTATTTAAAACTATGAATAGTTGCCTTAAGTATTAATTTCCCCTTAGTCTGTGGTCCGTGGAGCCATGCAGGACTAGGCTCTGTTTAAAACTTATAAAAATTGTCATGAGTAATAATTTCCCCCAAGTCTGTGGTCCGAGGAGCCATGCAGGACTTGGGTTCTATTTAAAACTATGAATAGTTGTCTTAAGTATTAATTTCCCCTTAGTCTGTGGTCCGTGGAGCCATGCAGGACTAGGTTCTGTTTAAAACTTACAAAAATTGTCATGAGTAATAATTTCCCCCAAGTCTGTGGTCCGAGGACCCATGCAGGACTTGGGTTCTGTTTAAAACTATGAATAGTTGCCTTAAGTATTAATTTCCCCTTAGTCTGTGGTCCGTGGAGCCATGCAGGACTAGGTTCTGTTTAAAACTTATAAAAATTGTCATGAGTAATAATTTCCCCCAAGTCTGTGGTCCGAGGAGCCATGCAGGACTTGGGTTCTGTTTAAAACTATGAATAGTTGCCTTAAGTATTAATTTCCCCTTAGTCTGTGGTCCGTGGAGCCATGCAGGACTAGGTTCTGTTTAAAACTTATAAAAATTGTCATGAGTAATAATTTCCCCCAAGTCTGTGGTCCGAGGAGCCATGCAGGACTTGGGTTCTGTTTAAAACTATGAATAGTTGCCTTAAGTATTAATTTCCCCTTAGTCTGTGGTCCGTGGAGCCATGCAGGACTAGGTTCTGTTTAAAACTTATAAAAATTGTCATGAGTAATAATTTCCCCCAAGTCTGTGGTCCGAGGAGCCATGCAGGACTTGGGTTCTGTTTAAAACTATGAATAGTTGCCTTAAGTATTAATTTCCCCTTAGTCTGTGGTCCGTGGAGCCATGCAGGACTAGGTTCTGTTTAAAACTTATAAAAATTGTCATGAGTAATAATTTCCCCCAAGTCTGTGGTCCGAGGAGCCATGCAGGACTTGGGTTCTGTTTAAAACTATGAATAGTTGCCTTAAGTATTAATTTCCCCTTAGTCTGTGGTCCGTGGAGCCATGCAGGACTAGGTTCTGTTTAAAACTTATAAAAATTGTAATGAGTAATAATTTCCCCCAAGTCTGTGGTCCGAGGAGCCATGCAGGACTTGGGTTCTGTTTAAAACTATGAATAGTTGCCTTAAGTATTAATTTCCCCTTAGTCTGTGGTCCGTGGAGCCATGCAGGACTAGGTTCTGTTTAAAACTTATAAAAATTGTCATGAGTAATAATTTCCCCCAAGTCTGTGGTCCGAGGAGCCATGCAGGACTTGGGTTCTGTTTAAAACTATGAATAGTTGCCTTAAGTATTAATTTCCCCTTAGTCTGTGGTCCGTGGAGCCATGCAGGACTAGGTTCGGTTTAAAACTTATAAAAATTGTCATGAGTAATAATTTCCCCCAAGTCTGTGGTCCGAGGAGCCATGCAGGACTTGGGTTCTGTTTAAAACTATGAATAGTTGCCTTAAGTATTAATTTCCCCTTAGTCTGTGGTCCGTGGAGCCATGCAGGACTAGGTTCTGTTTAAAACTTATAAAAATTGTCATGAGTAATAATTTCCCCCAAGTCTGTGGTCCGAGGAGCCATGCAGGACTTGGGTTCTGTTTAAAACTATGAATAGTTGCCTTAAGTATTAATTTCCCCTTAGTCTGTGGTCCGTGGAGCCATGCAGGACTAGATACTGTTTAAAACTTATAAAAATTGTCATGAGTAATAATTTCCCCCAAGTCTGTGGTCCGAGGAGCCATGCAGGACTTGGGTTCTGTTTAAAACTATGAATAGTTGCCTTAAGTATTAATTTCCCCTTAGTCTGTGGTCCGTGGAGCCATGCAGGACTAGGTTCTGTTTAAAACTTATAAAAATTGTCATGAGTAATAATTTCCCCCAAGTCTGTGGTCCGAGGAGCCATGCAGGACTTGGGTTCTATTTAAAACTATGAATAGTTGCCTTAAGTATTAATTTCCCCTTAGTCTGTGGTCCGTGGAGCCATGCAGGACTAGGCTCTGTTTAAAACTTATAAAAATTGTCATGAGTAATAATTTCCCCCAAGTCTGTGGTCCGAGGAGCCATGCAGGACTTGGGTTCTATTTAAAACTATGAATAGTTGTCTTAAGTATTAATTTCCCCTTAGTCTGTGGTCCGTGGAGCCATGCAGGACTAGGTTCTGTTTAAAACTTATAAAAATTGTCATGAGTAATAATTTCCCCCAAGTCTGTGGTCCGAGGAGCCATGCAGGACTTGGGTTCTGTTTAAAACTATGAATAGTTGCCTTAAGTATTAATTTCCCCTTAGTCTGTGGTCCGTGGAGCCATGCAGGACTAGGTTTTGTTTAAAACTTATAAAAATTGTCATGAGTAATAATTTCCCCCAAGTCTGTGGTCCGAGGAGCCATGCAGGACTTGGGTTCTGTTTAAAACTATGAATAGTTGCCTTAAGTATTAATTTCCCCTTAGTCTGTGGTCCGTGGAGCCATGCAGGACTAGGTTCTGTTTAAAACTTATAAAAATTGTCATGAGTAATAATTTCCCCCAAGTCTGTGGTCCGAGGAGCCATGCAGGACTTGGGTTCTGTTTAAAACTATGAATAGTTGCCTTAAGTATTAATTTCCCCTTAGTCTGTGGTCCGTGGAGCCATGCAGGACTAGGTTCTGTTTAAAACTTATAAAAATTGTCATGAGTAATAATTTCCCCCAAGTCTGTGGTCCGAGGAGCCATGCAGGACTTGGGTTCTGTTTAAAACTATGAATAGTTGCCTTAAGTATTAATTTCCCCTTAGTCTGTGGTCCGTGGAGCCATGCAGGACTAGATACTGTTTAAAACTTATAAAAATTGTCATGAGTAATAATTTCCCCCAAGTCTGTGGTCCGAGGAGCCATGCAGGACTTGGGTTCTGTTTAAAACTATGAATAGTTGCCTTAAGTATTAATTTCCCCTTAGTCTGTGGTCCGTGGAGCCATGCAGGACTAGGTTCTGTTTAAAACTTATAAAAATTGTCATAAGTAATAATTTCCCTCAAGTCTGTGGTCCGAGGAGCCATGCAGGACTTGGGTTCTATTTAAAACTATGAATAGTTGCCTTAAGTATTAATTTCCCCTTAGTCTGTGGTCCGTGGAGCCATGCAGGACTAGGTTCTGTTTAAAACTTATAAAAATTGTCATGAGTAATAATTTCCCCCAAGTCTGTGGTCCGAGGAGCCATGCAGGACTTGGGTTCTATTTAAAACTATGAATAGTTGTCTTAAGTATTAATTTCCCCTTAGTCTGTGGTCCGTGGAGCCATGCAGGACTAGGTTCTGTTTAAAACTTATAAAAATTGTCATGAGTAATAATTTCCCCGAAGTCTGTGGTCCGAGGAGCCATGCAGGACTTGGGTTCTGTTTAAAACTGTGAATAGTTGTCAGTAGCCCAGCAAGCAGCGGATAATCATGAAAGAAAACGTATGCTAAGCCATTCTCATTAATAATAATATCTTCTGAGGTTATTTACATTCCATGGTCGAGGTACAGCTTTTTCATCTAAATCTTCTAGGTAGTAGGCGCCTATTCCGGCCACGGATGTGACACGGTATGGTCCCTCCCAATTGGGCCCCAACTTGCCCCAAGAGGGGTTCTTCGCACTGCCAAGAATCTTCCTCATCACGAGATCACCTGGTCCCAGAGGCCGTGGTTTGACGTTAGCATCATACCCTTGCCTCAGCTTCTGGTGATAATAGGCCATGTGAATCATCGCTTTTTCCCTTCTTTCTTCGGCTAGGTCCAGACTCCGTTCCAATAACTCGTCGTTATCGTTTGGGGTAAACGATCTAGACCTTAGTGTGGGAAAGTTGTTCTCAATCGGGAGCACGGCCTCAGCCCCGTAAGTCATCGAGAAGGGGGTCTCACCGGTCGATCATCACGGCGTCGTCCGATAAGTCCATAAGACGTGGGGGAGTTCTTCCACCCATCTCCCCTTTGCCTCGTCCAGTCTCTTCTTCAGTCCGTTCACTATGACCTTGTTCACGGCTTCGACCTGCCCATTTCCCTGAGGGTAGGCAGGGGTGGAATATCGGTTGATGATTCCAAACTCGCGGCAATACTTCCTAAAATTTTTACTGTCGAACTGCAGACCATTGTCGGAAATGAGTGTACGCGGAGTCCCGAAGCGGGTGATGATATTCTTCCAGATGAATTTTTGGGCGTCCACATCCCTAATGTTGGCCAATGGTTCAGCCTCCACCCATTTAGTGAAGTAATCCGTTCCGACTATTATATATCGCTTGTTCCCCGCGGCCTTGGGGAAGGGTCCAACTAGATCAAGGCCCCATTGTGCGAACGGCCATGGACTCGAGAGGGGGTTGAGAACTCCTCCGGGTTGGTGGATATTCGGGGCGAATCTTTGGCACTGATCGCACTTCTTAGCGTATTCCTGGGCCTCTCTCTGCATGTTTGGCCACCAATACCCTTGGGTAAGTGCCCTGTGCGCCAGCGATCTCCCTCCGGTATGACTTCCACAAATCCCCTCGTGTAACTCCTCAAGTAGAGATTCGGATTCTTCTGGGTGCACGCAGAGTAGGTACGGTCCAGAGTAGGAGCGCCGATATAGTTTGTGGTCCTCCGACAGCCAAAATCGAGGAGCATTCCTTCGTATCTTCTCGGCTTCCAATTTTTCTTCTGGCAAGACGTCGTTTTGAAGGAAGTTCTTTATGGGATCCATCCAGCTGTGACTCTTTCTGATCTGATGGACTCCAGCAGGGCCTCTGCTGATGGGACCTGCCTGGGCTAGATCTTCAACCAGGATCACTCGCGGCAGATTATGTGCCGAGGACGTGGCGAGAGTGGCCAGCGAGTACGCATGGGTGTTGACACTCCTGGAAATGTGTGTCAGATTGAAGGACTCAAAATTCGTCTGCAGCCGCTTGACTTGTCCCAGATACTCTTGCATCCTAGTATCTCGGGCTTCCAGCTCACCCATCACCTGTCCGACTACCAGTCTGGAGTCCGAGAACGCTTCTATTATTCTTCCGCCCAACCTTTGAACCATCGTCATCCCTTGAAGTAAGGCTTCGTATTCGGCTTCATTGTTCGTAGCCGAGAATCCGAGCCTTAATGATTTTTCAATGGCAGAACCGTCCGGGGATATTAAAACTATCCCAACTCCTGACCCTCTCTGGTTGGCTGCGCCATCTACGTAGACCTTCCAATGCGTGTTCCTCCCTGTCGAAATCGCACCAACCGACTTTCCGTCCATGTCCCTCTGCTCGGTTATTGTTTCTATGGAGGGCTCAGCAAACTCCGCTACCAAGTCTGCGAGGACCTGTCCTTTGATGGAGGATCTGGGCATATATTTTATATCAAAGGCTCCCAAGAGCGCACTCCACATGGCGATCCTTCCTGTATAGTCAGCGCTTCGAAGTACTGCTCGGAGGGGAAGCTGAGTCAGAACGATGACCGTGTGCACCTGAAAGTAATGAGGAAGTTTTCGGGTTGCATGCACTATTGCCAGAATTGCCTTTTCTAAAGGTAGGTATCGCACCTCGGCCTCATGTAGTGATTTGCTCACATAGTACACCGGTCGCTGCACCCCATTATCATCCCGTATCAGTACCAGGCTTACAGCGTGGGGAGCTACGGCGATGTAGGCAAACAGCACCTCATCTGCCTCAGGGCTGGACATGATGGGTGGTCGGGACAGGTAGTCTTTGAGTTGCTGGAAAGCCTGAACGCAATCCTCCGACCATGCGAACTCTTTCCACTTGTTTATCAGGAGGTAGAAAGGCCGACATCGATCCGCCGATCTCGATATGAACCGGTTCAACGCCGCAATCATACCAGTGAGCTTCTGTACTTCCTTCGGATTCCGAGGAGCCTGTAGGCTGTTAATGGCTTTGATTTGATCGGGACTTACTTCTATTCCCCTGTGGGTGACCATATACCCTAGGAATTTCCCAGACCCGACCCCGAATGAACATTTGGAGGCATTCAGCCGCAACCGGTGCTCCCTTAATATAGTGAAGATTGTTCCGAGGTCCTTCACGTGCTCGGACACCCTTCTACTCTTGACAACCATATCGTCTATATAAACCTCGATGATCTTGCCCAGTTGCGGTTCAAACATCCGAGTCATCATCCTTTGGTAGGTTGAGCCTGCGTTCTTTAGCCCAAACGACATCACCTTATAATGATAATTTCCGATGGGCGTCATGAAAGCCGTTTTCTCTTGGTCCTCTAGCGCAAGGGGTATCTGATGATAGCCTTGGAAGGCGTCCAGGAAGCTCATTCGAGGGTGCCCCACGGTTGCATCCACCAATCGATCAATTCGGGGTAGGGGGAATGGGTCCTTTGGGCACGCCTTGTTCAGGTCCGTGAAGTCTACGCAGACCCTCCATTTCCCTGTCTTCTTCTTTACCACCACAGTGTTTGCCAACCACTTTGGGTAAAAGACCTCTTTGATAGCCCCCGCTCTTTTGGGCTTTGCCACTTCGTCTTTTACGGCACTAGCGTGTTCCTTTGAAGGGCGTCGGGGTGGCTGCTTCTTCGGAGTGGAAGAGGGGTTAACGTTCAGGTGGTGACAAATAAGGCTAGGATCGACGCCCGGGGCGTCGTAGGCGTCCCATGCGAACACGTCGACATTTTCTTTAAGAAATCTGACCAGTTCCTCCTTTTCTTGAGAGGGCAATTCAGAGCCGACCAGGAAGAACTTCTCCGGGTCGTCGTTGACAGCGATTTTATCTAAACTTTCACACCTTATCTCCTCGGCCAGTCCGTCGTCTTGATCTGCCGAGGCGGCTGATTGCTATAAACTTTCAGGGGCCGAGGACTCGGCATGGGGCCGATGTAAGACGGCGGCCACCATACACTGCCTGGATACGGCCTGATCTCCTCGGATCTCTTCTACTTGTCCTTTGGATGGGTATTTCACCTTCTGATGAAGTGTGGAGGTTACGGCTTCCAGGGCGTGGATCCATGGCCTGGCGATTATCGCGGTGTAGGGTGAGTAAGCGTCGACGACGATAAAATTCACCTCCACCACCTCCGCCCCTGTCTGTACGGGTAGTCGGATTTGTCCTTTTGGCGTAACCATTCTTCCCTCGAAGCTGAGAAGGGGGGAGTCATAAACTGCCAAATCTTCTGGCTTCAGGTTTAGCCCCTTGTATAGATCAGGGTACATTATCTCTACTGCACTTCCCGAATCCACCAACACCCTTTTCACGTCAAAGCCCCCAATCCTCAGAGTGACCACCAAGGCATCATCGTGAGGTTGAATAGTTCCTCTCTTATCCTCATCCGAGAACCCCAGTATCAAAGAGCTTCCCTTTTTTGACCTTTTGTGCTCCCTTTGCCTGCTCCCGGAGGGGAGCCGATCAACAGCTAACACCCTAGGGATGGGTGGTCCCGTTCTTCCTGGTGCAGCGAGGATGA
This sequence comes from Quercus berberidifolia, assembly GCA_028535905.1. Classification (NCBI taxonomy): domain Eukaryota; kingdom Viridiplantae; phylum Streptophyta; class Magnoliopsida; order Fagales; family Fagaceae; genus Quercus; species Quercus berberidifolia. The sequence continues at coordinate 25,494,148 of JAPQVW010000008.1, forward strand.
CATGTATCGTCCCGGTGGGTGGTCTTAAGGCCACGTCCTTTCGAGGCTCTTGTGTTGCTTGGCTGGTGTGGTCACTCGACGGGTGCAGCAGGTGACGTAACTTTCCTTCTCGGACCAACTGATCCAGATGATTCCACAGATTCCTGCAGTCCTCAGTAGTGTGCCCATGGTCTTGATGATAGTGGCAGTACAGGTTCTGGTTACGTTTGGAAGGGTCTCCAGCCATCTTTCCCGGCCACCTGAAATAGGGCTCATCTCTTACTTTCTCCAGTACCTGTTGTACGGGCTCTCTGAATATGGCATTCACTGTTTGCGGGTTACTCTGCCCAGCCTGTCGCGAAAAATCTCTCCTCAGCTGACCAGGGTTGTGCCTTTCCGACCTGAAATCATTTGCTTTGGTGTGGATAACCTTCTCCTTCCCCCTCCCTTGCAGCTGATCTTCCTCCACTCTTTTGTACTTGTCTATCCTATCCCTCAACTGATCAACGTTGGCAACCGGTTTACCAGTGAGGGATTTCCTTAAGCCATGGTCGGTGGGGAGGCCGCTTTTGAATGTGTTGATAGCGACAGCATCGTGGTTATCATCCAGGTCATTATACACTTCCCAGTATCTATCGGAGTATGCTTTCAGAGTCTCTTCTTCGTGCATGGACAAGGACAATAGCGAACCGAGGGGCCTGGGGACTCTGGTGTTGGTGATAAAGTGAGAGCAGAAATCCCGAGTGAGTTGCTTGTAAGAGCTCACGGAATTTGTCTTCAGGCCGTTGAACCACCTCATTGCCATTGATCCCAAGCTGGACGGGAAGATTTTACACATAAGGGCCTCATTTTGCGAGTAGATCGCCATCTTTTGGTTAAATTGACTCACATGCTCTACCGGGTCTGATCGACCGCTATAGATGGCAAAAGCTGGTTGGTTGAACCGTCGAGGCAGCTCAGCCCCCTCAATTCTATACGTGAAGGGGGACCTCGAAACCTGATCCAACGCCTTCTTCATGGCGTCGTTTCCCGAACCCTTGCTAGATGTGCTCTCATACTTCCGCACAGGGCGTGGTTCCTTTTCGTAGGTAAAGGTTTCACTTGGGGGGGTCCTTGACCTCTGTCTGTAACTTGCATCCTCCGCATTAGAAGACTCGCCTGAGTCAGAGGGAGATCGTCTTCGCCGCACGCGCCGTAACTCCCTTTTTAGGTCATCTATCTCTCGCTGCATGGCCTGGTGACTATTTCGCCTCTGAGACACGTGACTTCCTATCTGAGTGTGACTCTGGCTGGTCCGGGTGGTATGCATACTTCCCTCATGATTTCCCCTGGGGTCTGGGTTGACGGGGTTATTTTGCCTCTGGGACTCGGCGGGTTGTGTCCGTTGGGAATTAGCCTGGTGAGGATCCTCCTGGTGCGGAGCCAGTTCTGCCATGCTCGACCGTTGCGCTAGCTGATGCTTTAGTTCTTCCCACAGACGGCGCCAATTGTAGTTGCACGATTTTCCTGGCCCAAATTCTATTGATCAGGCCTTGGCCCAAAGCGCAACCCACAATGTATTGTTTGTAGAGGATGGGTCAAAGAACTTGGCCTCAGTGAGTCTATTCGGTCTGATGCATGGGCAATATGGTTGCAGAAAATAAAGACACAAAAATGGATTTCTCACGTATGATTCTATTTCTTTCCTCCCTAACCAGTTTTCTTTCTTTTTTTCTTTGAGGGACTCCATTACATTATATAGTTCCCCTCCTCTCATCTCAACCTTACACTTGTTGATCGTCTAGCATCTACTTGAGTACCTGTCCCATCAGACGCCCTCATCTCTCCCTTTGTGAGTTGCAGAGGCCAAGGCGGTACTGTTCAGGGGTCTTTTCCTCATTAATGCGGCCAAGAGGGTGGTTGGGGCGCAATTAATGTGGTGGTAGCTCCCCATAAGATATTTTGGATTTTATTCATTTTATATGTTGGGAGGATGAACTGAAATGGCTGGGGAGAGTTCCTCGTTTGGGCTTCGTGATGTCCGAGGAGGAGTTACTCCTCGGAAAGGTTTCCTTGGCGTTTTACTGGGAGTGGGTAATGCTTCATGTGTGGTCTCTCTTTGGACAGGATGCTCCTCGGACGGGCCTGAATTTGGAATAGCCCATTATTTCTGGGCCGGGCCCCACATTCTCTTTTTAAATGTTGTCTCACTCTTTTTTTTTTTTTTTTTCAATGTTTTCTGAATATCACTTTTTTTTTTTCTTTTTTTTGTGCTCATTTGTTTCTTTTCTCACCGGTTTTCGTTTTTTTTTAATAAAAAAAAAGTTTTGCGTTCTTGAATTTTGTGTAATATTATATTTAAAATAAATAAATAAATAAATTGTCAATTTGATCCTACACTATTTTTTTAATAAAAATATAATGTGTTACTTTTTTTTTTTAATAGAGATAAAATGTTAAATTTCTATAAACTCAATTTTTTATCCTTTAATTTTTCTTTTCAACCAAACAATTTTTTTTTATCCTTCTACTTTTTCACCCCACAACAAAACAAAAATGAGAAAAATTTATATCTTTTCTATCATCCCACTTTTCTAACCAAATGAATCCTTAAAAATTGTTCACTAAACTTAGCATTCTACGGTACTACCCTTTAAAAAAAAAAAAAAAAAAAAAAAAAAAAAAAAAAAAAAAAAAAACTTGGATGTTTGAGCTTTTAAGTTATTAATCTTTACTGTGAGGCTTCAAAATTTACTTAATTTCATCTCTCTATACATTCAAATTATAATCAATTTTATGCTTATAAGTTTAAGTTGCTATACTTAAAGATAAGATTGATTTAGTTCTAAAATAAATTTGAAAAACAAAATTAACACAATTCATAATTAAAGCACAGAAGTGTATATATATATATATATATATATATATATATATATGATGACAAAGAAATTGATTCAGACCGTAAGTATATAAAATTGGCCAACAAAAGGTCTCAAGTTTATGATTGGTGCACTACAATGCGGACCAATCAACCATGGGAGGTTCAAGTCTTTAATTAGTCAATCCGTATGCTAAGCGCACTAATTAAAGGTCGACACACTATTTAACTTTTTCTTCCAATCAGACGCACTCACGATTATTTAATATATTTATACTTCAATTTATCTACCAAAAGTGAAACACAAACTTGCCCTACCTATCCAGACCCCTTTTTAGTCTCTAAGTTCATTTTGGCGTTTTTGGAATGCCATCGCCATATATGTATGGTCACGTAACTCACGTTTTCTGCTAGGGAAATATCATTGTTATCCTTTTTCTATTTATTTTTCTAATCTTTATTCTCTTTTTCTCTGTTGGACCTGGTTGACTGATTTACAAGGAACAATAAAACAAAGCATCTTTAGGCTAACAGGATGTCAGCAATGATTTAAAAATTCAACTATAAAGATGGAAGTGTGGGGCTTCCCTGTGGAACGTCGATATACTCCATCCCCCTTTCCTTCACTGGAAGTTGATCCCCGTTGCCCAAATAAAAGAAAGGGTTGGTTGATCTATTAAGAAAAGGGTGGGATTCTCGTACTGCCCTCCAAAGTCAGTCTCCTGCGGGCCTCTTCCTGGTTGGCCCCATTCGTGTATGTCAAAAAGCGAGATACCCTGACGCCCGTGTTAGCTCTTAAAGGTGGGATGCTTCCCCGTACCAATTCGCCATTTTCCCAGGTGCCCAAGGCATTATCAATTCTCGTTTCACTAAGTTGGGGTCCCTCTACTCCATTCTTTCGGAATGGTATGTGGGCCTTCCTCAAGCAATCCCCTATGACTCAACCCTTGTTCTTGTGCAAAAGCATCCTCCCCTTCCTCTTTTTCTCGCTCACTATGGCAAGCGGCTTCCTGCCCCATTTGTGTCTGTCTGCGATCGTGCCTAGCCGGGCAGTTCATCAGGAGCTGCTATCTGGGACCAAGCACTAAGCACACTTTCTTTTCTAATAATATATATAAAGTCGGTGTCGGGTTTGTTAGGATTGATTGCCCCATAGATGGACACCTTCCTTGTGCTGAAAGGTGAGAGAAGGGGTTCACAAAGACAAGGCTTCGGTTCTTCGCTGATTCAAGTGAGAAAGTCAGTGACATCGAAGACGTATAAGGTAGTCGAGTATGGCCAAGAGCAAACTACCTCTTTATAGTAGTAACCTGAAAGCAGCCGTACTTGAATAAGCAATTTCATAGATGAAGAGATTTCCCTACATGAAAGTCAGAGGCATAATAAAAGGGTATTAGATATAGGCTCAACGAATAGGGTCTATGAACAAAGACCATAGTCGACTGCTCGTCCTTATGGTATGATAACTAAAAGCTAAAGACAAGTGAGTTAATCTTCCAGAGGCCAACCCTTGAGGATGTATGAGGGTTACGAACTCTTTGCTATGGAGACGAAAGAAGAAAGTGGTGAATCCTAGGACCCACAGCTGACAGAAGCCCTACCGCATTCTGTCATTCCCTCTAATAGTTGATGGAGGGTCAATCTTGTCCTACCTGTAAGTAAAGGGCAATATGAATCCACTCTACAACTATTGGATTCAAAAATCTGAATTCGTCTTATCGTAGATAGCGAAAAGTGCGTTGATTCAAAATGTGTTTAGTTTAGGGGGGACAACAACCCCCCCTTTCATTCCTTTGATCCGTAATGCTTAAATCCGGAGAGGGAAGAAATCCTTTACATATCATGTAATTCTTTGGTGGGTTTCATTATCCATAAGTAAACCCTTTCTTCAGGTATTTGCTTTCAATCTCTTATTTACGAATCTTGTTTTTTATCGTATAATAAGGAAAGAAAAGCTACGGTGATCGCTCACTAGTTTCATCTAGCTAGTGAGGGAAAACCCATTTGTGATTAATAGCGGAAGAGCAGAAGAAAGAGTGGGAGTTGAAACATAAAAAAAGATTTGCTATGAGTGCACAGAAGAATTTCTTAGATTGCGACATGAAAATGAGGAGATTCAAACAGATAGAAGAACAAAGGCCAGAAAAGACAAGGCCCACTTTCTTACGATTATGGGCCTTCAAAAGAAAGATCACCTTAGGATTGTGTATGTGCTTAAGTCTTGCATTTCTTTCCTGGTGGGCATACATGCTCGAGAAACTACTCACACAACCATTAGCTTACTTAAAGCCAGAGTATGTACATTTGGTCAATGACACCCTTACCCTTGTTTACAGATATGTGAATAGCACAACTCAGGGTTCATATGTATGTGTGATGAGCAGCATATTCACAACGAAGTAGCAAGCGCTTTTTCAAAAGATGAGCTTTACGACCCCCTTGGCATAAAGGAAGGGAAGCATAAATCGAAGGCTCCAGTTGTGATGGTAGGAGCTTTACTGATAACTTTGCTCCTAAATGACTCAGTCGTAAGGTAAGTGTTTTGTGCTTTCTTAGATTACCGAAGTAAAAGACTGAAGTATTGACTTGATCCCATCGGGCATGTAGGCCGGCCGGGAAAGGACAGTTTCAGTCATATCTAGTCTCGAAACCTAGGAATGAAATGAGAGATAGACCCTTCGTAAGGTGGTGCCGACAAAAGGCTCGTGAAATCTAGGAGAGGAGCTACTCATAAAGGAAGGACTGAAAGGAGAGTTCGGGGGAAACAAAATAGCATTACATTAGGACTAGAACTATGGGACGTTTTCAACTCAAAAAGAGGAAAATTTGATAGATAAAGAAAAGAAAAAGGCTTCATAAACTGAAGAAGAAAATAGCCTAAAGTAAGAATGGAATGAATGACACTTATCGTATTAGTAGGGAAAAAAATAGAAGGAAAAATGGAACCAACAGGAAATAGAGAAATTAAGGATCCCCCAACAGAAATAGATCTCTCCCTCCCTTAAAACCCTAGTATGCGAAGTGCACCTTTGGGGCAGCGAATCGGGCTTGAAAAAGAAAGAAATTCATATAGTATTTCGTGTCCCAGACCTTTTTTGGGAAAAAACCGCGAAAACCTACTTTACTTATTTTTGGGTGTTTAGTTGAAACACCAAAAAATTCAAGCAAGTTCTTTTAAAGTCACTTTTTTTTTTTTTTTTAATGGGAAGCGCAAAAAGACACAGAGTGAAATAAAAGAATAAAAAAGACTGGTTAGATAACTATCAATGAAGCAAAATTCAATTTTGCGTGAGCTCATTTCTTATCTGGAGTATTCCCCCCATTCTCACTACTATATAAAGGAACATACTTCCTTTATTTTAAGATTTTAAGACGTGAACTTGAGAGTGAGCTGAATTCTTTGTTTATGGAAGTGCGACTTCCATTCCCTAGTGATACAAATATGGGGGACGTGGTCAATCATTTGACTGCGAATTCCACTCCCCTCCCTGATCTCTATGCGATGGTCGAAGACCTCAGCATTCATGGGGCAACAAGTCCGCATTTTTCTAATGCTGTCACTTTTGTCTCACAATTTTTTGGTGGGGATGGGGATTAAGGGGGGTGCCCAACATAAAAGGAATGAGGGGAAGAATTGACGAGAAATCCATAACAAAAAATCGTGAATAAAAAAGCGTGACGAGAATTCTCAACCCAAGATGTTAGAAGGTGCAAAATCAATGGGTGTCGAAGCTACAACAATTGCTTCAACGGGAGCTGCTGTCAGTATTGGAAACGTGTTCAGTTCTTTGATCCATTCCATGGCGCGAAATCCATCATTGGCTAAACAATTATTTGGTTATGCCATTTTGGGCTTTGCTCTAACCAAAGCTATTGCATCGTTTGCCTCAATGATTGCCTTTTTGATTTCATCCATATTCTGATCAAAAAAAGAAGGTTGAACCTTCATAAAGCAAGCACCTCTTTCACATAAGAAATGGGAGGCGGGCTTAGGTACGATCTAACTAAATCGATTCCACATGAAAGAGGACCGGACAATTGCCCTCTTGAGTAATGGGAAGCGGGCTAATCCTCGAAAATGCTCGTTCCTTTGTCGTTGCAGCTTACAATTCACCTTGTGACTCATTCCTTCTATCGAGCGTTCTTTAGACAGACGTCGATCAATCTATCACAGGCCTCTTTGTCATTGTCTGATTTTTGGTTGTCTGATCACACTCGAAATTATGTATCTACTTATCGTATTTTTGCCCCTACTTGGTATTTCCGTAGCAGGGTTTTTCAGACGTTTTCTAGGATCAGAAGGAAGTGCTATAATGACCACTACATGCGTTTCATTCTCTTCGATCTTATCTTTGATTGCTTTTTATGAAGTCGCACAGGGAGCTAGTGCTTGCTATCTAAGAATTGCTCCATGGGTCTCATCAGAAATGTTTGATGCTTCTTGGGGCTTCTTTGGCGACCGTGAAGTCACCGGATGAATTGCCGAGTAGATAGATCAAATCTGGACGCAGCTCTTGCTCCGCGGCGATACGGACTCGACCCACTCCTACCCACCCCAGGGCACCATAGCATGTCGGGAATAAGGGAGGACATGCTGGATGTAACCACTCCCTTTGTTGGGGGCAGTGCCGCCCGCAAATGACAGTGTTTGAAAAAGAACTTGCTAATGTTAAAATTTTGAGCTAGGGTAAAGTAATTAATTAGTGTAATACTCCTAATTTTTAAAAGGACACTCAATGTCTTTCTATTTTGGAGAGAGAACTACTGTTGACCTTGATGATAATAAAAAATAATAATACTAAATGTTAGCCATTAATTGAATTAATTGGTTTTTTTGGTTTTTTTTTTTTGTTAAGGTAAGTTTGAAAATACAAAACACTTATATATTATGATAATCAGAAACATGGACTATGATGATATATATTATGATGAAGGCTATAGCATAAGAGATATAGACAATATTTGGTTAAATAGTAAAATGGATTATTATGAAACTGATTCTGATTCTGACAGTGATATAAATGATTATAACTATAATAGTAACACAAATAATTGGAGTATATTAATAGGAGATGAAATCAACCGACTGACTGATAAACACAATAATAGTTTTCTAGACATGATTAATAAAAAATTAGAATCTTTAGAAATTGTTGAAAGATTTGTTACAAACATTAAAGTAGAAAAGAAGAATGATAGTTTTTTGGGCCTCTATGAAAGAATTAAAGCTTTAAATTCACCTTTAGAAAAAAAAAAAAGAATTTGAACCCGTCATAGATCACCTTTTGCAAACACCATGATAGATAGTTGGCATATAAATAATAGTAGGAAAGATGAGAAAGACAACTTAAAGACACTAAAAGCAATCAACAGAAAAGTTGACAAAAAAAATGAGCTAATTAAGGAAAGAACAACATGTATAGAAGACAAAGGAAAGAATCTCATAAAAAGAAGAAGTGCTATAGAAATAATACAAGAAAAAGATGACATAAGGCAAATAAGATGTAGTAAGGATAAGAAGAATCATGACTTGAAATACTTAAAAACAACTTTCACAGAAAAGAAAGACGATAGTCATATTGAAATAGTGCAAGACAAACTAAACATAATTGATGAAGATAAAGAAAAAGGAATGTTAAAGAAAGGGATAGTAAAAGAAATGATAGAAAAGATGGAAAGAGAAGGCAATAGTGCTCTTAAGCTAACCAACTCAAAAGAAACTCTGCGTAAGAAGTTAGATATAGAAATAGGAAAACACATTGGTAGGACATATGTGATTCACTTGTTAGGAACATATGTCACTATTTTATGTAATTAGCTTATCTTTTGACAAAACGTACTTTACTTGTATTTGGGTAGATCTAGGATGTGTTTAATACTTCAAGAAACTATGTTTTAAGATCAAGTGTTGAAGACATGCAAGTCTGTCCAAGATTCAAGCTAAAGAAGTGTTGTTCATTAAAGCTCGACAGCTAGCTATCCATCGAGCTTAAGAAAATGTTCCAGCCCTGTGGCTCGATAGCTGCTCGACAGCATCTCGACAGACAGGTATCTGTCAAGCTTTATGAAAAACAGAATTCCAGTTTTATTTTGACTCTAATCCGTGATTATGTTTTTGGGCTTTCTTTTCTTCTAACCCTAGACATATAAAAGGATTATTTTAAAGGTCGTCAAAGGGTACACAAGTTGCACAAGTGTTGAGCAAAGTTTGTTCAAGCAATTTGTAACCGGAGACAAAGTTTTTCCCTAGATCATCATTCATGTGAAGAAGTTGCTGTGTATGTGCACCGTAGGGTTTTGTGACCAAGCATCTTCATGATCTCCATTGTTGGGATGAATTGAAGAACTTTGCAGCCAACAACCTTCTCTAGTTGGTAATTGAAGTCGCGTACTGGGATCCGCGCATTGGTTAGTTACGTACTTGGGAGTCATGCATCAAAAGGGGAAATTGTCACTACAGAACAAGTCCAATTGGGTATTGGGGTAAGGGTTCAACTGTAGGTTGGTATAAGGTACTGGGATTCCTTTACTTGTAACCGTTTGTTTTGATAATAGTGGAATTTCGGGAGTGGTGACCTAAAAATTACCCGGTGGGGTTTTTGCCGTTAAGTTTTCCACATTCGTAAACAAATCACCGTGTTATTTATTTTCCGCTATATAATTAGTTTATTGGTGATTTGTTTGTGTTACCACGCGTTTGTAAAGGACATACTTTTTAAATTCATTCTACCACTTATCTCGAAAGAAATCTATTTACTTAATAACATTTCCATAATAAGACAAATTGATAAAGAAAGAATTGACAGGAAAAATAGACATTTGGAATCTTTAAAATCAGAACTAATATACAAAAGAATTGTTGATCAATTAACTGATCCCATAATAAATCATAAAATAAAATTATTCAAACGACAAATTGAGACAAAAATTTGTTCTAACCTCCCCACTGCTTTTTGGCACAGACACCAACACATAGTACAGCTACCTTATGAAAAAGATTTTAATGAAAGACAGATATCTACTAAAGCTAGACCAATACAAATGAATAATGAGTTATTAGAACACTGTAAGAAAGAGATTGAAGATCTTTTAAATAAAGGGTTGATCAGAAAAAGCAAGTCTCCTTGGAGCTGTGCTACTTTTTATGTTAATAAACAGGCAGAATTCGAAAGAGTAATTCCAAGATTAGTTATAAATTATAAACCTTTAAATACAACATTACAATGGATAAGATATCCCATTCCCAATAAGAAAGACTTACTTGATAGACTTCATGAAGCAACTATATTTTCCAAGTTTGATATGAAAAATGGTTTTTGGCAGATACAGATAGATGAAAAAGACAGATACAAAACTGCTTTTATAGTTCCTTTTGGTCATTATGAATGGAATGTCATGCCTTTTGGTTTAAAAAATGCACCTAGTGAATTTCAAAATATAATGAATGACATATTTACACCTTTCATAGATTTTTCAATTGTTTATATAGATGATGTCTTAATCTTTTCCAAGTCAATTGATGACCATTGGAAACATTTAGAGATATTTGTCAAAGTAATCAAACAAAATGTATTAGTTGTCTCAGCTACTAAAACAAATTTATTTCAAGATAGAATACGATTCTTCGGCCATAATATTTATAAGGGAACTTTAAGCCCTAATGACAGAGCTATTCAATTTGCAGACAAATTCCCAAATGAAATAAAAGATAAAAATCAGTTACAAAGATTTCTTGGTAGCCTAAATTATGTTTTAGATTACTTTTAAGGATTAAGAAAGATATGTAGACCCCTGTATAAAAGACTAGAAAAGAATCTTCCTCCATGGACAGACAGACATACTATGATAATCAAAAAGATTAAAAAATATGTAAAGCAACTTTGTTGTATTGTTATTCACTCCCCTGATACTTTTAAAATTGTTGAGACAGATGCTTCTGACATAGGTTATGGTGGAATTCTAAAACAAGTAGCAAAGAATGATGCCAAAGAACAGATTGTTAGATTCTATTCTGGCTCCTGGTCAACTACCCAGCAGAATTACAGTACTATTAGGAAAGAAATTTTATCTATTATATTATGTGTTTCAAAATTTCAAAATGATCTTTTTAGTCAAAAGTTTTTAATCCGAGTTGATTGCAAAAGTGCTAAAGAAGTTTTACAGAAAGATGTTCAAAATCTTGTTTCTAAACAGAGTTTTGCTAGATGGCAGGCTATTCTAAGGGTTTTTGACTTCGATATTGAATATATTAAAGGAGAAACTAATTCGATTCCTAATTTTCTAACCCGTGAATTTCTATAAGGAAGATGAGTTCCCCTGCAGATAAGAGCAAATCCATAAAACCCAAAACTAGATAGTCTTATGCTACTCCTTCGATTCCTCCCCTTAGCAGATTTCTCCCTTACCCCTCTTTCACCTCACCTACTTTTTCTTCAAATAGGCCCCACGAAAGACCCCCATTAACATGCAGCCCAAACCCCTTTGAACCACTATCTCCAAGCCCTACTCCAACAACCAAACAGGCATATGCCTCAACCTCAACTCCCTTAACCCCTCCCTTAAAAAAATCATTTCACATAGTAGCATCCTCTTTTCCCCCTTTAGCCTCTCCCTCTACTCAACTAAAGTACAGATCCTTTACCTCTCAAGAAGTCCAAACCTCAAAAGAATACCACAGCATTGAACTCCCAAAAGACTCGTGGAACTTTATTTTATGGGTTGAACCAGAATTCCAGCATATAACAAATACCCTCACCCTAGTCAGACATCTTCTACCCCCAAGATGGGAACACCCTCAGACAGAAACTTAAAAGACCCAGAAATTTTATGAGTTTATTTTAGTTGATACAGACTCAATCCTAGTAACGCATATGCCATGCTCCCAAGACCCGAAGAGAGTTGGCTACTCTAAGGTAGTCATAAAACAAATCCTCACCCCTTTTCAATGGAAAGCAGCACCCTGGATTACTAGGAACTTTTCTGAACTTTTTAATCCTCACTTTTATAATTACTATGACACTTTTTAATCCTCACTTTTATAATTACTATGACTATGTAGAAGCCTAGGATAGATTCCTTCTATTCCAAAATAACATTTATAGACATGCTTGGTTTTTCCGTGATATGTACAGAAAGAAAGACATGATGATTCCAAGATGGTTTATTGACTAGTGGAATTCCCATGGTCCTAAAGCTATGATTCTCCCTCCTAACCTTGTAAACGCATATGAGACTTTCAAGAAAGAATCAGATATACTGTATCTTAAGAATTTCCCACATTTTTTGCAGTTTTTCTACAAGTTTTCGGATCTCCCATGGATTATTAGATGGGAATATAAGATAGAAAGGCATCCCTAGTATCCTTTTCCCATGCTCACTAGAAAGTTTAAATTAAAATTGTGGAATAAATTTAATTTTGATCACATTTGCTAGGAATTACAGAAAAAGTCTTCTCCTTCCCAAATAGAGAGTTATAATTTCCTTCTAGAAAAAAGTCAAGTCCAGTGCCAACTTGCCTCCGTCTCAGACAGAAGACAACTTAAGAAGCAACTACTTGAAGCTGCATCACAAATTTCAAATGATGAAGATGACACAATAATGGAATCTTCCTTCCCAAATTATAGGACTCACCTTAAAGCATTCCAAGATTCTCAAGATCCCTATGACATATGAAAGATGACAGATCACTAGGTTACTATTCATAAATATGTGTGAATAGCTTCCAGCGAAAACAAAAATGGAATAGTTCTCACAAAGACAGATAGAATTAAAAGTCACTTTATGACAGACTGCTGTTCACTAGCATGCGGAATGATACTTTGATAGATTCCCAAACAGACTTTTATTCATGAATAGTAAAACTTCTACTATTCATTTCCACAAGATTCTACAAGGTTCTACTGACAGATTAACTTGAGTTGACTTTATTTACTCGGGTTACTTTTGAAGACTTACCATGGTTTACTTCATTTATAAAAGGACAGACTCCGAAGACAGAAGACAGGTCCAAGTTTTAGGTCCAAAATTAAGGTCCAGTTTTAGAGATTCAAGTTCTAGGTCCAAGATAGCTCTCCCTGTCCTCAGAAAAACTCTTGTAATCCTTCCTCTCTTGTAATCCTGTAACCTTTCCCTTCAGACAGATATAATCTTGTAAACTTTCAGTTTCAAAGACAGTTTTACTTTGTAATCTTGTAACTCTTTAGATAGTATTTTATTTTAAAAGCTTGTATCAAAGACAGAAGTTTGTTTTCAAGTTTTAATCAAAGACAGAATTTTTATTCAAGTATGATTTTACTAGTTTCTATTTTCATATTCCATACTCTATTTTAACATATTTTGAATATATCTATTTTGTTGTTTTCTTCTTTATCATCTATTTTATCATTGTTTATGCTTCCATATTACATCCATGCTCTCTCATGAATTCAAAGTTGTTTTGATGTTTCATAATCTATTTTTTATTCCACGTTGTAACCCCAAACATCCTGACGAAAAGTAACAAGTTTGATTGTAGGATCGATGTAAATTCTGTACAATGAAAATTTTAAAAATTTCTGCAGTTTTTGATCTGTGATGGTCATAATTTGTGATATCCTAAGAAATTACCCAATAAAATCACAATTATAAGAACATAGTTATTTGATTCAACTCAAAAGAACCCATGAAACAGAAATTAAAACAGAGTTTACCTTTGTGAGAGAATGCTAGGCGTGAAAGAGAAGAGTAAAAGATAGTTCAAGAGAGAGAGAGAGAGAGAGAGAGAGAGAGAGAGAGAGAGAGAGAGAGAGAGAGAGAGCTTCAAGAGCTGAGAGAGTTTAAGAGAATTTTGTAGGTTACAGATTTTTGTTTTAACGTTACAAAACATTATAATTTTGTTAATATAGTAAGGATAAATTGGGTAATTCATTTGGTTAAGCATTTCTGTACTCTACTCTCCCTCCAAATCTCTCTAATTTGGGGGAATTAAAAATGAGGGGTTAGAAGTAGTTAGAACCCCTCTAAACCCCTCCAAATCCATGCCCCTCCTTCTTTAAAAAACATCCAAACAAGGTAATTTAACTTATTCTCTCTCCCTCTACTCTACTCCTCCTCTTTCCCCCAACATCCAAATAGAGCATAAGACACTCTTCTCCAAAATTATAGGGCTATGGGTTTCCAGAGGATGCTTGTGTGGCAAGTCATTTGGGTTTGGGTGATATTATCAGCAATAATGGCAGTCGTAGCAATAGCATTTTAATTAGCCTTGCCTAACTTACCCAAGAACCCAACAACGAATGCATATACAAAAAATAAGATGTTTTTATCAAAAAAAATATAGTTTTTTTTTTCAACAAAATGGCCTACAAATAGTACAGTGTGATCCATGATAGTACCCCCCCCCCCCCAAAAAAAAGAAGCTAAAACCTGATTTAAACCACATTTTAATATGATTTGAAATGAACTCTTAGGTTGCGTTTGAGATTAGAGTTTAAAGTCAGGTCATTTTATTATTTAGCTTAATTTTGCTACTATTCATAGGTCTTACTGCACTTTTTGGTACTATTCACGAGTCTTATTATACTATTTCAGCTAACCTTTTTACCTTTATTTACAATATTTTCAACAAAAAATTTTCAATTTTAGCTAAATAAGTTGTTCCTAGACGGACCCTTAATCTTGAAGAGACAGCCCGACAAGCGCGCACATGTTGAATGTACCAAAGAACTAGCCCTTGATTGTAAGACTCGTTGGAACTCTACCTATCTCATGCTTTCTATTGCTATAAAGTATCAAACTGTCTTTTATCGATTGAACATATGTGAGTCATCTTATAAGTGCATTCCAACGGAAGAAGAATGGGAGATGGCAAGTAATATATGTGAGAGATTGGCAGTGTTTCACAAGGTTACAGAGCTATTTTCAGGTACCTCATACCCTATAGCTAATCTTTTCTTTCCTAAGGTGTGTGAAATAAAAATAGCTTTGAATTCTTGGTTTACAAGCACAAATGATGTGATTAGGAGTATGGCATTTAAAATGTTGGAAAATTTTGATTGTTATTGGAATGTGATTCATGGTGTTATGATTGTGGCAACCATTTTAGACCCAAATTATAAGATTGAATTGTTAGAATATTATTTTCCAATAATTTATGGTGATGAAGCTGATAATGAAATTCAAAGGGTTAGAGATATTTGTTATGAAATGATTCGTGACTACAGTTCTGGGAGAATGGGTAGGGAAGGTACTCGTGGCCCTTGTGTGGGAGAGGATCTGCAGGTTGATGACTCCCTTATGGACTTTGAAAGATATCTTAGTCAGCAAAAAAGGGGGTGGGAATACTAAATTGGAGTTGGACCATTACCTTGAGGATGATTTAATGCCAAAAACTGTGGATTTTGATATTTTGGCATGGTGGAAATCTAATGGGCCAAAGTATCCTACTTTTCTATGTATTGCAAGGGATATCCTTGTTATTCTAGTGTCAACTATTGCCTCAGAGTCATCATTTAGCACAAGTGGTTGATTGTTAAGTCCACATCGCAATAAATTTCATCAAAAGACTGTGAAGGCATTAATGTGCTCTCAAAATTGGTTATGGGCTGAAATTAATGGTAATTAAATTTACTAGTTTAATTATGCAATGATTTATGTTGCTGCATTCTTTATTGTATTTTTCAATTGTTTGATTGAATTTATTTTATCTTTTTTTTAGGTTCTTCATCTACCATAGATGGAATTGAAGATACATTCCAAAATATCCTGGATGATTATGATGATGAAGAAGAAAGTGGTGTCACAATGATGGAAGAAAGTGGAGATTCTTTTTGAAGAACTAGGCAATTTTTATTTTGTTATGTATTAGGAGTTTGGATTATTTTATTGTGTCATACTATGGGATTTTTGTTGTGATATTGTCTTGTTAAACATTTAGATAATATTATTTAGTTTTTGCTAAAAATTAGTTTGATTTGATAGGATAAATTTATTTATAATTTCAAGTATATTTTTATTATTGAAACACTTCATTTTATTTGAAAAAATGGTAATAGTTGTAGGGAAAATTAACAAGAAATAAAGTTTTTCGGTGTAGGGCAGGGCTTCGCAGGTCTTCGCGGGGCCTTAAGAGGCAAGGATGGGGCAAGAAATTTTTCCCGTCATGCAAGGCAGGGCGGAGATGGGGCAAGAAAAATCAATGCAAGGCGGGGGCAAAGATCCCATCTTTCGGCCCCGCCCCGCCCCATTGCCATCCCTGAGAGAGAGAGAGAGAGAGAGAGAGAGAGAGAGTTGAAGAGAAGAGAAAAGAGAGAAAATGAAGAGAGAGGATTCTGAAATTTACATTTAAACCCAAATCTGACCCGCCAATTACATCCCCAAAATTTTGAATTTTTTTGAATTTTCTTTCACCGTTTTATAGGTTAACAAACGTTAGGATTATCAATGGTTAGGATGATGTAATCTATTTTTTCTACCGTGGCGTCAGCTTATTGGCTGGGACTACAAGATCAGCACAGACTAGCTAAGAATCCCAGCACTTTTTGCTCTAATCTATCTCTTGTCAATTGTCATCTTCCAACAAATTGCTCCTTTATTTCTTTGTCTCTTGATGGTACACTCTGTATTTTATCCTTTAGCAGACTCCTCCAGCTGTATGCCATTATTTAGAATTATATTTGATATTTTTTTAATCTATTTTTATATATTAATCGATTAATCCATTAATTTATCTTAATGTTTAAGAGAGAAAAACTTATGGGTTGATCTAAGCTAGAAGTTGTGACACCTTTTAATTAATCCTGGTAGTTTTAAATTTTAATTTGATCCAATATTGACCTTAATCTATGAATTGGTCAAACCCAAACTAAATCATGTAGCCAAGACAAACCATAAAAAATAAAAAATCAGACCCAACTTCACCTTCACGCTTGAATACTTTTCAGCCTTGCATTATTGTAACTTTTGACCATTTTTGGCATCATGCAATCAAACAGTTTTCACTTTATCTTCTTTTTAAGAACTTTACATGCACTTGTCTACATTGTCTCTTGCTGACTATGCGCTTGTGGCTAAGCTTGTTTGCAGTGACGGACCCACAACTACAAGGAGGGGCCTAGGGCCCATGGCCCTCCTTGAATTTCCTTTTTCTATATTTCGAGGGAGGATTTATTATTTATATTCCCCAAAAATATAAAGTTATTCCCTTGACAAATAATATATATATATATATATATATATATACACTAGTTAAGGATTGCCATGAAAAAAAAAAATTTAGTAATTAATGTCAATTTTAAATTTTATTTTTATTACAAAACAAAAATATAAATCATTTGATTTTTAAAGTATATAGAAATTTACATTAATCAAAAGAGACATTAATTTTTAAAAATTTGATAATTATGTTGTAAAAAGGTTAATCTTATTCGCATAAGAATTTTGATTAACTACAAAGTTGGGGTATTTATTTAACATATAAATATTTATTTAAATATAATAGTTTTTTAGTACTTACTTGCTAAAAACAATATATCTACTCTCTAAAACTTCTAAGAATTTCTATCATTTAAAACTCAAAATACTTAAAGAAAATTTTTAGATGTTAAAATTTAGTGAGAGTAATTTAGACATCACACAATAAAATATTTTAAGAATTATAAGTTTTCGTTAGGGTTTAACCGAGATAATAACAATATGACATATTTGCTCTTTTTCAAAATATTAATGAAAAAATTGCTTGATTTTAAAGTTTTAAGGAAGTTTCCTACTTCTGTCATCATAGCCAGACAAGCCACTTCAATAAAGATGCACAAGCTAAGTTTTGTTTCCATCACATGACCAGATTAATGAAGTTTTCTAAGATGAACACCTAGAGGATGCTTTGGAAGCTGTCAAGACTTTGCCAGCTATATTGTGGCACAAAGTTAAGGCAATAGGGCCCTTATATATATATATATATATATATATATATATATATATATATGGAGCACCAATATATAATTACCCAATAAAAACCACAAACACAAACAAATCATCACAGACCTGACCATAAAATCAAACTTACACAGTATACACAATCATAAAGACCTAGGATTAACCATAGTTCATCCATATATCACGAACTAATAGGATTGCATGCGTTTAGAGAAAAGTAAACAAGAAACACAGATCCATATATAGCTACAATCACCACTGAGATACAAATTTATGCAAGTTCACAATCTAGATTCACTCAAGCACTTTATCAAATACCTTATAAGCAATACTTTGAAACTTTAAAATTTAAGTAAAAAAAGCCCTCATATTCAAAGCCCACTCACAAATAATATGTATTACCCCCATAAAATCACAATTAATAAGAAATTACCCAATAAAATCACAATTATAAGAACATAGTTATTTGATTCAACTCAAAAGAAACCCATGAGAGAGAGAGAGAGAGAGAGAGAGAGAATTTTGTAGGTTATAGTTTTTTTTTTTTTACATTACAGAACATTGTAATTTTGTTAATATGGTAAGAGTAAATTTGGTAATTCATTTGGTTAAGCATTTCTGTACTCAATTCTCCCTCCAAATCTCTCCAATTTTGGAAAATTAAAAATGAGGGGTTAGAAGTAGTTAGAACCCCCTTTAAACCCCTCCAAATCCATCTCCCTCCTTCCTTAAAAAAAACATCTAAACAAGGTAATTTAACTAATTCTCTCTCCCTATGCTTTACTCCCCCTCCTTCCGCCAACATCCAAATAGAGCATAAGACACTCTTCTCCGAAATTGTAGGGCTATGGGTTTCCAGAGGATGCTTGTGTGGCAAGTCATTTGGGTTTGGGTGATATTATCAGCAATAATGGCAGCTGTAGCAATAGCATTTTAATTAGCATTGTCTAACTAACCCAAGAACCCAACAGTGAATGCATATACAAAAAATAAGATGTTTTTATCAAAAAAAATAAAATTTTTTTTTTCAACAAAATGGACCACAAACAGTTAGTGTGATCTAAGATAGTACCAAAAAAAAAAAAAAAAAAAGAAGCTAAAACCTAATTTAAACCACATTTTAATATGATTTGAAATGCACTCTTAGGTTGCGTTTGAGATTAGAGTTTAAAGTCAGGTTATTTTATTATTTAGCTTATTTTTGCTACTATTCATAGGTTTTATTGTACTTTTTGGTACTATTCATAAGTCTTATTATACTATTTCAATTAGATTTTACCTTTATTTACAATATTTTTAATAAAAAATTTTCAATTTTAGCTAAATAAATTGTTCCTAGATGGACCCTTAATCTTTTTATTTTTATTTTTTATTTTTTAGATGTGATGTAGCCTTTGTTAAAATTGGAGCAATGATTATAAGTTTTAATAATTTGGGTGTGTACGTATTGATTCCCTCGTGCAATTAACCCTTATAGGCAACTGAGTGAATTATACTTTTAAAAAAAGTTTAATAGGTGCTTTTGTGTATTACTTAAGTATAATTTTAATTTAGACCCTGTCAAAGTCAACGTCTACCTTAATTTTTTTTTTTTTTTTTTTGGGTATCTAGTAAAAAAAAGAAAAGGTAAAGGTTTACTTTATGGTCTACCTTTTAGGTGAAGGGTCCAGTCCATAAAAATGCATGTCAAGATAGCTAGGCCTTCTAAGAGCATTGGTATTGGTGGTGCTAAAAATCTATATTGTTATTTTTAACACCATCAAATACAAATTTATGGTTACATCGGTAGAGTCAAAGCTAAATAATTTGGCTTCACAGCTCCATGCAACCAAAAGTGGCTGTGCACGGTAGCTCATAGGTAAAAAAAAAAACATTATTAAATTGTGTATTCACATTACTATATATTAAATAAATCATTTTATTCGTGTATTCATATTGCTTATAGAGAATATATTATTTTATTATAGTAGATATATTATTTTATTGTGTTAAAAGAAAAATAAAATTATTGATATTAGGAGTTTTATAAAATGAGAAGGTAAGATAGATAAAATAGTTTTTTGTTGAGCTATATTGCTAAATTTATGACTTCACTAATATGGATGATTACAATTTTAACGTAATAGACTATGAATAGTTAGTTATCATTTATATATGCATAAATTTATTATTTCTTCTACACCAATTATACCCTATCATATCATAATTGTTGTAAGAAGTTGTGAAAAAATTTAATAGTCCTACAAATTTTCTATTTGGTTAAGTCCAGCATCTTAAAAGCTGATACGTACCAACTACCAAAACTCTAATCTTAGATGCTCTTCTGGGAAAATAGTGGGGCTATGGGTTTCCATTCGATGCTTGTGCTAGTCACCTGTGTTGGTGTGATGTTAACAGCAATAATGGCAGCCGCAGCAATAGCATATCCATTAGCCTTGCCTAACTGCTCCGATAGCTGTGGGGATGTAAAAATTCCATATCCCTTTGGCACAACTGAAGGTTGTTACCGGAAAGAAAGTAGAAGCTTTTTTATTGACTGTAGCAACTCGTACGGCCAACCTCAACCAATGACCGGAAACCTCAACGTTACAAACATTTCCATTGAAGGAGAGATGGATATCCTGATGTATAACGCCATTGACTGTTACAACCAGTCGGGTACGCCCCTGGAAATCAACACGAAACCACGTCTCAGCGTCCCTAGTTTCACAGTTTCCATCACCAAAAACAAGTTCGTGGCCGTTGGCTGTGACACTTACGCATACCTTAATGGTTTTCTCAACGATGAACCGTTTTCCATCGGCTGCCTCTCCAAATGTACTAACACACACAATATAGTAAATGGGATTTGCTCTGGGATTGGGTGTTGCCAGATAGATATTCCTGAAGGTTTGAAAAATATTGATTTTGCAGCATATAGCTTTAAGAGCCACAGAGAGGTCTGGTATTTCAATCCATGCAGCTTTGCCTTTATTATCCAAAGAGACAAGTTCAATTTCTCCTCAGCCTATCTAACCAGTCTACAAAACAATAGAACCCTTCCAATGGTTCTTGATTGGGCGATTGGTAACGAGACGTGTGAAGTTGCTCGGAACAAAGGGAATTGCATATGTGGAGCAAATAGCAATTGTTCTGATCACAACAACGGTTCTGGGTACCGTTGCAACTGCAAGCAAGGTTACGAGGGGAACCCATACCTCAAAGACGGTTGCCAAGGTATGTTTATCAATTTACATATATATATATATATATATATATATATCTGTAGAACAATTTCTAAAATGTCACGTGGCTTTATGAAACACAAAAGAAAATTTTTTTTTTCACAATTGTTTGACTTGATATGTGTGATTTGTGTATAATATCAGTGAATCTATGTAAAAGTTATATTATTCCCATCATAGGTTATTATCTTAATAATCTGTGGTATTTTTTGTTTTCTAAAGTTATTGTTGCAAGGCAATAATTGTTAACAAGTGCGCTAATAACACAAATTAAATATTAATAAATACTTAATTATAAGTTATAATGTACACTTTTCAAAAAATTTAATATAAGTGTTACGATATATTGGCTTAAACACATAAATTTATTATGATTCTTTATACCTTTTGAATATATATATACAATTTAGCTTTAATTTTTTGAAAAAATGTATAACAAACTGTGTTTAATTTAAAGTATTAAATGTATCTTAACAACTACTCTCAAAACATTAGTTAACAAAATCGTTCTTTTTATTTACTTTAAAATGTGTACTTTACAACTGCAGATATTGACGAATGTAAAGGGAGCAACAATTGCACGGACAAACAAATTTGTGATAATAAACCTGGAAATTATGAATGTTTGTGCATCAAAGGATACCATCTGGAGAGCGCGGTATGTGTCTCCAATCAATCATCACTAGCTATTCACCTTGCGGTTGGTGAGTATCTTTACTATATATCTTTATATTGCACCCTCGGTTTTCTGCTCACATATAGAGGATTTTGTCACGTACATAGTATATCGCGTTGGGAAGGTTGAAAATTAGAACGAGTACCATACTTCATATTCATAAAAACATTTTTCTGAGATGATTTTTTGGATATGTAGATCCTAACATTACTCATAAAACATTCATTATGATTTTTTCTCAGTTAAGCAATATACTAGAGAGAAAAGCTATGTCTACAATAATTTTACAATATTTTCACAATAAATTTAAAGTGACAGGTTGTTAGTGATTGATACAGGTCAATAAAAAAGTAATTTAAATTGTAAATTTAAATTAGGACCAATAACAACTTATCACTTTGTGAGAATGTAATAAAAAGAGACGGCAATAACTCAGGGACGGCAATGATTAATAATTGAATTAGAAGGCAGCAATAACTCAGGGACTATTCAGCTAGTGCAGAGCATACCACCTAAAAGATGAAAAAGAATATTAAGGTAAACTTAGAATTTTGGCTATAACATTAATAATCTTTACTTGGATGTTTCAACTTTTAATTAATAGAAATAATTGACTGACATAGACAATCTATACTTATTTTTCAAAATGACATATAATATCCACCCATCTACAAAATGACCACTTAATCTTATTAATTAAATAAAACAATAAATAAATTCTAAAAAATATATTTCACTTACAAAAAAAAAAAAATACATTGAAAACTTAACCATCCCAAAAAAAAATTTATTAATTGACTTTGTTATTTATTTATTTATTTATTTATTATTATTATTATTATTTTTTGTAGAAGTCTCATAATTTATTGTTAAAAAAAAATTAACTTAGCATTGTTTGGTAAGAATTATAGGTTTGGCAGAAGAAAATAAACCTTACATTAAATTTATATTATATTCTTATATTAAATTATTTTTAATAAATTTTGTGATAAAATATTTTTTTTTCTCTATGCAGAAGATCAAAATTAACAAATCTGGATAGAATATAAACCATAACTCATTATATTTTCATTCTTACATTGTTTAATTTAACCAAAAAAAAAATTGTAACAATTTCAATTCAGTTCTTATTCATTGAATTGTATAATTTTCTTTCTTGAAATTTCAAATTAAAACTTCTTAAATATTAATTGTGTCAATTTTATCCTTTAATTTTCAAAATTTACTTAATTTTATCCCTAAACTTTCAAATTAAAGTCAATTTTATGCTTGTAAATTAAAGGTGACATAATTAAAGATAAATTTGATTTAAGTTTGAAAAGTGAAATACAAAATTAAAAGTCAATATCTTTCAACCAAAAGAGAAACATACTGCCCTACCAACAGTTAATAATTAAAGGACAGAATTAAATATATGAGGAAAAAAAATTAAAACAGGCCTAAAGTACAATTTGGCAAACAAATTATTGATCTACTTTTATTTTCTTTGAATTTGCTCTCTTCCTTGCTCTTTCATTTTTCTCTTTTTTTTTTTTTTTTTGGTTTGGGGGGGGGGGGGGGGGGGGTGGGGGGGCACGCTCTTTTTAACTTTTTCTTGCCTATCAGAACGCACTCACGATTAAAAGTCAATTTCTTTCAACCAAAAGAGAAACATAGACTGCCCTACCAAATGGACTTATCGTCTTAATTTTCTTTTGTTTGTTGAATTTACACCACATTTTCAACTAAATGACAAACGTCTAGTTTTCAAAACGGAGAAATATCTCGACACTTTTTTAGACTTTGTTAACTCACGTTGGCCTTTTTGAAATTCCATTGCCATGTTTGATCACTTATCGTTATCCCTTTTTTTCTAAAAAAAAGATTTTATAATCTTTATTATCTTTTTCTCTGTTGACCTGATTACAATAAAACAAACCATTGTTAGGTTAAAAGGACGTCATCAACGATTTGAAAATTCAAAGATAAACACGGAAGCAAATTACACTGTTTGGTAGTGCCGATCACCCTACCTTTATGCTATGTTTGGATAAACACCCTCCTCTTCCCTATCCAAAAACATAGGATTAAAATGCCTGTACCCCTTACAACCGAATAAGAACTTGGTAATGTTGAAATATTTTTTAATTTTTTATAATTTGATAGTAACAACGGAGGAGAGAGATCTAAATTTAAGATGTCATGAAAATATAAGAAACTGTCAATTAATTGAGTTACAAAACTCTTACCTTAATTTAAAAATATTTAACGAAGGGTAAATTTATTTAGTCTAGTACTCCTTATTTTTCAAAATAATACACAATGTCTATCAATTTGGAGACAGAACTACTGATGACCATGATGATAAAAAATAATAGTAAATGTTAGACATTAATTGAACTAAGTAGGTTCTGTTTTTTTTTTTTTTTTAATGGTTTAAGTATGAAAATACAAAACACTTTTATTAGTATATACTCTTTTATCATTTTCCATATTGAAAAGCACTTTCTCAATTTCTCAATTTGGTTATTGAACAGAATAACAATTTCAAAGCACTTTTAACATATATTATTGTCAATAATTTTAAACGTTAAAACTCTTTTTAGTAATAACTTTTATCGCAAAAGGTTTACAACTAAACTCAAGTGTACTTCTTAGGATGTGCGTAACAGACGCCCTCAATATTAAACATGAGAGTTTTTATTTATTTATTTATTTTAGTAGGTGACGAGTTGAGCTCTTCAGTGGAAGAAATATTATTAACCCGATGTTTTATTCTTGTTTATTATCTATTTAATTTAAACTACAATAAGAAATTTAGACATATACAACCAAGAAAAAGAGAAAAATAAATTTTAGACTTTTCTGCATTGCTTATATAAACGAGGCTATTGATTCTCAACTAGGTTCGCTACCCCAAGGTGCAAGAACAATATGGATTGCCTCTTAGTACTACTAATGGGAGGTTCAATTCTTTGATATATGTACCGTCATATTTTTAAAGAAATTTTATCTTCATGGCTAATTGTCTTCTTCTCAACTAAGAAAGGAACGTTGTGGTTTTCAAAAAGGATGTCAATTCAAAACAATTGGTTCATATTTTTATTTTTGATATAAAATAACATGAAATAGATTTTAGAGCCACTCATAGGAAATTTATATTTATATGCCACTGTGGCAGTCACCATCTACGCTATAAATGAAATCTTGATCGAGTCATCTTCATATGATATGTGAGTTAAATATGAAGACTTTTACTTATCAAAATGTTTGCCATCAAAATGAAAATGGTATTAAGAAGAGTATAAAGTTAAAACGTTTTAATTACTTAGTGAAAGTGCGTGTTTGAATGTGCGCAGGTATCAGCATAATAGGCCTCTTAATACTGCTTCTGGGATGTTCTTGGATATATTGGGGATTGAAAAAAAGAAATCTCATCAAACTCAAAGAAAAATTCTTTCAACAAAATGGTGGCTTACTGTTAAAACAACAACTCTCTAATCACCAAAAGTCTGTGGAGACAACCAAAATCTTTACTACAGAAGAGCTCAAAAAGGCTACCAACAACTACGACGAGAGTAGTATTCTTGGCCAAGGAGGTTATGGAACTGTGTATAGAGGAGTATTGTCGGATAAAACAGTGGTTGCCATTAAGAAATCCAAGATTGGTGATCAGAGCCAAATTGAGCAATTCATAAATGAAATGATTGTTCTTACCCAAATTAACCATAGGAATGTGGTTAAGCTATTTGGTTGTTGTCTAGAAACAGAAGTTCCCTTATTAGTTTATGAATTCATCACAAACGGAACTCTTTCTACCCATGTTCATGATAAAGGCCTATCACCCTTACTTTCATGGGAAAAACGTCTGAAGATTGCAACAGAAACTGCAGGGGCACTTGCATATTTGCATTCATCAACTTCAATGCCAATTATACATAGAGATGTGAAAACTATGAATATACTATTGGATGATAACTACACAGCAAAAGTGGCTGACTTTGGAGCTTCAAGGCTAGTTCCTCTTGATCAAACAGAATTGAACACTTTGGTGCAAGGAACTTTGGGGTACTTGGACCCAGAATACATGCAAACTAGCCAACTAACAGAAAAAAGTGATGTCTATAGCTTTGGTGTTGTTATGGCAGAGTTGCTGACAGGTAAGAAGGCACTTTCTTTTGATAGACCAGAACTTGATAGAAATCTAGCAATATCCTTTGTGACTGCCATAAAAGAGGATCGCCTACTTCAAATTCTTGAAAATCACATTGTCAATGAGGATAATATTGAGCAACTAAAGGAATTTGCTAATCTTGCAAAAAGGTGCCTAAGATTGAGAGGGGAGGATAGACCTTCAATGAAAGAGGTGGCAACGGAGCTAGAGAGATTGAGAAGTATGGGAAAACATCCATTGGGAAACATTGATGTCTGTGCAAAAAAGACTGAATACTTACTTAGTGCAAGTAGTCACTCTCTCAACATTGATGTTGGCACTGGTTGTTCTACTAGTACAACTGCTGAGTATGATAGTATCAAAGATCAAGTACTGAAATCTGTGGAAGATGGGAGATAATTACTTAATCCTCGGTAATATATTTGGTATCACTTGATAATTGAATTTGATATGGTATTATAATGGGCTATGATTTTTCAAAGCAAATATTCAACTGTAGTAATTGTGTTTTTTTTGTGAGTTGTGTTTTGTCTATTGGAAGTGTAGCAATCGTGGGAGTTGTATGTTAAAGGACTTTTATATATGTATTAATGGTGGAGATGTTGAAGACCTAATCAAGTCTTTTGTATTGATTTTTAAGTTATCATTTGGTTGGGTGTAGCTCTCATTTATCCATTTATTTCTCTTGTTGTGCTTCTGAAATTTTCAATTTTTTGTTTATTTCTTGTTCACCCACATAAGAATTATTGATATATATTTTTTGGTAAGCAAGAATCAATTAGATTTTCATAGAAGTAGAGTTGCAATTGAACTTTTTTATGGCATTGTTTTTGGGGTTACACCCCTCTATTATTTAAGGGACAAATTTTCTCTCCAAACTAGTTTGAAGAGAAATCCTATGAACTACTTTTAAATGGTGATATGTGTTCTTTCAACTTGACCCAAACAAACCCCACACCACCTATGATTAAGTTGGGTTAGATGAATTCTATTATAATAAAAAAATTCTCAAACCAAGGGTAGAAACAGAAGATGCTTGAAAAATCTAGATGGAAATTAGGGACAAAGAAGCCGATGTTTGTCTCCTCAATAAGTGGGCTCCAAACCCACAACGACGTTACCAACATCAAATAGTGACTTATGGCCCATATCTATCTCCATATAAATTAAGATGAATGTATTTCTCTCCTCAAGAAATGCAGACGAAATTTTGGCTTCATATTTTTCAATGCTCTAAGAGCTCAAATTTATGCAAAATGAACCCTGAAATAGACTTGCTCAATTAAAGGTTAATCTAATCACCTCGACTATTAAAATGCCAATTCTCATACATATATTTTGAAGACCCAGTACCTAGTTGGGAAAATCTTCCAATTTGGTCTCAAAGACAACCGAACTTGCCAAGCCCGATTCACTAGAAGGCAAAAGGCATCAAAGGAGTGGCACGCAAGCACATGTGATCCATTGAAAAACAAACTAATTTGGCTATTACATAACATATTGATAACGCCTTAAAATGTATACTTGTTATATATTTATATGGGCATTATCTCCTTATTATTATGCTTAATTTGTATAATTAAGCCATGATTTGCATTAGTCCCTATTATTTATCTTTACATAATTTCTTGAATAAAATGCTATTCATTGTGTGTAATTTTCTACTTTCAGGAAATTATGTGAGAAATATGAGTTTACAGGAATTTGTGAGAGAATGGAGGCCAAACTAGAATTAAAGTGGAGCTAAAGGACCATGCTTAAATGTCTAAGGAGGTGCAGCTGGAGTGCTTGGATCGTCTACCATGATTGGAAGCTTCAAATAAGGAAAGAAATCAAAGAAGCAGAATCTGAAAAGGAAAAATCTGATTTGAGTACTGATCAGTATTTTGGGCGTATCTCTCTCCACAAAAATCCAATTGACACAAGGCTAGATGGGTTGGAACCGTGACTTAAATATCTACAACTTTTCAATTTTGAGTTTTTCGAAATTCTCAATTTTTGAAGGCCGAAATTAACTCACAATTTACCACTGTAAACCTGGACGGAAATTAAAATAGTAAATGTTTTATTTTCTGGGTACACTTAGACATTAGGGTTTTGAAGGGAGGCTGGGCAGAACGAATTTTGGAGGGCAAACCTTGTATTTTTCTTTCTCTAATGGCAGCCTAAACTCTTTGCTAGGGCTAGGGGTTATGTTTCTTCTATATGGAATGAATATTCAATGTGATTATTTCTAGGATTTTATCTACGACATATTTGATTGTTCAATTAGATTTCTTTTGATGTATTAGTTCTTCCATGCTTTCAATAAGTTCAATCATGTTTTTCTTATTGTTTAGATGAATTTATAATAGTTTCAAATAGAAATCAGGATTTAAAGTAAATGGGTTTTTCTGAAAACTTTTCTAACCGCATTATTAATCGAGGTTATCATGCGTTCTTGAATTGTCTCAGTTCAACCCAATCATAAGTTTTTAATTGTATAAGAACAATCAATTATGAAATAGATATTTTCGTAGATCACAAAGAATTTCATATCAATATAGGGAAACACCCTGATGTCCTAGTATTTACATTATTGATTTAAATCAGTTATTATTATTATTCTTGTTTACAATTACCAGACAAAAATTATTCTTCATCTTCACCAAAAGTTTTTTTAATTACATTGTCTTTGAATTTACCTCGCTCCTTGTGATTCGACCTCAGTACTCCGAGAATTATATTGCTACGATCTCCTGCACTTGGGAGTGAGCAAGCACATATACAGATTCTAACCATAACACCACAAGGCAGGTGTCGTACAGGATCTTAGCACAATACACCGAAACTAATAACAACACATACACTCCAACTAAGAGCATTTCCATCAGACTAGATAAAGTGATAAACTAGTCTTTGGCTAAAAAAATAGTTAAACCCACACAATTGTGCTACGCATCAGCCTCCTCAAACTAGAACAGAAAAGTAGCGAATGAAGAGTACCTCGTTACTATTGACGAGGGTACTGTTCATTACTATTAAAAAAATCAACTTTTAATCAATTCATTCTCTCTCTCTCTCTCTCTCTCTCTCTCTCTCTCTCACAAACCAATCCACATATATCGGTGGTGTTAGATTTGTTCTGGGGAGTTGGTGATCTGGTGCAAAGTGGTGAAGCTTTTCTCCCGGTTTGACTCTGTCTTTCTTCTCCCTCAAGAATCGTCCATCCAGATCAACATGCATCGCAGGTTGGTGGCAAACTGGCAGCGTAGGTTGATTTGTTTGGTTTGGATTAATTTTTGTACGATTGGTGTTGTGTTTATTCTGGGTTGGTGATTGTTTATGGAAATTTTGGTTAATCTGGGTTTGAGTTCTCTTTTGCCAACATCTGGGTTATTATATGGTGTTTGTTTATGTGATTTTTGAAAGAGAAAATATAATATTTAAATGAAATTGAAATAAAGCATAAAATAGTCATTAGCTAAAGTAATAAAAAGTAGAGTTTATTGGGTTAAATACTTTGATGTAATCATTTTGTGTTTTGATATTGTTATATTATAGCATTGAATAATCTGCAGTGGATCGGTGGCGTCTATTCCATTGATTAAAGCATTACAACTCACCTTATCTTTTCTCTTTCGGTAAGTTCTCACTATTGTCAAAATGTGAATTTTAGCTTAATTGTATTTTGAGAATAATAAATAAACACAAAGATGCAATTCAATTTTTGGTCTTGGAACAAGTTTCTGGTTTATTTCATTCATGTAGCACTTATTGCTACCTCATTAATTGTGCTGCGTTTCTACTAGATGCTACATTATGTCTGTTAGTGTATAGCTTAGACTACTTTAGCCCATTGGACTTGGCCCAGTACACTGTACTTGTAGTTTACTCCTTTTACTTCTACTGCACACATACCTAGCCTATATAAGGCTCTCTATTGTACATTATTATATACATCAATATACAGACTATTCAGTCTCTCTCTCACTTTATATTGTTAATATGGTATCAGAGCCATTCCTCTGACTTTCTGGTTCCTGTGGACATCTCCGGCGTTCTTCCGCTGCCCTTGCCTTCATCCAGTAGTCACTGTCAAAAGCAAGTCACCGTCGTCACGCCCACAGTCCCTGCAACTCTCAGATATCATCGTTCTGCTCCTCCAACTGCCAAAGCAAAGGCATAGAGTGACAGAACAGCCAATCCCGAGAAAAATCCAACCAAGAACGGCCAGAAACTACATCACACGTGCCTCCACGCGCCGGCTAAAGTTTCTGCCTCACGAGCACGTGCTCCACTTGCCTCCACACGCCACCTGTGTCTCTCACGCGCCAACCCCATACACCATACACGCTCCCACGCGCCTGTTCCGTTTCA
This sequence comes from Quercus berberidifolia, assembly GCA_028535905.1. Classification (NCBI taxonomy): domain Eukaryota; kingdom Viridiplantae; phylum Streptophyta; class Magnoliopsida; order Fagales; family Fagaceae; genus Quercus; species Quercus berberidifolia. Next base: position 25,524,306 of record JAPQVW010000008.1, read on the forward strand.
CGTACTGCCACGTCAGCCCTAGGGTGACGTCACACTGCTGCGTCAGCACACGTCAGCCGTTGACTGTTGACTTTGACCAGATCATTGACCGTTGATCGTTGACTTTGACCAAAGTCAAAATTTTTCAACAGAACCTGTCTTGCTCAATTTTTCGCGTAGATTCCGATTTTGAGTTCCGTTTCTGCATTTGAGGTCTCTAAATCTCACTTTTTGGTCATTTTCTTCATTATGACTCAACAAAATGAACAAGATATCATACGTCCTATCACTATTATGTTGGATGGTCCTACTAGTTATCATGCGTGGTCTTAGAATATAACTGTCTTTCTCAAGGGTCGTAAACTATGGAGATATGTGACTGGTTCAATTCCTAAGCCAGTACCAAACCCTAATTCCAAAGTCACAGCTGCTAAAGAGTCTTCCAAGACTGCTGTTACAACAGATGATTATGAAGAACGTCTAGAGAAATGAGAGAGTATTCAGAGTAAGATCTTGTCTTGGTTTATCAATACCTCTATTCCCTCCATTCATAATCTTCTTCCTCGTCTTGAAACTGCTGAGGCTACTTGGAAATTTTTGGCCGATCACTATAATTGCACTAATGATTCAAGCTTAGAGTTCCACATTGAATCAAAACTCTATCAAATGCGCCAGAAGATAGGTCAGTCTATTTCTGATTTTTATTCTCAGACTTCTACTATGTGGGAACAACTCTTTGCTGCAGATCCTCCACTAGTGTGTTCTAAGGACATTGAGCTCTTTATCAAATAGCGGGATCGCCGTAAATTTATGCACTTCATGATGGGTTTACATGAGGATTTTGAGCCTACTAGGGCTTCTCTGCTTAGCCGGTCTCCTACTCCTTCTCTTGATGCTGCAGTCAAGGAGCTCATTTCTGAGGAGAACCGTCGGCCTACTTATCACATGTCATCATCTGATCATGTATTGGCTACACCCTCTCCACAGCCTCCCATTGCTGCATTCACTGCTCCTCCACGAATAAACTCTGGGCATCCCAACTCTCAGTCTTCCAAAGGTACTCGCTGCAAGTTTTGCTGTACCAAAGGCCATGACATCTCTGTTTGTCACAAACTGTAGAAATTTGTGCAAGAGCATAATAAAGCTTCTCTTCCTTGGGCGGCTACTGTATGTCCTTCAGATCCATCGGTTCCTACAGGTCCATCTTTGGCTTCCTCACTTACTACGGCTGATATTGAGGTAGTTGTTCAACAGGTTTAATCCCGCACTTCCATTGCCCTTTCTGTCACCTCAGGTAAACAATCTTGGTTTTTTGATACTGCATGTTGTAACCATATGACTCCTGATGAATCCCAATTTTCTGATAAGGCACCCTTAGAACATCCAATCACCATTTACACTGCTGATGGAACTCCTATGCTTGTTAGTCATAAAGGAACAATCTATTCTCCTTGTTTATCCCTTAGTGACATTTTTCATATTCCAAAGTTATCCCTCAATTTGCTTTCTGTTGGTCAACTTTGTGAATTAGGCATAGATCTTCTTTTTACTAATCATGGTGTGGATGTGCAAGATCCCCAGACGAGTCAAGTGCTTGGGACAGGCCGTAAGGTTGGTCGCATGTTTGAGGTTCATGACTTGAAGATTCCTTCACAAGTTGTTTTTGCTGCTGCTACCACTACCACCTCCTCACCTGATCTATGGCATGCTCGTCTTGGTCATCCATCCTTATCTCGTCTTCAGTTGTTAGCTTCTCAAGGTCATTTAGGTTCAGTTCAGTTTCAAAAATTTGATTGTACTTCCTGTCATTTTGGCAAACAAACAAAATTGCCCTTTAATAAAAGTGACTCATTTTCTTCTGCCCCTTTTGATCTTATACATTCTGATATTTGGGGTCCTGCACCTGTTTCCACTGAGGGGGATCTAAATACTTTGTCATATTTGTGGATGATTTTTCTCGATATACTTGGATTTATCTGCTTCACCATAGGTCTGAACTTGTGTTTATTTACCAAACATTTCATAAAATGATTGAAACACAGTTCAATCGCACCGTCAAAGTCTTTCGATCAGATAATGCTCAAGAATATAATGATAAATCTTTCGTATCATTTTTAGACAGTCATGGTACTCTTCCTCAACGGTCTTGTCCTTACACCTCTCAACAAAATGGTCGTGCAGAACGAAAACATCGTCACATTCTTGATGTTGTCCACACCCTTCTCATTTCTGCATCTCTTCCTGAGCGCTTTTGGGGTGAGGCTACACTCACTGCTGTGTACACCATTAATCGTATTCCTTCACCAACTACACACAACAAATCACCATTTGAGCTTCTCTATGGTCAAACTCCTAACTACTCCTCTGTTCGGATTTTTGGTTATGCTTGCTTTGTCTCTCTTCCTCCTCATGAACGAACAAAGCTCCAGCCTCATACTCGTCTCTGTTGTTTCCTTGGTTATGGTGTGTCTCAAAAGGGATTTCGCTGCTATGATCCCATTTCTCGTCGCCTTCGTGTCTCCCGTCATGTTGAGTTTTGGGAACATCGTCCTTTCACGAGTCTTCAACAATTTCTTGCATCTTCTTCCTCAGAGTCTCCCATTTTTACTGATCTTTTTCTCCCTCTCTATCCTGAACTTGTGGAGGATTCTTCAACATCGGCTGCCTCTCCAGATGACACATCTCTAGTTCTGTCTCTGGCATATGACCCGCTTGTCTTGGATCTTGTGGCACCACCCTCTCCTGAGTCTCCTGTTGGTCCTGAATTTCGTCGTTCCACTCGGGTAAGCATTCCTCCCCCTTATCTCACTGATTATCACTGCTATTTTGCTCTTGCCACACTCTATGAACCTCACACCTATCGTGAGGCCCATACTGACCCTCTTTGGCAGCAAGCTATGAACGAAGAACTAGATGCCCTTCATAAGAATCACACTTGGGATATGGTTGATTTGCCTCCTGGTCAGTCTGTAGTAGGTTGTAGGTGGGTTTACAAGATCAAGACCAAGGTTGATGGATCTGTTGAACGATACAAGGCTCGCTTAGTTGCCAAGGGCTTTACTCAGGAGTATAGTATTGACTATGAGGAAACATTTGCTCCTATTGCTCGCCTTACATCTGTCAGATGTCTCATTGCTGTGGCTGCTGTTCGCCGTTGGCCTCTTTATCAAATGGATGTAAAGAATGCTTTCCTTAATGGAGACCTCCATGAAGAAGTATACATGCAACCACCCCCTGGCTATCCACACTCGGGCAGTCAAGTTTGCCGCCTTCGCCATGCTCTTTATGGCCTCAAGCAGGCTCCTCAAGCTTGGTTTGAAAAGTTTAGCTCAGTTGTTGCTCAGCAGGGTTTCACTTCGAGTCCTTATGACACTGCTCTGTTTGTCTGAAGATCCTCTGCTGGTATCACTCTTATTCTTCTTTATGTTGATGATATGATTATTACTGGAGATGATTCTGCAGATACCCGCTCTCTTCAGCACTTCCTTAGTCAGCATTTTGAGATGAAAGATCTGGGCACTCTCAGCTATTTTCTTGGGCTTGAGGTTACCTCATCCTATGATGGATACTATCTTTCCCAGGCTAAATATGCTTCTGATCTTCTCTCCAAAGCCGGTATCACCGACAACAAGACTGTTTCCACTCCTCTAGAATACAATGCAAAGCTCACACCCTTGGATGGTGAACCTATATCCGATGCAACTCGCTATCGTCAGTTGGTTGGCAGTTTGATTTATCTCATTGTTACTCATACAGATATTTCACATGTCGTGGGTATGGTTAGTCAGTTCATGGATGCACCTCGTTCTGTCCACTATGCTGCTGTTCTTCGGATTCTCCGATATGTCAAAGGCACACTTTATCATGGTCTGCATTACTCCTCTCAGTCTTCTCTCGAGCTTCATGCTTATTCAGATGCTGACTGGGCAGGTGATCCGACTGATTGACGCTCTATCACAGGTTTCTGTTTCCTGTTAAGTACTTCTCTTGTCTCGTGGCGTAGTAAGAAGCAGGATGTGGTTTCCCATTCCACTACTGAGGCTGAGTATCGTGCCCTTGCCGACACCACTTGCGAGCTTGTTTGGCTTCGCTGGCTCTTGGCTGACATGGATGCTCCATAGCCCACTGCCACTCCTCTTTATTGTGACAATCGTAGTGCTATCTACATTGCTCATAATGATGTCTTCCACTAACACACCAAGCATATTGAGATCAACTGCCACATCACTCGCCAGCATCTCAAGAAAGGAAATCTCAAGTTGTTCTCCATCTCAATCGTAGTGCTATTACTCCTTTTACTTGTACTGCACACATACCTAGCCTATATAAGGCTTTCTATTGTACATTATTATATACATCAATATACAGACTATTCAGTCTCTCTCTCACTTTATATTGTTAACAATGTCAAAGAAGATATTTCAGTAATTAGAAGGAAGCTACTCAGATATACCTTTCTAAATTGAATCCTCAATTTTATTCACATCTTTAGTTCTAATTATGAAATTTTGGTTTATGATTTTAGGTTTCTCCAACTCATGACATTATGCAAGTTTTAGCGGACATGGGAACTCCAAGTGCACCTAACATAGATTTTGATGTCAAATGAGTAGACAGAAGCATTGATGTTGAGATTGACTATCAACAGTGGGGCATCTTCCAATTCCAAGTTTCCAACAATTTTTCGTAACAATTTAGAGTTCATTTCTCTTGCTAATTTTAATTATTCTCGCATACCTCTCTATTTGTGGTTTGTAGCCTTTTGATTCTGTGGTTTACAAGTATTGAGTCTAAATTGTAAGACACTTTTGGTTGTTAATTTTGATTGTGGTTGTGGGGAGTCAATGTGGAATTCCACCCCATCCCCCCTCACTTTTAGGTTTTGAAGGAAAATTGGGTTTTCAAAAGGTTAACGTTGTTGTCTTTGACCAATTTTTTTCATGGTGAAGGGAAAATTTATGTCTAGAGCTTTGAGTTTTTCATTTGTTATGGGATTTTTGGGGAGCTTCTGATTTGAATCCCATTTGGCTGTTAAGTTTCCAAGTAGGTGTTGATTGTAATGAATGCTTGAAGATTTGGGGTAAAATTATGTGCTTTGGAATTTGGTTCAGGATCAAAGGTTTGGAATCTGTTACTTTTTATTTCTATTTTGAACTTTGAAATGGGCAAAATTAGGCTTCTTTTTCGTTGATTATGTGTTAAAGTGTTATCAAAATTACTAATTCTTTTGAGCAAAAGGATTGATGGATCATAAAGAAGTGCATGATTCATGAAAATTGATGGATTGTGAAGAAGATCACACTATGACAAAATCTTTTGTTCTTATTGATAAAGATGCAGAAAAATTAATTCAAATGAATGCTGTAGAGCTTTCTTCAAAAGTATCTAAATTCTTAGCCACTTTTAATTTGATACTTATGTCTAACATTTTTATTGAACTGACTAACTTTAATTTTTTTCATCTTATTAATATTATGAAGAATCATGAGAAATAAAGTACCTCAAAAAATTCAAAACTTGCTTGGACTTTTTTTTTTTTGGAGAAATACTTGCTTGGACTTAAACATTCCAAATAAAAGTTGATGATTACAACACCAAAAAAGGATGGGAAGCTTACGCAGTAAAAGTGTCTTTAAATTTGGGCCTAACAAATGCTCAGAAGCTGTTGCTTTTGTTAGCACTTAGCATTCATATTCAACGTTTAGAAACACTTGTCTACAGCGATAGAAGTATTGCGAACTATCCTATCAGTTAAGATATTTAGTTGCTTAAATTAAATATTTTTTTAATACCCTTTTTATTATTATTTTTCAAATTTACCTGTTCTCTCAAACAAGATCTCACTCTCTTCACATCTCATGTTCATTCCAATTGACCGAGCCTTAGCTTGATGAGGTCACCACGTACGACAGCCTGTGCAGGTTGGGCAAGGCCCTCAAATTCATATAAAAAAAATTAAGTTTTTTTTTTTTTTAATTTTTTTTATTATCAATAAAATAGCCTACAAATAGTACAATATGACTCGTGATAATACCCAAAAAAAAAAAAAAGTTAAAACTTGATACAAACTACATTTTTTTATGGAGATTTAAGCTACATTTTAATATGATTTGAAACACACTCTTAATCTTTTTTAACGTAATCTATATATATATATAAAACCGAAACCTTTGAAACTCCCACAATTTTCCACGTCACCACTATTTTAATTTTCCTTTTATTTTAGGTTTTATATCTTATATATTTATTATTTTTTAAAACAAAACTACTCTATATAAAACCTACTACAAGACCATACGCAGTAAAACCTGTCTACAAGACCATACGCAAGAAACCTAAAAATTGAAAACCCTAGACCATTTGTGGTTCAGTTTCTTCCTTCTCTACTCCAGTCTCTATCTTTACACTTTGCTTCTATAGTCAGTACCATCTGAGACTTGGCTTTAAGTTGCAAATGGTTTGTGTTTGCGTCTAAATTGTGGTTTGTTAAGGCTCGAGTTTAACTTGATCTAATATGTCTTTCATCTTTGAAATTTCAGAATATATCAAAAAATCCAGAAGGGAATCTGACCAGAGTGGGAATTATCTTAGAAAGCCACGTAAGGAAGAGGAAGTCAGCAAGAAGAAAAGGTAAGGCATGGGGCTTCTTTGGGAAGTTTGTTTACTCATAACCTCCTTTTATTCGACATATAAGTTATAATCCTACGTTTAGAAGGAGAAAAACAAAACTCTAAACCGAAAAAGCTAAAAAAAAATTCAGCAATGTAATTTGAGATTTTTTGATTTGTAGGTGGTTGCAAACATTATGGAGTGAGCCAAGCTTCTTAGAGAGCAACCTTACTGCAAGGCTGAAGGTGATAAAATTTTTTGACCACCTTTTGTTTTTTTTAATACTTTTTTTTAAATCGGTTTTCCCTACTCTCTTGCATTTTGGGGTTTATTGCATTGATTAGCAATGTTGATGATTTTTTTTAGGGAATGCCTCAATGAAGATATATAGAGAGAGAGATTAAAGATTGGGGATCTGTAGTTTTATTTTTCCCTTCACCACTAATTTGAAAAGGAAATAAAATCTTTTGAATATTTTTTTTGTTAGTTTATTTGTTTTTCATGATTTCAAATCCTGATAAGAATCACTTTTGCTATGGATCGAATACTAGACATATTTCACCATTAATCTGTTACGAATATAGTTGTATTTTAGCGTTCATATACAATGATGCTAGGTGGAATCAAGAAACAATAATAATTTATAATAAAAAAACTAACACATAAAACAATTGTAAACTTTGATTTATAACTTTGTTTTATTTTTTTTATTGTTGGTATGTAAAGAAAAGGTCGGCTAGAGTCATGAAATACATCTTTATAGATTTGAATTTGAATTTAAATTGTGAAATATGTTATTAGTAGCTCATCTTCAGCTTGAATTTAATGTCTCACCCTTTTTTTTTCATATATATGATCAATTTATATTTTTACTCAATTAATGCTCTTTTTTGCCATTCAATTGGTACCTTTTCTTCTTTTTTACATTCATATATTTCAACATCTATTCTTTCCAAATTTGTGTAATGAGGGTTTGTTTTGTTTATTGGCTTACAAGTGTCCAAAGCAATTTTTTTAAAAATAGTTCTACTATTTAAGCCAGATGACTAAAGCAATCTTTACTCAAAATTTGGTACATTTATTTGTCTTTGCTTCCTAACAATGTCATTTTATTCATCTGAAGGTTGAGACTATATAACATTATTGGTGTTAGAGTTTCACTTTTGGTCTTAGTATTTTATTTTTCCTCTTAAGTTGTAACTTTTATAAGTGAAAATTTACAACTTCTGTTCGACTCTTCCGTGCAATTTATTTCAGCAATTGTGTAAATTGGCATTATATTTCCTTTTCAATCCCATTGAGGTCTAGCATCTTTGTTTATTGACAATGTTAGAATTTAGATATTTGATTGAATGAGTATGGAACTAACTATGTTTGTGTAATTAATTGTATTGGAGTATACTTATATTAGTTATATATTTTCTAAATATTATCTCAAGCTCTTGGTTATCACGATATCTCATTGTATGTGATAGATTTTATTACTTTGTAAGTGATAGATTTTATTGGTTTGGTATATAATTTATACCATTGTCTTGATTTTTTTTTTTTCATATTGGGGAAGTTATCAATAGCTTTCCCGTGCATCGTACGGGTTAACGACTAGTCTTTATTAAAATTGGAGTAATGATTATAAGTTTTAATAATTTGAATGTGCGCATATAGATCCCCTTGTGCAATTAACCCTAATAGGCAACTTCGTGAATTATACTTAAAAAAAAGAGAAAAAGGTTTAATCAGTGCTTTGGTGTATTACGTAAGTATAATTTTAATTTAAACCTTGTCAAAGTCAATGTCTGTCTTCTTATTTTATTTTTATTTTTTTTATCAAGTAAAAAAAAAAAAAGTCAAAGATTTACTTTATAGTTTACCTTTGAGGTGAAGGACCCGGTCCATAAAAATACACATCAAGATTCAAGACTTGCGTAGTTAATAGGTCTTCTCTTTACGCGGCAAGGAATTTTCTACGCGGTGAGCGCTTTTAAAAAGTTCAGCATCTTGAAAGCTGATACGTACCAACGTCCAAGACTCTAATCTTAGACGCTCATCTGGGAAAATAGTGGGGCTATGGGTTTCCATTCGATGCTTGTGCAAGTCACCTGGGTTGGCATGATGTTGACAACAATAATGGCAGCCGCAGCAATGGCATATCCATTAGCCTTGCCTGACTGCTCCGATAGCTGTGGGGATGTAGAAATTCCATATCCCTTTGGCACAACCGAAGGTTGTTACCGGAAAGAAGAAAGTAGAGACTTTTTTATCAACTGTAGCAACTCGAACGGCCAACCTCAACCAATGACCGGAGACCTCAACGTTACAAACATTTCCATCGAAGGAGAGATGGACGTCTTGATGTATAACGCCATTGACTGTTACAACCAGTCGGGTACGCCTCTGGAAAATAATACAAATCCAAGTCTCACGGTTCCTAGTTTCACAGTTTCCATCACCAAAAACAAGTTCGTGGCCGTTGGCTGTGACACTTACACATACCTTAATGGTATTCTCAACGATGAACCGTTTTCCATCGGCTGCCTCTCCAAATGTAATAACACACACAATATAGTAAATGGGATTTGCTCTGGGATTGGGTGTTGCCAGATAGATATTCCTGAAGGTTTGAAAAATATTGATTTTGCAGCATATAGCTTTAAGAGCCACAAAGAGGTGTGGTATTTCAATCCATGCAGCTTTGCCTTTATTATCCAAAGAGACAAGTTCAATTTCTCCTCAGCTTATCTAACCAGTCTACAAAACAATAGCACCCTTCCAATGGTTCTTGATTGGGCAATTGGTAACGAGACGTGTGAAGTTGCTCAGAACAAAGGGACTTACATATGTGGAGCAAATAGCACTTGTTCTGATCACAACAACGGTTCTGGGTACCGTTGCAATTGCGAGCAAGGTTACGAAGGGAACCCATACCTCAAAAACGGTTGCCAAGGTATATTTTCAATTTACTTACATATCTAGGTATAGAACAATTTTCCAGGAACAATTAAGGGGGGAAAAAATTAAAAAAAAAAAAAAAAAACACACATTTTTAACAAATTTCTAATATATATATTATGTTACAATATGTTCCACGTTTCATTTTGGTTTCAATAATTTGTCATTGCTTTTGGTTATTGTATTTTCAGTTACTTATAATTGATTTTTTTTTTTTTTTTTTTTTTTTTTTTTTTTTTTTTTTTTTTACAATTACAGACATTAACGAATGTGTTTTAAAAGACCTCAATAACTGCAAAAGCAATCAAGATTGTATTAATGAACCCGGAAGTTATCGTTGCCCGTGCATCGGGGGATAACATCTGGACGGGGAGGCATGTGTAGCTGATCAACCTGCTCCTAAATCATCACTAGCAATTAACCTCACAGTTGGTAAGTATATTTAATTACCGTACGTATTGCACCCTCGGGTCCTTTCTAGTATTATATATGATCAAGTTGGGTCAAATATTGATTATGATTTTTTTGAATAAAATGATAGATATTAATCAATTAATGTTTGCTCATAAAAAATAAAATTAATGTTTGAAATAATATATTGCCATTGCCATATATCTCACGAAAAAAAGGAGATTGAGTTTAATTGTAGGATCACATGCAGAATGACTTTCCACCGTTTTTTTTTTTTTTTTTTTTTTTTGGTTGAGGAAAGACTTTCTACCGCTAATCACAGGAGAATAGGCTTCTTCTTTTTTGGTCCTAAAAAAATGCCATGGTTGGTATGGTAATATGTATTAAAAAAATGAACAAGTGTTATAATCTCAATGGATTCAGTGCAACTGGACACTGAATCCAAACCTCACCAAAAAAAAAAAATTAGAACTTGTTAAAACTTTTTCTAAGGTCCACTTCTCCAGGTTCATTGGTAATAGAAACTGTTAAATTAGTTGAAAGAGATATAAAAAAAAAAAAAATATTATAGACATAAAAGCATAAAATAGAGTAAGACATGTACAGTTACGTTTCTCTCTCTCTCTCTCTCTCTCCAAAAAAAAAAAAAAAAAAAAAAAAAAAAAAAAAAAGAACTGTCATGGGTACATGTGTTACTCTATTTTACGTGAATGTTATTAGAATTAGTATATCTTTAATAGAGACTTTATCAATTCAACATCACAAAAAGTCCTGTCGACTAAATTTAGTGAATGAAAAAATTCCAAAACTTGATTGTCTCTGTTTGGTATAAAATGTAGAAAATGACTCTTTAATGTGATTCTACAACTTAGGTCCATTTGGTAATGTTGTTCTAATGATGTTGTTTAAGTGTTGTGGAAATACGTGTGGATAAAAAAGTGTGATGAAATACGTATTGTGTTGTTTAAACAATGAAAACTACTATTTAAACAACACAACCAAACAAACCCTAAATTACCCTTGTTTAAACTTTATATCTTTAATCTTCATTCTCCAAGTACATGCATATTTGAGACTTTACCAACTCAGTGACACAAAAAGTCCAGTCCAAATTTTTTGAAATAAAAAAATTCCACAACTGGATTGTCTTTGTGGGGTATGAAAACATTGAAAAATAGAAAATCAATGTAATCCAACTTGGTTTTTGTGTTTGCTCTATAAAATTAAAATAGTATGAATTCAATAGTCAATTATTAATATTCTATTTATTTCAATTGTAGGTGCTGGCATAGGCTTGATAATCATGTTTGTTTGCTGCTCTTGGCTGTACTTGATAATTAAGCAAAGAAATCTTATCAAACTTAAAGAAAAGTTCTTCAAGCAAAATGGTGGGTTAGTGTTACAATACCAACTTTCTAGACAAGAAAATTCAACTCGAACTGCCAAAATCTTCACCATAGGAGAGCTTAAGAAGGCAACCAATAATTATGACGAAACTCTAATCATTGGTCGGGGAGGGTTTGGTATAGTTTATAAAGGGCTTTTATCAGATAATCGTATTGTGGCCATCAAGAAATCCAAAATGATGGATCAAAGCCAAATTGAGCAATTCATCAATGAGGTAGTTGTACTTTCCCAAATTAATCATAGGAATGTGGTTAAACTATTGGGTTGTTGTTTGGAGACATCAGTTCCTTTATTGGTCTACGAATTCGTACCTAATGGCACCCTTTTTGAGTACATACATAATGAAAGCAAGGTGTCCACTTTATCATGGGAAATTTGTCTTAGGATAGCTACAGAAACAGCAGAAGCACTATCATATTTGCACTCTGCAGCTTCTACACCTATAATCCATAGAGATGTCAAGTCTTCAAACATTTTGCTTGACAGTAGTTACACAGCAAAGGTATCAGATTTTGGAGCTTCGAGATTGATCCCACTAGACCAAACAGAAGTAGCAACAATGGTGCAGGGAACTATTGGATACCTAGACCCAGAATACTTGCACACAAGTCAATTGACTGAAAAAAGTGATGTTTATAGCTTTGGAGTGGTCCTTGTAGAGCTATTGACAGGGAGAAAGGCACTTTCATTTGATAAGCCCGAGGTGGAGAGAAGTCTAGTTACGTATTTTCTCCTTGCTTTGAAAGAGAATAGATTGTTTGAAGTTCTTGGGAAACATATAGCAAAAGAAGGCAATGCCGAGCAATTGAAGGAAGTGGCAATTCTTGCAAAGAAGTGCTTAAAATTGAAAGGGGAGGATAGACCTACTATGAAGGAAGTAGCAACAGAATTGGAGGGTTTACGAAAGATGGAGAAGCATTCGTGGGTCAATTTTGATTCGAACTCTGATGAGATTGAGCACTTGCTTGCCAAGACATCAAATTCTAGCAATTATGATGTTAGGAATAAAAGTAGTGGTGTATATGATAGTGTCAAAGACCATGTAGTATTGGACTTTGATAATGGAAGATAATCTTAGGGGATGATATATTTAGTAGTGGTAATTTTGTAGTTTCTTCTTTTTACACTCATCGATGATGTCCCTTTTTTTTTTTTTTCTTTTTTTCTTTAAAATAAGAGTGGTGAGATGAATAAACTTGCAAATGAATATCATATTGATTTTCTTTTACAGCCTCCTTTATAAATATTACTCTTTAATAGTTTATACATCAATGAATGTAGAACGTATCTTGTCTATCCATTAAAATGCATTATCTTTATCACAACGTGTGGGTCTTCTAACTATGTGAGAGTCATATATTATGAGAAAGATTATGCATATATTATATGCATAGTATTATTAGACTAAATTGCAAATTACACTATCAAACTCTAAGAAAATTTTGATTTTTTATCCTATAAAATTTAAAATCTTTGATTCACTTTCTTAACGTTACTTATCGTTTTGATTGAGAGCCCTTCTACCCCTTATACCTATACCCATGTTAATGTGGCCATTAAATAACACCTAAAACCATCACATTTACTAGTTGATCCAATTAAATCATGCTGCTTGAATTTAATTATTTTATGTAACTAATAAGTAATAACAAAAGAAATTTTAAAAACATTTTTAAAAAATGTCTAAAATTAATTGAATTAATCTTTTTTTTTTCTCATTACCCTTATTTATTATTATTTTTTCCAAATTTACCTTTTCTCTTTCCTTCTCTTAGATCTATTACAAGTTATCTCTTAGACAAGGTCTCTCTTTCTCAACATCTCATGTTCGTTCCAATTGACCAAGCCTTAGCTTGATGAGGTCACCACATACAATGGCCTTGGTCGGTTGGGCAAGGCCCTCAAAGTCTTCTATGCCAGATCTATACATAGACCAAGACTGAGACCTAGTGACCCAAAAGGAAGTGAAGAGTTTGTACCGTACAACTATCGAAAACGTCACCAGACTTCTGCCACTCGTCGTCGGGGATGTTGACGATGTTAGCAGCGAGGCTTTGATTGTGAATCTAGTGATCGAGATCATCCTTCAAGTTGTGTATCGTGCGGTCCTTAAGTTTATCTACCTCTTAGTCTAGCTACATAAACAAATACCCAACAGTTTTTTACTATTCATTGGAATTCTTTTTTGTGCAGAAATGGTTGGCATTTGGGTTTGGCTAAGAGATTTTGGCAAAGGTAGTGTGCGAAATTGATTTGGAAAAGGGTTTGTGAGTGGGATTGATTGGTAAAGCTTTTGCTAGGTATAATTTATTTTCTTTTTATAAATGTTTATCTTTGTCCAATTCTTAATATGAGATTTCAATTTCTATTTTTGGATTCCAATTCTTTGTGTTAAATATCTTAGCAACACAATGTGTTATACCATGTTGTATATGCTAGAGTGGATAAAAGAGAAAGCATAGAATAGGAACACCGAGAACATGAAGGTTACATGGTTCAGCCTTATCGGCCTACGTCCTCGGAGGAAATCCTTAAGGGCTATATTTTTATTATGTAAGAGTATAGTACAAAACCTATGTTACAATAAATGCTAACATGAGTATATATAGGCGACTAAACCTTAGATTACTATTACAAGTAGGAATGGGCTTAGGCCTATTACACTGGGCTAATATATCTCTAATACCCTCCCTCAAACTTAAGGGGGAAGCTCGATGAAGGCTTAAGGTTGGATAAGCATGAGAAGATCCCTTGAAGAATGCCTTTGGAGAAAACACAATGAAGAATGTGCCAATTGATTGATTTCGAAGCTTCAAATGAAGAAACGGAGTCCAAAATCCTTTTCGAAAATTTTAACTTTTGGTTAAAGGTATATGCAAAGAGTCAAAATTAACAATAGTCAACACGGACAATAGTCAGTCAACGATCTACACAGTTTAGGTCGATTGCTGATTTTTGGGTCAGGTCACAGATCGGGATGCAAATATGCTGACGTCATCTTGATGACATGTCAAATGACTATATGATGACGTGGAAGTGACACAGGCTAGGGTTATGTGGCGAGCATACATGTCTGCTGATGTAACCTAGTGATGTCATCGGATGACGTTGAGTGACATCAGCATTAGTTCATCAACACGTGTAGATGTAAGGTTGAATTTATTCAACCATCTAATTGGCTTTATTCCGTACCAAATTTGCTTGTAATTCAGCATTTAGTAACCCTGTATTTAGGTGGGTTTGATGTAAGGGTAGTGAGTGAGATAGAGTGAAGATTGCTCAAGAGTGTGCAAGTAAACAGAGACTCGCGGCTGGGACTCGCGGGTGACTCGCGGCTGCAAGCCCCCAGACGCAGCACACGTGCCAAGCATGCTGGAAGGTGAACAGTCATGCAAGCTGGAGCACTACAGGACAAAATAGGACAACTGGCCATACGGTTATCTCGCGACTGGATCTCGCGACTTAGTCAAGCCGCGAGGTCAAGCCGCGAGCCACCCCTGTTTTGTAAAACCTGACGTTTCACATTCCTCTCCCACTCCAGTATAAATACCCCTTTTACCCACGATTGAAAGAGAGCTTCCAGAGAGAATTTTGAGAGAGAAACCCTAAAGAAAAACAAGATTAATTCACCCACAATCTATACCTTAGAGTCTCTCCAAATTCCTCAACTCTCTTCCTCTCCATTGTCAAATCCTTGAGAGGCATTATACCAAACCTGGTTCTCACCATCATCATCACTGTGAGACAGTTGTTTGGATTTCTGGGAAGCAGTTAGGAAGGAACCAATCTTCATTGGTTGATGCTACGGTCTAGTAGCGGAATCCGGGAAGCTAGAAAAGAAAAAGGTTCGGCGCAACCTCGTTGGAGCAAGAAGCTTGGAGGGCTTAGGTGCACTGGGTAGATTAGGCTTGGAGGGTCTATTGCTGTCCATGTATCCCAACTGTATTTTCTAGTGGATTGTTTACCGCTTGGAGGGCGGCGAAGAGGTTTTACGCCGAAGGCTTTGGTTTCCTCTTTGATAACACATCGCGTGTTGTCCTTGTGTTTGCATCTTCCTTCCTCTCTATCTTTGCCTTTTCATTATCTGCTGTGGATTTTATTTTGTTATGGCTTAGATAGTTTTTAACCAATTTCATATTAAAGCATATGTTAAGTTTCCGCACACTAGTTGTTTGACATATTGCTTGAATTGGTTAAGTTGTTATTTGGGGGTCTAAACGTACAAAGGTGCTTTATACACGTTTTTGAACTTTCAATTGGTATCAGAGCAGGTACACTTGTTGTGGTTTTATTACCTAAGTGTGATCCTAGACCCCTGTGTTGTGATTGTTGTTATGGAAAATACCATGCTGAATTATAGCTTAAGTGTTTGTGAAAATGTCTCTATGCATATGTCTGAAAGGTGTTTTACTAATGATCTCGTAGAGTTGTTAAAATCTAAGAAACATGCTAGAGTATTTGTTCACATGCTGGAATATCTTGAAAATCAGAATCATGTCTTACACAGTAGCATATCTGAATCTAAATCATTGATTAAGAAGTATAAAAGAAAGAATAGAATGTTGTGTGAGATGATTGAGAATCTGAAAATGAAAAATCAATCTGAAAGAAGCATGAAAACTGATGATGACTTTGTGTTTGAAGGTCAAGAATGTTTGTCACATGTGAACCTATTTGTGCATACCTCTTTGAAAGTGTTTAATGCGTGTTTGTGGTATCTTGACAGTGGGTGTTCTCGCCATATGACAGGGGATAAGTCACTGTTTAAGACAATCAAAGAAAAGGTTGGTGACTATGTGACCTTTGGTGATGGAAGTCATGCTCAAGTCCTAGGCAAAGGAACCATTGAGATACCTGGTTTGCCGGTGTTGAAAGATGTGCTGTACATAAAAGGGCTGAAGGCGAATTTGCTGAGCATCACTCAAATTTGTGATGATGATTTCCTGGTACAATTCTCCAAGAAGGGATGCTTGATCATCAATGAAGAGGGGATTCAGGTTTTGGAGGGAAGTCGGACTACAGATAACTGTTATGGAATAGTTCCCACGGCATCCTTATCGTGTAGAAGTGCTCGTGTGGATATGTTGGAGCTGTGGCATCACAGATTTGGGCATGCCAACTTCAAACAAGTAGCAAAAGTCTCCAAACTTGAAGCAGTCGAGGGACTTCCTAAGTTTGGAAAAGTGAAGAAGACCGTTTGTGGTGCGTGTCAAATGGGGAAGCAAACTAAGGCTAGTCATCACAAGGTGAATGTGATCGCCACTTCTCGGTGCTTGGAGTTACTTCATGTTGATCTAATGGGGCCTACCAGAACTGAAAGCCTAGGGGGGAAGAGATACATTATGGTCATTGTGGATGACTACTCAAGATACACTTGGGTTGAATTCCTTAGAGAAAAATCAGAAGCATGTGAGAGGTTAGAGATTCTGTGCAAGAAACTACAAAATGAAAAAGGGATCCCGATTGCCAAAATTAGAAGTGATCATGGGAGGGAATTTGAGAATGCAAGATTCGAGTCCTTCTGTGAGAAGAATGGAATTAAGAGAGAATTTTCAGCTCCCAAAACTCCACAACAAAATGGAGTGGTAGAGAGAAAAAATCGTGTGATTCAGGAGATGGCAAGAATCATCCGGAAAGTAACATCATAGGATCTCTTGATGACGGTCTTCGCCTCAGGAAAGGAAATATTCTGCTAGCCAATCATGTAACTTATCACTGCTATCTCGCACAGTTTGAACCAAAAAGGGTTGAAGAGGCTCTTCAAGATGAGAATTGGGTTGAGTCAATGCATGAAGAGCTGAATCAGTTTGTGAGGAATGATGTGTGGGAACTTGCTCCAAGGCCTGAGAACGTTCATGTTATAGGCACAAAATGGATCTTTAAAAACAAAACTGATGAAGAGGGAGAGATAATTCGAAACAAATCTCGATTGGTAGCTCAAGGATACACTCAAGTAGAAGGAGTAGATTTTGATGAATCTTTCGCTCCGGTGGCAAGACTCGAATCCATTCGAATCCTCATGTCCATTGCGTGCACTTTGAATTTCAAACTTTATCAAATGGATGTAAAGTGCGCATTTCTGAATGGATATCTAAATGAAGAAGTATTTGTTGAGCAACCAAAAGGATTTGAGGATCCTCATTTTCCAGATCATGTATTAAGATTGAAGAAAGCCCTTTATGGCTTAAAACAAGCGCCTAGAGCTTGGTACGATCGTCTTACACATTATCTTCTAGATAGAGGTTTCAAAAGAGGGTATGCCGACCGAACTCTATTTGTCAAAAATGATGAAGAGTATCTCCTTGTGGCACAAGTCTATGTTGATGACATAGTGTTTGGGGCAACCATCGAAGATTGTTCTACTGAATTTTCTGAGGAGATGAAGAAGGAGTTTGAGATGAGCATGGTGGGGGAACTCACATTTTTCTTGGGTCTTCAAGTCAAACAACAGAAGGAGGGTATATTTGTATCTCAAGAGAAGTATGCCAGAAACATTGTCAAGAAGTTTGGACTAGACTCCAAAAAACATGCCTCCACTCCCATGAGCTCATCCACTAAACTGAATGTTGATTCGTCTGGAGTCGAAGTAAGTCCTACATTGTTTAGGAGCATCATAGGGAGTTTGCTCTATCTTACAGCCAGTAGACCAGACATTGCTTTCAGTGTTGGCGTTTGTGCCAGGTACCAAGCTAATCCAAAGGAATCTCATCTGACTGCTGCTAAACGAATCATTCGATATGTGAATGGTACTGCAAACTATGGTCTGTGGTATTCAAAAGACTCAAATGCTTGTCTTGCTGGGTATTCAGATGCTGACTGGGCTGGCAGTGTAGACGATCGAAAAAGTACTTCAGGCGGCTGTTTCTACCTTGGTAACAATCTTGTCTCATGGATGAGTAAGAAGCAGAATTCAGTGTCTCTATCTACTGCAGAAGCTGAATACATCGTTGCTGGAAGTTGCTGCACTCAGCTTCTTTGGATGAAGAAATTACTTCATGACTATGGAATTCCTCAAGAAACGATGTGTGTCTTCTGTGACAACACCAGTGCCATCAATCTTTCCAAGAATCCTGTCCAGCATTCAAAATCTAAACACATAGAGATACGTTACCATTTCATTCGGGATTTGGTAGAGGAAAGAGTTGTGTGTCTTGAGTTCATACACACCGACAATCAAAAGGCGGACATCTTCACCAAGCCTCTCGATGGTCCACGGTTTGAATCACTCCGTAAGACCATTGGTGTTGGTACAATTCCTTGACTCTCTTGTGTGTTGTGTGCTTCACATATTTATAATATGATAAGTTTGTTTGTGTTGGGGCACACACTTCTTTGTTAGCTCTTTGTGCAACATGTTTATTGTTTGTTTGTCCATTTGTGAATACTGTTGCTTCTTTCTAAGTTTGTTCAATCTTTTTCTTCTTTTATGTCAAAAATCCAAAAATCACATAAAAATTAGAAAATCAAATAGCCTGATTGACATTGTTGAGTTTTTGTCTCAAAACTTGTTTTGCCTTGTACCTTTGTGCTAATGGCTTTGAGCATTTTCGAGCATTGCTTGTTCTCATGCACTCATATCACTGTGGGAGAAATCTTGAAATCTTTGTGATTGTTGTAAATAGATCTTCAAACTTGTCATGAATGATTAGTGAATGGTTTTGTTGATCTTGAGACATGCATAGACTTGTGTCTATATATCTTCCCACTCTTTATTTTTTTTGCTAAAAAGAGCTCTCCAAATGTAAATCTCCAAATGAAAAGAGATATTGAGCTGCAAAAGCCTGTCGCACATTCTAGTATTTGACTAGGAAAAAGGGTAAGCGATCTTATATTAAAGTGAATGTTTATTCAAAAAGCCAAAAGCTTGTTCTTGAAAGTGAAATGTCATATATCACTCTCACAATGAGAGATGATTGCCTCAAAAGATCAAAAAGATCAAATGCTATGATTGAAAGAGGAGTCAAATGTTAAGCTCCAAGTTTTGTTATCAAGTTTTGTGGGAGGTCATATATACATATTTCTATAATTGAGATGGGTCACATGATCTAGTGCTAATTGTGTATGTCTTGGTTGAATTGATCATTGAAACTTCACATTAGACTAAAGTCTTTCTCATTGTTGATATCCACACACAACACACAAGTTTTTGTTCAATAAATGCCATATTCATTTGTGTGATTGTACTTGATGAAATGTGTTTTTCACATGCTCAATCTTTGTTAAATCAAGCACAAAAAGATTTTTGAGTGTTTTACGTGTTTTTGGAAAGTATTTTGTTTGAAATATCTGATAATTTCAAAAATCCAGTTTTGCCCTGTTTTGGCGGCTCAGTCGCGGGTATGTCAAGTCGGGAGACTCAGTCGCGTCTTCGCGGGTATTTTTTGGCGACTTGTTCGCTAGTGGAAGGTCCAGTCGCGAGGTTCACTCAGAGATTTTCGTGGCTCAGCTCACGACTCACTCGCGGGTAGACCTTTCAGTCGAGAAAAACACTTAGAAAAATTTCCACAATTTTTTTCCTTGAGTGTTTTGGCGGCTTGATCTGGCGACTTTGTGGCGACTCGTTTAAGTCGCGAAAATCGCGTGTTTTGGAAATACAGGGACAGTTTTTAAACTTTTTGCTTTTCCCTCGATCTTTTTGTGAACTGTTCATTGTCTTTCCCATCTGCTCTTACCCATTCACACCGTGCCTCCATTTTCGATCTCCATTGTTTGCCTCTTTTCAGCTCAAAATCATCGAGTAACAGGTATGGTTTTTCTGTCTTGAACTCTATTCTACTTGTTGTTATGGTTTTCCCTCTGGATTATTCGAATTTGATTGTGATTTTGAGATGGGTTTTTAGCTCAGCTATTACTCTTTGTCCATGCTTAGCTTATGGAAATTTTTGTTTCTGTTTTGAGCTATTTTATACTGTTGGTTTTGTTCTTCATCTTGTGCTTAGCTAGGGTTAGCTATTTTTGTCTGATCTGCTGTTGATGTGGTGTTTCAAAATGATCCTGTGTGGTATCCTGTTGATGTGTTGTTGAATGTGGGTCTTTTTCAGCTGATTGTGTGGTTTTATTTTGACTCCCTCTACTGTGTAGTTCAATTTGGGCCATTTGTGTCCCTCATTGCTATTTTCTGGTCATTTTCATCCAGCTATTAGGTTTTCTTCATTGTCCCTAAATTTCCGCTAACCCACTGCTAATAAAGTTTGTTGGATTGTGTTCTGCCATTTCTCTTGTTCATAATGCAGACTAGTCATGTCTCCATTCAAGAAAGCTGCTGTGAAAGGAGATAGTTCCAAAGGGAAGGAACCAGTAATTGATGTTGATGATTACCCTCCTCAAACAAAAGGGACTCGCTCTTCATCAAAGAGCTTCGATCCCAACAAGTTCAGATCATATGCAGCCTATCAGTCTTATGAGAATTACTTTCTACATGCCACACCATTACTAGAAAGAGCTGTGGATCAGCCCTCACTTCATGACACTGACATTCCGAAATGGTTTGTTCACAAGAATTGGAATTACCTTCTCTCTGACCTGGATGACGCGTATGAAAATTTGGTAAAAGAATTTTATGCTAACGCAATTGTGGAAGGAGATGAACTTAAGTGCTGGGTTCGGAAAAAGAGCTTTTCTGTCTCTCCTACATATCTGGCAGAAATTCTTCACATCAACAGACCAATTTTCCGACATTCACTTGTTTACGATGATCTCTGTCCTGATGAGGAGCTTCTCAAAGAAAGTCTTGGTCAAGATTTGGAGTTCTCACCCAATGGGAAATCCATCAGTGTTTCCTCTCTGTCTCCAAAACTGAGAGTGCTTACAATTGTGATGTTTCACAATTTGTACCCCTTATCAAGCACTGGGTATATGAATCTCGGACGTGCTTTGTTTCTTCATGATCTAATCTCTGATGTGGAAATAGACATCTGTGCACATATCTTTCATGTTCTGCGCAAAACGGTTCTTCGAACTGAGTCTCGGATATGCGTTCCTTTCTGCAGTCTCATTTCACGGATCTTGAAGCTCAAGGGAATTTATCCAACGGCAGAAGAATCTCCTATCTCAAAACCAAGTCCAATCAACATGCGTACATTCAATGCAAGCATTGGACATAGTCGGAAGAGAGCCAAACCAGAAACTTCTGCATCTCACAGTGGATCTCATTTCAGCACTCTCTCCCTAGATGAGAAACTTGATCACATTGTATCCTCTGTCCACGAGCTGAATACAAAGATGTCTGGACTCACAGCTTCTCTACACCATCAAAGCACTCGATGGGATATGAAGTTTACTTCTCTTCAAACTCAATTGGATCAAATTCAGAGAAAGTTGGAAGAGGATGAATAGCCTATTCCATGACAAAAAGGGGGAGTGATAGGCATGATCAGAGGGGGAGGATATTACCTAAGGGGGAGTGTCTCTACATTCTTCTTCAGTTTAAGTTTTCACTTTAAGTTGATATACTCTTGGTTTGTAAACTGTTATTCAGGATGTTTTGTGTTTTGTACCCATGTGCTTTTGTAAGCTTTTAGGGTTAATGTTTTATGCATAGTTTGTAGGCTTTATGGTTTGTACCTTGCTTATTGCAGCCTTTATGCTATGTTGAAATCAGTTCTTTAATCTAAATGTCTTGCATTTTGGTTTATGTACTGTCACTCTTGTGCCCTTGTAGGATTGTTCCTAGATGCATATACTTTGTGTATTATGCATTGGTTGAGTGTTGAACATGCAAGTGTCTTGCCTTGTGCTTGTTAACTTGTATGTCCTTGTGTTCATTCCAAGTGTGAATGAGCACTGTGATCACTACCTTGTGGTGTTCACTTGGTTGATCAAGCCATGGTTTGTTTCTTAACTCCATCTTTGCTTGATCACATATTGCCTGTTTCATATGCATTTTATGATTTTCTGCTTACAATGATCATGGTGTATTGTTGTGTTTCAGGAGTATTATGTTCATATGATTCAAGTGTTTCACAGCTTCTAGAGTTAGGTGTGAGTGAGTTTTGTTCAACTGTTCCCAACTCACATATTAAGTCTAGAGTCTGTTTTAGGGTTTTGTCACGGAATAGCCAAAGGGGGAGATTGTAAGGTTGAATTTATTCAACCATCTAATTGGCTTTATTCCGTGCCAAATTTGCTTGTAATTCAGCATTTAGTAACCCTGTATTTAGGTGGGTTTGATGTAAGGGTAGTGAGTGAGATAGAGTGAAGATTGCTCAAGAGTGTGCAAGTAAACAGAGACTCGCGGCTGGGACTCGCGGGTGACTCGCGGCTGCAAGCCGCCAGACGCAGCACACATGCCAAGCATGCTGGAAGGTGAACAGTCATGCAAGCTGGAGCACTACAGGACAAAACAGGACAACTGGCCATACGGTTATCTCGCGACTGGATCTCGCGACTTAGTCAAGCCGCGAGGTCAAGCCGCGAGCCACCCCTGTTTTGTAAAACCTGACATTTCACATTCCTCTCCCACTCCAGTATAAATACCCCTTTTACCCACGATTGAAAGAGAGCTTCCAGAGAGAATTTTGAGAGAGAAACCCTAAAGAAAAACAAGATTGATTCACCCACAATCTATACCTTAGAGTCTCTCCAAATTCCTCAACTCTCTTCCTCTCCATTGTCAAATCCTTGAGAGGCATTATACCAAACCTGGTTCTCACCATCATCATCACTGTGAGACAGTTGTTTGGATTTCTGGGAAGCAGTTAGGAAGGAACCAATCTTCATTGGTTGATGCTACGGTCTAGTAGCGGAATCCGGGAAGCTAGAAAAGAAAAAGGTTCGGCACAACCTCGTTGGAGCAAGAAGCTTGGAGGGCTTAGGTGCACTGGGTAGATTAGGCTTGGAGGGTCTATTGCTGTCCATGTATCCCAACTGTATTTTCTAGTGGATTGTTTACCGCTTAGAGGGCGGCGGAGAGGTTTTACGCCGAGGGCTTCGGTTTCCTCTTCGATAACACATCGCGTGTTGTCCTTGTGTTTGCATCTTCCTTCCTCTCTATCTTTGCCTTTTCATTATCTGCTGTGGATTTTATTTTGTTATGGCTTAGATAGTTTTTAACCAATTTCATATTAAAGCATATGTTAAGTTTCTGCACACTAGTTGTTTGACATATTGCTTGAATTGGTTAAGTTGTTATTTGGGGGTCTAAACGTTCAAAGTTGCTTTATACACGTTTTTGAACTTTCAGTAGACATGTGCAGTGTCCTCCAGCACATGGAGGCAAGACCAGAAATTCGGGAGGTGCATTAGGGCTTGTGTGAGGTTGTATGAGGGTCAGATTCTCAAGTAACATAGATTGGCGAATGATAAGGCCTTCATGGCAGCGCGTGTTCCCATAATCCGATTTGTAAGTCAAGAATCTTTGGCGATGCATGGAGTAAGATCCGGAGCTAGTGATTGCACGTGGAGGCATGTGTCACTACCAATGGAGACTGATTTGTTGGGTATTTCTCACGGGTGGCCATGGGGCATGTCTGTGTGGTTGGTTTCATTAGGCGAATGCTTGATGTGCACAAATCTGTGAAGGTAAGTCACGATTTGCTTGGTTGTTGGATTTTGACACAACAGTGAACCATGATGATTTTGAGATGTCGTGGAGTCTAGATCCGACTAACAAGCATTTGTGACTTTAGATGGTGGTGTGCATGTGGGAAACTTCTTCGCTATGTAGAGATAGTTGTTTAATGCCGAGAACGAAATTTGGCTTTGATACCATGTTATTTATATTATCAATGCGATGTGTTATATATCATGTTGTATATGCTAGAGTTGATGTGGAAAGGGAAGCATAGAATAGGAACACTGAGATCACAAAGGTTACGTGGTTCAACCTTGTCGGCCTACACCCACAGAGGAAACCCTTAAGGGTTACATCTTTATTAATATCTTTAAATTTGGCAGAAAAACAAAGGTAAAGAGTTTTTACCTTAGGCGGTTCTCAATGACAATGTTTAAATGTTGGAAAAACCATAAATTCATAACCTTAACTGACAATCATAACATTAGCATTACATTGTATGGGCCATGAGCATATAGGCATCATAGAAACTTATTCACTATGTAAAGAAGATATTTGAGGAATCTTAGTTTGAAACCGAAGCAATATCTCCTTTTTTTTTTTTTTTAATTTTTATTTATAATCTTAGCAAGATGCATTACGAAAGAATAGTGGTGATATGAAAAGCCATAATGCGTGCATATTAACTAGGATGTTATGCTATGATTATATTAAGAAATGTAATAAAACATTTTTGATGGCCATAAATAGGACAACAAGGCCATAAAATCTGGCTCTAATAGAAATATTATAGAGGAAACAGTGAGTCTCCCTATTGAATAATCCTTTTTATTTACCATACATATTATATATCTATGTAGTGTGTGTGTGCATGTGTTTTTGACTGTGTGTAAGTTGTAACTAAAGTTGTCAAAATGTGAATTACATTGTGAATCGATTTTTTATTTTTCTGTATCGTGAGTCATATTGTATCGTGTATCGTAAGATACACAAACACTTAATAAAATTTATAAAAAATTATAGATATACATATATGAATAGTATATTCATTATAAATTTTAAATATATTCAACTAATTACTAATTTATTCATCACTTATGTAATAATATTTAACAATCTAACTAAATAAATCAAACTAGCATGTGTTTATAATATACACATTCAAATTGCTTAAATTCAAAAGTGATAATATATTATAAATGACCCAAAAATAATAATTTATTTTCATCATATTGCCTAATATACCCCATCTAAGTCAATGCTATCATCATATTTATCATTTTGCAAAATTATTTCTTCATTAAAATTTTCTTCATCGTCATTAACATTTACTATCCATTCTTGTTCTTTTTATTTTAATAATTAAAAAAAAAAAATTCTTCTTGGCATTCTAGTTTCTTGGACTTATAAAAATAATAAAAAAATAAAAGAATAATTATATTGACAATTAATATCTTATTCATATTATAGAAATAAATTTACAAATATTAAAGTGAATTGTAAGTGTGTACTGTGTAGTCCAAATTTTATAGAAGAAAGAGAGAGGAAAAAAACTTATGAATATGTTATTTTATTAGGCCAAATTAAGTAACCTAATAATTTTGTGTTAAAAACAAGTCTAATAACTTGTTAGATTCAAATAAAAGTACAAATTTTAACAAAAAATCTCATTTTAAAGTATTTATCTATGTATTATATGATATGTACAATTTTATGATACAATATGATTCATACGATATGCACATTGTATCGTACGATTCATGAGCACTTACGATACGCCGATACAATATAAAACTTTTTACACACGATACGTATTGCATATAATACGATACTGACAACTATGGTTGTAACTATTAAAGCCTCACAGCTGTTCAAATTAGACTTTAACACCCAAAATTGGAATCTTAAACTCATCAATCAAGGCTATTTTAAAGCTAGTATATAATTGGATACGTTTCCTGAAATATCTCCGGACTGTATACCTCAAATTGATTACCACATGACATTTTCCATCAATGCTTTCCATAAAACTTGGGAATTATAATTATTGTTTAACGTTTTGCATTCAAGGATGGAAAAGTGTCATAGTAATTTATTTTGTTAATTCTTATTTCCTTCACCTACATGTGTCTTTTGAGAATTGTGTAGCGTGAAATAAATTTAAATTCTATTCGCAAATAACGAGAGGAAAATAACTCATTTGACCTAAAGATACAAGAAATCTAGAGATGAAAAGTGCTATATTTCGTCCTCGAGTACGGAGGTCATCCGTTGGACGAAGGTCATCTAGCACTCCTTTTGATGGGGCACTTGCTTCTTGACGATGGGAGATGACCTCGCATTATCTCTTGGTGTGTACTTTGTGTTTCCTTCCCTTGGACTTAAAAACTTCGATTAAAACTCTTTTTTAAGGAACACTATGACTAGGGTTACTGCCTCTCAATTTGGCTATTTTCCTCAACCTTTGTTAGATTCTTTTTATTGATTTCTTCCCACATAAGGGAAAAATGACAACCCCTGAAAGAGAACAGTGAAAGGGGTTGCATGGAGGAGATCTTGGAAGTTTTGGACTAAATGACCCTTTTGTTGCAAGAAGAGTTAGATAACTAATCTCGCTTCTCATAGACGGCGCCAAACTGATGATGCAAAAAATCGTCAGTTGGGTTATTTGTCTAACCCAAAGTTTTGGACAATCTTGTAGGACCTGGACGAACTGGTAGGACCTACAAAATAAACAAAGTTGATTGAAAAAACCACCGGGTTGTGCCAGTAGGGGAGCCTCCGATGCTTAAGTCAGAGCTAGCCCCATTATTTTGTGTAGAGATAGTAAATTTGTAGTATGTTTTTCACCTACCTTGGTAGATGGATAGATTATTTCTTTTATAGGTAGCTATTGTGCTCATAAATATCTTCATAATTGCTAATAATTATTTTTCTGTGTGTAATGGTCTTTGCCTTAATGGGAGTTTAAGGTCGATAAGTAATAGTCGTCATTAACTAGGCTTTATCGTCCTTGTAATGTATCAGATGATTGGGCTGATCATTAAAGATGATCAACGATTACAGAACCTGTTGAAGTGTTCTTCCATCTCATCAGTATTAATGCTCATTTATGGACGATACATTTTTCCGGTTCATCAATTATCATATATAAACAGAGTCAAGTTAAGTTGGAAGAATTTAATAAAGTCAAAGTTACAAATTATATTAGATTGGTAGTTACCTTGCATGTTGAATCATTCATGAAGACTTTGCATGGTCTCGAAGAATATGATGTCATTTGCACACATAAGTGGGCGCAGTTCTTGGTCCACCATTGTTTAATTTAATTCCTGAAATTCTGTCTTCCAATAATTCTCTTTCAATCATTGTTCACAGCAGTTCCTTGAATAGGATGAATAATTATGGAATAAGGGATCTCCTTGCCTAAACCCCCTACTAGGCTAACTATCTAGGCTTGCATCAAGATCTCAAAGGAGACTGTGGGGACATTTCCATGATACAATGAATTAATGAACTTTTCATTGAATCCGGAGCTACACAACCTTAGAAATCTCCGATTGACTCTATCATATACCTTCGATGGATTGAGATCAGTTGCAGTATTTAAAGTATTGTATCTAATGCAATTCCCCTCAGTGGTTGAGATTGATAGTTGAATAAAGTAACTTTCAATCTCAACTATTGATAAAAAAAAAAAAATTTAAAAAAAGTAAAAAGATAAATAAAAATGTGAAAAAAAAAAAAAAAAAAAAAAAACATATATTGTAAGAGGGAGGGGGGTTAATTGCACTAGGTATAATACTAAGTATTGTACTGGATCTTCATACGACCTTCAACAATCTAACTTAATATAGCTAGCATACCCACCTTTAGTTTTCTCCTCTTGAAGCTATGAAGAATCTCTTGGACCGATACTTCATTCTTTGCAATCCATCTCCTAAGGATACACTGATTGATAAGGGGAATTTGATTGGACAGTAAATTTCCTTAGTCATATTACAATAAGCTTGGTAATGGTTTTATACACTACATTACACATGATAATAGGCCTAAAATAATTAAAAGAGGTAGTTTTTTTTGGGATCTTTGGGATAAGAAAGATTATAGTGAATTATTTACCTCTTTTGTCATTCTTCCATGTTGAAGAAACTAACGACTACTCACTGTTGCTCACCAATAAACCTCACACCCCAAGCCCTCCACCTCCCAATACTTCTTGTAAACGAACACTGTGAAACAATCAAGACTTGGGGATTTTAGTTATGCCATGCATGTCCTAGATTGCCTTCTTAATCTCTTGCGGGCTAGAATTCTACATATTTCCTAATTTTCAACTAGGAATGATGCCAGGACTTGAATTAGGGGGCGGTTCTGCTGTTAGCTATGTGCGGCAGCTCTGGCTTTTAACTATACTACTTTATCACTAAGGATTTTTGTTTAAAACTTTTTAAATGGCCAAGTTGTTTATTTTGGGTAAAATAGTTTGATTGGCCTTAATTTTTTTTTTTTTTTTTTTAGGTTTATTATTGGTAATTTTTGTTGCTAGGCTAATTTTTTTGGACTTGTATATTTTATTTTTTTAGATTTAATTTGAGAAATTTGAGTTACTTGTAAGAACCCATTTTTAAAGAACTCGAAAAAAAAATTCAAATTGAAACAAAAGTACTTTCTAGTTATAAAAGTTTTAAAAGAAAGAATAATTTTTTTTTTTAAATGTAGCAAAAGAAACAAAAAAAAAAAAAAAAAAGGGGGGGGGGGATTTTCCTTTTCCTATAAATTTCATTATTGTCAGTATATATGAACGTATGGAATGAAACTCTATCTTTATTCTTGTACGATAAATTTTATTAATAAATATTCGATTCTTTCTTCAATTTGGATCAATTCACAACAACTCTTTTAATACATAAATATAGACAATAGAGAGAAATATTCTTACCCAAAAAAGAAAAAAAAGGAGGATAACACTGTAGTTATAATACTATTATTATTGATCTGTCCAAATTAGTCGTTACTAGTTAGTCCTTTTTTTTTTATTTAAATTTTGGTAATATACTTGTTAGTCGTTAGTCGTTAGGACCTTGTCAAAGTCTACCTTTGATATATTAATGCAGCATGCACTTCTAAAACGTACAAGTTTAATTAATCACAAAGACTCATGGTGTATGCATTGAACTGAACGGGTCTTCTTCCCGTTTGCTTTTAAAAAGGGTCGGAAACATTGGGGCTACCTATTGGTTTCCAATTCCATAGGAATGCTTATGCTAATCACCAGGGTTGGTGTGATATTAATGGAACCGACAGAATTTCCTTTAGCTCTGCCTAGCTAACTGCCCCGAAAGCTGTGGAGACGTAACAATTCCATATCCCTCCCTTTGGTATAAATGAAGGTTGTTACATGAAAGATCAAGCTAGAAATTTTTCTATCAATCGTGACTAGTCGTCCCGTCAACCTCAACCAAAGACTGGAAACCTCACTGCTACCAAACGTTTCCATTCATCGCGATATGGACATCTTGATATCTAACTCCATTGACTGGCACAAACTTACAACGACTCGGGTATGCCTCTGGAAAACAATACGAAATTATTTCTCAATGTTCCCAGTTTTTGCAAATATTTTTTTGTTGAGCATAAAATTTTTGTAAAATTTTGTGAAACGTTTTACCAAAGAAAATTTGATAAAACATTTATTTAAAAAAGAAAAAAAAAAAAAAAAAAAAAAAAACACAGTAAGACACTATTCTCGAAAATATGGGTTTCCGTTTCTCAAAAAAAAAAAATAAATAAATAAATAAGTATGGGCTTCAATTACCTGGGTTGGTATGATGTACAAGCCATTGACTGTTATAGCGAGTCGGGTACGCCTCCGGAAAACAATACGAAATCGTCTCTCAATGTCCCCAGTTTTTTAAAATATTTTTTTGTTGAACGTAAAAATTTTGTTAAACGTTTTATCCAAAAAAATTTGATAAATCATTTAAAAAAAGAAACCACAAAATAGCTCTCCATTCGCAAATTAGATGTTGGGAGACACTAGTTGGTTAATTTGCGAATGGAGAGCTAACATCACTAGTAGTTAATGTTGTAGTTGGTTAGTATAAATTTTTTGTATGACATCCTTGGGTCCTTTTTGTCGTACCATCAAGCTAGGTCAAATATCGATGAAAATTAATGTTCCAAACTCATGGCCAATTTGGATGAAAGATGAATAATGGAGAGTAGAGTTTGATTAGCTGAAAATTGTAGTCAAAATGGCCATTAGTGCCATTACCATCTTTCATAAAATTGTTTTTATATCAAATTGAGTTTTAAATGTAAGATTTTATATAGTCTCTTAATTAGCACCATATAATATATATACAATACATTTAGAGTAGCATTAAGGGAAAATATCTATACAGCTATAAACTAAGGGAAAAAGAAGGCAATATTTAAATGATGTTCAACACATCATGGTACTAGAAATTTGTATCTTTTTAATTGATAGACATACAATATATTAAATGATGTTTCCTTAAAAATTTGGATTTTCTAAACAAAATCAACATTTTGGGATAGAAAGAGAGTAAGTATTTTAATTAGTTTTGTTTTTGGAAGCCTTAAATCTCATTCACTATACTTCACTAATCCATGAAAAATTTGAAAGTTATAAATCCTCATGTTTTATAGAGAAAGACTTACATAAATTAATAACTTTGATTACCTTCATAAATAAAATAGAACTTTGATTTTTATGCGTAGAAAATGTCATGTTCCTATCAACTTTGATGGTGACTAGATATTATAACTTCTTCCATAGGTGTTCAGTCACCATTGCACGGTCACTTTGGAATAGTACCCAAAGCGTGTTGCGGACGGTCAAATTTTAAATTAAATTTATTTTTTGATAAAATGCTAGAAATTCAAATTAGACTGCATGTGGACAACATATTTTGGTTGTAGTGGATCGTGAATTATACAAAGTCTTACACATCTGTAATAAATTCAATTAATTATGTGATTAAGAATATAATTTTGGGAAGGTTCAACTCATAATACTGTTGCTGAAGTTTTTACCTTAAAAAAATTAAAAAAAGAAGCTAACCTCAGTCCTTGGAGGTATCACATACACTAAAGCAAGCTGTTAGGTTTTCATTTGAGTTACTTGTAGTTGTTGTTATTGAGAATACGTGACCATTAATTAGTTTTAATAATCAATTTAATTATCGAGTGCAGTTTGTATGCTTTGTTTAAGATTAAAGCTGTGATTTTGAGTTTTATTAATTTTGGATGTAAAGTACAAATTTCCTTATGCAGTTATCACTTCTAGGCAATTGACTATATTGTTTTTAAAGCCTGTTTGTGTTATAATTTTTAAAACAACAATAATATGAATGATTGTGAATAATAAAGATAATGTTACTGGCCTATATAAAATGATTATTTACTGATGATGCTGTAAAATTACTAGTGAGCTACATGATCCTCGCACACTTGAAATAGCGACCTACAAGAAGAAGTGATCTAACAGAGGGCACCGGTGTGGTGCCGGCCAAATACCCTCCGAAGGTCAAGTTAGAAGTATTCTCAACTCTAGAGTGCTAGAGAAGGGTAAATTATGCATACATTGATTTGTGAGGGTATTGAGGCTTTTATAGTAGTAGAAGGTTGGCCTCTCTTCCTTGATGTAGAAGTCTTTTCCTTATAGGAATCCTCTTGAGTAATCCTAAACGTGATGGACAAGACATTTCCTTGTACAGAAGGTTTTTCATTAACGCGCGTATCTTCTGGAATTCTCCTTGCACTAGGATTTCGATTTCAATTGGGATTCTACCATAGTCAAGCGTGTGTAATAAGTATTCTATGTCATGCTATGCCCTGGGCTCACCCATTGCCGGCCCATGGGCTAGGATCCGTCAGGCCCAACATAGTGAAGGTTCATCATGCTAATTTTTACCCCTTTAGCTGCCCCCTTCACCCTGTGGTCCGTCATGATTTAGGTGGACGGACCAGTAGGGTGACGGTTCAATATTATTTGGGGTTGACGGTTCAATATTATTTGGGGTTAATGGTTGAAGATTCTTGAAGTTGAGGTTGAAGATTCTTGGAGTTGACGGTTCTTCAAGAGGACGACACGAATTGCGATCATTTGTTGACAGGTTGTCAAGCATTTATGAGGCATGCCATGTGTCACTTTTTGATTGGATTTTGTACCAAATCGAAGCGTCGCTTCGTCTTCCGTGCATTTCATATATATATAACACACCTTACCTCCCTCATTTCTACACCTTTCAGCTAAAACATATTGTCAGAGCGCCATCGTCAACCTTGTCAGAGAGCATTCTGTCGAACATCTGTACCCGTCAAGTATACAACCGTCGACCTTCAGTTACTCAGAGAGCGGTGAGTATTATTATTATTTTTTACAATTCTTGCATTTGTGCTTACATTTTGCTAGACCCATACACCCGTCAACGCTCCTAGATCCGTCAATCTTAGGTTTTGTCATTAATTGTAGGCAATGTCTAGTGCGTCAAGTAATCAGTCAGTAGTTCGTGACGGGGCGGAATACGAGGAAGTATACCCGTCCGGTCATAAAGACCAGAGAGTCCAGGCGAAGAGAGGAGTCTGTCCGCCTCTTCCTTGTCCTCAACAAATGAGGATATGGAGATAGTTGAGGTAGAAGATACTTCTGATGACGGCGAGGTCAACGATTGGGATTCGTCATTGGTGTTGATGGACTTAGGGAGTTCATCATGCTACCAGAGTGGACGGTGCATAAATTCACATCCGTCATCAAGGAGAAATATTTCAGCACTTTTAGGGCTAACTTTCAAATTTCGGACTACATTCCAATCCATCTACCCTACGTATTAGAGAAATATTATTACGAAGGGGTAGACGGTGTTAGAGTGTACGAGCAGATGCTGAAGGCGGGGCTTAGGTTTCCACTAAGTACCCTACATAGAGAACTTTTAAAGTATTTGGGTCTGTCCGTCACCTAGATATCCCTGAATGCCTGGAGGGTCTTTATAGCAATGGAGATTCTCTATGGTGCTATGACAGACGATGCTCGAAGGCTGACGGTGCGTGAATTCCTTCATTGTTACCATCTAGACGAAATTGACAGGTCAAGGGGAATGTATAGTTTTGCCAGTAGGAGCCCATTGTTGAAGGTCATTTTTGAAACACCCAACTCAAATAGAGACTGGAAGAGTCGTTACTTCTTCCTAGAGGGTGACGAGTGGATGAGCCGTCTAGGGGAGACAGAGTATATGCCCGTCGACACAACTTGGGGAGTATTACATTCATCTCATATGCATCCGTCCTAATATGTAAATTCCTTTTATATTCACTCAGTTATGATCTTCTAACCGTCCATTTCCTCTGCAGGTAGACGGTGTGCACAAGTTAAGAGAAACCTCCTCCTCTCCTTCGTGACGACTCCAAATTCGCTCTAGAAAAGCTTTCATCTATAATCTCGTCTGAGGATTACGAGGATTTGGGCAATCACTTGACGGAGGCAATGGGGGAGACGGGTCTCTTTGCTGTTACACAGGTAATGTTTGTTCGTCAATTTATGCCCGTCCACTCTACTTTGTTTTTGTCTAACACTCTTAACTTGTTTGTTCCAGTCCTTGGTTATGATGAAGGGCCTAATGGATTGGTGCTTTAACCATGAGGCGGCCCTGAAACGTGTGCGAGCAAAGGCGAAGCAGACGGAGGGTGAGCTGAGTCAACTTAACAAGTGGAAGTCCACTATGGAGAAGAAGTTTGACCTTTCAGAACAGGTAAGGAAAGAGCTTGAACAAAAGACGAATAAGGTTGGGAAGGCCTTGGAGGTCAAAGAAAAGGAAATCCAAGACTTGAAGGAAAAGCTCCGTCAGGCTAAAGAGGTAGCGGTCCAAGAATACCGTGATTCCGACACTTTATTGGGCGAGCTGGGGGACGCATTCCTTCAAGGTTTTGATGACGCGCTTCGTCAAGTTAAGAAAGTCTACCCTGAACTGGATGTGTCAATGATAAATGTTGACGACCAAGGCTAGACATCTGCTTT
The DNA here is from genome assembly GCA_028535905.1 of Quercus berberidifolia. Lineage (NCBI taxonomy): Eukaryota > Viridiplantae > Streptophyta > Magnoliopsida > Fagales > Fagaceae > Quercus > Quercus berberidifolia. Next base: position 25,558,214 of record JAPQVW010000008.1, read on the forward strand.
ACCCATTGCCTCAGAGAACACAGACGACCTCTTTCCTGAGGAGGCGGTTCAAGGTGACGGAGAATCAGCTCCAGTAAAAACTGTTCAAGATGCCGACCCAAAAATGTAGATTGGTTTTTTTTTTTTTTTTTTTTTTTGAGAACGATCCGTCCTTAATTTTTTGTATTAAACAATTACCCTCTGAGGGTTTTATCCGTTGTTGTTGCATTATTTTACAATTTTATGCTTGTTATATCAATCTTTATTATTTGAATGATGCATAAATATCCGTCCTCTCAAGTTGTTCATTACACGGAGAACTGGCCATTTTTATGGGCTTGTATAGTTTTTGTTTTTGGACAAACCGACCTTGTAGTTTACCCATCTTTCATTGTGGACTTGGAAATTTTCACCTAATGGGGTGATTCGTGTAGTTGACGGGCTTATATCCGTCCATTTAGAGCTTGTTTGTTATCCGTCCATTTTATGGCTGGTCGGCACCCGTTTGGTGGATAAACACTACCCGTCTAGTCGGTGGGTTTTTTTTTTTTTTTTTTTTTTTTTTTTTTTCCGTCCATTTTTATTGAATTAAGGAGTTTTCCCCCGTATACTTAGTATACTTTATTTTTATACGTCTATTTATGGACTTTCACTGTCACCCGTCGACTTGTGGAGTTTACATTTGTGGAGATGGTCTGTCAACTTTTTATGGTCAATAATAAATTCAACCTATTTGTAACCCGTCCACTTTGTGGACTTGATGATTATTTCCGCCTTATAGGTGGTCCGTCTACTTTGTGGAGTACAATTTCAATCCTTATGGGTTATCCATCCACTTTGTGGACTGTAAACATTCTCACCCTATGGTGATCCGTCCACTTTGTGGACTACATAAATTTTCTTACCCTATGGGTGATCCATCCACTTTGTGGACTGCAAATATTCTCACCTTATGGGTGATCCGTCCACTTTGTGGACTTTATAAATATTCTCACCTTATGGGTGATCCATCCATTTGGTGGACTTTGTAAACATTCTCACCCTATGGGTGATCCATCCACTTTGTGAACTTTGTAAGCATCCGTGCCCACAGTTATCCGTCCTCGTCTTGAGAATTTAAGTAGAAAAACACGGTTGTGTCTGAATAATTCCTCTTTAAAAAGAAAATGCGTTTGTAGAGAAAAAGTACCTACCCCCTTAGGCTTAAAAAGACACAAATTATTGTAGCAAAAATTATTAAAGGAAAACTAGTAAGTGTAGTTAAAATTAAATAAACTGGAAAATTAGGGATCGTCACTATTTTTCATATTATCTCTATTGGTAGTATTTCCGTAGATGCTCCGTGTTCCATAGGTGCTGTAGCTTTTGTCCGTCCATCATCTCGAGGTGGTAGGTGCCGTTCCTTTGCCATGATGCGATCCTGTAGGGTCCTTCCTAGTTGGGGCCGAGCTTTCCTTGCAAAGGATCTCTAGCGGCACCCATTACCTTCCGTACTACAAGATCACCGATCTGAAAGTCCCTATGCCTCACTTTGGTGTTGTAGTGTTTTGCCATGAGATTCTAATAACGCGCCAGCCTGTGCTCTACTATCGTTCTGACTTCGTCCGCTAGGTCGAGCTGGAGGCGTATGGCCTCTTCGTTCTTATCCTCGTCATAGCTCTCCACCCGGTAGCTTATGAGCCCCACTTTTGTGGGAATGACAGCTTCACTTCCATATGCAAGTCGAAATGGTGTTTCTCCAGTGGGTGTTCTTGTTGTCGTCCGATATGCCCATAGGACGCTTGGCAGTTCATCCGGCCAGATACCATTTGACCCCTCGAGCCGGGTCTTGATTATCTTGAGCAAGGACCGGTTTGTGACTTCGACTTGCCCGTTTGCCTGCGGGTGTGCGGTGACGAGTAGTGATTCTTGATCCCTAACTCCGAGCAGAAGTCTCTAAACTTGCTGTTGTCGAATTGCTTACCGTTGTCAAAGACTAGTACTCTGGGTATCCCGTACCTGCATATGATGCTTCTCCAGACAAAACTTCGGATGTTCTTCTCTGTGATGGTGGCTAAGGCTTCTGCTTCCACCCACTTAGTGAAGTAGTCTATGCCAATTACCAGGAATTTTAGCTGCTTGATCGCCGTCGGGAATGGGCCCATGATATCTAGTCCCCATTGTACAAACGGCCAGGATGCCGTCATGGGGATCAATTCTTCGAACGGTTGTTTGATGAAATTGCTGAACCTCTGGCACTTGTCACAGGACTTGACATTGGCTTAGGTGTCCTTCAGCATTGTAGGCCAGTAGTATCCTGCTCGGATCAACTTGTGTACTAATGATCGCGCACCTGAGTGGTTTCCGCAGATACCCTCATGCACTTCTCTCATTACATAATTTGCTTCCTCGTGGCCTAAGCACCTCAGGTATGGTCGAGAGGACCCTCTTTTATATAAGACATCTTTCATCAGCACAAACCGTGATGCCTGGACCTTCAACTTTTTTGCGGCGCCCTTCTCGTCCGGTAACACGCCAGTTTTCAAGTAGGATATCAATGGCGTAGCCCAATTGTATCCGGAGTCTACTTCCTTCACACTTATTCCATCATTGATAAGTGATGAGAGTTGAACGAAAGATAATACATATTTGGGGACAAGCATGAATTCGGCTGATGCAGCTTTTGCTAGATGGTCGGCACATTCATTTTCTTCCCTTGGGATTTGAATGAATTTGACTTTGAGGTCGCCGATTCGGTATTTTACTTCTTCTAGGTACCTCTTCATTCTATCGTTCTTGCACTCATAGTCGCCATTGATTTGACTCGTTACCACCTATGAGTCGCAGTGTACGACTATGTTTTCCGCGCCTGCAGCCTTTACGAGGTCTAGCCCTGCCACCAAGGCTTCATATTCTGCCTCGTTGTTGGCTATGAGGAAATCCAGTCAGATCATACATTGGATCTTATCTCCTTCTGGGGTTTGGATTACTATGCCGGCTCCTCCAGCTTATCTATTCGAAGATCCGTCTGTATAGATATTCCACTGTCTTTTCTCCTCCGCCACCTAGCCATCTCCGAGAGTGAATTCGGCGATGAAGTCAGCTACTACCTGCCCTTTTACAACCGTCCGTGGGAGGTATTGGATGTCAAACTCGCTTAGCTCTATAGCCCACAAAGCCATTCTTCCTGCTGCTTCTGGGCTACTTATGACTTTTCTCAAGGGTTTGTCTGTCAAGACAACGATGGTATGCGCTTAGAAGTATGGCTTAAGTCTTCGTGCCATAATTATCAATGCGAAAGCCAACTTCTCCATCTGAGGGTACCTTTCTTCTGCCCCTCGGAGTGCTCGGCTAGTAAATTATACTGGTTTTTGAGATCCATCCTCCTCTCTTACCAAAGTTGCGCTTACAGTAGCTTGTGAAACAGCTAAATATAGGTAAAACTCTTCTCCCAGCGTGGATGGGTTGAGCAACGGTGGAGATAAGAGGTATGCCTTTAAGTCGTCAAATGTCATCTGGCATTTGTCCATCCACTTGAATGATTTCCTTAGAGTGCAGAAGAAGGGTAAACACCTGTCCGTTGCTCTTGAGACGAACCTATTAAGGGCTGCGATCTTTCCGTTCAAACTTTAGACCTCCTTAACCGTCCTTGGTGGCTCTAACTCCATTATGGCCCATACCTTCTCTGAGTTAACTTCTATTCCTCTTTGGGATACCATTAAGCCCAGGAATTTCTCGGCCATCACTCCGAACGCGCACTTGTTTGGATTCAGCTTCATGTTGAATGATCGAAGCGTATCAAATGTCTCCCTGAGATCGTTTAGGTGATCAACTTTATGCAGGCTTTTTACCAACATGTCGTCAACATAAACTTGTACGTTCCTGCCAATCTGGTGTGCAAACATCTTGTTCATTAGCCTTTGGTAAGTTGCCCCAGCATTTTTGAGTCCGAAAGGCATCACCTTGTAACAGAATAATCCCTGGCTTGTAACGAAGGAGGTCTTCTCTTGATCAGATTCGTCCATCCTGATCTAGTTGTAGCTCGAGAAAACGTCCATGAAACTTAGGAGATGGTGTCTCGCAATCGAATCTACCAAGGTATCTATCTGTGGGAGTGGGTAGCTGTCTTTAGGGCAAGCCTTGTTGAGGTCTGTGAAATCTACGCACATCCTCCAGTTTCCATTGGCCTTTTTAACCATGACGACGTTTGCCAACCAGTCAGGGTAATATACTTCCCGGATGAAACGTACCTCTAGTAATTTTCGAACTTCTTCAACTATGGCCTTGTCCCGCTCCTGGGCGAAAACTCGTTTCTTTTGTTGGATTAGAGAGAATGAGGGTGACACATTTAACTTGTGGACCATGATCGAGGGGTCGATTCCTGGCATGTCTTCGTGACTTAAGGTGAACACCGTCTTGGTTATCTCTGAGGAAAGTCGTAAGCGTTTGGCGCACCGGCTAACTAGCTAGTGTGCTAATTCTAGTTGTCCGTTCCGGTCGCGTGTCATCAAGGCTCACCTTTTCCAGCTCTTCAACTGGCTTTACTAGTGCTCGTTGCTCTCCGATACACATCATTTGTTGTTGATCCTCCATCTCTAATATGGCAATATAGCATTCCCGTGTTGCTATTTGATTTCCTCGTAGTTCTCCTACCCCATACTCCATCGAGAATTTAATCATCAAGTGGTATGTTGAAGTCATCACCTTCCAGGAATTAAGAGTTGGTCATCCGAGAATGGCATTGTAGGTAGATGAGCAGTCGACTACGAGAAACATTACTTCCTTAGTGATTTACTAAGGATAATCACCTACCGTCACAGATAGTGTAATTGCACCTAAGGGGAATACCTTCGTTCCCCTAAATCCCACAAGTGGGGCATTTGTCGGGGTTAACTGTTCCCTGTCAATCCTCATTTGCTGGAATACCAAGTAGTATAGGATGTCTGCTGAGCTGCCGTTGTCGACGAGGACCGATGCATGTTATAATCCCCTATTTGCAAGCTAACCACAAGTGCATTGTCATGAGGATGGTGGAGTCTCTGAGAATCATCCTCTGAAAATCCGATAACGGGGTTATCTATTCGCAGCATCTTAGGTACGGACCCCGTAAGCTGGACGCTATGGATCATTCTGAGGTAGGTTTTACGGGCTTTTTTGGAAGATCCGGCTGCGGTTGTGTCCCCTACGATCATTCTTATGTCCCCTATAGGTGGTCTAGGGTGCTTGTTCTCCCGTCGTGGGGCCGGTTCCTGGGGTGGATCGGTTCTTTCCTTGCTGACGAACCTCTATAGCTTCCCTTGTCTAATAAGGGCTTCAATCTGCTGTTTCAGATCGTAGCAGTTGGCTGTGTCATGCCTGTGGTCACGGTGGAAGCTACAATGCTTGTCCCTTGGCCTCTTGTTGGGATCTCCCTTTAGTTTACCAGGGAATGTCAGTGCTCCTTCATCTCTGATTTGCATTAAGACTTGATCTATCGGGGCGGTTAATGGGGTGAAGTTGGTGAACTTTCCAGTGAGGGGTCCAGGGCGCCTTTCATCTTGTTGATCTCCGGTTCTAGCAATCTTTCGTCCCTTATTTTGTCGTGTGTCCTCTTGTCTCTCCTTTTTCCTGGATTTCTCCTCACGGGCCAGCAATGCATCTTCTGCGTTCATGTATTTGGTGGCTCTGTAGAGTACGTCCGTCATGGTCTTTGGGTCATTCTTGTATAAAGAAAACAAAAACTTACCCTTCTGCAACCTGTTAGTGAATGCAGCTACGAGTATATTATCGTCCGCTTCGTCAATTGAAAGGGTCTCCTTGTTGAAACGAGTTATGTAGGACCACAACATCTCATCTTCTTGCTGCTTGATGCTCATTAAGCACGCAGTGGACCTTTTGTACCTATGTCCCCCAATGAAGTGCGAGGTGAACTGGGTTCTCAACTCCTTGAAAGTATTGATGGAGCTTGGTGTCAATCTACTGAACCAAATCCTCGCAGAGCCCTTTAGCGTTGTCGGGAATGCCTTACACATGATCTCGTCTGGTACCCCTTGAAGGTGCATCAGAGTCTTGAAAGTCTCTAGATGATTGAGGGGATCCTTGACTCCGTCGTAGCTTTCAATCTAGGGCATGTAGAATTTTTATGGCAAGGGGAATGAGTTGACGGAGGTAGTGAACAGTGAGTCAGTTTTGTTTACTAGGTCATCAAGATCATTGGACACTCGTCCCTTGAGGGCATTCATCATGACCTTCATCTGTTCCTTCATCGCCTGCATCTCTACGACAATAGGTGGAGGGGCCGAATCCATGAGAGATGGAAGGCTCATTTTTTGCTGCTCCTGTCTGCTTGGGGCATTGCTGGCCTCTGGTTTCTCTTGGTCCCTTCGTTCGGCACTTGTACCTTCTTGGTTTTCCTCTTAAATGTTGTGTCATGCGTCCCTTTGGCGTAGCTGTTCCTCCAGATCATGGTTCTGTTTTGTGAGACGTTCTATTGCTACCATGAGAGTTTGGACCTACCTCTCTAATGCGGTAGATCTTGACAGCTCGTCTCCTTGAATGTTGTTGGTGGTAGCCATTGAGCGAGTGAGTACCATGCAGTTCTTATGTCCGGGAAGCGATAGTTTGGCTAAACTCTTCGAGTTCTCACAGACGGCGCCAATTGATGATGCCGTAAAATCACCAATGAGCTACACGATCCTTGCACACTTGAAATAGCGACCTACAAGAAGAAAGAAGTGATCTAACAGAGGGCACCGGTGTGGTGCCTGCCAAATACCCTCCGAAGGTCAAGTTAGAAGTATTCTCAACTCTAGAGTGTCAGAGAGGGGTAAATTATGCGTACCTTGATTTGTGAATATATTGGGACTTTTATAGTAGTAGAAGGTTGGCCTCTCTTTCTTGATGTAGAAGTCTTTTCCTTATAGGAATCCTCTTGAGTAATCCCAAACGTGATGGACAAGACATTTCCTTGTAGAGAGGGTTTTTCATTAACGCGTGTATCTTCCGGAATTCTCCTTGCACTAGGATTTTGATTTCCATTGGGATTCTACCGCAGTCAAGCGTGTGTAATAAGTATTCTAAGTCATGCTATACCGTGGGCTCACCCATTGCCGACCCATGGGCTAGGATCTGTCAGGCCCAACATAGTGAAGGTTCATCATGCTAATTTTTACCCCTTCATTTACTAATCACAAATGCATATATTATCAAGGTATGTAAAAATAATCGTAGCAAATTTGGTTATCCTAGAATAAATGATCATTCTTAACCCACCCCTCAACCTCACCCGAAAAATAACTGCTGAAATTTTAATGTATAGAAAAGGTACTATAAATCCACTTGTAATTAGGCCTAATTTAGTAGTATCTACTCTTAATTTGAAGTTTATTACTTTATCTACTTGAGGTTGCCTCCATCAAGCTTCCGTAACTCATCTATATTAAAATTTAGGATAATTATGTCTTGTTGTACTTTTTGAATGTTTCTCTTCTCCCTTTTCCCATTAAAATCATAAATAATTAATAAATAAATAAATAAACACAAAAACACTAAAGAAAACAAGATAAAGAAGTGCTATATATATGTAAAAAAATCCTCTCTCTCTCTCCAAGGACAAAGTCAAAACTTAGAGTTAGGGGGGCAACTTTGTTACTAATTGTGTGCAGTGATTTCGGCTTTTGACTTAGCTACTAAATGTTTAAAATTTTTTAAAGAGTCAGATTGTTCATTTTGGGTAAAATTGGTTGACTAGGTTTATTTATTTATTTATACCATAAAAAAAGGTTTAATTTTTTTCTTAGTTTTATTATTGATAATTTTTGTTATTGGAATAATTTTTTTGGGCTTGTATATTTTGTTTTAGACTTTAGACTTATAATTTTTTTTTAATGGTCTTTAAAATAAGGAAAATGTTAGAGCTACAATTTGTTTTTTTTTTTTTTTTTTTTTTTTTTTTTTTACAAATTGCTAATGTAATGAGTGGTTATTGATAAGTAAAAAAATAATGTAAGTGGTGGGTGCAAATACGAGCTAATAAGAATTTGCTACCTTAACAATTTGTAAAAATGTGGTAGAAAAATTTGTGACTATAATAATACTCTTAAAAGAATCAATGATATTGTTAAGGGAGAAAAACAAAAAAAAGTGTAATTTTATAAAACAAAATTTCTAAAATTAGTACATATATATATATATATATATATAAAAGGATATACACAAAAACTCCAAAAGAAACCCATTTTTCAAAAAACCAAAATAGAGTTTCTTAGAAGTGTTCAAAAGTCAAGAACACAAGTTTTGGAAACTCAATAACACATTCTTTTGGAGGAAGTTAGAACACGTACACACTCATTTTCTCTTTAACTTCCACCAAACTTATCTCTTTCGAAATCTATGTCACATTAATTTTCCAAATCCTTAGAACCTGTTTGAATTGAGGGAGAGAGAGAGAGAGAGAGGAAGTAGAAGGAATTAGAATAAAATTTGCCAAAAATAAACTAATTTTTTGCCAATTTTACTTTATTCTCTTTCCCTCCCCTCATTCCATATGCACAATTAGTCTCAGCCAAATTCTCTCCACATATAAACATCATCACCGCAATTCCTTTCAACCCATTTGTGAAAATTGAGCACAAAATACATGAGTATGGGACCCACCACCAACTTTTTCTTGGCTCTTGTTCCTTGCCAGCAGAAACACATTCCAGGTACACATGGATGAGACTTTTGAGTTTGGATAAAAAAAGTGTTACAGAAGGGTAAAGAGCGGTGGCTAAAAGAGAGAGAGAGACAGAAAAAAAAGGATAAATACAGTTACTAGACCCAGGATTTGTAGATGTTTGAAATTCTAACACGTTGCATAAATTTTTTACCAATAGCACTTTTTATGTTGTTTTCTCTAGCTTTCTTAATTTATTTTTTTTTAAAAAGAAGTCAAATAGAAAAGCGAAACGTTAAAAAAAGAAAAAAAAAATATTTACCTTTATTTTTAATATGAAGTACGTAAGCCTCAGAGGTGAATAAAGTGATAAAGTTCAAACTAGGGACACTATTAAATTAAGTCATTTGCCCATGTCAAACTAAATTTTAGTATACTTTCCCCCTAATCAGCCTATACTGCAATCTAGTCGTTGTGAAAGTCAAAGTCTGCCCATGCCCCATGCACTTGATCAAGATGTAAAGTGTATGTAAACACAAATCCACCATAAACATTCACTTCAAGTCTAGCGTAATAGACGGGCCTCATCATTTCGTTTGCTTACAAATAGTCCAAATGATAGTTAACTTGCATGTTCAATAATTCATGAAGACTTTTCATGCTCTCGAAGAATATGATGTCATTTGCACAGTTGTTGGTCCACCATTTGTGGCAACTGTACCTTCAAGGAGACTTCCTCTCTTACCTCAACTCCCTGGAAGTTGTATGTCCTTGGGAATTCGATAATTGTGACTTGCTTTCATATTTTCTGATTACTTGGAAACAACACATGGACAAGATTTGGACAAGATTATATTTCCTCTTAACAGAAATAATAAGCCTGTAGAAATCACACAAACAAACAACTTGAAAAAAAAAAAAAAAAAAAAAAAATACACAATTTATGCGAGTCAATTACATCAAAGTCCAAGCATCACTATCAAAATTTGTCTATCACCGATGAGTATTAATTACACCACTGGGACTGGGAGGGATTCTACAACGTAGCTTCCTAGAATTAATAGAGACGACCTAAAGCAATAGACTTTCACTTTCGGAGGAAGACTAATTTCTTCAAACCCTTTAAACTGGGGCATTGACCCGGTCATCGTTCTCTATGCCTACAAAAGGTACAGGATTGGAAAGTCTCAAGACATCACAAAATATAACAAAAAGTATATTCTTGCTAACAGATATGTACGGTGTATGCATTGAACTGACCGGTTCTTCTTCCCTTTGCTTTTAAAAAGGTTCGGAAACATTGGGGCTACCTATGGGTTTCCAACTCCATAGGAATGCTTATGCCAATCACCCGGGTTGGTGTGATATTAATGGAACCGACAGAATTTCCTTTAGCTCTGCCTAACTGCCCCGAAAGCTGTGGAGATGTCAAAATTACATATCCTTAACTTTGGTATAAATGAAGGTTGTTACTTGAAAGATCAAGCTATAAATTTTTCTATCAATCGTGACTCGTCGTCTGGTCAACCACAACCGAAGACTGGAAACCTCATTGCTACAAAACGTTTCCATTCTTGATGTCTAACTCCATTGACTGGTACCAACTTACAACGACTCGGGTATGCCTGTGGAAAACAATACGAAATTATTTCTCAATGTCCCCAGTTTTTTCAAATATTTTTTTGTTGAGCATAAAATTTTTGTAAAATTTTGTGAAACGTTTTACGAAAGAAAATTAGATACAACATTTAACAGCATTGCCAAAATTGCCACAAATACTTTTTTTTTCCCTATTTTGACAATGGCATTGCCGAATTTCACGCACACACACACAGATTCGGGCAGGGGATCGGGCAGCAGGAATTTCGGTAATCATATTACCGAAATTCATGCATTTTCTCTCTCTCGCTTTTTCTCTTTCTCTCTCCTACTTTTGTTGAATTTCGGTAATTATGTTGCCGAAATTCACTCTCTCTCCTCATTCTCCTAAATAAGTTGGAATAGTACCTATAATGCAAAAAAGTTTCGAATTTAGCAATATTCAGCCAAATGACTCATGGGTAAAGGCCGGTGGTAAAAAAAGAGAGAAACACAGAAATAAAAGGATAAATATAGTTATTACTTATTAGACCCAAGATTTGTGAGTAATTCTTAAATACTTCTAGAGCACAAAAAATATTGTTTCTTCCTCTCACAATATTCATGGTTAAATCTATTCATTAAATTAATGATAGGGTTCACCATAAATGTAAAAGGAGAAAGCATTATTGCAATATACTCCTGAAGTACCTAAGAATTTTTTGGATTTGTGAATGTTGAAAATCTAACACATTGCATAAATTTTTTACCAATAGCACTTTTTTATCTCGTTTTCTCTAGCTTTCTGTATCAATTTAAAAAAAATTTAAAGGAAGAGAGAAACATTAAAAAAAGAAAAAAAGAACATATTTACCTTTTCATTTTTAATACGAAATTACATAGGCCTCAGGAGGTGAATAAAGTGATAAAGTTCAAACTAGGGACACTATTAAATTAAGTCAAAGTCTGCCCATGCCCCAACCAGGCAACCACTTGATCAAGTGTACGTAAACACAAATCCACCATAAACATTCACTTCTAGTCTAGCGTAATAGACGGGCCTTATCTTTTCGTCTGCTTTAAATAGTCCAGCATCTCTACGAAGTTTCCATACACTAAAACATCAATTAATCTTAGACACTCTTCTGGGAAAATAGTGGGGATATGGGTTTCCTTGGGATGCTTATGCAAGTCATCTGGGTTGGTGTGATATTATCCGCAGCAATGGCAGCCGCAGCAATAGCGTTTCCAATAGCCCTGCCTAATTGCTCCGACAGATGTGGAAATGTTACAATTCCATATCCATATGGCACAACTAAAGGTTGTTATCTCAATGATACTGCTATTTTTGGGTATTATTTTATCAATTGTACTACCAACGCGTACGGCCAACCACAACCAATTATTGGAAACCTCGATGTTACAAGCATTTCCATGGAAGGTGAGATTGACATCCAGATATATAACTCCATTAACTGTTACAAGAAGTCAGGTACGCCTCTGCCAACAAATACATCAACACTCTCCCTTCCCAGTTTCACAGTTTCTGCCACCAAAAACAAGTTCGTGGCTGTTGGGTGTGACACTTACGCATACCTTAATGGTGATCTGAACAATCAACCATTCTCTATTGGCTGCCTGTCCAAATGTCAAAACATAAGCAATGTAGTCAATGGGACGTGCTCTGGAATTGGGTGTTGCGAGGTGCAAATTCCTGAAGGAATGAAAAATGTTGATTTTAAAGCATATAGCTTTGATTTTAACCACACAAAAGTATGGGATTTCAATCCATGCAGCTTCGCCTTTATTATCCGAGCGGACAAGTTCAATTTCTCCTCAGATTATCTTATTAGTCTACAATACAATAGAACCTTTCCCATGGTTCTTAATTGGGCAATAGGTAGTGAGACGTGTGAAGTTGCTCAGAACAAAACGAATTACCTATGTGGAGGGAATAGCACATGTTCTAATCTCAAAAACCAGTTTGGGTATCGTTGCAAGTGCAAGGATGGTTACGAAGGGAACCCATACCTCAGTTGCCAAGGTATATATATATATATTCAATTTACTTATGAATCTCTTGGACAAAAATTATGGTATGTTTGGATTGAGAGAGAATGGAGGGAGAGTGGAGGAAAATAGAGTAAAGTTAGTTGAAAATAAACTAATTTTGGTCAAATTCTATTTTACTCTCTCTTCCTCCCCTTAATTCAATCAGACCATTAAGGAAATAAACACAATAAAACATCTTTTAAATAATGTGGCAATACATTTCATGTTTCATATTCGTTTTAATAGTTTGTCGTTGTTTTTGAGTTTGATTGCAGTACTTGATTTATGATACAAATTGCACCTTTTTTTTTACAATTACAGACATAAATGAGTGTGCTGCTAAAGAGCTTAATAACTGCACAAGCCATCAATATTGCGTCAATGAACTCGGAAGTTATCATTGTTCATGCATCGAAGGGCACCATTTGGATGCGAAAGCATGTGTCCCTGATCAATTTGCTTCCAATAAATCATCACTAGCAATTAAACTCACAGTTGGTAAGTATATTTATTTTAGAGTAATAATTATTACACTCTTCATTGCATACTCATTATATACACAATGCCATGTGAAATAAAATCATATTTTTAAAACATGATTTTAATTAATATTGTGAAATTTTGTTTTCAAAGAAGTGTGAGTGTGCAATAATAAGTGTATAATAAGATTATCCGTAAAAATCTTTTTATAGTCTCCTCGGTCTTCTCCAATCATGTCACATAAGCATTCCACAAATTCTTATTCATCCAAAAAACAGTATCACTAGAATTGACTAAAATACTGATTATTACTAATTTGCCTTATGCTTTATTAAGAGTGTATTTGGATTTTGGATAGAGTTTATTTTTTATTTGTTTATTATTCTAACAATAAAACAAAACTGCATAATAATTAGTCTAATTTGTTAAACAAAACAATAAAGTAATTCTAAAAATTATAGTAATTCATTAACAAAAAGCTATGGAGCTTTGAACTTACAAGCTCACCATAGAAAAAAGATTTATTAATGAACATTGTTAAATTTATTATTATCATGGTAGTGAGTTTTAATTTCTACTAAATATTTAATTAGTCGATAATATGATTTTTTCCCGTTAAAATAAAAAAAGATATCTAATTAAAAATTACTTAAAGTAAGCCAATCCCAGTAAAATCTACCTTCACTCCTTCAACTAAACTTCAAACACAATACTCATGGGGTCAGAGTGTTATGTAACTGTGGAATCAATCAAAGCAGAGAATTTTCAAACTTTTTGGAATGCGTTCCCCTACTCATAATTTTGTAATCTCACGATACTGCATAGATTCCACGAAGTTGTATAAGGCTCACAAACCCTTTAAATACTTTTGGAGTATCATTAGTCTCATTTGTCAACGTTATCTGCTGGAAAACATGACTAGATACCATTAAGAAGAATAAAATTAGTGCTTTGTTTGTAATTGGGAGAGGGCATTTAGGATTTTTTTTTTTTTTAAAAAAAAAAAATCTATTTTAACCATAGTAAAAAAATACTTTATTTACTTTAACACATCAAATCACAACTCACTCTACATCAAATCTCTTATTTTTCATATCTACTCATTTTTTTATTCTTCTCTCTCTCAGCAGCCACACCCCTCCAGCTCTCCACCATCGTATTACTACCGTAAAACCCAAAATCACAACTAAGCACTACTGAAAATCCACCACTACCGCCAAATTTGCAACCCACCCGCCATCACCACAAGCCTTTACAAAACCCAAATCAATAAAAATTCATCACAGAACATAAATTAAAGACCCATCACAAAACATAACTGATTAAGTAGTGAAATTTTGTATTGTAAACAAAAATAAATAAATAAAAACTAATCTCATTTTCAAAACTTTTAACCATAGAAACAGGTTGGGGTCGTTCGGACCGCAATACGTAAGGAAGTATCTTATGTTTTAACAATTATGGGCCCATATTTTAAAGAAGCCCAAATTGTCCAATACAGCGAAATCCCAAATTTGAATACAAAGATTACAAACTGAACCTGCTAGCTTTAACAATAGAAAACGCCCATGTTGAGTTAGGACTTAGGACCCAAACTAAAGCCCACCTATATCATTCCTTCTTGAACAATATATCCGTCACTCGCTTCACGTAACCCTGTCCCTGTATACCTTGAAAATTTTGGTAGGGTATGCTTGAATGAACTTATTTTCATTAATAAACAAGTTATATAGATTATAATTGTGTCTAGAAAAAAAATAATTAAAAAACTGTATCCAATTATATAAATAATATAAATAAACAAACCCTAAAACTCCAAACCAGACTTGCAGGTCTCAATAGCATATTAACCCATATATTATAATTTGGTCACCTAAATTATACTTTAAAATATATTTGAACTTCCAAATTTATTTAGAAATTTTTTTTTGAAAAAAGCTTATTTACACTAGAGTGAATTTAATTTTTCTTAGAAAGATAATATTGTGTTTTGAATTTAATTGGAGAATAATGTACTTTATTTAAGAAATTGTGTCTCGATTTTGCCTTTTTTTAATTAAAAAATTATATAAAAACACCAGAATTTAAAAAATCATTTTTAGAGGTACTATGCTATACTTATTTATACTAGAGTGAATTTAATTTTTCTTAGAGAGATAATATTGTGTTTTGAATTTAATTGGAGAATAATGTACTTTATTTAAGAAATTGTGTCTCGATTTTGCCTTTTTTAATAAAAAAATTCAATAAAAACACCAAAATTTAAAAACTCATTTTTAGAGGTACTATGCTATACTACTACTACTGCTACTATTATTATTATTATTATTATTTATTTATTTGTAAATCTACACCTATTGTTTATAATTGGCCCAACAAAATGATGGTGCATTTGTCGTCTATCCCCGATTTGTTATTTAGACTTTAGAGTTTAGACTCTCAATTGGTTAAAAAAAAGAGATTAAGTTTTGTAAGGACGTGGTGTAAAATCTATGTTTTCTCTCTCCAATCTCAACATGCCACATCATCTTATTACATATTTAAAAATAAATACAACTACACCCAATCAATTCTAATATTCATATATAAATCCAAAAAGATTAGGAGTTTATTGAGATATTATTAGGTGTGGTAGGATGTATTGAATTTTAAGTAAAATGTTGATGTGGTAATCTTTTATTGGATGTGTTTTACACCCCATCCTTAGGAAATTTGGACTCTAAAAAAAATTAACAAAAAACAACAAACAAACCAAACCCCATCGAATTTTCACTCTTTTAAAGGACTTGTCAATAAAATTACCTTAATTTATATGCTACGCTGATTATCTGAGAGCAGGTTCTTATTGGTTTTTCTCTAGGCTCACAATTAACATCAATTTTTCATTTACTAATAACTACTCACCACATCAGCCGTTTATAAAAAAATTTGTATCTTTATCAATATTATTCTAGTATATATGTAGTTACTCAAATCTTTCCACGGTGGAGGAATGCCATTAAATAGGTCAAATCAATTTCTCTCTTTTCTCTATACAAAGTCACAATCTCAAAAATAAATTCGGAAAAAAGTTTAACTCCTATTCATAAGAAAAATTTATAAAAGTTAGTCATGCTATACTACCTTTCTGAAAGAAAGATTAATAGCAAGGATAACATCAAAATTCATTTTTAATTGGCTTCTTCTTAACCACGAAAGAATGTTAAGGTTTTAACGTTTGATTGGCTTCTTCTTAACTACGAAAGAATGTTAAGGTTTTAACAAAGGACCCCAATTAAAAATTTTGGTTCACCAATTCTATTTTAATTGTTATCATTTTAATACTCATGTAAGTTGGCATGAATTACATTCAGAATCGATGACAAATATATTCTGATGCAGTAGTCATTAACTACATTTTAATTCGAATATTGAATGGCTCATTTTTATATGATATATATGTTAAATATTTAGTTCTTAAAGGTATTGAGAAATATAAAAGGGTTAAAAAGTTCTACAAGGTGAAAATGCATGTTTGAATGTCTGAATGTGTGTAGGTATCAGTGTTGGCCTTTTAGTCTTGCTTGTGGGAGGTTCTTGGATATATTGGGGACTGAAAAAAAGAAAGCTTATCCAGCTAAAAGAAAAATTCTTCCAACAAAATGGTGGCATACTATTACAACAGAAACTATCTAATCATCAAGGTTCTGTGGAGACAGCCAAAATTTATAGTGCAGAAGAGCTTGAAAAGGCCACCAACAACTATAATGAGAGCAGAGTCCTAGGACAAGGAGGTTATGGTACAGTTTATAGAGGAATATTACCAAATAACAAAGTAATTGCTATTAAGAAGTCCAAAATTGGTAGTCAGCGTCAAGTTGAACAATTCATAAATGAGATGACTGTGCTTACTCAAATTATCCATCGGAATGTGGTTAAGCTATTAGGTTGTTGTCTGGAAACAGAAGTACCCTTACTAGTTTATGAATTCATCACAAACGGGACTCTTTCTGACCACATTCATGATAAAAGTCAGTCATTCTTCCTTTCATGGGAAAAGCGTTTGAAAATTGCAGCAGAAACTGCAGGAGCACTTGCATACTTGCATTCTGCAACTTCTGTGCCGATCATACATAGAGATGTTAAAACTGCAAATATATTATTAGATGATAACTTCACAGCAAAAGTGTCTGACTTTGGAGCTTCCAGGTTAATTCCTCATGATCAAACAGAATTAAACACATTGGTGCAAGGAACTTTCGGGTACATGGACCCAGAATACTTCCATACTAGTCAACTAACAGAAAAAAGTGATGTTTATAGTTTTGGTGTTGTTTTGGCTGAGCTTTTGACTGGTAGGATGGCACTTTCTTTCAATATGCCTGAAAGTGACAGAAATCTAGCAAAGTACTTTGTTTCAGCAGTAAATGATGATCGCCTATTTCAAATTCTTGAGGATCACATTGTCAATGAAGGTAATATTAAGCTACTAAAGGAAGTTGCTAATATTGCAAAAAGTTGCTTAAGTCTGAGAGGCGAGGATAGACCTTCTATGAAGGAAGTGGCAATGGAACTGGAGGGCTTGGTTATCATGGAAAAACATCCTTGGGGAAATGCTAATGTCAATATAGAAGAGATTGAGAACTTGCTCAATGCACCTACACAATTATCCAACATTGATGTTGGCACAAATTGTTCCAGCAATACAACTACAGGGTATGATAGCATGATAAACCAAGTATTGAAACCACTGGATGGCGGGAGATAATTGGTTAGTCCACCATAGTATACTTGCATCAATTGAGACTAAATTATTGATATATCTATTATTTAGCTACAATCATTCTAGACTAAATGATAGAATTGGAGGTGCAATTGAACTTATGTATGACATTATATTTGAATATGTAGATTGGCTCATTTTGTGTATGACATTATACGCATGTTGTAGAACAGATAAAATTTTGGCATATGGCCAAAGGAACATGCATTCTAACCAAAATGTCTTGGTGGTATTCTTTTTTTTTTTTTTTTTTTTTTTTTTTTTTCTTATTTTTTGACCATTTGATAACTAGGAGAGGGAAATTTGAATCTTGAATGTTTTTATTGAAAACATTAAGTACTAGTTAAGTTACAAAACTCTTGCCGTTTAGGTAGTCTTCAATATATCATCTAAGCCATACTACTTGATATTCTACTTTCAGTGGTTGAGGTAGATTCCACTGAAGGCCTTGTATAGGTGATCAATCATTTTGCCTATGGTTGTCATAGTATAGAGAGATTTAAATATATGGCTCTAAATCTCTTACTAGTCTAGCTGTCTAGACTTAATTACCACAAAAAATAATGAAGATCTCAACAGAGACTGTGGAGACACATTCTATGATCCAATGATTGAACTTTTCACTGAATCAAGGTTGCACAACACTAGCCTTAATTAGAAATCTCCATTTGACTCTATCAGAGGCCTTTTGGTGGTCTAACTTAGTAGCTAGCATATCGTTTGATGATGCATAAATCGTCAGTCCTGTTGATTTGTCCAAATGGAGATGAATCCTCATCACTATTCCTACAAACCTAGGACAAAGTCTCTCTTAAGATGGTCATCGGTGTGGTGCTTGCCACAACGTCTCCGATGCTAAAGTCAGTGTATGGAAGCTTTTGAGAATAATAAGAAAGTTTTGAATATTAGAATATCTATGTGAGAGTATTTTTGGGTAAATCTATGTACCTTGTTTGTCTCTGATCAATGTGTATATATAGCTTCATAGTTTCTAGCCATTGGGGCTTTAATTGTGGCTTTAGTGCCCTTTTTATAACGCCTCAGGGCCCATGAATGTGGGTTTTGATGAGGCTCCAACAGTCTGCTAACTGATTGGTAACTGTCTGAGGCATTGAATTCTCTTATTAATAACTCGCCTGCGTTCGTCCGTGACATGCCAAGGTGGACAAGTATATTTGATGAGGTCGTCCAAGGAAGGAGAGTTCGTCAGTCCCATCACCATCCTTTAGGTTTCTCCTCCTGAAGCTATGAAGAGTCTCTTGGAGCACTACTTCATTCTTTGCAAATTCACTCCCAGGGATACATGCTGATTGATTAGGGGCAATTTGACTCCTTAGTCATATTACAATAAGGTTGATAATCATTTTATATACCACATTACACATGCTAATAGGCCAAAAATGGCTAAAGGAGGTAGGGTTTTGGATCTTTGGGACAAGAAGGATTAGTGAATTATTTACCTCTTTTAGTATTCTTCAATGTTGAGGAAACTAGCAACTACAGTCATCGTTGCTCAAACACTTCCCCCCCCCCCCCCCCCCCCCCAAAAAAAAATACTTCCTGTAAAACAATACTAAAAAACTATCAAGACTTGGGGATTTTAATTCTGCCATGCAAATCCCACCCTTCTTAATCTCCTGTGGGGCTGGAATTTTACATAATTCCAAGTTTTCAATGTCACTCACACAAGGTGTCATCAAGACTTGAGGATTTTAGTTCTGCCATGCATGTCCCACCTCCATAGTCTTTTGCAGGACTGGAATTTTACTTAATTTCAAGTTTTCAACGTCACTCACACAAGGTGTTATCAACCCCTCTAAGTCTGGAGGGCAGTCAATATCTAGTTCTCTAAATAAATCCATGTATTTAGCTAAGAAGTGATTACCAATAGATTTCTTATTTGTGATCCCTTCTATTATAATTTCTTCCTATATGTAGATAAAAAAGACTTGGCTTAGGTCTAGTGCACTGAACCATTGGACCTAATCTTTGCCCACATCAAATATGAAAAGCAAACCAGTGTTCAATCACCCATCACATGGTCACTTTGGATTAGTCTCCAAATCGTGTTGCAAAACCTATTTGAGTTAGAATTTTAAGATGATATTTTTGCCCTTGGGTATTGTGAATTATACAAAAGTACACATGTCTTTGATTGTGTTAATTACGTGATTAAGATTATAATTTTGGGTCTTCTAAAAAAAATAGATTATAATTTTGGGAAAGTTCAACACATAATACGTTGCTGGATTTAAACCACCCCCCCCCCCCTTTCCCAAAAAATAAAATAAAATAAAATGAATAAATCCAACCTGACAACCTTGGTTCTCATGTCAAAAACCCTAGAGCAGGTTGTTACTTAGGCTTTCGTGGAAAAGTTTAGAATTCATTCGAGAATTTTGAATTACTTGTTGATGTAATTAAATTTAGACAATCGAGAATAAGTATTAGGCTACATTTTATCAGCTAAATGCACAGACGTTACAAAGTCAATTAAAGAAGAAGAAGCGTGCAAGCCAGTTACTAGAAAATTAGAGCATTTGAGCGGTTAAATAGAGTTTATTTCGTAGCTTACTTATGTAATATATTTATAGTACAAATATATAAGTACTCGATCCCTTCACTTCTGTTTTTTGAAAAGAGTAAGTATCAATCAGTTTTGTTTTCTGAAGCCTTAAATATCACTCGGACAAAATGGGCTTTTGCCCTTTTTGGGCAAATTAATTAGCCTTTTGCCCTTCTTCCCAAACTAAATAGGGAAATACCCCTCTTTTGAAAATCGAGTTTTTGAAAATCGATTTAAACCCTATAGTGACGTTTTCAAGGACCTATAGTGACGTTTATAAAGACCTATAGTGGCGTTTTGTAACTTGATATCCATGAAATCGAGTTATAGACAATAAAATTGCCTATAACTCGATTTCATGGATATCAAATTATAAAACGTCACTATAGGTTCTTAAAATGTCACTATAGGTCCTTAAAAACGTCATTATAGGGTTCCAATTTTTTTTTTTTTTTTTTAACTCAATTTTGAGAAACTCGATTTTCAAAAGAGGGGCATTTCCCTATTTAGTTTGGGAAGAAAGGCAAAAAGCTAATTAATTTGCCCAAAAAGGGCAGAAGCCCATTTTGTCCAATATCACTCACTATAATTCACTAATCCATGAAAATTTTAAAAGTTATAAATCCTCATGTTTTATAGATTTATTTGAAAGACTTAGATATATTATTATTATTTAATGATGATGCAAAAAATTAGCAGTTGAGCTCCTTGTCATAGTGGATGGGCGAAGCTATGAGTGGAGTCGTCTCTATTGGAGGAAAACCTGCAAAATGAACTGGGTGGAAGAGTAACACGCTAGCGTGATGTTAGCCAAACCGCCTCCGATGCTTAAGTCAGTAAGGGAGAAGGATTTTAGAGAGAATTGACTGGAGAGTGATTTTCGTAAAGCATTTTTGTGTGTACCTTTAACTTCTGTTGCCTTCTCTTTTTATAGTTGCATGCCTCATTAATGGGCAATGAATTGTTGTATTTATGCTTAACGGCTAGTGCGTTACAAAATCTCTGAATTTCACAACTCACTTTGTGACCATTGCTCCGTTCGTTACACTTTGTCATCAATGAGCATAATAAATGCGAAACGTCTTCTCCTGGTTAATGACAATCTCCGATTAATGACGATCATAAATTTCTGACTCATCAGTTGCCCCCTTGTTTGAATTTTTGTCAATTAGACAAGATGAAAACATAACCGTCTGACGCTTCATATTTCGTGTACAGTGCATTTATGACGAGTTAATGTTTGATCTACTTAGTGCCACGTGTACGATCAAGATGTGTTTGAAGCGTAGACTTTCCTCGGTTTTCTCATGCACGTTTTGGCCATTATCTCACATTTTTCCCTCCTTTTTCCTTTTCTTCATTTTCTTTCCTTGTTCAGTTGCTGTTCTAGGGTTTTTCTCTTCTTCAAGCTTTCTTTCTCAGTTCTGCATTCCCTGGTAAGTTCTTCCTGCTCCTCTCTCTTTTCCTACTCTTCCATGGTAGATTACTCTTTTGTTAGGGTCGATTGTCCCTTAATATCTTTTCTTTTTGCTCGCTTAGGTTGTTTGCTTGAGATTGTGGAGGGAAAGTGTCTCAAGGGGGTTAGTCTTTTCATGGGGGAGGACTGTCCATATAGGTTTGTTCTTTCCTCTTTATTTCCTTTGGTTTCTTGTTCAACTAGAGTTGCTAGGTCTTTGAAAATGTCTAGGGAGGTTAGGTCTAGTGAGCTAGAAATGGGGTTATCTTCGTCTGATAATCGTAAGATTCTCGAGGTTTCTTTCCCTTCTACTCCCTATAAAGTTTGGAAAATCCAATGTGCCCTCTTAGAGAAAGATGAGAAGCGAATTAGGGATCGGTTTCAATTTCCCAATTCGGTTGGAATTAATGGATTCCGAGTGACGAGGATAGGGCCTGTCACTCATATGCCGATGAAGTCTGTTTCTATGAAGCAGATTTTGCTAATGGTCTTTGTCTTCTCGTTCATCCCTTTGTTAGGGAACTTTTCACATATCTGCACCTTGCCTCGGCACAATTAGTGCCTAATTCTTGGCAAATCGTCATTTGTTGTATGGTGGTGTGGATGTTTACCAATGACGGTGATGTCATCAAGAAAGACGAATTTCTCCATTTTTATCATCTAAGTAAGTCCAAAGACCCTGGCAACTAGGAATTTAAGCCATGGGATAGGGATTCTAGGTTAATACTTGATCTCCATCATCCCTCCACAATTGGATACCAAACTTCTTCTTTATTTTGGGTAG
This sequence comes from Quercus berberidifolia, assembly GCA_028535905.1. NCBI lineage: Eukaryota > Viridiplantae > Streptophyta > Magnoliopsida > Fagales > Fagaceae > Quercus > Quercus berberidifolia. Next base: position 25,580,485 of record JAPQVW010000008.1, read on the forward strand.
TGGTTGGGAGTTCGTCCCTGGTAAGGGCCTGGATGAAGCCTCCAAGTTTTTTCGTAGTTGAGGAACTCTTGTATCTGGTGCGTCCTTCTTGTTTGTTCTTTATTTATTCTTTGTGAGTGACGATGATATGTGACATACTTGCTTTTTGCAATTCCTCAATGCCCTCGTTTGAAGAAGAGATATCACGGTTGTGTTGAGATGGTGAAAGAATACTTGGAGACTGTCAAAGATTTAGATGAGCTCATTTCTCCCCAATCGTTGTTCCTTCACTTTTTGCGTCCAAAACCATCTAGTAAGGTTTGGAAATACCTTGAAGTTGTGAAGAAGAGTCAGTATTCCTTCCTCTCTCTGTTTTTTTATTTTTTATTTTTATAGTTTCTCCTTCCTTTCAGGAATGACAACTAGATTCAGCAAACAAAAGCTGGTTGAAGCTCACGAAAAGAAGGTAAGAAGTGGCCTCATTAGTGGCCTCCTAGAAAGGAAGCGTTTGAAGATGGGTGATGCTTCTAAGGACGACCCTATGTTGACTCCTCCCGTTGCCCATTCACCTGCTAAGCGTCCCCCCTCCCCTACCTCGTCTCTAGAGTTGATTGCTTCTGCAGAGGATGGAACCAAGAAGAAGAAGGTTGCTAGCAAGCCTTTTCTCCCAACTTTCTAGGATGATGCCGATGTTGCTACCCTGAAGGCACATGAGGCGCTCTCCATGGATGACCTAAACCCTTTGATGGCAAAGTCATCTAGTAAGGTGATGGTTTCATATCCAGAAGCTTGTGCAGGTATATTTTGATAATGTGGGTTATCACTTTTGGTCTGGGATTTTTCCTTTCACTTTGTTTTGACTAGAATCCCTTTTGTTTACCTCATAGGCTTTGGGGGAGTCTCTATTCATCTCGGGGAAACTCTTGGATTTTGAGAAGAGGGTAGCTACTATCAAGCCTGTGGTCAAATCACTCTTTGCTAAGAATGAAGCGCTCAAGAATAAGGTTGTTATCCTCGCTGTTGAAGCCAAGTATGATAAAGAGCGTGTGACAACTTTGGAAAAGAGCCTTCAAGAGGAGAAATATTTTTCCAAGCTAAAGGATAAACAGATAGGTGATCTGCAATTCAAGTTGCAAAAAGTTGGTCCTGAGGCAGTGTAGGAGTTCAAGGAATCCGACTTATACTTAAACGACCTATGTGAGTATTATGTGGAAGGCTTTGAGCTCTTTAGAAAATGGATGACGAAGCATCACTTGGATTTGGACCATTTTGGTCTTGTCATGAGTGAGGTTAAGAAGGAACTACTGGCTGATCATCCTTCTGAGGTTACAGCTGAGAATGTGATGGAAAAGGCCACAACCATAACTGATGTGATGGAAGGGGCCACGACCATGGCTCCTACAGATTCGGCTTCGTCAGCTCCTAAGGAACAGTGATTTATTTTCTTCTTTCTAGTGTTTTTTTTTTTTTTTTTTTTTTTTGTTAAGGCAAAAACAATGTCTTTTATGGGCTCGTTGTTTTGAGCACTTCTTTGAACAATTTATTTAGGCCCGTGTGTTTTGGGCATGCACTTTCTTTCTGACTATGACAACTCCTTTTATGAACTGCTGACATATAACTTTTTATAAGTAAATCTTTGCTGTGTTAAGATGAATGACGATATTAGTTGTGTTTAAACAACTTTTTAATGTTTAGCTATGTTTGAATAGCTTTTTTTATTGAGTCATGTTTGAATGACGATGTTAGTTGTGTTTAAACAATTTATTTATTTATTTATTTATTATTTTATGTTTAGCTGTGTTTGAACAGCTTTTTTTTATTGAATCATGTTTGAATGACGATATTAGTTGTGTTTTGAACAAGTTTTTTATGTTTAGCTGTGTTTGAATAGCTTTTTTATTGAGTCATGTTTGAATGACGATGTTAGTTGTGTTTGAACAACATTTTTATGTTTAGTTGTGTTTGAACAACTCTTTTTTCTTTTTTTTCTTTTTTTTTTTGGTCATGTTTGAATGATGCTGTTAGTTTCGTTTGAACAACTTTTTATTTAGTCGACTTTGATGGTTGTGTATTAACAACCTTGATGGTTATGACGATGTCAATTGTGTATGAACAACTTTTGATTTGAAATTTTAACAACAGAGATTCTTGGGACGTCTCCCAAGAATAACTCCTGAGTGTTGCACATATTTTTGTTGATAAATAACTTATGGATAATTATCAATAAATATGCATGGATAATACTCTGGTGTATTATTGATCTATGAATGACGAAAGTAATAATTGAAGTATATACTTCTTCAAATGTTCTATATTCCATGTTCGAGGTAGTTCCTGACCGTCTAAAGACTTTAGGTTGTAGGAGCATTCTCTGAAGTGATGGATTACTTCATAGGGGCCTTCCCAAGCTAGTCCCAGTTTTTCCTGGGATGGGTCCTTCGTTGCCTGTGATATCTTCTTGAGGACGAGGTCTCCTGTGTTGAACCTTCTTATCTTGACTTTTCTGTTGTAGTATCTGGCCATTGCTTCCTTGTGTTTGGCCATTCGCTTCACGGCTTCCTTTCTGACTTCATCAATTAGATCTAAGTTGTTGTTATGCTCCTACTGGTTTTTCTAAGCTTCATAAGTTTTGACTTGGAGGCTCGTCAGTCCCACTTCCACTGGTATGACGGCTTCAATACCAAATGTTAGTCTGAATGGCATCTCTCCTGTTGGAACTCTTGTGGTCGTCCTATATGCCCAAAGGACATTTGGTAGTTCTTCAAACCATGTCCCCTTTGCCCTCTTAAGCCGAGTTTTGATAATTTTGAGCAAGTTTCTATTCGTCACTTCTATCTAACCATTGGCTTAAGGGTGTCTTGGAGAAGAGTGGTGGTGCTTGATTCCTAAGTCTTGGCAAAATTTTCGAAACTTGGGATTATCGAACTGCTTTCCATTGTCTGATATTATGGCGCGTGGGACTCCAAACCTGCAAATGATGTTCCTCTACACAAAGCTGGTGATTTTAGCTTTTGTTATCATTGCTACTGATTTTGCCTCTACCTATTTTATGAAGTAATCAATTGCGACAATTAGAAATCTGAGTTGCTTCTTCCCTAAAGGGAATGGGCTTATAATGTCAATCCTCCATTAGGCGAAGGGTCATGGTGAGGATATGGGTGTCATCGTCTCTCCTGGTGTCGTCTGGACATTTGCAAAGCGTTGACATTTATCGCATGCTCTGACATGATTGTGTGCGTCCTTCTGTAAAGTCGGCCAGTAGTATCCTACTCTGAGTGCCTTTCCTGCTAAAGACCTTGCTCTAGCATGATTTCCACAAATTCCTTTATGTATCTCGCGGAGCACATAATCCACTTCTTCTAAGTTAGCACTTCTTAACTATGGGAGTGAATAACCTTGTCTGTACAATACATCGTCAATAATTATGAAGTGGGCTACTCTGATCTGTATCTTCCTTGCTTCTGTTTTATCCTCAAGGAGCCATCCACTCATCTTGTTGTTTTATCTTCAGAACTTGCTCACCTTCTGTACTTGGTTGCCCCCTTATCTCTATACATAGTTCGAAGGGCGTATTGTAGTCGTCTGATGAGGCTAATCTTGCTAGGAAGTCAGCTTCTGCGTTTTTGGCCTTAGGAATTTGCACAAAATCTAGGCTGTCAAAGTGCTGTGAGAGTTGTTGGACTATTTTTAGGTACTTCTGCATCCTCTCTTCTTTGGCTTCATAATCTCCCTTCGCTTGTCCAATTATAAGCTGAGATCAGCTTGGATGTGAACTGCAGTCTAACTACATACTTCAATATTTCTCTCTCTAGAGATATGAGCACTACTTCTGCCCCTCCTACTTTCTTTATGGCAACCCTATCTGTTTGGACTGTCCATGTTTCCATGGGAAGTTCTTCTTCCTTGTAGGGGTAGGTGAATTCTACGATGAAGTCTACCAGTACTTGGGCTTTGATTGCTGCTCGAGGTCGATATTCAATGTCAAATTGGCCCAGTTCAACTGCCCATTGGATGAGTTGTCCTGTTGCTTCTATCTTGTTCATTGTCTTTCTTATTGGTTGGTTTGTCATGACGACGATGGAGTATGCTTGGAAGTAATGATGGAGTTTCCTGGAAGCGACCACCAATGCAAAAAGTATCTTTTCCATCCTTGGATAATTTGCCTTTGCTCCTTGGAATGCCTAGCTAGTATAATAGACTGGCTTTTGGACATTTTCTTCTTCTCTGATCAGTGTCGAACTTACTACGGTGTTAGACACTGTTAAGTAGAGGTACAACTTTTCTCCCATCATCGAGGGACTTAGCAATGGTGGCTTCATCAAGTACTCTTTTAATTTTGCAAGGGCTTCTTCACATTCATTAGTCCACTGAAAGGCCTTTTCCAAGACCTTGAAGAATGGCATGCACTTGTCCGTTGCCCTGGAGACGAATCTGTTTAGAGCTGTGACCTTTCCTATCAAGCTTTGAACTTTTGGTGATTTGACCTCGATTATTACCTTTACTTTGTTTGGATTTGCTTCTATGCCTCGTTGGGACACCATGAATCCCAAAAATTTCCAAGCAACAGCAAAAACACACTTTGCAGGGTTTAATTTCATATTGTACTTACGTAGTGTGCTAAAGGTTTCTTTCAGATCGTCCAAGTGGTTGGCTTCATCCTTACTTTTCATTAGCATATCGTCTACGTATACTTCCACATTCCTTCCAATTTGATAAAAGAACATGTGGTTCGCCAATCTTTGGTATGTGTCTCCTGCGTTCTTTAATCCATAACTTTGTAGCAATACAACCCTTGGCTGGTGACGAACGAGGTCTTCTCTTAATATTCTTCATCCATGAGGATCTAGTTGTATCTAGAAAATGCATCCATGAAACTTAAGAGCTTGTGTCCAGTAGTTGAGTTTACTAGTTGATCAATCCTTGGCAAAGGAAAGCTATCCTTTTGGCAAACTTTGTTCAGGCCTATGAAATCAACGCATATCCTCCATTTGCTATTGCTCTTTTTTACCATTACCACGTTTGCTAGCCAACCTAGGTAGAAAACTTCCCTGATGAAACCAGCTTCTAGTAACTTCTCTACTTCTTCAATTACTACTTTGTTGCGCTCTAGTGCAAATATTCTCCACCTCTGCTATACAGGTTTGCACTCTAGGTTGACATTGAGACGATGTTGTATGATCTTCCTATCAATTCTAGGCATATCCTCATGTTTCCAGGCGAAAACATCTTGGTTTGCCCTTAAGAGAGAAATCATCTTTTCTTTCTCCAGAGTTGGGAGTGCTGATCCTATCTTCAATACCTTTGACGAATCTCCTAGGACGACCTTAACTTCTTGTGGTGTTTCTAACAATTTGAGGATGGGTTCTAGTTCATTGATCACCCATGTGTGGTTCTCCCCAGATGCTAAGGTAGCTTGGTAGCACCCTTTTGCCAGAACTTGATCTCCTCTGATTTCTCCTACCTTATAGGCTGTTGGAAATTTCACCTTCAAGTAATATGTTGACATCGCTGCTCTTAACCTGTTAAGTGCAGGCCTTCCCAAGATGATGTTGTATGTTGAAGGGCAGTCAACTATGAGAAAATCAATTTCATTGGTGATCTGTACTGGGTAAGTGCTTGCAATCACGATTAGAGTGACGATGGCCCTAGGGTCGATTCTATCCCCAGTGAAGCTCACCAGAGGAGAGGTGAAAGGCTTAATCCTTCTCTTGTCCAATTTCATCTATTGAAACGCAGGTAAGTAGATGATATATGCTGAGCTTCCGTTGTCAATAAGTACTCGGTGGATGTTGAATTCTTCTACTCTAAGCATGATTACCAGTGGAACGTCATGGGTTTGTCTAATGCCGCGATTGTCTCTCTTTGAGAAGACGATATCAAGTTTGTCATTCCTTGGCATCTTCACTAGAGGGAGCCATGAATGGACACTATTTATTTCTCTCTCATGGGCTTTTTTCAAGGACTTCAGTGTTCTACTTGCCGTCAATCCTCCTGAGATCGTTCTTATCTCTCTTGCGGAGGTTTGCTATCTCTTGCTTCTCGAACTCTATCTTTATCATCCTTCCGTTGGTATCTGTAGGGTTCCGTTTTCCTGACATACTTCTGTAACTTCCCTTGCTGGATTAAAGTCTCCACCTGGTCTTTCAAATGTCTACACTCGTCGGTGCAATATCCGTGGTCCTAGTGGAATCTGCAGTACTTGTTCTTGTCTCTTCTTTCTGCTGAAGTACTGATTGGCTTCGGCCATTGCAGGGAGGGATCATCCCTTATCTGCATCAAGACTTGCTCAATTGGCATTTTAGAGGAGTAAAGTTAGTGAACTTTGTCCTTTTATCCGGAAGTTCCTCCTTCTTTCCTGTGGTCTGCCCAACACTTTGTGTTTCCTTCTTCTTACCGCGATTGCTGCTTGTTTCTTTGTCTCTCTTCCTTTTTACTTTCATTTCTTTTGCAAGCACTATATCTTCTGCATTCATGTACTTATAAGCTTTTCGAAGCAATTCCACGACCGTTTTTGGTGGGCTTTTGGTGATTGAGAAGAAAAAATCTTCGGGTAGCAACCCTGCTTGGAAAGTTGTTAGGATGACTTGATCTTCAGTTTCATCTACCTGCATTAGCTCCTTATTGAATCGGGTCACGTATTGTCTTAGTGATTCTCCTTCTGCCTATTGAATGTTGAGAAGATGACCGATTGGCTTCTTGTGCCTTTGCCCCCCAATGAAATGATGAACAAAACCCTTACTGAGTTATTCAAAATTTGCAATAGTTCCTGAGGGTATCTTGTTGAACCATACTCTAGCTGCTCCTTTCAGTGTCGATGGGAATGCCCTGCACATCACCACGTCTAGGGTCACCTGCAACAGCATCAGTGTCTTGAATAATTCAATGTGATCCAAGGGATCCTTGGAACCGTCATATGATTCCAGTTGTGGGAGATGGAATTTCGATGGATGGGGACGATTCAGTACTTCAATGGTGACTGGTGAGTCCGTCCTTCGAATCATCCCATTCAAATTCTCCCCGCCTTTATCCTTCATGGCACTTCTTAATTCATCCATCTCCTTCCTCATGTTGCGAAGCTCATTTTCCATCATAGAGGAATCCTAAGGTCTTGTCTAGCCTATTGCCTTGGGAGTTTGATTCTTCTTCATTTTGGTTTTCAACTATTCATCGATGTTTTGCGTTTTGGGATTCCATTGTCTTTCGCAGCTCTTCATTATGGCGAGTCAATTCTTCCACATTAGCCAGGAGGGCCTGGATTTGTTGCTGTTGTGCAGATTTTGGCTGTTGTGCAGATTTTGGCTATTGTGCAGCTTCTGGCTCCATCTCATATTTCGAGGAACTCTTTTGTCACTGGGAAAGATGTCTTGAATAATTAGAGATTCCCATAGACGGCGCCAAAATGATGATGCAAAAAATCAATAGTTGAGCTCCTTGTCATAGTGGATGGACAAAGCTGTGAGTGGGGTCATCTCTGTTGGAGGAAATCCTGCAAAATGAACTGGGTGGAAGAGTAAAACGTCGGTGTGATGTTAGCCAAACTGCCTCTGATGCTTAAGTTAGTAAAGGAGAAGGATTTTAGAGAGAATTGACTGGAGAGTGATTTTCGTAGAGTATTTTTGTGTGTACCTTTAACTTTTGTTGCCTTCTCTTTTTATAGATGAATTGTTGTATTTATGCTCAACGGTTAGTCCGTTATAAAATCATTGTCTGAAGTTCACAACTCACTTTGTGACCGTTGCTCCATCCATTACACTTTGTCATCAATAAGCGTAATAAATGTGTAACGTCTTCTCTTGGTTAATGACGATCTCCGATTAATGACTATCATAAATTTCTAACTCATCAAGTAATAACTTTGATTACCTTCAAAAATAAAATAAAACTTTGATTTTTATGCATAGAAAAAATGTTGTGTTCCTATCAACTTTGATGGGGACTGTATATAATAATTTCTTCCCTAAGTGTTCGGTCCATTTTATTGACCCTTTTATTATTTAAATGTGTAATAATATGGTAATTTAAACAAGAGAAAACCTAAAAATCCAAAAGAAGCATTGTTACGTGTACTGTACCATCACATCACTTTTCAATTTACACAATTCTCAAAACCTACTGCTATGGGTTGCTTCTGTGCAAAGACTTTGTTGCAATCTTATGACATTTGTTGATTTTCCTTGTGAATATAGAATTTTTAATGTTATTGCTAATGAAACATTGATTTTAAATTATAATGGCGAGTTTAATTTAAGCATATGCTTTTTTTTTTTTAATTTACATATTCAGGTTATGATTTCTCAAACTTAGTTTTATATATATTTAATTTTTAAATTTTTTTGATTTGACCCTATGATTTGACCGATGACTCACTGATTGAACCAATGATCCAGTGACCCAACTTATAAACCAGATCAACATCCAGTCTGAGTTTTGTAACTATGGTTTCCATAGTAAGCTTGTCCAAGTCATCAGGTTGGTGTGATATTATCAGCAATAGTGGCAGCCGCAATAACATCATTTCCAATAGCCCTATACCTAACTGCCCCGACAGTTGTGGAAATGTAAAAATTCCATATCCGTTTGGCACAACTGAAGGTTGTTACCTCAAGGATACTGCTAATATTGATGATGGGTATTGTTTTATCAATTGCACTAGCAACGCCCAAGGCCAACCTCAACCAATGATTGGAACCTCAACGTTACAAGCATTTCCATGGAATTAGGTGAGATTGAGATCCAGATGTATAACTCCATTGACAGTTACGACCAGTCTGGTACGCCTCTTTCACCGGACAACACGGAATCTCTCTGTGTCCCCAGTTTCAAAGTTTCTGTCACCAAAAGCAAGTTTGTGGCAGTTGTGTGTGACACTTACGCACACCTTAATGGGTTTCTGAACGATCAACCCTCATTCGTAGGCTGCCAGTCCACATGTAACAAGTAATAACACACTGAGTGTAGTCAATGGGACTTGTTCTGGGATTGGGTGTTGCCAAATGGATATTCCTCAAGATTTGACAAATATTTTTTTTAAAGCCTATAGCTTTTCAAACCACACACAAGTCTGGAATTTCAATCCACGCAGCTTTGCCTTTGTCATCCAAGAAGACAAGTTCAATTTCTCCTCAGATTATCTTGTCAGTCTACGAAACAGTGTAACCCTTCCCATGGTTCTTGATTGGGCAATTGGTGTCGACAAGTGTGAAGTTGCTCAGAACACATCAAATTACGTGTGTAGAGGGAATAGTACATGTATTAATCTCAAAAACAGGTTTGGGTACCGTTGCAATTGTATAGTCGGTTACGATGGGAACCCATACCTCAAAGACGGTTGCCAAGGTATATTCAATTTGCCTACATATCTACAACATTTTTTCAATTAAAGAAAGTAAACATTTACTGTTTCAGGTTTCATTTTCGTTTCAATAGTTTGTGATTGCTTTTTATTCTGGTACTTCTTCAAAGTTACTTAAAAATGGCCTTTCGATTTAATTTTTTTTTGGGTAAATTACAAAATTAGTCTCTATCCTTTACACCATATTTCAATTTAGTCCCTAACATTTCAATTGTATCAATTTGGTCCCTAACCTTTTCAGTGTTATGTCAATTTAGTCACTGCCGTTATTCTTGGATGGAAAAAGCTGATATGTCAAATAGAACAATAGAAGGAAAAATTTATACCACATCAATTGCCAACTGTACCGCCATATCAATTAAAAAATAAATAAATAACCAAATTAAAATCTAAACAAGTGAGATAAGTTTTGGGGGGGGGGGGTCTAATAGGTTCTAAAATCCCTAAAATCCATCTCTTCTCCCTCATCTCCATTAAAATCCCTGAAGTTGCAGATCAAAGTGGCTATCATGGCCTCCAAGGTTGTGGCTATCAGTATGGTTCCTCTTTTTCACTTTCAAATGTTTTATTTCTGAGTTATACATTTCAAATGTTTCACTTTTGTCGCTATTGTGTTGTGCCTTTTTTCTCCCACGACATTTCTCAATCACTGTTGATTTATCATGTTTAAGCTCTAATGCTTTTAAATAATGCAATCTATGTGAATTTTGCTTGGAATTGTCTGATCGAAACTCTTACCTTCCCATCTTCATTTAGTGGGAATATAAAAGAATCTCATTTTCCATTTGCGCACCTTCCTACGCATCTTTTGTTGTGCCTAGGCAAAACATTCATCAATATTCATTTGCTGTCACTGCCAGCATAATATCTGCTATCCAACCAAATAGTCATAATCATGAATCGAGTAATTTTCCTATCTATTTACTAACTATGACTAAACTGCAGATTGGCTGGAACTTTCAGGTACTTTGATTCTTCTTATTAGTTTCCCAAATTTATGTCACGTATGCAGATTTTAAATTTAGTTTTTTTTTTTTTTTTTTTTTTTTTTTAACTATGTGGCGGTATAGTTGCATTTGATGTGGTATGGAAAATAATTTTTTATTATTCCGTTTGACACATTAGCTTTTTCCATCCAAGAGATAATAACAAGGACTAAATTGACACAACACTAAAAATGTTAGGGACCAAATTGACGCAATTAAAATGTTAGTGACTAAATTGAAATTTGGAGTAAAGGATAGGAACTAATTTTGTAATTTACTTTTTTATTTTTTTAATATATATCACAGACATTAACGAATGTGATGTTAAAGAGCTCAATAGCTGCACAAGCACTCAATTTTGTGTTAATGACGTCGGATCATAACATTGTTTGTGTATCGAGGGGTACAAAAATCTAGACGGGGAGGCATGTGTCCCCAATCAACCTGCTCCTAAATTATCACTAGCAATTAGCCTCACTATTGGTAAGTATATTTAGTTGCTCTTTCGAAAAAAACTTTTAGCTTTTAGGGTTTTTTTTTTTTTTCCATTTTTTTTAATTTAACAAAATTAACTTTTTTGAAAATTAATTATCTTTTAATATTTTGGCACACATTTAGCAAAAAAGCAAATATATATATGTATAAACTACTATATAAATAAGTTACTAGAAATACATATAGATTGAGTTTTAACTAGAAATACAGAAGGATTGACTTTTAACTTTTAAATTGAAGATCATATATAGAATGACTTGCAATCATTGTTCCAAAGAACAAAGGGAATCATGGTTGGTTTGGGAAAAAGAAAAAAGAAAATTTTAGGACACATTTGATACACTGTGATGATGATTACAGTATAATAAAAATAAGTATCACAATTTTTATCAAAAAAAAAAAAAGAAAAAAAAAGGTTATTACAAATGAATAAGGTGATGGAATGATATCATATTTAGTTCATTTTTCCAAAACACGCTTCTTACAAAATTATATATTTACACTTTGGATTATGTTTTGAATTAATTTTGAATTTTTTTTTTTAGAATGAATTTTCAATTTTTTATGGCATCAAAATAGATAGGAACAATAAAACAAACTGGAGTTTCTCAATTTAAAAATATCAGACTAAAAAAAAATAGCACCTGGTTTTAATCTCATGTTTCCACCAGAGAAAGAAAGCAATGTTGGGAATAGTTGAGTATTTTATCCTTTTTGTATTAGTTAAAATTTATATAATTAATAGAAATAAAAAATGAAAACTATCGATTTAGAATTGGGTGCCACTCTTGACAGCCAAAAAATAAAATTGGGTCACAAGATTTTGGAAGGAACAATAAAATTAAGACAAGAAATCTCATCAATTAAGAACAAAGCCAAGAAAGACGATGTGCAGCTTAGAGAATAAATGAGTTAAAAAAAAAAATACTCTTATTCACACGGGGAGAGAGAGAGAACAAGGAGGGTGAGTACTTGGTAGGGAAGAACAATTATCCTCTTTTTTATAAGTAATAGTTATTCTTCATTTTTTAAAAATAGTCATTCCTAAGGAATAATTATTTATTGTAATAAAAACACAAACAAACAATTGAATGATTATTCCTAAGGAATAGTCATTCTATTATGAGGTATATTACAGTTTACTAAACATACTATTAAAATTTTTCTTGTCTCTGTTCTCCACATTGTTAATTGTGACTTTATCTATTTAACGTTACAAAATGTACATTGACTAAATTTAGTGAAATAAAAAAAAAAAAAAAATCCACAACTTGATTGTCCCTGGGGAATATTAAATAATGTAGAAAATGAATCTAATGTAATTAACCTTCAACTTGATTGTCGTTGTGGCCACGGGATTGAGTCTTGAGTCCACCTATTTGCTCTAAAAATAGTATGTCATATAGTCAATTATATATTAATGAGAAATGATATATCCACAACATTTTTACAATATTTTTACAATAAATCCTAAGTGGCAGGTTGTTACTAGTTGTTATTATTGGGGCAAAAAAGTAATCTTAGTGCTAGGTTCAAATTTAAACCAATAATAACTAACCACCTATGATTTGTTGTAAAAATATTGTGGACGTAACATTTCTCTATGTTAATACGGAAAAGTTAATAAATATTCTAAGGATATTGTTAATGAACTACATTTAAAATGGTTTTATGAGAAAAAAAAAAAAAAAAAAAAAAACCATTAATTTTTTGACAGTTTTTTTTTTTATTCGCTATAAAAGTAATATAATTTTTTTTTTAAATGGTTCATTAACGAATAACCTAAAGACACCCGCTAACCACACTCTTATTAATATTCTATTACTTTCAATTGTAGGTATTGGCATAGGCTTGATAATCATGCTTGTTTGTTGCTCTTGGCTGTACTTGATAGTCAAGCAAAGAAAGCTGATCAAACTAAAAGAGAAGTTCTTTAAGCAAAATGGTGGTATAATTCTACAACAACTCTCTGGACAAGAAAATTCAACTAAAACCACCAAAATCTTCACCACCATAGAAGAGCTCAAGAAAGCTAACAACAACTATGTTGAAACTTAATTATTGGTTGAGGAGGGTTTGGTACCGTTCATAAAGGATTTTTTTTTTTTTTTTTTTTTTTTTTTTTCGGATAATAGGATTGTGGCCATCAAGAAGTCCAAAATAGTGGATCAAAGTCAAATTGAGCAATTCATCAATGAGGTAGTTGTACTTTCCCAAATTAACCATAGGAATGTGGTTAAACTACTAGGTTGTTGTTTGGAGACATTAGTTCCTTTATTAGTTTATGAATTCATACCTAATGGTACCCTCTTCGAGTACATACATAACATATCTTGGGAAACTTGTCTTTGGATAGTTACTGAAATAGCAAAAGCACTATCATACCTACACTTTGCAGCTTCTACACCTATAATTCATAGAGATGTGAAGTCTTCAAAAATATTGCTAGATAGTAATTACATAGCAAAGGTATCAGATTTTGAAGCTTCGAGATTGGTTCCACTAGACCAAATAGAAGTAGCAACAATGGTGCAAGGAACTATTGGATACTTAGACCCTGAATACTTGCACACAAGTCAATTGACTGAGAAAAGTGATGTTTATAGCTTTGGAGTTGTCCTTATAGAGCTATTGACTAGGAGAAAGGTGGTATCATTTGATAAGCCTGAGATGGAGAGAAGCCTTGTTACATATTTTCTCATTTCTTTGGAAGAGGATAGATTGTTTGATATTCTTGAGAAACATATAGCAACTGAAGGCAATGTTGAGCAATTGAAGGAAATGGCAAATCTTGCAAAGAAGTGCTTAAGATTGAAACAAGAGGATAGGCCTACTATGAAGGAAGTAGCAACAGAATTGGAGGAATTAAGAAAGACGGAGAAGCATTCGTGGATCAATGTTGATTCCAACTCCAAAGAAACTGAACACTTAGGGGGTGTTTGGATTTCTGATTTTCATAACTCATAACTCTGTTTCCATAACTCATAACTAAAAAATGGTGGGACCCATGATGGAAACAAGTTATGAAGCTTGTTTGGATTTCAATAACTCTGTTTTCAGTTTTTCTTTTCATCACTCAATTATCTGATTTTTGAGTTATGAGTTATGGAAACTGAAAACACCTTTTCCATAACTCAGTTTTTAATGGTATCTTCGTAATTAAACACACATTATGGGACCCACGGCCAGAGACAAGTCACGTCAGGCGCACCTTTTTCTTCTTCTTTCTTATTCTTTCTTTCTTTCTACTTCACAGACTCACTCCAACGGCCATTTTTTTCTTCTTCTTCATTCTTTTTCTTTCTTTTATTCTTCATAGAAACACCAAATATACTTTATCAAAAAAAAAAAAAAAACACATAGGTACCAATTTCTCAAACTCAGAAAATCAAACCCATAAACACATGAGTTAGATCACACACACTAACACAGAAACACAAACCCACAAACTTTTCTCTCCTTAATCTTGTTTTTGTGTGCTTTCTCTTCAGCCAAGCACCAACAGAGGTAACCACAAGCACCATAACAATAAAATAAAATAAAATAAGCAATAAAGCGCAAGCAACAGAGACAAAGAAAGGGGCATGAACAACAATAGAAAAAATAGAGCACAAACAGAACAATACCCACAAAAATTAAGCCTTGGGGTTTTCAAAAATCAACACCGATAAAACATGGAGATCGGCGCTGGGTTGAGAAGGTGGGAGATGGGAGCCGATCAACGCCGCTACAAGTCGGAGGTGGGAGATCGGTGCCGCTGCTACACCAATCGGCACCACTGCTACACCAATCGTCTTTTATCTTACTTGGGTTTGGGTTTGTGTTGGGAGAGTAATAGGGCAATGGTGACTGAAAGAGAAGAAAATGAAATGAAAATAGTTGAGGGAGGCAAGTAGGGTAACTATACTCACTGACATGGTGCTCAGGCAGTAGGTCCCACAAACAGTAAAAATATTTGAGTGATAGGAAGTGAAAACAAAAACCAAACGGGTAGGATATTTTAAGTGATGAGTGATGAGCAATAAGTGATGAGTGATGAGTGACGGAAATTGAGTGATGAAAAAAAAATCCAAACAAGGCTACTCACTAAGACATCAGATTCTAGCAAATATGATGTAAGGAATAAAAGTATTAAGGCACGTTTGGTTATGTTTTTTTTACAATGAATAGTTATTTCTTATGAATAGCTATTCTTCAAAATGAGGAATAACTATTCTTTATTAAAAGTACCGAATATCTATTCCTTCACCTTATGTAACAACTTTTTTTAAAATTTTCCTAAAAGGCCATTAGTTGCCACATCTTCAAAAGGAAAGAAAATAAATTTTCTTTGTTGTTAATTATTAGCTCTATTTTAAACACCCTAAAATAAATGTATTTTAGGAAATTTGACTTAAAAATGATTTAATTATACCTTCTTTTTATATTCTACTAAATTGTAGATACATATTTAAGATTCTATTCTTAAATGGACCATGTAGTGTTGGACTTTGATGATGGGAGATAATCTTAGGTTGATGACATATTTTTATTAGTGGTAATTAATGTGTTACACAATTTGTGTAGTTTCCCCTTTTTACACTTGTCAAGTTCATTTTTCCTTTTTTATCTTATATTATTTTATTTATTTATTTATTTTTATTCTTTCCTTTTATTTGTTAGGAGATTTATCCTAAAGTGAAAGTGGTGGAAGATCCCGTAAAAGAAAAGGAAAAAAAAAAAAGAATAATGACATTGTAAATAAATATCATACTAATTTTTTTTCAAATCTTCCTTTATATATATTTATATATAGATGGGTTCAAGTTACACATGGTATAACTTCACAAGAGTCACACCTTTGTTGGACTATTGATTTGTATTAGATCTTAGGGTGAAAAAAACACTCATAATCGTGTATTTATTATTCCCTAAAAATGAGTAACTAAGTCATTAATTCTTCTTATTAAGAATAGAAAAAAAAAAAAAAAAAAAAAAAAAAAAAAAAAAAAAAAAAAAAAAAAAAAACACCCAACATTAACTCTCAATCCATCGTCATCTTCATCTTCTCTCCCTCTCTCACGTGGTCTTGTGTTTAGGAAACAAGTGAAATTTTTATTATTATTTTATGTCTGGGAGTGTTTGATTGCTTCTCTCATTTGCTACCACCTGTGAAGCTATTCTTTCATGGGGCCATGCTTTTTGTGTTGCACCACCAGTGACAAAGTGTTTGATTGCTTCGTTCATTTATTTATTATATTATAACCATTGTTATTAATACCATTCCTGTAAAGTTGTGATTTATAACTATGTATTTTGTTGGCTTTTATTCCGTGCCAAATTTGATTGTAATTTTATTCAATCTTGTGTACCTTGTATTTGTTGTGGGATGTGATTGTAAGGGTTGTGTGTTAGAGAGAAAGAGAGTGTGAAGACTCAAGCAAGTGAAGCCAGAAGACTTCTCACGGGTGTCTCGCGACTAAGCTTCCCGCGAAGTGAAGCATGTACCTTGCACATGACTAGAATGCAAAGAGTCTGTACAAATTGAGACAGTTGTGTCTCGTGAGTATCTCGCGGTAAGGCCTTCCCGCGAAACATTATGTTCTGCCAGTCTGTATTGCCTGATACACACTTTCTGTACCCTCATTATATATACCTATATTACCCACAAATCTTACAGAGAGCTTCTGAGAGAAAACCCTAGCTAAAACACTTGAGAGTTAGAAATTGTTATACCAACAATTCTCTAAACCTTTGTTTGTGGGATTTCCCCATCTCCTACCTCCCCATTTCCATACCATTGAGAGGTCAATATCCCAAACACTTACCACACCTTTTGAGAGTGTCCAGTGAGGTTTTGGTGCTGTTGGGAAACATTGGAAGAAGCCAAGGATGGTAGATGCAACATGGAGCTTGTTGCGGGATCCGGAGAGCTAGACGAGACATAGTTTCGAGAAGCCTTGTTGGAGTAGGAGCTTGGAGGGCTTAGGTAGAAAGGGTAGATTAGGCTTGGAGGGTCTCTTACTTGCCCATGTATCCCAACTGATTGTCTAGTGAATCGATTTCCGCTTGGAGGGCGGCGCAGAGGTTTTTCGCCGAGTTCTTCGGTTTCCTCTTTGATAACACGTCTCGGTGTTATCTGTGTTTGCATCTCTCTTCTCTACTCTTGTTTATTTCATTTTACTGCTGTGTTGCTTTAATTATGAAGTAGAGTAGCTCTCTTGTTTGTTTGCTTGCATTTACACTATTCCGCACTTAATATTAAGTTAGTGTAAAATAAATCAAGCCGTAATTTGTATTGTGGGTTTAAACAAGCTCTTGTGTTTTCACACATTTTGAGCTTTCAGTTCTATTCCAGCCAGAACGGCTGAAATTTTTCATACCGGTATGCAAACCGATACCAAAATACCCCCCCATTCCACCTCAAGTTAGATTTTGGGCAGTTTCGGGACATTCCGGTCAATTTCGGCAAATTTCGGCCGAGATGCAAATTTCGACCGGTACAGGATTTGGCCTATTATTTTAAAAAAAAAAAAAAAAACAAACAAACAAACAGTAAAGGTCCAAACGACACTATTTTGGACTTTACTAAAAGACCTAATCTCAAATCTATTCTTTTCTTTGATTCTTTCACTCTCAAATCCCTCACTCACTACCGTTGTGCTCTCTATGCTGTGCTCAGTGTGTTGTGCTTTCTCATACTCATCAGTCTCTGTGCTGTGCTCTCTCAGTCTCTCATACTCATCTGTCTCTGACTCTCTCACTCTCTTTGATTGAACAGCCAAATCAGGTATTCTTTCTCTACTCTCACTCTCTCGGATTGAAGCTTCAGCCAAATCATAATTTTTTTTTTTCTTATGATTTGTTTTGTGGTTGAGATTTAAGAACTTACTAACTTAGGACGTAAGAGTTAAGAATTTAAGATATGTGATTTGTTTGTTCATTTACTTCATGCATTTGATTGAATTTCATTTCATTTCATTGAACAGTAAACTATGGCTCATCATAGTTCAAAGGATCCCGCATGGGCTCATGCCCGTGCAGTGCCTAACGCAAAAAATAACACTATATGTTTGCATTGTAATAAGTTGATTAAAGGGGGTGGTATTACTAGACTTAAGTATCATCTTGCTAGGATTAGGGGTCAAGTTGAACCATGTAAAAAGGTTTCATCTAATATTAGGTTTCAAATGAAACAAATGATTAAAGACTTGAAAAAATCTAAACAAACTAAAAAAAGGATTCAATAAGAAATTGGGAACCCATATGATGTTGATGAGGAGGAGAAGGAGGAGGATCATGAGGAGGATCATGAGGTTAGGGTTGTTGAAAAGAGTCCCTCTCAAACATTAGGTAAACGAAAATCTAGGGGAAAGGATGTTGACACTGATATGGGTCAAATAAGAGGAAAGAAGAAAATTAAGAGAATTTTGCTCCTAGAACAACCCCCGGTGCTCAACCCTCTATAAGAAGTGCTTTGGTTACAAAAGCAATGATTGATAATGCAAAAATGAATGTGGCAAGATGATGGTATCATTCTAATGTACCCTTTTATGCATCTCAGTCACCCTATTATCAACCTATGATAGATTCCATTGCTGCTATTGGGCTGGGATTTAAGGGGACTTTTTTTTATGAGTTGAGGGGACCACTTTTGAAAAATGCTGTCCATGAAGTTAATGACTTTTTGTTAGACATAAAAAATGATTAGAAAGTGGATGGCTGTTCAATGATGTCTGATGGGCGGACAAATCAAAAACAACTACCAATAATGAATTTTTTGGTGTATTGTCCAAGGGGTGCCAGGTTCTTGAAATCTATTGACACTTCAGGCCTTACAAAGGATGCTGAAACTTTGTTCAATATATTTGATTCTGTTGTTCAAGAAATTGGTGTGGAATATATTGTGCAATTGATTACAGATAATGCTTCTGCCTATAAAAAAGCTGGAAAAAAATTACAGCAGAAGTATGGTACTTTATTTTGGTTTCCTTGTGCAGCTCATTGCATAGACTTGTTGTTGGAGAATATTGCTTATCCTAAGTGGTTCCCTCTTGTTGATGAAGCAATTAAGAAGGCAAAAAAGATAACAAAGTTCATTTACAACCATGGAGTTGTTTTAGATTTGATGAGGCAAGATTTTACAAATGGAAGAGAGTTATGTCGTCCTGCAATTTCAAGGTTTGCCACTAACTTCTTAAATCTACAGAGCATGCTAAGGTTCAAAAAAGAGCTTAGACAAATGTTCACTTGTGATAAATGGCTTTCATGCCCCCATGCTAAGACTGCCATTGGGAAGGAGATAAGTAAAATTGTTTTGGAAGATTATTCATTTTGGTCTCAATGCAAGAACATAGTGAAAGTTAGTGAGCCTTTAGTTAGAGTACTTCGTCTTGTTGATGGGGATGAGAAACCTACTATGGGGTACTTGTATGAAGCAATGGACAAAGCAAAAGAGGAAATAAAAAGAAGGTTGAAGAACAAAGTTTCTTTCTATGGACATTATAATAGAGTTATTGATGCTAGATGGGACAAACAACTTCATAGCCCTCTGCATGCAGCAGGTTGCTTTCTTAACCCTGCAATTTACTTTAGGCCTTCATTTAAAAATGAAGTTCAAAGAGGTTTGCTAAGCACTCTAATGAGGTTGGTTCCTGATCGTGACATTCAAGACAAAATAAGTTCACAACTTGATGAGTACAAAAAGTCAATTGGTGACTTTGGCACATCACTAGCAATCCGCCAACAAGAGAGACTAAATCCAGGTAACCATTAATAATTTAATAGTATTTCCTTTCAATATGTCTATTTATCATTTATAGTTGTTATTGTAAGATTACATGAGCAATGCTTATTTTACATTATTATTTGTTATTGTAGTTTCATGGTGGGAGCAATTTGGACTTGGAGCTCCAGACTTACAATCATTTGCCATTCGTGTGCTAAGTCAATGTTGTAGTGCAACTGGTTGTGAGAGAAATTGGAGCACATTTGAATATGTTCACTCAAAGAAGAGAAATAGATTGGAACATAAACAAGTAAATGATTTGAGGCTTTGAGAAAGGTAAATTTATAATCGTTACTCATATGTAAATGAAATGTACTTTCAAATAATTGTAATTTATAAAATGTTACTAATGTTTAATATTCTCATTGGTAGGAACATTCAAAGGAATAAGTATGCATTGGATCCTATAAGCTTGGATAACATTGACTTGATGGGAGATTGGGTGGCTGAAGAACCTGCACTTTTTAATCCAGATGACATAAATTGAGATTGTCTTAATGAACCAGCACCCCTAGTGAACGTGGAAGAGGATGCTGAACTTGAAACTATTAATGTTGATGACGATGATGATGATGACAACAACAATGAACATGGCTTGACAAATCTTCCAATGGGTGCCAGTAGTTCTTGTGGGAGTTCTTTTGATGATGAATTTGATCCTTTTCTCATGGATGATGATGAGGAGGAGGAGTAATATTATGTTAAATTAATGTTAAATGTTCTTGTTGTGTGATGTTATATTGATGTTTAAAACTTAAGAGTTAAGACTAAATGATTTGTATTATTTGATATTTAGTTATTTATTTATTAGAATTGATAATTTTATGTTCTACAAGAATATATATAAATTATTTTTTAGGAACCCCGAAGCACCTTGAAACAGTACATCGAAATTAACCAGAAACGAAATATTCTATTCCATTAGACAAACCGAAACGAGCTCCAAAACAGTATTAATAACAATGATTATAACCATTCCTTCCTATATAATTGAGTGCTGAGTTAATGGCGGTGATGCAGGAGATGATAAAGAAGGAAGTGAGGAGTTATATGACCGGGTTAAAGGAGCAAATTGGAGCTGGGTTTGGGATTTTAGATTTGTATGGGTATGAATATGGGTATGAGCATGGGTATGGGTGTGAGAGGTGAAGATGGGTTTAGGGAAGTGGCTATGAAGAGAATCGGAGTTAGTAGGATCGATTAGTTGTGAAGGAAATGAAAAAAGAAAAAAGTTTTTTTTTTCTTTAAATTGTGGTAGTTAGCAAATAAGTAAATGTACACACACACAGAGAGAGAGAGAGAGAGAGAGAGAATGAATCCAAGCAAAGAGGATTTTTAGAAGGGACTTTGATGGTGCAAAGTATGAACTTTTTTTTTTTGGCTCCTGGCCTTGTTCAGAGAGCTGGTTTAGGGAACAAAAAAAAACATGCTGTCGCAAAGGAACAAGGAAGGAAAAAAAAATGGAAAAGAAATTCGATATTTTTGTTGAATTATAAAAAATTTATCATTTTGGGACTTTTCTTCAATCCTTTTCTTGTTTATTTTTCTCCATGGTGTCCTTTTTTTAATTATATTTTGTTAAAGTTTAAAACTTGAATCTGAAAAAAATCTAAGTGTTTAATATAAAAATGGAAGGAAAAAGAACTGGAATGCAACAAGACAGTGGAATAGACATGAGTGAATTTTTGTCAACAATGATTTATCATACTTTTTATTTTGACAAGGCATGATATATACTTTGGGTAAAGGATAAAAACAAAAACCATCAACTGTCAGTTATTGCTCATGTCATGTGTACAAAGGCAAGTTAATGGCTGGGAATGGTAGATCATAT
The DNA here is from genome assembly GCA_028535905.1 of Quercus berberidifolia. Classification (NCBI taxonomy): domain Eukaryota; kingdom Viridiplantae; phylum Streptophyta; class Magnoliopsida; order Fagales; family Fagaceae; genus Quercus; species Quercus berberidifolia. The sequence goes on from JAPQVW010000008.1 coordinate 25,601,898, forward strand.
CACGCTTATCGGTGTGTAATTTTAATTAGGGAGTACAATGATTTTGTTAGTCAATTGTTCGTGGCTAGGGCTGTGTCAAATTGGGTCGGTGAATGTGATGCTTAAATGGATAACATTCACCGAGTTAATGCTGACGATGGAGAGTAGAGAGTAGAGAATTAATGCTGTTTTTTATTTTTAATAAGAAGAGTTAATGACTTAATTACTAATTTCTAGGGAACAATAATGACATGACCATGAGTTTTTTTTTCACCCTTAAATCTAATATAAATCAATGGTCCAAAAAATGTGTAACTTTTATGAAGTTACATCAGGTGTAACTTGAACCCATCTCATATATATATATTGTGTCTCATTGTTTGGAAATTCTCTTTATTTAGTCATCAACAACATCAAACCCTAGCATTTATGTCAAAGTATTTATTTATTATCATTTATTAATGGATAGATGGATTTATTTTTAAGCACTAAAAATTTTTGTTTAAGGAATTTATCTCTCTCATGTACAAGTGTAACTTTTTGATAATATTACATCACTTTATTATTTTTATTGGTTTAATATATTTAAAATCATGCCATTGGATTACAAATTTTATTGTTCTTAACACATATGCCGAATTTCGTATTAATTGAATGTTATTTGTTCATTGATCAAATATTGGCTAAAATGAAAAACTGACCCTCTAACTTTCTTCAGATTTCATTTCAGTCATTTAACTTTACTTTCCATTCATTTCAGTCCTCTAAGTTTCAGATTTATTCAATTAAGGTCTTTCCGTTAACTTTTGTTAAAAATTTTTGGAAAAGAAAATCTAGAAAATATTTTTCAATCATTAATTGAATTTTTTTAATTTAAAAAAATTGAAGAAAAATTTATAAAATTGAAAAATTAACCACAACATATACTAAAAGTTGATGGAAAAACCTTAATTGAATAAACTTGAAAGTTAGAGGACTGAAATGAACAAAAGCAAAGTTAGAGGACTGAAATGAAATCTGAAGAATTGAAAAAAATGTAATATTGACCACAAAGTAGTTATTGATCTCTAATCATCTTAATATTTTGCAAATATGGAGAATTGAAAAAAAAAATGTAATATTGACCACAAATTTACATTTTTTAAACTCAATTTAGTGACACATAATATATTATCGAAATTAATTTTTTATATATTAAAACCCATGATGGGTATTATGCATGAAAAAAAAAAAGTTTCTTAGTAAAATATTCAAAATGAACTAACTGTGTATATGCGCATTGCGTAGAACATAGGATAGTAACTCTTTAATAGTCCGTATATTTTTCTTCATCTTGAATATAAATTAGGTACTAAAGTTGAAAGTATCTTGTGTTTTTGTTATATCAATCATCTGTCTCACTAACTCTAATCATAATTAGTGAAAGCTTTTTCGGTAAAATATTGTTCATTCTTACCGAACCATGGTTACAGATACAGTTTTGATAATTAAGAGAATCTTTTTAAAAAATTGAAATATTTTGTTACTAATAATAGAATGACTAATGAATTGATTTTCTCAAATTTCAAGTATAAGAATTATTTCTCTTAAAGTTTGGGGTGGAATATCATTGTCCCCATCTCCAAAGCATCTCCAAAGGAGGTTTGTGCAATTTACCCACAATATAATTATTGCTAATGTAAATAACTAAATATCCGGTTGATGCTTGCATCAGCCTTCATCCCATTCACATTACTTGCAAATGGATCCTTACTAAAATTGAAGAATCATCGATGCTGTTGATTACTCCCAGTGGTTGAATGGCGTCTCACAGTGGCAATGATAGTTATACATGGTGATGGCTTTGGCTACGAGGATTGTCTCTCTTTGTCATGGGTGCCAGTTTGACGGCTTCGTGTTGATGATGATGGAGGTATTTGTTTGCTTTGAAAATTTAATTCCACGTGTTCAAACTTATAAAATTGAGGGAGACCAAAGTGAATTTTCACACGGTAACCAATATACTTTCTCCTTGTTATAAAAAAAAAAAAAAAAAAAAAAAAAAAAAAAAAAAAAAAAAAAATTCGCCTCAAATATATAAGAGGGAGACAGTTATTCAATTTCCATATAATTTTATCATTTTGTTAGTGCTTTAAATGAATTTTTCAAAAAGCCAAGGACCTCTGGTAAATGGTAATATATTCTAACATTTGTGCTTTGGTGGTATTGAAAAAACTCTTCACTTTCTTATAACAGACTGCATCTTTAATTGCTAAACAATATTGGCTGTGATTGTTTCACGGGAAAAAAAATTTATGACAGTAAAATATTTTCATCTGTGAAAAAAAATTTATGACAGTAAAATATTTTCAGATGAAAATATTTTACGAAATATATATATATATATATATATTTTAAAGTATTTGGTTGCGTATCTAAAATGCTCCTAATAATTTTTCAAGTATTTTTTTTGTGTTCATAAAATACTATAAAAAAATATATTTTCTAATACTTTCTCATATTTTTCAGCTCCTAAACACGTATATAAATAGACAAATCTCAATACGGAGATTAAAAAAAAAAAAGTTTGATAATAAAAAACAAAAAAAAGTAGAGAAGTTTAGATCTAGAAAAATCACGAGAGAGAGAGAGAGAGAGAGAGAGAGAGAGAGAGAGAGAACAAGATAGGAGAGAGAGAGGCTAACTCAGCAACCGTACGGTGTTTGGGACAAGATCAGCAGCAACAACAATGGGTGGTTAAAGTACTTACAGTAGGCCAAGTGAGGGTGAAGGTTAAGCCGATGGCTTTTGGGTGAAACGTAAAATAATAGGACTGCAAATTCGGGTGTAAAATACTTTACACCAACACATTCCTTATTTTACAGTCAATCTGAAAATATTTTTAATTTGATCAGCAATTTCCAGTTACCTTAAACACTTGCAAATGAATAAAATATTTTCTGAAAATCAATTTCAGGTGAAACAATGTTAGCCTTAATATAAGCTTGCAGAAAATCACACAGTAAGGGAACAAACAACCAGGAAAAAAAAAGACTCAATTTATGCAAAATCTCTTACATCAATTACATTGTTGCATGCCTTTCTTTTCTCCTGGCTATTATCACTTAAAAATCCATGCATCACTATCAAATTTTGTCTATCACCAGTGAGAATTAATTGCACTAGGTGAGAGGGATTCTACATCGTAGCTTCCTGGAATACATAAAGACGACTTGAAGCAACAGACTTGCACTTACGGAGGAAGACTATTGTCTTCTAATTGACCCCTAGACTCGGGCATTGACCTGGTCATCGTTCCCTATGCCAACAAAACGTGCAGGGTTGCTAGAAAGTTTAAGCACGTAACAAAATAGAATACAAATATATTTTTGGTGAGAAATAAAATTTGCCTCCATGGGCTTACATGGGGTGCTAATCCAGATCTCATTGATTGGAGTGATAATATCAACAATTGTGGCAATAACTGAACTGCAGCAGAAGCGGCTCCAGCCAAGCCTGGCTGCGACTATATGTGTGGAAATGTAAAAATACCATTTCCATTTGGCTTGACTTATGGCTGTTATCTAAATAAGAAAATTTACATCACTTGTGAGGACAATGTAACAGCGAAGACAGGTGATTTCACTGTTAAAAATATATCCATTGAGGATCATGAGTTGCGTGTCTTGCAATTTGTAGCCCAACGATGCTACAATCAGACTGGTGCATTAGTGGAAGGCATTAACCTGGCTCAAAACTAGCAGTTACACCATTTCTAAGTTTATAGCATTGGCGGCAACATACAAGGAAGAGAACTGCCAAAGAAACATGTTAGAGATAGAGTCATGGCCATTACCAATGCAGTCCATTTCATTGTATCATGACAGTGAAGCCAGGGTACCTAGAATATATAGTAAAATCAATAACGGAAAATCTAGATTCAAGACAGGTAAGACTAAGATACGAGTACATGAGACAATTAAGCGAAGATGGAATCATAGCCATTGTCTTTTTTATTATGACTATTCAATTTCGACTGCTTGAGTAGATCGGACAGGGTACATATAGCGCAGTTTAACAATTTTGAGCATGAGAGTGCTCTACAACGCAGAGATGGAATAGCCCCACAAATAGGATAAAAAAAAGTATCAAGCAAAAGTGGTGGGGGGAAGATTGCCAACTGGATAGATATTCATATGAAAATCTTGCGATTCATTTTCACCAATAAGAATAGAGATAAGGATACCATGAGATAAGAAGAGAGAAGATGATTAGGGCCCCTTACTTTCACTATTACTATAAATTCACAACTAAGACCATGCCCCATCCATCTCTCACACCTTAATGGTTCACACAAGCAAATGTTTGTGTAACAAAGACATAAATGTGAACTTAGGAGTGGTGTTGATTCAAGCAAGAGTAAAAGAGTTTTCTCTTGTATATATTCACTTAGCCAGGTAATAGCACATGGCCATTACATGCTAGCAAGTGAAGAACTTCTTGAGTTAAGAACAACATTTCTAGAGCATAAGAGTTTTTGTTTAAGCATAATGCACCATTAATAGTTTTGGAACTTTGAAATGATTATACTAAGAGAGTTAAACCTTCTTTCATGCACAATATTGTGTGTTAAAGACTGGACATAAATATTATAACCTATTGGGGAGGTTGTTGTATATTTCTAAAATATAAGTAAGTTGTAATATTAGAAATTGGATTGGACAAGAATCCAATCATGAAGGTGAGGGAAAGGAAATTCCATGTAATTTGTTCAAGTGAATTTTAAGCGAAATTCTCTATTTGAAATTCTAATAAGTTGAATTGACCAAGTTTCAAACGAATTTTAGGCAAACCTCTGAAATTTTGATGAGTTGGGTTGACTAAGTTTCAAGCGAGTTTTAGGTGAACTTGAAACCTTGTGTTTTTTGCATAAATTTTTCGAGTTTTACCAACTGTAAGAAATGGTTTCATGTGTATCTAATAGTCATAAGCATTTTCAACAATTTTTTGAAAGGGTATAACACCTAATTTGTGTTCTTCTCATTCAACAGAGAAATGTATATAAGCCCCTATAATCAATATAGGACTAAACCAAAGAAACCATATTCTACATGTATGGTTTAGCGAACGGTCTATGAATTTTAATCATGCTTCATTCTTCTTCTCATTCAACAGAGAAATGTATATAAGCCCCTGTAATCAATATAGGACTAAACCAAAGAAACCATATTCTACATGTATAATTAAGTGAACAGTCTATGAATTTTAACCACATCAATGTCACACACAGACTTCATTCACAAAAGAAACACAAAATAGGAAATTTTTATCCTACTTAGCAACACAATTTGGGTACTTCTCAAAGTTCAAAGAAGTTTGAAATTTTACCCAAAAGAAATTATCTATGATGCATTCATTATCATAAAACAAGCTAAGTAAAGCAATTCCAGACAAAACTCTTTCACAAGCTAAACTAAAGTCATTCATGATACAAACTACTTGTAAAACCCCATGCATGAGACCACTTTTATAAGGTTATATATATATATATATATATATATATATATATATGATATATGCTCTGCATTTGTTCCTGAAGTTACAAGCAGGGAATGAGAAACTAGCAATAAAAATCAGCTCTTTAAAGTGGAATGGTATTATAAGATCATCCTATTATTGGTTTTGCATGAAGTACATATAACCAATCACCTAAGTCATGTGCAAAATATAATTATCATCTAACTGATACCAGAGTAGTAGGAAAGAAGGTTTGAAATGAAATTCATCATCTCCTAGATACCAAAGGTAATTCTAAGTCATACTTATCAAGTAATTCAGATCAAGCAATTGGGACCCAATGGACTTGTTAAATAAAGCAAGCATTATGAATGTATATGAGTAAATAACAAAACCAATTCTATGATCAGCGTATAGAGAAACAAAATGCTTGCAGTTTTAGGATATGCAGATAGCAAAACAAAATACTTACATTTTTAGGATTGGGATCAAGTATTTTATGTATCAATGACTTCACCTCAAGAGGATACCAATATGGACAAGAAAATTCTGCTGCATTTATCTACACATCATCCACAAGAGCAGTTAGTTAAAAGCTGCCAATCATCCATTTGAACTACTCATTGTTATGCGACTCACATTCAGTCCCTAGAGAAAGTTTCCTCTTTGTTCATGGGAATAATAAAAGAATAGGATAAATTACACTAACCACTCTTGAGGTTTGGGTAATGTTAGGGACTTCCCTCCTGCTTTTAGAAACAACATTTTGTCCCTAGCAATGCTAATAGCTTATTACACTCTGGATGGAATAATTAAAAAAATACATATGACTAACTTAAAGCATCATAAAACTAATCCTTTCGAGCTCTGGTTCTCCCTCTCTTGCAATGGCTACTGAGTTTAATTAAGTTAAAATAACTTCATTTTTTATTTAAGCTTTTCCTTCTCTGGATGCATAAGGCATCAATATACTGCATATGTGTACATGCATTACATTAGTTTCCTGCACCTGCTCCCAATCATGAAAAAATTCTTACTTGAATTAATCAAGTCCATACAAATTCACCACTCGAATATCAAAAATACAAACCGACAAAAGAATAAACAAGATTCTACAAAAAGAAAAAAAGAATGTAGGCTTTGTATTCATTGGAACAAAACAATAACAAATAAAAGGGGGGAAAAAGATTAGCAATTCCAAGCTTCATAACTTGAAAATGAATTTATAACATTCATAAGCTCTAGTAAGTTTTATAAACAAAATGAGTGTAAAAAATCTCTGCCATGTAAAGTTGAACAAAGCCATTGAAGTGCAATAACCCAAGGCAAACAAAAATTAAATTGATACTATTGAAATACTACACCATTAACACTTATCAACTCCCTTTTAAGAATCTCTTCAATATAATATGTTCAAACCTCATAATCCAACCCATACTTCAGATTCCAAACCCTAGCCACCAAATTATATTATTGGAGAGGAAGAGAAATATCAAACAGATAGAGAGACCTGTAATCGGACAAAGGGGCGGAGGAGAGGGCTCCGTCTATCAAAGGCTGGCTCATCGTCAGAGATGAGATTGCCGACCACCGCGCCTCAACCCGTCGTCGGAGATGAGATGAACTTCAATTTTGAGAGAGACTTTATTCGTAAATGGATTTTCTGAATTCTGAGTGAGAGAGCTAACAAATTAGCAGTGTTTTAAAAACCGGACCGGACCGGCCGGTTCAACTGATTCAACCGGAAATCGGACTTTAATCCGATCCGGTTATGATTAAAAATCGGAAATGAAGGAAAAATCGAAAAATCCGCCGGTTTAACCGAAAAACCAGAAATCGGTACGGTTAAACCGGTTTTAAGCTTGTTCACTAACCCTTCAGCCACTGTGTTTCTGACCAAAAAAATAAAAACAAATAAGAGATTTTGTTTCAGATTTAAGAAGAAGAGAGGTTTTGACTTTGAAAATGTTGTTAAGTCTAAAGCTGTGAAGCCTCATATGCCCACATTGACACCAAAAATATTAGATTTACTATTTATGACTTGACACAGTTGAAAAGAACTGAGGAAACCCAAACCAAAGAGATGCAGCCACGCAGGTACAGTTTGTCCGCTTCAGTTTAAGAGCTTTTCTTGCTACTCTTGTAATTTTTTTTTTTTTTTTGGCTGAGTAAAAAGAATGAGAAAAATCTTGCTGCTGCTCTTGGAGACTTGCACATGCATTGATGCACATTTATTGACCGAGAGAGAGTATTGAAGGCAAAGAGATGAGAAATTAGAAAAAGGTAAAAGAAGAAACTAGTACTGAGCTTTTAGTTAACCAAGGTGGGGATGTAAGATTTCAAAATATGTGGTGGGTGGAGTATCAACGTGTAAAGAACTAAAGGTAGGATATGTGGTGGAAAAGAAATGGGCAATGATATTGCCACTCATTGGTGACTTTTTGATATTTGAAAAATGAAAGAATAACTAAAATAATTTTTGTAGTGAGCTTAAGTTTGGTTGTTTAATATATAAATAAAGAGAGATGTTATATTTATAATATTTTTACAACAAATTATAGGTGATTAATTATTATTGATTCAAATTTAAACTTAATACTAAGATTACTTTTTTGACAATAACAACTAGTAACAATTTGCCAATTAAAATTTGTTATAAAAATATTGTGAAAATATTGTGGACATATCATTTCTAATAAATTAAAGTTAAGGTTTAATGTTTTACTGTTATTTAATTTAATTTTTTAGTTAAAATATTAGTTATAAAATTATTTATTTATTTATATTTTATAATTATTAATTAATTATTTATGACATCATCGGTTCGACCATCAGTCTAATCTCGGTCCGACCATAAAACCGAGAATCACTCTCTATTTCGGTTCTTTGACCGTACCGATTTTTAAAATCATGCAAATTAGTTTATAACAAGATTAGTCAGATTTTAATTAGTGCACCATTTTTAGTGTTTGTTTCAACCATTTTCAATGAATCCTCAAAAAAAGTGGGTCGAGTCATTTTTTTTTTTTTAGTGCTTCGAGGCTAGGAGTGGTCTCTATTTTGTTTCCAAGATTCATAAGAACACATTTTGGTCTTCATGCTTGGCTTGCATTTGGTTTTGGATTAAAAATTCAGCTCTTTTTATTATTTAACTTATTTTTATTATTATTTATAAGTTTTATTGTATTTTTTGGTATTATTTGTTAAAATATATTATTAGCAACGCAATGTGTTATATCATGTTGTATATGCTAGAGTGGATGCGGAAGAGAAAGCATAGAATAGGACACCGAGAACACGAGGGTTACGTGGTTCAACCTTGTCGGCCTACATCCACGGAGGAATCCTTTAAGGGCTACATCTTTATTGTATAAGAGTATAGTACAATAACCTGTATTATAATGAGTCATAACATGAGTATATATAGGTGACTAAACCCTACACTACTAGTACAAGCAGGACTGGGCTTGCACATATTACATTGAGCTAATATGTCTAATATATATCCCTAACACTATTCATTAGTCTTATTGTATTATTTCAGCTACTTTTAGTTTTATCTATGAAACTTTCAGTAAAAAAATTTCAATTTCAACTAAATAAACTATTCAACCTTATTAATATTATTTTTTATAGTGCAAACAGAGAATTTTTTATCAAATGTGACAGCAAATATGAGAAATTGACAAATTCATCATTGTATTTGTTTGGTACACTAAAATGAGGAAAGGTAGGCAAAGCCTTTCAAAGTGTAATCCAAAGGCTGAAATTGATCTCTTGGGAGGAAAGGGAAACACATTGGATAACGGATGGTCGGGATGGGTACATTGGCCGGCTTTGGGTTTGAAGGTGACAGAAACAAAGTGATAGTGTGTGTTTGGCAAAAATTAAAAAGTCAGTTTATCTTACTATTCAACATATTTTTGCTATTATTCATGGGCTTTACTGCACTTTTTGGTATTATTCATAAATCCCACTATATTATTTCAGGTAATTTTTACCTTTATCTACAATATTTTCAGCAAAAACTTTCAATTTTAATAAAATAAGTAGATCTCAAACAAATCTGAAGAGTCGAAGAGATTTATTAGACATTAAGAGCAACTCGAGCTTATGATGATGATCTGGCGGGCGGAGATAGCTGATTGAATGTGGATAGTGAGTGACTCTATGTAGGCTTAAAAAGATATTGAGAAAAATTATTGGGGTATTTTTGGCAACACGTGGCATTTCATTAAAATGAGAGTTTTATTTTATTTAATTTTATTTTGGAGAACAAAATGAAAAAATAAATTAAGTAAAGGCTTCCTATAAAAAATAACAAAATTTTTTTAGAGAGTTTCATCTTATGACGTCCGCTCCTAATAATAGCTCTTTATTATCAGATTAAGTTACCAATCAGTTATTGATGTAGGCGGAGTTTAAACTCCAGATCTCTTATTCAACTATTAGAATAACTGAAACCCACAATAATAATAATAAATTAAGTAAAGACTATTCACCAAAATCTAAAAATGTTAAAATGGAGGGAAAAGTAATGCTCCCACGAAGTGAAACTCCTAAAACAAAAGTACAAAACAAAACAAAAACCCAAAAAAAAAAGAAAAAGAAAAAGAAGAAGAAGAAGAATGGACGAAGTCTACTACAAAGAGAAAGTATCTCTTATATAGGCTAGTTAGTGAGACATGCGTGCATACAAGATTTTTTCCTACAACAAAGTAGAGCTGAAGTTACAACAAGTAAATTTTTTTTTTTTTTTTATAAGAATTATGTGGTTAAATGATAAATTTCTGATTATCCCAAAAACTTAAGCTGCGTTTAGGCTAACCAATAATTTATCGTGGTATCAGAACATGAGATCCTAAGTTTGATTTATGTCTCATCCACACTACCTCTCATTTAAAATCCTATGTGTTGAGAATCACCTATTAAAAGGAAATTTGAGCTCACAAGTAATGGGGAGTATTAGAATTGATAGGCCACAAACTAAATGACTCCTTGTGATAGAAATTAATTAATTAATTAGCCAAGTTATTAATTAATCAATTTATCATGCAAACACGTGGTAGCACAAACAAATCATCAATAAACTAATTATGCAGCGAAAAATAAATAACACGATGATTTGTTTACGAATGGAGAAAACCTAACGGCAAAAACCTCACCGGGTGATTTTCAGGTCACCACTCCCGAAACTCCACTATTATCACAATAAGCGGTTACAAGTAAAAGAATCTCAAGTATCTTACCAACTTACAGTTGAACTTTTACCCCAATACCCAATTGGACTTGTTCTGTAGTGACAGTTCCCCTTTCGATGCATGACTCTTAAGTACGTGACTAACCAATTGCACGGATCCCAGTACGCCACTTCAATCACCAACTAAAAAGGCTATTGGTTGTAAAGTTCACCCACACGATGAAGATCAAAAAGATGCTTAGTCACAAAACCCTACGGTGCACATACACAGCAACTTCTTCAAGAGAAAGAGATGAACTAGGGCAAGAACTTCGTCTCCGGTCACAATTCGCTTGAACAGAGTTTGCTTAATGCTTGTATAACTTGTGAACTGTTTGATGGCCTTTAAAACAATCCTTTTATATGTCTAGGGTTAGGAGAAAAGAAGGCCCAAAGACATATTCACGGATCCCAAGAAAATCATATTTGAATTCTGAAAATCTTAAACCTCGACAGATAGGAGGTGTAGAGCAGTTGTCGAGAAGGTGTCGAGCACACCGAATCTTTGAACAGCTTTCTTAAGCTCGATAGATACAGTTGTCGAGCTAGCTGTCGAGCTTTAATGATTTTACACTATGAACTTGTTTTCTTGGACAGACTTGAAGGCTTCAATACTTGATCTTGAAACATGGTTTCTTGAAGTATTTAAATACATCCTAAATCTACCCAAATACAAATAAAATGTGTTTTGTCAAAGGATAATCCAATTACATAAAATCATGACATATGTTCTTAACATGTGAAACTAAGGATGTCAATACCGTATCGAAGGCTGTACCGATTTGGCCACCGGTATGATATATTTGGGATACCGGTCAATACTGGTGTACCGTTTCAGATTTACTGCTATTTTTTATATTTATAAATATATATATATATATATATGTATGTATGTATGTGTCTGTGAATATATATATATATATTATAATAAATATAAAAGTTTACTATAAAATATTTTCTCAATTCAGAACTAATTACTCACGGTTTTAGACTTTAGTATCAATTAAAAGGGAAAAATAAAATAAAAAAATAAAATAGAAAGCTTAAAAGTTACCATTGCATACTAAGAAAACAAATAATACTAATAAGTTAATGCAAATAAGTTACCATTCTGTCCTAACAAAAATTCAAAAATTACAAAACTTAAAAATAAAAAACTTTTTTCTGTACCAGCCAATACGCCCGGTACCAGCCGGTATTGCCCGAAATTGGCCGGTATGAGGCCGGTACGGCCGGTATTTTTTTCGATACGAAACAGGGGGGTCGAGCGTATCGGATTGCTGGCCGGTATGGTATATTCCGGCCGTACCGGCCGATACGGTACAGAATCAATAACCTCGTGTGAAACACATATGTCCTAACAATCTCCCATTTTGGCAATCTGTGACAAAACCACAACAAACAAATGAACATATGAGAGAAGCCATAAATCACTCAACTCATATTCACTTGTTGAATATAATAAAATCCATTCTAACACAAACTCTTGAAAATTTTTGCAAGAAGAGAGTTTATGGCAAGTAGACTTTGACAACCTGTATTTCTGAAACACTTTAAACAAAACTCATCGAGGCATCTTTGTGTGAAACAGAAATAATAGATTGCATACAAGTATAAGAAACATGTGTATAAAGGGAGAAAAGAAACAACACATGAAGGGGTAGGTGAAAGAAAAACATACATCAATATAAATAAGAAAATAAGCACAATGTATGTCTATAAATGGTCACAAGACCTCATGTATAAGAGTAATGTATCTAAAAAGAAGAAAAGAAAAGATACATACTATCCTCACTACATCCCTTAAAAAAGTATCAACACTCCCCCTAACAAAAAGGTCCAATACTAACTTTCCCCCTAAGATCGACTACTCTTATACCAAAACTACTTCTCCTTTTTGTCATGAATGACAAAGGATAAGAGTGTCAGGTAGACATCTTATCAGTAGAGCTAGCATCTCCATCAGTATCATTTGAAACATCATCGTCATCACCATCATCATCATCCTCATTCTTAGAAGCAGAATCCACGGGAGAAGGTGGTGAAGGAGTAGCCTCAAGAGCAAAACCACCCATGGACGCCTGTCGTTGTGCAATACGATCGACACGAATGTTCACCTAATACAAGTCCGTAAAGAGTGTATCTAGGCAAGCATCCATGCGCTACAGTTGCATCATGATGTCTCTTAAAGTCACATCGCCCGCAGAAGAGGGAGGAGCGGATGTGGATGGAGCAGAACGGGATGGAGCTGAATGGGAGGAAAGAGCTGCTGAATCTGATTGTCACGACCGAAACTGGGCCTCGCTACGTTTGATTGTAGCATAATCTATGGCACACATGACTGTAAAATGGTCGGAAGAAGGAAAATGAACAGAAAAATGGCGTAAGATTCTCGTGATGGCGGAAGGAAAGATGAGCTTATCACAGGATGCCGAATCTAGATGAACATCTATAATAGACAGAATGAAATGAGAAGGAAAATCTATAGTAAGAAGTTCAAGAAGCGACAACAAAAATCGAGTACGAGGCTCTGTAATGGAGTTATAGTGAGAGAGTAGATGCAAAACAAAAGTCATTACTAAGTTCATGAATCTAGGACCTTTAGTAAAAGGTCGACATGGTGTAAACAGACGCTTACCCCAAGCAGAAGGGTGCTTACAGAAAGCAGACATGAGCTCATCCTCGGACACAGTCCTCAGATGCTCATAACTAGGATAGTCAAGAAACTCTATCCTAGGGACCCGAAGCACATCCACAACAAGTTACGGTGTGATAGGAATGCGCGTACCTCGAACGCGTGTGAAGAAAAGAGGTACTGAACGATCAATCCTGTGCATGTTGGAGTAGAAGTCCTGAATAAGCACGAGAGAACAGTTGACCAGGACATCACACAGTGACTCCCATCCCCTATTGTGAATGACAGAGGGAAGGTTGGTGTCGGCAAAGTCTGACATAATGACTTAACATTCCGAATAAGTACCTCATTTAGAAAAGTTCTCCGAAAATGACTTAAAGGCATCATCATCATGGAATCAGATATGAGCCAGAGTCTGATCAGAGGACGAAGAAGCACTGGAATGAAAAGGGTTCTGGACTGGAGTGGATTTATGCTTAGGTGCCATAAACACGACTAACATAAACTAACAGAGAGGGAGAGAAAGAATGACAATCAAAAAAGTCCCAAGCAGTTTCAAATATATCAAGTATATTAAAAATAGTACGTATGCATGGGAAATGCATGAATATGTGACATGCAAAAGAAATTGCATTATGGGCTCATACCAATCCAAACCTATCAGCGTACAAACAGATAACACACATCTAAATGCATGACAATACCATTAGAATGCTAATGTGATGCGATGTATAAGGTTTTAAACACATTTAAGTAAAAACCCATCCCAAAATTTCAATAATAACTCATCAGTTTTGAAAAACCCTAAAATTTTTCAAAAACCCCAAAATCTAGGTTTCAAAACATGAAATGCATGAATATGAGAGGATTGGAAGCTTACCAAGGGAAGAAATTCTTGAAAAATCTTGAAGAATCCTTGAGGAACAAAGTTTGGAGTGAGATAAGAGTGTTTTGGGAGAGAAAACAGAGAAGTATCGAGAGAGAAATTGAAGAAAATGAGTTTCGGATCACATAGGGGGCTTATATAGTGCTTGCAGTAAATCTCGATAGATGCAGGTATCGAGAGGTATCGAGGTATTTGTCGAGGAGGTGTCGAGAAAAAGACCCTTCGACAGCTAAGGTGTTGAGGAGGTATCGAGGAACAACTTAACAAAAACCAAGAATAGAAGCTCGTTCTATCCACTAGGTGTCGAGAAGCTATCGAGGATGCAGACCTATTCTCGATTAATCCACCAGGTATTGAGATATAGGTGAGATTGCGATAAGAAAAAGCTTAGGAAGCTCGACAGATAGCTAGCTATTGAGGAGGTATCGAGGAGGTGTCAAGCCAGCTTTTAAAAACAGTTTTTCGAGATGTGAAAAACACAGACATGAATGCAATCCAATAAGCAACTCAACCAACAATCCAATCAACATATTCAGCTCTTAAAATCATCTTTCAATTAAAAAAAAAAAAAAAAAAATTCAGCACATGGATCTTCAAAAACACACACACACACACTAAACAAGTTTAACCAATTTTATATTTCAAAAATAAGTCAAGACAGTTTAGTAAGCATACATTAACACATGTAAAACCTTGTGATGACCTGCACATGTATCAAAAATAGCAAAGAATATTGCGTGTTGTATGTGAAAAATATCACAAGATTGCATAAGTGTATACATGTTATGACGATTTGAGATATGAGAAAATCACTTTAACTCACACACAATCATAACTGCTTGATGGGGACTATCACCTTTGAGGTACATCCTATAACTCCCACATCTCCTAGAATACATGCTTGCAATCATATTTTAAAGCATTTTTGATCTTTTTGCTTTTGATTTTTCTTTGCATATTTTTCTTTTAAGCATATCATGTATGGGCATATTAGAGAGAGAAAAGAAATACCCAATGATATTTGATATTCCAATTTTGCTATGCCTAAGCACACAAATGTCATTGACACTGCATTTTTACTATGCCGAAGCATACAAGTGTCATATTATGATTGGCGGGTAACAGTAGTGAGATGGTTATTAATGCCTTTCTCTTAGGATTTTTTAGTTCTTCCCGTCAAAAAGAGTGATACTAGTGTTAAGTACAAGAGATAACTTAATCTTACTCATTACAAACACAAACCACAAAGCTCACTTGCTTAGTTGTGCATAGAAATGCTTATCTAAGCTACAAAAGATACAAAATTTAGAAGACTTTATTTCAATGGCCATCCAAGGTACACAAGTACCAATGTACACAAAACACACACCGTTTTTGTATTTTTCTGATTTTTCAATTTTTTTAAAATTTTTATATGAAAAACAAAACAAAGCAAAATTGAAGAAAAAACAACAAAAACATGTTAAACAACCAAAGCATAAAAACTAGACTGACTTAAAACATGAAAGCAAAACACATAAGTAATACATACACAAAACAAGAAGAGAGAGAGAAAAGTGATAGAATCACTCGGAACCCTTTTCCTTCCACAACCTGGCAGAACATTTCCTTTGATTAAACCCTTGAACCGGCAGTAAGGGAGAAAAACCGTTTAAGATTGAAAGGAACATGAGGGTTTTGAGAAGATCTCCAAGGGGAGCAAGAGAGGATTGAAGCTGATACTGGCTCCCAGATGTTATCATGCCATTGTTCTGTTGAGTGGCAAGCCACTTGTAGCAATTTGGTCCAGTATGATCGACAACTCCACAATAATGACAGAGATGCTGCTTCTTTTGTTTAGGCTTTTAAGAGTTAGCTTTCTTAGCCCTAGGATTTTTAACATCTTTCTTTTCAAGCTTAAGGGGTGCTCCTAAGATAGATTTACCATTGTCTATATTTTTACTAGCTAATTCAGTTTTAATTTCATTGTTCTCAGTTTTAACATTATTAGCAAGAGGAACAAAAATAGTAGTACTAGTAGAAGTAATATTAGAGGAAGAAATACCATACCCTAAACCTGTTTGATCTGAAGCAGATTTCTGAATGCTGAACATCTCATTAAGCTTTGCACTTAAAGTCCTCTCCAGTTGAGTTCTAACTTGAAACAGCTCCGATTCAAGCTTCTTGGTCTTCTAAGCCAAGAAATTGTTCTCGAACCTCATTGCTCCAATAGTCTGATTCGCTTCCTCAAACTTTGTAAAAAGCTTCTCACGATTAAGTTCCACATCACTGAGCTTCTTGGTGGTTAGCCTATACAGTTTTTCATGCTTCTCAGAAAGCTTGTACAACTTTTCATAGGCTGTATGGATGTCATCTTGATCATCCATCTTCTCAAATTTTGATTCCACCAATTCCTCTTCTTCAACCACATCTTCAACAATCCTATCAGTAGAATCAACAGTAGCAGTGAAGTCATTCAAGATTTCGCCATCCTCATTGTCGGAATCATCCTCAGGCTCTGTGTCACTCAGGGTAATAGCAAGTGTCTTGCTTTTCCTAATGCTCTTGAGATATTTAGGACACTCATGCTTCATGTGACCGAAGTTTTGACACCCAAAGCACTTAGGTCCTGCGGGAACAGTGTACTGACCACCTTTCTTAGCATCCTTCTTCCCTTTGTCTTGACTTTTAAACTAAGAAGAACTAGATTGCCTGCGGTCCTTGTCAAAACCCTTTCCATTGGCGTTCTTCATAAACTTCTTGAACTCCTCATTGGTGACTGTAACAATGCATTCAATGCTCTGTTGTTGAAGTTTGCCGCCTTAATCTTAGCATCATCCCAGTCGACTAGCGCTTCTGTAGGCTTAGTCCAACCTATCTCCACAGCTTGCCATACTTTTTTATCTAAAGACTGCAAGAAAACTCTCATGCATACTTTTCAGTATGCATAGTTAGTGCCATCAAATAAAAGAGGTATAATTAATGACTATCCTCTATCCATGACAAACAGAGGTCAATGGATCAACACAGCAAAGATTAAGCCCTAATCAAAGTGTGCTTGTTCTGATATCACTTGATAGGCCACAAACTGAATGACCTCTTGTAATAGAAATTAATTAATTAATTAATCAAGTTATTAATCAATCAATTTATCATGCAAATGCATGGTAGTACAAACAAATCAACAATAAACTAATTATGCAGCAGAAAATAAATAATACGGTGATTTATTTACGAATGGGGAAAACCTAACGGCAAAAACCCCATTGGGTGATTTTTAGGTCACTACTCTCGAAACTCCACTATTATCACAACAAGCGGTTACAAGTAAAGGAATCCCAAGTACCTTAACAACCTACAGTTGAACCCTTACTCTAATACCTAATTGGACTTGTTCTGTAGTGACAGTTCCCCTTTCGATGCATGACTCCCAAGTACGTGACTAACCAATTGCGCAGATCCCAGTACGCGACTTTAATCACCAACTAAGAAGGTTGTTGGTTGCAAAGTTCTTCAGTTCATCCACACGATGAAGATCAAGAAGATGCTTGGTCACAAAGTCCTACCGTGTACATACACAACAACTTCTTCAAGAGAAAGAGATGAACTAGGGCAAGAATTTCGTCTCCTATCACAATTTGCTTGAATAGAATTTGCTTAATGCTTGTGTAACTTGTGAACTGTTTAACGACCCTTAAAACAATCCTTTTATATGTCTAGGGTTAGGAGAAAAGAAGGCCCAAAGACATATTCACGGATCCCAAGAAAATCATATTTGAATTTTGAAAATCTTAAACCTCGATAGATAGGAGGTGTCAAGCAACTGTCGAGAAGGTGTCGAGCACACCAAATCTTTGAACAGGTTTCTTAAGCTCGATAGATACAACTGTCGAGCTTTAATGAATTTACACTATGAATTTGTTTTCTTGGACAGACTTGAAGGCTTCAATACTTGATCTTGAAACATGGTTTCTTGAAGTATTTAAACACATCCTAAATCTACCCAAACACATCCTAAATCTACCCAAATACAAGTAAAGTACGTTTTGTCAAAGGATAAGCCAATTACATAAAATCTTGACATATGTTCTTAACATGTGAAACACATATGTCTAACAAGAATTATGTGGATAAATAATTAAATTTAATATTTTTTATCAAATGCAAATATTAAACTAAACAAGAAACAAGTTTTTTTTTTAATCATTTTTTATAGTTAGACTAAACAAGAAACAAGGTTTTATCATTTATAAGAAGTCATTTTTGATAGAACTTGTAAAATAGAAGGAAGAAAAATAAAATATGTAAAGAGAGGAAAGGAAAGCAGAAGTAAAGACAATTATGTGGTTCAACTTATGAAAACCTACTTACAAAAAGCTCTTAATGTAAATGTTTACCATTCAAAATTTTATTATTTAGAATTGTTGTTTTATAGTAAACCCTATAGGGTATACATAGAAGGAAAATACTAACAATATTTTTAAATTATTACATAAAATTAACAAACTAATGTGATAATTAATTAATGTGATTGGTGGATTTTAAACATAATAAATGAATATCTATTTTTATTTTTTATTTTTTTATGATAGGTGACATATTTGATAATAAAAATATATACTACATATATATACACATCAATTTATACAGGTTATGTAGCAAAATTTATATCCCCAAAATTTATAAAGCTGAAATTGACTTAGGAGAGTCTCTTGATTAGACTAAAATCAATGACAATTAATGTTCTTTAATTGTATCAAATCAAAAAAAAAATATATATATATTATATACAAAATAAAAATTCTACTTTAGCCCAATCTAAGTGTATATGTGAGCGTTTGGGCAGGGCTGAAAGTTGCGTTTCAGCCCTGCGTTTTCATGCCTTTTTTTTTTTTTTGCTCTGCAGTGAACAGTAAAATCACTGTGCAGGGGACAAAAAACACTATTCACGCACTGTTCATGCACTGTTCACGTACTGTTCATGGGTCCCACGATACTATTCACACATTTAAAAATTATTTTGCTACAGTGTTTTCAGTTTTCAGTTTTCAGTTTTCAGTTTCAGCAACAATAAACTCAATCCAAACGGACCCTATATGTGTGAAATTCTCTCCTATAGACTTGAACTCAAGCTCTTATTCCCCCGCCCCCCCTCTCCCTTCCCTCATACCTCTCAAGCACTTATATATTTATAGAGTGATTATTACGCTAAGAGTGCGTGGTAGTCAATCAAAGATATTAATATGTGATAAATTTGATATACAACGATATACTAACAAAATTTTGGGAGAAAGCACATCATACATGGCTCAATTAGCCAAGTAGTTGAAGTTTTTATTTATTTATTTATTTATTTTTATTTATCTAAAAATGTCGGATGAAGCTAGCATAAGAAAAGTTGTGATAGAAACAGTAAAACTTTAAGTTTTTATTAACACTAGTTGCTAACCCGTGCGATGCACGTGAAAATCTTATGAAAGTATAGTTTATACATTAAAACATTTTAATTTTACATGAACTATAATAGTTTTAATAATATTTGAAAAATAAAATAAAAAGTGAAAACTCAAGCCAATTCAAGATGAATCACTGCAATAACAAAGGCAGTCCTCCCATTCATTCTTGCAAGCCAATAGCAACTGCAAGAGCCATCACGAGGGCATTCCATTAGATAGTTTTGACCCAAGTATGCTCCTTCTTTATTTTAATCCTATACATCAGCAATTTGAAGTGAGTTTTCAGCAAGTGGTATCAAGTAAAAATCACGTTTGCACAAAACCTAAATAGACATCAACAATTGTACCAAGTTTTTTCTCACTTCATAATAATTATGGAACACCTTGCAAGCTTTAATCACCACTGGCACATCATTGATGTTGAAGTTTATACATGTTCTACATGTGGTATTAAGTTTTAGGGTTTTATAGATGTGGCAGCCAAATGATACATGGAAATACTTTTATCACATAATAATGGTGCAGCAATCAATATATAAATATATTGTGTGTAACAACATTTAAAAGGAACAAATAAAAAATAAGTGTAATTGTTTTGAATTCTCCATTCATCTTAATCAAAATTTAACAAATTAAATTTGATAAAATAGTTTTCATATGAATAAAGCTTGAGTATAGTTTCGTCTTATTTCCAAAAGTTTCCACATATTTCATCCAACAAAGTCTACAACTCTTCCCAGACCTTTTTTGGAAAAGTGAATGACTCTTCCCAGACCTTACGAAACCTAGAAGAAAAGAATGAAAGAAAACTTCAAATCAAATAATCATTCAGAGGAACAACTGCAAACAACTATGAAAAATTTATGACTTGAGTTTTTATTCATTGAAATTGAACATTTACATGTTTCCTACCATAAGGTTTTGGAATCCATCACCTCTTCTCAAAGGCATTATCCTAGCACGCTGAGCCTTCACCATCCCTATTAAACTCTATCCCAAACAACTATATAAAGATGCTTGAATCCCAAACATACTAAATAAAAATCCAAAACTTATCCCTACACTTTCTTATTAACCAAACCAAAATTATTATCAAAACAAAAAATACAAACATGCACATAATGATACAAAAAGAAAGAGAGTGTTTATAAGAAAACTCAGATAATACCCAATTGTGATAATCAGAGTCCATTGGCAACCCATGTAAAAAATACTTGTAGTCAATAACAGTGCAATGCAATCTGCTACATAGATTAAGATCATTCACCCAAAAAAAAAAAGAATAAAAAATGCGAAATGGGAAATGACATATATAATAAATTTGAACATCTTGATAAATCCTATGAAAATTTCAAAGTAATTTGACTTTCAAATGAAAATTTGCTAGAGCACACATCAAGGAATTTAGGATTTTGAACAATATTGAGTCAAGATCTATAACAATGCACATAATAGTCCATTAGATTTGTGTAGACAAATCATCAAATTCAAAAAAATATAATTTGGGTATCCACAAATTCATCAAAAACACGAAGTTTAAACCACTATTTGCCTATTGGATTCAATAATCAATATATCAGCTTGGATCACAGTAAAGTCTCTCAAAATATGCTTCAAAAATAGATATGGAAGAAAAAATAACACAGCTCTACCTTTTCAATTTGCTATTGTTGGAATTTGTAGATAGCTTCTAAACTTTGTAGGTTCAATCCTTCGCTGTGCATGGCAGAAAGCAGAAAATAAAAGTCAGTAGTAGGAACTAATCTTAGCTTCCATGGTTATACCAAAATTTAAAATACAAACCTTACCATAACTAACAAATAAAAGTTGTAGATAAACAGCGAAGCCAAGGTTGCAGAAGGAGGACACTGGAAAAGAAGCTGGGGTCTGCAACCAAACAAAGAATCAATCAAAACCCCTCAAAAATCTAGATGTTTCTCTTAAAGAAGATTCTTATCAAATTTATTATTAAAAAAAAAATAGCATGATTCTTTGATAAAGTACAAATTCTACATACCCATAAAAATTAGATAAAGAAGTAATAAAAACAATGGTAAACTTGAGATGAAATAATAATTAAACTAAACATAAAACATGCATGGGTAAACAATTAGTTTTTATTTCTTTGAAATTGAACCAAAAAATAGAACCGCCCATATGTGAGGACAGTGAAAATGATGTCGAATATTATCATGATGAAGAACTTGGAAATTCACCACTACCTTAAATTTAAAGAACAATGATATTTATTTCACAACTCTCCAAATTGTTAGTTTTTTTAATTTCAAAAACCTCCAAATATAAGAAAGACATTTAATGAAATTAATCATTCACAATGGAGACAATGCATAACCCACATATAAATTTAGGGCAGTACAAACATTGAATGGGTTTTTGAGCTAAGTATAACATCACTCTCAAAATAAACATAAAAATCTTTTGCTAATGTCCATATCATAGTAAAACAAAAAACCTTCAAAACCCAAAACCACTGTCACATTCACTTCACAATAAAAACATTCTAGTTTACCATGAATTAGCAATTAATGAAAACAATACATGAGGTAGTATAAAATATAGCCCAATCATGAAACCATAAATCCCAGATAGGGAAAAAAAAAAAAAAAGCCATGAAATTGAAACACATGAAAGCAAAACCTATAGGATTGGGAGGCTAAGATCAAAACTGAATACTGCCACCATGTATATATAATTAACCACAAATCCACATGAGGATAAAATAATTCAATAATCTACAACAGAAAGTTAATTATTCAATAACTAAATTAATATACTTGCATTTGTATATAAACCCAGAAACTTAAATTAAATCCAAACACAAACAGAGTATTAAGGATGAAACCTAGATTGTGCGAAGGGTTTGGTTGAAACGAAACCCTAAATCATATTTAACAACCAAAATTATAGAAAAAAAATAAAAAACTTACCAGTAACATTTGCGGAGAGAATCTGGTCTGAAAAAAAAAAAAAAGAGTATTAAGGATGAAACCCAGATTGTGCGAAGGGTTTGGTTGAGTTGAATCCACCATTAGAAACTTAAAAATAGAGTATTAAGGATGAAACCCAGATTATGCAAAGGGTTTGGATGAAACGAAACCCTAAATCATATTTAACAACCAAAATTATAGAACAAAATAAAAAACTTACCAGTAACATTTGCGGAGAGAATCTGGGTTTAAAAAAAAAAAAAAAACAAAGTATTAAGGATGAAACCCAGATTGTGTGAAGGGTTTGGTTGAAACGAAACCCTAAATCATATTTAACAACCAAAATTATAGAACAAAATAAAAAAACTTACTAGTAACGTTTGTGGAGAGAATCTAGTCTGAAGAAAAAAAAACAAAAAAACAAAGTATTAAGGATGAAACCCAGATTGTGTGAAGGGTTTGGTTGATTTGAATCCACCATTAGAAACTAAAAAACAGAGTATTAAGGATGAAACCCAGATTGTGCGAAGGGTTTGGTCGAGTTGAATCCACCATTAGAAACTTATGAGAGAAACGAATTAGTGAGAGGTTAAAGGGGAAGGTCTGTGTTTAGATGAGAATGAAGAGACAGAGGAATAGACGTTGTGAGAAGAGAGAGTAATAGAAGATGTATTATAGGGTTTTGTTTTAAGTGGCAGAGAATTTTTTTTTTTTTTTTTTTTTTCCAGTTTTATAGTAAAATTAGATTTTTTGTTTTTTTATTTATTTAGTAATGCTGACGTGAAAAATTGTGGGAGTTTCAAAAACTTCGGTTTTATATATATACTAGTCGCTAACCCGTGCGATGCACGGGAAAACTATTAGAAAATAATAAAGCATGCATATATTAAAAGACAATTTAAGTTCATGTGTGCTTGCAAGGGATACATACCTAAATAGTTCTTGCGGTAGAAATAAAAGCCTTATCTTTGAGATAAAGAACTAATGTAAACAAACTAACCTTACATAAAAAAAAAAAAAAAAAAACATAAAACTGATGTCACGGGAAATTCAGCCACATAGTAGTAATATATAAATCTCTTAAAACCTAAACGTAAGGACTAAATATTTATGCGCCTTCTCTTGCTTTCCTGATGTATTTGGTTAAAAACATAAAACTGATGTCATGGGAAATTCAGCCACATAGTAGTAATATATAAATCTCTTAAAACTTAAATCTAAACGTAAGGACTAAATATATAAACAAACTAACCTTACAAAAGCTGAACTTTATAAGCTAAAATCTATACCGTAAGTTATAGATCTTGAATGCTATACCATGCGTTTAGGGCTTCCTACATTTGGAGAGAGAGAGAGTTTGCAGAAACCAAAGAAAATCTCTCTATAGCTTAAGAAACACAATATACTAAAATCAAAGAGATAAAATTTTCAGAAGAAAAAATATTATATATAATTTAAAAGAATTTTGGTTTAATTCTTGAACACCGCAACTCCATAAAATTCATACTAATAATAATATTTTATGATAGCGCAGTTAGAATTTTGGTTTAATTCTTAAACACTGAATTGAAAATTGATTATATGAGTATTCAATGGTGAACAAAGTACTATGTATTAATTAATATATAAACAAAACTAACCTTACAAAAGCTGAACTTTATAAGCTAAAATCTATACCGTGCATTGTAGATCTTGAATGCTTTAGGGCTTCCTACGTCTGGAGAGAGAGAATTTGCAGAAACCGTGGCTTTATATTTCTTAACTTGAGAGAGGGGTAAGGTTGTTAGGGTTTTGTAGATCTTGAATGCTTTAGGGCTTCCTACGTCTGGAGAAAGAGAGAGTTTGTAGAAACCGTGACTTTATATTTCTTAACTTGAGAGAGGGGTAAGGTTGCTAGGGTTTTGAGGAGTTATAATTTTTATTTATTTATTTATTTTTTAAATATTGTGCTGACGTGGAAAATTGTGGTGCCAGCAAAGGCTTCAGTTTTATATAGATATATAGATAATATATATATATATATATATATATATATATATATAGATTATGAGTTATTACAGGATCACAAATTATTTTATAATTATTTTGCTACAACTATAATGTAGTAAACTGTGAGTGGGGTTAATCTATATTATTACTAAAAGTTGAAGCATAACATTTAATGCTACTACGCTCACGTTGAGCCACGTCAGCAGCCGCGTCATTTCCATCATATTTTTTGTATTTGTTCAACAATTTAAAAATAGTTTTTAAAATACTAAAAAATATAAAATAAATCCCACCCATATCTCCATCATAAAGCTCACTTCTTATTGATTTAATTCCTACCCCTTTCTCCACCATAAAGCCCAAACTCAAAGCCTTTTCAACCTAAACCCTTCCCCACCTTTTGTTTCTCACACAAGCCCCTTTGTCAAACCCTTTTTCACGGTTTTAAACTTTCTGTTTTCCGTTTCCTTTTGTTGCACAGTTTCAGATTCCTTCCCCTTCCCCTTCCACACGTTTTGTTTCTCCCCACCTTTTTGTTCTACAGTTTCACATTTACATACGTGAATTCTGCTCAATTTGACAGTTTTTCTTTTTTTTTTTTTTTTTTTTTTTGTTTCAGGGATTAAATACCTATCCATATATTTATTTTTATAACTCAAAAGAAAAATATATAAAATTAGCAGTAAAACTAGGAGTTATATCCGATTAAAGTCGAAGATCATGTTCACTAACTAAAGATGCTGTCTTACTCTAAAATACCAACACAAACTCTGTGAGTGAGACAAAGCTTAGTGTATGAAGTGGTAATGAGGTGTGCGAAAACAAGTTGTAATGCTATGGAGAACAAAAATAAATGTTGATATATAGCGAACCTTTTATTACAACAGGAAATGGGGAAAGTGTCTTTTCTTTTTTTGCTTGATGTGTTTTTCTTTTCCCTTTTTCTTTACCTCAAATTCAACTTCGACTTTCTGTCTTCTTTCTTCATTTTAAAGTCCACAACGTAATTGTTTCTCTCTCTCTCTCTCTCTCTCTCTCTCTCTCTAGTATTGATTGTGCCTTTTCAGTGTCCTTCCCTATCCTGATGTTTGCCCTTAAATTTATGTTACTAAATAAATAGGATTGAAAGTGTAGAACCATAGAAAATTCAATATTATGACAGGGAGTTTCAAACGACAGTTACCTCTGAATGAATTTAGAGAGTCGTTTTGTGTTCATCTTCCATAATTGCAGCACAAATGTGGTATTGTTCCACTTTCAACCAGTATATTATATTTAGAAGTGGGTTGAACTCAAGTTCATGTGGAGAAATTGGTGGAATTGCTCAGGAAGAAGAACACATAACGTAGGACAAGAGAAGCTTAAAGACAACAGTTAGGATTTTGTTGTATAAAGCTCCAAACATCATTGGTTTTTTTTTTTTTTTTTTTAAAATCTTATTATTTAACCTTTTGAATTTAATTGTAATGCTATGGTTCGTGGATTGCAGGTGTTAAAAACTTACCCCGTTTGTGCAGAAAGATTATGTGTGGAAAATCAAATGCCCATATCTGCTAGGTGTTCGACCAAAGGCCTCTAAGAGATTTGCATGATGTGAAAAGCTTACCACCACTTGTGTAGTAAGATTTCCTCTATTTTTTTTTTTTTTGTTTCTATCTTTTTCATTTTCCCAAAATATGATGTTCTCATATTGAAATAAATTAAGCGTGGAAAGTGCTAGAAGATTAGGTATTCAACCCCACCTTTTTCATGAGCCAGGGGCCTTCATGAATTAGGTTACACATGTTAGTTGATTTGGTTAATTAATGATGGTTATTATATTTGTATAGATATGAACATCTACGTCTAGATTGACATAAAAATAAAAATAAATAAAAACTTTGCATCCCTGCATATGAAAGGGAAGGGCGTTAACCTTCAACCAGCAATGAAATGACCCCTATAGACTCTAAGGGCCTACTAGAATATTGAAACCATCGGATATGTCTTTCTGGTGTGTCGCTATGGTAAAAATGAACTAGAATTGGAACTGTGGCTAGGGATCACTCTGGGTGTGTTTTATTTCCCATGAACAAAGCTCTTCTAGGTAAAATAGAAGCAGTGATGGTAGTTGGGTGGGTGATGAGAGAAATAGCTCAATTGGCAATCAGGACTGGGCTAAGGAACATTATTGTAAAGGTGATAATCAAAGAACACTCCAGACTTTTGATAGCAATCTCCCCTCACTTACCTTGGTTTTGCTGTTGAATTCACTCATTCAATTCTTAGTTTAGAACTATTTCTTTTGTATACATCATCATGTCAAGTGCAAATCTGGTTGACAAAGTGGAGGGTGTTTGGATGGGTTGCCCTCCTTTCTTAGCACATTTGTTTGAACCATTGTGCATTGTTGTTTACATAACAAAAATCTATCATTTTCAATAAATAAAAAGAAAGGTTGAATATATAGTATATAGTTGGAAGCTTTCACCTCCATGCTTATTAAAAAAAAATATATGCTACTCCTTTGAACAATGCATCAATTCTGATATTACTAAAAGTAAAATTTTAATTGCTTTGTTGAGTTAATATCATTTTGTAGGAATTGGGTTTCAGATGATCATTCTTTAATAGTTTTGCGAGCATCCTTTCTCATTATATGTTATTGAACTTCAGCCTTTTATTTTTCCTCCCTTGAAGTCAATTGATGGGTTGACCTGATTCTTTGTTTTTCTATCAATGCATTCATTTCTCTTCCTAAACTGGCATGTACAATTTGAAGCTAGAGAGCTTTTAGGTCGAACATAGCCAAGCTTCCTCTTATCCATTCTAATTAAATATTTTATTATTTTAATATAATGTTGAGACAAGGTCATGCATTATGCCTGTTATGATTTAGCTCATTAGCGTTGTTTAAAACATTAAAACTACAATCTTGAAAAATATATATTAAAATTGAAACTCATATTTTCTCTCAATGTTTATAGCTATTCTTACTTTATTTATTATGATTTTGTCTTTTTTGTTTTGTGATATAAGGCAATAGGTTATTGATTCAGAGAAAAAGAAAAAAAAAAAAAAACCTTCTAAAAATGTTTCCTTTTATTTTTTATTTTTCTAACTCTCTAAAATTTATTGAAATAGATGATTAAATGGTATAAATATTTTCCAGGCAATTTCACACTTTACAAGAATGAAATCATGTAATGTCTAATTTCTAATATATCAATAGTATTATACATCTAAAAATTGAATTCAATTTGAGTTGGAAACCTTATAAATTCAATGTAGTATGTAAAGGTAAACTTTAATGTGCAGTGTTCTTTAAGAAAGCCCTAGAGTAATCATCTGGATGCAAGGAGAGTAACAGTAGCAACACTGAGTAAGCATAAGTGTTATGATAAGGATTCAACCACGGTGGAGGTAATTAATGGCAGCCATGGAAGCTATAAGGTTGGCTAGAGATATGTGATGATTTCAAGTGATACTTGAGGGGATGACAAGCTTCAATGGCACATTTAAAGAGAGAGCTAAGAAGTTTAGCAGTTAAAGTTTTTGTTCATGGAGCTGCAAGCACAACATCACATTCTTTACCTATATTTTTAGTTCATTTGGTTGATAGGAATTTTTGGATTGGTCATAGTCCACAATTCTTACAACCCCAGTTGCCACTGCTGTATTGAACTCTATTTAACATAAATTAAAAATTTTCTCTTCAAAAAAAGAATCAATGTTTTTCAAGTTCTTTATTTAATTTCCATTTGCATTTTTTTTTTTTAATTAGTAAATTACACATCACCTTGCTTTTATAGGAAGAGGAAGTGTCATTTGAGCTAAAGCCTAAAGCTCATTGGCTCATTATATGATTTTTCCCCTTTGTAAATATTATATTATCTTTAATTTTTTTCCCTTTGTAAATGTTATATAATCTTTAATTTAAATACAATAAAATAGAAAGAGATGACTAGAGAAGTAACTCAAATTGCAAGGATTGGCCAAATGATAGTTGACAAGAGAAAAACAAAGAGACAAGGAAAATGGGAATATGACATTCATCTAGATCATTTGGTCCAATGTCTATTTCTTGGTGCGAGAGTTGTGATAGAATAGGAAAAATGAGCGAATGCATTTTTTTCAACATATAATTGATTATTTCTAGACCTATGGTTTTTGTGGGAAATATTTTTTTGTTGATTGTATTCTTGAAGCAAAGACTTCTGTCATACCAACTAACATTAGATGATGTTGTGTTCAAAGGCTAAAAGTTTTCCGTAAGTTATGCCAAGACTATGAACATACATATTGTTTGGGATGAGAATAGGTGATGTCGTGTTCATAGGCTAAAAGTTGTCTATAATTTATTCGTTAAACAAACATATGTTGTTTGGGATTAGAATCTTTACACAAGTTAAATGCAAGGCATATTGTCTAACAATTAAGAGCCCAATAGTTTGCATTGTATAAATTGATTAGTTTTTTGCATAGTATAGATTTTTTTAAAAGGAATAAATATAAATAAATTTATCAAGAAGAAATATTTTTGTAAAATTTGATTCTCTTGCATTTGTTTAATAATTATCAAAATATAAATTGTTACACTTGATGGAAGTCAAAAGTAGATAAGGCATTGCATGTTGCTTGTAGTATAGAAAATAATATTTGGAAATTCTTTGGAATTAGTGAATTTGAATTGAGTGTGTTTAATGGACTTTGTTAGTAATTTGAGGACATTGAGAGTGGTAGAGTGGCTTAATAAAATATTTAATTGGTCTAGGATCACTATTTTACTCTTAAGCTCAACCTCTTTTTAAATAATGTGGGATTCAAATCCTATAAATGTATAGTAGCTCACTGTTGTGATTTATATAATTTTTTTAGTATTTATCCACCTTTATTTTCAATCATATCATTTTTTATTGTGATAATTGGTAATGATCTCTAGGTTGTATGGAGTCTCTTATTTTTTAATTTTATTTTTTTATGTGGATAATTTTAAAAAGAGAAAGTAATACAATGTTTGATCAGGTTTCTTTCTAGAAATTGATATGTTGTAATTATTTGAAATGGTTTTTTATTGGAACATGCTTGAACCATATCATAGTGGTCTTTAGATGAATATTGTTTATTTGACTAATCTATTTATACATATTTTCAACGATTATTTAGAATTAGAATTATCTAATTTGATTGGTTTCAAATGGTTGTACCAATAAAAGTGAATGTGTATAACCTTCATTCAACTATTCCGTACATTACACGGGTTAGCGACTAGTTATTACTTATACTCTGCTACATTAAAGTTGTAGTAAAAAATTATAAAAAATTTTGCAGTCATAATTTTTCTTACATTATTCTTCTTTACACTACCGATAATCACGATAAACTGTATCAATCGCGATAATTTCATCAATTAGGAGTGTTGTGATTGGTCTATATCCTCCCATTCTCGACAAAAAAGAAAGTTGATTTTTGATAGCAGATCCCAAAGAGAATAAACTTGGAGCCGCTAGAAACAAGAGAGGGAGGAGACGACAAAGACAGAGAGGAGCTCGAATAAGAATATTTTAAGCCTATAACTCTTGATGTATAGTGAACCCTCAACGAACCCTTGAGTCTTGAGGTTATTGAAAATGGAATAATTGACTTTATATAAGAGTTTGATAATTCCTTGACAAATTCACCCGTTCGCCTTATCTTTTTCCCTGCCTAATTAATGTGTTTTTGGTCCATAACTCTTCACCCAAGGCAGGGACTTGCCTGTTATAAGGAGGCCATCAAGGTTAACGGCAGCACAAACAAAGCCTAAATTTTTACAAAACAGAGATATATAAAGGCAAAGTCATGGCTCTGCATAGATTGCTTTCACAACAACTGCTTCTATTTGGATGGACAATTTTAGCAGTAACGGCAGCATCTCAACCCAGTTCAAGTTGCATAAATAGCTGTGGATCACTTAGCATCCCCTACCCATTTGGTACAAGCGAGGGCTGCTACTTTGATGAGTCTTTTCTCATTACTTGTAACAACACTTCTGGGTCTCCAACGCCATTTCTGCGCCATAGTAATTTAACAGTGCTCAATATATCTCTGGATGGTGAACTACGAGTCTCCAACTTTGTAGCCCGTAATTGCTACAACAATTCAGGGCTTGTTGACAGTGATATTTTCCATCTTAGTTTATTAAATTTTTCCATCTCGTATACGAAGAACAAGTTCACTGCCGTTGGCTGTGACACTTTCGTGATTTTTAATGGTTTATCACGGGGACAAAACTATACCACTGGATGCCTATCACTTTGTGACCACATCAACAGTGTGGTTAATGGGTCTTGCTCTGGAATTGGTTGTTGTCAGACTTCCATCCCAGAAGGAGTAACGAATTTTATTGTGGGTCTAGGGAGCTTTAATTATCACTCCACGGTACTCGACTTCAATCCATGTGGTTTTGGTTTTGTAGGTGAAGATGATAAAATATAGAGCCTGTTGGGCCTATCTTAATGGGCCGGACGGATTGGGACTGTTGGACCTGTGTGAAGATAGTCCCATGCGTTGTGAAAGCCCATCGCTGACAGACGCAGTATGGGCCCATGATCCGAAATCTCTATAGCCCAGGAAAACACTAAGATCCAAAAAGGGAAATGGTTGTTCACCACATTTTGGAGAATTGGTATCATAGTCCCACATTGGAAAGATCTGGAGGTCAAGAAGAAAAGCCACCTCTCCACCACTATAAAAGGACTGACATTCTCGGAAATCAAGGTAAGATTAATTGACCCTCTCTTGCGCTCTAAAAAAGTGAAACGACGACTTCTGACTTGACCTTCGGAGAGTGTTAGGCCGGCACCACACCGGTGCTCTCTAAAGGTCTTCTTCCGTTCGTTCTTGGTGTGCAGGTTCGCTTTGAGTCGTGAGTACGGTGTAACTCATTGGTGACAATTTTCAACGTCATCAGTAGGGGAAGAAGATGCGTACAACTTTTCCTTCTTGGATCTCAAATTTTTACAAAATATAACAACTATTCCCTTGTTGCTTGATTGGGCTGTTGGAAATGAGTCATGCCAAGATGCTAAGAGGAATTTAACAAGCTATGCATGTAAGGCAGCATATAGTGAATGTTACAATTTCAACAACGGTCCTGGATATCGTTGCAATGCTCCTTAGGTTTTCAAGGGAACCCATACCTCCTTGATGGTTGTCAAGGTACCAATATAAATTCAGTATGCTGTATTGTTATTCGCATATGAATGTCACTAGTTAGTTGTTGTTGTTGTTGCTAAATGAACATATAGATTGTACTAATACCTTTTGATGGGTTGCAGTGTGGTTCAGATATCGATGAGTGCGTAACTTTAAACCCCTGCAACAAACAATGCCACAACTTTCCTGGGGGTTTCAGTTGCTCTTGTCCCAAGGGATACGAGGGTGATGGGTTGAGAAATGTAACAGGATGTCAACTTACAGACAACCAATCAAGGAGTATCGTTATTGCACTACGTAATTACATGTAAATATTATTATTATTATCAGGGCCGGCACTAGGCCTAGGCCATTTAGGCCATGGCCTGTGGCCCCTAGCATAGAAGGCCCCCAAGTATGGGGGCGGCAAGGCTTTTTTTTTTTTTTTTTTTTTTTTTTTGGGTAATTAAGGAAAAAAAATAAAAAATGTAAGTTACATGTACTTTTTTTTCCGCTCTTAAGAAGTCCTAAAATATTAGAGTTATGCTAGTATATTACTAGTTTGATTACATAGATCTTATAAATTGTTGTGTGAATAATTCAATACTTAATTGATTCTGTTGTTGAAATGTCATCTCATTGTCACATCAATTTTAAAGCTTTTTTTAGTTAAATTTGTAGTAAGTTTAGAATTTTTTAACCAAAAAAATTAATAGAAATATAACCCATTCACCATTAAGTAAATGAAAAATGTTAAAATTATTACAAATTTTACGACAAAAAGCTTACAAACTGATGTGACATGAATATGATTGGTGTCACTTAAATAATATAATAAATGAATGTTTGAATAATTTTTTTTTTATTGGTGATATGTCAGTTTGTAAAACCTATATAATGAGTAAGAATTAATAATAAATTGAAATAGAATATATATGATAAAAAATAAACTAAATATTATTTAACTGAAATATAAAAATGCCCCTTTAAAATTTTCGCCTTAGACCTCAAACTATCTTGGGCCGGCCCTGATTATTATTTTAACCAGTTTTCAATAAGAAATAATATATTTGATTATTTAGATGCATACGTGGAGGAGGGGTACATTAATTCCACCACTGGCTTTTTCTCTGGGCGGCTTTAAATTTTGGGCAGAATAAATCATAACAGAGAAACTTCATTAGCTTTCTCAAAGCTTTAGGTATACCAATGGCTAGGGATCGGATGGTAAAAATGTTACGTTCCCCTCGATCTGCTTTGTCCTATATGCGGGTTTTCTCAACCTAATATAGAGGATATCTGATGAGATGGAATAATGAAAGCATTGTCTTATAGCATGTGGGAAAATTCACAATCTAATGACAAGTGGATAAAAATTACAAACTAATTTGATTCTATATAAATAATTCAATACTAGAAAGTATTGATTGAGGCATAAAACTCTTGACTACTAATTTGATCTTATGTATGTATAATACACAAATGTAAAATTAATGGACACTGTGTTGAAGTCTGTAATTTACTAAGTTGGCCATCACCTCACATGATATTATAAGTAATATCATTGAAAAATAATTATTATTATTCACAAGAATTTAACAAATCACCGTTCATATTTCATGATATTTGTATTTTGATTCTTAAAATAAAAATTAAACAATGAGATTGTGAAAGATTTTTTCAATATGGTGTTGTAAAAACAACATTATTGTTAAATAATTATAATAAGTTTATAAATTGTAAGTTACATATATATTTTATTGGTGAAAAATGCACTTTTTGAGTTTAAGGACGAAAACTAAAATTCATACAAAAACAATATTTTAGCTTTATAAATTATAATTATGACTTTTCAGTTATAGACTAAGTCTAGTAAAAAATGAATTATTAAGGGTTTGATTGGATACCGCTTAGTGCGAGTTTGGGAAGCGCGTTTTGCGCGTTTTTCAACGTGTGCATTTTTTTTAGTAGGTCTCACGCACTATTCATGGGACCCGTAAGTATTTTTTTTAGCGAAAACAACTTTAAAACTGGGTCTCACGGCACTATTCACACATTTAAAAATTATTTTGCTACAGTGTTTTCAGTTTTCAGTAATAAAGGTTTGGTTGGATACTGCTTATTACTGAAAACTGAAAACATTGTAGCAAAATAAATTTTAAATATGTGAATAGTGCCGTGGAACCCAGTTTTAACTTAACGTTTGCGTCTTTCCATACTTTTGGGTCCCGTGAATAGTGCACAGGACCCACAGAAAAAAGGCCAAACACAGACTCCACAGTTTTTTAGTGCAATCCAAACTCAACCTAATTCTTCTTATTCTTTTTTCCAGTTATATCCTTTAAAGAACTGCTACTTCACAATATTTTTACTACACTTTCGCAATAAATTCTAAGTAGCAAGTTGTTACTGATTCTAATATGAGTTCATTACTGATATTACTTTTTTGCCCACCAATAATAGATAGCAATTTACCATTTAAAATTTGTTGTAAAAATATTATAGACAAATTTCGTATCCTTTATACTCATTTGTCAACAATAAAAAGCTTGATTT
Organism: Quercus berberidifolia; assembly: GCA_028535905.1. NCBI lineage: Eukaryota > Viridiplantae > Streptophyta > Magnoliopsida > Fagales > Fagaceae > Quercus > Quercus berberidifolia. The sequence goes on from JAPQVW010000008.1 coordinate 25,636,216, forward strand.
CCAAAACTAATCCATCCATTATTTTTCCCTTAGCAATGTTCTAGGAAAGTTTTGGCCTTTTGAAGTTTGATTTAATGTAGGTTTTTATCACGACTTTAGGAACGTACAAGTCATATCTAGTAATCTAGATTATATCCCAAAACCCAACAGTAAAAGTCAAAGTTAGAGTTCTCCATTATCGTTTATACATACCAAATCAACTTAATAGTTAATATTGTAAAGTTGTGATTTATAACTATTTTGTGTTAGCTTTAATTCCATGCCAAATTTGATTATATTTCTATTCAATCTTATGTATCCTATATTTCATGTGAGATTTCATTGTATGGGCTGTGTGTGAGAGAATGTGTGAAGACTCAAGACAACATTGAAGATCAAAGGAGTTTTCGCGAGTAGCTTGCGAGAAGACTTCTTGCGAAGTGAAGCCATGTGCACAGCACATGACTGGAATGCAAAGAGTCATGACAGTTGGTTTTCGTGAGTATTTCATGAGTAAGGCCTTCCTGCGAGATACCCACGAAACATTTTGTTATGCTATTTTGGCATATCTGCTCCATTATGTCTTCACCCACACTATATATACCATCATTACTCACATATTGAGAGGAGTGCTTTTCAGAGAGAAAATCCTATCCATAACTCTTGAAAGTTAGAGATTGTCATACTTATAATCCTTTACACAATCCATTATGGTTTTCCTCAACTCCTACACTCCATATCCAAATCCTTGAAAGGTTGATAGCCAAATACTTACCACACCCATCCTGAGTGTAAAGTGAGGTTTTGGTATTGCTGGGAAGTATTGGAAGGAGCCATTTGTTTGGTGGATGCAATCGGGCTGAATTGCATGATCTGGAGAGCTAGAGAAGACAAGGCTTCGTTAAGTTAGTTGGTAGCAGGAGCTTGGAGGGCTCAAGTACATGGGGTAGATTAGACTTGGAAGGTCTTTTTCTATTTATATGCTCCAACTTATTCTCTAGTGGATCGATTTACCACTTAAAGGGTAGCGGAGAGGTTTTTCGTTAAGTTTTTCGGTTTCCTCTTCTATAACACATTGTGGTGTTATCTTGTATTTGCATATTTCTTTCCTACTCTTTTAACTTTCATTTTATAGTTGATTTGATGAATATGGCTTAGAGTAGTTTTATTGTTTGTTTGCTTGCATTTACTCTATTCTGCATTTAGTTTAAGTTAGAGTAAACTTAATCAAGACTTAATTTTTAACTTGGGAGGGGGGGTCTAAATAGCTCTTTTGTTTTCACATATATTTGAGCTTTCAAATACAAGTATGATAGGCCGAGAATGTATTCATCCCTTGTGATGAATTAACCAATTAAATGGCCATGTTAATTAATTAATTCTATTAGCATGCAATAAGCATGGTAGCACAAACAAATCATCAACTAAGTTAAAATGTAGTGGAAAATAAATTGACACAATGATTTATTTACAAATGAGAAAAACCTACACGGCAAAAACCCCCATCGGGTGATTTTAAGGTCACTACTCCCAAGAATTCAATATTATAATAACAAGTTGTTACAAGTAAAGGAATCCCAGTACCTTATACTAACCTACAATTGAACCCTTACCCCAATACCCAATTGGAATTGTTCTGTAGTGACAATGTTTCCCTTTAATGCACGGCTCCCAGTATGTGACTAACCAATTTGATGTGCAGATCCTAGTACATGACTTACTCACCAACTTGAGAAGGAACCTGATAAAAATCACAAAGTTCCTTGATTGCAAAACACTACGGTGTACAAACACAATAGCTTTTTGAATAGAATGATGAACTAGGGCATATGTCTCTGGTTCACAATATGTTTTGTGAAAACCTTTTGCATTGAGTTGCATCAACTATGACGGCCCTTAAAACAATCCTTATATATGTTTAGGGTTATAAGAAAAGAAAGCCCAAAGATCTATTCATGGATTGGAGTGAAATCAGATCTGAAAAACTAATTTTCATAAACCTCGATAGATACCCTATCTGTCGAGAAGCTGTCAAGCATCGGGCTGAAATAGCTTTTTAAACCTTGATAGATACTAGCTATCGAGATTTAAAATCCAGCACTTCTTCACTTGATTCTTGGACAAACTTGCATGGTTTTAACACTTGAACTTGAAACCTTGTTCCTTGAAACATTAAACACATCTTAGATCTACCAAATTACAAGTAAAGTGTGTTTTGTTAATAGATTAGCCAATTTTACATTAATATATGTTCCTAACATGATTCACATATATCTTAACAATCTCCCCCTTTGGCAATCTGTGACAAAACTACAACAAACAAATGAACATATGAGAGAAGTCATAAATCACTCATCCCATATTCTCTTGCTGAATACAATAAAATTTATCCTAACACAAACTCTTGAAAAACTTTGCAAGAAGAGAGTTCATGACAAGAAAGACTTTGACAACTTGTATTTCTAAAACACTTTAAACAAAACTCATCAAGGCATCTTAGTGTGAAACATAAATAAAAGATTGCATACAATATATAAGAAGCATGTGCATAAAGAGAGAAAAGAAACAACACATGTAAAGTTAGGTGAAAGAACTATAATAACAATCTCATCATATATATATAACATCATAAGTATAAGGTTTGCTATCACAATGTAAGAACAATGTATCTCTAAAAGAAGAAAAGAAAAATAATACATAAGTCCTCAATACATCCCTCAAAGTATAAACACTCCCCCTAACACAAAAATCTCTCATGCTAACTATCCCCCTATGTATATGACTACTCTTATATCAAAACTACTCCCCCTTTTCGTCACAAGTGATAAAGAGTAAGTAAATCAAGTAGACATCTCATCATCACTAAGTGAGCTAGCACCATCATCCTTATCAGCATCATCACTACCGAAGCCATCATCACTCATCCTCTGAAGCCGGTGGAGATGGAGAAGTATAAGCAGTGAAACCATCCATGGTAGCCTGTCGTCATGCAATATGACCAACACGGGTATTCACCTGACACAACTTATCACTGAGTGTGTCAAGGAGAGCATCCATGTGCACAAGTTGTGCCATGATGGCCTAAAGAGTCACTCCACTCGCAGAAGACGGAGTAGAGGTGGAAGGAGCAGAAGAAATTGGAGGAATCACTATCTTTATCCATGGCCGCCTTGGTTTAAGTTGGGCATCGCTCTGTCGAATGATAGCAACATCTATTCCACACATAATGGAAAAGTATGTAGACTATGGATAGGAGACAAAAAAAATGGCGAAGGATTCATGTGATAGCCGAAGGAAAAATGAGCTTATCACGGGTTGTCATATTCCTATAGACATCTGTAAGGGATAGAATGAAGTGAGAAGGGAAGTCAATAGAAATGTCCTCTAAGAGAAATAACAAAAATCGAGCACTAGCCTTTGTGACAGAGTTATAGTGAGACAATGGATGGAGAATGAATGTCATCACCATGTTAAGGAATCTCGGACCTTTTGCAAAGCCCGAGTAAGGAGTGTTTTGATAGTCACCCCAAGATGAAGGTGTCTCACAAAAAAGAGACAAGAGTTCGTCTTTAGACACAGTCCTCAAACGATCACAATCAGGGTAGTTATGATGCACTATCCTCGGTACATGTAGAACCTTGGATATAAGATTCGGAGTAACTATAATGCGCATACCTCAAATGCGAGTGATAAAATGAGGTACTAAAGTACTAAATCTGTGCATGTTGGAGTAAAACTCCTGTATGATCACAGAGGAACAAGTGACTGAGATGCCACACAATGACTCCTAACCTCGACTGTAGATGATAGTGGGAAGGTCAGTATCGGAAAAGTTCGATAGAATGACTTGGCATTCTAAATGAATGCCTCGTTGTAAGAAGTTCTCCAAAAAGTCTTTACCGACTTTATCATCACAGAACCATATGTAAGAAAGAGTTGTGTCAGAAGAAGAAGACGCCCTAGAACGAAGAGGGTTCTGGGACAGAATAGATTTTTGTTTAGGTGTCATAGAGCAACTAACTGAAAGAAAGAGAGAGAGAGAAAGAAACACGCAAAAAAGCACCAACACAGATCAATATCAAAATAAAGATAAACGAAGGTACGTATGCATGAAAAATAGATGAAAATGTGACATGCAAACTTAAAAACAACGTGGGCTTAGCCCAATCCAAACCTACTAGCACACAACAATTTAACATAGTAATCACACAATTAAAATGCATGAACATTGTTAAAAATGAAAATGTGATGTAATGCAAGATGATTTAAACTCATTTAAGCAAAACCCAACCCAAAATTTTGCAAAAACCTCATTAATTTTGAAAAATCCCAAAATCTTTCAAAAACCCCAAAAGTTAGGTCAAAAAGAGATGCATGATAAATCAAAAAGAAAGAATCATACCAGAGAAAGAAAAATATCTCTAGGCCAAAAAGCTTCTAGGATTGAGGTTTAGAGAGAGAGAGAGAAAGAGAGAGAGAGAGAGAGAAATAAGTTTGGGAAGGAGCGGAGACAAGATCTGTCGAGAGAGATCGGGGAGAAATGAGAGAAAATCGTGCTGAAGCATATATACAGACAATCATAAAGCTCGATGGATCGAGAGGTGTCTAGCTTTAAAACGCGAGAAATAACTATCGAAGAGCTATTGAGGATCTATCGAGAGGTGTCCACAACAAAAGGGGCTCGATGGATCGAGAAGCTATCGAGCATCTATCGAGCATATAGAAACTTCCTCGATGGATTGAGTAGCTATAGAGGAGCTATCAAGAATACGATAAAAAGAAGCTAAAAGGGCTCAATAGATAGCCTAACTGTTGAGAGGTATCAAACAGCTGTCGAGATTGCTTAAAAACAATTTTTCAAGAAGAGAAAAACACAGATATGAATGCAATCAAGCATGCTACACAACCAAAAATCCAAACAACATTTTAAGTTCTCAAAATCATCTCTCAATAAAAAAAATGTCAAGCACATAGATCCAAAACACACACACACACGCACACACTAAACAAGTCTAACCAATTTTAAATTTCAAAAAAAGTTAAGATAGTTTAGTGAGCATACATTAACACATATATTCCTTGTGATGGTCAAATCACATTGTATCTGCACATGTATCAAGAGTAGCAAAGAATATTGCATGTTGTGTGTGAAAAACATCGCAAGATTGCATAAGTGTCTATATGTTATGACGATTTGAGATATGAGAAAATCACTTTAACTCACACACAATCATAACGGTTTGATGGGGACTATCACCTTCGAGGTTCATCCTATAACTCCCATATCTCCTAGAAGACACGCTTACAATCATATATAAAGTATTTTGATTCTTTTTGCTTTTATTTTTCTTTGCATATTTTTCTTTTAATAAGCATATCATGCATGGGCATATAAGAGAGAGAAAAGAGATACCCAATAATGTTAAGCTTTTGACATTGTACTTTTGCTATGTCGAAGCATACAGATGTCATTTTATGATTGGTGGGCAACAGTGGTGAGATGGTTATTAATGTCATTCTCTTAGGATTTTCTAGTCCTTCCCGTCAAAAAGAGTGATACGAGTGTTAAGATAGTTTAGTGAGCATACATTAACACATATATTCCTTGTGATGGCCAAATCACATTGTATCTGCACATGTATTAAGAGTAGCAAAGAATATTGCATGTTGTGTGTGAAAAACATCGCAAGATTGCATAAGTGTCTATATGTTATGACGATTTGAGATATGAGAAAATCATTTTAACTCACACACAATCATAACGGTTTGATGGGGACTATCACCTTCGAGGTTCATCCTATAACTCCCATATCTCCTAGAAGACACGCTTGCAATCATATATAAAGTATTTTGATTCTTTTTGCTTTTATTTTTCTTTGCATATTTTTCTTTTAATAAGCATATCATGCATGGGCATATAAGAGAGAGAAAAGAGATACCCAATAATGTTAAGCTTTTGACATTGTACTTTTGCTATGTCGAAGCATACAGATGTCATTTTATGATTGGTGGGCAATAGTGGTGAGATGGTCATTAATGTCATTCTCTTAGGATTTTCTAGTCCTTCCCGTCAAAAAGAGTGATACGAGTGTTAAGTATAAGAGATTACTTAATCTTACTTATCACAAACACGAGCCACAAAACTCACTTGTTTAGTTATGCATAGAGATGCTCATCTAAGTTATAAAAGATACAAAATTTAGAAAACTTTGTTTTAATAGCCATCCAGGGTACACAAGTACCAATGTACACAACCACATACTATTTTTGTATTTTTTTATTTTTCAAATTTTTTTATTTTTATGAAAAATAAAAATAAAACAAAACTGAAAATAAACAAACAAAAACATGTTAAACAAAGCAATGTATAAAACTAGATGCAAATGCATGAGGAAGGAGGAGGAAAAAATCAATCCATGGAGATAACACCAATATTTTGGTGGAGGAATTTAAACTGTTTGCTATTAAGAGGTTTGATGAACAAATCTGTCTTCTGATCATCAGTGTGAATGACCTCAAGAGTAAGAGTACCATCTTTGACAAGCTCCTGAATGAAGTGATGTCAAATTTCTATGTGTTTAGTTCAAGAATGTTGAACCGGATTCTTAGAGATGTTGATGGCACAAGTATTGTCACAGTAAATGTTAAGATGCTCTTAACGAATACCTTAATCAAGGAGAAGTTTTTAGAAGTTGGGTGCAATAGCAACCGGCAGCGATATACTCAGCCTCCGCAGTGGATAAAAAGATGGAGTTTTACTTTTTGCTCATCCAAGAGACAAGATTATTACCCACATAAAAACAACCCCCCGATGTACTCTTTCTATCATCAACATTCCCAACTTAGTCAGCATAAGAATACCCAGCTAAGACATTATTTGTGTCCTTGCTGTACCACACACCAAAGTCGGCAGTGGTTTTGACATACTTTATGATTCTTTTCAAAGCAATCATATGAGACTCTTTGGAATTAGCCTGATATCTAGCACACATTCCCACACTATAGCTAATGTTAGGCCTACTAGCAATAAGGTAAAGAAGACTAACTATCATACTTCTATAAAGAGATGAATCAACACTTTTACCCCACAAGTCAATAGTAAGTTTAACATTTACGCTTATAGGGGTTCTAACAGAACTAGCAGATTCCAAACCAAACTTTTTTCACAAAATTTTTAACATATTTAGTGATGACTTGCATAATTGAGTGTAATTTATCACTTCTCAACTTTAAAATTTAGTCTAATTTTATTTATTTTGTTGATTTTAGACTTGATTTTTGTTATTTAAATTTTATTACAGATTTGAAGAAAATAAAGATTTACTTAAATAAAAGAGATGTGAAGCAGCTAGAGAGAATATTTTTGGCCTTGGAAGTTGAAAAGAAGAAAAGAAGGAGGCGCTGAACCACAAATAAAAAGAAGAGGGTTGAAAAATGTTTTGGGCTAAAAAAGTTCTTGGGCTGAAAAAGTATTTGGGCTGAAAAAATAGGGCAACATGTCAAAAAGAAAAGAAAAAAAAAATGTAGGGCTACAAGAAGACAACAAAAAGGAGGCGCTAAATGAAGCAAAAAGGAGGCTCTTAACAAGAAAAGGAGTGCTGAACAGGAAAAAAAAAAAAAAAAAAAGTGGCACTGAACAGAAACAAGAAAGAGGGCTGAAACAGAAGAAAAGAAAGGAAGAGGGTTGAACAGAGAACAAAAGAAAAGAGTGCTGAAGCAGAAAGGAGGGTTGAAGCAGAAAAGACACTGAAAAAGATTCTTTTGCGTTCAGATTTTCCTTCAAATCTTTTCAGAAAAATTATGGTGAATTCGTTTATGTTGAATTTAATTTTTAGCATGAACTAAATTTTCTTTATTCTAGGAAAACGATGTAATCTAGTTTCAAACTATGCTTGCTTTTCTATGTTAATTTGAACAATTTCTCTTCATGTTTGTCTGATTTATTCTAAGCTTATTGCTTCTAATTAACTGGCCATTAATTAGATGATTTTAATCTTGTGATTTGCTGTCGAAAGAGGGGATTATAGGATAGTTCTTGAATATTTCAGCATAGGTAAATATAAAGATCGAAAGACTTGTATGAACATGTGTAGTATTAAAATCGTTGGTTTTAATGCTTTCTTGCTTTATTAAATTGCATACTCTTGTGTAAAATAATGAACAAGAATGTTTCCAATTGACTATCGAAAGAGGCTTTTGGATGAATTTGAAGATTGCTAACAAATAAAGAGAATTAAATTCAATTAGTTAGATGAGTAAAGCATAGTGAGGGATTAGGTGAAATCAACTTCCTAGAAGTTTCTTTCTCATTAAGTTGATTTTCAAGCAACATCTTTCTTTTCCTCTGCGTATCTTTTATTTAAATTGATTTTATTTTGAATTCCAATTACAAAAACCTTAGTGACTTCTCTAGATAAAATCGAGATTAACATAATTTTGGTATTTGTCAAAAGTAAGTTACCAATCCCTGAGGACGATACTCTTCTCATCACTTTACTATAAAACTACAATATTGTGCACTTGTAGTTTTGCATCGATCATTTAGATTAAGATAAGAATATACGTGACTCTTGTTGACAGATCTCCAAACCAAGGAAGTGAGTCAACTCTCCAATCATGCTCATCTTGAACTCGGCCTACATGAGTTTTGCGAAACTATGAGCAAGTTCATTCTTAGTCGACCCAAAGATGATATCATGAACATAGACTTGAGAAACTATCAACTTGCTATCTTCCCACATAAATAAAAATAAAAATAAAAATAACTTGTTGTCTTCCCTTTTTATGAAGAAAGTTTGATTAGCTTTTTCTCTTGTGAACTCGTGTGACACCAAGTATTGTGTGAGCTGATCATACCAACCTCCAGGGGCTTGCTTTAAACCATAAAGTGCCTTTTTGAGGTACAACACATGATCCGAAAAATGTGGATCAATGAATCCTCTTGGTTGAGCCACATAAACATCTTCCTTAAGGAACCCATTCAAGAAAGCAGTCTTTACATCCATTTTGTAAAGTTTTAACTTCAAGTGACCTGTTAGGCCTAGGAGCATTTTGATGGACTCCATACGAGCTACTGGAGCAAATGTCTCATCATAGTCTACTCCTTCCATTTGAGAGTATCCTTGAGCTACAAGACGAGCTTTGTTATGGATCACATTACCCTTCTCATCAGTCTTATTGCAGAATATCCAATTTGTGCTAATGATGTGCTCACACTCCGATCTAGGTACTAGAGTCTAAACATCATTCCTTTGAAACTAAAGTAGTTCATCGTGCATAGCTTCAACCTAGCTTTCATCTTGAAGAACTACCTCAACTTTAATGGGTTCAACTTGTGACAAAAAACAAAAATAAGACACAAAGGTAGCAACACATTTATCAATTGTACGCTTTCTTAGTGTAAGTTCATTCATGTTTCCCACAATAACTTCTGGAGGATGATTCAATTTGATTCTTGAGGAAGGTCCTTTCTCTTTATGGGATTCAGAATCAGGTGAAATAGGTATGTCTGTTGACTCTTCTACAACACTTGGAGTGCTAGGAGTACTTGGAGATGCGGGCTCTTGATCAACAATTTCTTGAACATCCTTGGGCTCAAAAGGAAGAATTTCTTTGGGGATTTCCTCAATAAGTTTCTCAGAACCGGACTTTGAAGATTCATCAATAACAACATTCTCAGTTTCCATTACCTTCTTTGTCCTTTTGTTGTATACCCGATAAGCTTTACTTGTAGAGGAGTATCCCAAAAATATTCCTTCATCGCTTTGGGAGCAAAACTTTCCCACGTTCTCTCTATCCTCGAGAATGAAACATGTACTTCTAAAAATTCTGAAATATTTAACATTTGGCTTCCTTCCCTTCCATAGATCATAGGGAGTCTTCTTGGTATCGGGTCTAAAGTACACTTTGTTAACTATATGATATGTGGTGTTAACAGCTTCTCCCCACAAGTTTCTAGCCACATCCTTGTTATGCAACATGGCTCTAGCCATCTCTTGAATAACTCTGTTCTTTCTTTCTACTATACCATTCTGCTGAGGAGTAATAGGAGCAGAGAATTCTTGAGATATACCTGATCTACTGCAAAAGGACTCCATGTATGAGTTCTTGAATTTTTTACCGTGATCACTTTGAATTTGATCAATCTTCAAACACTTCTCTTTCTGCAATCTTCTGCATAAGGCTTCAATGTGCTCAGGAGCATCAGACTTGGATTGTAGGAGAATAACCCAAGTGTACCTAATGAAGTCATCTACCACAACCATGATATATCTCTTTCCACCAAGAAACTTAGTTTTGGTTGGACCTATGAGATCTGGATGTAGTAGCTTCAATTTTCTAGATGTAGCGGATGTCTGAGTGTCCGGATGTTTAGCTTTCATCTGTTTTCCAAGTTGACATGGTCCACACACCACATTGTTGATTCTACTGAGCTTTGGTATCCCTAAGATTGACTCATGCTTAGATACAATTGAAAGATGTTTGTAACTAGCATGTCCTATCCTTTGGTACCATAGATCTTCATTTGGTAAACGGATGCTATTGCACACAATATCGGCATCAGGAACCAAACCATAACATTTGTCTAGAGTGCGAACACCACTTATGAGTTTCTTTCTAGACTCATCCATGACAAGGCATTTCCCTTTTAAGAATAGTACCATAAAGTTTTGATCAAATATTTGACTTTTGCTCAATAGGTTCACTCTCAGGCCTTCTACATATAGAACATTTGCAATGTTTGGCAATCCAGGTAGACATAGGATTCCATTTCCTTTAAACTGTGATTTGATCCCATCACCAAAAGTGACATTACCACCTTTCCTAGACTTGAAAACCTTGAAGAGAGATCGGTCTCCAGTCATGTGTCTTAAGCAGCCACTGTCAAGGTACCACAAACATGTGTCCATAACCTTAAATGCGGACTTCATCATGAAGCATACTTCGTGCTTAGATGATAGATCAGTGGGAATGGTGTTTTCTCTCATCTTCCCTTCACTCTTCTCAGATGAACTCCTTTGCACATTTTCATTCTGAGACAGTCTAGTTTCTTATTTGTCAAGCTAAGATCTTTTCCAATAGTCATAATAATAGAATTCAAATAACTTTTAAACTTGCATTTTCTGATACACTCAAACAATTAAAGATTAGAAAAACAAGATGTATTTGAAAACAAAGATCTCTTCAAGCCGGTTGTAGCCATAACAATAGGGGTCAATGGATCAAACAGCAAAGATTAACCCTAATTGGAGTGTGCTTGCTCTGATACCACTTGATAAGCCAAGAATGTATTGACCTATTGTGATGAATTAACCAATTAAATAGACAAGTTAATTAATTAATTCAATTAGCATGCAATAAGCGTGATAGCACAAACAAATCACCAACTAAAATAAAATGCAGCGGAAAATAAATTGACACAGTGATTTATTTATGAATGAGGAAAACCTATAAGCAAAAACCCTATCAGGTGATTTTAAGGTCACTACTCCCAAGAATTCACTATTATCACAACAAACAGTTATAAGTAAAGGAATCCAAGTACTTTATACCAACCTACAGTTAAACCCTTACCCCAATACCCAATTGGACTTATTCTGTAGTGACAATCTTTCCTTTTAATGCACAGCTCCTAGTACGTGACTAACCAATTTGATGCGCGGATCCTAGTATGCGACTTACTCACCAACTTGAGAAGGATGTTGGCTGCAAAGTTCTTCAGTTTATTCACATGATGAAGATCACAAAGTTCCTTGATTACAAAACCCTACGGTGTATAAACACAGCAGCTTCTTGAATAAAATGATGAACTAGGGCATATGTCTCTAGTTCACAATATGCTTTGTGAAAAACTTTTGCATTGAGTTGCATCAGCTGTGACGACCCTTAAAACAATCTTTATATATGTTTAGGATTGTGAGAAAAGAAAGTCCAAACATCTATTTACGGATTGGAGTGAAATCAGATCTGAAAAACTAATTTTCATAAACCTCGATAGATACCATATCTGTTGAGAAGCTATCGAGCATTGGGCTAAAACATACTTTTAAACCTCGATAGATACTAGCTGTTGAACTAGTTGTCAAGATTTAAAATCCAGTACTTCTTCACTTGATTCTTGGACAGATTTGCATGGTTTTAACATTTGTACTTAAAACCTTGTTCCTTGAAGCTTTAAACACATCCTAGATCTACCCAATTACAAGTAAAGTGTGTTTTGTTAAAGGATTAACTAATTCTACATTGACATATGTTCCTAACATGATTCACATATGTCCTAACTGTAAGGTTGAAATTAATCAACCATTTTGTTGGCTCTATTTCGTGCCAAATTTGCTTGTGATTCAACATTTAGAAACCCTGTATTTAGATGAGAATCATGTAAGGGTAGTGTGGGAGAGAGTGTGAAGAAAAGCTTAAGAGTATGCACTCAGTAGGGCCTTGCGACTGGATCTCGCGATTGGCTCGTAGCTAGCAAGTCGCCAAAGGAGGCATAAGTGTGAAGCACGTAGGGGAGTTGAAGAGTCACGCCAGCTAGAGCATTATAGGACAAAACTTCCAGTCTGGCCAGGTAGTTAGCTTACGACTTAGACTCGCGACTCAGTCAAGTCGCGAGGTCAAGTCGCCAAACCACTCTATTTGGGAAAGACTGACCTTTCACATTCTAAACACACACTAGTATAAATACCCCTTATACTCATGTATTGTAGAGAGTTTCCAGAGAGAATTTTGAGAGAGAAACCCTAGAGAAAAACAAGATTGACTCATCCACAATCTTTATACTTTGATTCTCCAAATTCCTCTACTTTCACTCTCTCTATTGTTATATCCTTGAGAGGTACATTTAACCAAATCCTTTTCTCATCATACCTATATCTGTGAGAAGGTTATTTGGTGCTTGGGAAGTAGTTAGGAAGGAACCAATAGATATTGGTTGATGTTATGGGCTATAGTGGAATCTGGTAAGTTAGACAAGACAAAAATTCGGCATAACCTCATTGGAGCAAGAAGCTTGGAGGGCTTAGGTACATTGGGTATATTAGGCTTGGAGGGTCTTCTGCTGTTCATGTATCCCAATTTCATTCTCTAGTGGATTATAAACTGCTTGGAGGGTGGCGGAGAGGTTTTACACCAAAAACTTCGATTTCTTCTTCGATAACACATCGTTGTGTTGTCTTTGTATTTGCATCTCTCTTCCCTTAATCTTTGCCATTTAATTTCTACTGTGGTTGTGATTTTGTTTGATTTAGATTGTTTTATTAATTCTGTTTTAGCTTATTTTCATTCCACACATGCATTGTTTGATAATAAGCTTGAAATGGTAATTTGTAATTTGGGGGTCTAAATGTTCATAGGTGTTTTACACACTATTTGAACATTCACTAACAAAGTATAAAACCCCTAACAACACTGTCATAATCCAAATCCACATTCAAATAAATACAATTCGGATATCATAGCTTCCTTCATTGATACAAGAAAAACTATTACTGTTTTAGTATATAATAAGCAAAATTGTTGAAGTCAATTCATCGCATTCTAGATTTTGGATGAAAAATTAAAAACAAGAGTAAAATCAAAATTCTTGTCATATGCTCAACTAAAGGAACATTAGTCTTTTCAAAATAAAAGTCAAAATTCAAACTTGGTTAGCCATTTCTCTTATATACTTAATATATTTCTCTTATAATTAGAATATTCTCTGACATAAGATGGTTATGCGTGTTTGAACAAATGCAGGTGTCAGCGTAAGCCTATTAGTAGTACTGCTTGTGGGAGGTTCTTGGACATACTTAGGACTGAAACAAAGAAAGCTTATCAAGCTCAAAAAAAGATTCTTTCAACAAAACGGTGGACTACTGTTACAACAACGATTCTCAAATCACAGAGGGTCTATTGAGACAGCCAAACTCTTTACAGAAGAAGATCTAAGAAAAAGCTACCAACAGCTACCATGAGAGCAGTGTCCTTGGCCAAGGAGGTTTTGGAACCGTTTACAAAGGAGTTTTACCAGATAACAAAGAGGTTGCCATTAAGAAGTCCAAAATTGGTGATCAAAGCCAAATTGAGCAATTCATAAATGAGATGATTGTGCTTAGCCAAGTTAACCCACAAGAATGTGGTTAAAATATTAGGATGTTGTCTAGAAACAAAAGTACCATTACTAGTTTATGAATTCATCACAAATGGAACTCTTTCTTACCACATTCATGATAAAGATATTTCATCCTTACTTTCATGCGAAAAATGTCTAAAGATTGCAGCAGAAACTGTAAGAGCACTTGCATATTTGCATTCTACAACTTCAGTGCCCATCATACACAAAGACGTGAAAAGTACAAATATATTATTAGATGATAACTACACAGAAAAAGTGTCCGATTTTGGAGCTTCAAGTTTGGTTCCTCTTGATAAAACACAATTAACCACTTTGGTACAAGGAACTTTGGATACTTGGATCCAGAATACTTTAATAGCAGTCAACTAAAATAGCAGTCAACTAACAGAAAAAAATGATGTTTATAGCTTTGGTGTTGTTATGGCAGAGCTACTAACAGGTAGAAGGCAATTTCTTTTGATAGGCCCAAAAGTGAGAGAAACCTAGCAATGCATTTTGTTTCTGCAGTAAAAGAGAATCGTCTACTCCCAATTCTTGAGGATCACATTGTCAAAGAGGGTAGTATTCAGCATCTAAAGGAAGTTGCTAATCTTGCAATAAGGTGCTTAAGCGTTAGAGGGGAGGATAGACCTTCCATGAAGGAGGTAGAAATGGAGCTTGAGGGGTTGAGAATTACAAAAAAACACCCATGGAGAAATGTTGATGCCTATATAGAATAGACTGAGTGCTTGCTCAATGCTCCTACTCGCTCTTTAAGCATTGATTTTGGCACTGTTTGTTCTTCTATAAGAACAACTACTGGGTATGTTGGCATGAGAAACCAAGTATTGAAAACACCGGATGATGGGAGATAATTAGTTAGGACGGTTATATTTTTGCATCAATTGAGAATTGAATAATTAATATATCTCTTGTTAATCATACAGTTCACATGCACTTTTTTTTTTCGTTACTTTAATTAATCTAATGAGGTTGTAAAAAAATCAGCATATGGACAAAGGAACATGCATCCCCACAGACACTAATGTCTAGGTGATTCTCTACTTCTCTTCTTCATCTAATTGTCTGGGTGGTCTTCAGTATTCACTATCATCTAGCTTATGCTGCTAGGAAATTCTCTACTTTCGGAGGTTGAGGCCGACCACTGAAGGCCCTGCATAAGAACTCAATCATATGCTGCAAGCACTCAACGAAGTTTAAAGTTAGCTCAACAACAAGAAATTTGACAACTGTTTTAGTGTACAATGTGTTTGGAAAAATCGATTCTTAAAAATTCTTCAAAAATCACTCTCGTATTATATGGTAAGAGAACTAAATAAATAAACAACATACTCCTAAGAACCTCCAAAGTACCTCCAAAAACACCAAAATAACAAAAATGTCCCCTCTCCCTCTCCATCGCCCCCCCCCCCCCCCCCCCACCCCCCCTTCTCCCTCCCCCCTCCCCTCCTCAACCACCAAAATACCCTCTTAAAACCTCCAAAATAACAATAAAATACCTCTGGAACATCCAAAATTATAAAAATACTCAAAACCTCCAGAAAGGCCAAACATCTAAAATGTCCAAATTGGCCAAATACAGAATTACCCTTAGCCATTCAAAATAATCAAAATGGACATTTAGGGGATATTTTGATCATAGTGCGGGTTCAAGATGTATTTTGGTAATTCTAGAGATTTCAATAGAGGTGACAATATTTGACATGACCCAAAAACATGGGTGAACCTAGGATTTCAAGCCAGAGGGAGCCGAAATATAAGAAAAAAAAAATCAAAAAAGTATTTATATAGTATTAACAAACTATCAACTAAGATAAATATATAAAATTATTATTTCTTAATACGTTAAGATGCAATTATCTACTAACAACAACAAAAAAACACAAAATAATATTGTTTCTTAAGAGCAATAGCTATTGCAAAAAACATTATTTTCACAAACCAAAAATTACTTTTGCTTCTTTAATATAGCATTTGAAATATCTCGTACAATAGTGTTTTTGGTATTTGGTGTTCTAAATACTAAATATTTAGCATTTAGGACACCTAATGCATGCTAAGACTCAAATATTGGGTTGATTAGGATTTTTTATTTTAAAGTTTTGTTTTTGTTAAGTTTTTGAGTTGAGTAGTTGCTAGTTGGGCTAGGCTAATTAAAAAGGAGGGGGCATAAGTTTTTGGAAGAGGGAGGTGCAACTCTAGAAATAAAAATATATAACCAATAAATAAAAAATTTCTGCTTTTTCTTTGGACTGGGGGGTGGAGGACAATTTTTTCTCTTTTTTTTTTTTTTTCAGGCCAGGGGGGGTCGAGCTCCCTTAGGCCCCACCCTGGGTTCGTCCTTGCCCAAAAACATGATACAGAGTTAAAAAGTTAGGGTTTAGACTTAATGGGTTAATGTCAAATTCGGTTGGAATGGAATTAACCCATTTAATAAATATGTCAATTTGAGTTTGACACATGAAACCCATTTGAACTCATTTAACCCATTTAACTGAAGGTCAATTTTACCAGTTGACCTTTCAAATTTTAAAGTAGTAATATGACTCATTCATTAAATAGAACATGTCGATGTCAAACAATCCAAACACTATTATTAATGTGTCGTGTTCCTTAGGTATGGTGATGTCTGATTTATCTTTCTTGTACCTTGTCGGGGTATACCCTTAGAACTTTGGTAATGTCTGGTTTATTTTCTTGCTTGCATTGTGCTATATATATATATATATATATATATATATATATATATATATATGTATATATATATTATGCACAATGTTAGGAGAGCAACCCTTTCTTGATCATGGTTACTCTTGACCTTGGAATGTGGGTATGTGCTTAAAGCGTCAACCATACGTGCATATTCATGCTACATTATGTGCATGGTCATTGTGGTGTGTTTGTCTCGATCCATGTTAGCTAGTGACATCAGTTTCCCCATGTATGCGACATGGCATCAACGTGTTTGATGCTTTGGAGAGCTTCAGCTCACCTTAGTATGAACATATTGATGCACGCCGTATACACAGGAATGAAACCCTACTAGTGCATCATAGTGCCCTAAACACAAAACTCTACTATATTTTTGTTGTGAAAATGTGGCACCTTTCTTCCCATATTATCACAACAAAAGCTTAGTAATTATAGTGTTTTGTATGCTATGACGCAACAAAGGTGAAATGCTACCAAATATTTGCAACTCAAATAAGGCGAAATGCTACTGGATTTTCAACGTGGAAATTTGGTGACAATTCCAAAATGTGCTAGCAAAGCATTGATTAAGATCACACCATTTCCAAAATCAAACCTCAAAACCCAATTCCTTTAAAGCCCTGAAAGCTAATGCCAATTGCTTGTTTTTTAACTGCCAGTGTTCAAAAATGAAGATTTTACCAAAACAAATGACTGTCTTTGAACAAGCGTTTCGAACTCAAGAATCAAGATTTTTTATCTGTCCATATTATATTGGGAAAAACAACATTTTTTCTTAGCCTAGGATTGGAAATAAAATCAAATAGAGTCAGGTGATCAATCACACCTTAGAAAAAACCCAATGATTGGTGGCGACTTGACTTACCTTCGGTAATTACAAGTTAAAATTGACTCAATTCAAATCACATACCAATGGCTCCTCTCATCACTCTTTAATAAACACCCGAGCTCAAAGCACCCATGCTAGCGTGAACGTCGCTGTGATGGTGGTCAGCTGCCACGAGGCATCGCCAACATGTGATTGAATTTGAGTATTAATTTAGCATTTTATGGGTCATGCTAAGCCACCACCATGGAAACTGGCAACATTGATCATGTGCTTGATCCATTTAGAATTGGTAAACAATGATCTTGATTAGCAGTAATCATGCATATTGTAATATTTTGAATTATGTGAATTGAATTAGTAGCAATCATGCATATGATCTTGATTATTGCTGAAATGAATATGTAGAAGTCTTTTCAAAACTCTAATAATTACTTATAGATTCTAGGCTATATGATAAAATATATGTTGTATTCTTTTGGAGACTTCATTCAAGAAGAGAGGAGTTATCCTTTCATTGCATTCAAGCATTTTTTTTAAAATTTTTGTTTTCTTTCTGTAGCTCTTCTATTAATTTTTTGGTTAATTTTGATTTGTAGCCATAGATGGATGTCCACTTTCACTCCCTAAAAATTCACCTTCAACATGATACATGGTGCTGAGGAGAAGCAATATGAGAGATTTTGGGACTATGCAGCTACTATTAGAAAGTGGAATGTAGGTAGCACAGTGAAGATACAAATTGTGAATAATGTGTTTGAGAGTATGTATGTTTGCCTTGACGCTTGCAAAAAGGGATTCTTAACAAGTTGTAGCCCACTTATTGGGATAGATGGTTGTCATTTGAAAGGGACAACAGGGGGACAATTGTTGGTTGTTGTTGGAAGGGTGGGAATGATAATATTGGGATAGAAGTTTGTCTTAGTATACTTTTGTTTTACAATATTGCAAGAAAGGTGTAATTATTGATTCATTGGGTGTTATTTTTTTGGCAAACAATATGCTATTTGTAAACACTCATTTAATATTTCAATTCATGGTAGATTGAGATCATTTTAAGAATACTAATGGAGCCCTATACTTTTGTTTTACAATTTTGCTAGAAAAGTATAATTATTGATTCAATAACTTTGTTGGAAAAGTGTAATTATTGATATAGTAAAGTTAGATTAATGTTACAAACCATCAATTTTTACCAAACTTTTCTTAGGAGTTGAGTTTGGCATGTGTTTATTGATTCTCATCCCTTTACTCCAATGCAAAAACAAAAAGTGCACCTTAGAATAATCCCATTTGTGGCAAAAATTAAGCCAAATTGAGGACTTTCTCATCCCTATATTCCAATGCAAAAACAAAAAGTGCACCTTAGAATAATCGCATTTAAGGCAAAAATAAAGCCAAATTGAGAACTACACGAACCTTACCCTTTGTCATAGTTACAACAATATCTTGGTAATCACTAAACACTAAAATAAATAAAAAATTAGTCAAATTGGTTACAAAGGTCTAGAAGATGAATACTAGTTCCATTCTTATTATGTCATAAACCATTTTTTTAGTACTCATACATAAATAGTCACTTCAAGTGAGTTCCAACATTAACACTCAAACCTAAACAAAATCCTCTTATGCTTTACAACTTTGTTCTTCAACCTTTGGTTGGTGTCTAATAGTCCATTGATGACACTTCTGTTCCTTGCTAGGAATTAAATATCATGCCACTCAAAGTAAATACATACATCACGATCCTACACAACCAAAAAAATAAATAAATGCATGTTATTCATCAAAATAAATAAATAAATAAACAATTAACAAATTTATTAGACTATGCACAGTTATAAGTAAATGTTATGGAGAACAAAAGATATAATTGAATTAATGAAAAGAATCTACATATCTAAGTGTTGGATTAAGATAGCTTGACTCCAATTAATTAATTCAATTACCCAACTTGATTAAATAGGTTCAATTGCATATAAATCATGAAGGCACCAAGAAATCACCAAATATACTAAAGGCAGTGAAAATTAAATTGATACGGTAATTTGTTGACAAATGGGAAAAACCTCTTGCAGGGTAAAAATCCCACTGGGTAATTTTAAGGTCACCATTCCCAAGAATCCACTAATCAACAATCAAGCGGTTACAAGAATAAAAAATCTTACCACTACCCTGGCCTATCTCAAAATACCAACTTACAATTGAACCTTTACTTCAATATCCAATTGAACTTGATCATGTGGTAGCCTTCTTTCCTTTGATGCACAAATCTCCAATCTGTGACTAACCCTTTGCATCTTTTGCATGGATCCTAGTATGTGACTATTTCCAACAACTTTGAACGATGTTATTGGCAGCAAAGTTCTTCACTTCATCAACAATGAAGATCAAGAAGTACTTGGTTACAAAATCCTATAGCGTACAAACGAAATAGCTTTTCACAGAGAAAAATAAACTCTTAGTCTCTGTATCTGTGTATGAAGGCTCTTAAAATAAGCCTTATATATGTTTAGAGTTGTGAGAAAAGAAACCCTAAATAAATACATAAACCTAGACTGAATTTTAGATTTGGAAAATTGAAAATTGTAATTCTCGATAGATCGAGCTGCTGTCGAGCTATCTATCGAGCTTCATATTAAGTCTCAATAGTAGGCATCTGTCGACCTATCTGTCGTGACTTAATTAACAACTTTTCTTTACTTGTTTCTTGGACCAATCTTCATGTCTTTTTAATACGAACACTTGATATGCTTGAACAAAATATTTCTTGATGTATTAAACCCATCTTATATCTACTCAATTATAAGTGCATTTTTTCAAAGGATTAGCTAATTACATAAAATATGACCTTAATTAACACTAAGAATGAAGTAAGGACATAATAGTTTTAGTGCCCGGTTTGAGCGAAATTTTAAAACAACTTGTTTATAAGCTGTGTTCACCTAAACTGACCATTACTCTTCATTAGAAAATGATTAATAAAGCTGGACATGAAAAGGTTATAGATAAGAGGTCTGTCACTAGCCACTTTCCCCAAAGATTAAACCAAGCAAACATGAAATTTCTTGATTTCAATGGTCATTAATTCAATGTGTTTTGCTGAGAATTCAAAAGATATAAGGTATTTAGGATTGCTGCTTTTGTCTTTGGTGATCTTAACAACTTATAATCAAATTGTGATCCTATTCCATCAATCAATAAGTTATTTGACCATTGTTTTCCATGGCCTTGGCAGATCACTAGATAGATGCCTTACCAAAAAACATGATGTGTGGTGTTTAGACAAAAGTAATTGCATAAGTTTCATCATAGACGACACCCAGTTTCCCTTCCTATAAGGGTGTTTAGATAAATTCAACTATTTCATCCCTAATGTATTCCAGGACAATAATATAAAAGAAAATTCATTGGTGAAAGCTTAAATAGTTTTTCATCAACAAAAATCTGAACACACACTTAATATACCTACCTAACCACAAAAATTAATCAAACAAATAAACTTTGGAAAAAGTAATGGATTAGGGAATTTTTCAAAGATGGGGTAATGATTTGTAACAAATACCAACTCAATTTGCTTTAGCTTCTTTTACTTGCTTTGTTGTGCACCTTTTTCTTTCTTTCTTTTGTATGGTGGCTTAGTCAGTAGACCATATGGATGGAGTCATTACACCGAGACCCTTAAGGTGGCAAAGCTAAACCTCATGGGGTCCTAAGATTTTAAACAAAACTAACCAAAAGCCATAACTTTAATTAACACTAAACTTGAGAATCTAAGAGTTGGAATGTAACCAAAAGCCTCTGTTTCTTATATTTCTTAGATATCTCTCAAGCATTTAATCAAATAGTTGTATAGCATACTCAAAATTAATAATGCAATACACATTCACTAGAGATTATAGAAACCCAACCCAAAAAAATTAAACCAAACCAAGAAATTCCTATAGAAATTAAGTTATGAAAAAAAAAAAAAGGGTTCTTTGTGGATTTAAATAACAATAGCAGCAAAAGAAAGAAAGAAAAAAGAAAAAAAAGAAACAAACAAACATACCAGGCGGTGGCTGTCGAACGGTGGTGGAAGCACAAGCTGCCGTCAAGACATTGGCGGCAATACAATGGGGCTACCTATCATGATGGCTCTAGTTCTACACTTCTACCGTCCCTCTCCTTTCTCCGGTGATCAAACCTAGCTCTCTCTTCTTTCCATCGGTTTCAAAGTAATAAAATTGAGTTTGCTAGTTTTTAAATCTCATGTGCATCTCACATGCATTTATTCTGTTAGATTTTTTTAACACCAAACCAACGGATGTATTGAATTGGCAGATGTGTATAGTTTATGGAGCAAATGGCCAATAAAAAAGTTTAAGGGGTGTTTTGGCCAGTGGTTGAAAGTTGAGGGGGGTGTATGAGCATTTTTCCCTATCCAAAATGACCAAATACCCTTGGCCATCCAAAATAATCAAAATGGACATTTTGGTCATTATACTTGTTCTATGAGTATTTTGATCATTTTAAATATTTTTATAAGTGGAAATATTTGACACATCTAGAGAACACAATACAAACATTACACAAATTTAGCAAGTTAGGATTTAGACTTAACGGGTTAGTGTTAATTTTAGGTCAAAAGGAATTGACCAATATAATAAAATTCAAGTTTGGCACATGAAACTCATTTGAACTTGTTTGACACATTTAACTAAAAGTCTATTTTACTATTTTACCATTGAAAATTTATAGTTGCAATATGACTCATTTAATGTACAGTACATGTCGGGGTCGAGGATCCAAACACAATTAATAGACATGTCGTATCCATGTCAACTTCTTATATAGTCAAATACTCATGAGTTGACATAAATACAAACACAACACAAGAGCACATATTCCCACCCCTAGATTTTAGGGGGTAGTTTGGTCATTTTGGAGTTATATTGGACATTTTAGGGGTATTTTGGAGGTTCCTAGGGTATTTTTGTAATTTTAGGGGTTTTAAGGGGGTATTTTGATCATTTTGGATTTTTAAAAATATATTTTTAGGTAATTTTAGGTATTTTGGAGATACTTTGGTAATTTAAGAGGTTTCAAGTATATTTTGGTCATTTTAGAGATGTTTAGTGTAGACACTATGAAGGGGTTAAAGGTGAAAAATGTTTTATATATATATTTTTTGGGTGTAAAACATTTTATACCCCCCTAACTACATTTTCCCATTCAAATGAAAATATTTTCTGTTTAGCAAGGATATTATGCCATACCAAACAATAGAAAACACTAAAAATAGTTTTAGGAAAATATTTTTACATCAAAGTAAATGTAGCCTAAATTTCTAAATGAAGAAAATTGATATATATATATATATATCTATATATATGGGACACCATAAAATATGTCATTACCACTTGACTATCATTTAATATGGAGAAAGAGAGGAAAAAAAAATAAAAATGAGAACCATCATAGCCTAATTACACTAAGTAATCCCATTAATTAACAAATCAAATGAATCGAATCCCCCAAACAGTCCCAAACACCTCTACAATGCTACCATGTCTATCTTCTAAATCCATTCAAAGTGTACATTGATTCAAATCTTTTTATCATCCTTGGAAACACTGGCATCCACATTTTCAACCCTTGCCCATTCCTTCAGCCACATACTCAAGCATCCTAAAACTGAATAAGTGATAAACTAATCAGTGGCAGAGCCAGGAATTTAGGTTGGGGGCGGGGGGGGGGGGGGGGGGAGGGGCGGCGGGGGAGATTAAAAGACAAGATTGAAAGTAAAAAATTAATCAATAGTAATAACAAAATAAATAAACAACTATATGATAATGTAATTGTCATACAAAATCTAACATAAAGAAAAAAAATTAACTATTGTCAAGAATTCTCCATAGTCTCAATCAACTACAAATATATACATCATATCTTTAAAATAAAGAAAAAAATTACCAATTTATGATTAAGAATAATCAAATAAAGAGATCATTATAAATACAAATAGTTTAAACATATAATTTGAATTATAAATTTATGGTTAAATCAAGAGATCTATCTAAATATAAACAGTTTAAACATATAATTTGATTCTTCAAAAAAAAAAAAAAAAAAAAGTCAAAGAAAAAGTATTAAGAGTATGCAGACCTGTGAATATTTGAACATGTAACTTAAAAACTCAACTTGAATACTTTTAAAAACTAAAAGAGACTAATATGAAAAGATTTTATTTTTTATTTTTTATTTTATGGGAGGCGTGCTTTGTTTGCATTATATATACACATTTTTTTTTTTTCCAAAATTTTATGCTAGTATTGAATCCTATTTTGTGTATGTGTAGCCAGTAGCAAGGTTGTTATTTTTTTAATCATTACCAAGTGGGACCCACAATTTTATATTATAGTTGTAGACTTGTAGTACGTTTTTGTCTAATCAGTCAAGCTTTTGTGTTTAGACTACGATTCAATGAATCAATGTTGAGATTTTTTTCTTTTCTTTTTAATCATTATTAAGTAGTACGTTTTTGTCTAATCAGTCAAGCTTTTGTGTTTAGACTACTATTCAATGAATCAATGTTGAGATTTTTTTCTTTTCTTTTTAATCATTATTAAGTGGGACCCATTGGTTTTATATATTAGAATTGTAGTAGGTGTAGAAGTCTACTTAGATCAAGTACAGTGAATTGAGAATTTTTTTTTTTTTTTGGCTTTTGTGTCAAGGGGAAATAAGGTATTTTAGGTCATTGTAATATTATTAGCCAAAAAATTTTAAAGTTTAGGAGGGACACCTGCCCCCGGCGCCCCCTCCCCCCCCTACCCTCCGCCTCTGAGAATACAAATCATTTTTCTTACTTTTTGAGTAGAGTTTGTGATATGCCTTTGAGTTAGAATTTCTTTCCCTCTCTCTTGTGTGTGTATTTGTTCTAAAAAAAAAAAAAATGAAAGCCATAATTTTATACTGAAACTACTCATGATCTATTAGTTGTGGCCAGAAATAAGTTTATTACAACTTCCATTTTTTATGAACTACAACTTGCACTTTTCTTACATTACTTAGTCAAATATATAATTTCCTAAGAAATTCTTTTAAAAGGAAACTTCTGAAACTGTTGTATGTAGTTGGTGATTTTATTATATCTTAGAGGTGAATTGACTACTCACCAATAACAAAAACTCTTTCGAAGTGAGAGCAATTATCGCTTTCAAAACCATTCTATTCTATAGGAGAAAATGGGCATTTACTCTTAATTTACAAATTATGCAACTAAATGTCCATATTTTGAAACTATTTAACTGTCCCTGTTTTTGAAACTCAATTTTAACAAATTGAGTTATGTGTAAACATGATATCCTAAAAATTGAGTTTTATGTATATTTTTAAGTGGAACTCAAAATTAGCAATATCGAGTTCCACTTAAATTTTCCAAAAAAATTAAGTGGCAAAATATGTATAGAACTCGACATTACTAATATCAAGTTTCACCTGTAACTTAAATTTGTCGAGTTTAAAAAATATGAGCATTTTACTGTATAGTTTGTAAATTAAGGACAAATGCCCATTTTTCACCTATTCTATATACACCTCAAAGTCCATAATTTCCGATCAATACAAATAGACAATATCAAATGCCTGGGAATTATAAACTGAATTCTTCCTTTGAAGAGGACTAGAGAAGGGACACTACCACGAACAAATAGGCTTGATGCATGCATCTTCAGTGAGTCCTCGTGTTTGAATCAAAAAGTATTGATTAAAATTCAAACATTGGCTTTCGTCAATTCGAATTAAAATTAACCACGCGGGGATGTTTTGTACACTAGCTTACTAAAATAAATAGAAGTTTGAATCAAAAAGTATTGATTAAAATTCAAACATTGGCTTTCGTCGATTCGAATAAAAATTAACCACGCGGGGATGTTTTGTACACTAGCTTACTAAAATAAATAGAAAAGAAGAAGATTATAAATTTTTTAAATTTTAACCAATACCCTAGGGCATTGACCTGGGCTTCCTTCGAGATACCTTCGAAAAACCGATATTGCAGCAGCATTTCTAAAGTTTTAGTTCTGTTCGCTATTAGCTTACGAGATGGCTTGAAACAGATTAGAGGTTTTCCCAGATCTGATTGTTTGGAGGGTGAATAAGTGAAGTAAAATGTGGTTCATTTTTTGAGGAAGAGAAGCAACATGTACTAGTGGGTATGGGTTTAAGTTTCAAAAAAAAAAGTTTTGGTTATTTTATTCTAAAAACATTTTTTTATAGGAATTTTATTCTAAAACTTAAAAGGACATGTTGACTATACAGCAAAAAGAAAAAGGACAATGTAGAATTTTTTTTTTTTTTTTAGTTTAAAGTTTAAACTTTATAATATCCTTTTCCTTTCAATAAACTTTTTTTTTATAAGATCCTTTGTGTGTGTTTGTTTGTGCCTTTGTGTTGATAAACTAGTTTGTGTCTTTGTGTTAAAACCTCTTTTTCTCTCTTATGTGTGTGTTTTTTGCTCCAAAAAAAAAAAAAAAGACTAGTTTATTAAACCTTTTGAAATATTACCCATTTTGTACAATTTGTTAAAAATTGATAAGGAAATTCTACTAAGTCTTTATTATTTAATCAAGATATATTTTTAAATCTCTTAAAAGATTATATTATTTTAATCAATATTATTAAGTTTTGTACATTTAATTTATTTATCTTTATGAATCTCAAAAAAAAAAAAAAATTTATCTTTATATTATTAATTATTAAAATAATTATTACATCTTTGATCTTGTTTAAATTTCGATTTGATTTTGAAAATTTCAAACCTCTTTACTATTTTAGATGGTTGGAATTTTTTTTTTGGTCAAATGGATACAGAAAGAAAAGAAAAACTAAGGACTAACAAAGCTTCCAGGGCACTGCCTGGCAAAACTAACTCCAGTGCAGTCCATCTCTACAACCTCGCATAAATCCACGGGCGGATTTTCATACAAAATAAGATTCAAAGTCTGATTGGCGCCCTTCCTCGCAAGTTTGTCCGCACATCTGTTGGCCTCCCGATAGCAGTGATGGTTGGAATTTCAAAATCGTTGACTTGCACTTTGATGCGTGCACGTTCAGTAAGTCAGTCTTCGTTTTTTGTACACTAGCTTACTAAGATAAATAGAGACAACCTCAAGAAAAAACGTGCACCAAAAAATAATAATACAATTTTTTTTTCCACCTTCAGTAAGTCAGTCTTCGTTTTTTGTACACTAGCTTACTAATAATACTTTTTTTTTTCTCAAAAAAAAAAAAAAAAAAAAAAAATTGGGGCGTTGAAGGGTCTGTTTGGATAGAACTTATTTTGCTGAAACTGAAAACAGAAAACTAAAAACACTATAGCAAAATAATTTTTAAATTTATAAATAGTGTTTTGAAACCTATTTTTAATGAAAAAGTAACTAAAACATGGAATTTGTGGGTCTGTGAACAGTGCATCCATGCACTGTTCACAGTTGACTTGGTCAAATAGTGCGGCTGGAACCAAAAAAAAAAGTCAGAAAACGCAAATGCAGCCACTTTTATAATTCGAATCCAAACTCCCTCTTGGTATTCATTTCCTTCCCTGTGCCTTCAAAATCAGCAGAATCTCTAAAGTTTTAGCACATTTATGCACTGTTCACAGTTGACTTGGTCAAATAGTGTGGCTGGAACAAAAAAAAAAAGTCAGAAAACACAAACGCAGCCACTTTTATAATTCGAATCCAAACTCCCTCTTGGTATTCATTTCCTTCCCTGTGCCTTCAAAATCAGCAGAATCTCTAAAGTTTTAGCACATTCATGTACTGTTTACAATTGACTTGGTCAAATAGTGCGGCTGGAACAAAAAAAAAAAAAAAGTCAGAAAACACAAATGCAACCACTTTTATAATTCGAATCCAAACTCCCTCTTAGTATTCATTTCCTTCCCTGTGCCTTCAAAATCAGCAGAATCTCTAAAGTTTTAGCACATCCAAACACAATAAAATCGATCGCTCTGCTGAGAAACAAAGTCACAAAGTAACCCGATATACACCTCCATCAGGGACTGAGTCTAGCGAAAGGTCCTTCTATTAAGGGGCCATTCAAGGGTATTGGTACAAAAGAAAGTACCAATTTTTACAAAAGCGCATAGACAAAGAAAAATAGAATCCATGGCTTTTAGTGGAATGCTTTTTCCACAACTGCAGTTACTTGGGTTGATAATTTTAGCAGCAACAGCAGCATCTCAACCAAATTCGAACTGCATACAGAATTGTGGATCAGTTAACATCCCCTACCCATTTGGAACAAAGGAGGGCTGTTACCTTGAAGAGTCTTTTCTCATCGTTTGTAACGACACTCATTTCAACCCTCCAGTACCTTTTCTGGGCTATGGTAATCTACGTGTTCTCAACATCTCGCTGGATGGTGAACTGCGAGTCTCAACATTCGTAGCACGTAATTGCTACAACAAGTCAGGGCTTAGTGTCGACAATAATTCCCAGCTTACGTCTCCAAATTTTCCTATCTCACACGAGAGGAACATATTCACAGCCATTGGTTGTGACACTCTGGCGCTTATTACAAATATAGAAGGAAAGAACTATACAACTGGATGCCTATCACTCTGTGACAACATTGAAAGTGTGGATAACGGGTCTTGCTCTGGCATTGGCTGCTGCCAGACTCCTATCCCTAAAGGTGTAACAGATGTTTTTGTGGCTTTGGGGAGCCTTGACAACCACTCCAAAGTTCTCGAATTCAATCCATGTGATATCGGTTTTGTAGTGGAAGAAAATGCATACAACTTTTCCTCTTTAGATCTTACAAATTTTAAGAATGATACTGTTCCTGTGGTGCTTGATTGGGCAGTTGGGAATGAGACATGCCTAGAAGCTCAAAGAAATTCAGTAAGCTATGCATGTAAAGCAGAAAATAGTACATGTTATGAATCCAACAACAGTCCTGGATATCGTTGCAATTGCTCTTCTGGCTTTCAAGGAAACCCATACCTCCTCCATGGTTGCTATGGTACTAACATACATTTAATTTACTAGATAGTTTTTTTTTATCTCCTTCACTTGACTGAATTTATTATGTTGCATTGTGTTTCAGATATTAATGAGTGCGAAAATTCAAACCCCTGTGATAAAGAATGCCATAACATTCCTGGGAGTTTCTATTGCAATTGTCCCAAGGGGTACGAAGGCGATGGGTTGAAAAATGGAACTGGTTGCCGTGCTAAAGTGAGCCAATCCAACCTAATCATTATTACACTATGTAAGTATATAAAAATTAATTCTGTTATTGTTATTATTATTAATAGAATACACGCATGGATTAGAAAATCAAATGATATTTGATTTAATATTTTATAGAAGGACATTCATTAGGATAGTAGCTTGTGCGATTGCTTGTGTCGTTTCCTGCCTAGCAGGTTTCTTCCTGTTTGAATAAAAAATTCTTCTTCATCCAAAAAAGAATCACTAGAATTGACTAAAATACTAATTAATAATTTGGTTTTTGCTCTGTTTAAGACTTAAGAGTGTATTTGGATTTTGGATAGAGCTTATCTTGTTATTAGTTTATTATTTAACAATAAAACAAAACTGCAAAATAATTGTTCTATTTTTATTTTTTTTTTAAATAAAATAATTCTAAAAATTATAGTAGTTCATTAACAAAAAGCTAATGCTTTGAAACTTATAAATAAGCTCACCATAGAAAAAGATTTATTAATGAGTTTTGATAGATTAATTATTGAGGTCTCATTCAGAGATGTGAAATCAAAATAGGCTTAATTTCAACCAAACGACAAACACAAAACTCGTATAGTCAATAGGCTTATGTAACTGTGGAATCAATCAAAGCGGAGAAATTTCAAACCTTTTGCAATGATAGTGGCTTGTGCAATGATAGAGGATAAATTAAAGTGATTATGACCCCATCATTGCAAAAACCGGAACGGTGACCATTTAACAATCTTGGGCCCATATTTTAAAGAAACCGAAACTGTCAAATACAGCGAAATCCCAAATTTGTAAACAAAGGCCACAAACTCAACCTGCTATTAAGTCCAATATAAATAGAGATGCACCATAGGAAACTCCCCGTTGTGTCAAGACTTAAACATAAACCAAAGCCCAACCATAACATGTTTCCATTCCTTCTTGAACAATCCATCACTCACATCACGCCTGGCCCATATATCTTGAAAATTTTGGTAGGTTATGCCTGAGTAAACTTATTTTCATTAATTTTTTTTTAATAATTTATCTAAAATGAAATTGTATCTAATTAAATAAGTAAAATAAACAAACCCTAAAGCCCCAAAATAAACTTGGAAGTTTCAATAGCACATCAACTCATATATTATAATGTATTCACCTAAATTATACTTTCAAATCTATTTAGGAAATTTGATAAAATAGATTATTTATGCAAAAATAACATTTAATAGAGATAGACTCAATTTTTTTTTTTAAAATCTCTATCATTTTTCTAGATTTTTTTTTTGGGTACTAAACTGTCTTTTTTTTCTTTTCTTTTTATAGAAAATGTACTAAACTGTCTATTGGTTCATATAAAAAGTATTTTAATGCCCAGATAATTTTAGAGGGTATTTGAATTTCGACACTTTTTTATTTATTTTATACAAGATAGAAATTCTACTCTAACCTAATTTAAATGTATATGCGTGTGAAACTCCCTTTTAGATATTTGAACCTCAGCCCTTACCCCCTATATCTCACAAATACTTATATTTGTAAAGTGACTATCACCTTAATTCTTGTAAAACCTAATAAACTAGAAACAAAATATAACCGATTTTTAATTTTTTTTCAATTTAGGAAAACTTTTAGTGCAAACAAGTGAAAAACTAGTTCAATTTTTTTTTTTTTTTTTTTTTTTGAGCAAAACTAGTTCAAAGTTGAATAAGATATATTCCCCGTATTACATTTTTTTTCTTTTAATAGTTTTCCGTAAAAGACTTTTGGAGTTAAGTTGTAATTCACACTGTCTCTAAAAGGGGTTTTTGATAAATTACAGAATTGCTTTGATTATGACACAGGTTAATATATATTAAAATTAACATGGTTATTATTATTATTTTTTAATGTTTCAATTAAAGTGATTATTACAAGTGGCCCTTTCAGTAAGTAATGTACATATATTGCAAATGACAGGAACATATGTCATCTTCATATTGTTGATTATGGTTTAATGTATAGTCAAACCTTTTTTTGTTTTAAAGAAATTAAAAAACAAACAAAACTTCTGTTGACTATTCTCTCATAAACAAATATTAACAATTCCAATTGGCTAATATTTCAATAGTTAAATGAAATTTCCTAGACTATTACAACCGGCAGAAAAGTGAAAATTTCAAATCTTCCAATAGTCACTAACATTAGTATCAAATCCTACTACTCTTCTCATGGGCATCACCTCTCCGATAACGCAAACCTATTACTACTTAAATTTTGAAAATAGAGAAAGAAAGTGGTGAATTTCACAGCTCAACAAGTAGCCACAATCCCATCTAGTTACATTAAGCATATATACAAGTAAACAAATAAAAAAAATTTAGGATAAACTCATAGGCTTAGAAATTGAATCTCATTAGTTTGAAAATTAACATATAATTTGCAATGAATTCCAAAACATAAAAAATTTAATTGGACTTGAAATGATGTGAAATCTAATAAGATTTTATGTACATAATAATCTTTATAATTATGGTTACACTATATCTCCATGACAAGACCCATAACCACATGTAAGTCGGTGGTAAGCCCTTGAAAAAATTTACCAATGTATGCCCAATGGATGGGATCCAAGGTATGGTCAAATTGTATTATTAATTTCCAAAATATATCCAATATCCAAAAATCATATATCAACATATCATAAAATTACAATTCAAATAATCATTTCGCTCATTTAAATCTTTGGTTCATTTCACAAAATTTGTGCAATACTTGAGCCATGTTTGAAGTAAATAGAAACTTTATAAATACTTGGATCAATCTAGTCAGATATTCTTTACAAGTCTAAATTCTAAACTTAAGTTATCTTTAAGATATCATCTGGAGTTTGAGAGGAAAAT
The DNA here is from genome assembly GCA_028535905.1 of Quercus berberidifolia. Taxonomy (NCBI): domain Eukaryota; kingdom Viridiplantae; phylum Streptophyta; class Magnoliopsida; order Fagales; family Fagaceae; genus Quercus; species Quercus berberidifolia. The sequence continues at coordinate 25,667,944 of JAPQVW010000008.1, forward strand.
ACTAAAATACAATAAGATATACTGTAAATATATTAAATTGTGGTTTCGTAGAATTTCACGGACTACCATGGTGATTTTAGGATAAGATACCAACTTTAGGCCTAACGTTTTCATATAGATACTCTTTATTAGGTTTTTTGTATAAATAATTCAATATCGTAAAGATAGTTAATCCGTTGTAGAAGAATGTTGTTAAATAGGCCGAACCAACTTAAACATTGCTTCCATTCTCTATTTCTCTGTTTTCTCCCTGCTAGTCACAATAAGGATAACATCAAAATTCAAGGTTAATTTGGCTGCTTCTCAAATAAGAAAGAATATTAAGATTTAAAAAAATGACTCCGATTCAAAATTTTGGTTCACCAATTCTATTTTAATTGTTATAATTTTAAGATTCATGTAAGTTGGCATGAACTGGTGAACCACAATCGAGAGTCGATGGAAAATATATTCTGATGCGGTAGTGATTAACTACATTGTAATTCAAATATTAACTGAGTCATTTTCATATGATACATATGTTATATATTTAGTTCTTAAAGGTATCGAGATATATAAAAATGTTAAAAACATCTACAACGTTAAAATGCACGTCTGAATGTGTGCAGGTATCAGTGTTGGCCTTTTAGTATTACTTGTGGGAGGTTCATGGATATATTGGGGACTGAAAAAGAGAAAGCTCATCAAGCTCAAAGAAAAATTCTTCCAACAAAATGGTGGCTTACTACTACAACAGAAACTATCTAGTCACAGCGGGTCTGTGGAGACAGCCAGAATTTATAGTGCAGAAGAGCTTGAAAAGGCCACCAACAACTACGATGAGAAAAGAGTCCTTGGCCAAGGCAGCTATGGAACAGTTTACAGAGGAATATTACCAGATAACAAAGTGATTGCTATTAAGAAGTCTAAAATTGGTAGTCAAAGCCAGGTTGAACAATTCGTAAATGAGATAACTGTGCTTACTCAAATTATCCATCGGAATGTGGTTAAGCTATTAGGGTGTTGTCTGGAAACCGAAGTACCCTTACTAGTTTATGAATTCATCACAAACGGGACTCTTTCTGAGCACATTCATGATAATGGTCGGTCATTATTACTTTCATGGGAAAAGCGTTTGAAGATTGCAGCAGAAACTGCAGGAGCATTTGCATATTTGCATTCTGCTACTTCTATGCCAATCATACACAGAGATGTTAAAACTGCAAATATATTATTAGATGATAACTTCACAGCAAAAGTGTCTGACTTTGGAGCCTCTAGGTTGATTCCTCTTGATAAAACAGAATTAAACACACTGGTGCAAGGAACTTTCGGATACATGGACCCAGAATACTTCCATACTAGTCAACTAACAGAAAAAAGTGATGTTTACAGCTTTGGTGTTGTTTTGGCAGAGCTTCTGACTGGTAGGATGGCACTTTCTTTCAATATGCCAGAAAGTGACAGAAATCTAGCAAAGTACTTTGTTTCTGCAATAAAAGATGACCGCCTACTACAAATTCTTGAGGATAACATTGTCAATGAGGGTAATATTAAGCTACTAAAGGAAGTTGCTAATATTGCAAAAAGGTGCTTAAATGTGAGAGGCGAGGATAGGCCTTCTATGAAGGAAGTGGCAATGGAACTAGAGGGCTTGGTTATCATGGAAAAACATCCTTGGGGAAATGCTAATGTCTATACAGAAGAGAATGAGTACTTGCTCAGTGCACCTACTCAATCATTCAACATTGATGTTGACACAAACTGCTCCACCAGTACAACTACAGGGTACGATAGCATGATAAACCAAGTATTGAAACCATTAGATGGCGGGAGATAATTGGGGGTGCCACTGAACTTATCTATGACATTATATTTGAATATGTAGATTGGTTTGTTTTGTGTATGACATTATACATATGGTGTAGACCAGATAAAATTTGGCACATGTATGAAGGAACATGCACTGCCACTGAAAATGTCTTGGTGGTATTCTCTTTCTTTTTTTCTTTTTTCTTTTTTTGGCTTTTTTAATAATTTGATCACTGGGAAGGAAAAATGTGAATCTTTGATATTTTTGTTAGAAATATAAAAAAATATTAGTTGAACTATAAAATTCTTGACGCCTAAGTGATTTTCAATATCAACTAATTCATTGTGCTTAATACTCTACTTTCAGAGGTTGAGATCTCCCACTGAAGGCCCTATTTGGATCTAAATTTTTGTGGGAGCTATGCTACAATAAATTTAACAAAGAAAATAATAAATGTATAATAAAATTCTTCTCTCGCTCAAACTTCCAAGGGCTGAAATGCTAGCTTAAAATTAAAATAACAATAAAAATTTTCACCTGAACCATATGAAATTGAATAGGCCGAATTTAGCCTAAGCTGTCACTTAAAAATCCATGTCTGATTGTCAAACTTTGACTCTCACAGCTGAGAATATCAATTACCATCATGGTATTATTTTGTACATTAAAAGAATAACTTTAGCAATGAATTCGAACTTAGGTCATTTGATCTTATAACATGATAAACTATTATTTATCTACATATTTTAAGTTTAATTGAAATAGTAAGTAAGATCAAGTGTAATTGAAATAGTAAGTGTAATCATTTAATTAAAATTCTCAACTTTTATGGAGAATTTGACAATTTATCACCATCTCCTATTGGTTATGGATAACAATATTTAGAATTTGGGTTTTATGGATCTTAATTTGAGTCTTTAAATTTAAATGTCTTGTTTGGATAGTTTAAAAGGATAAAGGATGGGATTTGGGCTAAATCCACTAAGAATTTTGAGACATGATATCCTCGGATTCAAATTAGAATCTACCCCTTGCATTTTATAAATCTTTAATAGCATAGCTTCTGAATCAGAAAATCATTAGAAGATTATTATTATTATTATTTTGGTTCCTAAGTAGGGATGTCCATCGGTTGATATGAGTCGGATTTGTGCTCAACCTACACTTGACCCAATCCCATCAAGTGGTGGAGAACCAAACCCGTTGTGAGCAAATCGGATTACTCAGAGAGTGGTTATTCCAAGCAAAACTAGTAATGGTGGAGAGAGGTGGAGCAACGACTGAAATCTCATTGAATTCAAAAAGATCTTGCCAAATCTTATGGAGATTTCATTAAATATGGTAGATCTTTGCCAAATTTCATTGGAAATGTTGTTGATGTTTGTTTGTTTAGACCCCTTAAAATAGATTGTTTAACCTAATATATTAGCCAAGTGATTACTTAGGTTAATTATGAGATCTAGGTTAAACAAGGATAGATCATATTATGCATATCAGCGAAAAATAAAGAACACAACAATATGATGACTTAGGAAAACCAATGAAACCAACAGTTTCAAGGTAAAAAACCTGTGGAGGATTTGACCTAGCTATCCTCAAGGTAAAACAAGTACACTATAGAGAATTGAAGTTTTTACAATCGGATTTAACCCTAAGTCTATTGCTACCTCCAGTAGTAACTTACTGACACGATCATGTGCAAGCTCCGAATTCATGAACTCCTCTCTTAGAGTTGCACCACACAAGCACCCATATTTGTGACTTTGAGATCCCACTCAAAGGTTATAGATCACGGCTTGTTAATCATTGCAGCAACTAGATTCCACTAGCACTTGATTGTAGATTTTGTTCCGGTAGATGCTTGTAGAGTTAGAAGGTATAGAACCTCTTAGATCTCTCAAGAGTAACTCACAAGTCTTCCAAGAGTCTTCAAAACGTAGCTAAGGTTTTCCTTTTATACATAGGAGTGTTGGACTGAAACCCTAAACGTTTTCGCAGGCTTGGACCCGTTTAAAAAATCTGCAAAAATTCTTTTTCTACGATTTTTGATTGATTGAGCTTCACCATTCAATCGGTTGAGCTTCACAAAAGATTAATCACTTACCCTGCAGCTTGTACATTCTTGAGTCTTGACCTGAACCTCTTTGAGCAATGTCTAACACCTATACTAGACATATTTTTTTTCTCAATTTACCAAAACATAAAAGGTGAAATTATAAACATTTAATCCTAAATCTTTAAAACCTAACAATCTCCCCCTTTGGCAATCCATGACAAAAGACACATATAAATGAATTGCTCAACTTAAAAATTATCCGAACTTACATATTGTTGCCCAAAAACAATTTCATCACAATCCACTGACTATTAGTTGCTAGAATAGATAGCAAATGAGAAAAAATTAACCTGTAAATTCTTGAAACACTAAAAAAAAAACCATAAATGCATGTGTGGAAATTACAGTATAAATCAAATATTTACAAACTGAACTTGAATTCACAAAACATAAGAGATAGATAGAATATCAAATGAATAAACATCAAATAAACTATCATAGTCAATAAAAAACCAACAATGTTTGGGAAACAAGAACAATAAAAGAGAATATACATCAAAAATAAAAATGAGAATATACAACAAAAACTCTCATCAACAACTAAACTACCCCTACTCCCCCTGAATACAAAAACTCTCTCTACTTTCCCCTTGAGTAAGAGCAAAATCCTAAACCTACTCCCCCTTTTTGTTACGTATTAACAAAGGCAACCATCAAGGATCCACAGCAATCTCCTCAATAGCAGGCTGATCACCAAAGGCAGGAGCAGTAGTAGAAACTTCCCCTCTTGGTCTCTTTGAAGTCTCAGTGCTTGGTTTAGCACTCTTCATCTGAGCCTGTTGCTATCTAAGAAAGGTAGCTCCTATAGAGGCAGTAATATGTACTAACTCAAGAGAAGGAAAACTATCTAACCCTAGAAAGAGTAAAACCCTATAGATAAAAATAGGAAAGAGCAGATTATGTGCCTTGGATTTACTCCTATACACCTTAACAATGGTCTCAATAAAAAGGGAAAGAAAACACATGGAGCCATATGTGATAAAGGCCTACAGAAAAGCACATCTGTCCAAAGGGATGGTGTGAATGTGAGAGATAGGAAAGATGTTATGACAAGCTATACTAAAGAAAAGATATTTAACCTCAGTCAACTCACTTGAGTTTATTCTTGGTTCAAATCCCCAAGTAACTAATCTTCCACAAAGCAAAGGCATCACATCATCTATAAGATGAGGCTCAGTGTATGGGAAAGTAGGTCTACGAACTAGAGGTACACCTAGAGCTTCAGAAACTATACTTTTAGTTATCTTAAACTCTTTACCCCTAATCCAAGTAGTTAAATAATGACCACCTGTATCCTCAAAATGTACAGAGAGATTCGAGTAAAATTCTTTGATCAAGGCAGCAGGAGGGGAATGAGAAACATCACACAAAGAACAAAGAAGCCCATTTCCTAGACACTAGATTCCTAAGGATGGAAGGATCTAACTCATCTAGAACTAACTATCTTTCCCCCCAAATAGACCTATACTTAGTCATGGTCTCAAAGATTTGCTCAATTTTGGTTATAAGAAACCAAACCCTATCAACTAGAGCAGAAGTAGATGAGGATGTTGAGTTCCTATTGGCTTTGGTTTTATACTTTGTACCAACCTTAGGAGCCATGTCTAAGAGTTAAAGAAAAAGGAAAAACTAAAACAGAAACAAATACCAAGGGCAGACTGCATCAGATAGAGTTAAGGCACAAAATAACATGAAATTTTTAAAACTATATGATGCATGATGCAAAGACACATATGATGCATGATCTATTGCACAAAAACAGTTCAATTTTATCTAAATTTTGAAAATTGACCAAGAAAATTAGAAATTTAGCAAAATCTGCAATTTGAAACCCTAATTTTCCAAAAATCTTTATATTGATTAATTGAACAACACAACAAGCGTAAAACATGTTTATAATCACTCAATTAAACAATATTATAAGCCAATTTTACTCAATTTCACCAAATTGAACAAAATCCCCAAATTCGCAAGAACACATAAACCCTAATTTCAAAATTTTGTAGAAATCTTGAAATTTTTGAAATTAAAGCATGTGAATCACGTTTGAATGATGCATGAACAAAAACTCATCCAACAATTTGGATCAAAACACTCAAAATCATAAAAATAAATAAATAAAAAATAAAAAAATCCCAAAATTCTTTTAGTTCAAAATTTATAGAAAAATTGATGAAAATGCATGAATGCACGTGATTTAAACAAAAATGAGGGGTAAAAGAGTCTTACCAAGTATGGAGGAAGAAAACACTTGAAGCTTTGATTAAAAAGACAAAAAAAAAAAAAAAAAAAAATTGACTAAAAGGAATCTAGAGGGATCAAAGAGGAAGACAAAAGAGTGAAGAACAATGTTCAAATTCCTTTTATTTTCTTTTTTTAAAAATGATTTTCGATCAATCAAGAGGAATCGAGCCGAGAATCGAAAATGTTTTAAAAACAGGTTCGACTGATTGAAAGGAATTGAAGAATGAATTGAGTCAAGCCAAGAGTTTTAGCCTTAAAAACTGGATTTTTCAATCAGTCGAAAACAGGTTCGATCGATCAAAACCTGAAAAATCAGAAAATTTTGAAAACCTGGAAATTTTCTACAGAAACACTTTTAAACCAATTTTTATGATATGAAATGCATGTCAATGATTCCAAATGTTTCCCAAAACACTTTCCCTTCACTCAAATCAATTTTTATCAAGATTCAGAAAATTTTACCCAAACCCCAAAAAGTATTAAACATTTCAAGAAGCACAATTTTGGACGGCCACAATAATTAAGACACAATCACATATATAGTGTTTAACAAAGATTTACGTGTGGTGTGTGCAACTAGTAATTGTATGAGATACATAAAAGGTGATATATAAATAGAAATTAAACACAATTTCTACATTATCAATCACATAAGTTTGAAAGTGACTATCACCTAAAGAGTTAAATCATATAACTTACACATCTCCTAGAAAACACGCTTAAAATCCTATAAAAGCTTTTTCTTTTTCTTTCTTCTTTTTTTGCTTTTCTTTTTCTTTCGATTTTCACATTCTTTTCACAATCAACACCTTGTTTAATCTTGCTGTGCAAGTGCTACACCTTACCAAGCACGGCTTTTATAATTTGCACACAGGTGTTCATGATTGGCGAGTAACAGTTGTGAGATGGTTATTTATAAGTTTCTCCTAGGATCTTTTAGTCTTTAAATTCAAAAGAATATGACTTCAAAATCAAGAGCATGTGTTTAAAAACCATAAACAACTCACATAATTTAAGCACTATATAGCACAAATTAGCAAAGTGTAGAAAAATAGCTTATCTAAGCTAAATAAGGTACACAGTCGTGAAATGCAAATTTCATAGGCCAACCTTAATTATACACTTGAAGATGTGTAATACAATATATATATATATATATATATATATATATATATATATATAAATATTTAAAAAATAAACTTAAAAACATCATAAATAAGCCTAAAATGAAATGCATGAATGTAATGCAAAAGAAAATCCTAATAAAAAAAGTTTTGGTCACAAAAGATTGAAAGATTAAGCACAAGGACCATAGGTATCCAAAGAGAGACTATGGACATGTGATAACACCAATCACTTGACAAAGAGACTCAAACTTGTTCCTGTCAAGAGATTTGGAAAAATGTCAGCAATCTGATGATCGGCAGGGATATACTCTAGAGCAACAATTTTCCTTTCAACAAGATCCCTAATAAAGTGATATCTAATCTCTATATGCTTGGTCCTAGAATGTTCAACCGAATTCTTAGAGATATCAATCGCACCAGAGTTATCACATTACATAACCATAGTATCCTATGTTAAACCATAATCACCCAACAGTTTTTTCATCCAAAGAAGCTATGAACAACAACTTCCAGTAGCAATATATTTTGCTTCTACAATTGACAGAGAGAAAAAATTTTGCTTTTTACTCATCCAAGCAACCAAGTTAGTTCCAACATAATAACATCCACCAGTAGTGCTTTTCCTATCATCAGCATTACTAGCCCAGTCAGCATCAGAGTATCCAACAAGAGAAACATTTGATTCTTTGCTATAAAACAAACCAAAATAACAAGTCCCACTCACATATTTAATTATTTTTTTAACAAGAGTTAAATGTGTCATATTGGGATTAGCTTGAAATCTAGCACATACATCAACACTAAAAGATATATCAAAATGACTAGCAATTAAATATAATAAACAACCGATCGTACTTCTATATAAGGTAATGTCAACAGGTTGACCTGATGGATCAATTCCCAGTTTTGTGTTGGTGGCCATTGGTGTTCTAGCATAAGCAGCATTCTCAAGAACAAATCTCTTAATAAGATTTCTTGCATACTTATCTTGGTTGATGTAAATCTCTTTGTTGGTTTGCTTCACTTGCAGTCCCAAGAAGTAGGTAAGTTCACCTACCATGCTCATCTCAATTATTTTTTTCATTTCATCTGCAAAAGATCTAGCAAAAGTATCATTAGTAGGGCCAAAAACTATATCATCCACATAGACTTGTGCCACAATGAAATCTTTCTTATCCCTTCGAATGAAAAAAGTACTATTAGCATTTCCTCTTTTAAAGCCATTCTCTATAAGATAAGAAGTTAGCTTGTCATATCAAGCTCTTGGAGCTTGTTTAAGACCATACAATGCTCTCTTCAGTTTGTAGACATCATTTGGTCTATATGGATCCACAAAACCTTTGGGCTGCTCTACATATACTTCTTCTTGCAACATTCCATTCAAAAAGGCACTTTTCACATCTATCTGATAGAGCTTGAAGTTCAAGTGACATACAATGGCCAAGAGTATTCTGATAGATTCAAGTCTGGCAACAGGTGCAAAGGTCTCATCAAAGTCCACTCCTTCTATTTGAGTGTACCCTTGAGCAGCAAGTCTAGATTTGTTTCTTATCATTGTTCCATTTTCATCAGACTTGTTCTTGAAGATTGACATCTTTTGGTCTGGGAACCAATTCCCACACATCATTTTAAATGAATTGATGGAGTTCTTCATGCATAGAATTTATCTAATCAGCATCTTCTAGAGTTTCATCTACCTTCTTGTGCTCCACTTGAGATAGATAACATGAATGTGTAATAACATTCAATGCCTTTGACCTTAGACGCATGTTGTCATTTAGGCTTCTCAAGATGTTGGTAACAGGGTGATTCAGCTTGACCCTAGTAGATGGGCCTTTCACTAGTGAAGTTGATGTACTTTGTGGCTCTAAAGTGGTACTAGTCTCAGCTTGCTCTTGTATCCTTTCATGAACTGGTGTGGTTGGTTCAGACACAACATCATTTAGAACTTGTAATTCTTGGTCATCAGGTTTACCAACATACTCCTTGGGTAGAACATCTTCAACTTCTGTGGGTTTATCCTAGATACTTTGAATCACTTCAAAATGATCTTTAGTACATTGTTCATCATTGATCACCACATTTGCGAATTCCATTACTGTTTTGGTTTTGAGATTGTAGACCTTGTATGCTCTGCTTGATGTGGTGTATCCAAGAAAGATCCCTTATCACTCTTTTCATCAAATTTTTCAAGATTCTCATGATCTCGAAGAATGTAGCAATCACTACCAAATATTCTGAAGTACTTGACAACTGGCTTTTTCCCTTTCCAAAGTTCATATGGAGTCTTCTTAGTATCCGGTCTAAAGTACACCCTCTTCAGTGTATGACATGTAGTGTTTACTACTTCACCCCCAGAATGACTTTGCCATGCTTTTGTTATTCAGCATGACTCTGGCCATTTCTTGAATAACTCTGTCCTTTCTTTCCACAACTCCATTTTGTTAAGGTGTTTTGGGTGCTGAGAACTCTTGCTTAGTTCCTTGATAATTGCAAAAGGATGCAAGCTTGGAGTTTTCAAATTCTCTTCCATGATAACTTCTAATGCGAGCAATCATAGCATTCTTCTCAATTTGCAGCTTCTTGCATAAATGGATCATCTTGTCTAGAGCTTCGGATTTGTCTCTCAAAAGAATCACCCAAGTATATCGAGTGAAGTCATCTACAACAACTAGAATGTACTTCATCCCTCCTAGACTTTAAACTCTGACAGGACCCATTAGATCGATGTGCAATAACTCTAACAGTCTGGATGTCTGAACTTCCCTTATGGACGGATGTTTGGATTTCACTTGTTTACCGATCTGAAATGGTCCACATACACTTTTCTTAATCTTCTCAAATTTTGGTAAACCTAGAACAACTTCACACTTAGAGATTTGTTCAATTTGCTTGTGACTTCCGTGTCCCAATCATTGATGCCATAAGTCCACCTGATTTATATTTACATTATAGTACTTGTGACTGATGCTTGGAGTTATGCCACAACAATTTTCAGCAGTCCTTATTCCAACACAGATGCAACCACCTCCACCATCAGGTATTTCACATTCATACTTGGTGAACAATACATTTAATCAATTATCACAAATCTGATTGATACTCAGCAAATTAGCCTTTAATTCATCTAAGTACTAGACATCTTCAAACACTAGTAATCCTGGAATGTCCATTGTTCCAATACCTTTGATGACTGATTTGCTTCCATCTCCAAATGTGACAATTCCAATATTTCCTTCAAAAAGAGTCTTAAACAAGGCTTTGTTACCTGTCATGTACCTGGAACAACCACTATCCAAATACCACAAACAAGTATCACTTACTTTTAAGGTAGTCAAAACAATATAACAAACATAGTTATTGCAACATGTAGTAATACCAAGAAAATTAAGAATAGGTTTAGCACATTTAAAAATCCACTTAGTCTAAGATAAAGCACATTCAATTTTCAGTCTAATTGAATGTAAAGGAAAGACAATAGAATCCATGATAGCAAGTGTCAAGGATCAACTCTAGGTAAACTACCCAAACAAGAGCAAACCTGCTCTGATACCACTTGTTTGTTTGTTTAGACCCCTTAAAACAAATTGTTTAACCTTATATATTAGCCAAGTGATTACTTAGGTTAATTATGAGATCTAGGTTAAAAAAGGACAGATCATATCATGCACAGCAGCAGAAAATAAAGAACACAACGATATGATGAACTAGAAAAACCATGAAATCAATAGTTTCAAGGTAAAAACTTGGGGAGGGTTTGACCTAGCTATCCTCAAGGTAAAACAAATCCACTATAGAGAATTGAAGTTTTTACAATCAGATTTAACCCTAAATCTATTACTACCTCGAATAGTAACTTCCTAACACAACCACGTGCAAGCTCCGAATCCACAGACTCCTTCCCTCTTGGATTTGCACCACACAAGCACCCACGCTTGTGACTTTGAGATCCCACTAAAAGGTTTCAAACCACGGCTTGTTGATCTTTGCAGCAACTAAATTCCACCAGCACTTGATTGTAGATCTTGTTCCAATAGATGCTTGTAGAGTTAAAAGGTACAGAACCTCTCAAATCTCACAGGAGTAACTCATAAGTCTTCCAAGAGTTTTCAAAACGTAGCTAGGGTTTACCTTTTATACATAGGAGTGTTGGAATAAAACCCTAAACATATTTGTGGACTTAGGCCTATTTAAAAATTCTGTAGAAATTCTTTTTCTGCGATTATTGATTGATTGAGCTTCACCATTCGATTGGTCGAGCTTCACAGAAAATTAATCCTTTTTTCCTGCTGCTTGCACATTCTTGAGTCTTGACCTGAACCTCTTTAAGCAATGTCTAACACCTATCCTAGACATGTTTTTGTTCTCGGTTTGCCAACACATACAAGTTGAAATTCTAAACATTTAACCCTAAATCATTAGAACCTAACAGCTAAGCTTGGTGGAACTCGCTATATTTAAGGGTTTTCATGGTCAAATTGGATCAAGTCAGATTTTGGAAGAAAAGGCCCTCCACTTAACTTGTCAATGTTAGATTTTAAAGGTAGGGACCTACTGTTAACTACCAGGCTCATTGAATAGAGTGGTGATTAGCTCATGTTCAGTTAGATAGCTCTGGTGGGTGGGTCGACTAGATAACCCAATTCCTGATTTGCATTTTGTAAACCAGATCAGTGCTACTAGAATAACCTTTGGTAGTATTGATTGATTCAATTCCCAATTTGTAAACTTTCTAAATTGTTGTATAACGGGTGGCTTGTAAAGACGTGGCAAAATGGGCAGGTCGGGTTAGGTTCGGATCGGGTTAATTGGGTCATGGGTCAAAACGGGTCATTTTTAAATAGGTCAATTGGGTTGTGGGTTGGGTTGGGTTAGTCGGGTCGGGTTGACCCGTATTTTTCAAAAAAAAAAAATTTCAATTACAAAAACAAATTAATGACAACCTGTTTAGAAAGAATGAATAAAATCAATTAAGGAAATGAATTGAACTTAATGCTAGTTGTTAATATCCTTCCAATTCTGACAGTTTTGAGCATGACAAGAATTATTTATAGTTATAAATTCACGATGGAAAAAGTTTTCAATGTTAATAGTTCACTATCAAAATGCATATAATTGCAAGTTTACAACTTCAAAAAGAGATAGATCTTAAAATAAACAAAACAAGTAAGCTAGCAAAGTAGCAAACCATCTTAATCAACTTTACTAATGATGCAAAAGACAATAAAGTCAGCTAATCTGAATATCGACTGTACAATTCATTGTCCTACACCAATATATAGAAAAGCCACCCAGTAGTAGCTAGCAAGACAACTTAATTAGCTTTAAAGACCACCAAAACAGAATGGGTGTTAGAAGGGGAATCCTGCCAGTAAGCTAGAGTTTGCAACTACATTCAAACTCCTTTATTAGAGAAGTATTTGCATACTTAGGTCATAGGACAGCACTTCACATGAGGAAAATACTTCTATACATACTAGTGCCACCAGAAAGAATGCCTATGAATGAAGAAAGAAATAAACATATGTAACCATTATATATGAATCATGACCTATCCGTATCAATAAGTCTAGCACCAATACAAAAAGTTCAGATTCTTGCTCCGTAAAAATTTAAATACATAATTAGCATGGAAAATCAAGATATTTAAAATAAATGTTTGATTTTTTTTGTAGAAAGGTAAGTAATTCACACACACGATAGAAAACTTGTAAACTTGTAAAAAGTATATTTTAAGTTTACATCACTAATAGTATCATTCCCACAAAAAAAAAAAAAAAAAAAAAAAACTACATGTCATGGACCAGAGGCGCACCATACAAGTCAGCTAGTTAGGTTTGGCCTTTGTGGTTTCACGTTTATGCCTTACTGCCTTTGGCTTGGACTACAGCAAGTCAAATTTATTCATTGAATGAGATTTTTTCTTTTTTTTTTAATGGTTGTCATGACAGCCTTGTGATATCTTGTCAAGTTGCCTCATTCTCTTATAGCTAAAGCTTAGCTCTTATTGGTTGTGATTTGTGAAGCTCAAATAGTCAAATTGAATGTGAAGCAATTGTTGTCTTGTCTTGTTTTTGTTTATATCTATTAAGACTATAATCTATTGACTATTAGTTTTGGTACTTAGTGCTTTATGCACCTAGTATCAGAACGTAGTCTAAATATTTTTTTGGAGAATTTTTTTTTAATGGGCCGGGTCATAGGTCAACCCGTTTTTGCTTTGGGACAAAAAAATTGAATTCGAGTCATGTTTTTTCGGGGCGGGTCAAAATTTTCTGACTCGTTTTGCCATGTGTACTTTTAATCCTTATTTATGTTAGTTTTGTGTTTTGTGTGTGTGTGTGTGTGTGTGTGTGTGTGTGTTTTTCTTTTTCTTTTGTGTGTGTGTGTGTAATGGTCTTGAGGCCTATTTTTTTAAAATTGTGATTTTCCAACATTTTCTTCTCTACTCTTCTTATCTTTTTTCAATTTTTATTTATTATCTTTCAGAAAAGCTTCCAAACTATTCTGTTTTGGTATAAGGTGGTATTTTTCATATATGATTTTCCTTATTGTGTTTTTCACCCCTCTTAATATTTTTTTGTCTTTGCATGTATGGGGAAACCTTCCCTGAATATTTTACGCCTGAGTTTTAGATATTTATGGAGCCATTTGAGAGAGAGAGAGAGTTACAATCAATTTATGCTTTACTCAATGACACTAACATGGCAGAGTGTTTTTTTAACCATCGAATTTAATAAAATTAAATGGTTAAAAAAAGGGTGCAACTCTAGTAAAGTTATACCAAATATAACATGAATCTTTCTCTCTCCATATATATATGGTTGGGTTCAAGTTACACCTATTATAACTCTAAGTAATGTTACATCGTCCAATAACTTGTTATAAATTTCATATTTTGAAAATCTCATGTTCTATATGTTCTTAACATTCATGACAATTTTCATGTCAATTGGATGTTATTTACCATTCGATCCATAAACTCATCTTTTATGTATTATTTTAAACTACAAAACTTAAATTTAAACAATTGATTGATGATATGGCTATTAATCTTTGATCACCTTGAAATTTTGTAAGCATAGAGAATATACGAAAATAATATAATCTAACGGTGGATTTGTCAAAATTCGCATCCAATTAAAAAATATTGGGTGTTGTAACATTACTTAAAGTTACACTAGGTATAACTTGAACCCAAATATATATATATATATATATATATATATATATTCAAGTTAAAGAATGTTACACCTCTTAATATATTTTTTATTGCAAATGAATTTGGACAAATCAACCGTGGATTACATTATTTTTGTATATTCTTCTTGCATGCAAAACTTCAAGACAATCAAATATCTATAACTAGATCATCAATCACATATTTAAAGTGCAAGTTTTTGTAGTTTAAAATTATGCATAAAGATGAGTTTATATATTAAATAGTAAATAATGTCCAATTAATGTGAAATTTGGCATGCTTGTTAAGAATATAGAGAACATGTAATCCAACAGTTAGATTTTCAAATTAATTTATTCAATAAAAAGTCATTAGGTAGCGTAACATTCTTAAAAAAAGTTAAATCAAGTGTAACTTAACCCCCTCCATATAAGAAAAAGTTTGGTTATGTTAATTTGGAAGCCAACCACCAATAGGAAGATGACATGTATTCTATCACATGCAATGTACATGATTTATATGGTTGGAGGAATAATATCATCTTCCCATTTGTTGTTGTAGCCCAAGGCTTCAAGTATGTTTGGAGCCAAAATTCATCCTATATATAATAGATTTTCACAATAATAACCCTAGTTTTGATTACATAAAAGAACAAGATATATCTAAATATATTTTATTTACAATAAACTAATTCTTTGAAAAAATATATGCCCAAAAAAAAAGATTTATTAAATGAACATTTTAAAATTAATTATTGTAGTCTCAATCATAAATTAAATCAAAATATTGATTTATGCTTTGTCTGATAGGAATGATAGAAAGGAAAAATGTAAGGAAAAAAAAAAAAAAACCTTGCAAAAAATTGCTATTGTGTTCGACCGGAATGGTCAAATACAATTAACCTCTTTAGTGCAAGAAACTTTTAGATACTTGGATTGAGAATACTTTCATAGTAGTCAATTAACAAAAAAAAAAAGTGATGTCTATAGCTTTGGTGTTGTTGTGGTAGAGCAGCTTGTTAGGTTCTAAGGATTTAGGATCTAAATGTTTTAGAACTTCAATGTGTAATGTTGGTAAACTGTGATCAAAACTTAGAGTCTAGATTTAGGCTGCTCAAAGTATGTTTATTATAAAGTTAGAATCGAGTAATTTCAGAAAATTACTGTTTACATTTTACAAGGCTTGATCAATCGAACCTTGTGCAAAATGTTTTTCTGCAAAATTTTCCAACTCAGCCCAAGCCCATATGACATATAGGGTTTTATGTTTTGCCTTAAGTATAAAAGGAAAAACCCTTGCCACATTTTTAGGTTGTTGATTATGTTGTGTGTGTGAATCTCTTGTGAGATCTAAAGGTGTTTGCCTTCATACACACTTAGGGTTATCAAGATCAAGATTGTTGTTGAGAGCTTGGTGATCGCTTCAGTTGCTGCATAAAGAGCTTAAAGAAAAACAAAAGTGAGAGTACTTGTGGTTACTATGGATCAAGGAAAGAAGTAATCTGTGGACTCGGAGCTGTCACATGGTCGTGGTAGTAAGTTTTCTACTCGAGGTAGCAATAGGATGTTAGTGGTCTAAGTCGCTGGTTTACAAACTTCAATTCTTTCATAGCGGATTTGTTTTACCTTGAGGATAGCTAGATTAAATCCTCCCCAGGTTTTTTACTAGTTTGGTTTTCCTGGGTTATCATATCGTTGTGTTCTTTATTTTCCACATTGTTTACATGATATGATTTACTCATATTAACCTAGATCTGAATAATTTGACTAAGTAATCACTTGGCTAAATAACTAGGTTAAACAACTTGTGTTTTAAGGGGTTTAAAAATGTACAAGTGGTATCAGAGTGGGTTAGCTCTAGTATTTAGATCCTTTGATCTAAGAGTTGATTCTTGACTCTTATTGTCTTGGAACACGGGCACTCTCTTGTGAGCCCACCTCACTTTAAAGGGAACAACTATGCCTACTGTAAAGTAAGGATGAAAGCATTCCTGAAATCTATTGATGAGAGAGTTTGGAATTCCATTGAATACGGATAGGAGAAGCCCACCACTCTTGTTAGTGAGTGGCAAACTTCTGAGAAAGAAGTAGCCGCTTTTAATGGCAAAGCCATGAATGTTATTTATAATACTGTTTCCATGGAGGAATTCAAGAGAATCTCTAATTTTGAGGATGCTCATACTACATGGAATATTCTCCAAACTGTGCATAAAGGCACAAAGGCAGTTAAGATCAACAAACTGCAACAATTAACTACTAGATTTGAAATTATTAGAATGTCTAATGATGAATTCTATGCTAAACTAAATGATATTGTTAACTTTGCTTATAATTTGGGTGAAATCTATGATCAACCTAAGATTGTTAGAAAGATATTTAGATCTTTGACTGAAGACTTTAGACCCAAAGTGACTGCCATTACTGAAAGCAAGGATGTGGACTTCATCTCTGTTGATGAATTTGTAGGATCTCTCTAGTCCTATGAGTTGGACCTACCTAAGACAAACAAATCCAAATCAATGGCTCTTAAGTCTGTTGATGATGTTGATGGGAATAGATTTGATGATGAACTCTCTACTATAGAGATTGCATATCTTGCCAAGAACTTTAGAAAATTTCTTAGGAACAATAATAGAAGGGCAAGAGGCAAAAACAATGCTAAACCTAGGAATTTTAGAGGAATGAACCCACTAAAGTGAACAATACTGAAAAACCTAAAGAGAAAGTAGGTCAAACCTCTAATAATTCTATGGGTCAACAATGTTTTGGTTGTCAAGGGTATGGTCATGTGAAATCAGAATGCCTTACAGTCTTGAGATCAAAGGGTAAAGCCATGGCTGTAACCCTTAGTAATGATGAAGTTTTTGAGAATGAGTCTGGTAGTGATGAGGATGGAAACTTCATTACTTTCATAGCTATTGCTATAGTTGATGAAAGTGTTGTTGTTGATGAGAACCCTTCTGATGGGGAACTCTCTAAGAATGTTGATTTGCAAGAAGCCTATAATAAACTTTGCAAGGTTGCTACAAAGGACGGTATGAATGTTGATTTAGGCTTAAAGAAAATTGCTTCTCTTGAACTTGATAAGAAAAATCTGTTGTTGAAACTGTTTGATGCTAATGAATTGCTAGATAAGGTGAAGATTGAGAACATGTGATTGCTTGATAAAGTTAAGAACTTGAAAATTGAATTATCTATTGTTAGAAAACAAACAAATAAGTTTGCTAGTTCAAACTTAATCACATGTTGAGTGTTCAAAACTTTCCCTAAAAAAAAAAACTGGTCTAGGTTTGTAGAAAGCATCTCTGTGTCTGAAATTCATTCCACAAATTTTGTTCCTTCTTCTAAGCCCCCCGTGAGTGAGAATGTCAAACCAGTAGAAGTTACACCTCCTAGGAAAATTAGGGTCGATCTTAAAGAGTCTAAGTCTAAATCTAAGAATTCTACCATTTCTAAGGATAAGTTGCATGATAGACCTGTATGGGTTTGTCAATTTTGTGGAAAGTCTAGGCACATTCATCTAAACTATTTCAAGTTACAAGCTGCTAAGAGAGCAAATAAGCCAAAGTACCTGTGCCTCAAGCACAAGATCCCATGGTACTATTAGTGAGTTAGTAAAGGCTTTAAACCTTTATTCCAATCCTAGAGTTGCTCATCATTCTAATATGAATAATAACTCCAATGCAAGTTTTGCATCTAAAAAGTTTTGGATGCAAAATGCTCAATCTAATTGAGTCTTTCTGACATAGTCCTTGTGCTTCATCTCTCTATTCTTTGTGACTATTCTTCTTTGTTGTTTTGTTTCTTTGTTTTTCTAGGATTTGCATTGCATAACATTCATGCATTTCATACTAGGTTGTTTTTGTTATTCTTTTCAAAAATTAAAAAACAAAAAAACAAAAAAAAAAATTAAAAAAATGAGAAAAAGGAGAAAAAAATGTGTTTTGCATTATTTTTCTGGGATTTGAAATCAAGGTTGGCCATATTATCTTTACATAACATGTTTATGTACCTTGTTTAGCTTAGATGAGCTTATTTTATTGCACTTTACTAGTTTGAGCTTTGTAGTGCATGTTCTGTGGGAGATGTTTATGGTTTTTGATCACTTGATCTTGATCTTGAAGTCACATGCCTTTGATTGTTGGACTTGAACTTAATGAGAAAGGCATAAATGACCATCTCACCACTGTTTACTAGCCAATCATGAACACCTTAGTGCATATCATAAGATTTTATGCTCGAGAAAGTATAGCATATGCACAAAAAGAACAAGAGGTGTAGCCTCGGTTTAATGCTAAAATTAGTGTGTATATTATTGGGCTATAATTAATTCACAATCAAATAAAATTGGTGTGTACATTATGAAGCCAATCAAGAAACTTACATGATTGCAAGCTTGTTTTCTAGGAGATGTGAGAGCTATATGATGTAACTTTTTAGGTGATAGTCTCTTTCAAACTTATGTGATGAATTTTGTAGAAATTGTGATTGATTATTATCTACATATCACCTCACATGTATCTCAAGTTATTGCTAGTTGCACACACTACACAAGTTATTCTTTGCTAAACTTAGTACATGATATTGTGTGTGATCTTGTTGTGGTTATCCAAGATTAAAAGTTCCTTGATTTTAATGTAAAATGTGTTTAAAGTTGAGATTTGAGGATAAATTGATTGAAAATCTTGTTTTTTGGAAGATCTGGGTTAAATTCAGGGGATTTTGAAAAAAATTTCATCTCATACTCATGCATTCTATTCATAAAACATTGTGCTTTGAGGAGTTTTTGCATTAAATGCTCTGTTTTTCAAAAAAATTGATTTTTCTAGATTTTCGATCAATTGAATGTGTTTCTTGACTGATCGAAATTACGATAAAAAGTTTGGTTACAATCTACCTGGCTCGATCGCTGCTTGATTGATGCTAGATCGATCGAATGTGATTTTCGATTGATCGAATCTAATTTTCGACCGATCGAAAATCGGTCAATGAGTTTTTAAAAAGGTTTTTCTCTCACATGTTCATCACACTATTCATACCTTTTTCAAAAGTTCTTTGACTTCTCTTGCTCGACCGATCCAAACTCAGCATTTTTTGTCATTTTCTTCCTAAAATCTCTCAATGTTTTTGTCTTCTTGTGTGGGTATTTTAGGTGTAATTTTCAGACTTAATAATTTTTGGGGTTTTTGATTTTTGAGTTGGTTTCTTTCCAAATTGATCAATGGGTTTTTGTTCTAAGATGATGTAAACATGTTTCTCATGCTTTAATTTGATTAATTTGGTGATTGGAGAACAATTTGAAATTCTAGGGCTTGAAACTACATGAAATTGGAGATTTTGTTCAATTGGGCTAATTTTGGTAAATTGACTTGTGAAATTAATTGATTATGTCATTATATGATGATTTCTATCTAGTGTAATGATTAATTACTCAATTTGGTTAAATTTAGATTTTTGAAAGGGGGTTTTTCAAAATTTGGGGTTTTTGTTATAAACTCTATGTTCAAGTCAATTTGTGGTTTTTAAAGTATAATTGAACAGTTCTCAATGCATTAGAACATGCATCATTTGTTAATTCTGTTCATGCATCATATAGAGTGATATTTTCATTTGTTGTTTTCTCTCTAACCATGTCTGATGCAGTCTGCCTTTAGTTTTCTTTGTTTTCTTTCTATGGTTTCTTTTCTGTCTATCCTTTCCAACCCTTAGCATCATGGATAGGAAGACTAGAGTCAATAGGAAAACCACCTTCACTTCTACTCCAGCCTTTGAGAGTGATAGGTTTCGAACTGAGAAAACCAAGAGACTTATGAGAAGCTGAACATCTTTAGATCAGTGTGAGCTGAGAGAAAGGTTGTGCTAGATGAGTTAGATCCAGAAATTAGGAGGAATTTTGAGCGTAGGGGCTGGTTACCTTTGTTGGATATAGATCATCCTTCTCCAGCTACCTTGATTAGACTACCTTGATTAGAAAGTTCAACTCGAACCTCTCTATCCACTCCAAAGATTCCAACACTCAGAACGTTATGAGTTGGATACGGGGTGAAGAGTATGTCATTACTCCTTCAATAGTGGTCTCTGCTCTTGGGGTGCCTAAGGAATTGTAGCCTGTGTACCTTTATGATAAGACCCCTCCACTTGATGACATTATGTCATACCTCATCGATACTTCCATTTAGTGGGGTACTGATCCTCGGATTACCTCTCATGAGCTTATCGAGATTCATTACTTATTTTTCCGGATTTCTTGTCATTCCATCTAGCCTATCTCTCATTTGCCCATCATTCCTATAGAGAGATGTGCATTTTTGTATGCCCTTGTGACAGATGCTCCTATGAGTTTTCCTACTCTTTTTATTCGATCCTTGGTTGAGGTTCACAAGAGTAGTTTTACTGCACATGGTCTGTTTTTCCTTATTTTTATTCATCAGATTTTGTTACATTTAGGTTTAGAGGATTTTCCTGTTTCTGAGCCTGTACATTTTATAGCTCCCATAGGTGCCACCTTCCTTAGGCAGAGAGCAACTCATATGAGAGCTAGCTCTAAACGCCCTCATATAGAGTCTTCTTTGAGTGTTGCACCTCCTCCTCCTTTTTTAAGTGATCCCACAATTGAGGAGTATGTTGATCCGATAGCCGTTGTTAATCCTCCACCTTCTACTTCAGGTGATTCTAGCATTCGAAGTATGTTGGACACTATCATGATTGTTCAAGCGACCCATGGTCAGCTTTTGGTGGATGTGCTCAAAGAGCTTCAAGTTTTGCGTGCGAACTTGGCGAGCATTAGGCAGTCTTCTCCACCACCTCCTTTTGATGATGAGTCTTAATTGACCTTTGGCAATTCGTCACAAAAAGGGGGAGTACATATGAAGCTTTGTGTTTTTGGAGTTTTGGAGCTTTAGATTGTATCTAGGTGTTTCATGATGTATTTATTTTTTGGCTCATGATGTATTTATCCTAATGTATTTGTTTTTATGGGTTGTATATGTTAGGGGGAGACAATATGTTTTTTTTTTTTTTTTAATCTCTTTTATGTCTGTTTCTTGTTTCACATTATGCTACATTGGCTATTGATTTATATTATGAGGTTATTCATGATATATGTCTTTTATTTTCTGTTTTGTGAAATCAAGAATTTATTTTGTTTTTACTTGTATTTTCCACACATGCATTTATGTGTTTGTTGAGTGTTTCAGGAATATACATGTTGATTCAGTTGTGCTGATGTCTACACTTGCAACTCATAGATAGTAGTTAGGTTGAATTTTTTTTTGGTTGGACATTTTTATTGTAATGGGCTGTTTTTGTAACTTTGAGCATTTTTGTTTTATTATGTGTTTTGTCACGGATTGCCAAATGGGGAATTTGTTAGGTTCTAAGGATTTATGATCTAAATGTTTTAGAACTTCAATGTGTAATGTTGGCAAACTATGATCAAAACTTAGAGTCTAGATTTAGGCTGCTCAAGTATGTTTATTGTAAAGTTGGAATCAAGTAATTGCAGAAAATTACTGTTCACTTTTTGCAAGGCTCGATCGATCAAAAATTACACTCAATTGATCAAACCTCATGCAGAATGTTTTTCTGTGGAATTTTCCAACTCAGCCCAAGCCCATATGACGTGTAAGGTTTTATGTTTTGCCTTAAGTCTAAAAGGAAAAAACCTAGCCATGTATTTAGGTTGTTGATTATGCTGTGTGTGTGAATCTCTTGTGAGATCTAGAGGTGTTTGCCTTCATACACACTTAGGGTTATCAAGATCAAGATTGATGTCAAGAGCTTGGTGATCACTTTGGTTGCTGCATAAAGAGCTTAAAGAAAAACACAAGTGGAAGTACTTGTGGTTGTTGTGGATCAAGGAAAGAAGTAGTCTGTGGACTCAGAGTTGTCACGTGGTTGTGGTAGTAAGTTTTCTACTTGAGGTAACAATAAGATGTTAGTGGTCTAAGTCGCTATTATACAAACTTCAATTATTTCATAGTGGATCTGTTTTACCTTGAGGATAGCTAGGTTAAATCCTCCCTAGGTTTTTTACCGGTTTGGTTTCCTAGGTTATCGTATCATTGTGTTCAATTCATTAATTATGAATTCATCCTGCACAGGAAGAAATCGAAATCCTAACCCCATACGAATGTCATATGACTGGAATAATGATGAATCCATATAATTGTGAGAGATCTCAATAAAAGGAGCTCTTAATTGCTTAATAATTGACTGGCTCCAATGTGAATGTGTAAAACTGTGTAAGAAACGAGGAATAGCACCATAAGAATAAGATGATAGCAAAAAGACGTGGTATTGGGACATTTGCCCTATATGTGCAAATAAAAATCGGGCCTATCTTTACTCGGAGTAGAGCATAAACCTAAAAAAATTGAAAAAGCACCACATTGTTTACATGATATGATTTATTTGCATTAACCTAGATCTAAATAATTTGACTAAGTAATATCTTGGCTAAATAACTAGGTAAAACAACTTGTGTTTTAAGGGGTCTAAAAACGTACACTACTTATAGGTAAGAAAGAAATTTCTTTTGATAGGCCCAAAAGTGAGAGAAATCTAGTAATTCACTTTGTTTCTATAGTAAAAGAGAATTTTCTGCTTCAAATTCTTGAGGATCACATTGTCAAAGAGGGTAGTCTTGAGCATCTAAAGGAAGATACTAATCTTGCAATAAGGTGCTTAAGCATGAGAGGGGAGGATAGACCTTCCATGAAGGAAGTAGCAATGAAGCCTTAGGGGTTGAGACCTATTGAAAAACATCTATGGAGAAATGTTGATGTCTATATAGAAGAGACTGAGTGCTTCCTCAATGCTCCTACTCACTCTTTAAGCATTGATTTTGGCACCGGTTGTTCTTTTGTGAGACCAACTACTAACTACAATAGCATGAGAAACCAATTATTGAAAACACCAGATGATAGGAGATAATTAGTTGGTACCATAATATTTTTGCATTAATTGAGAACTGAATAATTAATATATCTCTTGTTAATCATTTAGGGTCCATTTGGTTAGAGGGGTGGAAAAGTGGGAGGATAGAAAATGGTGGGAGGATGGAATTGTGGGAGGATAGAAAATATTTTTATTTTCTCTCCTTTTTGTTTGGTTGGGAGTGAAAAAGTGGAAGAATGGAAAAAATGAGTTTGAATAAATTTACTCATATACCCTTGTTGAAAAATTATGCTCAATTAAAACAAAAAAGTGACAAATAACCACAAAAGAATAGCAATCACCCAAATTTATTAAAAAAATAAAAATCATGCCCCAAAATAAAAATCACATCTTAAAAAAAAAAAAAAAAAAGGAACGCCTAGGCCTGGAAAATCAAAAGAAAAAAAAAAAGCAATGTTACTTACTGCTTAGGGAGAAGAAAAAATAAATAAATAAAGGCGTGTGCACATGGGCATTTTTGTCAATCAAGAAAAAATTCATCCTTACTTAGTTTTCTCTCCATTTTTGGGGAGAAAGCATTTTGGTGGGCCAGAGGAGAAAAACACCTGGGCCTTACCATTTATTTTCCTTCCTTCCACCCAACCAAACACACTCTAAAAAAGTTTTCCTTCCTAGTTTCTATCCAAAGTTTTCCATCCACCCTATTTCACCTCCATACAAACACACCCTTAGACTAGAGAATAGAAGTGGTAGAAATTTTTGTGTTAGATTCATTTTGAATGTGTTCTAAACATACAATTCATATGCACGTTTTTTTTTTTGTTACTTTAATCTATATATTTCTAAAAGTTGAAGTGTAGCATTTATTGTTGCTACACTTCAGTTGAGCCACATCAGCGTTCACGTCATTATTTTTTTTTCCATTTTTCCTATAATTGTTTTTCACATTTATTTTTTAAATATTTGTACTTCTCCAACCTTTCTCCCCCTCCCCCCTTACCTTTTCATCTCCCCACTACCCTCTAAATTAATATCATTCTTCCTCTTTCTCTTCATCTTCCTTTATTTTTGTCTTTTCTTATCACACCCTTTATTTATAAATTTGTCGCTATCTCTTCCATTCTTTGCATAATTTTTCCTCACAACAAAAAGGTTCTCTCTCTCTCTCTCTCTCTCTCTCTCTCTCTCTCTCAAATTGTTGGTGGATTTTTTATTTTTCTTGCATATCTGCTTTAGGTTGATAATTTTTTTATACTCTTTAAAACTCTACTTTGGGTTAATGCAATTTAGTTTTTTTTTTTATTATTATTAATATTTTGTTATCTTTGATTATTAAATGTTATCCTATTGCGTTATAAAGAATTAAATATTGCATATAAAAATATAATATTATTCTATTACATAGCATGAATTGGATAATTTGGTATTTATTGTAAATTGATATTTCTTCTATTACACAACATGATTTTTTATAGTGCTCAATTAAGATGTTAACTATGAGGCTTTACTCATTTTTGCACTATAATGTCATTTATTTAGAGAAAAATATAGGTTAACCAAACAAAAATAATTGGATGGGTGACAGATTTTAGCTTTTGCAGTTTTATTTTTTTTTTTATTATTATTATTTTATAACAATGCAAATATAGAAATTTAAGTCTTATATTTTGCTAATAATTGTTTACTTGATAATATGTTTTGGGTGGATGAATTTACAACAAATTGTTTTCCTAATTGGTTCAATTAATCATTGCTAAGTTTTATTAATTTTCTTAGTTACTTTTTTGGTGTTTTGGATTGTAGGCCAAAAAAAAAAAAAAAAAGGTTTGACAAAGTTTTTTTAAAACTAAAAGAATAATTTCCAAATTTTTTATTCTTTTTAATGATTCACAAAATGTTATAAATAAATTTTATTAAAAAAATGAATATTTTTGTTAACTTGCCCTTTGAATTTCTGAGAAAAATTGTATTGTTTTCATTTTGGTACAACAAAATTTATATTTATGATTTATGATTGTTCCTATATTATATTTATGATTGTTCCTATAATAAATAAAAATATGATTATGAAATATATTACTCTTTATTAAATTAGTTTAAATTGTTAAAAAAAATTAATAAAACCACCATAAGATAATTATCACGCGCAACATGCAGGTTCGCGACTAGTTAATCTAATGACTAATGAGGTTGTAAAAAAATCTGGCATACAGACAAAGGAACTTGCATCCCTACGGCACTGATGTCTAGGTGGTTATCTACTTTTCTTCTTCATCTAAAAGCACTAGTATTGAGGTTGTAAAAATCTCCCAGTTGCTATTTTAGCAACCAACTAGCAAAACGCCACTCACATTCAAGGGTGGGAACCGAAATTGTTTTACAACCTGTGAATAGTTGGTTCTCATTTATGAGAACCAACTGTAGCTTAGGATGAAAAAAAAATATATTATTTTATTGGAAAATATCTCCTCACTTTCTCTTGTCTCTGACTTTCTTCTCACTCTTACTTCTCTGCACCTTTGCTCTATTTCTTTTCTCTCTATCAGTGGATTGGTGGAACTAGGCATAGATTTCGCTGGATGAGGTTTGAATTAGTGGCCGGGGTTGAATCAGTGGCTATGGCTTCAGTGGAAAAGTCTAGGTTTTCGAGGTTGAGGCTTGAATCACTACGTGTTTTTCTCGGGTGGCAAGGCTTTCTCGGCGGCTAGGTTTTGCTCGCAATTGTTGGATTTGTTTGAATCGGTGGTTGTGGATTGCTTTTGGTGGGTGTTTTAGTGGTGGGTGTAAATTTCAGTGGTTGTGGGTTGATGTTGGTGGTTGCGGGTGATGGGTATTTGGTTGTGATTTGTTTTTGGTTGTGATTTGTTTAGTGGGTTCAGAATTGGCTAGGTTTAGATTTGGTTGTTGGCGGTGTTGGGTTTGTTGTGGTGGTGTGGCAGCTACATCATGGTGGGTTCGGTGGTTTTGGGTTCATCTGATTTGGGTTTGTTGTAATTTTTTTTTTTTTTGTTGTTGATTTTGGGTGATTTTGGTATGGGTCTATGTTTATTTTGGATTTGGATGCTTGTTGATTTTGGTATGGATGGATTTGGTTGCTGGGCTTGTTGATTTGGTATGGATGGGTTTGTTGCTAGGAGTACGGAGAGGAGAGGAAGTGTCACAACCTTAATCCATGGAACATGAATTTAGATGCATATCTAACTTGCTGATCTTACATAACTCAATAAACATAATTCAATAAAAATCCAAATAAACAATGCTCCTAATAAATCTTTTACAATACTAAAATCTACAATTTAGAATAATCTCCTAAATACTGTGAAATCTAAAGCAGAATAAAAATAACTAATAATCCTTTAAGGCTTCAAGTATTATTGACATCACCTAAAAACTCCCATGCTCTACCTTGCACCTTACAAAGTAATCCCAAGGTTCTGTTCTCCAACTAAACTTTAATCTGAAAATTGTAATTGATGGGGTGAGCCACCCATCCAATAAGCAATTATACACAATACACAACAGGATAGAGCAAAGCAAAGCATGAGTATTTGACTTTTCACAAACTCATTCAATGATATCAAATATAATTATTCTAAAACATATAAAGAATCACTTAATACATATGTAATCACACCTTAAAATCATTCGAAAGCACATACATATGATTGATCAGAGTACAGTGTCACATATACATATATCACATATTCTCACATACAATCCTATGAGCGGATACCAACATCTAACTCCTACTAGTGAGGGGTCAACACTTTTCTCTCACATACAATCCTGTGAGCGGACTTACACATATACCTGATCAATTCTAAAAACAATTATTTTGAGCCTTATACCACAAAAAGCAAAGTTTATACAACAAAGAATAATTTTCTTAATACTAACAATTATTCCAACAATAAAGGCATATCGAATATCACAATATCAAATTGAAACATAAATCAAAGGATGCTTGACTTTCTTGGGGCACGAATAGAAACTAAAGAGTTTATATAAATATTTTTACAATTCTTGAGTAAGTCTGTGTAAGGTTGAATTTAATCAACCATGTGTTGGCTTTATTCCATGACAAATTTGCTTGTAATATAGCACTTAGAAACCTTGTATTTAGGTGGGAATCATGTAAGGGTAGTGTGTGAGAGAGTGTGAAGAAATGCTCAAGACAGTGCAGTGAAGCAGAGACTCGCGGCTAGGACTCGCGGGTGGCTCGCGGCTTGCAAGCCGCCAAAAGTTGCTCACGTGCAGAGCATGCAGGGGAGCTGAACAGTCACGCCACCTGGAGCACTACACGACAAAAATCCAGACTGGCCATTAAGTTAGCTCGCGACTTAAACTCGCGACTCAGTCAAGTCACGAGGTCAAGTCGCCAGCCAGCCCTGTTTTTGGAAAAACTGACTCTTCGTATTCCATTCTCACACCAGTATAAATACCCCTCATTCCCACAAGATATGTGTGGCTATTCAGAAAGAAAAACCCTAAGAGAGGTTTCTTCAAAACACCCACCCAATTAGAGAGAGCTACTCATTCTTAGAGAGAAACCTTTGTAGTCTCTTCTCATTCCCTCTCTCATTGTCATACCTATTGAGAGGAGATTTCTATCCAAACACTACCCACACCCATTTAGAGTGTTGAGTGTTTTTGTAGTTTTGGGAAGCATTGGAAGATGCCAAGGATGGCGGATGCTATGGTCTAGTAGCGGAATCCGGTAAGCTAGAAAAGAAAAAGGTTCGGCGCAACCTCGTTGGAGCAAGAAGCTCGGAGGGCTTAGGTACATTGGGTAGATTAGGCTTGGAGGGTCTATTGCTATTCATGTATGCCAACTACATTTTCTAGTGGATTATTGACCGCTTGGAGGGCGGCGGAGAGGTTTTACGCCGAGGGCTTCGGTTTCCTCTTCGATAACACATCGTGTGTTGTCCTTGTGTTTGCATCTCTCTTCCCTTTATCTTTGCCTTTTATTTTCTGCTGTGGATGTGATTTATAATTGGCTTAGATTGATTTCCAATTCTGTTTATAGCTTATGTTCATTTTCCGCACACTTGTTGTTTGTCATAAAACTTGAATTGGTTATTTTATATTTGGGGGTCTAAACGTTCAAGGGTGTTTTAATACACATATTTGAACTTTCAATTGGTATCAGAGCGGGTACACTTGTTGTGGTTTAAATACCTAAGTGTGATCCTTGACCCCTTGTGTTTATTTGCCATGGATTGTGCTTTGTATGCCTCTTTGCATGATTTGGTTGGTGATGAATGTAACATGCCACATGTTTGTGAAAATGCCTCTATGAGTGTTAATCCTCATAAGTGTGATGACATGTTATTTGAATCCATGGGTGTTGTTGACAAACTCTTGAAGAAAAATGCTAAGAAGTTTCAAAAGAATTTGAGCAAGTTATTTTGTGAAAAGGATGATTTGATTGCTAAGCTCAATGAATCCAACAAATTGGTTGAGAAATATAAAAAACTTGCTGAAATTTCTCTTGAAAAGCTGAAAGAGTTTGAATGTTTGAATATGGACTTGGATGCTAAACTTGTTTTGTCTAACAAACTTGTTGATGATCTTAAATGTGAAAATGAATCTCTTAAGATGCATGCCAAGTGTTTGATTGCTGAACCCATTGATAAAATGGATGATAATATTTGTTGCAATCATGTTGTGGTACCCGTTTTTGTGCCTAGTGTGTGTTCTACCTTAAAGGACAAATCGGTATACATTCCTCCACATAAAAGAAATCAAAAGGTGGAGAGAAAGGCTGTTAAGTCAAAACCTTCGTTTAGGTCTCAACCTAAGGCTTTGGATGGATCTAAGTTTGTTCCAACTTGCCACCATTGTGGTGTGATTGATCATATAAGACCTCAATGTCATAAGTTGAAGAGGGAACAAAACCATGTTGCTAGATCCATTCCCAAAAAGCCTAGTGGACCTAAACACATTGTTTGCCACCATTGTGGTGCCTTTGGTCATCTAAGACCTCAATGCTCTAAGTTTCATGCTTTTAAAAGAATTAAAAGAAAAGAGAAACTTGAGCTTTTTGGAAGTTGTGCTAAAAAGAGTAAACTGGATTTGAGTGAAAATAGCATGTTGTTAAAGAAAATGTTTAATGCTCTTAACTCCTTGACTATGTGCATCTCCGGTTCTCATTCTTCCAACCCTCGTCTCGCTTCTCTTGAGACACTCATTCCAAACAATCGTTCCGTTTGGATGAGGAAGGGTTCCTATGGTTGAGCTTTTACTCTTTTGGTCCTTGATCTAATTCTTTCGATCTTTGTAGGACCCTTCATGCATTAAATGTCATATCTTCATGCATTTTGTGCATCTTGCATTTATTTATTTGCATGGTTTTGTTTTTTATCTTACTTTTATATTTCAGTTTTGTGTGAGTAAAAAATCCAAAATCACATAAAAAGTGAAAAATTCAAAAAGTTTGATCGTATATGTTTGAGCACATATCACATGTGAGTTTGGCCTTGTACCTTTGTACAAATGGCTTTGTGCATTTACGAGCTTAGCTTGTTATTTTTGTACTTATATCTTTGTGGGTAAAATCTTGACATCTTTGTGTGATTGTTGTAAATCGATCTTCAAGCTTGTCATGAATGATTAGTCAATAGTCATGTTGGTATTGATACATGCGTAGACTTGTACTTATATCTCTTCCCACTCTTTTATTTTTATTACTTAAAGAGCTCAATAAATGTAAATCTCAAAATGAAAAGAGATAATGAGCTGCAAAAGCCGTCGCATATACTAGTATTTGACTGAAAATGTTTGATGCCCAAAAAGCCAAAGGCTTGTTCATCAAATTGAAATATCACAAATTTCAGGCATCAATCTCAAAAATGAGATGTATTGCTCAAAATGAGTTGTTTTGATTCAAAATGATCAAATGTTATGAATTGTAAAGAAGCCAAATGAAAAGCTTCATCATATGTAATCATTTTCTTGTGGGAGGTCATATATGCTCATTTCTATAATTAAGATAGACCACTTGACTTAGCACTAGTTGTGTATGACTTGATTGAATTGATCATTGAAGCTTCACTCTAGACTAAGAACTATTCCACATTTGATACATCCACATTTGATACACACACACAACACACATGCCTAATGTTCAATGAATGTCTTATTCATTTGTTAGATTGTACTTGTCTAAATGTGATGTGTGTGTGCTCAATCTTATATGGATTAATCCAAAAAGATTTTTGATCATTTTATATGTTTTTGGAAGTGATTTTTATCACTTTTTGTGTTTATGTTTAGTGCTTACTTTGTTTTTCAATGTTTAAACATGTTCTGAATTGAAAAACAGGTGTCAGAGTTTTTCGCAGCTCAGCTGGCGACTCGCCAGTCGCGAAACCCCAGTCGCGAGTTCATCCAGAAGCTTTTGGCGGCTCACTCGCGGCTTGCTCACGGCTCACTCGCGACTCGCGAAAATTTTCGCGACTGAAACTCGCAGCTCGCGGCTGAAACTCGCGGCTCGCGGCTTGCTCGCGACTGAACCTCGCGACTCGCCCAGTCGCGAATCGCCCAGAAACAGCTTTTTAATGGGCTTTTTGTGGGAAACTTGTTTTAAACCTCTTCCATCCTCTCTAAAACCCCTCTTTCAATATTTTTACATCAAAATCCAACCAATTTGAATGGTTTTTCATTCCATTAACATTTCTAAGGTAATTATAAATTCTTTTCATTATTTTTGATCCTTGGATTATGTTTTGGAGAGTTTTGTGCTCTTGGTTGAGATTTTTATCATTGGGGTTGGGAAAACTTAATTTTTGTCAAATTTCTTTATGGGATTGGTTTCTTTTGTTGATATGCATTGGATGTTGGCCCCTTGTGGCAGAAAGAACATGTATTAAGGGTGGATTTCATGATGTTCATGCATTGTTTCACATTATTGTTCATAGTGTGCATGCTAGGTGTTTGATAAAATGCCTCTTAGACATTTTCTCGCTTGTTTGGACTCCGATGAGTACCAAACTTTGGGGTTTCTCATGTTTCCTCATTAGGAACATGTTTGGTTCATTGGTTGTGTATTTTAACACACTTTGCCCCACATGTGCATTTTTCATGCATTGTTTATGCATTGCACTTAGCCACCTCTTGCACACACTTTTGCTACCCTTGTCATGCATTGGTCTTGACCTTGCCTCTTCATCCTAGCATGTCATGTCTACCTTATGCTCTGTAACATTTTACATTGTCTTAGGTTTGAGCTTCATTTTCTCATTCATCTCGCACCCCTCATGCATCATTAGCATTGTTCGTACCTTCATCTCTTGCCCTCGTTTCTTCTTGACCCTTTGTCTATTCCTGACAAAAAGGGGGAGAGTATATTCTAGAGAGTATACCGGAGTGTTTTGTCATTTCTATATGACTCTTGTTATGACTCCTGTGCACATCCTTAGGGGGAGAAATTCTATTTCTCGTGCACATTTGTAGGGGGAGAGATTTTCCATAGTGGAGTTGCATATACCAAGGGGGAGAAGACATTGTGTTAACTAGAAAAATTTGTTTTGTGTGTTTTCTTGTTGGCTTTATGGTGCTTTGAGTTATGCTTTGTTGTTCTCATTGCATCATGTTTGTGCTTTGGACATGCATATATCCCTATGCTATTGTGCTTCTTGGAATGCATGTTCGGATGATCAATTGATTTGCTATGTGATCATTGTAGTCATTTCTATATGACTGTTTTGGTGTATGATCAAGTTGCTCACATGTTTCACATCATGTTTACTTGATCGCAATTTACTTGTTACATTATACTTGTCCTTTTATTACTTGCTTTACCTTGAGGGTCTAATGTGTTTTGTGCAAGTGTTTCAGGTTACAAGTATATATGTTCCTAGTGCATCACAGCTTCTCATCATTTTGAAGGGGAGAAACTTTAAGCACTTTTAGTTTATATTGTTTAAGTTTTTATTCAATATAATGTGATTTGTACCCATGTTGCTTTTGTAAGCTTTTAGGGTTTATTACTTGTAGGCTTTATGGTTTGTACCATGCTTTATGCAGCCTCTATGATTTTGTTAAATCAGTACTTCTATCCAAATGTCATGCATTTGCTGGTTAAGTACTGTCACTCTTGTGCCCTTGTAGGATTGTTCCTAGATGCATATACCTTGTGTGTTATGCATTGGTTGAGTGTTGAGCATACAAGTGTCTTGCCTTGTGCTTGTTAACTTGTATGTCCTTGTGTTCATTTCAAGTGTGAATGAGCACTGTGATCACTACCTTGTGGTGTTCACTTGGTTGATCAAGTCATGGTTTGTTTCTTAACTCCATCTTTGCTTGATCACATATTGCTTGCTTCATATGCATTTCATGCTTTTCTACATACAATGATCATGGTGTATTGTTGTGTTTTAGGAGATTCATGTTCATATGATTCAAGAGTTGCACAGTTTCTAGATTTAGGTGTGAGTGAGTTTTGCCATTGTTCCCAAACTCACGTTTAAGTCTAGAGTCTGTTTTAGGGTGTTTTGTCATAGAATAGCCAAAGGGGGAGATTGTAAGGTTGAATTTAATCAACCATGTGTTGGCTTTATTCCATGACAAATTTGCTTGTAATATAGCACTTAGAAACCTTGTATTTAGGTGGGAATCATGTAAGGGTAGTGTGTGAGAGAGTGTGAAGAAATGCTCAAGACAGTGCAGTGAAGCAGAGACTCGCGGCTAGGACTCGCGGGTGGCTCGCGGCTTGCAAGCCGCTAAAAGTTGCTCACGTGCAGAGCATGCAGGGGAGCTGAATAGTCACGCCACCTGGAGCACTACACGACAAAAATCCAGACTGGCCATTAAGTTAGCTCGCGACTTAAACTCGCGACTCAGTCAAGTCGCGAGGTCAAGTCGCCAGCCAGCCCTGTTTTTGGAAAAACTGACTCTTCGTATTCCATTCTCACACTAGTATAAATATCCCTCATTCCCACAAGATATGTGTGGCTATTCAGAAAGAAAAACCCTAAGAGAGGTTTCTTCAAAACACCCACCCAATTAGAGAGAGCTACTCATTCTTAGAGAGAAACCTTTGTAGTCTCTTCTCATTCCCTCTCTCATTGTCATACCTATTGAAAGGAGATTTCTATCCAAACACTACCCACACCCATTTAGAGTGTTGAGTGTTTTTGGAGTTTTGGGAAGCATTGGAAGATGCCAAGGATGGCGGATGCTATGGTCTAGTAGCGGAATCCGGTAAGCTAGAAAAGAAAAAGGTTCGGCGCAACCTCGTTGGAGCAAGAAGCTCGGAGGGCTTAGGTACATTGGGTAGATTAGGCTTGGAGGGTCTATTGCTATTCATGTATCCCAACTACATTTTCTAGTGGATTATTGACCGCTTGGAGGGCGGCGGAGAGGTTTTACGCCGAGGGCTTCGGTTTCCTCTTCGATAACACATCGTGTGTTGTCCTTGTGTTTGCATCTCTCTTCCCTTTATCTTTGCCTTTTATTTTCTGCTGTTGATGTGATTTATAATTGGCTTAGATTGATTTCCAATTCTGTTTATAGCTTATGTTCATTTTCCGCACACTTGTTGTTTGTCATAAAACTTGAATTGGTTATTTTATATTTGGGGGTCTAAACGTTCAAGGGTGTTTAATACACATATTTGAACTTTCAGTCTGAAAATTCAATTCGCTAAAAGAAACATTTTAAATACAATTTGGAAAATAGGAATATGAATTTGAAATCACTTGGTTTTAAACAAATTTAAAGAACAAGAACCTTTTTAGAAAACTTACATTCAAACTCAATTCTTTTTGGAAAATAGATTAGTTTAGAAATCTTCTTTTAAATAAGGTTTAGACATTCAAAATGTTATTTAGAATTCAAAGTTTCTCTTTAAAACATTCTTTAAAAATCGAAGTTTCTCTTTCAATGATGTAGAAATACTTTTGATAAACTTTAGAAAATATAAGTTTGAAATACATAACTTTTAACTTCTAAGAACCTATGGACAAAAACTTGTGCATATTATGCATAATTACTTACAACACTTGAATCACTCTAAAAGTCCAGCTGAAACACCCTCCAAAATAGTCTCAAAATACTCTTAAATAGGACCTATAATCAATCATGGAAATTACTTAATATCGTCCACAAAATATAAATCTTATTGAATTATACAAATTGACTCACTAAGATTATACTTTGCTGAACTAAATGATACACTAATGCCAAGCATTTCTACCCAACCTGACTCACTAAATGAAAACAAAGGATAGTGGAGCAAGCACATAAGGGTTGGAGCACCACCAACTTGTACCCACCCAATACAAGGGAGGTGGGCCTACAATCAAAGGATTCAGATGGTGTGGTTTGGTGGTGAGGGGAAAAGAGTCTATTTTGGGTTACCAGCCATAGCTTCTTTTGGGAAAATTCTTTGATAGGATGACATTTAGCCCAAAAGAGGTAGTATATGGCTGGAGAACTTGATACATGCCAGAGAGGTAAGGAAAAACCCAAGTTCTTATCAGTTTGGAACTAAGAGGTAGAGACTCACTGCAAAACCAAAAAAGAGAAATTTTATCATAAAACAAGTAGTGGTGCAGCAAACGTGTACTGAGAAATGGTAGTGAGCTCACCTCCTTTCAAAACAATCCATTGTATCTATGGCTTGTTTTAGTCCATGTCCTACGACTCTCTCTATTTCCGGCACAAAACATAGATCATGACATGGATCTACTATTCTACTGTGGAATGACCCCTACAAAATAAGGTCCACTCATAGTTTTTAGATATAAGATAGAATTCTACTCTAACCTAATTTAAATGTATATGTGTGTGGATCTTCCTCTAGATACTTAAACCCGATCCTTGCCCCCTCTCACACCACTTATATTCATAGTTACATCAAACAACTTTACAACAGCTCATTTATGATAATGATGGCCTCCAGTGTTGTAGCAGTTTCAAAAAGAGCAGAGGAATTATTAAAATCTAGGGTACAGGTTAAAATTTTTGTTTTTAATAGCCTTGTCTCACCAAGAAAGTTCTCTTTCTCTCTCTCTCTCTCTCTCTCTCTCTCTCTCTCTCTCTCTCTATATATATATATATATATTGTTTTCGCACAGTATATCCTCAAAGTTTACAACTAGAGATTAATCACTGTTTGCGACGGATAGGCCTATAGGGGGTAAATCACTGGCCCAGGGAATTTTTTCAAAATGCAGGTAACCAGACTCGAATTAGGGAGCACACCCAATCGAATCCAGTACAAGCACCTTGAGACCGAGTGCCCAACCAACTCAGCCAACACCCTGGGTTATATATATATAATGGGGTACATAAAGTAACATAGATTATAAAGTAATAAATTATAGAAAGAATCCATATGGCATATGGCATTAGAATACACATGACGTGTGCCACACTTCCACCCTATGGCACTTGTGTGTGTGGTCAAGAACGGATGGTGGTTTTTTAATTATATTAACAACTAGTCGCTAACCCATGCGATGCACGGGATAATTAAACAAAAATTACAAACAACAAACTGTGTAGCTCGATGGTCATCATTTCAACAAGAACTCTCTCAATTGCTACCTCCAAGAAAACCTTCTCATAATCCTTAACACATGTTTAAAGCAACATGAAAGCCAGAATTACAGATGAATAACCAATGAAATACATGAAAAAACTTTTTAAGGTTCTCACCTTGAGGAATCATACACTAAATTAAAACATGTTGAAATGTAGCAGGCCTAAAATTTAAGTAATAATTTTTTTTTAAAAAAAAACCCCTTAAAAATTTAAAACAATATGAAAATACACACACACCACACGATATGAAAATTAATTGCTCTTTCCTATAATTTAAAACAACAATTTAAATCTTCTTTTGGTAATAACAAAATCTTGTGTCAAACATCAAAATCTTGCATCAATACAGATAATATATTCTTCCAAGTAATAATAGTGAGCTCCACATGAAGATTTTGCTTAAGATGTGAAAAGATGAAAATATGGAAAGCAATAAATTAATGTATTAAGCACTATTAGGCTGCTAAAATCTTATATAACACTCATTAAGATTTTCCCATTTAGAGGCTCTACAAGTGCCATTATAAATTGGAAAATTTTGAGATTGAGCTACATATAATTAAGTATATTTTCCTCAACAAAAAGATTTTGCAAAAGAAAAAAAGGAAGTAGAACTCCTTGATTGATGGCTATTACATAAATCTCTATCATAAGAAATCTCTACTTCCTTTTTAGGGATCCTTCTTTTTGGGAGGGCGCGAGGGGCGGGGGGGGGGGGGTGGGGGAAGAGAGAAGAACCTAAAATTTTTCAACAATAACCTAAAGCATCACCATTTCATTTTGGAAACATGGTCCAATAACTAAACAGCTTAAGCAAAGTGAAGCAAATAGCCACTCCACATCCACAAGAAGCATAAGAAAAATAGTCATGGTAGTTTCAAAACTAATATTCACAAACAAAAATCCTCAAAAACATTAGCTCTGGAAATTGATTTTGTTTTGGAATCAACAACATAAATCTCCTCAAAAGCAAGCACGAACTCTGGGTCATCCAACCTTTGGTTCCTTTGCTGATTTGTCTAAGAAACCTGGAACAGAAATGTAGCCTGGTGATGTTGTTGCTAATAGTAACGAATGAGAAAAAGAAGAACTTCATCCTTTCAGTCCTTAATATAATTTAATTAGCATCTTGAAGAAATCAGTTACAATATTGAAGGCATTGTTAAAATGACCATATTGTCCTATCATGCCATCTATCAAATAGACATCCTGATATTTATTGGGCAACTAAAGGGCCAGGCCATACTAATATTTTCAATGATCTCTAAATATTTGAACTTTGGGATTTATCAAACATATTGCATGTTTGTCCAAAAAAGACAATGATTTCAGTAGCCAGTGGAATTGCCAAAATTTTTCCTATGCAAATAGGAACTTTAGATCAGACATTTATTTAAATCTTCAACCTAAAAGAAACCCCTCCCCACTCCCCCCCCCCCCCCCCCCCTCAAAAAAAGATATGTGCCTAATGTTTCCTCACCAATCTGAAAGGCACGTTTGCCCATGCTATGACAGAGCACTTCATTGTCCTTATTTATTTTGGTGGTGTCGAGGTTGTTTAATTTGGTTTAGTATGCAATATTATGTATTAATCCAGCTTAAGTGAAAAAAAGTAAATACGATATATTCTTGATGATATGATGTAAAGCATTCAATCAATTATATTTTAGTAATGATCAATTTTAAACTCATCCACATATTTATATCTTAATTAAAAAAAATTGTATACTAATTTAAAATTTAAGTACTATTGAAAATTCACCTTAGTTCCACTTGATAGCGGACATGAACTCATGCAAAAGCTCATAATATTCCTGAAAAGAATTGTCAAAATCATCGTAGGGAATGTATATTATACTATCACTTGTAAAAATTTATGAACCAAAATTGGAGCAAGGTGCAAATGTAAAACTATGAAACCTTCCTAGTTGGCCTCCTCTGTCTAAGCCTAATGTAGAACTCATATTTCAACAACCGTTCATTGTTTGTCCCCACATCAATTGTTATAGGCAAACACAACAGGAAGACAGTCCATACAATTCTTGATCAAAATAAGGGATATTATGTGATTACAACCAAGGCTTTTATTTTGAACTTGGTTTTGCTTGGCATTTTGAAATGTTCCCTAAGGTTTAAAACAAAGTACATCATGTGACCAAAAATTTACAATGTACTAAAACGAAGCAAGAACCACAAGTTTTATTCGAATAAACTTACTGCAGAAGGACAAAGACCTCTGAGTGCTGTATACAAAGACAATTTCCCCACAGGAATCCCCATCCCCTAAAACATTTCCAACACCATCATGTGAAGGCTAGTTCACTTTTATAGCCCAATCATTTACATAAAACCCTGTTTAATAATTTTAGAATTTAAAAACGATGATTGACAACATTACTACCTAACAACCAAGATCCCTAAGTCCCAAAATTTGCTCACCATTTGTCACAACAATTGCTTGAATAGTCCTCTCAAGTTAGTTCTTCAACACCTCAAGAATCTTGCCCCTACAAAATCCAAGCAATCCTTCATATTATGACTAAAGTAGCTCTAAGTTGCACATAGTTATAGTAGAAACAGAAATTCATACTTTTCTTTCAAACTTATGTAAAGACCCTGAGGGCACTTGAAGTATAGACAACTAGGAGCAGTTCCTCAACATTATCAATGAGAAGTTTGTAGAACAACCTTTCATTCCTCTCCTATAAAAAATAAAACATAAAAAATTTTAAAAAGAAATATCTGTATTACCCCTCTTTCAAAATTTCAATAGGACTTCATTCATCACATAAGGATAAATTAAGTCCATTTGTCTTTCCACAAAATTCTAAGCACACAAAACATGCATTCTAACAAAGCCTCATTAAAGAAAGGGGTTTAATTATACCAACAATAGAAAGATGAAGGAACTAAAGAAAAAATAAAAATGTTAAGGCATCTTAATTAAACAAACTATAGTCCTACAATGTCTTAACATCTCAAGATGATCCCAAACTTGAAAATACACAATCAGTCCAAATGTCATTATGCATAAGACAATCATTTTCAATACATTCAAAATATTATCAGACAATTTATCGACACATGGTGACCATATGCAAACAATGTACAACAATCATCATCAAACTAAATTCAGTGACGGTGAAAATCCTAATTCCTACCTGAAGCTCCATCAAGGCAATGTATTTTTACAGCTAGACTTGAATTTGTCGAATGTTCTGCATCAATTTCTTCTCTTGGGATTAGTAAAATACAAAATAGGGTCAGCAAAAATTTAAACTATGAGAACAATGAATCAGAAAAAATGATGCTATAAGCCAATATCACTAATAGAACTTGAAGTTGTTGAGGCAAAATTATTGAAGGCAGAAGACCGTGCAAGTAATGAGCATCCCTCTCTTTCTCAGTGAAAGCAAGTCCTTTGTTGTACTGGGGATCCCTAAGCAAAGAATAAAAGAATACCCACCGCACCACAACCATACACACCCCACAAAATTTAGTTCAGAATTCAAAAAGTTACATGTTAGAGATTATAGTATAGTTCTGAAAAGCGATAAAAACAGAGTCCCCTGTTATCTCAGATTAGCATTTTTGGCTTCTGAACTTCATTTATATTTACATATATTAATTTATATGTTTTATCCACGTAAATTATTTTTTGGCATCAACCAAGTGGGGCCTCAGTTTTTGAATTGAACCCAGATCAGAATGCACCATAATCTTTAAGAAAATAACAGGAAACTCACAAATAATTTTTTTTTTTAGGTTAATAATGATTCCAGTAGCAAAAGTTCAATAGGATGCAAAAAAAAAAAAAAAAAAAAAAAAAAGTGTAATAAACATGTGATCACAAAAACGAACCCTTCATTTTAAGTATTCAGGAACTTTCAGATTCTAAAAGGCCAAAAAACTACACCACAAATCATATCAAAAACAAATCAAAAACTCTCCCCTTTTACAATCAAACATCCCTCTTCACCATGTACCAGTCCCCTCCCCTCCCCTTTTCCCTTTCTAACTTTCTGTTGCTTTAAGCATGTTGCGAGAAGACCTACAGTTTCTTGTTTCTCAATCTTCTCTAATTGTCTTTGTTCATTATCTAATACATACAAATAAATGAAAGGACCAACTGTAACAAATAAATTTTTAAGAACTCCTTTAAAAAGAAAAAAGAAAAGGCATTCACAGTATACATACTGCATCTGCATTAATAGACATTGATAAAATAAAAAAAAATCCAAATGTGTATTAATAATTGATGAAAGTTTTTAAATAATAATAACTTATATAAATCAAAAGTCCTAAATTAGAAAATTTTTAAATAATAATATAGTTCTCGTAATCTAGATTCAGTGTGTACTAAATAACTCTTTCTATTTTATCTACAAAGCCACCATAATATACATAACCATAAAAAACAATACTCAATTCTCACATAACACAACAACAATAGCAAACACAACAAATAACCCCCCCAAAAAAAAAAAAAAATCTATAATACAAAGCCAAGAATAGCCAATAAATATTATAAAAATAATATTTATAATACAAAACTATATCTAAATCAAAGTGTGATTGGAATACAAAACATGCTGGGGCTAGGAAAACAATTAGTATTAAAGTGGGTTGTGCTTGGAAATATAAATTTTTTTTATAAAAAAATACCACAAAATTTGCCTATACTGATTTGGGTGGAGGGGTGGTGACGATCTTCTAAGAAAATTGCAAATGGGTGTGTTTAAAGTTGAGGCTTTGGTTGATTTTGGAACTTGATAAATGGAGAGGTTGAGAAAAGGAGGGCATGGGATTTGAGAGAGTTTTTGCATTTGAAAGACAAATTTTGAAGGAGATGGTCTTGCATTTAAGAGATTTGAGAAGAGAGTTTTTTTTTCTTTTTTTTTTTTTTTTCACTGCCAATTCTGTATCATCTGAAGATTTAATTCAAATAAACATAAAAGCAATGCAAAGCAAGATTAATAACAAAATCAAAATCCAAACCCAAAATACTATATCGTCTCCCCAACGGCCAGATGATTCTGGCGAAAACCCATTAATGTGGCATTTGATACGGGGAAATTCACATTACTTCTGGTATTCAGATTCCTAGGAATGTGATTCCTTGCAATCTAGATGCTTAGGAATGTAGTTATTCCTATGTTTGGTTTCGGGAATCTCTTAAGATTCCTAGGAATGTGATATGATAATGTTTGGTTTATTTCCAAGAATTTTAGATGAATTACTTATTTTTCTCATTCTATCCTTAGATTTGAACATGAACTGTCAAGTCCTTTCAAAAAAAAAAAAAAAATACATATATATATATATATATATATATATATTCCTCTAAATAAATCATGGAAAACTACCCTTCAAAATTTTTTTTTTTTCCACACATGAAACCTAAATAGAACTTTGTTAAAGAATATATCAATAAAGTTGTCTATCCTGTTTATGTTATTTTAGCAAGAAAAGATAAAGACAAGGGAAAAAATATTGATTATTTGTTTTATATTTTATCTTAATTGCTTAAATGATAAGGAAAAAGGGTTGAAATGGTCAATTTATAAAAAAATACAATTTTCTTTAAACTTGGGAATCTAGATTGAAAGTTCAAAAACGTGTACAAAACACTTTTGAACGTTTAGACCCCCAAATTACAACTTAACCAATTCAAGCAATATGTCAAACAACTAGTGTGCGGAAACTTAACATATGCTATAATACGAAATTGGTTGAATACTATCTAAGCCATAACAAAATAAAGCCACAGCAGATAATAAAAAGGCAAAGATAGAGAGGAAGGAAGATGCAAACACAAAGACAACACGCGATGTGTTATCGAAGAGGAAACCGAAGCCCTCGGCGTAAAACCTCCCCGCCGCCCTCCAAGCGGTAAACAATCCACTAGAAAATACAGTTGGGATACAAGGACAGCAATAGACCCTCCAAGCCTAATCTACCCAGTGCACCTAAGCCCTCCAAGCTTCTTGCTCCAACGAGGTTGCGCTGAACCTTTTTCTTTTCTAGCTTCCCGGATTCCGCTACTAGACCATAGCATCAACAAATGAAGATTGGTTCCTTCCTAACTGCTTTCCAGAAATCCAAACAGCAGTCTCACAATGATGATGATAGTGAGAACCAGGTTTGGTATAATGCCTCTCAAAGATTTGACAATGGAAAGGAAGAGAGTTGAGGAATTTGAAGAGTCTCTAAAGTATAGATTGTGTGTGAATCAATCTTGTTTTTCTTTAGGGTTTCTCTCTCAAAATTCTCTCTGGAAGCTCTCTTTCAATCGTGGGTAATAGGGGTATTTATACTGGAGTGGGAGAGGAATGTGAAACGTCAGGTTTTACGAAACAGAGGTGGCTCGCGGCTTGACCTCGCGGCTTAACTAAGTCGCGAGATCCAATCGCGAGATAACCGTATGGCCAGTTGTCCTGTTTTGTCCTGTAGTGCTCCAGCTAGCATGACTGTTCATCTTCCAACATGATTGGCACGTGTGCTGCTTCTGGCGGCTTGCAGCCGCGAGTCACCCGCGAGTCCCAGCCGCGAGTCTCTGTTTTCTTGCACACTCTTGAGCAATCTTCACTCTATCTCACTCACTACCCTTACATCAAACCCACCTAAATACAGGGTTACTAAATGCTGAATTACAAGCAAATTTGGCACGGAATAAAGCCAATTAGATGGTTGAATAAATTCAACCTTACAATCTCCCCCTTTGGCTATTCCGTGACAAAACCCTAAAACAGACTCTAGACTTAACATGTGAGTTGGGAACAGTTGAACAAAACTCACTCACACCTAACTCTAGAAGCTGTGAAGCACTTGAATCATATGAACATAATACTCCTGAAACACAACAATACACCATGATCATTGTAAGCAGAAAATTATAAATGCATATGAAACAGGCAATATGTGATCAAGCAAAGATGGAGTTAAGAAACAAACCATGGCTTGATCAACCAAGTGAACACCACAAGGTAGTGATCACAGTGCTCATTCACACTTCGAATGAACACAAGGACATACAAGTTAACAAGCACAAGGCAAGACACTTGTATGCTCAACACTCAACCAATGCATAACACACAAGGTATATGCATCTAGGAACAATCCTACAAGGGCACAAGAGTGACAGTACATAAACCAAAATGCAGAACATTTAGATTAAAGTACTGATTTCAACAAAGCATAAAGGCTGCACTAAGCAAGGTACAAACCATATAGCCTACAAACTATGCATAAACCATTAACCCTAAAAGCTTACAAAAGCACATGGGTACAAACACAAAATAACCTGAATAACATCATCAAAATATATTAAAGATAAAACCAAGAGTATATGTTAAGAGTTAGAAACAACTATACACCAAAAACATAGTGTATCAATCCCATAAAAACATTAAATAGTCCAACAAACATAAATCTAAAACCATAAGTTTAGAGGATAAGACTAAAAACAAAAGTATGTGTGTGTGTGTACTCCCCCTATCACTATGCACACTTCCCTTTGAAACTTCCTCCCCCTTACTGAATGCTCTCCCCCTTTTTGTCACGAACAGCTAAAGGCTCTCGTCCAACTTTCGTTGAATATCATCTAGCTGATTCTCCATAGTCTCGAGACGCATTTGGACATGGTTGTTTGTGGAGTAGAGAAGTGCCACAAGCTCATCAACGCGTTTCTGAATATGCTCAAGTACACTGCTGACTCTATCAGTATGAGGAGCAGTCTGTGCTTGCGGAATACTAGCCGGTGAAGCTTCAGGAACAGCACGTGATGTAGATGTGATGTGTGCAGGTGTCTCTGATTCAGGGGCAGATGGAGTTTCCGGAGAGATGGGAGCACTCCTTGATGATTTAGAGGAGTGACTTCTGCTGGCTTGAAGAGTGAACATGGAAATGGGACGCTGACGGGTCAACATTTTTCCATCTGCAGGAGGAATAATGCCTTCACGAAGAATGAGCTTCATGATGAGACTGCAAAATGGAATAATTCCTCGAGCTGTAGTTCTACACGCGGTCTTCCTCAAGGTGTAGTAGATGTGAGCACATGTATCAATGGGGGCTCCTGTAATAAGGTCACAAAGGAATAGAGCTCTCCCAAGATTGATGAATGTAGTGTTGGACAGTGGGTAGAGATTGGTGAACATGATCAACTTCAGTGTGGTCAGCTCAGGTGCAAACTTTGCGGTGCTGATGGATGTTCCAGCACTGGATACTTCATGATCGGATCCTAGGATTTGAAGAATTTCTCCAACTTCTGGAGTTCGTTCATCATAAGGAGTTAGATTTACATTCTGAGGTCTGGTGATGCCGAGAAGATCTGCGATGGAGTCTGGGGAAACACTAAACTCTGTTCCTCTAACCCAGAAAATGAGTTGAACTCCAAGATCAGTTGCATTGGAGAAGCATTCTTTGACCAGCTCATCCATTGGATCATCAAAGTTCCCGAACAAGTTTGCTCAATCTCGTTTCTCAAAGATACGAGGGATAAAAGTGGTCCCTAAGGTGTTAAACTCTACCACCCGTTCCACTATAGTTGTTGACTTGTCAAAAACGTTTGAGTAGGCGTGTGAGTTAAGCGGAAGTCTGAACCTATCCTCATTGGGATCTTGAGATGCCTGAGACGATAGTCGAGTCCTTTTAGCAACTGGTGTTGCTGGTTCGTCAGTAACAATGTCTTTACCCCTGGAAGATCGACGAGACATCTGCAAGAGAACAGGCCCACAGCAAAGAACCAAACAACAATACCACACAAGATAACTGTCAACAAGATTTAGTGTAAACAAAATTTCAATATATAAACACAAACTGAAGATAGTGCTGACCCAACCGAACTACCAACAATACAAAGGAGCACAAAATGATAGGTGCAGCAATATGGTGATAGTGCACAAAGACATAGATGGAAACACCTTTGAACTAACAACTGTCAGTGAGACAGTTTATCATGACCATGATATGCAAACAGATACAGCATTCGATCATTTAGAGCAGATAACATAGAGTACTCCACAAG
The DNA here is from genome assembly GCA_028535905.1 of Quercus berberidifolia. Classification (NCBI taxonomy): domain Eukaryota; kingdom Viridiplantae; phylum Streptophyta; class Magnoliopsida; order Fagales; family Fagaceae; genus Quercus; species Quercus berberidifolia. The sequence goes on from JAPQVW010000008.1 coordinate 25,712,877, forward strand.
AGATATGAAGATGGGAAAATATTTCAGCATGAAGAACAAATCATCCACACTAGAGCACATGGATGAGAGACACACATAATGTTATCATAAAACTCAGTAACCAATACTGAAAACCAACATCAATACTCAGGCAAGTGAAATGTGTAAGTCAAAAAAATACCAAACCCATTTAAGAAAAGATTTTCATACTCAACAACGGGCAAAAATCAGAGCAGTGAAAAAACACATTGTGACCGCTCAACATGAAAACAGATGAGAGCAATATCAAACAAGACACGCCATACCCATTTCACAAAGAGAGAAGTATTTCGAACACAACATCAATCCAAACAGTAACAAAAATATCCAGGAAAAGGAAAATGAGATTGAGAAAGCAAAGCCCATACCTTTTCTTGATGATTTGGATAAGAAATGAAGCACCAATGAGGGTTGAAAATGGATTCACGAAGTGTTTGGAAAGGAGGAAGTTTAGAGAGAAGATGAACAGTTACAAATGTTCGAGGAAAAACTGAAAAAGGTTTAAAAACTGCTCCTGTTTCTGCCAAACACGCGAATTTCGCGACTTGATTAAGTTGCCACACAGTCGCTAGTTCAAGCCGCCAAAGCACTCAAGAACAAAAATTTGAAAAATTTTTCTAAGTGTTTTTCGCGACTGGAAGGTCTACCCGCGAGTGAGTCGCGAGCTGAGCCGCGAAAATCTCTGAGTGAACCTCGCGACTGGACCTTCCACTCGCGAACAAGTCGCCAAAAATGACCAGCGAAGATGCGACTGAGGCTCGCGACTTGACATACCCCCGACTGAGCCGCCAAAACAGGGCAAAACTGGATTTTTGAAATTTTCAGATTTTTCAAACAAAATACTTTCCAAAAACACTTAAAACACTCAAAAAAATTTTTGTGCTTGAATTAACAAAGATTGAGCATGTGAAAACACATTTCATCAAGTACAATCACACAAATGAATATGGCATTTATTGAACATAAACTTGTGTGTTGTGTGTGGATATCAACAATGAGATAGTCCTTAGTCTAATGTGAAACTTCAATGATCAATTCAACCAAGACATACACAATTAGCACTAGATCATGTGACCCATCTCAATTATAGAAATATGTATATATGACCTCCCACAAAACTTGGTAACATAACTTGGAGCTTAACATTTAACTCCACTTTTAATCAACATTTGATCTTTTTGATCTTTTGATGCAATCATCTCTCATTGTGAGAGTGATATATGACATTTCACTTTAAAGAACAGGCCTTTGGCCTTTTTGAATAAACATTCACTTTAATATAAGGTCGCTTACCCTTTTTCCTAGTCGAATACTAGAATGTGCGACAGGATTTTGCAGCTCAATATCTCTTTTCATTTGGAGATTTACATTTGGTGAGCTCTTTTTAGCAAAACAAAAATAAAGAGTGGGAAGATATATAGACACAAGTCTATGCATGTCTCAAGATCAACATAACCATTCACTAATCATTCATGACAAGTTTGAAGATCTATTTACAACAATCACATAGATTTCAAGATTTTTCCCACAGTGATATAAGTGCATGAAAACAAGCAATGCTCGAAAATGCACAAAGCCATTAGCACAAAGGTACAAGGCAAAATAAGTTTTGAGACAAAAACTCAACAAAGTCAATCAAGCTTTTTGATTTTCTAATTTTTTATGTGATTTTTGGATTTTTTGACACAAGAAACAAAAATATTGATAAGACAAAAAAATATTCACAAGAAGACAAGCAAACAACCAACATCAAAAACAACAAGCAAAACAAACAAACATTATCACAAAGCATAGGAAGTATTAATGCATGGACATGTTGTAATGCTTATGCATGAGTACCATTTTTCACCCACACGTCACTTGCGTTTGGGGTGATTTCCATATAGGATTGGGTACGGGAGTTAGGGCTTTCAAACCTTCGTGAGAAGCTTTCCAAGCAGTTGGTGAATGCACCAATCATCTTCATCACGTTCATCATTCCGGGATCTTCATTTTGATCTCTAGATTGATCACCTGCCCAAATTCTCCTATCATTTCTGGGTCCTCCTGACCTTTGAGGAGTTGCACTATTCTTTGCTCTCAGCTTTTGGCAATTTGGTCGAGTATGCCCTTGAAGTCCGCAATAATGGCACACATAAGTTCCTCTAGGACCTCTTTGTGGTCGTGGACGTGACTTGGCACGAGATTCAGACCTGCCCACAGACTGATTACGAGGATTTAACATCCGTTGGTTCACCACATTCTTCTTCTCCTCCACCTCGAGCTTCTCACCAGTAAGGTTAGTTACAACTGGATCTTTGGCCTTTACAAACTTCACTTCTTTAGTGACATTTCCAGATGAACTACCTCCTCCGGTATATCCCAATCCGGATTTGTCTGAAAAGCTCTTTTGAGATGAGATAACATCATCTAGCTTCTTGGTGGTGACCCTCTCTACTTTAGCATTTGCTTGCACAATCTCACTCTCAAGAAATCTTACTTTTGTGTAAGTTTCGGACAACTCACCATTCAGTGTTTCTATCTCACATTTGGCCTCCCTATATCGGATTAGGACACTTTTGTAGTCCTCCTCAGCCTTCTTCATTTTCTCACAGCAGCCTTGGCCACCCTTGTGTACTCCCCCGACTTCTCCAAGAGTGAGTTATAATTCTCCTGAAGATTTGCTGTGCTTCCATCTTCTTCAGCATCCGATTCTTCAACAATTCCTAGTGATTCATCATCACTATGTTCTCCAAGGTCTCGTACAAGCAGATTCAACTCTTCTGAAGACTCAACATGAGCAATAGTCATAAAAGCCGAATAGTTCCCCTCTCCATCACAGCTCTCTTCAGATTCTGAGTCAGACGAATCCGAGTCACTCAAGGTCGTGGCATACACTTTACCTTTCGATTTCAAATAATTCGGACATTCCTTCTTAAAGTGTCCATGTCCGTTACATTCGAAACAAGTGACACCTTGTGTGGGTTGGGATTCTTTTCCATCTTTCTTTTTGAATTCCCTCTTCTCCCTTCCAGAACTTTGGAATTTTCTTTTATCATCAAATTTGCCATTATTTTTGAATTTCAAGAACTTTCTGAAATTTTTGACAAGGTATGCAACATCTTTGTCAACCACATCTTCTCCCGATGAGTCTTGATCTTCCACCTTCTCATTAATGGTCTTGAGAGCAAGAGATTTACTCTTCTGTTGATTGGGCAGCGACATCTCATAAGTCTGCAGAGAACCAACCAGCTCCTGCACTTTGATGTCATCGAGGTCCTTGCTCTCTTCAATTGCTGTCACTTTAGCACGAAAACTTTCCGGCAATGATCGAAGGACCTTCCTTACAATCTTTGAGTCCTCCGTTTTCTCCCTCAAGTTGAACTTACTGACCACCACCTCATTTAGCTTCCCATAGAAAGAGTCAAAAGACTCATCCTCACTCATTTTGAGCTCCTCAAACCGAGTGGTCAGCATTTGCAACTTGGTGTCTTTCACTTTCTTCGTGCCTTCATATGTGGTTTCCAAAATCTCCCATGCTTCTTTGGCAACGGTAATATGAGAAATCTTGTGAAATTCATCTGGAGACACACCACAGAAAATAGCATTGAGTGCTTTACTGTTAGCATTAGATGCAGCAAGTGCTGCCTTATCCCATGTGGATTTGGCTGCCTCAGGTTTGGTCCAACCAATCTCAATAGCATCCCAAACGGATTCATCAATAGAACACAGAAAAGCTCTCATGCGAACCTTCCAAAAAGCATAATTACTACCATCAAAATATGGAGGTGCATTTAGGGATTGAGACCTATCCATCTCAAAAGGGAGTCAAGGATCACACAATGGTAATGAAACCAATAGCAGTGTACCTGCTCTGATACCAATTGAAAGTTCAAAAACGTGTACAAAACACTTTTGAACGTTTAGACCCCCAAATTACAACTTAACCAATTCAAGCAATATGTCAAACAACTAGTGTGCGGAAACTTAACATATGCTATAATACGAAATTGGTTGAATACTATCTAAGCCATAACAAAATAAAATCACAGCAGATAATAAAAAGGCAAAGATAGAGAGGAAGGAAGATGCAAACACAAAGACAACACGCGATGTGTTATCTAAGAGGAAACCGAAGCCCTCGACGTAAAACCTCTCCGCCGCCCTCCAAGCGGTAAACAATCCACTAGAAAATACAGTTGGGATACAAGGACAGCAATAGACCCTCCAAGCCTAATCTACCCAGTGCACCTAAGCCCTTCAAGCTTCTTGCTCCAATGAGGTTGCGCCGAACCTTTTTCTTTTCTAGCTTCCCGGATTCCGCTACTAGACCGTAGCATCAACCAATGAAGATTGGTTCCTTCCTAACTGCTTCCCAGAAATCCAAACAGCAGTCTCACAATGATGATGATGGTGAGAACCAGGTTTGGTATAATGCCTCTCAAGGATTTGATAATGGAGAGGAAGAGAGTTGAGGAATTTGAAGAGTCTTTAAGGTATAGATTGTGTGTGAATCAATCTTGTTTTTATTTAGGGTTTCTCTCTCAAAATTCTCTCTAGAAGCTCTCTTTCAATCATGGGTAATAGGGGTATTTATACTAGAGTGGGAGAGGAATGTGAAACGTCAGGTTTTACAAAACAGGGGTGGCTCGCGGCTTGACCTCGCGGCTTGACTAAGTCGCGAGATCCAGTCGCGAGATAACCGTATGGCCAGTTGTCCTGTTTTGTCCTATAGTGCTCCAGCTAGCATGACTGTTCATCTTCCAGTATGCTTGGCACGTGTGCTGCTTCTGGCGGCTTGCAGCCGCGAGTCACCCGCGAGTCCCAGCCGCGAGTCTCTGTTTTCTTGCACACTCTTGAGCAATCTTCACTCTATCTCACTCACTACCCTTACATCAAACCCACCTAAATACAGGGTTACTAAATGCTGAATTACAAGCAAATTTGGTACGGAATAAAGCCAATTAGATGGTTGAATAAATTCAACCTTACATAGATACCTACCTGTTTTAAAGGGAATCCACATTCCTACTGAGAGGGGTTTAAAGAGGGAATCCAAATTCCCCTGGCATCTGATTTTCTAGCGTGATTTGCAACCAAACATGGGAATCTTTAAACATTTCGGGGAATCCTAAAATACTACCCTGTACCAAATGCCACATAAGAGAAATAACTATAGCCTTTCTCCAATGGAATCTTCTTAGTTTCTGAAACTTGATTTATCTTAATATCCCATGAGAGGCAGTCTGTTAGATCTAGTTGGGGATTTCAATGGTTTTGAAGTATTTTTTGTACAACGACAGTCAGAGACTGGAACAAACACTTCAAATGGAATTTATTTAACTTTGTTAGTTTAGGTGATGTCTTTTGGGATGACAAATTATGTTGGTTCAAAATTTTAGCATTTACTAAAACAATGAGTAGATAGTATTACTGAAATGTTTTAGATTTTCTGAAATAGCGTATGTGCAGTAAAGCATTTGTGGTGATCTAAATTGTAAACGTGGCTAGCGCAACGGGGAATGGTCAACAAAAAGTCAAACATTTCGACTATTAGTTATTACTAATTGAATGCCCGTACATTGCACGGTTTTGGTCAATAACTTATTAAATACAATATATAATAATGCATTTGACAAATAATAAATTAATGAAATATGAAAGTTCAAATATGTGTATAAACACCCTTGAATGTTTAGACCCCCAATTTACAAATAACCAATTCAAGTTTTATATCTAACAATTAATGTGCAGAACATGAACAAAAGCTTAATACAGAATTGGTAAACAATTTAAGCCAATTAAAATCACATCCACAGTAGAAAATAAAAGGCAAAGATAAAGGGAAGAGAGATGCAAACACAAGGACAACACACGATGTGTTATCGAAGAGGAAACCAAAGCCCTCGGCGTAAAACCTCTCCGCCGCCCTCCAAGCTGTCAATAATCCACTAGAAAATGTAGTTGGGATATATGAACAGCAATAGACCCTCCAAGCCTAATCTACCCGATGTACCTAAGCCCTCCAAGCTTCTTGCTCCAACGAGGTTGCACCGAACCTTTTTCTTTTCTAACTTACTGGATTCCGCTATAATCCATAGCATCCGCTATCCTTGGCATCTTCCAATGCTTCCTAAAACTCCAAAAACACTCAACACTCTAAATGGGTGTGGGTAGTGTTTGGATAGAAATCTCCTCTCAATAGGTATGACAATGAGAGAGGGAATGAGAAGAGACTACAAAGATTTCTCTCTAAGAATGAGTAGCTCTTTCTAATTGGGTGGGTGTTTTGAAGAAACCTCTCTTAAGGTTTTTCTTTCTGAATGGCCACACATATTTTGTGGGAATGAGGGGTATTTATACTGGTGTGAGAATGGAATGCAAAGAGTCAATTTTTCCAAAACAGGGCTGGCTGGCGACTTGACCTCGTGACTTGACTGAATCGCGAGTTCAAGCCGCGAGCTAACTGAGTGGCCAGTCTGGATTTTTGTCTTGTAGTGCTCTAGCTGGCATGACTGTTCAGCTCCCCTGCACACTCTGCACGTGTGCAACTTTTGGCGGCTTGCAAGCTGCAAGCCTCCCACGAGATCCAGCCGCGAGTCCCTGCTTCACTGCACAGTCTTGAGCATTTCTTCGCACTCTCACACACACTACCCTTACATGATTCCCACCTAAATACATGGTTTCTAAGTGCTATATTAGAAGCAAATTTGTCACGGAATAAAGCCAACACATGGTTGATTAAATTCAACCTTACAATTTCCCCCTTTGGCTATTCCGTGACAAAACACCCTAAAATAGACTCTAGACTTAAATATGAGTTTGGGAACAATGGAAAAACTCACTCACACCTAAATCTAGAAGCTGTGAAACTCTTGAATCATATGACCATAAATCTCCTGAAACACAACAATACACCATGATCATTGTATGCAAAAAAATATGAAATGCATATGAAACAGGCAATATGTGATCAAGTAAAGATGGAGTTAAGAAACAAACCATGGCTAGATCAATAAAGCAATCACTACAAGGTAGTGACCACAATGCTCATTCACACTTAGAATGAACACTTGAACAAACAAGTAAACAAGGTCAATGCAAGTCACTTGCATGTTCTACACTCAACCAATGCACAATACACTAAGTATATGCATCTAGGAACAATCCTACAAGGGCACAAGAGTGACAGTAGTTAAAAGAAAATGCATGACATTTAGATAGAAGTACTGATTTAAACAAAGCATAAAAAGGCTGCATAAAGCATGGTACAGACCATAAAGCCTACAGAATATGCATAAAACATAACCCTAAAAGCTTACAAAAGCAACATGGGTACAAAGCACAAAATACCGAATATAAACTTAAACAATATAAACTAAAAGTGCTTAAAGTTTCTCCCCTTCAAAGTGATGAAAGGCTGTGATGCACTTGGAACATATATATTTATAACCTGAAACACCTGCACAAAACACATTAGACCCTCAAGATAAAGCAAGTAATAAAAAGACAAGTATAATGTAACAAGTAAATTGCGATCAAGAGTAAACATGATGTGAAACATGTGAGCAACTTGATCGTACACCAAAACAGTCATATAGAAATGACTACAATGATCACATAGCAAAGCAAATGATCATCCGAACATGCATTTAATAAAGCACAATAGCATAAGGATATATGCATGTCCAAAACACAAACATGATGCAATACAAGAAAACAAACATAAAGAGAAACAAACAAAAAAAAGTTTTCTTAATATCTCAATGTCTTCTCCCCCTTGGTATATGCATCTCTCCTATGGAATATTTCTTCCCCTACAAATGTGCATGAGAAATAGAATTTCTCCCCCTAAGGATGTGCACAAGAGTCATATAGAAATGACAAAATACTCCGATATACTTTCTAGAGTATACTCTCCCCCCTTTTTGTCAGGAATAGACAAAGGGTCAAGGAGAAAAGAGGGCAAGAGATGAATGAACGAACAATGAAAATGATGCATATGGGGTGCAAGATGAATGAGAAAATAAAGCTCAAACCTAAGACAAAGTAACATGCTACAAAGCATAAGGTAAACATGACATGCTAAGATGAAGAAATAAGGTAAAGATCAATGCATGACAAGGGTAGCAAAGGTGTGTGCAAGAGGTGGCTAAGTGCAATGCATGAAAAATGCACATGTGAGGCAAAGTGTGCTAAATACACAACCAATGAACCAAACATGTTCCTAATGAGGAAAGATGAGAAACCCCAAAGTTTGTACTCATCGGAATCCAAACAAGCGAGAAAATGTCTAAGAGGCATTTTATCAAACACCTAGCATGCACACTATGAACAATAATGTGAAACAATGCATGAACATCAAGAAATTCACCCTTAATACATGTTCTTTCTGCCACAAGGGGCCAACATCCAATGTAAATCAACAAAAGAAACCAATCCCATGAAGAAATTTGACAAAAATAAGTTTTTCCAACCCCTATGATAAAAATCCCAATCAGGAGCACAAAACTCTCCAAAACATAATCCAAGGATCAAAAATAATGAAAAGAATTTATAATTACCTTAGAAATGTTAATGGAATGAAAAACCATTCAAATTGGTTGGGTTTTATATAAAAATATTGAAAGAGGGGTTTTAGAGAGGATGGGAGTGGTTTAAAACAAGTTTCCCACAAAAAACCCTTTAAAAAGCTATTTCTAGGCGTTTCGCGACTAGGCGAGTCGCGAGGTTCAGTCGCGAAAATTTTCGCGAGTCGCGAGTGAGTCGCGAGCAAGCCGCAAGTGAGTTGCCAAAAGCTTTTGGATGAACTCACGACTGGGGTTTCGCGACTAGGGAGTCGCCAGCTGAGCCGTGAAAAACTCTGACACCTGTTTTTCAATACAGAACATGTTTAAACAATGAAAAACAAAGTAAACACTAAACATGAACACAAAGAGTGATAAAAATCACTTCCAAAAACATATAAAATGATCAAAAATCTTTTTGGATTGAACCATATATGATTGAGCACACACACATCACATTTAGACAAGTACAATCTAACAAATGAATAAGACATTTATTGAACATTAGGCATGTGTGCGTATCAAAGGTGGAATAGTCCTTAGTCTAGAGTGAAGTTTCAATGATTAATTCAATCAAGTCATACACGACTAGTACTAAGTCAAGTGGTCTATCTCAATTATAGAAGTGAACATATATGACCTCCCACAAGAAAATGATTACATAAGATTGAAACTTTTCATTTTGGCTTCTTACAATTCATATCATTTGATCATTTTGAATCAATACAACTCATTTTGAGCAATACATCTCATTTTTGAGATTGATGCCTGAAATTTTTGATATTTCAATTTGGTGAACAAGCCTTTGGCTTTTGGGCATCAAACATTTTCAATACAAGTCACTTTCCCTTTTTCCTAGTCAAATACTAGTATATGCGACAGCTTTTGCAGCTCATTATCTCTTTTCATTTTGAGATTTACATTTATTGAGCTTTTTAAGTAATAAAAATAAAAGAGTGGGAAGAGATATAAGCACAAGTCTACGCATGTATCAAAACCAACATGACTATTGACAAATCATTCATGACAAGCTTGAAGATCGATTTACAACAATCACACAAAGATGTCAAGATTTTTCCCACAAAGATATAAGTGCAAAAATAACAAGCTAAACTCGTAAATGCACAAAGCCATTTGCACAAAGGTACAAGGCCAAACTCACATGTGATATGTGCTCAAACATATACGATCAAACTTTTTGAATTTTTCACTTTTTATGTAGTTTTGGATTTTTTACTCACACAAAACTGAAATATAAAAGTAAGATCAAAAACAAAACAATGCATATAAATAAATGCAAGATGCATAAAATGCATGAAGATATGACATATAATGCATGAAGGGTCCTACAAAGATCGAAAGAATTAGATCAAGGACCAAAAGGGCAAAAGCTCAACCATAGGAACCCTTCCTCATCTAAACGGAACGATTGTTTGGAATGAGTGTCTCAAGAGAAGTAAGACAAGGGTTGGAAGAATGAGAACCAGAGATGAACATAGACAAAGAGTTAAGAGCATTAAACATTTTCTTTAACAACATGCTATTTTCACTCAAAACCGGTTTACTCTTTTTAGCACTTCCAAAAAGCTCAAGTTTCTCTTTTCTTTTGATTCTTTTTAAAGCATGAAACTTAGAGCATTGAGGTCTTAGATGAACAAAGGCACCACAATGGTGGCAAACAATGTGTTTAGGTCCATTATGCTTTTTGGGAAGGGATCTAGCAACATGGTTTTGTTCCCTCTTCAACTTATGACATTGAGGTCTTATATGACCAATCACACCACAATGGTGGCAAGTTGAAACAAACTTAGATCCATCCAAAGCCTTAGGTTGAGACCTAAACATAGGCTTTGACTTAACAGTCTTTCTCTCCTCCATTTGATTTCTTTTATGTGGAGGAATGTACACCGATTTGTCATTTAAGGTAGAACACACACTAGGCATAAAATCGGGTACCACAACATGATTGCAACAAATATTTTCATCATTTTTAACAATAGGTTCAGCAATCAAACACTTGGCATGCATCTTAAGAGATTCGTTTTCACATTTAAGATCATCAACAAGTTTGTTAGACAAAACAAGTTTAGCATCTAAGTCCATATTCAAACATTCAAACTCTTTCAGCTTTTCAAGAGAAGTTTCAGCAAGTTTTTTATATTTCTCAACCAATTTGTTGGATTCATTGAGCTTAGCAATCAAATCATCCTTTTCACAAAATAACTTGCTCAAATTCTTTTGAAACTTCTTAGCATTTTTCTTCAAGAGTTTGTCAACAACACCCATAGATTCAAATCACATGTCATCACACTTATGAGAATTAACACTCATAGAGGCATTTTCACAAACACGTGGCATGTTACATTCATCACCAACCAAATCATACAAAGAGGCATACAAAGCACAATCCATGGCAAATAAACACAAGGGGTCAAGGATCACACTTAGGTATTTAAACCACAACAAATATACCCGCTCTGATACTAATTGAAAGTTCAAATATGTATATAAACACCCTTGAACGTTTAGACCCCCAATTTACAAATAACCAATTCAAGCTTTATATCTAACAATTAATGTGCAGAACATGAATAAAAGCTTAATACAGAATTGGTAAACAATCTAAGCCAATTAAAATCACATCCACAGTAGAAAATAAAAGGCAAAGATAAAGGGAAGAGAGATGCAAACACAAGGACAACATACGATGTGTTATCGAAGAGGAAACCGAAGCTCTCGGCGTAAAACCTCTCCGCCGCCCTCCAAGCAGTCAATAATCCACTAGAAAATGTAATTGGGATACATGAACAGCAATAGACCCTCCAAGCCTAATCTACCCGATGTACCTAAGCCCTCCAAGCTTCTTACTCCAACGAGGTTGCGCCGAACCTTTTTCTTTTCTAGTTTACCAGATTCCGCTATAATCCATAGCATCCGCCATCCTTGGCATCTTCTAATACTTCCCAAAACTCCAAAAACACTCAACACTCTAAATGGGTGTGGGTAGTGTTTGGATAGAAATCTCCTCTCAATAGGTATGACAATGAGAGAGGGAATGAGAAGAGACTACAAAGATTTCTCTCTAAAAATAAGTAGCTTTCTCTAATTAGGTGGGTATTTTGAAGAAACCTCTCTTAGGGTTTTTCTTTCTGAATGGCCACACATATTTTGTGGGAATGAGGGGTATTTATACTGGTGTGAGAATGGAATGTAAAGAGTCAATTTTTCCAAAATAGGGCTGGCTGGCGACTTGACCTCGCGACTTGATTGAGTCGCGAGTTCAAGCCGCAAGCTAACTGAGTGGCCAGTCTGGATTTTTGTCCTGTAGTGCTCCAGCTGGAATGACTGTTCAGCTTCCCTGCACACTCTGCACGTGTGCAACTTTTGACGGCTTGCAAGCCGCGAGCGTCCTGCGAGATCCAGCCGCGAGTCCTTGCTTCACTGCACAGTCTTGAGCATTTCTTCGCACTCTCTCACACACTACCCTTACATGATTCCCACCTAAATACAGGGTTTCTAAGTGTTGTATTACAAGCAAATTTGTCACGGAATAAAGCCAACACATGGTTGATTAAATTCAACCTTACAAAATATTTTTATTCAGAAATCTCTTCAACGGTACCAATTGTCTAAGAAAACTAAACAATAAAAATTAATATCAACACTTAACAAAATAATATGTCCTTGTAAATTAATATCTAAGCATTAAATTAGTATCAACATAAAATTCACAAATTATAAAGCTATCCAAATGTATAAGTATTAAAAAAATAAAAAATAAAAATCAATTTTCTGTATATATATATATATATATATATATATATATGAAATAAGAGAATTGATTGAGCATCACAGCTCTTAGCCTGCTCAATGATGTAGTTGAAATTCTCCATCATATTATACTTGGGTGATGCACAACTTATTTAAAATTTATATTGTAGTTGAAATTCTCCATTGTTTTATACTTGGGTGATGCACGACTTATTTAAAATTTATATGTAAAGAAATTATAGTCATATTGATAATAAGCCATGTGATAAAAAATGGATTAATTTTATAATTTGTAACTTCGTGCGAGTATGGTATATAGTATGTAAATTTTATTATATATATTGAATTAAATTTATTTAAACTGCCACAAAAATTTAGTAATAGAATTACAGTTGAGGAGAATTTATATTTTAGATGATAGAGTTTAATGTAGAGTAAATTATTGGCAATAGTTTTTTAATTTACAATAACCGGATAGTTTAAACACTTGTCACAAATAAATAAATAAAATGTTAATCAATGCATTCTATGAAACCCAAGAAATAGTCTGGTGTAGTTATCGAATTATAAAAAATAAAAACCAATGAAATAAAATGGGAATCTACCTTAAAGCCTATACAACCTTTTCTTTACAACATTGAGATTGAGTGTCAAGAGTCTTCAACCATCTTAGAATCCATGGAATCTCCTACGACAATACTGAAAAAGAAAAGAAAAGAAAATATAAAATAACATATATATATATATATATATATATAGCAATAACTAAAATTGAAAATACAAATCAGAAAGAAATTAAAATCTAAGTTAAAAAAATAGAATAACATAGATTACAACATTTGAATTGTATGTCAATTTAGGAGTCTTCAACAATTTTATAGGATGCTTGCTTGGAATCACCTGTGAAAAAAAAAATGCAACATATGACAAACGGAATGAAATATATACCAACAGATAAAATTGAAAATATAAATCAGAAGGAAAATTAAAACTGAAGGGGTGATAGGCCCAGAAGCCCATATCTATGTATATATTGGGCTAGGGGCCCAATCCGAGGACGTTAGGTAATCCGAGGACGGGTAAACACTTTCATAAGGATCCATGTTAGTAAGTGAAGAAGTGAGGTCCAATCAAAACCATCCAAAAGGGTGGTTCGAGGAGGAATGCCTCCTCAGCTAAGTAAAGCCGAGATCAGAGGGTGTGGTCTGCCATCAAGAGCAACGTTCTGGATCATTCCATGGATAAGGATAAGTATCAGGAAGGAACAGGATAGAGGAAAGCTATGAAATATCTAAGGGATGACTGCTGCCTTGAACCGATTCATCTCTCAGTCAGCGAACAGATGCAGACCCTTCTTCTAGTTGTTGAATAAATGGAAGGGATTTGAGTGGACCAAGGAGTGTGCCTTGGCTTTTCAATAGCTTAAAGAATACCTTTCTCGACCACCTGTCATGTCCAAGCTTGAGATGGATGAGGCCTTATTTGCTTACATTGCAGTGGCTTCTCATGCTGTCAACTTGGTCCTAGTGCGAATTGATAATGGTGTGTAGAGGATAGTTTATTATGTAAGCAAGTCATTGCATGAAGTAGAGATTCGTTATCTACCATTGAGAAGACCATTTTGGCAATGGTGCATGCTACGTGTAAGCTCCCTCAAAACTTCCAGTCACACACAATTGTCGTCTTAACCCAACTTCCACTTAGATCTCTACTTTGGAGTGTTGATTACACAGGGAGGATTGTCAAGTGGGGTATGATCCTAGGGGCTTTTGATATCAAGTACATGCCTCGCACCTCTGTTAAGAGTCAGGTCCTCGCAGATTTGGTGGCCGAGTTCACTGAACCCCCATTAGAGGAAGAGGTAGAAAAGCAGGGCATGGATGGAAAATCAGTTGGCATGATCTCCCTACAAGAGCCTTTATCTTGGAGGGTATATGTTGATGTTATAGAAAATCAGAGGGGATCCTGAGTGGGGCTAGTTCTAGTATCTCCTGAGAAGATCACTATTGAGAAATCCTTAAGACTGGGCTTCTCAGTCACAAACAATGAGGCTGAGTATGAGGCTCTATTGGTGGGGATGGGCATGGTTCAAAAAATAGGTAGAAAGGCAATGGAAATATTCTCGGATTCAAGATTAGTCGTAGCACAGGTGATGGGGGAGTTAGAGGCCAAGAATGTGAGAATGCAAGAATATTTGAATCGGGTTAGGCACTTGCAATCAGGGTTTGAATCTTTCAACTTGTTGCATATCCCTAGGAGTGAAAACACACATGCTGATTCTCTGGCCATTCTTGCAACCTCCTCGGCACGGGGCTTACCTCGGGTCATCTTTGTTGAGGACTTATGCAAGCCCATTGAGATGAAGGGAGAGATGGTCCATATCCATCAAATTAGGGTAGAGGCCAGCTGGATGGACCTTATAGTGCTATTCCTTAAGGAGGATATCTTGCCCAAGGAGAAATCAGAAGCTGACAAGGTGCGAAGAAAGGCTCCTCGATTTTGGCTATCCGAAGACCAAAAATTGTACAAACACTTGTGAGTTTTTAGACCCCTTAAAACACAATTGGATTAACCTAGTTAATTAGCCAAGTTATTTACTTAGTCCAAATTCCAAATCTAGGTTATCACAATCAAACAATCATATCATGCAAAGCAGCGGAAAAATAAATAATACAAAGATATGATGACCTAGAAAACCAAACCGGTAAAAATTTGGAAAGGATTTAACCTAGCTATCCTCAAGGTAAACCTGAATCCACTATGAAAGAATCAAATTTTTACAATAGGACTTGGACCACTAACATCCTATTGCTACCCACCAGTAGAAACTTACTGACACGACCACGTGCAAGCTCCGAGACCACGGACTCCTTCTTTCTTGGATTCTCCAGCAAGCACAAGCACACCCGCTTATGTTTCCTTAAGCTTCTATGTCAGCAACTGAATGATCATCAAGTTCTTGAATGAATCTCCTCTTGATAACCCTAAGCTTGTGTAAAGGAAAGCTCTTTACAGATCTCATAAAAGATTTACACAAACAGCAATATGAGCAACATCTAAAATGTGGCTAGGGTTTGCCTTATATACCTAGGGCAAAAACATAAAACCCTAAACGTTTTAATGAACTAGGGCTGAGTTGGAATTTTGCAGAAAAATGCATTCTACTCGAATTTTGATCGATTGAGCCTAAGCTTCGATCAATCGAACCAAGTCAAAATGCCCTATTAATTTTGCATCAGCTTGAATCCAACTTTACATAAAAAGACACAACTTTGAGCAAATCTAAACAAGATTAAACAACTTGTTTTGATTATGGTTTGCCACCAATATACATTAGAATTCTAAATACATTAGTTCCTAAGTCTTTAGAATCTAACACACTCTTTTTCTGAGCCGTACTTACTGTGCATACACCTAGAAGAATCAAAGCTACTCCTAAAGGAGCTACATGAAGGGATTTGTAGAAGCCACACAAGATGCAGGTCTTTGTCTCACAGAGCCCTCACTCAGGGATATAGGAGGCCAAATACGCAGAAGGAAGCACAAGAGTATGTGAAGAAGTGTGATCAATGCTAAATATTTGCACCAAACATTCACCAACCAGGGGGAGTCTTCAATCCTTTGTCTAGCCCTTGGCCATTTGCTCAATGGGGCTTGGACATTGTAGGCCCTTTCCCTAAGGTAGCAAGGAATAAGAGATATTTGCTAGTTGGCACGGATTACTTCATCAAGTGGATTGAAGCTGAGCCATTGGCCAATATCAAGGATGTAGATGCCAAGAGATTTGTTTGGAAAAATGTTGTCACTTGGTTCGAGATCCCTCATACTCTCATCTCAGACAATAGAATTCAGTTTAACAGCAAAGCCTTAAGGAGGTGCTATTGTGACGTAGGAATTACGAATAGATATTTCACCCCGGCTTATTAACAAGGGAATGGACAAGCTGAGACTGTCAATAAGGTCATTGTGAATGGACTCAAGAAGAGATTGGATGATGCAGGGAAAATGGGAGGAAGAGTTGTCACACGTCTTTTGGACATATCGGACCACACCTCATAGGTCAACAGGGGAGACACTCTTTTCAATGACTTATGGTGTCGAGGTTGTTATTCCTCTGGAGACTGGGTTCCCAACACTAAGAACGAGTTCTTTCACTTCGAGCAACAATGATGGGTTGTTAGGGAAGAGCTTAAACTTAGTTGAAGAGCGAAGAGAAATTGCCATGGTCCAATTGGCATATTATCAATACAAGCTTAAGCAAGGGTATGATGCCAACATGAAGCTAAGGCCATTAGCGCCTAGAGATTTGGTGTTAAGAAAGGTTTTAGGTATTGCAAAGAACCCAGCATGAGGAAACTTAGGACCCAACTGGGAAGGGCCATATTGCATCACCTCGGTGACTGGAATAGATGCATATTATCTTGAAGGCCTAGATGAAAATGTTATACCATGCCCCTAGAATGTAAATAACTTGAAAATGTATTATTATTAATGAAAGTTTTGCTTGTCACATTCTTGTTTATTACATTATTCGTTGTGCTTCCTATTACTATTATTTTGAATATCAAACAGAATCATGGTCATACCTGGCTCCTCGGACCATATACCTTGGATAAATTGATATTTCCAAACATCTTTCTAAGTATTAAATAGAACCTTAGTTATGTCTGGTTCCTCGAACCACCTACTTTGGATAAATTAGTAATTAATGAAATCTTTCTAAGTATTAAACAGATCCTTAGTTATGCTTGGTTCCTTGGACCACATATTTTGGGTAAATTCATATTCAATGACATCTTTCTAAGTATTAAACAAAACCTTAGTTATGCCTGGATCCTCAAACCACATACTTTGGGTAAATTAATACTTAATGACATCTTTCTAAGTATTAAACAGAACCTTAGTTATGCCTGGTTCCTTGGACCACATACTTTGGGTAAATTAATACTCAATGACGTCTTTCTAAGTATTACATAGAACCTTAGTTATGCCTAGTTCTTGGGACCACATACTTTGGGTAAATTAATACTCAATGACATCTTTTTAAGTATTAAACAAAACCTTAGTTATGCCTGGTTCCTGGGACCACATACTTTGGGTAAATTAATACTCAATGACATCTTTCTAAGTATTAAACAAAACCTTAGTCATGCCTCACTCCTCGGACCATATACTTTGGGTAAATTAATACTTAATGACATATTTCTAAGTGTTAAACAGAACCTTAACCATGTCTGGTTCCGCAGAGCACATGCTTTAGGTAAATTAACACTTTGTGACCTTCTTCTAAGTGTTCAACAAAACCTTAGTCATGTCTGGCTCCTCGGACCACATACTTTGGGTAAATTAACACCTCCTATCATTTTACCAGATATCAAACAGAGCCTTAGTTATTTCAGGCTCCTCGGACTACATGCCTACGGTAAATTAGTACTTCTTATTGATTCTTTAAATGTCAAATAGAATCAACTAGTCTACATGGCAAAGATCTTCACTGTAAACATGTTAAAAAAAAAGGCTCATGAGCATCACTTAAAGCATTTGTAGGAATATATATATATATATATGTGTGTGTGTGTGTGTGTGTGTGTGTGTGTGTGTTTGAGAATTAATTGCCCCTCTGGTCCTTTAAACTTACTAATGAGTGGAGGATTGAGTAGAGTTAAACCTGTATGTGTGCTACATTACTATGTATGTTTGTAAAGTTAAAGATTGTACTTTGCCGAGGCAGGGGACTTAGCAGATTTAAATTATCTTGCTATTGATCATATGAGGTGGGATAACTATGCTGCCACTTATGCAGATAACTAAATGGGGCTTTATCTCATTTCTAGGGTAGTCAAGTGTTAGATAAAACAGAAACTATGTTAGAATCAGCATCAATATCACAAATATGATGGGAAAACTTGTAAATTATCATTGATCTAAGCCTTAGAAAAAGGAAAATTGCTTACAAAAGGTCAAATTGGATTACAAGTTTTGAAAAAAAAAAAAAAAAGAAGACCTACTCTAAACTACTTTTTTAGTACAATTTTATCTTTTGGTAAGGCCTTGGACTGGGAGACTGTAGATAGGAATGGCAACGGGTTGGGTTTGGGCCGGGTTTTTGCATACCCGGACCCGACCCGCAAGTCTAGACTCGCGGTCCGAACCTGGCCCGATTATTAATCGGGTTTTTTTCCCTAGGCCCAGACCCGCTCTGCCGAGCCCCGTTTAGCCCGCAGCCCAAAAAAAAAAAAAAAAAAAATTGAATGAAGCCCAAATTCATTTTTGTCTCCCATCTCTGTTTAGGCACTGCATTTACAACAAACACAAAACACAATATACACAATTTCTTCCACAATATATTACAGTTACACCACAAAGTCTCAGAATTTCAAGCCTTTAAACTACAATAACTAGAAGTAGCACAACCCATCTATTGAAGTCTATAGTTTAAGTAGAAAACACCAAACACAAAAATTGAAACAAACAGCTCATATTCTCAGAGATTCATATTAAAAATAAAATAAAAAATATGGAGAGAATTAGAGAATAGATCAGCGGTGAGAACTTGGGCCGGTGATGAGATTGAGAGTAAGTGAGAGCTTGGATCGACGGTGGTGAATGCTTGGAATGGCAGTGAGAGGTTGAGATCTCAGGCGGCATTGCTTGAAAGTGAGTGAGAACGTGAGACCGTGTGAGCTGAGATTGAGAGAAAACAACCTGACCAAAGGTGTGCTAGCCAGTGGTGATAGAGATCAGAGGTTGGGGAGAGCAAAGTGATGTGAGGAGAGTGAGAGGGAGTGAAAGTAGCTGAGTAGGAGAGGAGAGTGATGTAAGTGTAAAAGGGTTGGCGGTTGAGTGAAATGGGATTAGAGGAGTAGGTTTTTTTTTTTTTTTTTTTTTTTTTTTTAACTTATATATATATATGGGGGTATTTGGGTATTTTACCCTTAAATGGGTCGGGTCCAGGTCCGGGTTCTGGTCAGGTATGGATAAAACCCGGACCCGACCCTATAATTTATCGGGTCGAGTAAAATCTGGCCCATTAGGGTCGGATATAAATTTCTATCCCTAACTGTGGCCTCTGAGGATCCCTGGTATTTGCCTTTGGGGTCACCTTTATCAAGCAGTGGAAGAGTTGCAAGAATAATATCCATCCTAGGTGCCTCCTTGTCTTTGAGGGGATCCTGGGGAGCAGCTGGGGGCTTAGTGGCATCAGGGGCCACTCCCTTAGTCATCTCAACCTCTTTTTCAGTTACCTCTAACTCCTCAGCCTCTTTCGGAGGGCTGCCCGAGGAGAGAGGGACCTTGTCTGGGCTGTTCTTCTCAAGCTCTGTCACCTCGGAAGGAGTGTCTACCTTAGTGCTAATAAAGGAGGAGGCACGGATGGCAGGGGGTAGTATACACTCTCTACCCTCCTAAGTATAGAAGAGGCCCCCGAGACCTCAGCCCTTAGGGCCTCCTCGGTCTCTGTCACCCCTATGTCATAGCCGTCCTGCTCGATTTGATCTCGGGCCTTCTCGGCCTCCTCCAATTTCTTCTTCAAGGTAGCTTATCCAATCTCGTATTC
The DNA here is from genome assembly GCA_028535905.1 of Quercus berberidifolia. Classification (NCBI taxonomy): domain Eukaryota; kingdom Viridiplantae; phylum Streptophyta; class Magnoliopsida; order Fagales; family Fagaceae; genus Quercus; species Quercus berberidifolia. The sequence goes on from JAPQVW010000008.1 coordinate 25,732,767, forward strand.
CTCGAGATGATAGGAGTGATACTCTTGGTTGGCGGCTAAAAGGAGATGGTAAGTTTGACATATGGTCTTATTACCATGCGATTCGGGGTGCTTCGAATTCTTTGTGTGATTTGTTCTTTGAAGGCGACTAGCTAGTCCTCGGCTTGGCGAAGGAGCACTCCCTGACCTTCTACCTGCCTTTTAGCGTTGTCGAAGGCAGCTTCAGCACTTTTTCTATTCCTCTCCACCTCTGTCAGCTTGCTCTTGAGCTCTTAATTACTTTTTCGGCCATGTGGAAGGCCTCCACGACCGCTATATGTCTCCCTTCTTCTTCCTTCATTTGCTAGTGAAAGTAGTTCACCATCTTTTCAGCCCTGTATATGGCTTGAACAGCTTGCCAAGGAGAAAAGCATGTAACAAAGGAAGAAAAAGAAGTAATAAGAAATAAAAATATCATAAGAATATAGAGAAAGGGGGTTAAAGGACTTACCATGGCAAGGTCCCTTTTTAAGCTGAGGAACACCTCATGTTTCCTCATAGATCTAAGCTCGGCCTTATCCTTAGGCAACAGTAGGGCTTGCTCCACTGTGTTGGCCACATAGCCCGCCTTACCCCTTTAGAAGTCTTTTATAGAAGCATCACTTGGCAAAAGAGCTCCATCCAGCACTAAGGATGGGGCCCAAGCTGGTGTTACAGCTTGATGATCACCCTTCCTCTCACCCTCACTGGATGATCTCATCTGCATGTCTTTGGCCTATTTAGCCTCCCTCTAGGGCTCATCCTCCTGGGAAGGGTGGGTTCTTCCTATTTCCACCACCTCTTTACCTTTCTGCTCCCTCTTCCTCTTATGATAGGCGAGATCAGATCGAAGGGGCTAGATGTGTGGAGGGGTGGGAAGCCTGGTTGTGGCTACTTTTCCCCCAAGATGGACCTCTATTAGCTCTTAGAGGGTGGACCTCTGCTTGCACTATATCCCCATCTCATCAGGTACGTCAGTAACTTCTTGGTTAGGACTAGCTGAGGCTGAGAGAGGATGGCCGAGGTCACCAATTAAGACTTCTGGGGACAAAGGCTATTTAAATATTTTGAAGTCATCTTCTGAGTTAGAAGCTTCCATGACCTCTTCCTCTTCCTTACTCGGGAGCTGGGACGAAGTTGCCACTTCCTCGATAGTGCATTGTTATAGTAGTGCTACCCTTGGTATGCCTTCTGGGATAGGAGTGGTTATGAGAATGCCTTCTGGTATAGGGCTGGTGGTGAGGAAGCCTGGAGCAGTAACATTGATTAGGTGCAGGTGAGGGTCCCTTGTTTTAATTACGCACTTCAGCGCTTGGAAACTTTTGGAGATTAGGGTGTAGTCCAAGATTAGATGGGCTACCCTTAGTTGGCCGTCTGTATGGACGAACACCTCAGCGTTCAATATCTTGTTCAAGCTCGGCTGGTTCACGAGATTGAAGTTGGGAATAGCAACATTCTTATTTGCAAAACCATTAGGAAAAACAAAAAACATCATTAGCAAAAATTAACACAAATCAAAGGAAATTTCATGTACAAACACAAACAAAAGAAAAAGAAAAGGGGGTAACTTTGAAATTATAAACCTAGACCTAGAACCCCACCTAGTATCCCCTCTCTTATTGGATAGGGGAGGCCATTGTGCCACTCCCCTAATACGATCAAAAAGTCATTTTTAGGCCTTTGTTGGAATCGGGGAGGCATTGGATGAGCTTGACCTCAAGGTACCTAGATTTTAGGTAATACCCCTGCCTCGTTAGGTGATGGAGGTTGTAAATCCAATTGACATCATGGTGAGTGAGGTTTAAGCCCATTTTCTCATTAAAGGCATCTACACTACCAAAGATTCTAAACATATTTGTGGGCACATTGGGTGGGAGATAACCTATGGGCCCTAAGGTAGTCTCTAGTAACTGTACCCATAGGGATCCTCATCCCTCTTTCTATGAAGGCAATCATTGGGATTACCACCTCTCCCTCTTGCCTCTCCTCATGCCATTACCCTTCCTTATAGTATCTAATCGCGACTCCTGACAGGATCCTATACTGAGCTTTAAAGCTCTCAAAACCCTCTTTAAAGTCTACCAAATGGGTAAATCTACCCATTCCTAAGAAAGATTTAGAGGTACGAAGAAGATTGAGAGAAATAAAAGGAACCGAGGAGGAAAAGACAAAGAAAAGAAAAGTAGCTAGAAAATGTAAATGAAGAGATTTGTAAAAACTAACTTAAAGAAGGGAACTGATCTCCTCGGACTAGCTCTTGGTATTTGTGAGGGCATGAGTAGTTTGGGTAAGTTTGCAGGCTCAGTGTATAAGTGCTAAAGTTAGATGAATGATATATTTGAGCAGTATTTATATCAAAAAGAGAGTTACAATCGGAAAAATTCCTGCCCAGTTTCCAGCAAAATCCTTAACTGTTGGATTCGCATCACGCCGTAGAATGTGGGGAACATGGAGCCATAAAAATTTAATGAAGGCACGTCTCTGATGCCAATCCATCCGGAGCATGCCTTAAGCAATTAAAAAGGCATCTGCACAATTAGAGATGATGTAAAATGGGCACGAAGGAACTATAGTTACATCAAAATCCTCCTTTCTTCCCAAGGAGCCAGAGAGAAAAATCTTGAAGGGCTATTGTAGGGGTGATAGGCCAAGAAGCCCATATCTATATATATATATATATATATATATATATATATATTGGGCCAGGGGCTCAATCTGAGGATGTTAGGTAATCCGAGGATGGGTAAACACTTTCATAAGGATCCGTGTTAGTAAGTGAAGAAGTGAAGTTCGATTAAAACCATCCAGAAGGGTGGTCCAAGGAGGAATGCCTCCCCAACTGAGCAAAGCCGAGGTCAGAGGGTGTGGTCTGCCATCAAAAGTAATGTTCTGGATCATTCCATGGATGAGGATAAGTATTAGGAAAGAACAGGATAGAGGAAAGCTATGAAATATCTGAGGAAAGGCTGCTACCACGGCATTGAATGCTCTACAGCTAACTCTCTGACTGCATTAATAAGGAAGTGATACCTAAATAGTAGTTTTCAGCCTTACAGCTACTACCCAAAGACTTCAGGAAGGTATCGATGGGACAAGGATCAACACCAATAATCTGATCTGCACATGGAGGATAGAGATGAAAGGGGAAGATAGTATAAAATAGAAGAGAGACCCTAAGAGAAAGGATTGGAGAATTGAAGAAAAAAAGACTGTAGTTGTTAACATTGTATTTGTAATCAACTTCAAGTGATATATACATGAACTGATCTTCTCGGACTATACCGAGGACGATTTTCCGAAGATAAATCCAATCCACTTTTACTTTACTATCATCTGGATCTATTATAATTGTTACCCAACTCATTATAACCTAGTTTTCCAACTCACTCTCTACAAATTCACTGTATTAGGATCATTGGGCCTAGATCCACTTACTTTTTGGGCTTAGGATCCAAATTGTGTCCTTACAAAACTAAATTAAAAATAGAATTGTATATTATACAACCTTTAAATTTAATGTCAGTTTAAGAGTTTCCTATGAAAAAATTGATATAAAAATAAAATAATAGATTTAAAACTATATAAAAGAAAGCGAATGTGATAGGCCAAAATATATTGACCCCTTGTGATTAATTAGCCAAGTTTATTAATTATTCATATTAACATGCAAATGCGTGGTAGTACAAACAAATCACCAATTAAACTAAGTGTTATTGTAATTAAATTGACACGGTAATTTGTTTACGAATGGGGAAAACCAACACAGTAAAAACCTCACCGGTTGATTTTAAGGTCACCACTCTCAAGAATCCACTATTATCAAAACAATCTGTTACAAGTAAAGGAATCCAGTACCTTCTACCAACCTACAATTGAACCCTTACCCCAATACCCAATTGGACTTGTTCTGCAGTGACAATCTCTCCTTTTGATGCACGACTGCCAGTAAGTGACTAACCAACTACGTGGATCCCAATACGCGACTTCAGTCACCAATTAGAGAAAGTTATTGGCTACAAAATTCTTCAGTTCATCCAGATGATGAAGATCAAGAATATACTTGGTTACAAAACCCTACGTTGCACAAACACATCAACTTCTTCACAAGAGAGATGAACTAGGGCAAATTCTGTCTTCGGTCACAATTTGCTTGAACAAACTTTGCTCAACACTTGTACAACTTATGTCACCTTTGACGGCCATTAAAATAATCCTTTTATATGTCTAGGGTTGTGAGGAAAGAAGGCCCAAACACATAATCATGGATCAGAGTCAAAACAGATATGAAATTCTATTTTTCATAAATCTCGATAGATACCCTATCTGTTGAGCTACTGTCGAGCCACGGGGCTGGAACAGCTCTTCAAGCTCAATAGATGCTAGCTATCGAGCTTTAATGATCTTGCACTTTTCAACTTGAATCTTGGACAGACTTGCATGGCTTTAACGCTTAATCTTGAAATAAGATCTCTTGAAGTATTAAACACATCCTAGATCAAACCAAATACAAGTACATTTTGTCAAAGGATTAGCCAATTACATAAAATAGTGACATATGTTCCTAACAAGTAAAACACATATATCCTAACAATCTCCCCCTTTGGCAATCTGTGACAAAACCATAAAAAACAAATGAACATATGAGAGAAGTCATAAATCACTCAAATCATATTCACTTGTTGAATACAATAAAATCTATCCTAACACAAACTCTTGAAAAATTTTGCAAGAAGAGAGTTTATGGCAAGTAAACTTTGACAACCTGTATTTCTGAAACACTTTAAACAAAACTTATAAAGGCATCTTTATGTGAAACAGAAATAATAAATTGCATACACGTAATAAGAAGCATGTGCATAAAGAGAGAAAGAAAACAACACATGTAAGGGTAGGTAAAAGAAAGATACATCAACATATAAAGAAGACAAGTATAATGTATATCAATAATGGTCACAAGACCCATGTATAAGATATAAATGTATCTAAAGTAGAGAAAAGAAAAGGATACAAGTAATCCTCGCTACATCCCTCAGATATCAATACTCCCCCTAACAAAAAGGTCCTATATTAACTCTTCCCTTAAGAATGACTACTTTCATATTCAAAACTACTCCCCCTTTTTGTTATGAGTGACAAAGGGTAAGAGTATCAAGTAAACATATCATTTGTATCAGAAGAGCTAGCATCTCCATCATCATCATCATCATCATCCTCGGAAGTAGTAGCATCATCACCATCATCATCCTCAGAGGCCACTGGAAGAAGTGGAGGAGAAGCCTTAGGAACAAAGCCACTCATGACTGCTTGCCGTCATGCAATACAGCTTACATGAATATTCACCTGATACAACTCAGTAGAGAATGTATCAAGGCGAGCATCCATGCGTTGAAGCTGCATCATAATGTCTCCGAGAGTCACATCTCCCATAGAAAAGAAAGGAGAGGATGTGAATGGAGTAGATCGGGATGAAACCGAATGGGAGGGAGGAGCTACTGACCCAAACTACCTCGACCAAAACTGCGCCTCGCTCCGTTCAATGGTAGTGGCGTCTATGGCACACATATAAGAAAAGTGGTCGGATACTGGAAAGGGAACAGAAAAATGGTGTAAGATTCTCGTGATAGCGGAAGGGAAGATGAGCTTATCACAGGACGCCGTATCCCTATAGACATCTATGATAGAAAGAAAAAAGTGATAAGGAAAATTTATAGTAAGATGCTCAAGAAGAGACAACAAAAATTGAGCACGAGGCTTTGTGAAAGAGTTATACTAAAAAAGAGAGTGGAGAACAAATGTCATGACCATGATAAAAAACCGAGGGCCTTTGGCAAAGCCCAAACATTAAGTGAACTGACGCTCACCCCAATCAGAAGGGCTCTCACAGAAAGCAGATTTGAGCTTGTCTTTAGACACAGTCTTAAGACGCTCACAACCAGGGTAGTCAGGAAACTCTACCCTAGGGACACGGAGCACATTCGCAACAATCTACGGTGTGACAACAATGCGCGTACCTCAAACCCTTATCCCAATACCCAATTGGACTTGTTCTGTAGTGACAATCTTTCCTTTTGATGCACGACTTCTAGTACATGACTAACCAACTATGCAGATCCCTCTTTAATCACCAAATAGAGAAGGTTGTTGGCTGCAAAGTTCATCAGTTCATCCAGATGATGAAGATCAAGAAGATTCTTGGTTACACAACCCTATGGTGCACAAACACAGCAACTTCTTCACAAGAGAGATGAACTAGGGCAAATTCTGTCTCTAGTCACAATTTGCTTGAACAAACTTTACTTAACACTTGTGCAACTTGTGTCACCTTTGACAGCCCTAAAATAATCTTTTTATATGTCTAGAGTTGTGATAAAAGAAAGCTCAAACATACAATCACAGATTGGATGAAAAACAGTTTTGAAAAATTGAACTTCATAAACCTCGACAGATACTTATCTGTCGAGCTGCTATCAAGCCACAAGCTGGAACAGCTTTACAGGCCTCGATAGATGCTAGCTGTCGAGCTTTAAAGACAGGCACTTTTCATACTTAAATCTTAGACAAACTTGCATGGTATTAACACTTGATCTTGAAACAAGATTTTTTGAAGTATTAAACACATCTTAGATCTACCCAAATACAAGTAAAGTGTGTTTTGTCAAAGGATTAGCCAATTACATAAAATAGTGAAATATGTTCCTAACAAGTGAAACACATATGTCCTAATAGAATGGAACATGTATTTCATCAATCCTTTGAGAGATTTGATTCTCTAATGGAAATCAACAATATTTGACTCCATAATGAAAAACAACACTATTTCAAAAGTACTAAGAATTAGCTTTTAATTCCTATTAAAATAATAAGTATGAGAATCACTAACCTTTGTTGTTTATTGTTGGATTGAGATTGTGATATGGTGATAAATCGAACCTATTAATAACACAAATTTCCTTACCTTTCCATCTTAATGTTACAAATTGCATCTAGATTGTACCTACCTTTCGTAATGGCATAACATCTATCATCTTAGATTCATTGGATACAATAAACGATTTTTTGCCCATGCAAAGTAGATGGAACATAACCTAATTGATTTAGGATTTTAAGATAGAGAAATCGTACAATTGTTTTGGAAAAGATTATTACAAATTAGTTTTGTTAGGACATATGTGATTCACTTGTTAGGAACATATGTCACTATTTTATGTAATTGGCTACTCCTTTGACAAAACGCACTTTACTTGTATTTGGGTGGATCTAGGATTTGTTTAATACTTCAAGAAACCTTGTTTCAAGTTCAAGTATTAAAACCATGCAAGTCTGTCCAAGATTCAAGTCTGAAAAGTGCCTGTCATTAAAGCTCGACAGCTAGCTCGATAGCTAGCATCTATCGAGACCTGTAGAGCTATTTCAACCCGCGGCTCAACAGCAGCTCGATAAATAGGTATCTGTCGAGGTTTATGAAGTTCAATTTTTTAAGACTGTTTTTCATCCAATCCATGATTGTATGTTTGGGCTTTATTTTCTCACAACCCTAAACATATAAAAGGATTATTTTAAGGGCCATAAAAGTTGACACAAGTTGCACAAGTGTTGAGCAAAGTTTGTTCAAGCAAAGTTTGTTCGAGCAAATTGTGACCAGAGACAGAATTTTCCCTAATTCATCTTTCTTGTGAAGAAGCTGTTGTGTTTGTGCACCGTAGGGTTTTGTAAGCAAGGAGCTCATGTGATGAAGTGAAGAACTTTGCAACCAACAACCTTCTCTAGTTGGTGATTAAAGTCGCGTACTAGGATCCGCGCAATTGATTAGTCACGTATTGGGAGCCATGCATTACAATGAGAGATTTTCACTACAAAACAAGTTCAATTGGGTATTGGAGTAAGGGTTCAACTATAGGTTGGTATAAGGTACTGGGATTCCTTTACTTGTAACCGCTTGTTTTGATAATAGTGGATTCTCAGGAGTGGTGACCTTAAAATCACCCGATGAGATTTTTGCCGTGTTAGTTTTCCCCATTCATAAACAAATCACTGTGTCAATTTAATTTCCACTGCATACTTAGTTTAATTGGTGATTTGTTTGTGCTATCACGTATTTTACAAGTTAATTTGATTAATTAATAAACTTAGCTAATTAATCAATTAATTCATCACAAGGGGTCAATACACATTTGCATCTAGTTTTATGCTTTGCTTTGCTTAACATGTTTTTGTTTGTTTATTTTTCAGTTTTTTTTTTTAATTTTTTTTATTTTGGTTTTCATAAAAAAAATTGAAAAATCAGAAAAATACAAAAATAGTGTGTGTTTTGCTTACATTGGTACTTGTGTACCTTGGATGGCCATTGAAACAAAGTTTTCTAAACTTTGTATCATTTGTTTGTGCTGCCACGTATTTTACTTGTTAATTTGATTAATTAATAAATTTGGCTAATTAATCAATTAATTCATCACAAGGGGTCAATACATTTTTGACCTATCAAATGGTATCAGAATAGGCACACTCTGATTAGGGTTAATCTTTGCTGTGTGATCCATTGACCCCTATTTGTCATGGATAGAGAACAGTCTCTCATTATACTTCCTTTATTTGATGGCATTAACTATGCATACTGGAAAGTACATATGAGAGCTTTCTTACAGTCTCTAGATGAGAAAGTGTGGCAAGCTATGAAGATAGGCTGGACAAAGCCAAAGGAAGCACCAGCCGATTGGGATGATGCCAAGATCGAGGTGGCAAATTTCAACAGTAGGGCATTGAATGCCTTATTCAGTGCGGTCACTAATGAGGAGATATCCTCCACTGAACCTGCTAAGGAAGTATGGACCATTCTCTAGACAACCTATGAGGAAACCAAGGCTGTCAATGATTCAAAGCTTCAGAGGCTCACTACAAGCTTGGAAGAAATCAAGATGGAGGAGGATGAGTCGTTCGATGTGTTCTATGCCAAGCTCAAAGACATAGTGAACTCAACTTTCAATTTTGGGAAACCATTCCTGAACCCAAGATTGTGAGAAAGGTACTCAGATCTCTACCCGAGAGATTCCATGCTAAGATCACCGCGATTGAGGAATCATATCCTATTTCCTTTTAGATCACTTTTTTTTTTCCTTTCATTCTATTCATAATTTCATATGACCTTTTTTTTTATTAATTCTTTTTTTTAGTTTGGCAATACAACACGTTCATTAACAATTCTATTTTCAATAGGATTTAAATTTTATATCAAATGGGACTCTAACAATATACATCCTATAAAAACAAATATATCTTATATCCTTATTGCCTCATTCACGTGTGTGTTTTTTTTTTTTTTTTACTACATTCTATTGATATCAATTTTTTTTTTTCTTCCTATCCGTAAAAATGTGACCTTTTTTATTCCATTTTTCTCATAGGATAACAACAAACACGTTAATTAGAAATCCTAATTATGATAGGATATAGTGATATACATAATATTAAATTTTTTTATTTTTCTTCAATTTTGTGCTACTACTTGGTGAACTACGACTTTTAAGTCCAACTTTTATTATTCTTTGATTTTTCTTCAATTTTGTGCCACCAAAAAGAAGAAGAATAAATTGACAAACTGCAAAAATCAAAAATTGGGGGAAAAAAGAAGAAGAATTTTTTTTTTTTAATGGATGAAAAGAAGTTAAGTTGATATTAAATTATTAAGTTTTTGTGTCTATCAAACTTTATCCAAAGAAGTGATTTCAAATTAAAATTTTATCAACTTAGAAATTATAGGAGAAAAAGATAAGAACAAAATATATAAATATATATATATATATATATATTTTTTTTTTAAAAAAATCTATAAAAAATACTGCAATTTAGTGAAGCCGCTTAGCGCAACCACGGCTTCTAAGCTCAACTTTTATTATATAGTATATGATATAGATAAGATAATATATACTATATATGTGTATATATAACCAAAACCTCTAGAGCTCCCACAATTATCCATGTCACCACTATTTTCTTTTTCTTTTTATTTTAGGTTCTTTTTATTTTAAATTTTATATCTTATATGTTTATTATTTCTCTTCAACATGTAATTATCTTATCAAGTGTTATAATAGTTTAATTTAAGTAAAACTCTATTAGATATATGTGCCTCCGATTTTTTTCAGCTCCATAATTTTACACATCAGCATTATTTAAAGTTTTATCTAAATAACAAAAATAATCCAAATTTTACACATGAGCATTATTTAAAGTTTTATTTAAATAAAAAAAATAATCCACACTAAAATGGTGAAACCCCCGAATCTATTTTATAACCCTAAACTCAAAACCCTGAAAGGAGCCATTCTCTTTGCTCTAAAGATTGACATCAATGTGACTGAGGTTGAAGGAGATTCTGTAGTTGTTATCAATTTCCTTAACTCTGAAGGTTGCTACCTTTCGGGTTGTGTTCATGTGATTAAAGACTCTCAGGCAAAAGTAAATTAAAGATATTAATTTTATCTATTTTTCCAATGTTAGACGCAATGGTATTAATCCAAAGGACATATCTCTTTTTATAATCTGTGACAAAGTTTTCATTCAATAATATCACGGTCTTTAGACTCCAAAAAAAAAAAAAAAGAAAAAAAAGAAGAAGAAAACCCTGAATACCCACACGTATAAATCTTTGGATTTCAATCCATGATTTTCTCTACTCCAGTCTCTATCTCAACGACCCAGAAACCCTGACTGGTCGTAGCTTCCACCGTTGCCGACCTCTGCTTTCCAATGTAATGATTTTGGTAGTGTTCTTCGAGGGTAAGCTTTCTTTTTCTCTTTATTTATTTTTTTTTTTTTTGTGGGCTCATCATTATGAAGAGCACTGATAATGAAGGGGTTATAAAGGTATTATAAGAAAGAATTAATATATGAAGAACTATTATTATTATATTTTTTGGGTATTGTAGAAACCCAGAAGCCTTTCAAATCTTAATATATTAAGTGTGAGTAATATCTGAAGCATAAGTTCAGCAATTGTTCTCCCTAAAAATAAAATAAATAAATAAATCGGCAATTGTGCAAGTTAACTCTAATTGTTATATATATACGTATATTCTTTATCTCAAGAGATAAAGCAACCTATGAAACAAAAAAATTTGATCTGCTTTTACATATCTCATAATTTATTTAATTAGTCTATAGCATTTACATTATAGAATAATAACTACTACTTATGTGTGAATTGCTCATACAAAATAATCTATGCTTTTGATAGTTTTCTGTTGAAGTTGGAAAAGCTGATGTTAGGACATATGTGAATCATGTTAGGAACATATGTCAATGTAGAATTGGCTAATCCTTTGACAAAATGCACTTTACTTGTAATTGGGTAGATCTAAGATGTGTTTAATACTTCAAGGAACAAGAGTTCAAATCCAAGTGTTAAAGCCATGTAAGTCTATCCAAGAAATAAGTGAAGAAGTGCTGGATTTTAAAGATTGACAGATAGCATCTATCGAGGTTTAAAAGGCAGCTTTTGCCCGATGCTCGACAGCTACTCGATAGATACCCTATCAATCAAGATTTAAGAAAATCAAATTTTCAATTCTGATTTCACTCTAATCCATGTATGCATCTTTAGGCTTTCTTTTCTCACAACCCTAGAAATATATAAGGAATATTTTAAGGACCGACATAGCTGATGCAAGTGAGTGCAACTTGATGCAAAGGTTTTTCACAAGCATATTGTGACTAGAGACAATTTGCCCTAGTTCATCTTTCTCTTCAAGAAGCTGCTACATTTGTACGCCGTAGGATTTTGTAACCAAAGAGTTTCCTGATCTTCATCATGTTGATGAGCTAAAGAACTTTGCAGCCAACATCCTTCTGAAGTTGGTGGTTAGTCACATACTTGGATTCATGCATCAATTGGTTAGTTACGTACTGGGAGCCGTACATTAAAAGGAGACATTGTCACTACAGAACAAATCCAATTGGGTATTGGGGTAAGGGTTCAACTGTAGATTGGTGAAAGTTCAAAAACATGTATAAACACCTTTGAACGTTTAGACTCCAATATTACAACTTAACCAATTCAAGCAATATGTTAAACAACTAGTGTGCGGAAATTTCACATAAGCTATAATATGGAATTCGTAAAAACTATCTAAGCCGAAATAAAATACAATCCACAGCAGATAATAAAAAGGCAAAGATAGAGAGGAAGGAAGATGCAAACACAAAGACAACACGCGATGTGTTGTCGAAGAGGAAACCGAAGCCCTCGGCGTAAAACCTCTCTGCCGCCCTCCAAGCGGTAAACAATCCACTAGAAAATACAGTTGGGATACATGGACAGCAATAGACCCTCCAAGCCTAATCTACCCAGTGCACCTAAGCCCTCCAAGCTTCTTGCTCCAACGAGGTTGCGCCGAACCTTTTTCTTTTCTAGCTTCCCGGATTCCGCTACTAGACCGTAGCATCAACCAATGAAGATTGGTTCCTTCCTAACTGCTTCCCAGAAATCCAAACAGCTCTCTCACTGTAATGATAATGGTGAGAATCAGGTTTGGTATAATGCCTCTCAAGGATTTGACAATGGATAGGAAGAGAGTTGAGGAATTTGAAGAGACTCTAATGTATAGATTGTGGGTGAATCAATCTTATTTTTCTTTAGGGTTTCTCTCTCAAAATTCTCTCTGGAAGCTCTCTTACAATCGTGGGTAAAAGGGGTATTTATACTGGACTGGTAGAGGAATGTGAAACATCAAGTTTTACAAAACAGGGGTGGCTCGCGGCTTGACTAAGTCGCGAGATCCAGTCGCGAGATAACCGTATGGCTAGTTGTCCTGTTTTGTCCTGTAGTGCTCCAGCTTGCATGACTGTTCACCTTCCAGCATGCTTGACACGTGTGCTACGTCTGGCGGCTTGCAGCCGCGAGTCACCCGCGAGGCCCAGCCGCGAGTCTCTGTTTTGCGCAGAACATGAAAAATATGAGCACAGATGTCTATTTCCACATCAGAGATTAGATCATGAAGAAACAAAGCACGTCCGAGGTTCATATACCCAGTGCTTGATAAAGGGTACAAATTGTGAAACATCACAATTGTAAGCACTCTCAGTTTTGGAGAAAGAGAGGAAACACTGATGGATTTTCAATTGGGTGAGAACTCCAAGTCTTAACCAAGACTTTCTTTGAGAAGCTCCTCATCAGGACAGAGATCATCATAAATCGGTGAATGTTGGAATATTGGTCTGTTGATGTGAAGGATTTCTGCTAGATATGCAGGAGAGACAGAAAAGCTCTTTTTCCAAACCCAGCACTTAAGTTCATCTTCTTCCACAATTGCGTTGGCATAAAATTCTTTTACCAAATCTTCATACGCGTCATCCAGATCAGAGAAAAGGTAATTCCAGTCCTTGTGAGCAAACCATTTCGGAATGTCAGTGTCATGAAGTGAGGATTGATCCACAGTTCTTTCTAGTAATGGTGTAGCATTTTGAAAATAATTCTCATGAGACTGATAGGCTGCATAGGATCTGAATTTGTTGGGATCGAATCTCTTTGATGAAGAGCGAGTCTCTTTTGTTTGAGGTGGGTAATCATCAACATCAATTACGGGTTCCTTCCCTTTGGAACTACCTCTTTTCACAGCGGCTTTCTTGAATGGTGACATGTCTAGTCTGTATTATGAACAAAAGAAATGACAGAACACAATCCAACAGACTTTATTAGCAGTGGGTTAGTGGTAATTTAGGAATAATGAAGAAACCCTAATAGCTGGATGAAAATGACCAGAAAATTACAATGAGGGACACAAATGGCCCAAATTGAACTACACAGTGGAGAGGGTCAAAATAAAACCACACAATCAGTTGAAAAAGAACACACATTCAACACAGGATCATTTTGAATCAACACATCAACAGTGGATCAGACAAAATGAGAAACCAACAAATAGCAAACCCTAGCTAAGCACATGATGAAGAACAAAACCAACAATTTAAAATAGCTCAAAACAGAAACAAAAGCTTCCATAAGCTAAGCATGGACAAAGAGTAATAGCTGAGCTAAAAACCCATCTCAAAATCATAATCAAATGCGAATAATCCAGAGGAAAAACCACAACAACAAGTAGAATAGAGTTCAAGACAGAAAAACCATACCTGTTACTCGAGGATTTTGAGCTGAAAAGAGGCAAAAATTGAGATCGAAAATGGAGGCACGGTGTGAATGTGTAAGAGCATATGAGAGAGACAATGAACAGTCACAAAAAGATCGAGGGAAAACAAAAAAGTTTAAAAACTGCCCTTATATTTCCAAAACACGCGTTTTTCGCGACTGAAATGAGTCGCCAAAAAGTCGCCAAATCAAGCCGCCAAAACACTCAGGGACAAAAGTTTAAAAATTTTTCTAAGTGTTTTTCACGACTGGAAGGTCTACCCGCGAGTGAGTCGCGAGCTGAGCCGTGAAAATCTCTGAGTAACCCTCGCAACTGGACCTTCCACTTGCAAACAAGTCGCCAAAAATGACCTGCGAAGACGCGACTGAGGCACGCGACTTGACATACCCACGACTGAGCCGCCAAAACAGGGCAAAACTGGATTTTGGAATTATTCAGATTTTTCAAACAAAATACTTTCCAAAAACACCTAAAACACCCAAAAATCTTTTTGTGCTTGAATTAACAAAGATTGAGCATGTGAAAACACATTTCATCAAGTACAATCACACAAATGAATATGGCATTTATTGAACATAAACTTGTGTGTTGTGTGTGGATATCAACAATGAGATAGTCCTTAGTCTAATGTGAAGCTTCAATGATCAATTCAACCAAGACATACACAATTAGCACTCGATCATGTGACCCATCTCAATTATAGAAATATGTATATATGACCTCCCACAAAACTTGATAACATATCTTGGAGCTTTACATTTGACTCCACTTTCAAACATAACATTTGATCATTTTGATCTTTTTGAGACAATCATCTCTCATTGTGAGAGTGATATTTGACATTTCACTTTAAGGAACAAGCCTTTGGCCTTTTTGAATAAACATTCACTTTAATATAAGGTCGCTTACCCTTTTTCCTAGTCGAATACTAGAATGTGCGACAGGCTTTTGCAACTCAATATCTCTTTTTATTTGGAGATTTACATTTGGTGAGCTCTTTTTAGCAAAACAAAAATAAAGAGTGGGAAGATATATAGACACAAGTCTATCCATGTCTCAAGATCAACATTGAAAGTTGAAAAACGTGTATAAACACCTTTGAACATTTAGACCCCCAAATTACAACTTAACCAATTCAAGCAATATGTCAAACAACTAGTGTGCGGAAACTGAACATAAGCTATAATATGGAATTGGTAAAAACTATCTAAGCCGAAACAAAACACAATCCACAGCAGATAATAAAAAGGCAAAGATAGAGAGAAAGGAAGATGCAAACACAAAGACAACACGCGATGTGTTATCGAAGAGGAAACCGAAGCCCTCGGCGTAAAACCTCTCCACCGCCCTCCAAGCGGTAAACAATCCACTAGAAAATACAGTTGGGATACATGGACAGCAATAGACTCTCCAAGCCTAATCTACCCAGTGCACCTAAGCCCTTCAAGCTTCTTGCTCCAACGAGGTTGCGCCGAACCTTTTTCTTTTCTAGCTTCCCGGATTCCGCTACTAGACCGTAGCATCAACCAATGAAGATTGGTTCCTTCCTAACTGCTTCCCAGAAATCCAAACAGCTCTCTCACAGTAATGATAATGGTGAGAATCAGGTTTGGTATAATGCCTCTAAAGGATTTGACAATGGAGAGGAAGAGAGTTGAGGAATTTGAAGAGACTCTAATGTATAGATTGTGGGTGAATCAATCTTGTTTTTCTTTAGGGTTTCTCTCTCAAAATTCTCTCTGGAAGCTCTCTTACAATCGTGGGTAAAAGGGGTATTTATACTAGAGTGGGAGAGGAATGTAAAACGTCAGGTTTTACAAAACAGGGGTGGCTCGCGGCTTGACTAAGTCGCGAGATCCAGTCGCGAGATAACTGTATGGCCAGTTGTCCTATTTTGTCCTGTAGTGCTCCAGCTTGCATGACTGTTCACCTTCCAACATGCTTGGCACGTGTGCTACGTCTGGCGGCTTACAGCCGCGAGTCACCCGCAAGACCTAGCCACGAGTCTCTGTTTTCTTGCACACTCTTGAGCAATCTTCACTCTAACTCACTCACTACTCTTACATCAAACCCACCTAAATACAGGGTTACTAAATGCTGAACTACAAGCAAATTTGGCATGGAATAAAGCCAATTAAATGGTTGAATAAATTCAACCTCACAATCTCCCCCTTTGGCTATTCCATGACAAAACCCTAAAACAGACTCTAGACTTAACATGTAAGTTAGGAACAGTTGAACAAAACTCACTCACACCTAACTCTAGAAGCTGTGAAGCACTTGAATCATATGAACATAATACTCCTGAAACACAACAATACACCATGATCATTATAAGCAGAAAATCATAAAATGCATATGAAACAGGCAATATGTGATCAAGCAAAGATGGAGTTAAGAAACAAACCATGGCTTGATCAACCAAGTGATCACCACAAGGTAGTGATCACAGTGCTCATTCAAACTTGGAATGAACACAAGGACATACAAGTTAACAAGCCCAAGGCAAGACACTTGTATGCTTAACACTCAACCAATGCATACTACACAAGGTATATGCATCTAGGAAAAATCCTACAAGGGCCTAAGAGTGACAGTACATAAATCAAAATGCAAGACATTTAGATTAAAGTACTGATTTCAACATAGCATAAAGGCTGCATTAAGCAAGGTACATACCATAAAGCCTACAAACTATGCATAAAACATTAACCCTAAAAGCTTACAAAAGCACATGGGTACAAACACAAAACATCCTGAATAACATCATCAAAATATATAAAAGATTAACCAAGAGTATAAGTTATGAGTTAGAAACAACTATACACCTAAAACACAGTGTATCAAACCCATAAAAACACTAAAAGTCCAACAAACATAAACCTAAACCTATAAGTTTAGAGGATAAGACTTAAAACAAAAGTATGACAAAAGTATGTGTGTACTCCCCCTATCACTATGCACACTTCCCTTTGAACTTTCTCCCCCTTACTGATTGCTCTCCCCCTTTTTGGCACGAATAGCTAAAGGCTCTCGTCCAACTTTTGTTGAATAGCATCTAGCTGATTCTCCATAGTCTCGAGACGCATTTGGACATGGTTATTTGTGGAGTAGAGAAGTGCCACAATCTCATCAATGCGTTTCTGAATATGCTCAAGTAAACTGCCAACTCTATCAGTGTGAGGAGCAGTCTGTGCTTGCGGAATACTAGCTTGTGACGCTTCAGGAACAGCACGTGAAGTAGATGTGGTATGCAAGTGTCTCTAATTCAGGGGCAGATGGAGTAACCGGAGAGATGTGAGCACTCCTTGGTGTTTTAGAAGAGTTACTTCTGCTAGCTTGAAGAGTGAACATGGAAATAGGACGCTGACGGGTCAACATTTTTCCATCTGTAGGAGGAACAATGCCTTCACGAAGAATGAGCTTCATGATGAGACTGCAAAAAGGAATAATTCCTCGAGCTTCCGTTCGAACCGCGGTCTTCCTCAAGGTGTAGTAGATGTGAGCACATATATCAATGGGGGCTCCTGTAATAAGATCACAAAGGAATAGAGCTCTCCCAAGATTGATGAATGTAGTGTTGGATAGTGGGTAAAGATTGGTGAACATGATCAACTTCAGTGTGGTTAGCTCTAGTACAAACTTTGTGGTGCTAATGGATGTTCCTGCACTGGATACTTCATGATCGGATCCTAGGATTTGTAGAATTTCTTCAACCTCTGGAGTTCGTTCATCGTAAGGAGTTAGATCCACATTCTAAGGTCTGGTGGAAAAGATCTGCGATGGAGTCTGGAGAAATGCCAAACTCTATTCCTCTGACCCAGAAAATGAGTGGAACTCCAAGATCAGTTGCATTGGAGAAGCATTCTTTGACCAGCTTATCCATTGGATCATCAAAGTTCCCGAACAAGTTTGCCCAATCTCGTTTCTCAAATATTCAAGGGATAAAAGTGGTCCCTAAGGTGTTAAACTCCACCACCCGTTCCACTATAGGAGTTGACTTGTCAAAAATGTTTGAGTAGACATGAGAGGTAAGCGGAGTTCTGAACCTATCCTCATTGGGGTCTTGAGATGCTTGTGATGATAGTCGAGTCCTTTTAGCAACTGGTGTTGCTGGATCGTCAGCAACAATGTCTTTACCCCTGGAAGATCGACGAGATATCTGCAAGAGAACAGGCCCACAGCAAAGAACCAACAACAGTACCACACAAGATAAATGTCAACATGATTCAGTGCTAATAGAAGTAAAGAAAATTTCAATACATAAATACAAACTGAAGATAGTGCAGACCCAACCAAACTTCCAACAATACTAAGGAGCACAAAATGACAGGTGCAACAAAATGGAGATAGTGCACAAAGGCATAGAGAGACAAAAACTAACAAAACTGTCAATGAGACAGGTTACCATAACCATGATATGCAAACAGATACAGCATTCGAACATTAAGAACAGATATCATAAAACATTCCACAAGAGATATGAACATGGGAAAATATTTCAAAATGAAGTAACAAAGCATCCAAACTAGAGCACATGGTTGAGAGACACACAATATGTTATCATAAAAACTCAGTAACCCAATACCAAAATCCAACATCAACACTCAAGCAAGTGAAATGAGCAAGACAAATAAATACCAAACCCATTTAATAAAAGATTTTCAGACTCAACAACAGGCAAATATCAGAACAATGAAAAAGCACATTGTGACCACTCAACATGAAAACAGAGGAGAACAATAGCAAACATAACAAGCCATACCCATCACACAAAGAGAGAAATGTTTCGAACACAATATCAATCCAAACGGTAATAAAAATATCCATGAAATAGGGAAAATGAGATTGAGAAAACAAGACCCATACCTTTTCTTGATGATTTGGATAAGAAATGAAGCACCAATGAGATTTGAAAATGGATTCACGGAGTGTTTGGGAAGGAGATAGTTTAGAGAGAAGATGAACAGTCACAAATGTTCGAGGGAAAACTGAAAAAGATTTAAAAACTGCCCCTATTTCTGCCAAACACGCATTTTTCGCGACTTGATTAAGTCGCCACAAAGCCGCCAATTCAAGCCACCAAAACACTCAAGGACAAAAATTTGAAAAATTTTTCTAAGTGTTTTTCGCGACTAGAAGGTTTACCCGCGAATGAGTCGCAAGCTGAGCCGCGAAAATCTCTGAGTAACCCTCGCGACTGGACCTTCCACTCGTGAACAAGTCGCCAAAAATGACCCACAAAGACGCGACTGAGGCTCGTGACTTGACATACCCGTGACTGACCCGCCAAAACAGGGCAAAACTGGATTTTTGAAATTTTTAGATTTTTCAAACAAAATACTTTCCAAAAACACCTAAAACACTCAAAAATATTTTTGTGCTTGAATTAACAAAGATTGAGCATGTGAAAACACATTTCATCAAGTACAATCACATAAATGAATATGGCATTTATTGAACATAAACTTGTGTGTTGTGTGCGGATATCAACAATGAGATAGTCCTTAATCTAATGTGAAGCTTCAATGATCAATTCAACCAAGACATACACAATTAGCACTAGATCATGTGACCCATCTCAATTATAGAAATATGTATATATGACCTCCCATAAAAACTTGATAATATAACTTGGAGCTTTACATTTGACTCCACTTTTAATCATAACATTTGATCTTTTTGATCATTTGAGACAATCACCTCTCATTGTGAGAGTGATATTTGATATTTCACTTTAATGAACAAGCCTTTGGCTTTTTGAATAAACATTTTCCTTAATATAAAGTCGCTTACCCTTTTTCCTAGTCGAATACTAGAATGTGCGACAGGCTTTTGCAGCTCAATATCTCTTTTCATTTGGAGATTTACATTTGGTGAGCTCTTTTTAGCAAAAACAAAAATAAAGAGTGGGAAGATATATAGACACAAGTCTATGCATGTCTCAAGATCAACATAACTATTCACTAATCATTCATGACAAGTTTGAAGATCTATTTACAACAATCACATAGATTTCAAGATTTTTCCCACAGTGATATGAGTGCATGAAAACAAGCAATGCTCGAAAATGCACAAAGCCATTAGCATAAAGGTACAAGGTAAAACAAGTTTTGAGACAAAAGCTCAACAAAGTCAATCAAGCTTTTTGTTTTTCTAATTTTTATGTGATTTTTGGATTTTTGTTTTGATAAAACAAAATTAAAAGTATGCACAAGTAGACAAGTAGACAACCAACAACAAGCAAACAAACAAACATCGTCACAAAGCATAGGAAGTATTAATGCATGGACATGTTGTAATGCTTATGCATGAGTACCATTTTTCACCCACACGTCACTTGCGTTTGGGGTGATTTCCTTATAGGATTGGGTATGGGAGTTAGGGCTTTCAAACCTTCGTGAGAAGCTTTCCAAGCAGTTGGTGATTGCACCAATCATCTTCATCACGTTCATCATTCCGGGATCACCAATCTGATCTCTAGATTGATCACCTGCCCAATTTTTTCTATCATTTCTAGGTCCTCCTGACCTTTGAGGAGTTGCACTATTCTTTGCTCTTAGCTTTTGGCAATTTGGTCGAGTATGTCCTTGAAGTCCGCAATAATGACACATATAAGTTGCTCTAGGACCTCTTTGTGGTCGTGGGCGTGACTTGGCACGAGATTCAGACCTGCCCACAGATTGATTACGGGGATTCAACATCCGTTGGTTCACCACATTCTTCTTCTCCTCCATCTTGAGCTTCTCTTCATTAAGGTCAACTACAACTGGATCTTTGGCCTTTACAAACTTCACTTCTTTAGTGACATTTCCAGATGAGCTACTTCCTCTGGTATATCCTAATCCGAATTTGTCTGAAAAGCTCTTTTGAGATGAGATAACATCATCTAACTTCTTGGTGGTGACTCTCTCAATTTTAGCATTTGCTTGCACAACCTCATTCTCAAGAAATCTTACTTTTGTGTAAGTTTCGGACAGCTCACCATTCAGTGTTTATATCTCACATTTGGCCTTCCTATATCGGATGAGGAGACTTTTGTAGTCCTCCTCTGTCTTCTTCATTTTTCTCATAGCAGCCTTGGCCACCCTTGTGTACTCACCCGACTTCTCCAAGAGTGAGTTATAATTCTCTTGAAGATTTGCTGTGCTTTCATCTTCTTCAGCATCTAATTCTTCAACAATTCCCAGTGATTCATCATCACTATGTTCTCCAAGGTCTCGTACAAGCAGATTCAACTCATCTGAAAACTCAACATGAGCAATAGTCATAAAAGCCAAATAGTTCCCCTCTCCATCACAGCTTTCTTCAGATTCTGAGTCAGACAAATCCAAGTCACTCAATGTCGTGGCATACACTTTGCCTTTCGATTTCAAATAATTCGGACATTCCTTCTTAAAGTGTCCATGCCCGTTACATTCGAAGCAAATGACACCTTGTGTAGGTTGGGATTCTTTTCCATCTTTCTTTTTGAATTCCCTTTTCTCCCTTCCAGAACTTTGGAATTTTCTTTTATCATCAAATTTGCCATTATTTTTGAATTTCAAGAACTTTCTGAAATTTTTGACAAGGTATGCAACATCTTTGTCAACCACATCTTCTCCCGATGAGTCTTGATCTTTCACTTTCTCATTAATGGTCTTAAGAGCAAGAGATTTACTCTTCCGTTGATTGGGCAGCGACATCTCATAAGTCTGCAGAGAACCAACCAGCTCTTGTACTTTGATGTCATCAAGGTCCTTGCTCTCTTCAATCCCTGTCACTTTAGCATGAAAACTTTCCGGCAATGATCGAAGGATCTTCCTTACAATTTTTGAATCCTTCGTTTTCTCCCCCAAGTTGAACTTGCTGACAACCACCTCATTTAACTTCCCATAGAAAGAGTCAAAAGACTCATCCTCACTCATTTTGAGCTCCTCAAACTGAGTGGTCAGCATTTGCAACTTGGTGTCTTTTACTTTCTTCGTACCTTCATAGGTGGTTTCCAAAATCTCCCATGCTTCTTTGGCAATGGTAATGTGAGAAATCCTATGAAATTCATCTGGAGATACACCACAGAAAATAGCATTAAGTGCTTTACTGTTAGCATTAGATGCACCAAGTGCTGCCTTATCCCATGTGGATTTGGCTGCCTCAGGTTTGGTCCAACCAATCTCTACAGCATCCCAAACGGATTCATCAATAGAACACAGAAAAGCTCTCATGCGAACCTTCCAAAAAGCATAATTACTACCATCAAAATATGGAGGTGCATTTAGGGATTGAGACCGATCCATCTCAAAAGGGAGTCAAGGATCACACAATGATAATGAAACCAATAGCAGTATACTCGCTCTGATACCAATTGAAAGTTCAAAAACGTGTATAAACACCTTTGAACGTTTAGACCCCCAAATTACAACTTAACCAATTCAAGCAATATGTCAAACAACTAGTGTGCGGAAACTGAACATAAGCTATAATATGGAATTGGTAAAAACTATCTAAGCCGAAACAAAACACAATCCACAGCAGATAATAAAAAGGCAAAGATAGAGAGGAAGGAAGATGCAAACACAAATACAACACGCGATATGTTATCGAAGAGGAAACCGAAGCCCTCGGCGTAAAACCTCTCCGCCGCCCTCCAAGCGGTAAACAATCCACTAGAAAATACAGTTGGGATACATGGACAGCAATAGACCCTCCAAGCCTAATCTACCCAGTGCACCTAAGCCCTCCAAGCTTCTTGCTCCAACGAGGTTGCGCCGAACCTTTTTCTTGCTTCCCGCTTCCCGGATTCCGCTACTAGACCGTAGCATCAACCAATGAAGATTGGTTCCTTCCTAACTACTTCCCAGAAATCCAAACAGCTCTCTCACAGTAATGATAATGGTGAGAATCAGGTTTGGTATAATGCCTCTCAAGGATTTGACAATGGAAAGGAAGAGAGTTGAGGAATTTGAAGAGACTCTAACGTATAGATTGTGGGTGAATCAATCTTGATTTTCTTTAGGGTTTCTCTCTCAAAATTCTCTCTGGAAGCTCTCTTACAATCGTGGGTAAAAGGGTTATTTATACTGGAGTGGGAGAGGAATGTGAAACGTCAGGTTTTACAAAACAGGGGTGGCTCACGGCTTGACCTCGCGGCTTGACTAAGTCGCGAGATCCATTCGCGAGATAACCGTATGGCCAGTTGTCCTGTTTTGTTCTGTAGTGCTCCAACTTGCATGAGTGTTCACCTTCCAGCATGCTTGGCACGTGTGCTGCGTCTGGCGGTTTGCAGCCGTGAGTCACCTGCGAGGCCCAGCCGCGAGTCTCTGTTTTCTTGCACACTCTTGAGCAATCTTCACTCTAACTCACTCACTACCCTTACATCAAACCCACCTAAATACAGGGTTACTAAATGCTGAATTACAAGCAAATTTGGCACGGAATAAAGCCAATTAGATGGTTGAATAAATTCAACCTTACAAACATAACCATTCACTAATCATTCATGACAAGTTTGAAGATCTATTTACAACAATCACATAGATTTCAATATTTCTCCCATAGAGATATGAGTGCAAAGAAACAAGCAATGCTCGAAAATGCATAAAGCCATTAGCACAAAGGTACATGGCAAAAGAAGTTTTGAGACAAAAACTCAACAATGTCAATCAAACTTTTTGATTTTCTAATTTTTATGTGATTTTTGGATTTTTGACATAAATGAAGAAAAAGATTGAACAAACAAAGGAAGAAGCAACAGTATTCACAAATGGACAAACAAGCAATAAACATGCTGCACAAAGAGCTAACAAAGTAGTGTGTGTCTCAACACAAACAAGCTTATCATATTATAAATATATGAAGCACACAACACACAAGAGAGTCAAGGAATTGTACCAACACCAATGGTCTTACGGAGTGATTCAAACCGTGGACCATCGAGAGGCTTGGTGAAGATGTCCGCCTTTTGATTGTCGGTGTGTATGAACTCAAGACACACAACTCTTTCCTCTACCAGATCTCGAATGAAATGGTAACGTATCTCTATGTGTTTTAGATTTTGAATGCTGGACAGGATTCTTGGAAAGATTGATGGCACTGGTGTTGTCACAGAAGACACACATCGTTTCTTGAGGAATTCCATAGTTATGAAGTAATTTCTTCATCCAAAGAAGCTGAGTGCAGCAACTTCCAGCAGCGATGTATTCTGCTTCAGCAGTAGATAGAGACACGAAATTTTGTTTCTTGCTCATCCACGAGACAAGATTGTTACCAAGGTAGAAACAGCCGCCTGAAGTGCTTTTCTGATCGTCTACACTGCCAGCCTAGTCAGCATCTGAATACCCAGCAAGACAAGCATTTGAGTCTTTTGAATACCACAGACCATAGTTTGAAGTACCATTCACATATCGAATGATTCGCTTAACTGCAGTCAGGTGAGATTCCTTCGGATTAGCTTGGTATTTGGCACAAACGCCAACACTGAATGCAATGTCCGGTCTACTGGCTGTAAGATAGAGCAAACTCCCTATGATGCTCCTATATAATGTAGGGCTTACTTCTACTCCAGAAGAATCAATATTCAGTTTAGTGGATGAGCTCATGGGAGTGGAGGCATGTTTTTTGGAGTCTAGTCCAAACTTCTTGACAATGTTTCTGGCATACTTCTCTTGAGGTACAAATATACCCTCCTTCTGTTGTTTGACTTGAAGACCCAAGAAAAATGTGAGTTCCCTCACCATACTCATCTCAAATTCCTTTTTCATCTCCTCAGAAAATTCAGTAGCACGATCTTCGATGGTTGCCCCAAACACTATGTCATCAACATAGACTTGTGCCACAAGGAGATAATCTTCATTATTTTTGACAAACAGAGTTTGGTCGGCATGCCCTCTTTTGAATCCTCTATCTAGAAGGTAATGTGTAAGACGATCGTACCAGGCTCTAGGCGCTTGTTTTAAGCCATAAAGGGCTTTCTTCAATCTTAATACATGATCTGGAAAGTGAGGATCCTCAAATCCTTTTGGTTGCTCAACAAACACTTCTTCATTTAGATATCCATTCAGAAATGTGCACTTTACATCCATTTGATAGAGTTTGAAATTCAAAGTGCATGCAATGGACATGAGGATTCGAATGGATTCGAGTCTTGCCACAGGAGCGAAAGATTCATCAAAATCTACTCCTTCTACTTGAGTGTATCCTTGAGCTACTAACCGAGATTTGTTTTGAATTATCTCTCCATCTTCATCAGTTTTGTTTTTAAAAATCCATTTTGTGCCTATAACATGAATGTTTTCAGGCCTTGGAGCAAGTTCCCACACATCATTCCTCACAAACTGATTCAGCTCTTCATACATTGACTCAACCCAATTCTCATCTTGAAGAGCCTCTTCAACCCTTTTTGGTTCAAACTGTGCAAGATAGCAGTGATATGTTACATGATTGGCTAACAAAATGTTCCTTTTCTGAGGCGAAGACCTTCATCTAGAGATCCTATGATGTTACTTTCCGGATGGTTCTTAATAACTCTTGAAGATGGCTTCTTTGAAGTGGAGACTTCATCACTTCGAGAGATAGGAGGATGAACTTCCGGAAGAGTAAGAGGACTTGATGTTCTAGACATCGATCTCGTTTCCATTCTTGGGTTGATAAGAGTTGATTCTACTTCTGGTATCGGTTCTTCACCTTCTATATCCAAAGCTTCTACCTCAACATCGGGCTCTTTGGTGCTCGGCCCTTCCACATCATCAATCATCTCCACCTTAGATAAGGCATCATCAATCGTGACATTTATGGACTCCATCACAGTCTTTGTTCTCTTGTTAAACACTCTATACGCTCGACTCGTAGTAGAGTACCCAAGAAAAATACCCTCATCACTTCTCGCATCAAACTTCCCAAGATTCTCGCGATCATTTAGGATATAGCATTTACTTCTAAACACCCGGAAATACTTCACTCTAGGCTTCTTCCCATTCCAAATCTCATAGGCGGTCTTCTTTGTACCAACTCGGAAAAAAAATCCTATTGCCAATGTGACACGATGTGTTGACAGCTTCTCCCCAAAATTTTTGAGGTATTTGCTTATTAAGCAACATGACTCTTGCCATCTCCTGAATCACAAGATTTTTTCTCTCTACCACTCCATTTTGTTATGGAGTTTTGGGGGCTGAAAATTCTCTTTTGATTCCATTCTTTTCACAGAAGGACTCGAATCTTGCATTCTCAAATTCCATCCCATGATCACTTCTAATTTTGGTAATAGGAACCCCTTTTTCGTTTTGTAGTTTCTTGCATAGAATCTCCAACCTCTCACATGCTTCTGATTTTTCTCTAAGGAATTCAACCCAAGTGTATCTTGAGTAGTCATCCACAATGACCATAATGTATCTCTTCCCCCCTAGGCTTTCAGTTCTAGTAGGCCCCATAAGATCAACATGAAGTAACTCCAAACACCGAGAAGTGGCAATCACATTCACCTTGTGATGACTTGCCTTTGTTTGCTTCCCCATTTGACATGCACCACAAACGGTCTTCTTCACCTTTCCAAACTTAGGAAGTCCCTCAACTGCTTCAAGTTTGGACACTTTTGCTACTTGTTTGAAGTTGGCATGCCCAAATCTGTGATGCCACAGCTCCAATATATCCACACGAGCACTTCTACACGATATGGGTGCCGTGGGAACTATTCCATAACAGTTATCTGTAGTCCGATTTCCCTCCAAAACTTGAATCCCATCTTCATTGATGATCAAGCATCCCTTCTTAGAGAATTGTACCAGGAAATTATCATCACAAATTGGAGTGATGCTCAACAAATTTGCCTTCAGCCCTTTTATGTACAGCACATCTTTCAACAGCGGTAAACCAGGTATCTCAATGGTTCCTTTGCCTAGGACTTAAGCATGACTTCCATCACCAAAGGTCACATAGTCACCAACCTTTTCTTTGAGTGTCTTAAACAGTGACTTATCCCTTGTCATATGGCGAGAACACCCACTGTCAAGATACCACAAACATGCATTAAACACCTTCAATGAGGTATGCACAAATAGGTTCACATGTGACAAACATTCTTGACCTTCAAACACAAACTCATTATCAATTTTCATGCTTCTTTCAGATTGACTTTTCATTTTCAGACTCTCAATCATCTCACACAACATTCTATTCTTTCTTTTATATTTCTTAATCAATGATTTAGATTCAGATATGCTACTGTGTAAGACATGATTCTGATTTTCAAGATATTCCAGCATGTGAACAAATACTCTAGCATGTTTCTTAGTTTTTAACAACTCTACGAGATCATTAGTAAAACACCCTTCAGACATATGCATAGAGTTATTTTCACAAATACTTAAGCTACAATTCAGCATGATATTTTCCATAACAGCTACCACAGCACAGGGGTCTAGGATCACACTAAGGTAATAAAACCACAACAAGTGTACCTGCTCTGATACCAATTGAAAGTTCAAAAACGTGTATAAAGCCCTTTGAACGTTTAGACCCCCAAATTACAACTTAACCAATTCAAGCAATATGTCAAACAACTAGTGTGCGGAAATTTAACATAAGCTATAATATGGAATTGGTAAAAACTATCTAAGCCGAAATAAAACACAATCCACAGCAGATAATAAAAAGGCAAAGATAGAGAGGAAGGAAGATGCAAACACAAAGACAACACGCGATGTGTTATCGAAGAGGAAACCAAAGCCCTCGGCGTAAAACCTCTCCGCCGCCCTCCAAGCGGTAAACAATCCACTAGAAAATACAGTTGGGATACATGGACAGCAATAGACCCTCCAAGCCTAATCTACCCAGTGCACCTAAGCCCTCTAAGCTTCTTACTCCAACGAGGTTGCGCCGAACCTTTTTCTTTTCTAGCATCAACCAATGAAGATTGGTTCCTTCCTAACTGCTTCCCAGAAATCCAAACAGCTCTCTCACTGTAATGATAATGGTGAGAATCAGGTTTGGTATAATGCCTCTCAAGGATTTGACAATGGAGAGGAAGAGAGTTGAGGAATTTGAAGAGACTCTAATGTATAGATTGTGGGTGAATCAATCTTGTTTTTCTTTAGGGTTTCTCTCTCAAAATTCTCTCTGGAAGCTCTCTTACAATCGTGGGTAAAAGGGGTATTTATACTGGAGTGATAGAGGAATGTGAAACATCAGGTTTTACAAAACAGGGGTGGCTCGCGGCTTGACTAAGTCGCGAGATCCAGTCGCGAGATAACCGTATGGCCAGTTGTCCTGTTTTGTCCTGTAGTGCTCTAGCTTGCATGACTGTTCACCTTCCAGCATGCTTGGCACGTGTGCTGCGTCTGGCGACTTGCAGCCGCGAGTCACCCGCGAGGCCAAGCTGCAAGTCTCTGTTTTCTTGCACACTCTTGAGCAATCTTCACTCTATCTCACTCACTACCCTTACATCAAACCCACCTAAATACAGGGTTACTAAATGCTGAATTACAAGCAAATTTGACACGGAATAAAGCCAATTAGATGGTTGAATAAATTCAACCTTACAATTGGTATAAGGTACTGAGATTTCTTTACTTGTAATTGCTTATTGTGATAATAGTGAATTCTTGAGAGTGGTGATCTTAAAATTACCTGGTGGGGTTTTTGCCTTGAAGGTTTTCCCCATTCGTAATTTTAACTTTATTTTCCACTACATATTAACTTAGTTAGTGATTTGTTTGTGTTACCACACGTATTGCATATTAATCAACTTAATTAATTCACTTTGCTAATTAATTCGTTAATTTATCATAAGGGGTCAATACATTTTGGCCTATCAGCTACTGTGTATTAGTTCCCATTTTGTGAAGTGGTGGACCTAGATTTGGTTTGTTATTCATTTATGCTTTTGACAATATTTGATTGTTTTAGCTCTTAACGAATTATCAAATAGTCATAATACAATTGTCGGATAACTTTTGTCCATTAAATTTATGATTTGATTCCCTACAATATTTTTTTTGGTTAATTTATATTGGTCTTACTTTACTAGAATCTAAAAATCATGATACTAGGAATTGTGGTAAGTTCAACTTTAAGTGGAAGTTCAATGTAATATTTGTATTCTTGCATGATCATTTTCTTGCAGTTATTGTTGTTGTGTGCTTATATTGCATCTTTTGATAAGAAATTGTTGTTTATTTTTGTGTGCCACTTTTTACTTTGGTGAGCCTCTTACATATTTTCAAAAGAGTGAATGCATCATTGAAGTAAATATTATGCTCTTCCAACATTTGAGAGTCTTTCCAAGCATATAAATTTCTTTATAAAAATGTTATCCATAGTGTAGTCATCATAATCTCTCTCTAAATGTAATTCTTATATAATTATACTTTATGATCAAAGTGTATTCTCAACGGGATTTGTGAGGTGAAGTTTGTGTGTGTGTGTGTGTATATATATATATATATATATATATATATATATTCAGAACTTTTATATATAAATTGAATTACTTATTATCAGTCATTTTTAAGTCACTGTCTCTTCAAGCAAAGTATATATATTTTTATTAAATTATACCCTACAGCACACAGGTTAGCAACTAGTATACACTAATTCATTACCTATAAAACTTATTTGTTGATACATAAATAACTAATTTTTAAAAGATAACTGTAAGGTTGAATTCAATTAACCATTTTATTGGCTTTACTCTGTGCCAAATTCGCTTGTATTTCAGCATTTAGTAATCCTATATTTAGGTGGGTTTGTTGTAAGGGTAGTGAGTGAGATAGAGTATTGATTGCTTAAGAGTGTGTAAGAAAACAGAGACTCGCGGCTTATTCTCACGAGTGGATCGCGACTTCAAGCCGCCAGACGCAACACACGTGCCAAGCGTGCCAGAAGGTGAACAGTCATGCTAGCTGGAGCACTACAGGACAAAACAAGACAACTGGCCATACGGTTATCTCGCGACTGGATCTCGCGACTCAGTCAAGTCGCGAGGTCAAGCCGCGAGCCACCCCTATTTTGTAAATCCTGACATTTCACATTCCTCTCTCACTCCAGTATAAATACCCCTTTTACCCACAAATGAAAGAGAGCTTCCAGAGAGAATTTTGAGAGAGAAACCCTAAAGAAAAACAAGATTGATTCAACTACAATCTATACATTAGAGTCTCTTCAAATTCCTCAACTCTCTTCCTCTCCATTGTCAAATCCTTGAGAGGCATTTTACCAAACCTTGGTCTCACCGTATTCATCACTGTGAGAGGGCTGTTTGGATTTCTGGGAAGTAGTTAGGAAGGAACCAATCTACATTGGTTGATACTACGGTCTAGTAGCGGAATCCGGGAAGCTAAAAAAGAAAAAGGTTCGGCGCAACCTCGTTGGAGCAAGAAGCTTGGAGGGCTTAGGTGCATTGGGTAGATTAGGCTTGGAGGGTCTATTGCTATCCATGTATCCCAACTACATTTTCTAGTAGATTGTTTACCGCTTGGAAGGCGGCAGAGAGGTTTTACACCGAGGGTTTCGGTTTCCTCTTCGATAACACATCGCGTGTTGTCTTTGTGTTTGCATCTTCCTTCCCTTTTATCTTTGTCTTTTATTATCTGCTGTGGGTTGTGATTTTAATTTGGCTTAGATAGTTTATCCAATTCTATATTATAGCTTATGTTCATTTTCTGCACACTAGTTGTTTGACATAAAGTTTGAATTGGTTAATTTGTAAATTGGGGGTCTAAACGTTTAAAGGTGTTTATACACATATTTGAACTTTCAATTGGTATCAGAACGGGTACACTTCTAGTGGTTTCATTATCATTGTGTGATCCTTGACTCCCTTTTGAGATGGATCGGTCTCAATCCCTAAATGCACCCCCATATTTTGATGGTAGTAATTATGCTTTTTGGAAGGTTCGCATGAGAGCTTTTCTATGTTCTATTGATGAATCTGTTTGGGATGCTATTGAGATAGGTTGGACCAGGCCTGAGGAAGCCAAATCTACATGGGATAAGGCAGCACTTGCTGCATCTAATGCTAACAGTAAAGCACTCAATGCTATTTTCTATGGTGTGTCTCCAAATGAATTTCACAGGATCTCTCACATTACCATTACTAAAGAAGCATGGGAGATATTGGAGACCACGTACGAAGGCACGAAGAAGGTAAAAGACACCAAGCTGCAAATGCTAACCACTCGGTTTGAGGAGTTAAAAATGAGTGAGGATGAGTCCTTTGACTCTTTCTATAGCAAGCTGAATGAAGTAATTGTCAGCAAGTTCAATTTGGTAAAGAAAACGGAGGACTCTAAAATTGTAAGGAAGATCCTTCGATCATTGCCGGAAAGTTTTTGTGCTAAAGTGATAGCGATTGAAGAAAGCAAGGACCTTGATGACATTAAAGTCCAGGAGCTGGTTGGTTCTCTTCAGACCTATGAGATGTCACTGCCCAGTCAACGGAAGAGTAAATCTCTTGCTCTTAAGACCATTAATGAGAAGGTGGAAGATCATGACTCATTGGAAGAAGATGTGGTTGACAAAGATGTTGCACACCTTGTTAAAAATTTCAGAAAATTCTTGAAATTCAAAAATAATGGCAAATTTGGTGATAAAAGAAAATTTCAAAGTTCAGGAAGGGAGAAAAGGGAATTCAAAAAGAAAGATGGAAAAGAATCCTAACCTACACAAGGTGTCACTTGTTTCGAATGTAACGAGCATGGACACTTTAAGAAAGAATGTCTGAATTATTTGAAATCGAAAGGCAAAGTGTATGCCACAACATTGAGTGACTCGGATTCATCCGACTTAGAATCTGAAGAAAGCTGTGATGGAGAGGGGAACTACTCAGCTTTTATGACTATTGCTCATATTGAGTCTTCAGACGAGTTGAATCTGCTTGTACGAGACCTTGGAGAACATAGTGATGAAGAATCATTGGGAATTGTTGAAGAATCAGATGCTGAAGAAGATGAAAGCACAGCTAATCTTCAAGAGAATTATAACTCACTCCTAGAGAAGTCGGGTGAGTACACAAGAGTGGCCAAGGCTGCTATGAGAAAAATGAAGAAGGTAGAGGAGGACTATAAAAGTCTCCTAATCCGATATAGGGAGGCCAAATGTGAGATAGAGACACTGAATGGTGAGCTGTCAAAAACTTATACAAAAGTGAGATTTTTTGAGCAAGAGGTTATACAAGCAAATGCTAAAATAGAGAGGGTCACCACCAAGAAGCTAGATGATGTTATTTCATCTCAAAAGAGCTTTTCAGACAAATCTGGGTTGGGATATACCGGAGGAAGTAGCTCATCTGGAAATGTCACTAAAGAAGTGAAGTTTATAAAGGCTAAAGAATCAACTGATGTTAGTCCTACTGTTGAGAAGCCCAAGGTTGAGGAGAAGAGAAATGTGGGGAATGAACGGTTGTTGAATTCCCGTAATCAATCTGTGGGCAGGTCTGAATCTCGTGCCAAGTTTCGTCCACGACCACAAAGAGGTCCTAGATCAACTTATGTGTGTCATCATTGCAGACTTCAAGGGCATACTCGACCAAATTGCCAAAAGCTGAGAGCAAAGAATAGTGCAACTCCTCAAAGGTCACGAGGACCTAGAAATGATAGAAGAAATTGGGCTGGTGAACAATCTAGAGATCAAAATGGTGATCCCAGAATGATGAACGTGATGAAGATGATTGGTGCATTTACCAACTTCTTGGAAAGCTTCTCACGAAGGTTTGAAAGCCCTAACTCCCGTACCCAATCCTATAAGAAAATCACCCCAAACGTAAGTAACGTATGGATGAAAAAAGGTACTCATGCATAAGCATTACAACATGTCCATGCATTAATACTTCCTATGCTTTGCGACGATGTTTGTTTGTTTGCTTGTTGTTTTTGCTGATGGTTGTATGCTTGTCTACTTGTGCATACTTTTGATTTTGTTTTTGTTTTTGATCAATCTTTTTCTTCTAGTGTCAAAAATCCAAAAATCACATAAAAATTAGAAAATCAAAAAGTTTGATTGACATTGTTGAGTTTTTGTCTCAAAACCTGTTTTGCCTTGTACCTTTGTGCTAATGGCTTTGTGTATTTTCGAGCGTTGCTTGTTTCCTTGCACTCATATCACTGTGGGAGAAATATTGAAATCTATGTGATTGTTGTAAATACATCTTCAAACTTGTCATGAATGATTAGTGAATGGTTATGATGATCTTGAGACATGCATAGACTTGTGTCTATATATCTTCCCACTCTTTATTTTTGTTTTTGCTAAAAAGAGCTCGTCAAATGTAAATCTCCAAATGAAAAGAGATATTGAGTTACAAAAGCCTGTCGCACATTCTAGTATTCGACTAGGAAAAAGGGTAAGCAACCTAAAATTAAAGTGATTGTTTATTCAAAAAAGCCAAAGGCTAGTTCATTAAAGTGAAATATAAAATATCACTCTCACAATGAGAGGTAATTGTCTCAAAAGATCAAAAAGATCAAATGTTTTGATTGAAAGTGGAGTCAAATGTAAAGCTCCAAGATATGTTATCAAGTTTTGTGGGAGGTCATATATACATATTTCTATAATTGAGATGGATCACATGATCCAGTGCTAATTGTGTATGCTTTGGTTGAATTGATCATTGAAGCTTCACATTAGACTAAGGACTATCTCATTGTCGATATCCACACACAACACACAAGTTTATATTCAATAAATGCTATATTCATTTGTGTGATTGTACTTGATGAAATGTGTTTTCACATGCACAATATTTGTTAATTCAAGCACAAAAAGATTTTTGAGTGTTTTAGGTATTTTTAGAAAGTATTTTGTTTAAAAAATCTGAAAATTTCAAAAATCCATTTTTGCCTTGTTTTAGCGACTCAATCGCGGGTAAGTCAAGTCGCGAGCCTCAGTTGCGTCTTCACGGGTCATTTTTTGCGACTTGTTCGAGAGTGGAAGGTCCAGTCACGAGGGTTACTCAAAGATTTTTGCGGCTCAGCTCGCAACTCCCTCGCGGGTAGACCTTCCAGTCGCAAAAAACACTTAGAAAAAATTTTCAAATTTGTCTTTGAGTGTTTTGACGGCTTGAACTGGCGACTTGGTGGCGACTCACTTCAGTCGCGAAAAATGCGTGTTTGGCAAAAATAGGGGCAGTTTTTAAATCTTTTTCAGTTTTTCCCTCGAACATTTATGACTGTTCATCTTCTTTCACAACTGTCTCCTTCCCAAACGCTCCATGTACCCATTTTCAAACTTCACTGGTGCATTATTTCTTCTCAAAATCATCTAGAAAAGGTATGGTTTTTGTTTTCCTCATCTCATTTTCCCTGCTTCATGAATGTTTTTCTTGACATTTGGATTGATACTATGTTCGAAACATTCCTCTTTTTGTTTGATGGGTATGGCTTGTTGTGTTTGTTGTTGATTTCATCCGTTTTCATATTGTTTGGTCACCTTATTCTGATATTTGCCTGTTATTGATTCTCAAACTTTTTTGTTAAATGGGTTTGGTATTTTTGTGACTTGCTCCTTTCTCTTGTTTGTGTTGTTGAAGTTGGCTTGCGGCTTTGGTTTACTATGTTTTTATGATATCATATTGGGTGCTCTGATCCTTCATTTTGAAATTTTATCCATGTTCATATCTTATGTGGTCTGTTTTTATGCTAGCTGTTCTTAATGTTTGAACGATGTCTTTGTGTGCATATCATGGTCATGGTAGACTGTCTCATTAACAGTTATTTTTGAATTTGTCTTTATCTATGCTCTATTGCTCTATCACCATTTTGCTGCACCTGTCGTATTGTGCACTTTAGTATTGATGGAAGTTTGTTTGGGTCTGAACTGTCTTAAGTCTATAGTTATGTATTAAAATCTCTGGTTTTTCTCTCTTATTTGCATCAAATCATGTTGATATTTATCTTGTGTGTTGCTGTTTTTGGTTCTTTGTTGTGGGCCTATTCTCTTGCAGATGTCTCGTCGATCTTCTAAGGGTAAAGACATTGTTGCTGACGATCTAGCAACCCCAGTTGCTAAAAGGACTCGACTCTCATCACAGGCATCTCAAGACTCCAATGAGAAGAGGTTTAGAACCCTGCTTACCTCACACATCTACTCAAACATATTTGACAAGTCAACTCCTATAATGGAACGGGTGGTGGAGTTTAACACCTTTAAGACCACTTTTATCCCTCGAATCTTTGAGCCACGAGATTGGGCAAACTTGTTTGGGAACTTTGTCGTTCCAATGGATGAACTGGTTAAGGAATGCTTCTCCAATGCAAGTGATTTTGGAGTTGAACTTATTTTCTGGGTCAGAGGAAAGGAATTTGGCATTTCCCCAAACTCCATCGCCGATGTTCTCGACATCACTAGACCTCAAAATGTGGATCTAACTCCGTACGATGATCGAACTCCAGAGATTCAAGACATTCTACAAATCCTAGGTCTGATCATGAAGTATCCAATGCAAGCACATCCATCAGCACCGCAAAGTTTGCACCAGAGCTGACCACACTAAAGTTGATCATGTTCACTAATCTCTACCTACTATCCAACACTACATTCATAAATCTTGGGAGAGCTCAATTCCTTTGTGATCTTATTACGGGAGCCCCCATTGATATCTGTGCTCACATATTTTACACCATGAGAAAGACCGCGGTTCGAACTGCAGCTCGAGGAATTATTCCATTTTGCAGTCTCATCATGAAGCTCATTCTTTGTGAAGGCATTGTTCCTCCTACAAATGGAAAAATGTTGACCCGTCAACGTCCTATTTCCATGTACTCTTTTCAAGCTAGCAGAAGTCACTCCTCTAAAACTCCAAAGAGTGCATACATCTCTCCGGTTACTCTATCTACCCCTGAGTCAGAGACACCTGCTCATACCACATCTACTTCGCATGCTATTCCTGAAGTTCCACAAGTTAGTATTCTGCAAGCACAGACTGATCCTCATACTGATAGAGTGGGTAGTTTACTTGAACATATTCAGAAACGCATTGATGAGGTTGTGACACTTCTCTACTCCACAAACAACCATGTTCAAATGCGTCTCGAGACTATGGAGAATCAACTAGACGCTATTCAACGAAAGTTGGACGACAGCCTTTAGCTATTTGTGCCAAAAAGGGGGAGAGCATTCAGTAAGAGGGAGAAAGTTCAAAGGGAAGTGTGCATAGTGATAGGGGGAGTACACACATACTTTTGACATACTTTTGTTTTATGTCTTATCCTCTAAACTTATAAGTTTATGTTTTTGGATTTTTAGTGTTTATATTGGTTTGATACACTGTGGTTTTGGTGCATTCTTGTTTCTAACTCTTATCTCATATACTTGGTTTAATCTTCTATATATATTGTTGATGTTATTCAAGATATATTGTGTTTTGTACCTGTTTGTACCCATATGCTTATGTAAGCTTTTAGGGTTATGTTTTTATGCATATTCTGCAGGCTTTATGGTTTGTACCTTACTTAATGCAGCCTTTTATGCTATGTTGAAACCAGTACTTCTATCTAAATGTCCTGCATTTTGATTTATGTACTGTCACTCTTGTGCCCTTGTAGGATTGTTCCTAGATGCATATACTTTGTGTATTTTGCATTGGTTGAGTGTTGGGCATACAAGTATCTTGCTTTGTTCTTGTTAACTTGTATGTTCAAGTGTTCATTCCAAGTGTGAATGAGTACTGTGATCACTACCTTGTGGTGATTACTTGGCTGATCAAGCCATGATTTGAATCTTCACTTCATCTTTGCTTGATCACCTTAAGCTTATTTCATATGCATTTCATGCTTTTTTACATACAATGATCATGGTGTATTATTGTGTTTCAGGAGTTTCATGATCTTATGATTCAAGTGCTTCACAGCTTCTAGAGTTAGCTGTGAGTGAGTTTTGTTCAACTGTTCCCAACTCACATGTTAAGTCTAGAGTCAGTTTTAGGGTTTTGTCACGGAATAGCCAAAGGGAGAGATTGTAAGGTTGAATTTAATCAACCATTTTATTGGCTTTATTCCGTGCCAAATTTGCTTGTATTTCAGCATTTAGTAACCCTGTATTTAGGTGGGTTTGTTGTAAGGGTAGTGAGTGAGATAGAGTGTTGATTACTCAAGAGTGTGCAAGAAAACAGAGACTCGCGGCTTGTTCTTGCAGGTGGCTTGCAGCTTCAAGCCGCCAGAAGCAGCACACGTGCCAAGCGTGCCAGAAGGTGAGCAGTCATGCTAGCTAGAGCACTATAGGACAAAACAGGACAACTGGCCATACGGTTATCTCGCGATTGGATCTCGCGACTTAGTCAAGTCGCGAGGTCAAGCCGCGAGCCACCCCTATTTTGTAAATCTTGGCGTTTCACATTCCTCTCTCACTCCAGTATAAATACCCCTTTTACCCACAAATGAAAGAAAGCTTCCAGAGAGAATTTTGAGAGAGAAACCCTAAAGAAAAATAAGATTGATTCACCTACAATCTATACATTAGAGTCTCTTCAAATTCCTCAACTCTCTTCCTCTCCATTGTCAAATTCTTGAGAGGCATTTTACCAAACCTTGTTCTCACCATATTCATCACTGTGAGAGAGCTGTTTGGATTTCTGGGAAGCAGTTAGGAAGGAACCAATCTACATTGGTTGATGCTACGGTCTAGTAGCGGAATCCGGGAAGCTAGAAAAGAAAAAGGTTTGGCGCAACCTCGTTGGAGCAAGAAGCTTGGAGGGCTTAGGTGCACTGGGTAGATTAGGCTTGGAGGGTCTATTGCTGTCCATGTATCCCAACTACATTTTCTAGTGGATTGTTTACTGCTTGGAGGGCGGCGGAGAGGTTTTACGCCGAGGGTTTCGGTTTCCTCTTCAATAACACATCGCGTGTTGTCTTTGTGTTTGCATTTTCCTTCCCTTTTATCTTTGCCTTTTATTATCTGCTGTGGGTTGTGATTTTAATTTGGCTTAGATAGTTTATCCAATTCTATATTATAGCTTATGTTTATTTTCCGCACACTAGTTGTTTGACATAAAGCTTGAATTGGTTAATTTGTAAATTGGAAGTCTAAACGTTCAAAGGTGTTTATACACATATTTGAACTTTCAATAACTACTTTTAAGAGTTACCAATTAACGAAGTGCAATCTCAAAAGTCGTTATTTCATATAGATATCAATTCAAATTATGAATCCTATCTCAAATGTCAATTCAAAGTGTTATTTTGTATTGAAACTTATTCATGATCCCTTTTTTTTTTTTTTTTTTTATGAGAGAATTTCAACCTATAGTTTTCGCTTCTAATCATAGTTCTTTATAATCAAACCAAGATACCAGCTAGTTTTTTGTGTAGACAGAGATTGAATCCCAAATCTCTTATTTAACCATAAAAAACTTTACAAGTTGAGCTAACTGGAATCCACAATATTCATGATCTATCAGTTGTGGCCTAAAACAATTTCCACATTAACATAGTCCAATATATAATTTCCTAAGAAATTCTTTTGAGAGGAAACTTCTGAACTGTTGTATGTATGTAGTTGGTGATTTTATTATATCTTCGAGGTGAATTGACTATTCTTCGGCAACAAACTATTTCGAAGTGAGAGCAAATTGAGCAAATATCACTTTAAAGTTTAAAGACTTGTATATATGCCTCAAAGTCCATAATTTCTGATCAAAAATACAATATCTTGGACAAATACCTAGGAATTAGAACCTGAACTCTTCCTTTGAAAAGGACTAGAGAAGAGATACCACACGAACAAATATGCTTGATGCATTCATCTCAATGTTTGAATGAAATAGTATTGCTTAAAAATCAAACATTGACTCTCATCGTTGTGAACAACAATTGACCACGTGGGGGTGTTTTGTACCGAGGCAACCAAAAAAAAAAAAAAAAAAAACAAATGCAACAGAAAGACAATACATTTTGGGAATGCGCAATTTTAAAACTCCAAACATCATTTTGCAAATTTAACTCCTCATAATTTATTTATGCTGCGTTTGGTTCGATGTAAATCGAATTCCGAATGTAAAATGAATACAGGGGAAAATGAATTCCTGTAAGAAAATTAAAATCCAGGCATTTGGGTGTGCAATGAAAAATAATCCAGAAAACGATTTTCAATGTTTGGTAACATTCTGAAAATGCTATTTTCCTACAAATTTTTCACATTTTCTCAACTTCCAAACAAATTTTATATTAGAAAATTCACCACCATCCACACACTAGCACTCATAGAAAATCCACCACTATCCACACAAAACCCAATACCACACAACACAAAAACCACCAAAACACCACCATCCACCACCACAACAAAAAAAAAAAAAAAAAAAAAAAAAAAAAAAAAAAAAATCAAAGATCAAAGAGAGAAAGTAGATCGGCAAGTGGTGGACAACAAGATCGAGAGGAGACAATTTGACCTAGAGGGTGGCGGCGACGAGATCGAGAGGAGATGATCTGACCTAGAAGAGGAAGAGGCGATCTAGAGGGCGGCGGCAACAGGCTTCAGGCGACAGCGATGATCAGACCAGGTTCAAAAATCAAAACAAAAATCAAAATTGAGAAAGGGAGGACGAAGAGAGAGTGATCGACAATTGAGGGAAAGGGAGAGGTAGATCAAGAAAGAGAGAGATCAGGCATGGGTGGGTCATGGGTGCGATCTCGTCGGTGTTAAGGTGTGACGAGACCGATGCGATCTGGGGTTGGGGACAGTGGTGCGATCTAGGTTGCTTCTGGTGAGATCTCTTCTTGCTGTTTCGCTCTCTCTTCTATTTTTCTGGGGTGGAAATCATTTGAAGGTAAAATAAAACCTGAAATAGTTTTACAGGAGTAAGGGCATATTTTACGATCAACGGAAATGATTTTTTGTTTGACCTAATTTTTCATGCACAACCAAACACACTGTAGAGTGTAAATTGTTTTCCTAAATCCATTTTCAGTCGAAACAAATGCAACCTTACAAACACACATTTTAAACCCAAAATACTATTTCGCAGAAGCTTATCCAAATTCACCCTTAATTAACCAATAGACTTGGGGCATTGACTCGAGCTTCCTGAAGGGAATTAACGTGAAATTTCTAACCTGTGAGAAACAAAAATAGAGAAAACACACGCCAAAGAAAAATAATCACACGCACAAGACAATATTTACGTGGTTCGGCAATTTGCTTACATCCATAGAGTTGTAGGGATTTCACTATCATCAGGAAAAAAAAAATACAAGTGCAGCAATACAGTTTTTTTCTTTCTCAAAAACTACAACAACGAACCCTAACCACCAAAACCAACGTTTTCTACATCCTGGACAAAGAACTTACAATGGGCTATAAAACGGGCCAAATTTTTTTCCACTAAGCCTCAGAAAATCTTCCATCAAAAACCACGCAACATTATTTTGGGTCGGGTCATCATCTAGATCAAACGCAAATAAGCTCCACAAAGCCAACACTTCCTTCCATCTACCTTTAAAAGCAGTAGGACCTCTAAATTTTTAGCACATCCAAACACTAAATAGAATAAATCGATCTACTCATAGAAAGGAAAATCATGGCTTTGCGTGGAATGCTTTTGCAACAACTGCTGCTGCTACTTGGGTTGATAATTTTAGCAGCATCTCAACCCAATTCAAAATACAAAAGAAGCTGTGGAAATGTTGACATCCCATGCCCGTTTGGAACAGAAGCAGGATGCTACCTCAATAAGTCTTTTCTCATCACTTGTGATACCAATACCTCAAAATCAAAACCATTACTACGCAATAGTAATGTAACTATCCTCAACATATCACTGGATGGTGAACTGCGAGTCTCATACTCCATAGTTTGTGACTGTTACAATGAATCGAGAGTTCGTGCCAATAGAACATATTCTGGGCTCAACTTGACAAAGTTTGCCATCTCATTCAAGAAGAACAGGTTCACAACGGTCGGTTGTGACACTGTGGCGCTTATTCTAGGTTCTAGGGAAAAGGACTACGCAATTGGATGCATATCATTCTGTGACAATGCTGAAAGTGTGGATGACGGGTCTTGCTCTGGAATAGGTTAGATTTTTCTGTGGGTCTTACGAGCCTTAAAAACCACTCCGCAGTACTCAACTTCAATCCATGTTCTTTCGATTTTGTAGTGGAAGAAACAGCATACAACTTTTCCTCTTCTGATCTTAAAAATTTTGGGAATACAAACATTGTTTCAGTCGTGCTTGATTGGGCAGTTGGAAATGAGACATGTCAAAAAGCTAAGAGAAATTCAACAAGCTATGCATGTAAAGCAAAAATAGTACATGTTATGAATCCAACAACAATCTTGGGTATCGTTGCAATTGCTCCCCTGGCTTTCAAGGGAACCCATACCTCCCTCATGGTTGCCTAGGTACTAATATAAATTTGGTTTACTATAAACCTAATGATGCCATAAAAATCATCAGTGAGCTACACAGTTCTCGCACACTCAAAGTAAGACCTGCACAATAAAAAGAAAGAACCTAACAGAGAGCACCGGTGTGGTGTCGGCCAAATACTCTCCGAAGGTCAAGTTAGAACTATTCTCACAACTCTAGAGTGTTAGAGAGGGGTAAATTATGCGTACCTTTTTCTCGAGGATCTTTGGGTTTTTATAATCGCATAGGGTCATACCCCAGAGACTTGCGGAACAAGTCTTTTCTTTATAGGAAAGATACTCATTAATACGCGTATATTCTAGAATCCTAGTCGTATCAGAATTCTATTCATGTTGGGACTCTACGAATTAGAGCTAATCGTGTGTCACAAGTATTCAAGGTTCCTTGGAGACTACGTGATGATGAATTGGGTGACACGTGGCCACTCGATCCATCCACATTGTGTCCGTCCTAACTTGATCCGTCCAGTGCAAGTATATTCTTCTTATGTCAAGTCCGTCGAGATGAATCCGTCATGTTAATTTTTCCTCTTCAAAACCTTTCTTTCTTTTTTTTCCTTTTGTGATGGGTTGCAATGTGTTTCAGATATTGATGACTGCAAAACTTCAAACCCCTGCTATAAAGAATGCTATAACTTTGATGGGGGTTTCAAATGCTACTGTCCAAAGGGACACGAATGCGATGCAATGAAAAATGGAACGGGTTGCCATCCTAAAGTTAGCCAATCCAGGAATGTCATTATTGCACTATGAAGTATACAATAATTAATTGTATTATTATTATTAACAGAATACTGGCATGGATTAGTTTATCAAATGATATTTGGTTTGTTTCTCAAAAAAAAAAAAAAAAATTGATATTTGATTTAATATTTTATTAAAAAAAAATAAAGACATGCTTATCAGTAAAATTCAACTTTTTTTCTGGTAGAAAAATTTATCATGTTTTAGGATTGCAGCTTTGCTGACATTGCTTGTGTTCTCTCCTACCTAGTAGATTTTCTTCCTTTTGAATGAAAAATTCTTACTCATCCAAAAAAAAAAAAAATCTCTAAAATACTAACTAGTAAATTTTTTTCCTCTTTTAATTGAGAGTGTTTTTGCATTTTTGCTAGAACTTATTTTTCTTAGTTTATTACTCGACAGTTTAAAAAAAAAAATTACAATAATAAGTTTATTTTTACTGAATAAAACAATAAATTAATTCTAAAATATAGTAATTCATTATAATAATAAAAAACAGCTAATGCTTTGAAACTTACAAGCCCACCATGGCAAAAATGGCCCATTAGCATTAATTTTTGAAATATTTAGCAACAGAGCACTGTTTCGGAAATAATTAGGGAAATACCACTTTTTCCGAAAACGCCGCTATAGGGCCCGAAAACGTCACTATAGGGCTTAAAAAACGCCACTATAGGGCCCCTTGAACCTGTTATGGGGACTTATAAAAAAAATTTTGCAGGAAAACGCCGCTATAGGGCCCAAAAACGTCACTATAGGGCTTAAAAACGCCACTATAGGGCCCCTTGAAACTGTTATGGGACTTACAAAAAAATTTTGCAGGAAAACGGCGCTATAGGGCCCAAAAACGTCACTATAGGGCTTAAAAACGCCACTATAGGGCCCCTTGAACCTGTTATGGGACTTATAAAAAAAATTTTCAGGAAAACGCCGCTATAGGCCCGAAAAAGTGGTAGATTGCTATATAGTTCGGAAACAGTGTTTCTGAGCAAATTATTTCCAAAATTGATGGTAATGGGCCATTTTTGCCAGCCCACCATAATAAAATTGAAAATATATATATATATTAAAATTAATTACTGAAGTCTCATACGGATGTGGAGTCAAACATCTTATAAGCAGACACGGTAGAATATACACCATTATTTCTTTCTGCCAAACGACAAACATCTTACGCAGTCTGATGAAACTGTAGAATCAATCAACGGGGATAAATTCAAACCCTTTGAAATGCAAAACCCTTATTGGTCAAAGTTGTCTGCTGGACAACATGACAACAGATACAAGTGGCTTTCGTGCATATTATATACGCCTCCTCCTCACGTGGATCCCATCACGAGGTCTATCTCTCGTGTGAGAGAAAGGAGTAATGTTTTTGGAGTATGTATAAATATTACCCTCTAGTATTATAATAGGTCATTCAGCCAATAATAATAATATTGTAATCTGTCGATACTGTGTAGATTCCATGTAAATATTATATAAAATAAAAAGGAAATGTTAACGAATGTCTTAAAATATTAATTTAAGAACTATTTAATGAGAAAATGATAAAATAATTAAATTTTTTAACATCTTTTTATATTTTTCATGAAAGTAGTTTTACAACTTTTTTAATATAGTTTATTAATAATTACGTTTTTTTTTTGGAATCATTTTTACAAGGACCACAAACCCTTTAAATGCTTTTGATATGTCATTAGCCTCATTGATCAATGTTGTCTAGTGGAAAACATGAATAGATACTAAAACGTAGAATAAAATGTTCTTTATAATAATGCATATTTTTTGGGATAAAATAGAAGCTTTTGTTTTATAATAGGGAGATTTAGGGTTTCATATACAACTTATGAATTAAGTAAGTGAAATTTTGTACTTTAATTAGCACCTCCTCATACCCAAAGTATTTATAGATTTGAGGGAAAAAAGATCT
Source organism: Quercus berberidifolia (assembly GCA_028535905.1). Taxonomy (NCBI): domain Eukaryota; kingdom Viridiplantae; phylum Streptophyta; class Magnoliopsida; order Fagales; family Fagaceae; genus Quercus; species Quercus berberidifolia. The sequence continues at coordinate 25,776,906 of JAPQVW010000008.1, forward strand.
ATAGAATTAATAACATATTGTAAATATCTCCAAAAAAGAATGGTGAAATTTTGTATTGTAAAAATAAAAAGAAAACAAAACAAAAAACCAATAAAAAAATATAAATCACTCATTTTCAAAAATTTTAGTGTAAATCTCTTGGGTCCCATAAGTCATAACAAAATTTGGGAGACCTTTTGTGTTAGCCATAGAACCAGGTGCGATCCAGGATCACAATGAGAAGGCAATCATTCTGAATCTTGGGCCCATATTTACCCCCCAAATTTGTAACCTAAGGTCACAGTCAACCTGCTATAAGTCCAATATAAATAGAGATGCACAATTGGAAAGGCCCATGTTGAGTTAGGACCAGAACCAAAGCCTACCCATAGCATTCTTTTTTTCCCCTCTCCTTTTCTTTTTTTGATCTAGAAAGAAAGGGGTGCAATTCCATGGAGAATCTGTTAAATTTTTTTAACTTATTTTTATAAAATTATTTTATTTAAAAAATAAATTATTTAAATGTATTCTATGTCAAAAAAAAGTGAAAATTTAAAACTATGTCTAGTTAAAAAAAAAAAAAAAAAAAAAAAAAAAAAAAAAAAGAGAGAAAACAAATAAACCCTAAAGCCAAACTAAATTAGGAGTTCTAAATAGCATATCAACCCCATAGTTTATAATTTGTCACCTAAATTATACTTTAATATCCATTTTGAACTTCAAAATTTCTTTAAAAAATTTGATTAAACAGATTATTTATGCGAAAATAACTTTTAATAGATAAACTCAATTTAACAAAAAACAGTATCATTTTCTAGTTTTTTCTTTGTACTGAACTATCGTTTGGTTCATATAATAAGTACTTTAATGCCCAGATAAATTTTAGAGGGTATTTAGCACGTTGTAGAACCTGATAAACAAGAAACAATATAACCAAATTTTAATTATTTCAATTTAGGAAAACTTTAAGAGCAAAAAACCTAGTTCAAAGCTGAATAAAATATATTCTTTGAAAAAATAATTTTTAATCAATTAAAATTAATATGGTTTTATTTCATATTTAATTTGTCTAAACTTATGTTAGAACAATTGTTTAGTGGGATTATGTATATGAAAATGCTAAAATCACTATCTATTATGAGACTAAACTTAAGTATAGTTTCTTTAGATGTAGTTCATTGCCAAGAGCTTTTTAGCTTAGCTGATTGGCACTTTTAGGTGTTTCTAAGGGAGACATATAAGGTTCAATTCCCCTCCATTTCAGGTTGTAACTATCATATTATAAAAAATAAAAGATAAAAGAATTGCACTAAGGTTTTGCCTTCTTTTTTTTTTTTAATGAAAAGATACATATAAAAACACAAAAATTTAAAAACTCATTTTTATAGAGGTACTATGCATTTAAAAAGAACTTAATGAAAAACTAGTTTTTATCGGAACTAGATGTATTGTTTGTAATTGGCCCAAGATGATGATAATGCTTTATTCAAGAAAGTCAACATTGTATTAGTACTGGTTGTATATATTGTACCGACCATAAACTCAGTATCATACTCTTCTAAAATGTACTGAATAAAGTATAAGGTTGTATTGGCATATACCAATTATACTAGGAATTTTTTGGGAATTTTAGCTGGAATGGATGTTTATTGGTGAAATATTTATAAATAAATAAAAATGTTATAAACCATGTTATTTAAGTTAATGCATTGGGTTAATTTAGTTAGGATAATATTTAAGCTTGTAAAATATGTGGAATTTAAATAGTATGTTTAAAAAAAAAAAACATCTATATATAGTAACTCCTAAAATGGTATATCGGTATCAACTAGTGTCAAAATATTTCGTTTTCCATACCAAACCAAAATGACTTCTAGTATAAAATTGACTCCCTTGACGTTACTGCATTTGTCTAACACCCTTAACCCTTCTGATTATATTTTATCCTAGTGTGTTGTTTGGACTTTGAACTCAATTGTTTCCTTTAAAAAAATAAATTTTAAATAAAAAAATTTTTGAAACTTTTTTTGAGAAACTTGAAACTTGATCTTTAGATTCTTTAAAAGGTCTTGATCATAGAATTACCTAAAGTTTTATGCAAAGCCAATTATGTGAAAGCATAATTTATTTTTATCAATTTTATAAGCTTAAATATTACATTATAGTTATTCCTCATACAAAGTTACAAACCACCAATTACCATTTCATATTGCCAATGTCATCATTTCTGACACTAGCGTAGCCATCGATAGTCATAACAGCAATTTTTCAATAATTACCCATCATAGATAGCCGTTGTCTAGTGTTGTTGACATTTGCTTTGCATGTTCCATTTCACATTGATCACGATCCTCTATACATCTTATATGCTTATTCAGTAGTCACAAATTATGTTGTAAATTTGTAATTCACATATTGATTTAGTCATCTTTGTATTATAGATATGTTAAATATTTAGCTCAAACCATGTCAAAGTATTTGCCATTACATACTTAAAGACAATGGGATTGACAAATATAAAAGGTTAGAAAGTTGTTGAGGGTGAAAATGCATGTTTAAATGTGTGCAGGTATCAGCGTTGGCCTTTTACTATTGTTTGTGGGAGGCTCTTGGATATATTGGGGACTGAAAAAAAGAAAGCTCATCAAGCTCAGAGAAAAATTCTTCCAACAAAATGGTGGCTTATTGTTACAACAGAAACTATCTAATCATAAAGGGTTTGTAGAAACAAGCAAAATTTATAGTGCACAAGAGCTCAGAAAGGCCACCAACAACTACGATGAAAGTAGAGTCTTTGGTCAAGGAGGCTATGGAACAGTTTATAAAGGAATATTACTAGATAACAAAGTGATTGCTATTAAGAAGTCCAAATTTGGTAATCAGACCCAGATCAAGCAATTCGTAAATGAGATAATTGTGCTTACCCATATTAACCATAGGAATGTGGTTAAGCTATTAGGTTGTTGTTTAGAAACAGAAGAGTGCCCTTACTAGTTTATGAATTCATTACAAAAGGGACCCTTTCTGAACACATTTATGATAAAGGCTTATCATTTTTGCTTTCTTGGGAAAAACGTTTGAAGATTGCTGCAGAAATTGCAAGAGCACTTGCGTACTTGCATTCTACAACTTCTGTGCCAATTATGCATAGAGATGTCAAAGCTGCAAATATATTGTTAGATGATAATTTCACAGCAAAAGTATCTGACTTTGGAGCTTCCAGACTGGTTCCTCTAGATCAAACACAATTAAACACTTTGGTGCAAGGAACTTTTGGATACTAGGACCCATAATACTTCCATACTAGCCAACTAACAGAGAACAGTGATGTGTACAGTTTTGGTGTTGTTTTGGTAGAGCTTTTGATTGGTAAGATGGCACTTTCATTCGATAGGCCTGAAATTGACAAAAATCTAGCAATGTTCTTTATTTTTGCCGTGAAAGATGATTGCCTAGTTCAAATTCTTGAAGATCATATTGTTAATGAGGGTAATATTGAGCAACTAAAGGAGGTTGCTAATCTTGCAAAAAGGTGCTTAAAGGTGACAAGCGAGGATAGGCCTTCTATGAAGGAAGTGGCAATGGAATTGGAGGGGTTTGTTATCATGGAAAAACATCCTTGGAGAAATGCTAGTGTCTATACAGAAGAGATTGAGCACTTGCTTGGTGCACCTACTCAATCATTTAGTATTGATGTTGTTCCAAGTTGTTCTTCCAGTACAGTTGCTGGGTATGATAGCATGAGAAACAAAGCATTGAAACCATTGGATGATGGGAGATAATTAGTTAATCCATCGTAATATTCTTGCATCGATTGAGGCTAAATTATTGATGTATCTATTATGCAATTGAATTTATGTATGACAATATATTTGAACATGTTGTAGACTGGTTCATGCTATGTATGACATTATACACGTAGACTGAATAAAATTTGGCACGTGAACAAAGGAACATGCATTTCCCCAGAAATGTCTAGGTGCTATTCAATATCATCTAATTCATGCTAATTGATATTCTACTTTGATAGGTTGAGACAGATCCCATTGAAGGCCTTGTATAGGTGAGCAATCATGCTGCCTGCACTTGTCTTATTTTAAAGAGATTTAAATATCTGGCTATAAACTTCCGTGGGAGCTATGAAATTATAATTTTAACAAAGAAAATAGAAAATTGTATAGCAAGGGCTGAAATGCGAGCTTAAAATTCAACAATAAAAATTTTCTTCCCAGTCATATGAAAATTAAATAGGCCGAATTTACCCTCAGACCCCATGGTGGTCACTTAAAATTCCATGCCTTATTAGCAAACTTTGACTTTAACAGCTGAAGAATATCAGTTGTGTCAACAAAGTTGGTTTTTTCGAGGGTCAAAACCCTTTAAAAAAAAGTATTAAAAGCCATTTGAGAGTCTAAATGACCTTTGAAACAAATGCATTCGAAATAGAAATTACAATGGCCTATGTGACCCTTGAAACAAAAATTTTGATAGCTTACATGACCTTTGAAACAAATGTTTTACCTTTATGGAGAATCAACAACTCTCAAAAAATTCAAAAATAAATAAAAGTACAATAACCTTTTTTTGAGAGTCTACCAACCCTTAAAATAAGGTTGTTCTCTTTTTTTAAATAAATAAATAAATAAATAACTCACAGTCGTGCACATACACTTTAAAGAACCACATATTACAAAATCTATATTTACCAAAGCACAAATATCAAACAAAATTCAATTAGCTTTCCAAATTACTAAATCCTTCATTCTTGAAGTTTATGGAGACACTTTTACATTAAACTAAAAGAACTTAATATTTTTAACAAGAGAATTCCGAAACCAATAAACTATTTTACCCACCGTCTTTAATAGCATGCTGAGTGTTGGGCCAAAAACGATTTCTCAAGGCCATTCCAAGAGATTAGAAGATGCTTCAATCAGAAGTTCCCATTAGTCTGATAAGCCCTTGGGTCCAATATTCCAACATTGTTGTCAATTACTTCTAAAAGGATGCACATGCTTTCATCTTGTCAGTAATCTGCAACCAAAGATATACCCCTACAACATGGAGAGTAATCATCCACTTGATACTGTGTATAACACATAAATCATGTAGTTGGTTACACATGTAAAGATGTAAAGCCCTTTAAAAATCTTACATTCATGAAGGGGGCATTAGAGAAATAGAAGTGGTGGCTTGTGAATAATGAATAAACTAAAGTTACTAGAGAACACATACAACATCTTGGCTTCAAATAACTGATGTAGACAGTTTTCAGATTCACATATACTGATGGAATTTTCAACTCTTAAGAGTAGTGTTTTCCAAAACTCAAAATGGAATACAAATTATGAAATTGAACAAATCATCATGGTATAAAAATAAACTCGGATTAATGATGGCAAAAACAGCCAAACTAACCACAGCCTATTCGTGTGGTAATGCACTTGTTACATGGTTGAGATGTTTGATTGACAAATTGTCATACAATGCACTCCATGTTGACATGTAATATATTTCTGAAAAAGCAAATTAAGTAGTATAGTTCAATTCATGAATTATTACCTTGACCACAAGTGTCTGAACCTCAGCACATTTGACATCCCAACTGAATTCACTCATGCTCCATCCAGTTCCACCAAGAGAGTCACCATTTTCCCAAGGTAGTTCAAGTAGTACTGAATGTCAACTGCCTAGGATGCATTCATCTATCCATAGGATGCATAAACATAAGTTAGCACAATTAATCATTGTTAGCATCAGAGTCATAACCTTCATTGTAGAGCTAGGATATTGAGCACCAAGAGAATCGCATAGCTTAATTATTTTCTATTTAACCCAACTTTTGCTAGATAAACATAAAATTACTAATTCCAAAAAAAAAAAGGTACCCCCATCTCACTCTAGTAAATTCCAAAAAAAAACAATACTTGACTTGTGCATCTAGATATACCCAAAGAAAAAAAGTAAGAAAGTGTGAGAAAACAAACCTGGAAAGGAAGCTAAGACCAATCAAAGCAGAGCTCAATAACTTAGTCAAAATCCATCAAAGATATGACCAGATTTTTTCTCATAAAGAAATATTATTAGAAGCAATTAAAGACCCAAAAATTTCTCAGGAATTTTATTGAGAAAAATCTAGTGGAAGATGTGAAAGTAAACAAACAAAAACAAAAAAGTAGATTTGAAGGTGGGTGGAAGAAACAGAGAGATTTGTACCTTAATTACAAGTACCTCAACAAAGACACAAATCTTAAACTATAAAAATATTCAATCAATGCAAATTAATTACATAACCACTTGCTGGAAAACTTAGGAAACATCCATACATGTAAAAAAAATCACATTGGTGTATATCAAACAAAAGCAGAAGTATAATTTAATCAAACCGAATACTGAGTCAAACATTTACAAGGTTGGATTAGATATATGAAGATTATATTATACAAAATTTTTATTCATATATAATGGAACGTAGAGGCTTCTTTCTTTTGAAGATGACAGAAACAACCAGAAGATCTTTGATCAGCACCATCACCATGATTTCAATGCAGTAGTGACATAGGACAACCACACTAACAATAGAACAAAAGATAAACCCTAGGAGTCAGCACCTAAGGGCTGCTTGGAGTCAACACCAAGCCTGGAGTTTGCACCAGTGAAAAGAAAACACACATTTTTTAATAATTCTCAAAAGTTGTCTTACAACAATCAGAAAAAGTGCTTAAATAGTTAACAATAAAAATGCATAAAGAAACCCTAATTATTAAACGCTTGGGCTTGCTTAGTCTCAAGCCCAATAACTAATAGGCTCCATCCATAAGGCCACAGGTGGGGCCATCTTCTTTTTTGCTCTTCCTCCTATACATGCGTGTAATTAGGGGCTTGTACCTCGTGTTCGCACCAACTCCCCCCAGGTGAGAAGAACTCGACGGGGGGGAGAAGAACTCGACCTCGTCGAGTGGAAATCTGAAAAGCTCTGATAGTACTTCAGCAAGTCAGGATCCAATCGCAGTAGCTCATCTTGAGTAATCCATGTGCAATCAGAATCCAGTTGCCCTCACCACCGAACTAGGAAACAGTGAACTCCATCCCTAGTAGAAACAATCTGCTCATCTAAAATAGCATCAATAGATTCTTTATGTGCATGGGGCAAATTTAAGGGTAAAGGGGTGGGAATAGGAGCATCAATAGGATTAGGCAAAGACTCATCAAAAAGGGTATCAGGAATAGCTGTGGGGCTTTTATAAGCAACTAGATCCTCAATATTAAAGGAGGAGCTAATACCATAATCATGAGGAAGGTCAATGGCATATGCATTTGAGCCCATTCGTTTCAATACCTTGAATGGTTTGGCACTACGAGCCTGCAATTTCTTAACGGTACCAAAGGGAAACTGTTCAAGTCGAATCCGAATCATTACATAATCCCCTACTTGAAACTCTGTATGATGCCAATGAGTGTCAGCATGAATTTTATATTAAGAATTACTTACCTGAATTTTTTTGCGAATTTCATTATGCAAATCATGAATATGTCGTGCAAATGCCTCAGCAGATTCAGAAATCCTAACATATGGGGACATGGGCAAAAGATCTAAGGGCTTCCAAGGTATATATCCATGCACAACCTCAAAAGGACTAGTGCCTATAGACCTATTGACAAAGCCATTATATGCAAGTTGGGCTATAGGAAGAATTGAATCCCAATTCCGATTGGCTTCACCCACTAGACATCGAAGGAGGTTGCCTAGACTACGATTAACTACCTTGGTTTGACCATCAGTTTGAGGATGAAATGCCGTGGAAAATTTCAATTTGGTGCCCACTAAATGCCACAAGGTCTTCCAAAAATAACTCATAAAGCGAACATCCCTATCAGACGCTATGGTTTTGGGAAGACCATAAAGTTTGACAATCTCATCAAAGTAGAGTATTGCAATCTTTGAAGCATCAGAGGTCTTAGAACATGATAGGAAATGAGCCATCTTATAGAAGCAATCGACAACTACTAGAATAGAATCATGCTTCCTAAAGGTGAGGGGTAAACCTAACACAAACTCCATACTCACATCCTGCCACGGGCGATCTGGCACAGGTAGAGGCATGTACAGGCCAGTGTTTTGCTTGCAATGTTTGGCTAGTTGACATGTACGACACTGACCAACTATCTTGGCAACGCCCCTCTTAAGACTAGGCCAATAGAATTGATGTTCCACCTCCTCAATTGTTTTGTCTCAGCCAAAATGACCTACAAGGCCTCTTGCATGTATCTCCCAAACGAGGAAATCTCTCACTAAAGACCAAGGGATACATAACTTGTTGGCCTTGAACAAGTAACCATCTTGAAGGATATAATCATCCAGGATTGGCCGTGGGGCATTACTTAGGCTAGTGTAGAGCTCCCCAAAATCAAGGCATGACTCATAATCATCCTTGAGTTGTTCAAACTCAGTAACCTTAACACTCATGATGGACAGCAAAGACACCCTTCGACTTAGTGCATCAACAGCCTTATTCTCAACTCCCACCCTATGTTTCACCACAAAGTAGTAGCGTTGCAGAAATTCAACCCAACTACCATGCCTAAAATTCTACTTCTTTTGGTAATGAAGATAGCGCAAAGCTTCATGATCAAAGTAGATAACAAATTCTCTAGACAACAGGTAATGGCGCCAATGCCAAAGAGCTTGAATAATGGCATAAAACTTTTTGTCATATGTGGAGTACTTTTGCTTAGCATAATTCAATTTCTCACTAAAATAAGCAATTGGGTGGCACTCTCGACTAAGTACTCCCCCTATACCAGTACCTGGGGCATCACATTCCACTTCAAAAGGCTTGGTAAAATCAGGGAGACGCATGACAGGTGCCTTAGTCATCTTTTGCTTTACCTCATTGAAAGCCTTAACAGCAGCTTTAGTCCAAACAAACTCCCTTTGTTTCATGCAGTCAGTGTTGTATGTCACGCATGGGCGGTAAATGATCGGGGAGTTCCTCAGGGAAAACATCCTTAAATTCTTAGAGCACTGACTTCACTTCTTTAGGTTGCTCCTCACGAGTCTCCCCATGAAGTTCCTTGGCAACTAAGAAAACACAATGGATTCTTGAACTGTTACCCTTTCAAATGCCTTTGGGCTTATGATGTTCAGGCCTTTTGTCTTTGGTGCTTCTGTCTTCTTGCTCATGTCAATTGGCTTGGGTTTCAAAGGATTGAGCACAATCTTCTTACCTTCAAACATAAATGAGCAAGAATTGAATCGTCCATGAAGGGTGACATCCAAATCATAAAGCCAAGGCCTACCTAAGATAATATGCCCTACATCCATGGGAATTACATCACACCATATTTCAGCCTTGTAGGTGAGGAATTGAAGTGGCACAACACATCTTTCTTTTATGGCTATAGAGGAAGTGTCCACCCAAGAAACTTTATATGGGTTAGGGTGATGGGTCAATTTCAAGCCTAGGTTTGGAAACAACGTTAGAGGACACCGTATTAATGCAACTCCCACTATCTATAATAACCTTGCAAGTTTTGTCTCCACACTTAGTGTAAGTTTGAAAGATGGCACTCCTTCACCAATCATCAGTGTCTCTCTACTCTGTTAAAGCACACCTTACCACATTCACTCTAGGGACACCAAAGTCCTTGAAGTCATCAACCTGGGGAGAAATGGCTCTAATGCATGCAAGGTAGCTAGGATCATCTTCCCATTATGCCTTAACATCTTGGGTTTCTTCAACATTTGGATCATACACCAGCTCCTCAACATCTTCTACCTTTTCATCATCCTCTTGAATGACAAGGGTCCTAGAGGGACATCTAACTATGATGTGTCCAACCCCATTGCATTTGAAGCATTGAAGGAGAAAGCCTAACCTTAAAAGCTCATTGACCACACATTTTCCCTTGTCCTATTTTTCTATTGGAGTGCTATTGGGGTTAACCTTAGGGGGTAAGGCAAGTCTAGATTTGCTACCAAAAGGTTGAGGGTTGATGGGAACACTCCAGGGTTCAGAACGTCGCCAAAAGATAGATTTGGATGCTAACTCACAATTCCTAGCAAGGTCATATGCTTCTACTAAGGTAGTGACTCCTCAAGTGATAATCTCGCTTAGTAGGTTAGCATTTAAACCTTTCTTGAACCTATTGAGTGTGACAACCTCTTCCTCGACTATTCGAATTCGCCTCTTAAACTCCTTGAACTTCTCTATATATTCAGACAAATGAGCAATGCCTTGCTTTAGGCGATCCCATTCCTCAAGGAGGGAGCTCCTATAAGTTGGAGGAAGATAATTCCTCGAGAGTGCATCCTTCATCTCAAGCCAATCAGTAATAGGGGGCTCACGTCATCGCCTAAAGGTTTCCTTAAGGTCCTCCCAAAAAAGGTCAACTCTTCCAATTAACTTCAACCTGGCATACCTCACTTTCTTATTCTCAGGCCAATGGTAAAAGTCAAAGAATTTCTCCGTTTGACGTAACCAATCAATGAAAACCCATGGGTCAAAGCAGCCATCAAAGGAGGGTGCTTCTATCTTTTCCTTGGACATCCTATCATCATAATCCCTAGGGCCATTGTGATTATAGTGATCATGTTCAAAGTTTGGAGCCCTATTAAAGTAACCGTGGTTGTTTTGCCTAAGCATGTTATCTCCTTTCATGGTTAATGGTATCTCTTTGAGATGCTTCAATTTGCTCTACCCTATCCAGTAAATTATGGACACTTTGCTAGGTTTTCTATGGTTTGCTCTAAGGTGGACCTAGGCTCAGAAGTGGATTGATGTTCAGGGTTTGACATGATGCAACCACTACGTAGATGCATGCAACACTATATTTATGAATGCAGTTGAGATTCCCAAAAATTCAAGTAACCAATTCTCAACATAAAATTAAGGTCAAGCAAGAGTGCATGTAGAGACTAGATCAATGAATCAAAGGAATAAATTGCAGTCAAGTAGTGATAGTGTTCACAATATTGAAAGATAGCCCAAATAAGAGTCAAATTCCAATAAACTCCAAAATTAATAATGATAATCAGATATTTCAAAGAAATTGGTTTTGTTTTTTTTTTTTTTTTTTTGGGAATTTAAGAATGGGTACTAAAGGAAAGCACAAATAATAAAATAGCTAACTTGAGCACAAAATGGGTAGGCCAGTGGAGTATGGTGGGACATGCATATAAAAAATACAAAGATAATATTTTTTAATGAGACAAAATTGAATCCACCAAAAATAGAGAGTAAGAATTGTACCCTTGTCAGTGACCAACTTACTACACTTGATAGTCACAGGCTTGGCTCCTTAATTGAGTAGGTCTAATTGGACAAGTGAATCTGTGAAAAAGCAATTTAAGGGCCCATACGTGCAATGGGCTGGCAACAACAACACTTTATCTTTTCTTTTCTTTTGATTTTTTTTTAAATGAGAAATAATAAAATATAGTACACGGACTTAAAACTTAAAAGAAGCTACAGACTAAGAAGGAACTATAGAAACTAAAGAAACTAGCAACAAGCTCAGAACTTAAAAAAAAAAAAAAAAAAAAATCTCTACGATGAGAGTCTTCTACCGATGGAGGGGACTGACGTCTGGTGGCACGCGAAGGAGTCGCAGATAGCGGCAGGTGGCTGCTTGTCTCAGATCTCAACAGCGACAGTGGCTTGTCAATCTTAGCTGCGACAATTGCTCTTCGATCTCAATAGCAGTGGGTCGATAATGGGTTTCGGTAGCTGGGTCTTGCAGTGGTGAGTGTTAATTTGTGGGTTCCGACAGCTAGTGGCTGATGGACTTGCATGGGTCACCTTCTTTTTTTTTTTTTTTTTTTTTTTTTTTTTTTTTTTTTTGTGGTTTATGGGTTGTGGGTTCTATAATTAGAGGCGGGTAGGGATGGTGGTCACCAGCTTGGGAGGCGTCGCTGGCTTCTCTGTTGGCTTGGGGGTGAAAAACTCATGTGAGGCTACAGGGTATATACGGATTGCCGAGGCTGGTTTGGGCTTGTTCAAGATCTCATGGGACAGAAACTTGAAAGGTACTGTCATATTTGGCTGGCTTACTCTTTTGATGGTTTTGCTTTCAATTGGTTGTCTATAGTTGTGTTGTATGGACCAGAAGTCTGCTCTAATACCAAAACTGACATAGAAAAACCACACTAACAATAGAACAAAAGATAAACCCTAGGAGTCAACACCTAAGGGCTGCTTGGAGTCAACACCAAACAAAACTGGAGTCGGCACCAGTGAAAAGAAAACACACATTTTTTAATAATTCTCAAAAACTATCTTACAATAATCAAAAAAAGTGTTTAAATAGCTAACAATAAAAATGCATAAAGTAATCCTAATTATTAAATACTTGGGCTTGCTTAGTCTCAAGTCCAATAACTAATAGGCTCCATCCATAAGGCCACAGGTTGGGCCATCTTCTTTTTCCTCTTCCTCCTATACGTGCGTGTAATTGGGGTCTTGTACCTTGTGTCCGCACCAAGTAGCATCAGCAATTCTTTCCACTAAGTTTCTATCTCTACAACAACTAGAAGACAAGATTATAAACAACAAGGAATATAAAGCTATGATATATGAACAAGCGAAGAGAGAAGGTGCCAAAAAGAGAGAATAGTGGGTAACTTCAAGAATGCAGCCCACATCGATTGTGCGGGATTAAATGATTAAACAAAACTTTAAACTACTTGCATTGAGATTTCAAAATCATCTTTGCCAGTGTAACTGAAAATCTTGGAAACAAGACAAAGGTATTTTTGTAGCCGCATCAAGAGCGAGTCCATCACAAATTTTAGCACAAAATAAAAATGGACCATCTTGCTTTATATTTTTGTGTCATGTAACTAAGTAGTGGTTGCCAAAGAAGATTAATATCCTGGATGAGAGGAAAATCATGAAAAAATATATTATAGAAATACTGTCTAGCAGCACATAAATGGATAGTAGAACCTAAAGTTAAGAAGAAACTTACAATGTCAAACATATTAAATAAAAAGACAAAAAAGGCATATATGTATAGTAAACGCAAGGCTTTGCACCAGGAGAAGTTTCAGGGATAAATATCTCCTTCTCATGCTCCCAGAAAGGTGATCCAAGGAGGCTGCCATGAATAGTCGAGTTAGTGGTAAATTTTCTATCCAAAACATGGTTAACAAAAAAAAAAGCGTCAATGAACCAATTATACTACTGGATACCATTATTTAGTGCTTTGAGTACAAGCTTAAGTATATGGTGAGGGCAACTTCCACTAGATTGTTACCTATTGCATATTATTAGTCAATATACAAGAAATCAAACATACAACATATGATGGTAGTAACAAGGCAGAACTATAGAGTAACTCTTGCAAAATAATCTCATCAGACAATGTTGTGGAAAAAAAATTAGAAAACTAGGATAAAGTAAACTTGTGTAATGTATATCTGTGCTTAGTACGTAATGAGATACCAAATCAATCAAAGCATCCATCACGCCTCCAACAACAGCACCAGCAATTATGCAGCAACTTAAGCAGCACCAGCATCAGTTATGCAGCAACTTAAGTTGAGCATTATTGCCTATTGCCACCAACCATGAGTATGGATCCAGCCAGCATAAATCCTAAAAATCAGCCACACATATAAACTAGTTGCTATCACTAGTGAAATTTGATAGAGTGGAAAACCTAACTTGGGCATTATATAATAAAATAGATAGAAAATAGATCTTTTATTTTTTAAATTTCTAGTGAAATTTGAAACCTTAGTACCATAACATATTACCTACAAAGCACTGAGCTATGGTTTTGCCGTTTCATTAGTCAAACCATCTAAAATTGATACCAACATAGGTCTTAACAAATCCGAGACACCAATTGAAAACAAAGCATGCCCAACAATAATATATTTCAAACTGAAACCCCAGCAATTCTTGATTTAGATCACACCCTTACCAAAGTGGCTCACTTCTTTACATGCAAATTTAACCATATTGAACTAATAAGGTCCTCTATAACAGTTGTATAACATTCCCATAGTTCTCTCTGTTCAAGAAATTGTGCAGTAATGCAAACTCTAAAAAGGGCCAAACCTTTAAGATAATTGAGCTTAACAGATTCTATTTAAGTCCTCCCCACATTCTATGCCCCATTGCCAATATATTTAATATAATTAATATATTTTTAATTGCCACCATTGCCAAATGAAAACTATTTCATTCTCATTCAATTCCAGTGCATCAATTTTATTAAAAAAAAAATTCAAACTTACAATAAAAAATAAAACAAAATAAAAAGATTTTATATACAAAATTGAATCAGGCTAAAGCTTCAGATCAGACCTAAAAACACAAATATCAAAGATGCCACGGATCCACACCTTCTATGCAGAGCAAAATGAAGAAAATGAGAAACAACGAAATCCACGCCTTCTGCTTTTTTAAGCCACGGATCTATTTTGAATCAAAGCCGGTTGGGCGTGATTCCAAGTATCCAAACCCCAGCCCCCAATTTATACTACTACTCTCTCTCTCTCTCTAAGCCCCTAAAATGCCAGGACTAACCCAAAATTGGACGAATACTTTGTAGTCGAACAAAGAAGTGAAAGAGAGATTGGGACAACTTCAACTTTTTTTTTCTCGGGAAACAAACAGAGAGTTAAATAGAGAGAGACCTGTAATCAAACGAAGAAGTGGAGGAGATGATATTGCTGACCACCCTGCCCCTCAGATCGTTATCGGAGACGATATCGCCAACCACCGCGCCTCAGATCGTCGTTGGAGCTAAGTCATCGACCGCCGCACCTTTTATTTTTCAAATTATGGGCTTTATTTTGTGGGTTGAAAATTTTGGAATATCTTTATTTTGAGGGTTACGTTAAAATGGTGCAGAAAAATGTAATATTTGGAGCCAAAACTCTCGCGGAATGCTACTAAAACCGGTCCGCCTTTTTTCAAACGATTGTATTGGCTTATTTCAAGGGTTTTAATGTCCCTTGAAATAAAGCTGTCTCTACTTATTCACTTAGACCTATTTTCAGTGTTTGTTTGGATCCTCGAATTTAGTGGGTCGAAACAAGTGAAGTATTTTGTAGTCTATTTACTCATCTCGTTCAATAGTGCGGTACTTGGGTAGTTGGGTTCCCACTTTGGTATAAAAGATCTCAAGTTCCTACACTATTTCCTTGGTTATTGATGAAATCTCTTTAACTTGGTGACAATCTCCATCTCACACAAACTATGTATGCCACTAATTTTGCTAATGTATGCTTACATGCATGGACTCTGCCAAACCATACTCTTCCCTATGGTCCTAATCCCATCTCCTACCATAGCATTTTGGTGCTTTCCAAACAGTGGTGGAGCCAGGAATTTATATTTGGGAGGGCCATGTATAAATTTTTTTTTTTTTTTTTTTTTTTTTTTGTGTGTATGAAATGTAAAATAGTAATATACAATATTTCATAACTGAGTATGTATAAACCAAAGTATATTTAATTAAAATTAAACAATCATGAGACAAAATTAAAAAAATGATTTAATATCTTTAATCAACTATAAAATGGGCAAAGTCGCAAAACATACAATAACATAAAAGCTAAACATCTTTGTTCAAAACTGTAACCTACGCTCTTTAAGAGATCTAAAGTCATCAAGTATTGAGTCAGTAGTGAAGTTCTCAGCAATTTCCTTTTCAATGTAGACAACTAAGTTATCTGAGAGAAATTCGTCCTCCATTTTGTTGCGCAGTCTTGTTTTAACAATTTTCATAGCTGAAAAGGCTCGCTCACCAGTTGCTGTGGACACTGGAAGAGTCAAAACAAGGCGAATCAATCAATCAATAAGAGGATATACTTGTGACTTTTCTATCTCTACTAACCTTCGACATAATTCTGCCATAGATGACAAATTTTGAAACTTCAAATGATTTTGCACATCATGCTCAAATAGCTTCAATTGAATTTTCAAACCATTCCTATCACGCTCAAAAAAATCAAGAGGATAATATTTCTCAACAAGACGACATATATCATCCACATTAAAGGATTTGTAAGCATCCTTTGGATCCAAAGCAGAGCAAAGTGTCAAGAGTTCTATTGGTTGTTCACCAAACCTATTGTCAAGCTCTTGTAGTTGAACATCTATTGTAGCATTAAATATATCAAAATGATAATGATGCTCCATTAACATGATCCCTTTTCTTACGACTTCTACCTTCAACATATTGAGCACTTAGATCTAGAATATCAATTTCAAATATTTTGGAGAATCCTATGACATTTTCAAGAAAATTATCCCAGCCATCTACTCTTAAATTTTGGATGAGTGCCTTTGTTGCTAAAACTAAATTTTGGGCATTTGAGATGTCTTGAGATTTCTGCTGTAAAGCTTGACAAAGAACATCAGTAATACCCATGATTTCCTTCATTAGATGTAAACTAAATATAAACTCAAATGAATTAATCATTTTATGAGCTACATTTGCATCTCCACGTTGCAAGTAGGTGGACCCATCTTCCTTTATATTTTCAGGCACCAAACAAGTTGGACCAAACATCCTTATTAGGCTACAAATAGAATTAAAATGAGACCCCCAACAAGAATCTCCAGCTCGTTTTAGAGTTCCAATTTGGTTTGCTCCTGTTCCTGTTTCAAGTTCATCAATAGCTAACATTCTAGCAATTTCTGCAGCTTGAGCAGCTCTTAGTTCATCATTATGTTTACACGAAGAACCAATTGTAGTGATAATGAAATTTAAATTCAAGAAGAATTCATGGATAGGGATTACCTCTCTTGATGCAGCAACTAATGCTAATTGTAATCGATGAGCAAAGCAATGCACATAGTATGCATAAGGACAATCATTAAGAACTAAGGCTTGCAATCCTTTCCATTCACCACACATGTTGCTAGCACCGTCATATCCTTGTCCACGAATATTTTGAATGTCAAGACAGTGACGAGAAAGAATAGCATATATTTCGTTCTTCAGGGTCAATGTAGCAGTGTCTTTAACATGAGAAAGATTAAAGAAGCGTTCTTGTATAAAGCCATCATTGTCAACAAATCTCAAAACAAGAGCCAGTTGCTCTCTCTTTGACTCATCACGTGACTCATCAACAATAATACAAAATTTGGAATCCCCAATGTCTTCACGAATCTTACTCCGCACTTTACTTGCAATAACATGCAGAATCTCCTTCTGAATTGTAGGTGAAGTGTACTTAGCAGATTTAGGAGCATTTTCCAAAACAACTTGTGCAACCTTATCATTATAAGATGCCAAAATTCTAATCATCTCAAGGAAATTTCCTCGGTTTTTTGATTGAAGGGTTTCATCATGACCTCTAAAAGGACACCCTTGAAAGGTGAGCCACTGAACAGTATCAGTAGAAGTTTTCACCCCCAGTCGATTATTTAGAATTTGTTCAGAACTTTGCACATTCATCACTTTATCTATATGCACTGATTCATTCAATAGATCATCACAATATTTCACAGCATTGTTGTGGGGTGAGCAAGGATCCTCTCCAACATGATTCAAAAAGGCACAATTCTTTCCATTATTGACTTTTTTCCAATTTCTAAATCCTGTGAAAGTAAATGCATCACAGCCAGGGCATCTACTTCTTTCCATGGTAAAGAGATAACATGGCAGACAGTATGCAGCATCTTTAGTAGGAGAATACTCCAGCCAAGAAGAAAATTGAGTGAACCAAGAAGCTTGAAAGTGACGAGGATGCTTTTCTCTAGAAAATGGATAGTTTGAAAGACGAATTTGATATGGTTTAGCTTTTAAATAAGCACGTCTAACTTCATCATGTATATTGGCTGGATAGTTACACATTTCAATGCGCTCTCCTGGATCTCGTTTTAAAATTCTAACATCAACTTCATTGGAACTAAGTGGTGAAAATTTTAAATGAATTTCTTCAAGCTCCACTTCCACCACTAACGGTCTAGAAGGATGTTTTTCGGGATCAATTCTTGGAGATTTGGAAGGACGCTCATTGGAAGTTGACGCTTCAACATTAGAACCTAAAAATGTACTATTTTCTGAATTACTTTCTTCACTTTTTTTGAAGAATGAGTCAATAGTCCTAAACTTGCCCATGACCTAAATTATCAAATTAAATTATCACTTATTAAATAAAAGACATACAATCATTTAAATGTCAATACATAAAAAATATATATATAAAATAAACAAAAACTAAATACATGAATATATATTGTCTATAATATATTGATTATTATAATAATAAATAATATATTATAAGAAATTTAAAAAAGAAAGCAATGAAAAAAAAAAAAAAAAAACAAATACCTGGAGCACACAGTGACACAGCACAAACACAAGCACAGAAGCTTCACAAAATTGAGTCACAAATTGAGGGGCCCACAGCAATAGCTTACTGACAATTGTAATGAGAAAGGGACAAAATTAGTTACTTTTTATGGTCTAAATTCAACACATATCACGTTTACCCAAGAAAAATTGAACACAGTACATATATTTAACTATTGCAACTCTGGAAAGTGCAGAACAAAGAGACAAAACCTTTACCTTTAAACAAAGAGACAAAAATTTTACTTTTAAACAAAGGAAAGAAAAGCAAAGAACTAAAATCTAAAAAGATTAAAAAAAGAAAGAAGAAGAGGGCAAAGGCAGATGGCAGTGCAGTGGCTGTGGCGAGAAGGACTGAAGGAGGCTGAAGGCAAAGAGAAAGAACTGAAGAAGAAAAAGAAGAAGAATGCAAAGCCCAAGTCCTCAATGAAGACAGAGAGAGCGAGAGAGAGAGAGAGAGTGCACATGGCATAACCTTCGTCCTTAAAGGAAGGAAATATAACCTTGAACAAACAAAGTGTCCTAGTACTTGTACCTTCAAAAGAATGAAGCAAAAGAGATCTAAGCCTCAAACATGAAATAGCATGTTAAGCTTAACAAAAGAGATCTTAAAAGAGGGAGAGCTTGTCAAGAAGACTACAACAATGAAAAGATCAAAGTACGTACACAATAGTATCGCGATTTAAGGTCTCTTGTCGAGGTAACTCATTTATTTCTTTCTCTTTAATTAGCCATGCCAAATATTATCTTATTAGAATTAAGTGCATATCAAGCTTGCATGATCATTACAAGTATGCATATATGGAACATGTTGAAAATATTGCAATAAAATTGTTACAATTATCACGACCAATATGACTATATTATTAGTATCATATGTTTCATCGTCATGAATCTAAGAAGTTCTATTAAGTTTCCTGAACTTAAAATGCTAGATGATCTTGTTCACAATATACTCATGAATTTAAGTCTCAATGAATTTCCACTATCTCCATCAACTCACCAAAATCTTCTTAAATTGCTTTAAAAATCATATATGTTGCAAGCACCTAACAAAGACTAGTTTAAAGAAGCATATAAT
The DNA here is from genome assembly GCA_028535905.1 of Quercus berberidifolia. Classification (NCBI taxonomy): domain Eukaryota; kingdom Viridiplantae; phylum Streptophyta; class Magnoliopsida; order Fagales; family Fagaceae; genus Quercus; species Quercus berberidifolia. Next base: position 25,796,287 of record JAPQVW010000008.1, read on the forward strand.
CAAATAGCTTCAATTTTTATACTTCTCTATGATTCATATAGAATACACTTCGTCTTGTATAGCATGCAATTGCACATTTGTACATTGTCATGCAGCTAGCACTATTGAAGTGACTTAAGCGTACAATTAAAGAAGAAGGAAAAGGAAATTGCTATTACAAATGGCAATGACCATAGTCATCAAAGCACACCAAAAAAAAAAAAAAAAAAAAAGAGGTTCCAATCGTGATAGACCATTCCTCTAGTTGTCAACAAACGTGAATTGTACTTTTCATGTTTGAACAGGGGCAAAAACGTGGCCTAGTTTCAAAAAAATTGAAGCAAAAGAGATCTAGGCTTAAACATGAAGTATCATGATGAGATTAAAAAAATCTGGAAAAGAGAAGAGCTCATCATCTTAAAAAGGGAAGAGCTTGTCAAGAAGATCCCAGCAATAAAAAGATCGAGCTATGTGACAAAATAATATCGTCATTTAAGGTAACACATTTATCTCTATCTCTTTTATATTTGTCTATAAAAATTACACCTAGTAAGGTTTCATGCAAAACTGTATGCATTACTAGACAGATCACAAAAGAGGTAAAACTCTAGGATTACAAGGAAATAAGAAAAAGGTCCACCTAGGCTATTGGTAACTTATTATTTATATATGAATTGTTCTAAAATTCTTGTTTAACCAAGTCTTGGCAAGTGCATGTGCTAATTAATGCAGATATCAACATGGCCTCAAAAAGGTCTAAAACGACATAGCGTCAAGGAATCTTTCCAGCAATAAGTGACAAGATTTCTTAAGTGATAAGATTCTGCCAAGATGAATGTAAATCATTGACGAAGCCCAAGTGACAAGATTCCTTAAATGGATGTAAGTCACCAAAAAATGGCTAAGTGATAAGATTCTGCTAGGATGGATGTAAATCACTGACGAAGCCCAAGTGACAAGATTCCTTAAATGGATATAAGTCACCAAAAAAATGGTTAAGTGATAAGATTCCGCCAGGACGGATGTAAATCACTGATGAAACCCAAGTGACAAGATTCCTTAAATGGATGTAAGTCACCAAAAAATGGCTAAGTGATAAGATTCCGTCAGGACGGATGTAAATCACTGACGAAGTCTAAGCGACAAGATTCCTTAAATGGATGTAAGTCACCAAAAAAATGGACAAGATTCCTCTAGAACAATGTAAATCGCTGACGAAGTCTAAATAACGGAGCTCCGTAATTGGATGTAAGTCACCTAAAAGTGGCCTAAAAGTGGCTAAGTGACTAAATAACCTTAGATGAATATAAGCAGACAAGGATTCTTACACAAGCACAAGTCACACGCAAATCAAGAATATCAAATGTGACAACCAAAAAATGAATAAAAGAAGAAGCATCGAAATGATCAAAGATGGTCATCCAAAGAAATCACCTCGCTCTTTAGCAGTGATAAAAAATGGTCGTCCAAAGAAATTAGCTTGCTCTTCAGCAGTGATAAAAAATGATCTTCAAAAGAAATTAGCTCACTTTCAAGATCAAGCTATGATCCCTCGAACGTCCAAAAAGACCTTCAAAAGGCAAATACTAAGAAGTCGTCACAAAAATACTACCATTCTTGAAGAAGAAGGTAGTTGAAGATAAAGAAGCCTGAATCTAAACAAGTCAAGAATATTCCCTAAGCCTGACTAGCATAAAGCAAAATCAGACTTGAGAATGGGGGGCAACTGATGAGTCCAGAAAAATCATTAAGGTCGACCATATGGGGGCAACTGATGAGTCCAGAAAAATCATTAAGGTCGTCCATTAATATGGATGACCTTGCATCATTAGTAGGCCATCAAAGATAACCACTCAACACATTCAATAACGACCATCAAAGGTCTAAACTCTCATGAAGACAAAGAACGTTACAATCAAGATAATAATCACCCTAATTTATGTACAACAGCTACCTAAGTCACCTATAAAAGGGATAATTTGTCTCACTAGCTAAGGTATGTCAAAAACTAGTACAAAATACTACAAAACACTACTTATATACATAATATATAGGCTGATACTAACTTAAGCATCGGAGGCTCCCCTACCAGGCACAACCCAGTGGTCTCTTTGATCTATCTCTCTTTCATCTTGCAGGTCTTACAAGATCGTCTAATGCTTCGGATTGGACAAGTGACCCAACTGAAGATTTTGGCATCATCAATGTATCTACATAATATATCATCATTGCATAGTATCTGCACAATGTATCTGCTAACAAAAATTCTCCTAAACAATTATCATTCATTATACTATCTTCATCACACGCGCTCCACACATGTGATGAGGCTCTTTTTTTATTTTGAGTTTAATGTAATTTTTCAATTTGAATTTATCTATTATTAGTGAGGTTACATAGGAATGAATTTTTAAGAAACTAAAATTTAGGATTTGAAATAGAGTAAACTGCTAGGTTTAGTATGTGCTAACTTTTAGGAAAAAATATATTACATGTGCATGAGTTATATTTAAATAGAGAGTACTAATTTTTAGGAAAAAAGTTTCTCTGGTAGTTTTATTTTATTTTATTTTTAATTTTGTTGAATTACAATTTTAAACCCATTTTTTATTTTTTAAGAATAAAGATTATCTAATTAGATTAGGGGTATTTTTGATATTTTTTGAAGTCATAACTAACTTTTTTGAATGCTTTTAATTTATAGAGATAACAATATTATTAATTTACCATAAAGATTGTCCTATGTAAAAGCAATTTAGAGCCATATAGGCACTATGTTTAAAATTTTTTTCTTTTACTTCATTCGTTCTTTCTTCTTATTTTATTTAATTATTTTTTCTTTTAAACTTTTATGTGCAAAAAAGAAGTAACTTCTGCCTGGAATCCATCAAACCGAAATTTTCATAAAGAAAAAAGAAAATCAAGCTTGAAATTCAAAGCAAAGAATTGAGATTTTGGTAAAGAGGAATGAAATAATTACTTCTGCGAATCTGTTCTCCTTTGCAAGTTGAAACTATTGGCCAATTAGTGAGGGGAAAAAAAATCAAATCAAAGAACTATTTTATAAAAGGGAAGAGAAATATGGAGAAAAGAGAGAGGAGAGAGAGAGAAATCTATGGAAAAGGAGAGACCAAAGTTAGTGACAATGAGAGTGTGAAGAGAGAAAAAGCAAAGGAAAGAGAGAAAAAGTGAGAGAGATTGTTTTCCAAGAAATTTTTTTTTGAAAAACAACCTATTAAAAAAAAAAAAAACCTTATTTTTATTAGGGTTTTCTGTTGACTAAAGATAGATTTCCATTGATAAGTTTTTTTTTATACTACCAAACACTAAAAAATGTGAAAAATTATCTTTATAAAATGTTTTTATAAATGCAAGACATGTATGATCTACCCTAGGATGACATGTGAGCACATATGCATGTGCCAAATGCATGGACATGTGAAAAATTTATTTCAGAAACAAGATTAAAAAGTGTAAAGTTGTGATTTACAACTATGTATATGTTGGATTTGATTCCGTGTCAAATTTGATGGTAATTGTGTTCAATCATTTCCTTATATTTTTGTGGGATTTGAAAAATCTGTGAAGGAGTGGTTTTCGCCACTTGCTCATGATTGACTCGCGACTACTAAGCCGCGAAACAAGTCACATGAGAAGCACATGCCAGAATTTGAAAAGTCCTTAACAAGCTGGATTTCGGGAGTGATTCGTGACTCAGGCCAAGTCATGAGTGATCCACAAAACTCCTTATTACTTTCTGAAGTGTGACTTTTTCCATTCTTTATCAATACTATATAAACCTTTATTACTCACAAAATGTAAGAAGAAGGAGTATTTTCAAAAAAAAAAAAAAAAACAACAACAACAACAACAACATTTGAGAGAGAAACCTTAGCCAAACACTAGAGAGTTAGAGATTGTTTTACTCACAATCCTTTACATCATTTCTCTTAAGTTTCCATCAACTCCCACCTCTCCATCTACATATACTTGAGAGGTTCATAGCCCAAGTGATAACTAAAGATTAATCACTCACAATTTGTGTCACAAAATTCCACACCGCATAAACAAAAGATTTATTAAATACACGAGTCATGATGTGCATTCTTATGGACTGGATCCTTCACCTCAAAGGTAGACCATAAAGTAAATAACCTTTGCCTTTTTTTTAACTTAATACAAAAATTAAAAAATAAATAAATAAATAAATAAAGTAGACTTTGACTTTGACAAGGTATAAATTTAAAATTATATTTACGTAATACTCAAAAGCACTTATCAAACTCAAAAAAAAAAAAAAAAATATATATATATATATATATATATATATATAAAATTCACTCAGTTGCCTATAAGGTTAATTGCAAGCGGGAATCTTTACTTGCACACCCAAATTATTAAAACTTATAATCAGCCCTCCAATTTTAACAAAGATTACAACACATCTAACAAGAAAAAAGATTACAAATTACATCCTACTTGACTTTTTAAACAAATGGTTACTTGCAAGTCATAATTTATTCGTTATAATAACATCTACAAGTAACCCGAGTTAAAGCCTGACAACCTGCCCCAATATTTGTGACCCCTCTAAGTACCGAGGGCTTGTTGTAATAATTCTCTAATTGTATATTGCCTTATGATTGAATTATTAGTCACTGCCAACCTCCTTTTATTGTTCATTTTTCTCTAGCTTATTTGATAAGCTTTTAAATTTTACATTATGGTTGCATTTGGCATAGCATAAAAAGGCAACTTTTTTTTATTATTTAGCTTATTTTTACTACTATTCAACTTATATTTGCTATTATTTAGCTTACTTTTGCTATTATTCACGGGTCTTATTGCACTTTTTGGTACTATTCATGAGTCTAACTCTACTATTCAACTTTTTTTTTGTTTTATCTACAGTATTTTTAACAAAAAGTTTTCAATTTCAGCTAATTAAGCTTTTTCCAAACAGACTTCATATGTACAACTTTTTAAAACTACATTTTTGAAACTATTGTTGAGAGGGAAATTTATGCCTCTGAATAAAATATTGGGAAGCCAAGCCGAAACTCAACTATGTGCTCTTAAGATGGTGCCCAAAGGCTTTCGATGTGATGACAAGCCTATCCAAGCAGGAAACAAAGGCTACACTTGACAAAACAGCAAAAAAAGCATAGTGAAAAATATTTTACAATAGTTAATTAACATGTTAATGGTCCTGTTCTGATAGTTCAAGGGAAATGGATTCTTCAGCAGTAAGGGTGAAGTTATACTTAAGTCCAACAATCAATGAGTAAATAAATTTAGAAAAAAAATGTTGAGTCCAGGGGTCCTTTTGTGTCTCGGTTAAGAGGAATTTGTGGTACTTTCGGCCATCATTACATCAATGTGAGGGAAGAGTTTGATTGTTATAAATACATCATATCCTTCAACAGTAAAATAAAAAGTAAAAATTAAGGGTTCCATAGGAAGGAAAAAAGGAGGATTAATTGGCATGGTGTGAAGGGAGAGAAAGAGATCCTAGCTCAGTGCATCAAGTATTAAACTAAGGTTTTGGTGAATGTGTGTTTGTTAAGCACGACCGAGGTGAAATGCGGGTTGTTTTGAGTGAATGGGGTAAGCTTAATACTGAGATTAAGGCTTTTTGTGAGTAGTGGACTGTTTGTGGCTAGTTGGGAGACCTTTTTAGCTATGATTCTATGAAAGGGAGAAAAAGGAATATCTTGGATTAGATGAATGTGGGCTAAGGATAATGAGTGGTAAGCTTAAGGAAAAGTTAAACCACTAGCAAAGTGGCAAACGAATCCAGAGTTTTAGAGGGGCTAGCTGTCCTGTTGTGGGCTGAGGTGTTTATTTTTTTATAATAGAGCTTTTGAGAAGCATTAATTAACAAGAATCCAAAAAACGTAGGACTAATCAGAGGTAGTGAATCAAGGTTAATCTTACTGGGATTTATGGTCAGAAGTGGGAGATTTACTTTAGGGGTTGCCTTGCTTCTTTGGGTAATGATGGGATTTTAGAGTGTTTTGCATTAAATGCCAGGATTTCTAGGGCTGACCTTGATTAAGGCGTGTATCAAGAGCGAATCCTAATGCTGCAAACTGATATTTGGTCCCCCAAGAAGTAAGATTTAACACCCCAAGCCAGGTGTCAAACTCTAAGTCCACGTCAGGGGGTTTTGCTGGAGATCCCCTTATGCCCTTGAAACCACATGTTCCCAATATTTCCCTTTTAGGATTCATGGGCTTGGCACATGAATCATGTCTTTGAACATTTTTTTTAACGTTTATAGCATCAATTCGTTGAGGTTTGAATAATTTGGTTTCAACTCCCCTTCCTTGGAGGTGCAGTCTTGAGGAAGGTGATGGAGCTCCATCATCCTTGAGACTTTAGTTGATGTGACAGCCCTCGGGCACTGTTCACATCAAGTAAAAGGTGGCAGAAAGCTGATGGGACAGCCCCATAATTCATCCTCAAAGGCTGGGTTCTCTTGTAGGGGTTTTCGGTTGTTCTTTGGTTAAGGATGAACAAGGGTTGGTTGTCCATTCCCACTCCTCTGCCTCTTACTGGGGTCCTTTGGATTTGGGCTTGCTTACATGGGCTGGTTCCTTTGGGCCAAGTTGTGTGCATCCTACAAAATGGATAACAAATGTTGACAATGGGTTTTCATTCCTCATGGACTTTTGTTAGTACATATTTTGGGTTTTTTATAGACACTTGCAACGGGCCTCTGATCATTTAGTTGTAATTTTTTGAAATGATAGGACAAGTTTCCAAAATGCTTTTGTAAATAACCTTTGCTACGATGAATTCTATATTGTGAACAATGTCCATGTTTTCTAATAATCTCATCATGATTTAAATGATGAGTTTGTGGTTTTAATATTTACCATGAGCGTTGATGTTGTGACACAAATGGTGATCATGCACTTCATGGGTTTATAACATGAGATCATAATATTCAAGATAATTCCCAATGGGTTTTTATGAGATGATTGCCGTAGCAATATTTAAACAACAATTATACCATGATATATCCTTCTGCCAAGCATTAATAATCTTGGGCTCTTTGATAAAATAGCGCTGATGAAAAACGGGCGTTAGATATTGCCAATGGGAACTGGCTTTTGACATTGCCAATAAAGATTGGGCTTTTGATATTGGGAATGGGAACTGGGCCTTTGATATTGCCAATGAAGATTGGGCTTTTGATATTGCTAGTGAGAACTAGGTTGTTGACATTGCCAATGAAGATTGGGCTTTTGATATTGCCAATGGGAACTGGGCTTTTGATATTGCCACGGGTTTGAATCATAGGCTTTGATCATGGGGTTGAATCCCATTGGACAAGATAGTATTGCCATAAATTTGTATCATGGGTCTTCTCGAATATTTGCTAAGTATAAAATTCTTGGGCTTTGGAAAAGATTAGATTTTATCTCACTTACTAAATAACTCAGGCTTTTACGAGAAAATATTAGGCCCCATGGTATTCTGCATTTGTAGCCTAGTTTTGTGATAGAGAGGAGAAAAGTTATGGGTTATTATAGTGATAGTCAGAAAATATTTAGGCACGCCCAATAATTTGTTTGTGATATTTTGAAAAGAAATAAATAGGTGCTATTTAAATAATATCAGGTGTAAAGAAATGTACCCCAACATTCAGCACCCCAAGTCACATGTGATCAGATTCCTTATTTATTTATTTTTTTTATGAAAAGGAAAAAAATATTTGGATCACACGTGCGAGTGCTTTTGTCATTACCATTATTATTGCTATTATTGTTGTTGTTTGTTGTCATTATGGCTGTATGCATATGCGTTTATTCATTTATTTATATTTTTTGTGTATATATGTATATGTACACATTTCGAAAACTTTGTCATTGTTATGTTTCATATATATATATATATATTATTATTATTATTATTATTATTTGACATATATATACATGTATTTTTTAAAAATGGCGACCGTTTGTGATGCTATGCGTGAACCCTTGCAAAACCTCATCCCAAACATCAAGGTGGTTGTCGTTACCTATAATAACTGCAGCCCCCTTAGCATGCCTTTTCAAGACTGGGTTTCACATGTGACCCAGGGAGTTAATTTTGCCCTTTCCCTATTTTTTTTTTGCCAAGGCCAAGGAACAGAGGGAGAGGGAGAGGTTTTTACCTTCTTCTTCCTTGTTTTGGCACCATCAAAAGGGAAACAGAGACAAACTTCTTCCTTCACATCCTCCTTTCTTGATTTTCGGCAACAGAGAGGAGGAAAAAAAAAAAAAAAAAAACTTCTCTACCACTTGTGCAGGGAGGCGCTCTTTGTTGACCTTGGGTTGTTGAACAAAGCTAAGTGAAGATACCGATAGCCTTTCTTTCCTTCCACCTCTACTCCTACTCTAAGGCTTTCGATAGATAGATTGAGTATCCTGCTTTCCAATTTCAAAAATGTAGGATTGAGATTAACCCTCTTATCAGACCAGATCCTCTCTTTATCTGACGCTCGCCTTTCTTCGGCTTAGCTTCTTACTCTTTACTACCCACATTTTTTTTTGACGTTTTGAGAAAGGAGAGAAAGACCCATTCTGTTCTTCCTCCGCTGCTCCATATCTTCTCCTTTTTATATGTGTTTGAGAGGCTTCCATCATCAAATTGTGTTCATGTCTGAAGAAGAGGAAGCACCCATTGTCGTTGATGTTTAAATCGCAAGAAAATCACTCCTACCATTGCAAGACCCATGGTATTGCTCTTCTCCCTTGTTTCCTATGGTTTCGAATGACATTGGTGCATCTGATGTTCCTTCCCAATGGAATATAAAGGGTGAAGCCCCCAATCCTGAAACTACATGGGTGCCTTCAGCATCTGAGGTTATGGATTTGCACCTCCAGTAGAAAGAGCTTCTACCCTCACCAGTGCAATTTTGGTGTCCCAGCGGATTGATTAATGGCTGGTCCGATTTGCTTGATAAGGAATTTGAGAATGAAGGATTTTGTCAGGCTCTTCGCAACGCCAACATTTTTGAAGCGGTACTGATGTCTCAAGGGTGGCATGTATTTAGGGAAATTATCTCAATGCAATATTTGATTCGCCGTTAGAGCCCGGCAACCCACACTTTCTTCTTCTCTTGGGTGGAAACCACTATCACCCTTGAAGATGTAGAGAGCTTATTTTTACTACCAAGCATGGGGAGGTTGAATCCAATGGATTTGGAGTTGGATAATGAAGAGGCTAAAATTGAAGAGACACTTTATAAGGCATTCGGGGGTCACGCGGCATCACCCACTGGCCAAAGAGCCAAGTTGTCTTCATGGATTCTTGCGTTTAAGAAGCCTGGTGGTCGTGCGATTGGGAGGGCTGCATTGTTGTCAATGTGGTTGAGTAAATACATCTTTGGCTATTATCTCGCTCACTTCATCAAACCCTTCATGTATCGTCTTGCCATAAAGCTTTCCCAAGGTATGTCCTTACCGTTAAGTGCTTTGTTTTTAGGCTGCCTTTACTCAAAATTAGACCAACTTCATTATAATGAACTAGCTGGTTCTCTATACCACATTGTTGATTTTGGGGTGAGCATAGTGATGTTGCAAGCTTTTGCTTGGGAGCGTTCAAGAAATTATCTTAAAGTAGGAAAGAGAGTAAGTGACATTCGTGACACTAAGAGGGTGATTTCAATTGGAGTTGTTGACGGTGAGATGAGATTTTTCAGGTTTGAGCATGACCTTCCTTTATTGATGAAGTGGATGGCCTTAAAGGTATGGGGTTTGCAAGCAATTGATTCCTTAGACATTGCCTCTGATTTTATTTAGAGGCCTTATGCTTATCATGTCAATGGGTTCTTTTCTCCTTCTCCATTTCCGCATGCTAGGCCTGATTCTCAAATGTTTATCTTAGGGGATGGCAGTAAGGTTTTGAATTTTCTGCTTATTACTTCTCCATCGTCGCTTCCCTGCCTCAATAGTTTAGGTTTTAGCCTTGTGAAATACAATCCTCATAGAGTGTCACGCCAATTCGGGCTTGACCAAGATGTGCCCACAATTAACGATATGGAGTATGATATTCAAGAGGCAATGAGGCCTTTACTTCATGATTCGGCCATGGATTATTGGTGTGAGAGGGAGTTGGATGTGTTGGTCCCATGTAGGCGAAGGGAAGGTCGTGTTACTTGGAATTTGTGTACCTATTGGTAGAAAGTGATGAACACCTTTGTTGACTTTGTTGCTAGCCGAGAGCAAGAAAATGTGGTAATTGGCCCTCCACGGACTAATATTCCTCCTAATCGGTGCTTGGTTCCGAATACTTGAGCTGTTTGTTTATGGGTAACTAGGTAGAAAATAAGTTTCGCCGAATGGCATGCTGACCTTGATGGTTGGGTCGTCTATGGCGACAATGTTCTAGTAGAATGGAGCAAGCAAAATAGGATAGTGGAAGCCCCTGAACTCGAAATAGAGAAGCGTAGGACATCAAGTAAAAGAGCCTGAAATGAAACTCCTCTGGCTGGAAGTGTTGCTAGGAGGACAAGGTCTAAGATAGAGCATGATGTTGGCAATAGTAAGAAAGATACATCCAAGTCTCTAGTGATCGAGCTGTATGACTCTCTGGTTTGAGATAGAAATCTTTCCCTTACGACCTCGACGGTAGAGGCTGCCGGGCCTGACTATTGAGGTTGTCCCTTTCTTGAGCCCAGATTTTGAGGCGAGGACATATAGGAGAAAAACCATTGCCCGTAGGGCAAAGACTGTTAATCCTAATGTTGAAAGCTCCTTTGGAGTGGTAAGTTCTTGACCTTTAAACCCCTCTTCTTTTCCCCCCTTTTTTTTTCCTTCTTTTGCTGTTATTATTATATTATTTCTTCTCTCCCCTTTTTTTACAATGGCATATTTTCTTTTTGCTTTCAGCCGCCGCATCGGTCTAGTGACAGTGAGAGAACCCAATCTAAAGACCATAGAGGTGACTCTATGGACATCACTATAGGTTCCGGTAACCTTTTGCTACTTGCCTCCTTATCATCCTATGTTTCTGCCACCACCGATGGCATTTCTATCACAGGTAATGCTGCTAATTCCTCAATGGTACATGCAGAAACTGTGGACACTGGTGAGGTTGGGGCTGCCATTGACACTTTGCCAATGCCTAGCGATGTTGCTGATGCTAGTATAGCTGAAAGGGAGACTAGTGTACCTTCGTCGATCCTTGAGGAGGTTACTGATGGTGGCGTAACTGGAAGGGATGCCACTGATCCTTTGTTGCCACCTGAAGGGTTGCTGGTGCAACCGGAGAAAGGATTATAAGTGAACCTATCATGCCCACATCTGACCTTGATCCTCCCTAAAGTAGAAAAACCATAGGTACGGCTTCTGCTGCCCATGCTTCAATAACATCTAAAGATTTATGTTGGGTTTTCCTTGTAAAGAAAAACTTCCCTTTTTGTTCCTTTGACAAATAGATTAACCCCACCAATCTTGTCTGATAGTTGTAGAAGGAGAGCCATCAAGTGCTGCGTTTTAGGGGGGTTAATGATTTCTTGGAGATGTTATATCAAGAAAGGAAGAACGACAAATCTGCTGAGGACTTCTATACACTTTTAGGCACCTCGGTGAAATTTCAACGGTTTGATGTTCTTGTTGAGGTCTACCCTTGCTGGAGAAAGTATTGTCAATTATCCAGATTTTATGTCTAGGTGTGCATATGGTAATGCAGTGAGGAAGGTGATGTTCCAATCCTTTGTTGCGGTTTTGCTTGACATAGAATGCACACCCCTCAAGAGTTTCAGCTTGCATAAAATACTTGAGTGGAAAGCTATACTTAGTGAGTTACAATCCATGAAGTTTGATGTTGGGTTCGTTATTGATTGGCTCAAAACCACTGCTGTCTCATGCATCATTCGCGATGGTGAGACGAAGTTAGCTGAACTTGCGGTGAAGATTGCAGATCTAGAGAAAGAAATTGCAGAAAAGGTAGTAGAATTATCCCTTCTAACAAGTCAAAAGGAGTCCATGATGCTGTCCTTACCCACCAACAGTGGCTCTTTCTTCGCGGAAACCTTTGGCAGCTTATTGGATTAGACTACCCATGCCATATATCTATCTATATATATATATATATATATATATATTTAGTAGTAGGCAACTCTGTTGGGATGTAATATGCACCTAATCATGTTATTACATGTTTTGAGACTCTCTAGTTGTAAAGGCTTCTTTCTTCTTTCTCTTTTGTAATAGAAAAAGAAAACTCTTCTAGGTATTGTTACTATTCATGTATGCGAAATTATTCAGTTATAGAAAAATTTATTCAATTGTGATTTGTTTAGTTATAAGTGCTGTTGTTATTTGTGCAAAAGGTTACTCAATTGCAGGTACCAATATTCACATGCGAAGGAGAGACTAGTCAACCATGGACATTGTTTCGTAAAAGGTTCATGCTTAAGAGAAATTTTCTGCATAAAAGGGGTTGTCCACTGTCACTTTTTCATGTGAGCACATGTTTTTCCTAACTAATCATGTGAAAATTTTGCACTATTCATAGCAGAGGACACCTCCAGCCGTAGCTACAATTCCTCTTTTTTTGCAAGAATAAATTTTTTTGAGCCAAAAAGGGTTTTCCTTTAAAAAAAAAGGGTTTTGTGATAAAATAATGTTTATTTATCCACGTATATGTACACATATGTTCACGCATTATTACCCTTTTCTTTTGGTCATTTGTGTGTAAAAATTGTACTTTTCACAACAAAGGACACCTCCAGCTTTAGCCACTGTTTTCCCCCCCTTTTTTTTTGAAGGGCAAAGGAGAAGAGTGTTTACCTACATATTCACATGTATGCATATGTACGTATTTTTATATACATACATAATATATATATATATATATATATATATATATGTGTGTGTGTGTGTGTGTGTATGTATGTGCATTCATATGTACGTATATATATATACATACATATATATGTGCTTTTTAAGAGAACAACTATGTTTTTTTTTTTTTAAAGAACTTAATACCTTTCAAAAACATGCATGATTATGGCAAAGGCGATGCTTACTTCTTTATTTAGTAGTAGTTGTGACCTTACAAAGGTGTGGCAAAGGACCACTTAGTACAAGCATGGTAGATTAAGCATAGTACATCTTAAGCCATTTGTCGTTAATAGGTTCCACGAGGACTTCGCCATCCGCTATAGACAGACGACAGTAACCACTATCGTTAGCTTCCCTCACAAGGTATGGACCCTCCCAACTTGGGGCAAATTTAGAGGGGGCGGAAAGGTTCCTTCTCACGTGATCTGCTGCCTTCAAAACCATTTGCCCACTGATAAAAGTTCTAGCTTTCATGACCTTGTTATTAGCATTGGCCATCTGCTATTGGTACCGCTGGATACAGCTCTTACTTCCTCCAAGGTTTCGAGGTCGGGGACCTTACATTCTTGACCATGAATCACCCTACGAGTAGGAACTAATAGTTCTACCGGCGATATAGCCTCAGTGCCATACCCAAGAGAAAATGGGGAAAAACCAGTAGCAATCTTTGTTGAACTTCGGTAGGCCCATAGAGTTTCCAACAAACGTTCACTCTATCCTCCCTTATATTCGTGGACCATCTTGCTGATAATTTTCAACAGTACTCAATTAGTTGCCTCCGTTTGGCCATTGCCTTGAGGATAGTAAGGAGTAGACCTCCTATGCTTAATGTGGCAATGGTCAAGCAGTTTGCGGACATCCTTGTTGACAAAGTGAGTACCATTATCACTGACGATCTTATGGGGAATGCCAAATCTACAAATTATGTGTTCACGGATGAAATTTGCCACTGCTAGACCGGTAGCCTTTTTCAATGAGATCGCCTCAACCCATTTCGTGAAGTACTTCGTAGCTACTAGTATCCAAATATAGCCATGGGATGGCGGATTTATTGGCCCTATCATGTCTAGCCCCTAAGTGTGAAATGGCCATGGCATTGTCATGTTTTGGAGACTAGTGGGGTGAGTATGGATCAAGTTCCCATGGACTTGACAAGCATCACAAGTCTTCACATGCTTGGTCGTATCTTGCTTCATGGTTGGCCAAAAATACCAGAGGTTAAGCAGCTGCTGAAGAAGTCGCTTCTTCCCTTGATGGTCCCCACATTCACCGCATGAACTTCTTGCATGATAGATTGTGCTTCGGGGGTTCCCAAGCACCTTAAAGGCTCCCCGTTGAACCCTTTTTGGAAAAGGACACCTCCTTTTGCAAAGTAGTGAGTCGCCATCCTTTTTAAATGATATGCCTCATCCCGATTGTCGGGCAAAATGCCTTCTATGAGATATTCAAGGAATGGGATTCGCCAATCATTGGAGGTGAACATAGCATATGATTCCTCATGGCTGGGGGTGTGCTAGCATTTTTCAAACTGACTTTGAATGTTGGCTGCCTGTTTGTCTATGTCTGGCCAGTAATACCCTGACCACTGGAGACGCCTGTAGAGACTTACTGTACAACTAGAGCTGCAGGATTTCTTATGAACTTCTCTCAATCGCTTACTAGACTCACTCAAACTTCAGCACCTTGCCAGGACTCCTCCTGGAAATTTTCTATATAACTACCCTGCCACCAAAGTGTAATCTTTGAAACACTTTAATTGCCCTTTGCTAGATGGGGATAATAGCGCTTCTTTGATGGGGGATTGCCAATCTGCTTAGTCTAATGGTTGACCGAAGAACTCCTCTTTTAACACCTATATGGTTGGAATAGTTTTCTTTATGATTGAAACTTCGGTGGCTGTACCTTCAAAACTAATCCTAGCCCCCAAAGTGGCTAAAGCATCAATAAAGCGGTTGTCGGACCTTGAGAGTATTGGATGTCAAAGTCTTCAAATGAATTTTCCAAAATTTAGGCTATTGCTCTATATGGTGCCAATGATGGTTCTTTGAGTGCAAACTCTCCCTTAGCTTGACAGATAACTAGGTTCAAATCTCCAATCACCCTAAGGCATTTGATCCCCATTTCACATGCTACGGCCAAACCTATGAGGTATGCTTCATACTCAGCCATGTTGTTGGTTTTGAAGGACATGGGTACTGCTTCCCCTGTTTCTTTGGTTAGAACTATTCCAGCTCCTCCTTTAGCAGCAGTGGAGGACCCATCAAATCTAGGAATCCACCTAGCTCCAGCAGCTTCAACTGTTGAAACCTCCGATAAATCTCCAGGGACTTCATCAGCAACATCCTAACTTTCTTCTCCTGGGAACCTTGCTAGTAGGGGCAATAGGGATGATTTCAAATTCAAACAACTACAAGAGCCATTGTGTTAGTCTTTCAGAAAGAACGAGACACCGCAAGAACGAGCGTATAGGATGAGATTTCGTCATGAGGTAAATCGTGTGAGCCAAAAAATAATGTCACAATCGTTGTGCAGCATATATGAGAGAGAGAGACAAGCCTTTTCAACTCTTAAATATCAAGTCTCAGCATCTTAGTGACATAGTAAATTGGCTGATCAGCCCTTTTTTTATCTTCTTGGGCTATTAATGCCCTACTTCCTCACTGTCGGTGGCCAAATAGAGCTTAAGGGGCTTTCCTGATGTAGGTGCACATACAGTCGGCAGCTTGATCATGAGTCGCTGTAATTAAGAGAAAGCTTGTTGGCATCTCTAATTCCAATGGTAAGGCCTTCCTTTCTTCAGCAAGGGGGTGAAGGTAGTGGTGAGAGCGGCCAGTCTAGGAATGAACCTTTGGATGTATGAAAGCTTACCAAGGAAGCTTTTAAGCTCCTTGACTGTAGTAGGGGGCTTCATGGCAGCTAAAGCTTGTGCCTTACTAGGATCAACATCTCTCCCTCATTGGTGAACAAGGAAACCCAAAACTTTCCAGCAGAAATACCGAAAGCACATTTAAGGGGATTTATACAAAGCTTGTAAAGGCGACATCTTTAGAAGACTCTCCTTAAGACATGAAAATGGTTTTCCCTTGCTTTTGACTTCACCACAATGTCATCCACATAGTCTTCAATTTCTTTGTGCATCATATCATGAAAGATTACGGTCATGACCCTTTGGTAGGTGGCATTGGCGTTCTAGAGGCCAAAGGGCATGACGGTATAGTAGAAATTCCCAATGGGAGTTCAGAAAGAAGTCTTGGCTGCATCCTTAGGCGACATCCTAATTTGGTTGTAGCCGCTAAAGCCGTCCATAAATGAGAACATAGTATGCCCAGCAGCCGAGTCAATTAGCATGTCCATGTTTGGAAGTGGAAATTCATCTTTTAGGCATGCTTTATTGAGGTTCTGAAAATCAACGTAGCAACTTATGTGCCCATTCTTTTTGTTGATAGGCACTATGTTTGACAGCCACTTCGGGTGCTCGATGGGCCTAACAAAACTAGCTACAAGGAATTTTTGCACTTCTTTGATGATTTGAGCTTCAATGTTGAGATGGAAGGTCCAAATGGGTTGTATCACTGTCTTTACTCCTGGTTCAACATTAAGAGCATGCACCACTAAATTGGGATCCAAGCCAGACATTTCATTGTATTCCCAAGCGAAGACATCAGCATATTCCTTCAAAAGTGCAATGAGTTAGGTTTTCTCTAGCTGTGACAGTTTTGCATTAATTGAAGTTGTTCGTGGAACACTAGGGGGTCGTTACTAAGATCGACAACTTCAAGCTCTACGTCAGTTGGTAAGGACAGATTGGGTGTCGATAATAACTCTTCACACGGTTTAGCAATGTTGTCAAAAAAATGCTCCTCTAGAGTTGCGTAGGAGCTGCTATTTCTTAGGTGCAACAGCAAGTTGGTGTTGTACTAGCTTCATTCAGTAGTCGGATTTGCATGCACCTCAATTATGACATGTTGCTAGATGCTTCCTTGTGCTCCCTCTTCTTTTTCTTCTGATCAAGGATCCCCCTCAGATCCACCTCTGGTTCTTTCTCAATAACCTCCCAATTAGGTAGCGGGGTCCCTATAGGCTTTGACGTGGCATCTTCTCTACACGGGGTGAATTCATCATAAAAATCGACTTCAAAATAATGGGCTTCAAATAGGTCAAATGGAGTATGGTTGGCTGGGATGTGTATGGGCTTGCCATTGAACCTCCCTTTGACACATTGGTGATATGTGGATGGGACCAACTTGTGTCTATGGAGCCAAGGCTGCCCAAGCAAGGCATGGTATGACATGGTTGAATCGATCACATGAAACCTTGTAAGTGCCACAATAGGTCCTCATATCCATTAACACATCCATGGCCCACTTAATTTGGGTAAGTCTTGACTCAACCCAATTAAACATTTGGGTTAAATGAGTAAAGACCCATTTAGGTAGTCCAATTAATGAGTCTTAAGAGTCAAACCTGTCGTTCATAGATTTCAACTCGTGTTCGACATTATCCCCTAACCGTTGAGGGCTTTTCACTCGGCAAAGAGTGTTTGGTGCATATATGCAAAAAGTGTGTGAAATCTGTACAATACTAGGGTGATATGTGTGTGGGAGAATATTTTAACCTATATTCACTTTTAAGAACTCTCCACCAATCATTGAGATTCTTTGGTGTAATTGATTACCTTATCTAATTGATTTTATTTCCTAATTTAACTAAGAAACTCCTAAGGGATTTTGAATTAAAATAGAAAATAAAAGAACATCCCAAAGTAGAAATCAAAAATTCAGAAGTTCGGTTAAATATGGGGAAGGTGTTAGGCACCCCACAATGCCAATCCAAAAGATTAGAACCTCGTTTCGACTTTAATCTTAAACACCATCATTTTAAAAAAAAAAATTCAATATTTAGCATTTGTTGTTAAATGAAAATAGATATTATGCATGTGCAATAAAAGGAAACAAGTCTATCCTAAGATGACATTTGAATGAATGACATATATAATTTGCCCAAAAGTGACTTGTGGATGCATGGCATACATAATCTACCCTTGGGAGACACGTAAATAATGAATGACATGTATACTTTATCATAGGATGACATGTATTTATCCTAAGATAACATGTGAATGCATGACATGTATATAGGAATCTATCATAAATTGAAATATGAATGCATGACATGTATAATCTACCCTAGGATGACATGTGAGCATGTATGCATGTGAAGAATGCATGGACATATGAACAATTTCTTTCAGAAACAAGATTAAAAAGTGTAAATTTGTGATTTACAATTATGTATATGTTGGCTTTAATTCCGTGTCAAATTTGATTGTAATTTTGTTCAATCATTTCCCTATATTTTTTAGGGATTTTATGTAAGGGCTATGTGTGAGAGTTTGGTGAAGAATCTATGAAGAAGTGGGTTTTGCGACTTGCTCGTCATTGACTCGTGACTACTAAGCTGCAAAACAAGCCACGTGAGAAGCACATGCTGGAATTTGAAAAGTCCTTTACAGGATAGATTTCACGACTAATTCGCGACTCATGCCAAGTTGCGAGTGACCCACGAAACTCACTGCCAGTTGCTTTTTGAAGTGTGACTTTTCCCATTCTTTTCCAACACTATATAAACCCTTATTACCCACAAAATGTAAGAAGAAGAAGGAGTATTTTCAGAAGAAACTTTTGAGAGAGAAACCCTAGCCAAACACATAAGAGTTAGAGATTGTTTTTCTCACAATCCTCTACATCATTTCTCTAAAGTTTCCATCTACTCCCACCTCTCCATTTACATATACTTGAGAGTTTCTTAGCCAAAGTGATAACTAAATATTAATCACTCACAATTTGTGTCACAGAATTCCACACCGCGTAAAGAGAATATTGAGTAAATATGCGAGTCATGATGTGCATTCTTATGGACTGGATGCTTCACCTCAAAGTTAGACCATAAAGTGAATAACCTTTGACTCTTTTTTTTTTTTTTTGTTCTTTTTTTTACTTAATAAAAAATTAAAGTAGACTTTGACTTTGACAAGGTCTAAATTAAAATTATACTTAAAGTAATACACAAAAGCACTTATCAAACTCAAAAAAAAAAAAAAAAAAATTTATATATATATATATATAAATATATATATAATTCACTCAGTTGCCTATAAGGTTAATTGCACGAAGGAATTTGTACCTGCACACCCAAATTATTAAAATTTATAATCAGCACTCCAATCTTAACAAAGATTACATCACATCTAACAAGAAAAAAGATTACAGATTGCACCTAACTTGACTTTTCAAACAAATGGTTACTTGCAAGTCATAATTTATTCGTTATAATAACATCTACAAGTAACCCAAGTTAAAGCCTAACAACCTACCCCAATGTTTGTGTCCCCTCTAAGTACCGAGGGTTTGGCTTAATAATTCTCTAATTGAGTATTGCCTTATGATTGAATTATTAATCATTGCCAACCTAATTTTATTGGTCATTTTTCTCTAGCTTATTTGATAAGCTTTTAAATTTTACATTGTGGTTGCATTTGGCATTAGCATAAAAAGGTAGCCTTTTTTACTATTTAGCTTGTTTTTGCTGTTATTTATCTTATATTTGCACTTTTTTATACTATTTATGAATCTTATTATACTATTCAACTACTTTTTAGTTTTTTCTATAGTATTTTCAGCAAAAAGTTTTCAATTTCAACTAATTAAGCTTTTCCGAAACAGACTTCATATGTACTACTTTTTAAAACTACATTTTTTTTAACTATAAATATACTTTAACACACTTTTGAAAAAAAAAAAAATTTAAAAAAAAGCTCAAAAAAGTTAAATAAATTAATACCAAATACACTTAGTATATAGCTTAGCTGTGAAAAAAATCATAATGAGTGTTTATGAGTAATGCTAGGATCCGACATCATAAAATCAATCTTAGAAAAATGTTTTTATGAATATGAATTATGGTAATGGCTCTAATTTTCAACCAACCCAACTTGATATACTATATTTCATAATACTCCATATGTGAGCAGAAACTTGGGGGTGCAATACAGATATACAATGAATATACTCACCAACCGCAAGGTGAATTGCTAGTGATGATTGATCAGAGACGCATGCCACACTCTCTTGATGGTATCCTTTCATGCACAAACAATCATAACTTCCAGTTAGGGATGGCAATTTTCCTCAAATCCATTAACACATCCATGGCCCGCTTAATTTGGGTAAGTCTTGACTCAACCCAATTAAACATTTGGGTTAAATGAATTAAGACCCATTTAGATGTTCACCACAAAAGGGATCAAGAAGGCTACCAATAAGTAATTATAAATTTTTATTTTTGAATAAATTATTATAATAATTTATTTAATAATAATAAAAAAATTATTAAAAACTTCAATCATTGGTCAGGGAGGTTTTGGTATTGTTTATAAAGGATTTTTATTGAATAATAGGATCCTGAAATCCAAAATGGTGAATTAAAGTAAATATGAGCAATTCATCAATGAGGTAGTTTTCCTTTCCACAATTAATCATAAGAATGTGGTTAAATTATTGGGTTATTTGGAGATATCAGTTCTTTTACAAGTCTTTGACTTTATACCTAATGGGCCTCTTTGAGTACAAACATAATGAAAGCAAGTATCCACCATAAAGTGAAAATTTTGTCTTAGAATAGCTATAGAAACAACTGAAGTAGTATCATATTTACTCTATATCTCTCGTTTTAAGAAAGCCTCTTCTTGTTAAAATTATGCAGAAGATGATGCGTTTTTTGGATTAAAGGCTTTTAGGCCACTCCATATATATATATATATAACATTTTAGAGTAGCATTAAGGAAAATATCTATATACTATGAAAAAATAAATAAATAAAAAAAGGTAGACCAGACTTGTTCAATACATTATGATGCGTTTTGTTGTAATTTAGACCAAAGTGACAATTCTAAATTCAACACTTTATAATAAAATAGAGTTTATTTTGTTGCTTATGTAATATATTTTTCGTACATATATAAGTAAGTATCAATCTCTTTTTTTTCTCAAAAAAATCTTTTTTTTTTTTAAGCCTTAAATATCAATCACTTTAATTCACTAATAATCCATGCAAAAATTAAAAATTTATATATCCTCATGTTTTATAGATTTATTTGAACGATTTAGAATCTTAGATATACCTATAACTTTGATCACCTTCATATATAAATAAATAAAATTTTGATTATTATGCATATAAAATGTTGTAACTTCCCATCAACTTTGATGGGGCGTGTCCTGTTATAATTTCTTCCAAGTCAAATAAAGAACGTTAGTTCTCAAAAAATTAGGGATATTAGGTTTTCAATCACCATCGCACGGTCACTTTGGAATTATATTCAAAGCATGTGTTGAGGACTATCTAAACGTAAATTATACAAACTTACAATTCTGTAATTAATTGAATTAATTATCTGATTAATATTATAATTTTGGGAAGGTTCAACTCATAATACTTTTGCTGAAGTAAAAGCCTAAAAAAGAGCTAACCTTGTCCTTGGAGGTCACAAACACTAGGCAGGTTGCTAGGCTTTCATTTGAGTTACTTGTAGATATTATAAAGAGTACGTGACTATTAGTTTTAATAATAAATTCAACTAGAACTTGTACTATTGTGTGTTGTAGTGTTAAAGTGATTCATCCATGTGAAAATAAGAATTCACCAACCACAGTTACATATATTATCAAGTTATGACAAAAATTATAGCAAATTTGGTAGTCTAGAAAGAAATGATAATTCTTAAACCATTAAAAAAAAATCACCATTGAGAATTCAATGTATTCTTAATCACATTATAGTAAGATTAATGCTACCCTCATAAATCGTTTTACAAACTATTTATTTAGAAAATTCTTTCCATTTCTTATCTATACTCTAAATTTGACATCTTCCACCCAGTAATTGTCAAAGTCAAGGATGTGAAGTGTAAACACAATTCCACCACAAACATGCACTTCAAGACTCGTGCATTTGAGTTGCCCTATCTTTGCGTATGCTTTTAAATAGTCCATCATCTTTACGAAGTTTCAATACACCAAAACATTAATCTTAGACATTCTTCTGGGAAAAATAGTGGGGCTATGGTGTTCCATAGGATGCTTATGCAAGTCATCTGGGTTGGTGTGATATTATCAGCGATAATGGCAGCCACAGCAACAACATTTCCATTAGCCCTACCTAACTGCCCCGACAGTTGTGGAAATGTAACAATTCCATAGCCCTTTGGCACAACTGAAGGTTGTTACCTCAACGATCCTGCTGTTGATTATTTTATCAATTGTACTAGCAACGCCCAAGGCCAACCTCAACGTTACAAGCATTTACATGGAAGGTGAGATTGACATCCAGATGCTTAACTCCATTGACTGTTACGACCAGTCTGGTACACCATTGTCGAATGACAAACCAGAGCTCATAGTCCCCGGTTTCACAGTTTCTGTCACCAAAAACAAGTTCGTGGCAGTTGGCTGTGACACTTACGCATACCTTA
The DNA here is from genome assembly GCA_028535905.1 of Quercus berberidifolia. Taxonomy (NCBI): domain Eukaryota; kingdom Viridiplantae; phylum Streptophyta; class Magnoliopsida; order Fagales; family Fagaceae; genus Quercus; species Quercus berberidifolia. The sequence continues at coordinate 25,818,641 of JAPQVW010000008.1, forward strand.
ATGGTAATCTGAACGATCAACCCTTCTCCACAGGCTGTCTGTCCAGATGTATGGACATAAGCAATGTAGTCAATGGAAATTGCTCAGGGATTGGGTGTTGCCAAATTGATATTCCTCAGAATTTGACAGATATTATTTTTCAAGCCTATAGCTTTAAAAACCACACACAAGTCTGGAAGTTCAATCCATGCAGCTTTGCCTTTATTATCAAAGAAGACGAGTTCATTTTCTCCTCAGATTATCTTACCAGTCTACGAAACAATAAAACCCTTCCCATGGTTCTTGATTGGGCAATTGGTGCCGAGACCTGTGAAGTTGCTCAGAACACAGAAAATTACATATGTGGAGGGAATAGCACCTGTATTGATCTCCAAAACAGGTCTGGGTACCGTTGCCAATGCAGGGGCGGTTACCGCGGGAACCCATACCTCAAAGACGGTTGCCAAGGTATTCAATATATCTATATATCTACTACAATTTTTTTAATCAAGGAAAGAAAAATAATGAAACACATTTCAACGAATTTCTAATATTTGTATATATTAAGAGGATTCAGAAAATTAGTTATTATTTTTTTTTTTGTAAAAAATACCCCTAAAATAATTAACCAACAATTTAAAAATGGGATTAAAATAGTAAATTGGAAAAAGAAAGTTAGTTATTGTTTTTTTTACTGTAAAAAATATCCCTACATAAACTTAAAAATAGGATTAAAGTAGTAAATTGACAAAAGTAATAAACTTCTACTTCTACTTCTACGTTGAAATGTCTTTTTTCTTCTAATAAATTTCTACTTTTACGTTGATTTAAATTCTTACTTCTACTTACTAACTCCCTACAAAATAGAATTACTTTTTTGTTAGTTTTAAGACTCCTCCAATCTACAAAACTCACCCCATGTATTCATTTTTTTTTTTTTTTTTTACTTCATTACAATGTATTTGTTTCTTCTGTCCTCTTTTTTTTTCCAATTTTTTTTAAAAAAAATTCATTACACCCTTAGGGTTTTTTTTTTTTTTTTTTTTTTTTTTTTTTTTTGGTGATTGGAAAAAGTAGAAGTCTCAAATTATAATAAATGCAAATTATTAATATTTACCTAAAAATAGAAAAGCATCTGAACACGCGCGTGAGCGCGTGGTCAGAGGCTAGTATATATTATGTGGCAATACGTTTCAAGTTTCATTTTCGTTTCAATAGTTTGTGATTGCTTTTGATTGTGGTTCTTCTAAGTTACATAAAAATGGTTTTTTTTTTTTTTTTTTTTTTTTTTTTTTCAATTGCAGACATTAACGAATGTGATGTTAAAGAGCTCAATAACAGCACAAGCAATCAATTTTGTGTTAATGGTGTCGGATCATATCATTGTTCGTGCTTGGAGGGGTACCAGTTGGACGGGGAGGCATGTGTCCCCAATCAAGCTGCTTCTAAATTATCACTAGCAATTGGCCTCACTATTGGTAAGTTATTTAGTTGCTCTTTGGCAAACTTTTTGCTTTAGTTATTTTTTTTTTCCCCTTAATTTAACAAAATCAGCTTTTTTGAAAATTAATTAGCTTTTAATATTATTTTGGCACACATTTAGGCTATTATGAAAAAAAAAGGTAAATATATATAACCACTATATAAATAAGTTACTAGAAATACAGATAGATTGAGTTTCAACTTTTAAATGTAAGATCATATATAGAATGACTTGCAGTCATTGTTCCAAAAAACAAAAAGAGCCATGCTTGGTTTGGGGAAAATAAAGGAAATATTAGGACACATTTGGTACACTGTAATGATGATTACACGTTTTGTAATTATGAAATCTTTTTTACAAGGCCCACAAACCCTTTAAATGCTTTTGATATGTCATTAGCTTCATTGATCAATGTTGTCTAGTGGAAAACATGAATAGAAACTAAAATGTAGAATAAAATATTCTTTATTAAAATGCATATTTATTGGGATAAAATAGAAGCTTTTGTTTTATAATAGGGAGATTTAGGAGGTGTTTATTACCGTTGTTTAAATAACAGTTTTCAATATTTAAACAATATTAAACATATTTTCACAAATTTTTTTATCCACACGTATTTTCACAAAACAACAACAACGTTACTATAAATCTCTTACCAAACGGGCTTTTAAGATTTCATATACAACTTGTGAATAAAGTATGTGAAATTTTGTACTTTAATTGACACTTTTTTATGTACAAAGTGTTTAGAAATTTGAAGTAGAAAAGATTTTAGCTGCAGAATTAATAGCATATTGCAAATATCTCAAAAAAAAAAAATTTGTGAAATTTTATATTGTTAAAAAAAAAAAAAAAAAACCAATAAGTCAATATAAATCACTCGCTTTCAAAAATTTTAGTGTAAATCTCTTGGGTCCCATAAGTCATAACAAAAATTTGGGAGACCTGTTGTGTTAGCCATAGAACCAGGTGCGATCCAGGACCACAATGAGCAGGCAATCATTCTGAATTTCTCTGATGTTTTCTCAATCTTGGGCCCATATTTACCCCCAAAATTTGTAACTGAAGCTCACAGTCAACCTGCTATAAGTCCAATATAAATAGCGATGCACAATTGGAAAGGCCCATGCTGAATTAGGACCAGAACCAAAGCCCACCCAAAGCATTCCTTTTTTTTTTTTTACTCTCTCTCTCTCTCTTCTTTTCTTTTTTTGATCTAGAAAGAAAGGGGTACAATACCATGGAGAATCTGTCAGGTTTTTTAAACTTAATTTTTTTTAATATTTTATATAGAAAATAAATTATTTAAATGTATTCTATGTCAAAAAAAAGTGAAATTTTAAAACTATATCTAGTAAAAAAGAAAAAAAGAGAAAACAAATAAACCCTAAAGCCAAACTAAATTAGGAATTTAAATCGCATATCAACCCCATAGTTTATTTGTCACCTAAATTATACTTTAATATCAATTTTGAACTTCAAAATTTCTTTAGAAAATTTGATTAAACAGATTATTTATGTGAAAATAACTTTTAATAGATAAACTCAATTAATTTGACAAAAAAAGTATCATTTTCTAGTTTCTGCTTTGTACTGAACTATCGTTTGGCTCGTATAATAAGTACTTTAATGCCTAGATAAATTTTAGAGGGTATTTTGCACGTTATAGAACCTGATAAACAAGAAACAATATAACCAAATTTTAATTATTTCAATTTAGGAAAACTTTAGGGGCAAAAAACCTAGTTCAAAGTTGAATAAAATATATTCTTTAAAAAAAAATTAATCAAATAAAATTAACATGGTTTTATTTTATATTTAATTTGTATAAACTCATGTTAGAACAATTTTTTAGTGGGATTATGTATATAAAAATGCTAAAATCACTATCTATTATGAGACAAAACTTAAGTATAGTTTCTTTATGTAAAGCTCATTGTCAACCTTAGCTGATTGGCACTTTTTCGTGTTTCTAAGAGAGACATATAAAGTTCAAATCCCCTCCATTTCAAGTTGTAACTATCATATTATTAAAAAAAAAAAAAAAAAAATTGTACTAAGGTTTTGCCTTTTTTTTTTTCCAAATATGAAAGGATACATATAAAAACACAAAAAATTTAAAAACTCATTTTTATAGAGGTCAGCATTTAAAAAGAACTTAATGAAAAACTACTTTTTATTGGAACTAGATATATTGTTTGTAATGTACCCAATATGATGATAACGCTTTATTCAAGGAAGTCAACATTGTATCAATACTAGTTGTATATATTGTACCAGCCATAAAATCAGTATCATACTCTTCTAAAATGTACTGACTAAAGTCTAAGGTTGTACTGGCACATACCAGTTATACCGGGAATTTTTTGGGTATTTTAGCTAGAATTGATGTTTATGTTGGTGAAATATTTATAAAACAAATGTTATAAACCATGTTATTTAAGTTAATACATTTGGATAATGTAGTTAGGATAATATTTAACCTTATAAAATCTGTGGATTTTAAATAGTATGCTTTAAAAAATGCAAATATATATATATATAGTAACTCCTAAAATGGTACATCGGTATCAATTAGTGTCAAAATATTTTGTTTTCCATACCAAACCAAAATGACTTATGGTATAATTGACTCCCTTGACATTACTGCATTTTAATTTCTAACACCCTTGACCCAATTGATTATATTTTATCCTAGTGTGTTGTTTGGACTTTGAACTCAATTGTTTCCTTAAAAAAAAAAAAAATTTAATAAAAAAAATTTTGAAACTTTTTTTTGAGAAACTTGATCTTTAGATTCTTTAAAAGGTCCTGAGTATAGAATTACCTAAAGTTATATGCAAAGCCGATTATGTGAAAGCAAAATTTATATTTATCAATTATATAAGCTTAAATATTACATTATAGTTACTCCTCATACAAAGTTACAAACCACAGTTTCTCAAAAAAAAAAAAAAGTTACAAACCACCAATTACCATTTCATATTGCCAATGTCATCATTTCGGACACTGGTGTAGCCATCGATAGTCATAACAGCAATTTTCCAATAATTATCCATCGTAGATAGCCTTTGTCTAGTGTTGTTGACATTTTCTTTGCATGTTCCGTTTCACATTGATCGTGATCCTCTACACATCTTATATGCTTATTCAAAAGTCACAAATTACGTTGTAAATTTGTAATTCACATATTGATTTAGTCATCTTTGTATAATAGATACATGGTTTTAAAAACCGAACCGGGCATAGAACCATTTTTTTTAATTTCCGGTTCAACCCTTGTTTTTGACCGGTTTTTGGCCGGTTTTCCTGTTGTCGACCGGTTATTGACCGATTTTGGGGCTTTTAACCGGACCGGATTGATTCCCGGATCCCGGTTGAACCGGTCGGACCGGTCGATCCGGTCCGGTTTTTAAAACAGTGAATAGATATGTTAAATATTTAGTTCATACCATGTCAAAGTATTTGCCGTTACAAACTTAAAGACAATGGGATTGACAAATATAAATGGTTAGAAAGTTGTTCAAGGTGAAAATGCATGTTTCAATGTGTGCAGGTGTCAGCGTTGGCCTCTTACTATTGTTTGTGGGAGGCTCTTGGATATATTGGGGATTGCAAAAAAGAAAGCTCATCAAGCTCAGAGAAAAATTCTTCCAACAAAATGGTGGCTTATTGTTACAACAAAAACTATCTAGTCGTAAAGGGTCTGTAGAAACAGGCAAGATTTATAGTGCAGAATAGCTCAAAGAGGCCACCAACAACTACGATGAAAGTAGAGTCCTTGGTCAAGGAGGCTATGGAACAGTTTATAAAGGAATATTACCAGATAACAAAGTGATTGCTATTAAGAAGTCCAAAATTGGTAATCAGACCCAGATCGAGCAATTTGTAAATGAGATAATTGTGCTCACCCATATTAACCATAGGAATGTGGTTAAGCTATTAGGTTGTTGTTTAGAAATAGAAGTGCCCTTACTAGTTTATGAATTCATTTCAAAAGGGACCCTCTTTGAACACATTCATGATACAGGCTTATCATCTTTACTTTCATCGGAAAAACGTTTGAAGATTGCTGCAGAAATTGCAGGAGCACTTGCATACTTGCATTCTGCAACTTTTGTGCCAATTATACATAGAGATGTCAAAGCTGCAAATATATTATTAGATGATAATTTCACAGCAAAAGTGTCTGACTTTGGAGCTTCCAGATTGGTTCCTCTAGATCAAACACAATTAAACACTTTGGTGCAAGGAACTTTTGGATACTTGGACCCAGAATACTTCCATACTAGCCAACTAACAGAGAAAAGTGATGTGTACAGTTTTGGTGTTGTTTTGGCAGAGCTTCTGACTGGTAAGAGGGCATTTTCGTTTGATAGGCCTGAAATTGATAGAAATCTAGCAAAGTTCTTTATTTCTGCTGTGAAAGATGATCGCCTAGTTCAAATACTTGAAGATCATATTGTTAATGAGGGTAATATTGAGCAACTAAAGGAGGTTGCTAATCTTGCAAAAAGGTGCTTAAAAGTGACAGGCGAGGATAGGCCTTCCATGAAGGAAGTGGCAATGGAATTAGAGGGGTTTGTTATCATGGAAAAACATCCTTGGAGAAATGCTACTGTCTATATAGAAGAGACTGAGTACTTGCTTGGTGCACCTACTCAATCATTTAGTATTGATGTTGGTCCAAGTTGTTCTTCCAATACAGTTGCTAGGTATGATAGCATGAGAAACGAAGCATTGAATTCGTTGGATGATGGGAGATAATTAGTTAATCCACCGTAATATTCTTGCATCGATTGAGCCTAAATTATTGATGTATCTATTATGCAATTGAATTTATGTATGACAATATATTTGAACATGTTGTAGACTGGTTCAAGCTGTGTATGACATTATACACATGGAGACTGAATAAAATCTAACACATGAACAAAGGAACATGCATTTCCCCAGAAATGTTTAGGTGGTATTCAATATCATCTAATTCATACTAATTGATAGTCTACTTTGACAGGTTGAGACAGATCCCATCGAAGGCCTTGTATAGGTGGGCAATTATGCTGCCTGCAGTTCTCATATTTTAAAGAGATTTAAATATCCGGCTATAAACTTCCGTGGGAGCTATGAAATTATAAATTTAACAAAGAAAATAGAAAAATGTATAACAAGGGCTGAAATGCGAGCTTAAAATTCAACAATAAAGATTTTCTTCCGAGTCATATGAAAATTGAATAGGCTGAATTTACCCTCAAGCCCCATGGTGGTCACTTAAAATTCCATGTCTTATTGGCAAACTTTGACTTTAACAGCTGAAGAAATGTTTTATCTTTACAGAATCGACGAACCTCAAAAAATTCAAAAATAAATAAAAGTACAATAACCTTTTTTTGAGAGTCTCCCAACCCTCAAAATAAGGTTTTTCTCTTTTTCTAAAAAAATAAATAAATAACTCACAGCCGTGCATATACACTTTAAAGAACCACATATTACAAAATCTATATTATACCAAAGCACAAATATCAAACAAAATTCAATTAGCTTTCCAAATTACTAAATCCTTCATTCTTGAAGTTTATGGAAACACTTTTACATTAACCTAAAGGAACTTAATATTTTTAACTAGAGAATTTTGAAACCAATAAACTATTATACCCACCATCTTTAATAGCATGCTGAGAGTGTTGGGCCAAAAACGATTTCTTAAGGCCATTCCAAGAGATTAGAAGATGCTTCAATCAGAAGTTCTCATTAGTCTTGTATTTAGTCCTTGGGTCCAATATTCCAACATTGTTGCCAATTACTTCTGAGGATGCACATGCTTTCATCTTGTCAGTAATTTGCAACCAAAGATATACCCCTACAACATGGAGAGTAATCATCCACTTGATACTATGTATAACACAAAAATCATGTAGTTGGTTACACATGTAAAGATGTAAAGCCCTTTAAAAATCTTACAATATTCATGAATGGGGGCGTTAGAGAAATAGAAGTGGTGGCTTGTGAATAATGAATAAAATAAAGTTACTAGTGAACACATACAACATTTGGGCTTTAAATAGCCAACGTAGACAGTTTTCAGATTCACATAAACTAATGGAATTTTCAACTCTTAAGAGTAGTGCTTTCCAAAAATCAAAATGGAATACAAATTATGAAATTGAACAAATCATCATGGTATAAAAATAAACTCGGATTAATGATGGCAAAAGCAGCCAAACTAACCACAACCTATTCATGTGGTAATGCACTTGTTACATGGTTGAGGTGTTTGATTGACAAATTGTCATATAATGAAGTCCATGTTGACATGTAACATATTTCAATTCATGAATTATTACCTTTGTAAGGTTGAATTTATTCAACCATCTAATTGGCTTTATTCCGTGCCAAATTTGCTTGTAATTCAGCATTTAGTAACCCTGTATTTAGGTGGGTTTGATGTAAGGGTAGTGAGTGAGATAGAGTGAAGTTTGCTCAAGAGTGTGCAAGAAAACAGAGACTCGCGGCTGGGACTCGCGAGTGACTCGCGGCTGCAAGCCGCCAGAAGCAGCACACGTGCCAAGCATGCTGGAAGATGAACAGTCATGCTAGCTGGAGCACTACAGGACAAAATAGGACAACTGGCCATACGGTTATCTCGCGACTGGATCTCGCGACTTAGTCAAGCCGCGAGGTCAAGCCGCGAGCCACCCCTGTTTTGTAAAACCTGACGTTTCACATTCCTCTCCCACTCCAGTATAAATACCCCTATTACCCACGATTGAAAGAGAGCTTCCAGAGAGAATTTTGAGAGAGAAACCCTAAAGAAAAACAAGATTGATTCACACACAATCTATACCTTAGAGACTCTTCAAATTCCTCAACTCTCTTCCTCTCCATTGTCAAATCCTTGAGAGGCATTATACCAAACCAGGTTCTCACCATCATCATCATTGTGAGACTGCTGTTTGGTTTTCTAGGAAGCAGTTAGGAAGGAACCAATCTTCATTGGTTGATGCTAAGGTATAGTAGCGGAATCCGGGAAGCTAGAAAAGAAAAAGGTTCGGCGTAACCTCGTTGGAGCAAGAAGCTTGGAGGGCTTAGGTGCACTGGGTAGATTAGGCTTGGAAGGTCTATTGCTGTCCTTGTATCCCAACTGTATTTTCTAGTGGATTGTTTACCGCTTGGAGGGCGGCGGAGAGGTTTTACGCCGAGGGCTTCGGTTTCCTCTTCGATAACACATCGCGTGTTGTCTTTGTGTTTGCATCTTCCTTCCTCTCTATCTTTGCCTTTTCATTATCTGCTGTGGTTTTATTTTGTTATGGCTTAGATAGTTTTTAACCAATTTCATATTATAGCATATGTTAAGTTTCCGCACACTAGTTGTTTGACATATTGCTTGAATTGGTTAAGTTGCAATTTGGGGGTCTAAACATTCAAAGGTGTTTTGTACACGTTTTTGAACTTTCAATTGGTATCAGAGCGGGTACACTTGTTGTGGTTTTATTACCTAAGTGTGATCCTAGACCCCTGTGTTGTGGTTGATTGTTTTGGTATATACCATGCTGAATTGTAGCTTAAGTGTCTGTGAAAATGACTCTATGCATATGTCTGAAAGGTGTCTTACTGATGATCTTGTAGAGTTGTTAAAATCTAAGAAACATGCTAGAGTATTTGTTCACATGCTGGAATATCTTGAAAATCAGAATCATGTATTACACAGTAGCATATCTGAATCTAAATCATTGATTAAGAAATATAAAAGAAAGAATAGAATGTTGTGTGAGATGATTGAGAATCTGAAAATGAAAAATCAAACTGAAAGAAGCATGAAAACTGATGATGAGTTTGTGTTTGAAGGTCAAGAATGTCTGTCACATGTGAACCTATTTGTGCATACCTCATTGAAGGTGTTTAATGCGTGTTTGTGGTATCTTGACAGTGGGTGTTCTCGCCATATGACAGGGGATAAGTCTCTATTCAAGACACTCAAAGAAAAGGTCGGTGACTATGTGACCTTTGGTGATGGAAGTCATGCTCAAGTCCTAGGCAAAGGAACCATTGAGATACCTGGTTTACCACTGTTGAAAGATGTGCTGTACATAAAAGGGCTGAAGGCGAATTTGCTGAGCATCACTCAAATTTGTGATGATGATTTTCTGGTCCAATTCTCTAAGAAGGGATGTTTGATCATCAATGAAGAGGGGATTCAGGTTTTGGAAGGAAATCGGACTACAGATAACTGTTATGGAATTGTTCCCACGGCACCCATATCGTGTAGAAGTGCTCGTGTGGATACATTGGAGCTGTGGCATCACAGATTTGGGCATGCCAACTTCAAACAAGTAGCAAAAGTTTCAAAACTTGAAGCAGTCGAGGAACTTCCTAAGTTTGGAAAAGTGAAGAAGACCGTTTGTGGTGCGTGTCAAATGGGGAAGCAAACTAAGGCAAGTCATCACAAGGTGAATGTGATAGCCACCTCTCGGTGCTTAGAGTTACTTCATGTTGATCTAATGGGGCCTACCAGAACTGAAAGCCTAGGGGGGAAGAGATACATTATGGTTATTGTGGACGACTACTTAAGATACACTTGGGTTGATTTCCTTAGAGAAAAATCAGAAGCTTGTGAGAGGTTGGAGATTCTGTGCAAGAAACTACAAAACGAAAAAGGGATTCCGATAGCCAAAGTTAGAAGTGATCATGGGAGGGAATTTGAGAATGCAAGATTCGAGTCCTTCTGTGAGAAGAATGGAATTAAAAGAGAATTTTCAGCTCCCAAAACTCCACAACAAAATGGAGTGGTAGAGAGAAAAAATCGTGTGATTCAGGAGATGGCAAGAGTCATGTTGCTTAACAAGCAAATACCTCAAAAATTTTGGGGAGAAGCTGTCAACACCTCGTGTCACATTGGCAATAGGATTTTCTTTCGAGTTGGTACAAAGAAGACTGCCTATGAGATATGGAATGGGAAGAAGCCAAAAGTGAAGTATTTCCGGGTGTTTGGAAGTAAATGTTATATCCTAAATGATCGAGAGAATCTTGGGAAGTTTGATGCGAGAAGTGATGAGGGAATTTTTCTTGGCTACTCTACTACAAGTCGAGCGTATAGAGTGTTTAACAAGAGAACAAAAACTGTGATGGAGTCCATAAATGTCAAGATTGATGATGCCTTACCTAAGGTGGAAATGATTGATGATGTAGAAGGGCCGAGCACCAAAGAGGCCGATGTTGAGGTAGAAGCTTTGGATATAGAAGGTGAAGAACCTATACCAGAAGTAGAATCGACTCCCATCAACCCAAGAATGGAAACGAGATCGATGTCTAGAACATCAAGCCCTCTTACTCCTCCGGAAGTCCATCCTCCTATCTCTCGTAGTGATGAAGTTTCCACTTCAAAAAGGCCATCTTCAAGAGTTATCAAGAATCATCCGGAAAGTAATATCATAGGATCTCTTGATGATGGTCTTCGCCTTAGGAAAGGAAACATTCTGCTAGCCAATCATGTAACATATCACTGTTATCTTGCACAGTTTGAACCAAAAAGGGTTGAAGAGGCTCTTCAAGATGAGAATTGGGTTGAGTCAATGCATGAAGAGCTGAATCAGTTTGTGAGGAATGATGTGTGGGAACTTGCTCCACGGCCTGAGAACATTCATGTTATAGGCACAAAATGGATTTTTAAAAACAAAACTGATGAAGATGGAGAGATAATTCGAAACAAATCTCGGTTAGTAGCTCAAGGATACACTCAAGTAGAAGGAGTGGATTTTGATGAATCTTTTGCTCCGGTGGCAAGACTCGAATCCATTCGAATCCTCATGTCCATTGCGTGCACCTTGAATTTCAAACTGTATCAAATGGATGTAAAGTGCGCATTTCTGAATGGATATCTAAATGAAGAAGTATTTGTTGAGCAACCAAAAGGATTTGAGGATCCTCATTTTCCAGATCATGTATTAAGATTGAAGAAAGCCCTTTATGGCTTAAAACAAGCGCCTAGAGCCTGGTACGATCGTCTTACACATTATCTTCTAGACAGAGGTTTCAAGAGAGGGTATGCCGATCGAACTCTGTTTGTCAAAAATGATGAAGATTATCTCCTTGTGGCACAAGTCTATGTTGATGACATAGTGTTTGGGGCAACCATCGAAGATCGTGCTACTGAATTTTCTAAGGAGATGAAGAAGGAGTTTGAGATGAGTATGGTGGGGGAGCTCACATTTTTCTTGGGTCTTCAAGTCAAACAACAGAAGGAGGGTATATTTGTATCTCAAGAGAAGTATGCCAGAAACATTGTCAAGAAGTTTGGACTAGACTCCAAAAAACATGCCTCCACCCCCATGAGCTCTTCCACTAAACTGAATGTGGATTCGTCGGGAGTTGAAGTAAGTCCTACATTGTATAGGAGCATCATAGGAAGTTTGCTCTACCTTACAGCCAGTAGACCGGACATTGCTTTCAGTGTGGGCGTTTGTGCCAGGTACCAAGCTAATCCGAAGGAATCTCATTTGACTGCTGCTAAGCGAATCATTCGATATGTGAATGGTACTGCAAACTATGGTCTGTGGTATTCAAAAGACTCAAATGATTGTCTTGCTGGGTATTCAGATGCTGACTGGGCTGGCAGTGTAGACGATCGGAAAAGCACTTCAGGCGGCTGTTTTTATCTTGGTAACAATCTTGTCTCGTGGATGAGCAAGAAGCAGAATTCAGTGTCTCTATCTACTGCAGAAGCAGAATACATCGCTGCTGGAAGTTGCTGCACTCAGCTTCTTTGGATGAAGAAACTACTTCATGACTATGGAATTCCTCAAGAAACGATGTGTGTCTTCTATGACAACACCAGTGCCGTCAATCTTTCCAAGAATCCTGTCCAGCATTCAAAGTCTAAACACTTAGAGATACGTTACCATTTCATTCGGGATTTGGTAGAGGAAAGAGTTGTGTGTCTTGAGTTCATACACACCGACAATCAAAAGGCGGACATCTTCACCAAGCCCCTCGATGGTCCACGGTTTGAATCACTCCGTAAGACCATTGGTGTTGGTACAATTCCTTGACTCTCTTGTGTGTTGTGTGCTTCACATATTTATAATATGATATGTTTGCTTATGATGGGGCACACACTTCTTTGTTAGCTCTTTGTGCAACATGTTTATTGTTTGTTTGTCCATCTGTGGATTCTGTTGGTTCTTTCTTTATTTGTTCAATCATTTTCTTCTTTTATATCAAAAATCCAAAAATCACATAAAAATTAGAAAATCAGAAAGCTTGATTGACTTTGTTGAGTTTTTGTCTCAAAACTTGTTTTGCCTTGTACCTTTGTGCTAATGGCTTTGTGCATTTTCGAGCATTGCTTGTTTCTTTGCACTCATATCTATGTGGGAGAAATCTTGAAATCTTTGTGATTGTTGTAAATAGATCTTCAAACTTGTCATGAATGATTAGTGAATGTTTTTGTTGATCTTGAGACATGCATAGACTTGTGTCTATATATCTTCCCACTCTTTATTTTTGTTTTGCTAAAAAGAGCTCACCAAATGTAAATCTCCAAATGAAAAGAGATATTGAGCTGCAAAAGCCTGTCGCACATTCTAGTATTTGACTAGGAAAAAGGGTAAGCGACCTTATATTGAAGTGTATGTTTATTCAAAAAGCCAAAGGCTTATTCATTAAAGTGAAATATCTAATATCACCCTCACAATGAGAGGTGATTGACTCAAAAAATCAAAAAGATCAAATGTTATGATTGAAAGTGGAGTCAAATGTAAAGCTCCAAATCATGTTATCAAGTTTTGTGGGAAGTCATATATACATATTTCTATAATTGAGATGGGTCACATGATCTAGTGCTAATTGTGTATGCCTTGATTGAATTGATCATTAAAGCTTCACATTAGACGAAGGACTATCTCATTGTTGATATCCACACACAACACACAAGTTTATGTTCAATAAATGCCATATTCATTTGTGTGATTGTACTTGATGAAATGTGTTTTCACATGCTCAATCTGTGTTAATTCAAGCACAAAAAGATTTTTGAGTGTTTTAGGTGTTTTTGGAAAGTATTTTGTTTGAAAAATCTGATAATTTCAAAAATCCTGTTTTGCCCTGTTTTGGCGGCTCAGTCGCGGGTATGTCAAGTCGCGAGCCTCAGTCGCATATTCGCTGGTCATTTTTGGCGACTTGTTAGCGAGTGGAAGGTCCAGTCGCGAGGTTCACTCAGAGATTTTCGCGGCTCAGCTCGCGACTCAATCATGGGTAGACCTTCTAGTCGCGAAAAACACTTAGAAAAATTTTCAATTTTTCGTCCTGGGATGTTTTGGCGGCTTGATCTGGCGACTTTTTGGCGACTCGTCTCAGTCGCGAAAATCGCGTGTTTTGGACATACAGGGGCAGTTTTTAAACTTCTTGTTTTTCCCTCGATCTTTTTGTGACTGTTCATTGTCTTTCTCATCTGCTCTTACCCATCACACCGTGTCTCCATTTTCGATCTCCATTGTTTGCCTCTTTTCAGATCAAAATCGTCGACTAACAGGTATGGTTTTTTCTGTCTTGAACTCTATTTTACTTGTTGTTATGGTTTTCCCTCTGGATTTTTCACATTTGATTGTGATTTTGTGTTGGGTTTTTAGCTCAACTATTACTCTTTGTCCATGCTTAGCTTATGGAAGCTTGTGTTTCTGTTTTTGAGCTAGTTTATTTTGGGTGGTTTTGTTCTTCATCATGTGTTTAACTAGGGTTAGCTAATTTTTGTCTGATCTGCTGTTGATGTCGTGTTTCACTATGATCCTGTGTGGTATCCTGTTGATGTGTTGTTGAATGTGGGTCCTTTTTCAGCTGATTATGTGGTTCTATTTGGACTCCCTCTACTGTGTAGTTCAATTTGGGCCATTTGTGTCCCTCATTGCTATTTTCTGACCATTTTCATCCAGCTATTAGGGTTTCTTCATTGTCCCTATATTTCCACTAACCCACTGCTAATAAAGTTTTTTTTTTGGATTGTGTTCTGTCATTTCCCTTGTTCATAATGCAGACTAGTCATGTCACCATTCAAGAAAGCTGCTGTAAAAGGAGGTAGTTCCAAAGGGAAGGAACCAGTAATTGATGTTGATGATTTCCCACCTCAACCAAAAGGGACTCGCTCTTCATCAAAGAGATTCGATCCCGACAAGTTCAGATCATATGCAGCCTATCAGTCTTATAAGAATTTCTTTCTTCATGCCAAACCATTACTAGAAAGAGCTTTGGATCAGCCCTCACTTCATGACACTGACATTCCGAAATGGTTTGCTCACAAGGATTGGAATTACCTTCTCTCTGATCCGGATGACGCGTATGAAGAGTTGGTAAAAGAATTTTATGCTAACGTAATTGTGGAAGGAGATGAACTTAAGTGCTGGGTTCGGAAAAAGAGCTTTTCTGTCTCTCCTGCATATCTGGCAGAAATTTTTCACATCAACAGACCCATTTTTCGACATTCGTCAGTTTACGATGATCTCTGTCCTGATGAGGAGCTTCTTAAAGAAAGTCTTGGTCAAGACTTGGAGTTCTCGCCCAATGGCAAATCCATCAGTGTTTCCTCTCTTTCTCCAAAACTGAGAGTGCTTACAATTGTAATGTTTCACAATTTGTACCCTTTATCAAGCACTGGGTATATGAACCTCGGACGGGCTTTGTTTCTTCATGATCTAATCTCTGATGTGGAAATAGACATCTGTGCTCATATCTTTCATGTTCTGCGCAAAACGGTTCTTCGAACTGAGTCTCGGATATGCGTTCCTTTCTGCAGTCTCATTTCACGGATCTTGAAGCTCAAGGGAATTTATCCAATGGCTGATGAATCTCCTATGTCCAAACCAAGTCCAATCAACATGCGTACATTCAATGCAAGCATTGGACATAGTCGGAAGAGAGCCAAACCAGAAACTTCTGCATCTCACAGTGACTCTCAGTTTAGCACTCTCTCCCTAGATGAGAAACTTGATCGCATTGTATCCTCTGTCCACGAGTTGAATACAAAGATGTCTGGGCTCACAGCTTCTCTACACCATCAAAGCATTCGGTGGGATATGAAGTTTACTTCTCTTCAAACTCAACTGGATCAAATTCAGAGAAAGCTGGAAGAGGATGACTAGCCTATTCCATGACAAAAAGGGGGAGAGATAGGCATGATCAGAGGGGGAGTGTCTTTACCTAAGGGGGAGTGTCTTTACATTCTTCTTCAGTTTCAGATTTCTCTTTAAGTTGATATATTGTGTTTTGTAAACTGTTATTCAGGATGTTTTGTGATTTGTACCCATGTGCTTTTGTAAGCTTTTAGGGTTAATGTTTTATGCATAGTTTGTAGGCTTTATGGTTTGTACCTTGCTTAGTGCAGCCTTTATGCTATGTTAAAATCAGTACTTTAATCTAAATGTTATGCATTTTGGTTTATGTACTGTCACTCTTGTGCCCTTGTAGGATTGTTCCTAGATGCATATGCCTTGTGTGATATGCATTGGTTGAGTGTTGAGCATACAAGTGTCTTGCCTTGTGCTTGTTAACTTGTATGTCCTTGTGTTCATTCCAAGTGTGAATGAGCACTGTGATCACTACCTTGTGGTGTTCACTTGGTTGATCAAGCCATGGTTTGTTTCTTAACTCCATCTTTGCTTGATCACATATTGCCTGTTTCATATGCATTTATAATTTTCTGCTTACAATGATCATGGTGTATTGTTGTGTTTCAGGAGTATTGTATTCATATGATTCAAGTGCTTCACAGCTTCTAGAGTTAGGTGTGAGTGAGTTTTGTTCAACTGTTCCCAACTCACATGTTAAGTCTAGAGTCTGTTTTAGGGTTTTGTCACGGAATAGCCAAAGGGGGAGATTGTAAGGTTGAATTTATTCAACCATCTAATTGGCTTTATTCCGTGCCAAATTTGCTTGTAATTCAGCATTTAGTAACCCTGTATTTAGGTGGGTTTGATGTAAGGGTAGTGAGTGAGATAGAGTGAAGTTTGCTCAAGAGTGTGCAAGAAAACAGAGACTCGCGGCTGGGACTCGCGGGTGACTCGCGGCTGCAAGCCGCCAGAAGCAGCACACGTGCCAAGCATGCTGGAAGATGAACAATCATGCTAGCTGGAGCACTACAGGACAAAACAGGACAACTGGCCATACGGTTATCTCGCGACTGGATCTCGCGACTTAGTCAAGCCGCGAGCCACCCCTGTTTTGTAAAACCTGACGTTTCACATTCCTCTCCCACTCCAGTATAAATACCCCTATTACCCACGATTGAAAGAGAGCTTCCAGAGAGAATTTTGAGAGAGAAACCCTAAAGAAAAACAAGATTGATTCACACACAATCTATACCTTAGAGACTCTTCAAATTCCTCAACTTTCTTCCTCTCCATTGTCAAATCCTTGAGAGGCATTATACCAAACCAGGTTCTCACCATCATCATCATTGTGAGACTGCTGTTTGGTTTTCTGGGAAGCAGTTAGGAAGGAATCAATCTTCATTGGTTGATGCTACGGTCTAGTAGCGGAATCCGGGAAGTTAGAAAAGAAAAAGGTTCGGCGTAACCTCGTTGGAGCAAGAAGCTTGGAGGGCTTAGGTGCACTGGGTAGATTAGGCTTGGAGGGTCTATTGCTGTCCTTGTATCCCAACTGTATTTTCTAGTAGATTGTTTACCGCTTGGAGGGCGGCGGAGAGGTTTTACGCCGAGGGCTTCGGTTTCCTCTTCGATAACACATCGCCTGTTGTCTTTGTGTTTGCATCTTCCTTCCTCTCTATCTTTGCCTTTTCATTATCTGCTGTGGTTTTATTTTGTTATGGCTTAGATAGTTTTTAACCAATTTCATATTATAGCATATGTTAAGTTTCCGCACACTAGTTGTTTGACATATTGCTTGAATTGGTTAAATTGTAATTTGGGGGTCTAAACGTTCAAAGGTGTTTTGTACACGTTTTTGAACTTTCAACCTTGACCACAAGTGTCTGAACCCCAGCATATTTGACATCCTAACAGAACTCACTCATGCTCCATCCAGTTCCACCAAGAGAGCCACCATTTTCCCAAGGTAGTTCAAGTAGTACTGAATGCCAACTGCCTAGGATGCATAAACATAAGTTAGCACAATTAATCATTATTAGCATCAGAGTCATAACTTTCATTATAGAGCTAGGATATCGAGCACCAAGAGAATCGCACAGCTTCATTATTTCTATTTAACCTAACTTTTGCTAGATAAACATAAATTTACTAATTCAAAAAAAGGACTCCCATCTCACTCCAGCAAATTCCAAAAAACAATACTTGACTTGCATCTAGATATACCCAAAGAAAAAGAAGTAAGAAAGTGGGCGAAAACAAACCTGGAAAGGAAGCTAAGACCAATCAAAGCAGAGCTCAATAACTTAGTCAAAATCCATCAAAGATCTGCAAAGCAGAACTTGCAAATTTAAAAATAAAAAATAATAATAATAATAATAATAAAAAATCTAGTGGAAGATGTGAAAGTAAACAAATAAAAACAAAAGGGTAGATTTGAAGGTGGGTGGAAGAAATAGAGAGAACTGTACCTCAATGACAAGTACCTCATCAAAGACACAAATCTTAAACTATAAAAATATTCAATCAATGCAAATTAATTACATAACCACTTGCTGGAAAAATTAGGAAACATCCTTACATGTAAAAAAAAAATCACATTGGTGTATATCAAACAAAAGCAGAAGTATAATTTAATCAAACTGAATACTGAGTCAAACATTTACAAGGCTGGATTAGATGTATGAAGATTATATTATACAAATTTTATATTCATATATAATGGAATGTAGAGGCTTCTTTCTTTTGAAGATGACAGAAACAACCAAAAGATCTTTGACCAGCAGCGTCACCATGATTTCAATGCAGCAGCATCTGCAATTCTTTCAACTAAGTTTTATAAACAACAAGGAATATAAAGCTATGATATATGAACAAGCGATGTGAGAAGAAAGTACCGAAAAGAGAGAATAGTGGGTAACTTCAAGAATGCAGCTCACATCGATTGTGCGGGACTAAATGATTAAACAAAACTTTAAAATACTTGCATTGAGATTTCAAAATCATCTTTGCCAGTGTAACTGAGAATCTTGGAAACAAGACAAGGGTATTTTTGTAGCTGCATCAAGAGGAAGTCCATCCCAAATTTTAGCACAAAATAAAAATGGACCATCTTGCTTTATATTTTTATGTCATGTAACTAAGTAGTGGTTGCCAAAGAAGATTAGTAACCTGGATGAGAGGAAAATCATGAAAAAAATATATCATAGAAATACTGTCTAGCAGCACATAAATGGATGGTAGAACATAAAGTTAAGAAAAAACTTACAATGTCAAATATATTAAATAAGAAGACAAAAAATGCATATATTGTGTGGCAAACCCCAGGCTCTGCATCAAGAGAAGTTTCAGGGTTAAATATCTCCTTCTCATGCTCCCAGAAAGGTGATCCAAGTAGGCTGCCATGAATAGCCGGGTTAGTAGTAAATTTTCTATCCAAAACATGGTTAACAAAAAAAAAAAGTGTCAATGAACCAATTATACTACCGGATACCATTATTTAGTACTTTGAGTAACAAAAGCTTAAGTATATGGTGAGGGCAACTTCCACTAGATTGTTCTCTATTGCATATTATTAGTCAATATTCAAGAAATCAAACATACAACATATGATGGTAGTAACAAAAGGCAGAACTATAGAGTAACTCTTGCCAAAATAATCTCATCAGACAATGTTGTGGAAAAAAAAATTAAAAAACTAGGATAAAGTAAACTTGTATAATGTATATTTGTGCTTGGTAATGACATACCAAATCAGTCAAAGCATCCATCACGCCTCCAACAACAGCACCAGCAATTATGCAGCAACTTAAGCAGCACCAGCATCAGTTATGCAGCAACTTAAGTTGAGCATTATTGCCACCAACCATGAGTATTGATCCAGCCAGCATAAATCCTAAAAATCAGCCACACATATAAACTAGTTGCTATCACTAGTGAAATTTGATAGAGTGAAAAACCTGACTTGGGCATTATATAATACAATAGATAGAAAATAGATCTTGTATTTTTTAAATTTCTAGTGAAATTTGAAACCTTAGGATTCGTTTGATATACTGAATGAAAATTACGATAGGAATTGTAATCTTTATTACTAGGAATAAAATATATTGTAATGTAATAACTAAACCTATTCATTAGTTTGGTTGTGAGTTGTAATATTAGAGTGAAACTTAACATTTCTTTTAGGAAAATTCTTGCTCATACAATTATATTTCCTTAAAAATTGTTATTTTTAAATTTAAAAGAGATATGTCTTATTTTTTTATGATTTTTTATTTTTATAATTGTTAGATGTATATGAAAAATTTGTTTATTTGGAAATATATTAAATTTTGAAATTATTGCACTTATTAAGGAATAGTTAATACAATCTTTTAAAAATGAATAATTATTCCCCATTTTGAAGAATAATTATTTATAAAGAATGATTATTCCTTGTAATAAAAACATAACCAAACTAAAAAATAACAAAACTATAGGAATAACTATTATATTACAATACTTATTATAGTCTACCAAACATGCCCTTAGTACCATAACACGTTACCAACAAACAAGGTCCTCTATAACATTTGTATAACATTCCTATAGTTCTCTGTGCAGTAAAGCAAACTCTAAAAACGGCCAAACCTTTAAGATAATTGAGCTTAGCAGATTCTATTTAAGTCCACCCCACATTCTATGCCCCATTGCCAATATATTTAATATAATTAATATATTTTTAATTGCCACCATTGCCAAATTATTTAATATAATTAAATAATTTGTGAATTCCAGGGCATCAATTTTATTAAAAAAAAAAAAATTCAAACTTACAAAAAAAATAAAATAAAATAAAATAAAAAGATTTTATATACAAAATTGAATCAAGCTAAAGCTTCAGATCAGACCTAAAAACACAAATAAACTAGGAAATGTAGAGCAAAATCAAGAAAATGAGAAACAACGAAATCCAAACCTTCTGCTTTTTTAAGCCACGGATCTATTTTGAATCAAAACCGGTTTGGCGTGATTCCAATTCCAAAGTATACAAACCCTAGCCCCCAATTTGTACTACTACTCTCTCTCTCTCTCTCTCTCTCTCTCTCTCTCTCTCTCTCTCTCTCTCTCTCTCTCTCTCTCTCTCTCTCTCTCTCTCTCTCTCTCTAAGCCCCTAAAACACCAGGACTAACCCAAAATTGGACGAATACTTTGTAGTCGAACGAAGAAGTGGAAGAGAGATTGGGACAACTTCAACTTTTTTTTTTCTCGGGAAACAAACAGAGAGTTAAATAGAGAGAGGCCTGTAATCAAACGAAGAAGTAGAGGAGATGATATTGCCAACCACCGCGCCTCAGATCGTCGTCGCACCTTTTATTTTTCAAATTATGGGCTTTATTTTGTGGGTTGAAAATTTTGGGATATCTTTATTTTGAGGGTTACGTTAAAATGGTGCAGAAAAATGTAATATTTGGAGCCAAAACTCTTGCGGGAATGCTACTAAAACCGGTCCGCCTTTTTTCAAACGGTTGTATTGGCTTATTTCAAGGGTTTTAATGTCCCTTGAAATAAAGCTGTCCCTACTTATTCACTCAAGACCTATTTTCAGTGTTTGTTTGGATCCTCGAATTTAGTGGGTCGAAACAAGTGAAGTATTTTGTAGTCTATTTACTCATCTCGTTCAATAGTGCGGTACTTGGGTAGTTGGGTTCCCACTTTGGT
Organism: Quercus berberidifolia; assembly: GCA_028535905.1. Taxonomy (NCBI): domain Eukaryota; kingdom Viridiplantae; phylum Streptophyta; class Magnoliopsida; order Fagales; family Fagaceae; genus Quercus; species Quercus berberidifolia. The sequence continues at coordinate 25,839,893 of JAPQVW010000008.1, forward strand.
ATAAAAGATCTCAAGTTCCTACACTATTTCCTTGGTTATTGATGAAATCTCTTTAACTTGGTGACAATCTCCATCTCACACAAACTATGTATGCCACTAATTTTGCTAATGTATGCTTACATGCATGAACTCTGCCAAACCATACTCTTCCCTATGGTCCTAATCCCATCTCCTACCATAGCATTTTGGTGCTTTCCAAACCTTACTCTTACCCATCTTGACCTTCCATTTGCCTTCAACTAGGTGTGCCAATTCATGCATCAACCTAGGACATCTCATTAGTCTGCATCTCAAAGGCACTCTAGAATCTCGATAACAGGCTTTTTTTTAAACCAAGTCCTCTTCGCCTTGAGGCCTATTTATCGTTGTTCCACTCGTGGTTATTGCATTTATTTTGAGTTCTCATCTATCTTGTCGAGCGCTAAGAGATAGGCCATCATTTCTTGCTGTAGCACCAAAACGAACTATCGTTAATTGGCTCAAACTGCCACTGACCTCTCTTGGTTCTGTCAACTTTTCCGAAATCTCCATCTTTTACAACCTCCATTAATATGGTGTGATAATATTATAGCTCCATTTTCCTCTGCTCCAAATCCTCTAGTCATGCTTGTATGAAACATCTCAAAGTTTATTATGATATTATCACTATGTTCGTGAGAAGGTTGTGCATAACGAGCTTTGGGTGTTCTACATTCACACTGTGGATCAAATTGCTTATGTGTTCGGCAAGGACCTTACTAGTGCTCAATTCAGGCTGACAAGCTCATGATTTGTTCTTTATCGATCCAACAGCTTGCGAGGGTGTATTAGTGGAAATTAAGACAAGATACCAAATCAAGTCAATCCCAATATTACAATATCTAACTCTAATCAACCATCTTTAATATTGGGTCATTCTAAGGAAGCAATCACACAATATCTTTCATGCATGCAACCAGTCCCAATATACCAAATGTAGTCTTTGTCAACCATCATTACTATTGGAACCTATAAAAGGAACCAATCACTTGATCTCTTCGGATAATTATTCTTTTGTATAATTGATTTTATATTTTAATGATTTTTCCCATCCGGAGACTTGAGACTTTATTATTGTAAAAGGAGATTATACATTAAAGGAGATATATAATCATTTTCTTTTATAATTTGTTTTCTTTCATTTTTGTTCTCCCATCTTAAGAAAATAAAACAATATTTTTCATTTTAATTTATCACAAAACAAAATATGAATCTCTTTTTTTGCTTTTCTATTTTTGGGTAGAAAAGGGATATTCATTAAACTAAGTGATACTGGAAAAGTATGGAGGAACCCAAACTAATTAATATGATGAATGATGGATCACAAATTATTTGGATAGATGGAATAAGTCAAAAACTCAATAACAAAATGAATAAATAGCCCACTACCAAAGCAAAAAGACCAATGAGATACATGCATTCCCAACCAACGGAATTCTACTAAGGATACAGGATTGAAATGACTCGCCACTCAATGAGATATAAATTATCATCACCCAAAGATATATAGAAACCGAAACTTGCCACCAAAGGATAGGAAAATGAAAATAGCAATTAAAATATTACCTTTTCAAGACCATAGTCGAATAAGACTCATAGAAACTAAAAACAAATTAAAAGACTTGTCTGCCTAGGATTGCTAAACATAAAAGCTAAGGGTATGTTTGGTAACTGTTTTTTCTCTTTATTTTCTATTTCCAAAAATAATTTTCTATTTTTTAGAATAAAAAACTTGTTTGGCAATCCAAAATAGAGAGAAAATAAAAGCTGTTTTCAAAACTCAATTTGTAAAGAAAACTGAAAACATGCAAAAAGCTGTTTTCAGTTTCTAATTTTCAAAAGTCAATGAAAACATACATTTAATTTAATAAATCTGTCTCATTTAATGAGTTAGTATTAGAGTTCAAATCCTAATAATAACATATTTTAGTATTTTCTATTTTTTTCTTCAAATTTTTTTTTTTTTTAATTTCAACTTACCAAACATGTTTTTGATTTCAAAAATACAAGAAAATTTTTTTCTTTATATTCCCAAAAACAAGTTTTTGAAAATAGAAAACAAAAACTATTACCAAACATACCTAGAAAATCCTCATTAAATGCTATTTGACTTATTGGAGAAACTACACATTAATCTTCTTAATTTTGAGGGAAAATTCATTCAAAATAATGGGTTTTATTTTTTGGACTTCAAAAACATCTTGGTTGGGTTTTAGCATCATATTGAACTAGTTAGAACTTGGGACATTCAGGTGTCACTAAGAAGCAATAACAATTTGTTTGTTTCAGCATTAACCTTTTTTGGAAAATAGTTCATTTTTCAAAGAGCATTTTTTAGAAAACTGTCTCGTTTTTCGGTGTTTGGTAACAACTTTGAAAATGAATTTGAGAATGTTTTCTAGTGTTGGGTATGCAATTTTTTTTATTATATTTATTGTATAATTTAAAAAATGTGTATCATGTAAACCAACTGATGTAATCAATATTAAAAAAAATTGAAAAAAAAAAGAATAAATTTGGTTTTTATACTAAAATTTTGACAATAGATACAATCAAAATTAGTTGTCAAATTTTTATGAACTCTACCACTTATCTTGCTCATATATATGGACAGAAATGTACATATATATATATATATATATATTTAAATTGACAGGGAAATATATCTTCAATAAGTATTGTAGGGATATTGGACCCAGGAGTTCATTACCTATTTGTATATTGGGCCTGTGGCCCAAGCCGATGATGAGGGTTTGTCCGAAGAGAATGAATATTTGTCAGAAGAGACCGTGTTAGTAAATAAAAAAGTTAGTTTTGGTCATAATGGCTCAACAGGATGGGCCGAGAATAAATGCCTCCTCGGCTTGCCAAAGTTGAGGTCCGAAGAGGTAGTCTATCGACCAAGGTAACGTTCCAGGAAGTTCTGTTAGTGTGGATAAGCATTGCAGAGACATCAGACAGGGAGGAGTCCTAAAATATCTAAAGAGAAAGCTACTACCTCCGCATTAAATGCACTGCAACTAACTCCTTGGCCGCATTAATATGGAGATGATACCTAAATAGTGGATTTCAGCCTTACAGCTACAACATGAAGACTTCTGGGAGGTGCTGATGAGACAAGAATCAACACCAACTATTTGTCATGCACGTGGAGCAAAAAAGATAAAAGGAGAAGAGAGTATAAAAGAAGGAGGAAGCAACGAAAGAAGGGGATCAGAAAATCAAGAAAGAAATACTGTAGCAATTTAGAACTAGACTTGTAACCATACTTAAGAGCATTATATAAGAACCAGTCTCCTCAGACTTTGCCGATGACATTTTTTCTTCAGTTTAAACTTGTATATTTTCACTCTTTTGTCATCAAGCTTACCTAACTTGTTATTTGATTAACTAAAACCCAGTTTTCTAACCCATTCTTTACAAATTTATTGTTTTGGGCTTTTTGGGTCTAAGTCCATTCATACCTTGGGCTAGGAATTCAAATCTGGTCCTTACAAGTACAAATAACAATAACTTTTAATTGTCTACTCTTTTTGCTGATACATTAATTGTTTACTATGGTCAATCACAAGTCTTCAATATTACTCTAAATTATGTAATAACATAATGTATCTGCATAATATATTATCACTACATAATATCTGCACAATGAATCTGCCAACAAAAATTCCCCTACATAATATTCGTATGTGCGATGAGGTTTTTTTTTTTTTTTTAATGTAATTTTTCAATTTGAATTTATCTATAGTTAATGAGGTAACACATGAATGAATTTTTAAGAAACTAAAATTTAGAATTTGAAATGAAGTGAAGTGCTGGGTTTAGTGTGTGCTAACTTTTAGGAAAAAATATATAAAACGTGCGTGAGATATATTTAAATAGAGAGTGCTAATTTTTAGGAAAAAGGTTTCTCTAGTATTTTTTTTTTTTTTAATTTTGTTGAATTACAATTTTAACCCCATTTTTTTAAAGAATAAAGATTATCTAATTAGATTAGGAGAATTTTTGACATTTTCTAAAGCCATAACTAACTTTTCTGAATGCTCTTAATATATAGAGATAACAATATTATTAATTTACCATAAAGATTGTCTTATGTAAAAGCAATTTAGAGCCATATAAGCACTATGTTTAAAATTTTGTCTTTTACTTCATTCATTCTTTTGTCTTTTTATTTTTTTATTTTTCTTTTGAACTTTTATATGCAAAAAAGAAGTAACTTCTGTCTAGAATCCATCAAACCGAAAATTTCTTAGAGAAAAAAGAAAATCAAGTTTGAAATTCAAAGTAAAGAATTGAGATTTTGGTAGAGATGAATGAAATAATTACTTCTGCAAATCTATTCTCCTTTGCAAGTCGAAGCAATTGACTGATTAGTAAGGGGGGGGGGGAAAATCAAATCAAAGAACTGTGTTATAAAGGGGAAGAGAAACATGGAGAGAGAGAGAGAGATCTATGGAAGAAAAGAGAGCAAATTTAGTGACAATGAGGGTGTGAAGAGAGAAAAAGTAAAGGAAAGAGAGAAAAAGTTAGAGAGATTGTTTTCCAAGAAATTTTTTTGAAAAACAACCTATAAAAAATAAGCCCTATTTTTATTAGGATTTTCAGTTGACTAAAAATAGCTTTCGCTTAACTTTTTTTTTTTTATTTACCATACACTAACAAATGTGAAAAAACTATCTTTATAAAATGTTTTCAAGTTAAACAATAGTTATGCCCTTTTATCAAGGGCTATTAACTCCACCACAACAGGAGGCGGGTTAGAAAAATACAACGAAAGTCAGATGTGATCAACTCGATTGCTAGGAAATGTCAGATGTTTCCCGTAATCAGTTAGCAAAGGTTCCAGTGATTGGTTGTTCATAGAAGTTTTCATGAGATGGACCACAATCTAGCATCTCTTCGCTACTTCGCTGTCTGCCATGCCCTTTCAGTTTTTCTCCATATTTAATCTAACGACTGACGTTTTACGTCTATAGTCTATACATCACTTTCTTTCAACCAACCGACAAACACTGTAGTCCCTACCAACTGCGATCAAGTATTCAACACTTCCTTTTACCTATTTCTTTTCTGAATTGCACAGCTTCTTTAAACTACACCACAAACACATTACCCAAAAAAAGTTTTGTTATCAATTGTCAAAATGTCGAAACATCCCGAACCTTTTCTATGCTTTTGGAATGCCCACTTGGTTTAAGGATTTTGTAATGCCATTGGTTCCTTTGGTCACGTAAGTCACGTTGAGTCTGCTGGACAGCACGAGCAGATTCTAAAAACAAGAATCATCGTTATCCATTTGCTTATCGTTTTTTTTTAATAAAAAATAAAATAAAATAAAAATATTTTATATGATTTTTCCCAGTCAATCCATATGCTAAACGGACGTCAGCAATGATTTATAAACTCAATTATAGAGAATGAATAGCATATTGTGGATTTTTTCCTAAAAATTTCAGATTTCATTTTTTTAAAATTTTTTTTTACTACAAGAGATTTAGATCGTCTTAATTTTTTAGGGTACTCTATCAATAGATTTTCTTAAATCCTAACCACACTTTAATAATTTAATGGTCTAGATTGTGCCATATTAACATTCCACTGATAATATTCTTAAAATAATAAAATAATGTTGTAAACAAGACAATTAAGATTATTGTTAGTAGAATGCTAACATAACAAAATCTAGACTATTAAATCACTAAAGAATTTTTAAGATTTAAAGAAATCTAATTGGTAGAATACCTTAGAAAATTTAAAAGATCCAAATCCAACTACAAAAGAGTTTTATAGGACTAGTTAAAAGCTCTTTTCATTCTTCATAACAGACATCATTTTTTTAAGTAAAATACTTTAAAATGCTTAAAATTCTTTTGTGATTGTGTTAATGCACAACTAAATGAATTTTAATTTGAATTAAAGTGATGAATTTAATTATTTAACACTCATGTATCATAGGATCCTCAAATTTCTAGGATTAAAATGAACTCATTTAATAAAATAAGTTTAACAATTCCATTACTGTTCCGGATATCATAGGATCCTCTCATTTCTATTATTTGTTATTCTTCTCTCTTTCTCTCTCATGATTTGGCTAATTAATATTGCTCACCCAAGCGACCAAATACAGACTTATATCTAGTGATTTGTCTCTCGAAAAGGTAAAGTTTGCCATTCACGGCTGTTGATAGCACAAAACAAAACAGAGACAAAGAAAAAGGACAACCATGGCTTTGTGTGGAGTGCTCTTAAAGCAACAGATACTGCTTTTGCTTGGGTTGATAGTTTTAGCAGCAACAAAAGCATCTCAACCCAATTCGAGCTGTGGAAACGTAAGCTGTGGAAATGTTAGCATCCCCTTCCCGTTTGGAACAGAAAAGGGTTGCTACCTTAATGAATCTTTCCTCATCACCTGTGACAACACTTCTGAGACTACACCAAAACCATTTCTGTCTTATACTAAAGTACCTGTGCTCAACATATCACTGGATGGTGAACTGCAAGTCTCAATCTCCATAGCCCGTCGTTGTTCCAAAGGTGTCCCCGGAAACTCGTCGGAGTTTAGAGCAGACGACACTCTGTCAAACTTTCATATCTCGTATACGAGGAACAAGTTCATTGCAGTGGGTTGTAACATTTTTGGGTTTTTTGATGGCTATTCATCACAGGGAAAGAAATATCCTACTGGATGCGCAGCACTCTGTAACAACGACAGTGTGGTGGACACTTCTGAATGCTCTGGCATTGGCTGCTGTCAGGCTCCTATCCCAAAAGGAGTTTCAGGTTTTTCAGTGAACTTTTGGGACGTTGAACAAAACAATGTCGTGCAAACCAACTTCAATTCATGTGATTACGGTTTAGTTGCAGAAGAGCCATACAACATTTCGCTTCTATATCAGGAAATTTTACAAAATAGAACTTTTCCAATGGTACTTGATTGGGCAGTTGGAGACGAGACATGCGAAGATGCAAAAGGAAATTCAGAAAGCTATGCATGCAAGGCAGAAAACAGTACATGTTACAATTCCACTAACGGTCCTGGGTACCGTTGCAATTGTTCTTCAGGTTTTGAAGGAAACCCATACCTCGTTCATGGTTGCAAAGGTATTAGCTAACAAACATATGGATTTGATTTTTTTTTTTTTTTTTTTTGGAGTTTTAGTAAACAAGATATTACCCATTTGTTGCATGAAAAAGAATCTCTTCTTATTTTGAGTTATTTGCTGCTGCATAAGTATAGAGATTGTATTGCTAACTTTTGATAGTCTGCACTGTGGTTCAGATATTGATGAGTGCCAAAATTCTCCCTCTCCCTGCGACAAAAACGAAATATGCAACAACCTTCTTGGGAGTCATAATTGCTCTTGTAAGGACGGGTACGAACGAGATACAACAGGTTGCCATCGAATCAGCCAATCTAAGGATATCATTATTGCATTGTGTAAGTATATATAGGACTGCTATTATTTTTATTATCTACAAAATATTTGTGTGGTGCATCATACATGGATTAAAATAACAAAAAAAATACATTTAACTAAATATGTTTTGATTCTCAAAAAAAAAAAAAAAAAACTAAATATGTTTTTTTTACCTGTCAAAAAAGTATTATCTCTTTGAAAATCATTTGTAGTCCTAATGATGCGGAATCCCAATCAATAAGCTTTGTCACTCAACAAATAGAAATATCCTAAAAAATAACTCAGTTTTAATTAAATAAAACTATAAACTCTTTCAAATAAATATATTGCACTAATAAATTTACATTGAAAGCTTAGCAGCTCCCCCTCCCCCACCAAAAGAAAAAAGAAAAAAAAAAAAAAAAACACAAAGATTTACTAAATAATGAACTTTGTTAAATTAATTATTGGTCTTATTCATAAGTGAAATCAAAAATATATACTGCTTTAGTCTTTTCTTTTCTTTTTTTCCCTTTTTTTTATAAGAACAATAGAAAGGTAAGAAAATGAAAATATGAGGAGAATGGGGGAGGAAAGAATTCTAAAAGCTAGTTTATTTATAAAAATAAAATTAAAAAAAAAAACTAATTGCTAAATTATTTGCAAAAAAATTGAGACAATTACACACTACAATTTTTTGGTCCTCATATATTTTTAGTTTCAATTTTCGTCTTATACATTTAATTATGTCAATTTCATCTTTAGAACTTCCGAAAAAAGTTCCTTTAATTTTTCAATTCTTTCCCTCAACTCAATATGAAGTCATTTTTATGCCTATAAGTTGATTTAGTTAAATGTAAAATTGATTTGATTTTTAAAATTGAGGGATGAAATTGACATAATTAATAAAAAGAGATAAAATTGATAAAATACAGTATATGATCGAGAAAGAAATTGAAACTTAGTAAGGTATAATATGGCCAACATAATGCTCTCAATCCATTTAATCAGTACCTTCCCTTTGCTCTCTTCCATGCTCTTTCAAATTTCCTTCCTATCAAACGCATCAAAAACTATTAAATATGTCACTTTCTTTTAACCTAAAGTGACACAAACTCCCCCTAGCTACCAAACGCACTTATCCTCTTTTTTTTTTTTTTTTTTAATTGCTCCGCTTCTTTAAACTAAACGACAAACGTAAAGTTTGTGATGTAACTGTAGAATAGATCAAAACGGAGAAATATCACCAACTTTATTAGTCACGGACTCACGATAGTCACACTTTTGTTGGAGAAAGTGACACGGTAATAAAAGAAAGAATCAACGTTATCCTCTTTTTATCTATCTTCTCTGTTTAGTTTTTTCAGTTGGACTCGATTTAAAAGCTACAATAATAAAACATTCTTTATGTTTATGATTTTTCTCAGCCAAGACATATACGTCATATACTAAAAGGGCACCACCTTTAATTAGCTTTAAACATTTAAAAGTTGAAAAAAATGCATTGCCTTTCACCTTTAATTCAGCTATTAAATATGAAATATAGAAATTTTGAGGGAGAAAAAATTTAATAAAAAAAAGAATAAAATTATTATTTTAATGAAATAGAGAAAAGATGCGGACGTTGTTTAAGGGTATGTTTGAAAAACTGGTTTGTTTAAATGAAAAATAGGTTTCAAATTCTTCAAGTTTGGACGAAAATTTAAATAGATGATCCTAAACTAAAGCTGGAATCCTGAACTTTGATGCTAAAACTCTTTAGTGAACTATTTCACTTTTTAATAGATTTAATAAATTAAAATAAAAATCCTAATTTATTAGTCAAAATGATATTCAATATCCAATCCCCTTTTTTTATAATTCATTATTTTGGGTAGGAGAAATTAAGAAAGGAGGGGAAAGAGATATCAATATAAATGAATGAATGAGGATGATGTGATAGATAAATAATAGCAATAATAAAATAAAATAATGATCTTCGTAATAACCATATATGGTTATTATGAAGATCATTATATATAAATAATAATAACAATAATTATTATTATATAAATATTAGAAATTAATTGAGTTCAAGGAGAAAAAAATAATAATAATCTTCTTATTTCCTTTTTTACATCTCTTATATTTTAAAAACTATTTGGCAAAAGTATTATAATAACTTATACATTTTTAATGTTTATAATAGAGACATTTATAGTTTAAATTCTTTCACTGTAACCATCAAATTATAAAAGAAAAAAATGTCTAAAAAATAATAATAAAATATTTTGTTTCATCCTCAACTAGGTTCAGGTCAAAGGCAATGCATTTTAAAGTTGGTTCATATTTGACTTTGGGTCAATAGTCAAAGGGCCTTAATTATAGTTGCTTTGATAGTTCGAATAATGCCGTACTATAAGACAGGCAATTTAGGAATTTAGACCTGATTTTTTTTTTTTTTTTCTCTCTCTCTTAAAGAAAACAATGGGTAGTGTTAGTTTATGTAAATACTGTTTTAATCCTATTTTCACATTTAAGGAGTTATTACTTATTAGTTGTTCGCTCCTTTGGACGTAAGGACAATGTTGCACCACATATATTCTTTGTGTTGAAATATTGTTTTAAATTTGCCATGGTATTTTCAAAGAAATCATACATTCTTAGCTAATTTTCTTATTCTCAACCAACAAAAGAACATCGTCTTTTTTAGAAAGGATCGATGTCCAGTCAAACTTGGTTCACCAGTTCTCCTTTTTTTTTTTTTTTTTTGTTTGATGAAAGAAATTTGATAGTCACTCATAGTATATGTTACTGTAGCAGTCGCAACCGCAAACTACACTATAAATAAAATTTTGATGGTGTCATCTTCATATGATACATATGTTATATATTTATTTTTCTATTCTGTCAAAATGTTTGCCATTACGAAGGCAATGGTATTAACAAAAGTATAAAGTTAAAATGTTCTACTTGGTGAGAAAATGCATGTTTGAGTATGTGCAGGTATTAGCATAATAAGCCTCTTAGTAGTTCTTTTGGGAGGTTCTTGGATACTTTGGGGATGGAAAAGAAGAAAGCACATCAGAATCAAAGAAAAATTCTTTCAACAAAATGGTGGCCTATTGTTAAAACAGCAACTCTCTAGTAACCAATGGTCTATCGAGACAACCAAAATCTTTAAATCAGAAGAGCTAAAAAAGGCCACCAACAATTACGATGAGAATACAATCCTTGGCCAGGGAGGCTATGGAACAGTGTATAAAGGAACACTATCTGACAACAGAGTTGTTGCCATTAAAAAGTCAAAAATTGGTGATCAAAGCCAAATTGTGCAATTCATAAATGAAGTGATTGTGCTTACCCAAATTAGCCATAGGAATGTGGTTAAGTTATTTGGTTGTTGCCTAGAAACAGAAGTGCCCTTACTAGTTTATGAATTCATTACAAATGGGACCCTTTGTGAGCACATTCATGATAAAGGCCGATCATCCTTACTTTCATGGGGAAAACGTCTTAAGATTGCAACAGAAACTGCTGAAGCACTTGCATACTTGCATTCAGCAACTTCTATGCCAATTATACACAGAGATGTGAAAACTGCAAATATACTATTAGATGATAATTACACAGCAAAAGTGGCTGACTTTGGAGCTTCAAGGTTGGTACCTCTTGATCAAACACAATTGACCACTTTGGTGCAAGGAACTTTGGGGTACTTGGACCCAGAATACTTGCAAACTAGCCAACTAACAGAAAAAAGTGATGTATATAGCTTTGGCGTTGTTATTGCAGAGCTGCTGACAGGTAAGAAGGCACTTTCTTTTGATAGGCCTGAAATTGATAGAAATCTAGCAATATCCTTTGTTTCTGCTATAAAAGAGGATCGCCTACTTCAAATTCTTGAAACTCACATTGTTAATGAGGGTAATATTGAGCAACTAAAAGAAGTTGCTAATGTTGCAAAAAGGTGCCTAAAGTTGAGAGGGGAGGATAGACCTTCTATGAAAGAGGTGGCGACAGAGCTAGAGAGATTGAAGAGTATGGAAAAACATTCATTGGGAAGCATTGATGTCAAAAAAAAAAAGACTGAGTACTTGCTCAGTGCAACTAGTCACTCTTTTGAAATTGAAGGTTGTTCTACTAGTACAACTGCCGAGTATGATAGCATTAAAGACCAATTATTGAAACTTGTAGATAATGGGAGATAATTACTTACTCTTCGCTAATGTATTGGTATCAATTGATAATTGAATTTGCTGTGCTGTTATAACGGACAATGTAATTACCAAGTAAGCAATCAACTGAGAATCTAGGAAGTTCAAAAGTTGTTTGGAAAGTTGGACTTAGCCTATGGGTCTGTCTTAAAATAAGATTAGTATTTATTGAATATTATCATGTGTGCCTTGTAACTTGTATTTATCTTGTGAGTTAGGTTCTGACTATTAAATGTTGTAGTAATTAAGGGAGTACTTCTATCATTAGGTTATATGCATGATGGAGACGTAGGATTCTGATTAAGTCTTTTGTATTGATTGTAATCATTTGGTTCAGTGCAGTTTCCATTTATCCCTTTCTTTTTGTTGCTGCACCTTTGAATTTTCTAATTTCCTCTTCCTCCCTTTTTACACATGAAAGTTCAAATAGTGTGTAAAACACCTATGAATGTTTAGATCCCCAATTTACAAATTACTAACACAAGCTTATAATCAAACAATGTATGTGCGGAATATGAATATAAGCTAAAACAGAATTGGTAAAACAATCTAAACCGAAATTAATCACAACCACAGTAGTAATTAAAAGGCAAAGATTAAGAGAAGAGAGATGCAAACACAAAGACAAAGACAACACAGCGATGTGTTAACAAAGAGGAAACCGAAATCCTCAGCGAAAAACCTTTCCGCCACCCTCCAAGTAGTCAATAATCCACTAGAGAATGAAGTTGGGATACATGAATAGCAGAAAACCCTCCAAGCCTAATCTACCTAGTGCACCTAAGCCCTCCAAGCTTTTTGCTCTAACAGGGTTACGCCGAACCTTGTCTTCTCTAACTTACCGAATCCCGCAATAGCCCATTGCATCAACCAAAATGAATTGGTCTCTTCTAAACTGCTTCCCAAGCACCAAAATACCTCCTCACTGATATAGGTATGGTGAGATAAGGATTTGGCTAAATGTACCTCACAAGGATATGTCAATGGAGAGGGTGAAAGTAGAGGAATTTGGAGAATCAAAGGATGAAGATTGTGGATGAGTCAATCTTATTTTTCTCTAAGGTTTCTCTCTCAAAATTCTCTCTGGAAGATCTCTACATTTCGTGGGTATAAGGGTATTTATAGTAGGGTGAGTGAGGAATGCGAACAGTTAGGTTTCTAACAAACAAAGCATTCTGGCTACTCAGGCTTGTGATTGGAATGAGTCGCGAGCTAACTGCTTGGCCAGTCTGGAAGTTTTGTCCTGTAGTGCTCCAGCTGGCGTGACCCTTTAGCTCCCCTGCATGCTTCACACATGTGCCACCTTTGGCAACTTGCCAGTCGCGAGATCCAGTCGCGAGGTTCTTCTTGAGTGCACACTCTTGAGCTTTTCTTCACACTCTCTCACACACTACCCTTACATGATTCCCACCTAAATACAAGGTTTCTAACTGCTGAATTACAAGCAAATTTGACACAAAATAAAGCCAACAAAATGATTAAATAAATTCAACTTTACAACACAATTTATAGTTAATCATATATTGTACCTCTTTTGGTTACCAAAAATTAGTTGGACTAGATTGTGGAAGTAGAAGTGAAAAAGAAATTCTGTTTGACACTATCTTGCTTTTGAATATATTATAGATTAGTTCACAAAAATGAAATTGATAAAATAGAAACACAATGTAAGAAGAAACAATGATAAAGTAGAAAAAACTTAAACCTCGTAAACAATTTGAATATGAAGTTGTCAATGGCAAGAGAATAGTTACCTCTCAAATTGAAATTGGATTTGTAAAGTTGTGATTTACAACTATATTTTATGTTGGCTTTTATTCCGTATTAAATTTGATTGTATTTTATTCAATCATTTCTCTATATGTTTGTAGGATATAATGTAAAGGTTGAGTGTGAGAGTTTGGTGAAGTATTGTGAAGACAATGAAGTTCGCGACTGGCTCGCAACTGGGCAACTGCGAAAGGCCACATGAGAAGCTCATGCTGGAATCCGAATAGTCTTTTGTCAAGCTGTATTTCGTGAGTCATTTCGCAACTCAGACCAAGTTGCAACTAACTTGCAAAACTCTCTGCCTGGAACGTTTTAAAGTGTGTTTTTCTCATTGCTTTACCAAAACTATATAAGCCCACATTACCCACAAAATTGTAAGGAGACTTTTAGAGCGAAAACCCTAGCAATACACTTAAGAGTTAGAAATTGTAAACCCACAATCATCTACACAATTTCTCTTAGTTTTCCTCTTCTCCTACCTCTCCAATTACAAATCATTGAAAGGCTCTTAGCCCAAACACTTACCTCACCCAATCTAAGTGTTGAGGGAAGTTTTGGTGCATGTGGGAAGCATTGGAAGAAGCCATCGATTGGCGGATGCAATTTGGAGCTAATTGTGGAATCCCGATAACTAGTGAAGACATGGCTCGGTGAAGCCCGTTGATAGCTGGAACTTAGAGGGCTCAAGTACATTGGGTAGATTAGGCTTGGAAGGTCTTTTTGATATTCGTGTACTCCAACTTTATTCCCTAATGGATTGATTTGGCTTGGAGGCCCGTGGGGAGCTTTTTTGCCGAGTACTATGGTTTTCTCTTTAATAACATATCTCGGTGTTATCTTGTGTTTGCACCTCTTCTCCCTTACTCTTTAAGCTTTACTTTTATTATCTATAGTATTTGCTTCTACCTTAGAGAGTTGTTCCGCACTTAGTTAAGTAGGGTAAAAGCAATCTAGCCGTAAGTTTTAATTTGGGGGTCTAAACAAGCAATAGTGTTTTCACACTATTTAAGCTTTCAATTGGTATCAGAATGGGTGCACATATTAAGATTTGATTATCTTTGTGTGATCCTAGACCCTCCTTTAGCTATAAAAATAGCTATGGAAAAGGCTAACATGAATTGCGGTTCATGTGTTTGTGATAATGACTTTATGAGCATTTTTAGAGAATGTCCTAGTAATGAGCTCATACGATTGTTAAAAAAAAAAAAAAAAACATGCTAGAATCTTCATACACATGCTAAAATGTTTAGAGCATAGGAATCACATGTTACATAATAGCTTGTGTGAGTTTAATTCCTTGATTGAGAAGTATAAGAGAATGAATAGACACTTATGTGATAAGCTTGATAACCTATGTTGGGTTAAGATAGCTTGGCCTCAGTTAATTAATTCAATTATCCAAGTTGATTAATTAGGTTCAATTGCATGCAAATCGTGAAGCCACTAGCAAATTACCGATTAAACTAAATGTAGCGGAAATTAAATTGACACGATGATTTGTTGACAAATAGGGAAAATCTCTTGCAAGGCAAAAACCCCACAAGGTGATTTTAAGGTTACCACTCCCAAGAATCCACTAATTAACAATCAAGTGGTTACAAGTATAAGAAATCTTACCAACTACCCTGGCCTATCTCGAAATACCAACTTACAATTGAACCTTCGCTCCAATACCCAATTGGACTTGATATTGTAATAGCATTTTTTTCCTTTGATGCACAAATCTCCAATCTATGACTAACTCTTTGCACAAATCCTAGTACGTGAGTAACTCTAGCAACTTGAACAGATGTTGTTGGCTGCAAAATTCTTCACTTCATCAACAATGAAGATCTGGAAGCACTTGGTTACAACCCTATGGCGTACATATGAGTAGCTTCTCACAGCGAAAATAAGTCTCTTGGTGCCTGTATCCATGTATGATGGCTTTTAAAATAAGCTTTATATATATGTCTAGAGTTGTGAGAAAAGAAACTCTAAACAAATTCAAAAGCCTGGGCCGAATTTCAGATCTGAAAAATTGAAAATCGTAAGTCTCGATAGATCGAGCTGTTGTCGAGCTTCACATTAAGTCTTTATAGTAGGCATCTATCGAGCTATCTATTAAGACTTAACGAAGGCTTTTCTTCACTTGTTTCTTGGACCAATCTTCGTGACTTTCAATACGAACACTTGATATGCTTTGAACAACATATTTCTTGATGTATTAAACCCATCTTAGATATACCTAATTACATAAAATATGACCCTAACAATCTCCCCCTTTGGAAATCCATGACAAAACCACAAGCATAATTACGAGAGAAGTATAAAACAACAACTCCATAATTATTGCAAAAGCCAAAAAGCCAAAAGTACATAAGCCTAACTAATACAATGAGCTCTTGAAAAACTTTGCAAGAAAATAGATCATGGCATGATAAACTTGCAACCTGTCTTATTTGAAACACTTAAACAAGATTTATCAAGGCATCAAGTGTGAAACATAGACAAGTTGTATACAAGAAGAAACATGTGTATAAAGAGAGAAAAGAAACAACACGTGTGAGATAAGGTGAAGAACATACATCATATATATATATAGAAAGAAGCAATACAATGTATGAGTAAAAAGGTCATAAGACCATGGTACATTTAGAGAGAAAAGATACAACAAAACATCACTACATCACTGAAAACACACTCCCCCTAACTACTTTGTCTTTATGCTATCTCTCCCCCTAACAAAAAGACTACTCTCATATACAAAACTACTCCCTTTTTTTGTCACGAGTGACAAAGGGTGAATCACTGAGAGGGAGTCATCTCATCATCAGTCTCGGAGGAAGAAGCATCATTATCATCATCATGTCCACCATCCGAAGAAGACTCAGTTGGCTTGAGTGAGGGAGAAGGAGAAAAGCCACCAAGGCAAGACTGGTGTTCATCTGACACATTTCATCAGAAAGATGGTCAAGACGACTACCAAAGTCAAGACATATGAGCTGAAGCTGGTCCATGATGGCAGTGAGGGAGACCTCAGCTTCAGAAGAAGAAGAGAGAGGAGCAGATGAGGAAAAGGGTCGAAAGGCAAGAGCAGCATCTGTCGAAGTAGACTCCACCCGGGGCCGCTTATCAGCCAGCTGTGCATCACTCCTCCGAATAGATTCCTTGCTAATAGCATCTATGACATTAAAAGGAGAAGAGAGAGGAATAGTGACGTGCACATGTGAAAGGATGCGAGTGATAACTAAAGGAAAGATTAGCTTATCACATGTGGCAGTGTCTCAATAGCAATCTATCATAGATTCTATCATATGTGAAGGGAAATCTTTAGAAACCATTAGAGAAAGAAGAACTTGAGCACGAGGTGTGGAGATAGTGTTATAATGAGCTGTGGAGTGAGTACAAAGGTCATCACTATATTAAGGATCCTTGGACCCTTAGCAAACTCAGTGGTGGAAAAATTTAGAGTTTCTCCCCAAACCATGGCCTTCTCACAAAAGAGTGAGGCCATCTCATCTCGAGAAATAGAACTGAGATGACGGTGACTAGGATAATTAGGATGATCAACCCTAGGAACATGTTGTACCTCGGAAATGAACTCTGGAGTGACTACGATACGTGTACCTCAGAATACCATAGTAAACCTAGGTATAGAGGTATCGATGGCATGCATGTTGGTGTAAAACTCCTAAATGTACACACTGGGACACCTCTTGGGTATCTTACATAGAGAAGCCCAACCCCAATAGCTAAATGCATCGAGTAAAGGAGTATTTGGAAAGTCAGACAGAATGACCTGGAGTTCCGAAAGAATTGCCCGGTTAGAGAAGTTCTCAAAGAAGTCATCTTATGCCTTCTCATCACGGAACCTTACAGAATCAAGAAGAGAGGGAGTAGAAGAAGAAGAAGAAGAAGAAGAACCACGACGTCTTATCGAGTTCTTAGAAGGAAAAGACTTTTTAGGTGCCATGAGAAGGAAACTAAACTCAGAGAGTGAGAGAAAAGAGAAATAGAGAAACATTGCTGGAGAATAAGGCATATGAAAGAAGAAAAGAACGATGTGCAATGCATGAAGATGTTACGTGCTAAATAAAATTGCATCGTGGGTAGAACCCAATCCAAGCTACAACACTCACAAGGTATAATCAATCACACAATTCTAGAATGCATGAAACATTGTTATAATGAGCATAGAATGCAATGCATGAGCATGTGAGATCATCTTAACAAAACCTAACCTAAAAAACTTAGTAAAACCACAAAAACCCCAAAAATTTCCTAAAACCTAAAAGTTAGGTCACAAAAATGCATGAATGCGTAAAAGATTGAGAGAAAGAAGGATTAGAGAGACTTACCAACAAATTAAGGCTTGGAGGAGGCCGAAATTGAGAAAGGAAGAAGGATTTTTGTAAAAGGAAGAGGTTTTGATCGAGAGAGAGAGAGAAGAGAGGTATTGACATACTTGGGTTTGAAATGATTCGGATCAGACCTTAGATATATATAGAAAAGCGTAGCTCGATAAATCGAGAAGGTATCGAGGCAAAATAGGCTCGATAGATTGAGGTGGTGTCAAAAAGCTATTGACCAGATAAAGACTTCAGAGAAGAGGCTCGATGGATATGGCTATTTGTCGAGAGGTATCGAGAAAACCCAGATAATCTCAATAGATCAAAGAGGTATCGAGTAGCTGTTGAGCTACTGTCAAGCTTTTATCGAGAGTTCAAAAAAGATGTTTTTCAGGAGGAAAGTAGCATGAGATGAAACACTCAAGATAGACACCATAACAAGCAATCAAAAAGCATGTTAAGAACTAAAACACATCAACAATTCTAGATGCAAAGCATCCCTAGATCAAAGAAACACATTAAACATGTCTAACCAATTTCATTTTAAAAACAAGTTTAGACAATTTAGAGAGCATATACTACCACATGTATTCCTTGTGATGGCCAAATCATATTGTACTTGTACAACAGTTTCAAGAGTAGCAAAGAGTATGCGTGTTGTGTGTGAAACTTTTGCAAGAAAGCATAAGTAAATCATTATATGAAGAGTAATGATATAGGTGGATCAAATACATTCACACACAATCATAACTGTTTGATAGAGACTATCATCTTCAAGGTACATCATATAACTCCCACATCTCCTAGAAACACGCTTGCAACCATATTGAAAGCATTTTGATTTTTTTTGCTTTACATGATCTTTGCATATTTTTTTCTTTTAAGCATAAAATGACATAACATACATAGGTATATAAGAAAGAAAGGAATTACCCAATTATGTAAGCCAAACATCTTGTTTTTGCTATGTAAATGCTACACCTTACCAAACATAGCTTTTAAGAATTGTACACAGATGTTATATGATTGATGAGTTTTAGTAGTGAGATGGTTATTTATACTTTTCTCTTAGGATTTTCTAGTCCTTTCCGTCAAAAAGAGTGATTTAAGATATGAAAGATAAAAGATCAACCAAATCATACAAATCACATGAAAGAGCCACAAAACTCATATTGCTTAGTTATGCATGAAGATGCTCATCTAAGCTACAAGAGATACAAAGTTAAGAACTTTGTTTCAAAGGACATCCAAGGTACACAAGTACTAGTATACACAAACACACATTATTTTTGTATTTTTCAAAAATTTCCCTTTTTTTTATTAAAAGCAAAAAACTTAAAACAAAAAATAAAGAAAACAAACAAGTAAACAAACAAAGCATCATAAACAAGACTAACTTAAACCATAACTCACACCATGCATGAGATCAAGAAAGAGATGGAATTACTTGGAATCTTTTTCCTTCTAGATGGGAGACCTGGATGGAGAGCCTTTCTTTTGCGTGAACCTTTGTTTAGATGGATAAGAAGAAGAGTTGAAACCATTGAAATTAAAGAGTAACATGACCACCTTAAGAAGTTCTCCAAGAGGGGCTAAAGAAAGTTGGAGTTGATTTGGGTTCGCAAAAGATGACACACTATTATTTTGTTGAGTAGCTAACCACTTATAGCAATTTGGATGAGTGTGCCCAGATACTCCATAGTAATGGCAGAAATGAGATTTCTTTGGTTGAGTCTTCTTGTTGGTGGAGCGATGATTATTCTGCGTGGTCTCTTTCTTACCAACCTTAGGAAGTGCTCCTAGAAAGGATTTTCCCTTATCACTTTTATCCTCACTCACGTTTTTAGTCGTAGGTTCAGTTACCTCAGAATTATCATTATTAGCAGATGAAACAAAAATAACTCTATTTAAAGTATTAGAAGAGGAACTGCAAGATGAGAGAGAATAATCATACCCAAGAACTATTTTGTCAGATGCATATTTCTAGAAGTTGAGCATTTCATCCTGCTTGGTACTTGAAGTCCTTTCCAATTGTGCTCTTACTTGAAACAGTTCTTGTGAGAGACCCCCCCCCCCCAACCCCCACCCCCGCCCCCCTCCCCCCTTCCCCTACCCTCCTTTTTTTTTGGTATTAGGCCAAACCCACGTGAATGGGTGGAGTCGTGTTATTGCCACTCAAAATGGAGGTTCAACTAGTTATATTTTCCCTTTTAGATTAAGGTTTTATAATGGAATTACCACTTATTTAATTATTGGAATAAATAAGAAAACCAAAATTGAAAATTTCCTCATTTTATTGATTTGCAAATGAATTTACATTGATCATAAGAAATTACATGGCTTTGGTCCTAGATACAATCTAAGATAAAGTACATGACTTTGTTTTCTAGTTACAATTTAGAACTTGAAAATTACATAGATAAGCATTGATCTATCAACCCTTGATCTAAGCTTGGAGGCTATGTTACAAGATGGGAAGGTGTTAGGCACCCATCTTGCCCGGTGAAACCGGTCTTCTAGATTATGGTGGCCAACATTCATATCATATCATATCATCCAATATGTCAATCAATTTGCAAGTTGAATTTAATGTGTGTGCATGTGATAAACCCTAATTCAATTTATTAAGCATTGCATTTGGATTGAAAAATAAATTCTAGTGAATGTGTGTGGATGTCGATATCCTAGGTTCAAGGATTTGAAAGAATTATGAAACAAACATCTTTTTTATATTTTTTATGTAGATTTAAGATCAAAGCTAGTGTTATGTATAAACATATGATGAACAACCAAGAACATGTGAAGAACATATAAGAACATTTAAGAACATTCAAACATTTTCAAGAAATTTAAATAAACACTAGCATGCTCTAATCTTAATCTAATCATAGTAATATTAAAAAAAATAAACAAGTTAGGGAAAGAGATTATACCTACATGCAAGATCCACATGATGGAAGATGAGACTTTTGGTGGAGGTCCTAAGCATGGAGTAGAAAAGAAGAACTAGAAGAGGGAGAGTGAGTCTCACTCAATACCTTGAGTTTCAGGAAGTCCAAGATATAACAAGACTACTCTACTTTACTAGAACTCAAGGAAGGAGAAAAGAGGGTGTTTCTGTGTGCCTTGGAATGGAGGAGAGAGGAGGTTTATATAGTAGTGGTGGAGAAAATATGAATGGAAGATTATTTAATGAAGGTTGACAAAGGATCAAAGAGAATAATGAACCTAGACCCTATTTTAGTATTTAGAGAAACTGGTGCATTAAATGTGGAGGTTGGTGGGAGTGATAAACAAAAAGAAAATGACCTAGAACTCGACTTTTCCGATAACTCTTGTAACAGCTTGCAGAGCCAAATTCAAAAAATCACATCTTACTCAATTCTGATCGGAATTATCTCGTTCTTGTGCTTAAATTGAGCCTCAAATGTCTAGTTTCTGGAAAAATTAACTTCACTCATAGACTCGAACTATTCTGAGAAATATCAATGAAATGGTAAGCAAAGGTCATTTGTTAGAAAATAATTTCAGCACAATTAACATTAATAGGCCCCAAATTAGTTTACAATTAACATTAATAGGCTCCAATCACTTCCATTTCAGACCTAATCAGTTCCAAATTTACCCCAATTAAAGAGATAATTACACAAATTACTCATTAAATAATTAATGTTTAATTATCTAATTCATCAAGTGTGTGTAGCCTTACCATAAGATATAGTCCTAGCCAATCAAATTATGATACGTTTAATCTCAAATTGATTATAATTATAACAAATTGGAATCAACTATTCATAATCACATATAGTCAGACTCAATTTATGATAGTTCATCTCAGCCATTAAAATTTGATTTGATGATAACTTTCAATCTGATGGTCTAATTAGGGTTTATGACCAGTCGATTTGATCTTTACAACATTAAGATCATTTTGATGAAATGAAATTAAGGATCTAATGGCCAAAATTATAATGCCTATTTCCAAGGTGAAATTACTCTTTTACCCTCTATGTGAGGTTAAATACGTGTTACGAAGGACAAAAGTTAAATACACTACTTTAGGTGTTATTCCTTAGGTCCACCTTTTAAGATTTAGCTATGTGGCTACTTAACTAAAAAATACACTTTCATCTCATGAAGAAAAATCCATATAGCAAAATCTTAAAAAGAAAACCTAAGAAATAACACATAAGTACTGTACCTAAGTCTTGTTCGATTGCAAAATAGAGTGTCAACACTATCTATGGTTGAAAATTTGCTAATCATTGATGATGATGCCGTAAATATCACCAGTAAGCTACACGATCCTTGCATGCTTGTAACGATATTTGCAAAGAAAAAAAAAGAGAGAAGACCTAACAGAGAGCACCGGTGTGGTGTCAGCCAAATACCCTCCGAAGGTCAAGTTAGAACTATTCTCATAACTCTAGAGTGCTAGAGAGGAGTAAATTATGCGTACCTTGATTTGTGAGGGTATTGGAGCTTTTATAGAAGTAGAAGGTTGGCCTCTCTTCCTAGGTGTAGAAGTATTTTCCTTATAGGAATCCTCTTGAATAGTCCCAAACGTGACGGGCAAGACATTTCCTTGTAGAGAAGATCTTCATTAACGCGCATATCTTACGGATATCCTTTCCTTGTAGGTCTCTCCTTGATTAGGGTTAGCCGTGGAGCACAAGTTATTTCCTTTTAGGATTCCTTGGAGACCACTTAAGCCATGTGGGTGCCATGTGGCCTTGAGGCCCGTCCACCTCTTTTCCTTGTAACTCGGATCCGTCCATAATATCCGTCTACTAGTATCGTACTGTTAGGTCCATTCAAATGGATTCGTCAGCCTAAATTTTGTACTCTACAACCCTCAATTACGGTTAGGCGTAGGGTGCAAGGTTTTTCCATATCAGGATTCTTGATGAGCACTTCCAGTACCATGCGTCCCCCTCTATTGGGTTCGTTCGCCGGGGGTCCGTCCCCTCTGTTGGGTCCGTCCATATTGAGGTTCGCCTAACTGAGGTTCGCTTCCTCTGGATCCATCTGCCCACCGAAATGTATTCGTCAGTCTTGCCATGTCGTTAGCTTTGTAGGTCTAAAAATACCCTTATCAATTGATAAGCAGCTAACATTTATGATAGATTTATTTTTATTTTTATTTAGTCTAAGAAAAAAGTCTTTCATTTTTTACTTTTCCGAAAAACGAAAAGTGAATCGGTCCGTTATTCTCTTTGTGCTCTTCGATGCTTAGTTTTCTCCTTGTTAATTATACGCACTCAATAGTCACCACAACACATCACTTTCTTTCAACCAAATGACAAACATTGTAGTCCCTACCAACGGAATGACAATCATGCATTGCACAATTAATTTCACTTTTATTTTTGCTTTTGGAATATAAACACTGTGGTCCCTATCAAAATGGAAAAATATCACGTACCTTTTTTTTGCTTTTGGAATTGCCCATGGCCCCTTTGGTCACGTTGTGACTTGTGTCTGCTAAACAACATGACTGAATACTAAATGCGAGAATTAAAAACAGCTTATTTAATATTTTACTTAAATATAGTAAAATATACTTATGTTTTAAAAAATTTGAAAAAGTAAAAAATATTTGCTAAAAATATAATAAAATGTACCTATACTTTGAAAATTTTAAAAGGTGAAAAAATATATTAAAAAAAAAGATTTTAAAAAGTTATATATAAAAATTAAAATTTATGAGGTAAAAGCTAGAATACTTTATATGATTTTTATCAGTCACAGTCCATATGCAAAAAGAACGTCAGCAAGTATTAAAACACTCAATTATAAGGACGTTGGCAATGACTTTATGCTAGACTTCAAGTCTTCTTGCTTTTCTTTTCTTTTACTAGGCGGGGGGAGTCGAGGTCTTCATTTGCAGAAAAAGTCATCAATCCTCCTCTCTCTCTTTTTTTTTTCTTTTTTTCTTTTTTTTTTTTTTTAATTTTATGACTCATCAATCCTATGTTGTACACTTACAATTCTTGTTTATACATTCAGCAACAAAAGAAAAAAGGGTTAATTGTAGAAATCCACCTTAAAGAAGTATGGGGTCATTGTATTTTGCTATCTGAAAAATGCTAATATACTCCAAACAGATATATAAAATCCTAAACCATGCTTTTTTAGAGCTTAATCACTTTTAAGCTAAACTAACAATTTAGTCTAATATAAATTATTAGCCAATTTACATAAAAACAATAACTAAGCTATAACAAGCATAATATATAAAAGGAAATATGAAAATAAGGGAAAAGTATGCAAACCAAAGATAAACATCAAGCAGTGTTGAGGAAAACTCGGATCTCAAAGCAGAAAAACCTCTCTCCCATCCATACCGTTGGACATTTCCAATGGACAATATAGTTGTAGTACATAGGACACTATGAACCCTCCAAACCCATAAACCTAGTGTACTTGAGCCTTCTAAACTCCAGCTAGCAAACAGCCTCATTGAGCCCTTTCTCCTTCTAATTTACCAGAGACCCTCTATTGAAGCACCAATGGAGAAATCATAAAATAAATTGGAATTTGAATGTGGTTTCCTAAGTTTCCAAAAACTTCATTCACAACTCACAAGGCTTTGTGTATTGGTGTGAGATGAAGGGAATACAAATCTCAATCAAAGATTGAAAGAGATGTAGAGTGTTTTTGCTCAAAAACTAAAAGCTCTCTCTCTTTTCTTAAAATTGTGGCCCCTTGGATATTCAACTTATGTTTTAGAGTTTGCTATAACCCTTATCTGTAGGCTTAGCCAAACACAATAGCTCATAGTGTGTGTATTGGCAGAATTATAGTGGACAGAAAAAGTTTGGAGGACAAAGTACACTGATTGTGCAACTCATGACCTTGTTGTGGCCTGGCTAGTCGTGAGATGGTCACGACTTGCCTAATCAGCACTTTGATCTTAGCTTTTTGCCACGTGTCATTCGTGTGCAAATCAGGTCGCCTGAGATTACAAGATAACTCTAAATGTAGCTTTCACAAAAGCAAAGGGGCTCAAGTACAATCTACTTTAAATACAATTAAGGGTTTGTTTGAGGTCTGCTTATTTTGCTGAAATTGAAAACTTTGTGCTGAAAGTACTGTAGATAAAGGTAAAAGTTAGCTGAAATAGTATAGTGGGACCCATGAATAGTACCAAAAAGTGTAGTGGGGCCCATGAATAGTAGCAAAAATAAGCTAAATAGTAAAATAAGCGGCTTTTTAATTTGGAGCCAAATGCACACTAAGTTCCAAAAAGATATATTAAAATAATTAAACAAAATACAAACAAATTTGTCATAGAATAAAGTCAATTAACATAGACTTTTCACTATCTAAACTCTAAGAAGTTGCAATCAAAACCTTAAATAATAAAATTGATTAAATAGGGGTCTAAATGAAGGAATTGTTCTCATCCAAATTATAACTGATATGAGTGTGGTTAAGGTATTATTTTGTTGTCTAAAAACAAAAGTTCCCTTATTGGTTTATGAACTCATCACAAATGGTACTTTTTTTTTACCCGAATTATGATAAAAGCTTCTCATCCTTACTTTCATGGGAGAAGCCTTTGAAGATTGCAGCATAAACTATAGGATCTGAATACTTCATTCTCAAACTACTGTGCCAAATATTACAGCAAACTTCTTTGATTTTGAAGCTTCTAGTTCAGTTCCTCTTAATCAAACACAATTAACTACTTTGGTGCAAGGAACTTTTGCATGCTTGGACAACCTAAATACTTCCACTCTAGTCAACTAACATAAAAATAGTAATAATAATAATAAGGTGATGTCTATAACTTTTGTGTGGTATAGCAGAGCTACTGGCTGGATGACACTTTCCTTTTACAAGTCTCATGGTGATAAAATTCAACACTGTACATTGTTTATACAGTTAAAAATGATTGCTGATTTCATATTTTTGGGATCACATGTATGGAGCATGTTGAAATAATTATATATGGGTAGTGTGGTTAGTTAAGAAGTGAAGTCCTACGTTAGATACTAATGAGAAAAGTGAGTGGTTAATATAACATACTTGAGCTCATTTCCATTAGGTTTTAGCATTTTGGGTTAACTGATGTCTTTATAAGTTATATTAATACTTAATAAATCTTCTCAAGGTGTTTTTTTACAATAGCAGAAGAAACTATGTATTGAAACCCTTAGATACATGAAGGGAGATAATTAGTTAATTCATCGTAATAATACATTTTCATTAATTAAGAGTAATGTATATATTGTTTAGCTTTGACCATATAGACTATATGATAGAATTGGAGTTATTTTAGCATGTTGCAGACAAGTTTATTCTGTTAAAACGTACCATTCACTCTCTCTATCAAGGTGGATGTGAGACCAAGTTGAGGTTGTCAACCAAAGTACGAAGGTGTCCCTTAAGATGTGACTTGGTGAAGATATCTGCAAGTTGATCTTTAGAGAAGATTGAGATTGAGCACCATGGACAAGATGATAACGGATAAAATGACAATCAATCACGATGCGTTTAGTTCGTTCATGGAAGACATCATTGTGAGCAATATGAATGGCACTCTGATTGTTACAATAAAGAGGAGTAGCAAAGGATGTGGACACACCTAAGTCTTTAAGAAGCCATCGTATCCAAAGGAGCTTAGATGTGGTATTAGCAAGGGCACGATATTTTGTTTTAGTACTGGAGTAGGCCACATGAGTTTGTTTCTTGCTTCTCCAAGAAATCAAAGAAGAACCAAGAAGAAAGTAATAACCAGTGGTGGAACTGTGATCAGTGGGATCTCCTGTCCAATAAACATCAGAAAATGCACAGAGAACAAGAGGAGACTGAGTAGAGTAGAAAAGACTATGGAAGAGAGTGCTTTTTAGGTATCAAAGAATGCATAAAACAGCAACATAGTGAGTCGATTGTGGAGCAGATAGATACTGGCTCACCTGGTGAACAGTAAAGGAAATGTCTGGACGAGTGACAGCGAGATAAACTAGGCTGCCAACCAAGCGTCTGTAAAGAGAGGGGCTAAACAATGGTTTCGGTCCTAAGGGAGTAAGATGTGCATTAAGCTCAACTGGAGTGTCAACAGTCTTGCTATCAGTGAGTTTAGCTCGGGACAAGAGTTTAGGGGCATACTTGGCTTGAGTAATATAAAGTCCATCTATAGAATGAGTGATTTCAAGACACAAGAAGTAGTTGAGATGTCCAAGATCTTTCATCTCAAACTACTGACTGAGAAAATCCTTGAGTTCTTGAATGCCACTGAGGTCATTACTAGTTATGATCATATCATCCATATACAGGAGAAGTAAAATAGTGCCTTTGTTAGTGCAACGAAGAAAAAAGGGAGAATCATAACAATTGGCCATGTAACCCAAGAGAGAGATGGTAGAGAGGAATTTGGCAAACCAAACTCGTTGAGCTTGTTTAAGGCCATAAAGTGAATGTTGAACGTGACAAACCTTGTTTGATTCAACAGAGAGACCAGGAAGAGGTTGCATATAAACTTCTTCACTTAAATCCCCATTAAGGAATGCATTTTTGACATCCATTTGAAAAAGATCCCATTTATTGGTAGTAGTAGCAGCAACATCTAAGAGGGCACGAACAGATGAGATATGAGCAATCGGAGTAAAGGTCTCTTCATAATTAATCTCATACTCCTGTGTAAAACCTTTTACAACAAGACGAGTTTGTAGTGCTCAATGGACCCATCAAAGAGAGTCTTAATCTTGTTGATCCACTTACAACCAACCATAGATTTCCTAGGAGGGAGAGTCACCAAATCCCAAGTATGGTTTTTAGATAATGCATCAAATTCCTCTTTCATTGCAATCTGCCATAAAGGGTCAATGGAAGCCTCACAATAGGTGTGAGGCTCGTGCAGTGTAGCAAGGGCAGTGTAACAATGATAGTTAAGTAAATGTGCAAGAATGGATCTTACCCGAGTTGAGTGACGAGGTGGAATGTCTTGTGCAAGATCTTCAGGCGGAGCATGAGCAGGAGACCCAAGCTCAGGGTTGGGTAGCTCGTCTTCGACCTATTCATTAAAGGGTGAACTAGGAAAGGGATCAAGGATATCTGGTGGTTGGATAGACAAGTCTGTAGGAGAATTAGGAGTAACTACAAGAGGATCAAGAGCAGCTACAGAAGGAATATATGCCTCATCTGGAAAAAGATCTAAGACAAAGGAGGAAGATAGGGAGGCACGGAAGTGAGAGAGCTCGACAAAGGAGAGATGTTCCAAAAAGATAATATTGCAAGAGACACGAAGACGATGAGAGATAGGATCATAACACCGATACCCCTTTTGAGTTTTGCCATAGCCAAGAAAACAACAAAGCCTTGACCGAGGCTCAAGTTTGTTATGCTCATGTGGTTAAAGAAGAACACAACAAGCAGAACCGAAGGAGCGAAGGTGGTGATAGTCTGAAGGTGACCCAAAAAGGCGCTCATATGGAGTTTGATTTTGGATAACAGGACTTGGAATGCGATTAATAGCATGAACAACATGAAGAGCAGCTTTGCCTCAAAAAGGAGTAGGAACTTTGGCAAAAAGAAGGAGAGTACAAATAGCGTCAAGAATATGACGAAGTTTTCGTTCGGCTATACCATTTTGCTGAGAGGTACCTGGATAAGTTAGCTAAGGAACAGTGCCATAGGAATGCAAAACAACTTGGAAAGCATATTGAGTGTACTCAAAAGCATTATCAGATTGAAAAATTTTGATACGTTTGGAAAATTAAGTTTGAACCATTTTTATAAAATTAGAATATACTTGCAATAATTCAAAACGATGTTTCGTATGAAAAATCTAGCTATAGCGAGAGTAATCATCAACAAAGATAACAAAATATCGAGATCCACCAATACTAGAGACAAAGAAAGACCCCCAAACATTAGAATGAATAAGATCAAAGAGATCAGTGGATATTGATTCACTAGAATTGAAAGATAAAGTTGGTTGTTTTCCTAATTGACATGAGACACAATCAAAATTTTCTATAGACACTGAACCTAACAAACCTCTAGAAGCCAATTGTTGTACCCGAGAGGAAGATGCGTGACTAAGTCGAGCATAGAAGAAATTGCAGTAGCTGCAGCAACAGAAATAAGAGCAACAATTGGAAGACGAAGGTTGTCCACGGGAAACATACACCCAACTCTAGGACCAGTCTCAAGCTCTTGTCTTGTCCTCAGATCTTGCACAATACACCCAGAATAATCAAAGAAATTGCGATAACCCAACTTAGCTAATTGTCCCACAGAAAATAAATTGTAAGAAAGGTCAGGAACATTAACGAACCCAGGAACCGAGAGGTTGGAAGTCGAAACGGAACCTATATTATGACCAAACATTATGGAACCATTTGCTGTGTGAATATTAAGAGAGTGTAGTGCAAGTATAAGTTCAGAAAATAAGGACAAGTGAGGTGTCATGCGATTGCAACAAGTAGAATCCATAAGCCAAGAGGAAGGAGACATACCAGATAAAGCTGAGAGAGAAGAGGAACAAGATGCATTACCAATCATACGAATGACATTAGCAATGATGTTTTTAAGGTCATTTGTGGACATGGTGAAAGTGCGCCCTAAAGACTTAGACTACACAGAGACGGGAGCCATTGGTTAGACACTTTCAGTGTTAGAAATAGTAGCAGCAGAAACTGAAATAGTTAATTTGTTGTGATAATAGCAAGTCTCAATATTATGGCTAAAATGTTTGCAAAAATTGCAAAAACGTTTACTAGATTGTTAGTGACATTCATTGCAATAAGAAGAAGACCAGT
The DNA here is from genome assembly GCA_028535905.1 of Quercus berberidifolia. Lineage (NCBI taxonomy): Eukaryota > Viridiplantae > Streptophyta > Magnoliopsida > Fagales > Fagaceae > Quercus > Quercus berberidifolia. The sequence goes on from JAPQVW010000008.1 coordinate 25,869,379, forward strand.
CTTTATTCTTCATTTAGAAGCAAAATATGTAAAAACGGACTGCAAAAATGAAATCTACGCAAAAAATAGGTAAGAAGCACCTGGACTGCAAAAGGTCAACTCTGGGAAAAGTCAACGGTCAATGGTCAATGGTCAACTCACTGTGATGACGTCAGCAAGATGACATGGCAATGACGTGGGCTGATGACATAAGCAATGACATGGAGTGATTATGTCAGCTAGGGCTTACATGGATGTTGACGTGGCAGTGATGACGTCAGCAGGTGACCCAACTGCGTGTGGGGCACGTGGGGCCTTTGATGACGGTCAGGTTTCCACTAAATAGTAGATTGGTGGAGGACGATCTTAGTGGTACCTGCAAAAACACAATCGAGGCAAGGATCACGACGACGACGGTATGGCAGTGGTCTCGAGACTCTGAACTGTGGCGGCTGCAGGTCCGAAACAAGAGACAATGACTGAGATGCATCAAAGGTTTAACGGTGAATGGCTGCAGCAGCAGTTGTAACAGCGGAAGTAATTGTGAGTTTGGAATAACACCAATGAGAGACAAGATTGCAAAGAAAAAGTCAGAGTTATGGCTCTAATACTATGTTAGAAATACTGAATGATTGTATTATATTTCTCAAGTAATTGAATATACACAAGTGCCTTTTTATAGGAGGTAGAGTGTGCAGTACAAGTAAGTGTGCTATACAAGTAAACGAGGTGGGCCTAAAGCCCAAATACCCTAATACACGTTAACATAGACAATGTTTAGTAAGTCAAATAATTCATGCTACTTGAAATTCTACTTTCAGAGATTGAGACAGACCATCGAAGGCCTTGCATAGGTGAGAAATCATGTTACCCGGAGTTGTCATATTTTAAAGGGTTTTAAATATCTGACTTTAAACTTATGGATCACTCCAAGTGAAATTCCACCCCCTCCCATGTCTAGGCCTTTCCATTTTGAAGAAATGTGGTTGTCCGATAAGGGATGTGGTTGGGTAATTGAAGTGGTATGGAGGAATAATTCTAGTTATGAGGCCGAGACTCAAGTGTTGAAAAAAATTGAGAGATGTGGAACAGAACTTACACAATGGAGTAGGAGGAATTTCGGACATGTTAGAAAGGAAATAGTGGAGAAAAGAAAATGTTTGGCTAAGGTAGAATTGGCGGCAAGGCAGTCTGGGTGTAATTTATGGATTAGAGAGTTGAAATTGGAGATTAATGAATTGTTGGTTAAAGAAAATATAATGTGGAGGCCGCGTGCAAAATCCTTTTGGTTGGTGGGTGGAGATATGAACTCAAAATATTTTCATAGTCGAGCAACCCAAAGGTATCAGAGGAATCAGATTTTGGGTATACAAAACTCATTGGGAGATTGGGTAACTCAACCTAAAGACATTGCCGAGACCCTTTTTGAGTCCTACCAGCAACTTTTTACCTCTTCAAATCTAGTAATAGAGGAGGTAGCCTTGAACCACATGGAAAAAAGTGTTACTAACGAAATGAATACTATGCTCATGCAAGAATTTACGGAGTTGGAGGTTGAAGTAGCACTTAAACAAATGGCTCCCCTAAAAGCTCATGTCCCTGATGGTATGCCCCCTCTCTTTTATCAAAATTTTTGGAGTTTAGTTGGTGATGATGTTTCAAAAACAATTTTGTCAATGCTAAATTCGGCCACTATACCCTACCCCCTAAACCATACCGTTATAACTTTAATCCCAAAAACAAAAAACCCCTTGGCTACCACAGATTACCGTCCTATTAGCCTATGCAATGTACTTTATAAATTATTTTCTAAAGTCCTTGCAAATAGGGTAAAGAAAATTTTACCATCATAATAACCAAACACCAAAGTGCTTTTACAAAAAACCATTTGATTATAGATAATATTCTAGTAGCATTTGAAACTTTGCACAACATGAATATCCATAAATCTAGCAAATCTGGTTATATGGCGGTAAAATTGGATATGAGTAAGGCCTACGATAAAGTGGAGTGGAGTTTTTTGGAGGAAGTAATGAGAAAGATGGGTTTCAATGAACAATGGATTTCTCTTATGATGATTTGTGTTAAAATAGTGTCCTATTCCGTGCTTGTAAATGGGGAGCCTCAAGGGAAGATTCAACCTTTAAGGCGTATTCGCCAAAGGGACCCCCTATCTCCCTTTCCTTTTTTGTTATGCACGGAAGGACTTAATAGACTTATTGTGAAGGTAGAAAAGGAGGGCTTCATCAATGGATTTTCCCTAAACAGGGGAGGTCCTAAACTAACCCATTTACTCTTTGCAGATGATAGCATATTGTTTTGCAGGTCCAATAGGAGTGAATGTCAAAAATTGTTGGAAATTTTGGCTCTCTATGAAAGCTTGTCGGGGAAAAAAATTAACCGAGGCAAAACTTCCATCTTTTTTAGCAAGTCCACTATCGAGGCCATGAGGATAGACATTAAGGAAGCTTTGGGGGTGCCGGAAATTCTGCATTATGACAAATATCTTGGTTTACCATCATTAGTGGGGAGAAATAAAAAGGCAAGTTTTGATTACATAAAAGAGAGGTTGTGGAGGAAGTTACAAGGTTGGGAAGAAAAATTGCTTTCTCAAGCGGGGAGGGAAGTATTAATCAAGGCGGTGATGCAAGCGATTCCCACATTCACAATGAGTTGTTTCAAGCTCCCAATGGGCCTTTGTGACGAAATTGAAAAGCTCATTCGAAGATTTTGATGGGGCCAAAGGGGTGACCGGAGGAAGATTCATTGGATTAGATGGGAGGAGATGTGTGAACCAAAATCCGAAGAGGGTATGGGCTTCAAGGAGTTAGCTTTGTTCAATGATGCTCTTTTGGCAAAGCAAACTTGGAGGTTGCTGCATAACCATGATTCCTTGTTTCACAAAGTATTTAAATCAAGGTTCTTTCCCAATTGTTCAATTCTAGAGGCTAAGGAAGGTCATGGAGGCTCATACGCATGGAGGAGTATTTTGAAGGGTAGGGAGGTTATCCAGAGGGGTGCAAAGTGGCATGTTGGTGATGGGGAAAATATCAAAATTTGGGGAGAAAAATGGCTCCCCTCTGTACAAACTCCGGCAGTCCATGGACCCCTCATGGCTGATTTGCAAAATGCCAAGGTCAGTTCCCTCATAAATCCTATCACTCGGCAATGGAACTATAGTGTACTGCATAACACCTTTAGTGCAGAAGAATCGGAGGCTGATACAGAAAATCCCACTTAGTCGAATTAATGCAAACGACACCCTATACTGGCCTTATGTGCAAACTGGTGAGTACTCGGTCAGGTCTGGGTATTTCTTCCTCAAGACTGAAACAAAATCAGATTTTCTTTTGAGACAAAACAACACTGAAATGATGAAACCATTGTGGAAATAAATTTGGAAAATGCCCATGCCTTGCAAAGTCCGAAACTTTCTGTGAAGGGCTTGTCAGAATGCAATTCCAATGATGAAGAATCTGCAGCGGCGATGTGTGGTGGAAGATTCAATCTGTCCCCTCTGTTCACAACAAGAAGAGACCGTGCTCCATGCAATCTGGTCTTGCCTGGAGTTGGCATAGGTGTGGGATGATAACAATCAATGGAATTTCAGACATCAAATGACACTTGTTGATTTCCCACAACTGCTCCTTCATGTTCTTGATTCAGATTGCAGTGAAGATCTTTTTGCTTTGCAAGCTTGGACGGTTTGGTTCAGGCGAAATAAGGTTAGAACAGCCCCGCTGGAGTACAGATCAGCTCAGCAAAAGTCACGCAACACAAGGCCCTCAGTCCGAATAGATGCTAGGTGGTCACCCCCTCCTGATGGCTGGTATAAAGCAAATATTGATGCAGCAACGTTCCATGAGGAGGGAAGAGCAGGAATTGGAATCATTTGGCATAACAGTAATGGGTTGGTGATGGCGTCTGCATTAGAAAATTCCCAGCTCATGGCTTCAGTGGTGGAGATGGAAGCTTTGGCTACTATCCTTGCCATTGAACTCTCTTCTGAGCTGGGTTTTGACAGAGTTGTCTTTGAGGGTGATTGTCAAACAGTCATGAAGGCACTAACAGACTCATCACAACCATTTGCAACCTATGGCCTGCTGATCCGGGATGCACAAGTCTTGGCAAATCCGTTTAGTGGGGTTAAGTTCCAATATGCTGGTAGAGAAAGTAACAAAGTAGCTCTTAACCTTGTTAGATATGCACGACATATCGCAGGTTATTATGTATGGATGGAGTATGTTTCAGTCCAATGTTTGAATGTTTATCAGGCAAACATGCCTTAATGAAATAAAATTCAAGTCTTCTTTCTCAAAAATAAAAATAAATTTTGGGAAATAACTTACACATGCATTTTTAACTCATATTGTGACTTTAAGGCAGTGTTTGAATCCCTTTTTTTCATCACTCAATTTCCATCACTCAATTTTTGTCACTCATCACACATCACTCATCACTCAAAATACCTTACCCGTTTGGTACTATCACTTACTTGTCATTATTCAATATTTTTCACACTATTTGTGGGCCCCATACTTGTCACTTGGTGTAGTTTTTTTTTTTTTTTTTTTGTGGGCCCCATACCTGTCACTATTTGTGGGCTCCATACCTGTCACCAAACCCTATGAAAAAAAAAAAAACAAAAAACCCAAATCAAATCACCGAAGCTAGTGAAAAAAAAAGAAACCCAGATCAGATCACTGAACCCAGTGAAAGAAGAAAAAAAAAAAAACCCAAATCAGAAGGAAGAAGAAGAAGCCACCTAGTGTGAAAGGAAAAAGAAAAAAAAAAAGAGGATGAAGAAATGCACGCACTGAACCCAGTGAAAAAAAAAAAAAAAAAAAAAAGATGGTCAAAAGTTGTGGCTAAAGTTTGACAGTGGATCCCTCCATATAGTGTTATTTACAGAAATGCCATTGAGTTATAAGTTATGGAAACTGAAAAAAGTTAAAATGTGTTTTCAGTTTCCATAACTCATAACTCAAAAATTAGAGAATTGAGTGATGGAAACAGAGTTATGGTGCCAAACGGACTTCTACCTATGAGTCCCACTATTTTTGAGTTATGAATTATGGAAACAGAGATATGAGTTATAAAAATTGATGAACCAAACACCCCCTAAGTCATTATTTTAGTTTAAAACATGCGCATATGTAAGTTTGTATGTATTAGTGTGGAAACACACCCCATAAGAATTCACCCTGAATCATGTGAAAATTGAATAGGCGGAATGTACCCCCAGGTCTTGGGGTTGTCAGTTAAAAGTCCATGTCTTATTACTGCCAAACTTTGACCATCATCAGTGAGAATATCAATTACATGACATGGTATTATTTTTTTTATAGAAAAATGTTACCATTACAAAATATTTTATAAATTGTTTATATGATTAGTTTTTTATTAGTTTTCATCTAAACCCACTATTAATATCATTTTTTTATTTATCAGTAACCATTCATTACATCGGCCGTTTGTAAAAAATTTTATAAAAAAGTTTGTATCTCTAGCATTACTCTATTTTTTATATTCAATAAAAGAACAATTTTTAAAATGTTAATGGATTCCAACTTAATTAAGACTACCTATATCAAAGGTATCAGATGACAATGTTGTGTAGACTTTAGTGATAGAATTTTTGCGACATATATAACTTTAGTGGAAAAGTCTTCAGTATTTTGAACGTTTGTTAGAATATAGTGAATAATTATTAAAGCTCTAGATTTATAGAGAATGAACAGCAAATTTTAGATTTTTTTTTTAAAAAAAAAAATTCAAATTTCAGCTTACATTAAAAGAATACAAAAGAATTTTATGGGACCTAGAAAGCTCTATATGTTCTTGCTAGCAGACACCGTCTTTGATTTTATTCTTCTTTTTCCAAAAAAAAAAACAAAAAACTTTATAGCTCCTAAAGCACACTTAAAGCTCTTTTTGGATTGTGTTAAAGAACAACTAAAAGAGCTCAAATAATTGTATCACTATTCCGGATATCATAGGATCCTCTAATTCCTATTCTTTATGCCTCTCTCTCTCTCTCTCTCTCTCTCTCTCTCTCATGATATATACAACTACATTCGGAGCCAGCTCTCGCCAAAGAGGTACTTGCCTTCTATAAAGTTAGCCATATTTTGCTGTCTATAGCACAAATTAAGAAATTCTAAATTTTACAAAAGAACAGAGACACAGAAAAAGCAAAACCATGGCTTTACGTGGAATGCTTTTGCACCAACAGTTGCTACTTTGGTTGACAATTTCGGCAGTAACAGCAGCATCTCAACTCAATTCGAGATGCCAAAGGAATTGTGGAAGTGTTAGAATTCCCTACCCGTTTGGAACAAGCTGGGATTGCTCCCTTGATGAATCTTTTCTCATCAATTGTCACAACATATCTGGGACTCCAAAACCATTTCTGGTCGATGGTTCCATAGAAATCCTCAACATATCACTGAATGATGGTGAGCTGCTAGTCTCAACCTCTAGTTGTTTCAACAATTATTCTCCACAGAGCATATGGTCAAAGTTTCCCATCTCAGATAGGAAGAGCAAATTCATTGCTGTTGGTTGTGACATTATTGCGTATGTTAAAGATTCATCGGGTATCTATGCGAGTGCATGCATATCAAGCTGACAGTAATAGCAGTGTGGTTAACGGGCCTTGCTCTGGCAGGGGCTGTTGTGAGGCTTCTGTCCCACAAGGAGTAGTGGGATTTACAGTGAACATTATGTTCAATTATGACAATTCATGTGTTTTCAGTTTTGTAGTGGAAAAAGAGGCATTTCACTCTAGCTCTTCAGATCTTCAAAATTTACAACATAGATCAACCGTTCCCGTGGTGCTTGATTGGGCAATTGCAAAAAAAACATGCAAAGATGCTAGAAATTCAACAGGCTATGCATGTAAGGCAGAAAAAAGTGAATGTTACTGATGAGGATAAAATTAGTTAGACAAGACTGACGGGCCAAACAAGGGTGACGAGATGAAACTGCACCGTCAGCATTTCTTCAAGACTGACGGAGTAATGAAGGAAGAGCACACATGAAACTGGGCATCCTGAAGCTGACGGAAGTAAAATTGGACAGAAGGGGGTAAACTTGGGCAGACGGGGTTAACCTAAACTGACGGCGTCAGTCTACGGATTGATTGATCTGCACGTTTACGTATATAAGTAAAATAACTTGCTCCCCACGTTTCAAGGAACCTAAAGACTCCTATATGGAAAGAATCCCGTAAAATACGCCCAAGAAGACTCCTATAAGGAAAAGACTTCTACTCCAAGGAAGAGAGGTCAACCATCTACTACTATAAAAACCCAAGCACCCTCACAAACCAAGGTACGCATAATTTACCCTCTCTAGCACTCTAGAGCAGTGAGAATAGTTCTAACTTGACCTTCGGAGGGTGTTTGGCCGGTACCACACTGGTACTCTCTGCTAGGTTATTCCCTTTTGTTGTGTAGGTGTCATTGGCGATCGTACGAGGAACGTGTGACTCACTGGTAGTATTATTTCCGGCATCATCAGTTGGCGCCGTCTGTGGGGAACGTTGTAGCACATCCTCACTTCCTAGACACAAGAGTTACATGGTACTCACTCGCTCAATGGCAACCATCAACGACATTCAAGAAGAAGAAACCCCTATGACTGCTCTTGAGCAACAGGTCAGGACGCTCGCCACAGCCGTGGAGCGCCTCACCAAACAAAACCACGACCTAGAAGAGCAGCTGCGCCAGAAAAATGCGGCGGTCAATAACCAAGGAGCGGATCAAGAAGGAACCAGCGCTGAAAGGAGGAATCACGAAGGACCACAGGAGAGCAACGCCCCGAGCAGACCAGTGCGACGGGACACTAGCATCCCTTCCCTGACAGATACGGTTCCACCACCCGTCATCGCGGAGATGCAGGCGATTAAGGAACAGATGGAAGTGATGATGAACGCTCTCAAGGGGCGAGTATCCAGTGATCTTGACGACCTTGTCAACCGGACTGACTCGCCATTTACGACAACCGTCAACTCCTTCCCCCTGCCGAGTAAGTTCCGCATGCCAAATATGGATAGTTACGACGGAGTCAAGGACCCTCTGGATCACCTAAAGACCTTGAAGACCCTGATGCACCTTCAGGGAGTAGCAGACGCAATTATGTGCAGGGCCTTTCCTACAACCCTAAAGGGCGCAGCACGGATTTGGTTCAGCCGGCTAGCACCCAACTCCATCAGCATCTTCAAGGAGCTAAGCACTCAATTCACTACGCATTTTATTGGGGGACATCGGTATAAGAAGTCCACGGCTTGTTTAATGAATATCAAGCAGCGAGAGGAGGAGACGTTAAGGGCCTACATATCACGCTTCAACAAGGAAGCGCTCTCGATTGACGAAGCCGACGACAAGATACTGGTAGCAGCATTCACAAATGGGCTCAAGGGAGGCAAGTTTTTGTTCTCCCTGTACAAAAACGACCCAAAGACAATGTCGGAGGTACTTTACAGGGCCACCAAGTACATGAACGCTGAAGACGCGCTATTAGCCCGAGAAGATAGACCCAAGAAAAGAGAGAGACAAGAAGAACCCCGACAGGACCAAGGGCGGAAGAAAGGCAGGATGGGAGACCGAAGGGAAGAGAGACGTCCAAAACCCATGAGCGGAAGGTTCACAAGTTTCACCCCGTTAACCACTCCGATAGACCAAGTCCTAATGCAGATTAAGGACGAAGGGGCCCTGACGTTTCCGGGAAAGCTAAAGAGTGATCCCAACAAAAGATCCAGAGAGAAATATTGCCGCTTCCACCGTGACCATGGTCACGACACGGCCGATTGCTACGACTTGAAGCAGCAAATCGAAGCCCTCATCCGACAAGGAAAGCTGCAGAAGTTCGTCAGCAAGGAGAAAGCGGATTCCCCCGTACAAAACCAACACCCCCGCCGGGACAATGAGCGACCAAGGCCTCCGATTGGAGATATAAGGATGATCGTAGGAGGAACGGCTGCCGCCGGGTCATCCAAGAAAGCCCGTAAGACCTATCTTCGGATGGTACAAAATGTTCAGCTGACGGGAGTCGTGCCGAAGATAGCGGGGAGAGAAGGTCCCGTAATCGGATTCTCAGAAGAAGACGCGCGACGCCTTCACCATCCACATGACGATGCGCTTGTCGTCAGCCTGCGTGTGGGAGACTACAACATGCACCGGGTGCTGGTCGATAATGGCAGTTCAGCAGATATTTTATACTACATGGCGTTCCAGCAGATGAGGATCGACAGGGAGCGATTGATCCCAACAAACGCCCCGCTTGTTGGCTTCGGCGGGAGCCGGGTATTCCCATTGGGCGCAGTCACATTATCCGTCATCGTAGGCGATTACCCTCAACAGATAGCCAGGGACGTGACATTCTTGGTAGTCGATTGCTCATCAGCCTACAACGCTATCCTCGGGCGACCCACGCTCAACTCATGGAAGGCAGTAACTTCCACCTACCACTTAATGATAAAGTTCCCGACTGATTACGGAGTAGGCGAACTGCGCGGGAGCCAGATGGCCGCACGCGAATGCTACATAGCCATGATGGAAATGGAGGATCAGGTTCAGGCTTTAAGCATAGAAGAGCGCCGGACGGTAACAAAGCCGGTCGAGAAGTTGGAAGAGATACCCCTTGACAGTTCTGATCCTAGCCGAACGACCAAAATTGGAACGCTCGCTAACACCACGATCCGTCAGGAGCTCATAACCTTCCTCAGACGCAATCGAGACGTATTTGCGTGGGATCATGAAGATATGCTGGGAATAGATCCTTCAGTCATGGTGCATAGGTTGAACGTATCGCCCGCCTTTCCACCTATCAGACAGAAGAAGAGAGTGTTTGCCCCCGAGTGAGACCGAGCCATAGCAGAAGAAGTCAGAAAGCTACGGGAAGCAAGTTTTATTAGAGAAGTATACTATCCCGACTGGTTAGCAAATGTGGTGATGGTCAAGAAGGCGAGCAGGAAATGGCGGATGTGCGTGGACTTCACCGATCTCAATAAGGCCTGCCCCAAGGATAGCTACCCCCTCCCGAGGGTCGATATCCTAGTAGACTCTACGGCTCGACACCAGCTGCTGAGCTTCATGGACGCCTTCTCGGGGTATAACCAAATCCGAATGCATGAAGCCGATCAAGAGAAAACGTCGTTCGTAACCAGCCAAGGCCTCTTCTGTTACAAGGTGATGCCCTTCGGCCTGAAGAACGCAGGCGCAACGTACCAGAGACTCATGAACAAAATGTTCGCGCAACAGATTGGGAGGAATGTCCAAGTCTATGTGGACGACATGTTGGTAAAGAGCCGAAGGGAGGAAGATCATCTAGGAGATCTCAAAGAAACATTCGACACACTTCGCTCCTACAATATGAAGCTCAATCCAGGAAAGTGTGCCTTTGGAGTAACGGCAGGAAAATTCTTAGGATTCATGGTGTCTCAGAGGGGCATCGAAGCAAATCCGGACAAGATCAGGCCATCCTGGATATGGCACCACCAAGAAATGTAAAGGAGGTGCAAAGCCTCAACGGAAAGATAGCGGCACTAAACAGGTTCGTGTCAAGGGCCACGGACAAGTGTTTACCCTTCTTCCAAACATTGAAGAAATCCTTCGAGTGGACTGACGAATGCTAGCAAGTGTTCGAAGAATTGAAGGCTTACCTTTCCTCCCCACCATTACTAAGCCCGTCGCAGCCAGGAGAAGAGCTTTTTCTCTATCTAGCCGTCTCCCCCGCGGCAGTTAGTGCGGCCTTGATCAGAGAAGAAGAGAAAGTGCAAAAGCCCATGTACTACGCAAGCCGAGCGCTTCATGGGGCCGAAGAAAGATACCCGCCCATGGAAAAACTTGCCTTTGCATTGATTACGGCAGCCCGCAAGCTCAAACCGTACTTCCAAGCCCATACAGTGAACGTCCTGACTGACAAGCCTTTAAGGCGAGCAATGAGCAGTCCCGAGGCCACGGGACGATTGGCATTATGGGCTATAGAACTGAGTGAATTTGATATTCAGTATCGCCCACGGACTGCCATCAAGGGACAGGTCGTCGCCGACTTTATAGCTGAGTTCACTCATGATGAAGACAAGGGGGCAGCAGAGTCCCCTCAATGGAGTATATATACGGATGGGTCATCCAACAGACAAGCCGCAGGGGCCGGCATTGTGCTATTATCGCCCGAAGGAGACACCATTGAATGCATGGTCCGTCTCGACTTCCCTGCCACCAACAATGAATCAGAGTATGATGCTCTGATAGCAGGGCTCGACCTCGCCAAAGCGGCAGGAGCCGCAAGGGTAGTCATCTACTGCGATTCACAGGTCGTCACTAATCAAATAAATGGAGACTATGAGTGCAAGGGCGAAAAGATGAAGAAGTACCTTGCTGAAGTAAAGGCGAGAGTGGATGACCTAGAAGCTAAAGTTGTCCAAATTCCTAGAGAAGAAAACGAGCGAGCCGACCGCCTCGCGAAAGCCGCCTCAGCAGAACAAATGATCATCCCTGGTAATGTACTCTCCTTCATACAGCTTTCTCCGCTAATAGACCTCAGCAACATGCAGGAAATATGCTCCGACAGAAGCTGGACGACGCCGTTAGTTTCATACTTGAGAGACGGGGTCTTACCAGACAAAAAGGAAGCCGCAAGGAGACTTAAGGTCCAGGCAGCGAGGTTCGTCCTGATAAAAGACGTCCTTTACAAAAGAGGTTTCTCCCGACCATATTTAAGATGCTTGGGTATGGAAGAGGCAGACTACATCATGAGAGAGGTGCATGAAGAAATCTGCGGAAACCACTCAGGGTCCAGATCGTTGGTACACAAGCTTGTGCGAGCAGGGTACTATTGGCCCACCATGCAGAAGGACGCCGAAGCCTATGTCAGGGCCTGCGACAAGTGCCAAAGGTTCAGCAACATTATTAGGCAACCAACCGAAGAGCTGACCTCAATGACGGCCCCATGGCCGTTCGCACAGTGGGGCTTAGATATTATGGGACCCTTCCCTACAGCAACACGACAGCTAAAGTTCCTGGTGGTAGGCATCGACTATTTCACAAAATGGGTGGAAGCTGATGCTTTGGCCACAATCACGGAGAAAAACGTACGAAGCTTTGTTTGGAGATGTATCATATGCAGGTTTGGCATTCCTAGAGTCTTCGTCTCGGACAACGGACGGCAATTCGACAACGACCCCTTTCGAGATTTTTGCTCACAACTAGGAATAAAGAACCACTATTCCTCCCCCGCCCACCCTCAGGCTAATGGCCAAGTCGAAGTAACAAACCGATCCTTGCTCAAGATTATCAAGACTCGGCTCGAGGGGGCAAAGGGTATATGGCCCGATGAATTGCCAACCATATTATGGGCTTACAGGATGATAGCAAGGACACCCACAGGAGAAACACCATTACGACTGACGTATGGAGGCGAAGCGGTCATTCCAGCAGAAGTTGGGCTCACAAGCTACAGGGTGCACAACCACGACGAAAACAAAAATGACGAGGCTATGCGACTACAGCTGGACCTAATAGACGAGATCAGGGCAATAGCAGAACAAAGGCTCGCTCGGTACCAGGACCGTATGGCTAAACATTACAACTCCCGGGTTTGACACAGGGACTTCCAGGTTGGAGACCTTGTTCTTAGAAAGGTCATGGGCGCCGCTAGGGACCCTACCCAAGGGAAACTCGGCCCCAATTGGGAAGGACCCTACAGAGTCACGTCGTGGCAAAGGAAAGGCACATACCATCTAGAGACGTTGGAAGGAAAGAAACTGCCGCACCCGTGGAACACCGAGCACCTACGAAAATACTACCAGTAGAAGTGACAGCACGAAGTTCAATTTTTTCTTATTTTATTTTACATTCCAGCAAGACTTTAGTCTCACTCCTTAGAACTATCATTTACTTTAATCTTTTGCAACAATTCTTCTTTTTAGCCCAAGGGGCAGGATTTGGTTTTAATTACTTTTATTTGAATGCACGGCAATAAGAGGAGTTTTTCAGAAATTACTGAAGTGTATTTTTTCTACGATCTACTAAGTCCATAACATACGGACCAAAAAGATGTCAAAGACATCAAGGCTTAAAAAGCTGACGGGCCAAAAAAGATGTCAAAAATATCAAGCCTAAGGCCGACGGTCCGAAAAATCTAAAAAGCCGACGGTCCAAAAGATGAAACAATCATCATATGGACGAGGTCCTAAAAAACTAAGGACTAATGAAGGTGTTAAATACATCAAGGCTTAAAAATCTGACGGGCCAAAAAAGATGTCAAAGACATCAAGCCTAAGGCCGACGGTCCGAAAAATCTAAAAAGCCGACGGTCCAAAAGATGAAACAATCATCATATGGACGAGGTCCTAAAAAACTAAGGACTAATGAAGGTGTTAAATACATCAAGGCTTAAAAAGCTGACGGGCCAAAAAAGATGTCAAAGACATCAAGGCTAAGGCCGACGGTCCGAAAAATCTAAAAAGCCGACGGTCCAAAAGATGAAACAATCATCATATGGACGAGGTCCTAAAAAACTAAGGACTAATGAAGGTGTTAAATACATCAAGGCTTAAAAAGCTGACGGGCCAAAAAAGATGTCAAAGACATCAAGGCTAAGGGACTAACGAAGGATTAAAAAGCTGACGGGCTAAAAAGGGATGTTAAAAACATCAAGGCCTAAAAAACTGACGGGCCAAAAAGATGTCAAAAACATCGAAGCTAAGGTCGTGAAAATAATGGTAGGAAAAAGCTAAAGGCTAAAAAGCTGACGACCATTAGATGAAGCAATCATCATATAGACGTAGCCCTCAAACCAAGACATACAATAATGAGTCATCAAAGTGACGGATTTAAGAGATTGACGACCTTAAAACAGTAACCAGCAGCAAGAGCTGTAAACCAACGGTCACCAAGCCGACGAAGCTTGGAGCCTAGGCGCGACATCATGCCAACAGGGGCTTCCAACAGTACAAAATAGCTAACGCGATCCAAGTAGACGGGAATAATTACCAAAATTTCGTCTAAGGCCACCATCAACAAAGGGATATAAAAGCTACGGAAATTGAACACAACAGTACACAAACAAAAGCCCAAAGGAAACAAAGGGAGCACTTAAAAATTGTTTGAAATTACAACTGTTCTCCAATACAACTATTTTATACATGACCAAAAAACAAAATAAAAGCTAAGGGGCAGGAACGTCAGCATCCTTGCCGTCAGTTCGGTGGTCTTCAACATCCACAATCACGGCAGGAGAATCAGAAGTAGCAGGATTGGCAGCAGGCTGGGCTAGGACCACACTGTCGTCACGCCTCGAAGTAGGCTGACGGAGGCTGTCGTCTCCGTCATCCATGGTGATCCCGGATAAATCCAACTCCGGGTAGGCCGACGCGACTTGCTGAAGGAAATCTTCAAACCCGGTGCCATAATATTCACCACACGAGTTAAAGAAGGACTGCGACACTTTGAAATCTCTAATCGCGTCAGCCCCCGCCGTCTGCAGCTTTTCACCTAGAGCCGTCACCTCTTCCTGGAGTTTATCATTCTGACTACTGACCTCCGTCAGCTTCTCCTTAACTTCCTGCAGCTCCTTGTTGAGGGTACGGACGGCATCCTTATACTGAGCTTGCTGGTTCATCAGGTTCGTATTATGATTGCGAACTCGAGTGACGACCCCCTCCTTCGCCGCACAACGATCTTGAAGGACCTTGACACGCACCAAGGCCTAAGAAAACATATCCGTCAGTTGAAAAGTATACCAAAGCAAAGCAAAGCTTCCCCCAAACAAAATCTTAGTAAACATACCCTGGTAAGGTCAAAAAGGGCTGACGCCCCTAGGTCCTCCGTCCCCACCTGGTGTCAAGGTTCAATATCCGTCGGTTTTATTAGGGACTCAACCTCCCCGATGGCATAATCCTTGTGAGTCAGGAGACGGCAGGGGCCCTCGCTGACGGGACCGGTAGAGGTCATCACCCCCTTACCCGCGCCATGACTAGGCTTAGGAAGGGACTTCTCCTTCAGTGGTTCATCCCTAGGAGTGACGGCAGCTTTCTTTGAAGGACGACTGTCATCACCGTCAGGCTTCCTCTTCGTCACCTTAGCAACGACCTTGGGAGTTGACGAGGCCTCCCCTGCTGCCTCCTTATTTTTTCTCTCCTCCTTCTGACGGGCTGCGGCAGCCCTTATCCTTTGCTTCGCGGAGTCCATTTCTACAACACAAAGGACACCGTTGAGGCAGGTAACGGAGGAATAAAACTGACGGGATGAATAAAAGCTTACTCACGTCGGCGTGCAAATTCTTCCAACCTTCGAGCTTCCACTGACGGATCTGGACCCCCACAGTATAAGTGAAGGGTGTCAAGGGTGATCAGATCCCTGCACTTACGTTCTTCCAAAGAAATTTCTAGAATCCGTTGGATGAACTCCTCCTGCTCTTCAGTTATGTGCGGACAGGTATAAGCTGAAAGAAATAAAAAGTGTTGTTAGCGTCGCCTCAAAAAACACACGAGCCTCATAGTTGACGGGATTAACCTGAATCCCTGACGAAGGCCCAGGTGTTGTCAAAGTAACCACGGGGCATCGTCGCCCACTCCTCCTGACCGCAAACCCAATCCGTCCCCTCAACAAAAAAATACCGACTCTTCCAGTTCCTATTTGAGTCTGGCATATCCGACACTAGCCTTAGCCCTTTCTCCCGGGCATTAAAGTGATACGTCCCCTTAGACGAGGCGATGTGGTGAGGCCTATAACAATAAAAGAATTCTCCTAATGTGAGCTGACGGTGTCCTCCACTAAGACTGCCCCAAAGGATTTCAGCTCCTATAAAAGTCCTCCAGGCGTTTGGGGCGATCTGGGTGACGAATATTCCGAGGAAGTCAGCAAGTTGACGGTGTAGAGCCGTCAACGGTAACCTCAGACCCGCAGCAAACATGGCATCATACATGCCAACGTCAGCTGTCCTCCCGGAGTAACACCTCTCATCCTCTGTAGGGAGACGGAGGGGGATGTGGTCTGGGATTTGATAACGAACCCGTAACTCCCTAAAAACTTTACCACTCATCCCAGGCGAAAATTTGTTGACGGCCCAATCCTCAGGAAGGATGAAGGGACGGCTATCTCCGGGACCCTCCGAGGTTCCTTCACTGGATCTCTCATCCCTGTCACTATCCTCTCCGTCAACATCCATTCCATCCCCGTCATTTCCATCCCCTCTTCCCTCATCCTCATCTCCCTCGGCAAAACTCTCATTGTCGTCAGGAGATTGGGCTGACGACCCTCTCTCTGACAGAAGGGAGAAGTCTGACTCATCTCCAGAACCAAAGGTTTCGTCGTAGCCCGCTCCTTCGCGGACTGACGACTCCTCACAAGACGCGTTACTTGACATCTGACTACCTACAAGTGACGGGTTTAAGCTAAGTACCTAGGCTGACGACCATACTAATGAGGCAAAATAAAAAAGGGAAAAGAAGAAGGAAGGGAAGAGAAGATGAAAACTTACCGGTATGGAGGCCTTCTGGACGACTCTAAAAAACAGCGACAGATAAGCCGACGGAAGTGAAGCTGAAAGAAGGGCTACGGTCTTTCTCTCCACAAGATCAGCAAGGATGGAATAGTGAAAAATGAGGGGAGGTGCTGTTTATATATGAAAAAAATGGCGCGGAAGACGAGGCGACGTCTCGTCGAATGCAGAGCCAATAGGAGCAAGCCACCTGTCCAAGGCATTAAATGCACAAGATCCACGCGAACGATATCCCTATAAAACAAACTCCATAACCCGTCAGTATAAAGTCTGACGGAGGTATGGAGTAGGGGGCAAGTGATGAGGATAAAATTAGCTAGACAAGAGTGACGGGCCAAACAAGGGTGACGAGATGAAACTGCACCGTCAGCATTTCTTCAAGACTGACGGAGTAATGAAGGAAGAGCACACATGAAACTGGGCATCCTGAAGCTGACGGAAGTAAAATTGGACAGACGGGGGTAAACTTGGGCAGACGGGGTTAACCTAAACTGACGACGTCAGTCTACGGATTGATTGATCTGCACGTTTACGTATATAAGTAAAATAACTTGTTCCCCACGTTTCAAGGAACCTAAAGACTCCTATATGGAAAGAATCCCTTAAAATACGCCCAAGAAGACTCCTATAAGGAAAAGACTTCTACTCCAAGGAAGAGAGGTCAACCATCTACTACTATAAAAACCCAAGCACCCTCACAAACCAAGGTACGCATAATTTACCCTCTCTAGCACTCTAGAGCAGTGAGAATAGTTCTAACTTGACTTTCAGAGGGTGTTTGGCCGGTACCACACCGGTACTCTCTGCTAGGTTATTCCCTTTTGTTATGCAGGTGCCATTGGCGATCGTACGAGGAACGTGTGACTCACTGGTGGTATTATTTCCGGCATCATCAGTTACAATTCAACCAACGGTCCTGGGTATCTTTGCAAGTGCTCCTCAGGTTTTGAAGGGAACGCATAAATCGATCATGGTTGCACAGGTACTAGCTATTAGCTAATATATATTAGGTTTTTTTTTTTGGTTGCTAAGTATGAAATTAATTGAAAATATAAAATATAAAATTTGGTTCTAAAATTCGTCACTTCATCAATTGACTATCTTTTCTACGCAACTAATGGTTAAATTTTATATATATATAGTTCACCTTAGGTAAAACTTGTTCAGCTAAGTTTCAAGAACTTTAAAATTATACTTCAATTATAGTTAATTTTAGGTAAAACTCTATTAGCTAAGTTTTAAAAAGTTTAAAATTTTACTCTCAACGAAAAATTATATTTCAAAAAAATTTAAGAATTTTAAAATGAAATTTAAATTTTTTTTCAAATATTTTGATCATCTATTATAATTTTTTATTTTAATATAGTAAAATTTACACATTGTTTACCATATGGCAAGTGGTTCAATATATATTTGCATTTTGGTAATTTAATCTTGATGAAACTCTATTAAAGTTTCAAATGCTAAAGTTTCAATAATATTTTTGAAATATATTTTTCTTTTATATAAAAATTTTAATTGAAAGTTCAAATAGTGTAAAAATACCCTTGAACGTTTAGACCCCCAATTACAAAATAACCAATTCAAGCTTTATGACAAACACTAAGTGTGCGGAAAATGAACACAAGCTATAAACAGAATTGGTAAACAATCTAAGCCAATTAAAATCACATACACAGCAGAAAATAAAAGGCAAAGATTAAGGGAAGAGAGATGCAAATACAAGGACAACACACGATCTGTTATCGAAAAGGAAACCAAAGCCCTCGACGTAAAACCTCTCCGCCGCCCTCCAAGCGGTCAATAATCCACTAGAAAATGTAGTTGGGATACATGAACAGCAATAGACCCTCCAAGCCTAATCTACCCGATGTACCTAAGACCCCTAAGCTTCTTGCTCCAACGAGGTTGCGCCGAACCTTTTTCTTTTCTAGCTTACCGGATTCCGCTATAATCCATAGCATTCGCCATCCTTGGCATCTTCCAATGCTTCCCAAAACTCCAAAAATACTTAACACTCTAAATGGGTGTGGATAGTGTTTGGATAGATATCTCCTCTTAATAGGTATTACAATAAGAGAGGGAATGAGAAGAAACTATAAAGATTTCTCTCTAAGAATGAGTAGCTCTCTCTAATTGGGTGGGTGTTTTGAAGAAACCTCTCTTAAGGTTTTTCTTTCTAAATAGCCACACATATTTTGTGGGAATGAGGGGTATTTATACTGGTGTGAGAATGGAATGGAAATAGTCAATTTTTCCAAAACAGGGTTGGCTGGCGACTTGACCTCGCGACTTGACTGAGTCGCGAGTTCAAGCCGCGAGCTAACTGAGTGGCCAGTCTGGATTTTTGTCCTGTAGTACTCCAGCTGGCATGACTGTTCAGCTCCCCTGCATGCTCTGTGTGCGTGCAACTTTTGGCAGCTTGCAAGCCGCGAGCCTCCCGTGAGATCCAGCCGCGAGTCCCTGCTTCACTGCACAATCTTGAGCATTTCTTCACACTCTCTCACACACTACCCTTACATGATTCCCACCTAAATACAGGGTTTCTAAGTGCTGTATTACAAGCAAATTTGTCACGGAATAAAACCAACACATGGTTGATTAAATTCAACCTTACAATCTCCCCCTTTGGCTATTCCGTGACAAAACACTCTAAAACAGACTCTAGACTTAAACGTGAGTTTGGGAACAATGGCAAAACTCACTCACACCTAAATCTAGAAACTGTGAAGCTCTTGAATCATATGAACATGAATCTCCTGAAACACAACAATACACCATAATCATTGTATGTAGAAAAGCATGAAATGCATATGAAGCAGGCATGATGTGATCAAGCAAAGATGGAGTTAAGAAACAAACCATGGCTTGATCAAACAATTAATCACTACAAGGTAGTGACCACAATGCCCATTCACACTTGGAATGAACACTTTGACATACAAGCTAACAAGAACAATGCAAGTCACTTGTATGCCCAACACTCAACCAATGCATAATACACTAAGTATATGCATCTAGGAACAATCCTACAAGGGCACAAGAGTGACAGTACTTAAAAAGAAAATGAATGACATTTAGTTAGAAGTACTGATTTAACAAAGCATAAAGGTTGCATAAAGCATGGTACAAACCATAAAGCCTACAGATAATGAAAACAAACCCTAAAAGCTTACAAAAGCAACATGGGTACAAACCACAAAATATTGAAGATAAACTTAAACAATATAGACTAAAAGTGCATAAAGTTTCTCCCTTTCAAAGTGATGAGAAGCTGTGATGCACTTGGAATATATATACTTGTAACTTGAAACACTTGCACAAAATACATTAAACCCTCAAGGTAAAGCAAGTAATAAAAGGACAAGTATAATGTAACAAGTAAATTGCGATCAAGTAAACATGATGTGAAACATGTGAGCAACTTGATCATACACCAAAACAGTCATATAGAAATGATTACAATGATCACATAGCAAAGCAAATGATCATCCGAATATGCATTCAATAGAGCATAATAGCATAGGGATATATGCATGTCCAAAACAAAAACATGATGCGATGAGAACCACAAAGCATAACTCAAAGCACCAAAAAGCCAACAAGAAAACAAACAGAACAAAGTTTTCTTATTATCTCAAAGTCTTCTCCCCCTTGGTATATGCATCTCCCCTATGGAATATCTTTCCCCCTACAAATGTGCATGAGAAATAGAATTTCTCCCCCTAAGGATGTGCATAAGAGTCATATAGAAATGACAAAACACTTCGGTATACTCTCTAGAGTATACTCTCCCCCTTTTTGTCAGGAATAGACAAAGGGTCAAGAAGAAATGAGGGCAAGAGATGAAGGTACAAACAATGCTAATGATGCATGAGGGGTGCGAGATGAATGAGAAAATGAAGCTCAAACCTAAGACACTATAAAATGCTACATAGCATAAGGTAGATATGACATGCTAGGATAAAGAAGCAAAGTCTAGACCAATGCATGACAAGGGTAACAAATGTGTGTGCAAGAGGTGGCTATGTGCAATACATGACCAATGCATGAAAAATGCACATGTGGGATAAGGTGTGTTAAATGCACAACCAATGAACCAAACATGTTCCTAATGAGGAAACATGAGAAACCCCAAAGTTTGGTACTCATCGAAGTACAAGTGAGAAAATGTCTACGAGGCATTTTATCAAACACTTAGCATGCACACTATGAATAAAAATATGAAACAATGCAAGAACATCATGAAATCCACCCTTAATACATGTTCTTTCTACCACAAGGGTCCAACACCCAATGTAAATCAGCAAAAAAAACCAATCTCATGAAGAAATTTGACAAAAAATAAGTTTTCCCAACCCCTATGATAAAAATCCCAACCAAGAGCACAAAATTTTTCAAAACATAATCTAAGGATCAAAATTAATGAAAAGAGTTTATAATTACCTTAGAAATGTTAATGGAATGAAAAATCATCCAAATTGGTTGGGTTTTGATGTAAAAATATTGAAAGAGGAGTTTTAGAGAGGATGGGAGAGGTTTAAAATAGGTTTCCCACAAAGAGCCCTTTAAAAAGCTATTTCTGGGCGTTTCGCGACTGAGCGAGTTGCGAGGTTCAGTCGCGAAAATTTTCGTGAGTCGCGAGTGAGTCGCGAGCAAACCGCGAGTGAGTCGTCAAAAGCTTTTGGATGAACTCGCGACTGGGGTTTCGCGACTAGGGAGTCACCAGCTGAGCCGCGAAAAACTCTTACACCTGTTTTTTCAATACAGAACATGTTTAAACAATGAAAAACAAAGTAAACACTAAACATGAACACAAAGAGTGATAAAAATCACTTCCAAAAACATATAAAATTATCAAAAATATTTTTGGATTGAACCATATATGATTGAGCACACAGACATCACATTTAAACAAGTACAATCTAACAAATGAATAAGACATTTATTGAACATTAGGCATGTGTGTTGTGTGTGTGTATCAAATGTGGAATAGTCCGTAGTCTAGAGTGAAACTTCAATGATCAATTCAATCAAGTCATACACAACTAGTACTAAGTCAAGTGGTCTATCCCAATTATAGAAATGAACATATATGACCTCCCACAAAAAAATGATTACATAAGATTGGAGCTTTTCATTTGGCTTCTTACAATTCATATCATTTGATCATTTTAAATCAATACAACTCATTTTGAGCAATACATCTCATTTTTGAGATTGATGTCTGAAATTTTTGATATTTCAATTTGATGAACAAGCCTTTGGCTTTTGGGCATCAAACATTTTCAATACAAGTCGCTTTCCCTTTTTCCTAGTCAAATACTAGTATATGCGACGGCTTTTGCAGCTTATTATCTCTTTTCATTTTGAGATTTACATTTATTGAGCTCTTTAAGCAATAAAAATAAAAGAGTGGTAAGAGATATAAGCACAAGTCTATGCATGTATCAAAACCAACATGACTATTGACTAATCATTCATGACAAGCTTGAAGATCTATTTACAACAATCACACAAAGATGTCAAGATTTTTCTCACAAAGATATAAGTGCAAAAATAACAAGTTAAGCTCGTAAATGCACAAAGCCATTTATACAAAGGTACAAGGCTAAACTCACATGTGATATGTGCTCAAACATATACGATCAAACTTTTTAAATTTTTCACTTTTTACGTGGTTTTCGATTTTTTACTCACACAAAATTGAAATATAAAAGTAAGATCAAAAACAAAATAATGCATACAAATAAATGCAAGATGCACAAAATGCATGAAGATATGACATTTAATGCATGAAGGGTCCTACGACGATTGAAAGAATTAGATCAAGGACCAAAAGAGTAAAAGCTCAACCATAGGAACCCTTCCTCATCCAAACGGAATGATTGTTTGGAATAAGTGTCTCAAGAGAAGTGAGATGAGGGTTGGAAAAATGAGAACCGGAGATGCACACAGTCAAGGAGTTAAGAGCATTAAATATTTTCTTTAACAACATGCTATTTTCAATCAAAACCGGTTTACTCTTTTTAGCCCAATTCTCAAAAAACTCAAATTTCTCTTTTCTTTTGATTCTTTTAAAAGCATGAAACTTAGAGCATTGAGGTCTTAGATGACCAAAGGCACCACAATAGTGACACATAATGTGTTCAGGTCTACTAGGTTTTTTGGGAAGAGATCTAGCAACATTGTTTTGTTCCCCTTTCAACTTGGAGCATTGAAGTCTTATATGACCGATCACACCGCAGTGGTGGCAAGTTGGAACAAACTTAGATCCATTCAAAACCTTAGGTTGAGACCTAAACGGAGGTTTTGACTTAACAGCCTTTCTCTCCACCTTTTAATTTCTTTTATGTGGAGGAATGTACACCGATTTGTCCTTTAAGGTAGAACACACACCAGGCACAAAATCGGGTACCACAATATGATTGTAACAAATATTATCATCCTTTTTAGCAATAGGTTTAGCAATCAAACACTTGGCATGCATCTTAAGAGATTCATTTTCAAATTTTCACTCATCAACAAGTTTGTTAGACAAAACAAGTTTAGCATCCAAGTCCATATTCAAACATTCAAACTCTTTCAACTTTTCAAGTGAAATTTCAGCAAGTTTTTTATATTTCTCAACCAATTCGTTGGATTCATTGAGCTTAGCAATCAAATCATCATTTTCACAAAATAACTTGCTCAAATTCTTTTGAAACTTCTTAGTATTTTTCTTCAAGAGTTTGGCAACAACATCCATAGATTCAAATAACATGTCTTCACTCTTATGAGGATTAACACTCATAGAGGCATTTTTACAAACACATGGCATATTACATTTATCACCAACCAAATCATACAAAGAGGCATACAAAGTACAATCCATGACAAATAAACACAAAGGGTCAAGGATCACACTTAGGTATTTAAATCACAACAAGTGTACCCACTCTGATACCAATTGAAAGTTCAAATAGTGTAAAAACACCCTTGAACGTTTAGACCCCCAATTACAAAATAACCAATTCAAGCTTTATGACAAACACTAAGTGTGCGGAAAATGAACACAAACTATAAACAGAATTGGTAAACAATCTAAATCAATTAAAATCACATCCACAGCAAAAAATAAAAGGTAAAGATTAAGGGAAGAGAGATGCAAACACAAGGACAACACACGATGTGTTATCGAAGAGGAAACCGAAGCCCTCGGCGTAAAACCTCTCCTCTGCCCTCCAAGCGGTCAATAATCCACTAGAAAATGTAGTTGGAATACATGAACAGTAATAGACCTTCCAAGCCTAATCTACTCGATGTACCTAAGCCCTCCAAGTTTCTTGCTCCAACAAGGTTGCGCCGAACCTTTTTCTTTTCTAGCTTACCAGATTCCGCTATAATCCATAGCATCCACCATCCTTGGCATCTTCCAATGCTTCCCAAAGCTCCAAAAACACTCAACACTCTAAATGGGTGTGAGTAGTGTTTGGATAGAAATCTCCTCTCAATAGGTATTACAATAAGAGAGGGAATGAGAAGAGACTACAAAGATTTATCTCTAAGAATGAGTAGCTCTCTCTAATTGGGTGGGTGTTTTGAAGAAACATCTCTTAAGATTTTTCTTTTTGAATAACCACACATATTTTGTGGGAATGAGGGGTATTTATACTGGTGTGAGAATGGAATGCAAAGAGTCAGTTTTTCCAAAACAGAGTTGGCTGGCGACTTGACCTCGCGACTTGACTGAGTCGTGAGTTCAAGCCGCGAGCTAACTGAATGGCCAGTCTAGATTTTTGTCCTGTAGTGCTCCAGCTGGCATGACTGTTCAGCTCCCCTGCATGCTCTGCGCGTGTGCAACTTTTGGCGGCTTGCAAGCCGCGATCCAGCCGCGAGTCCCTGCTTCATTGCACAGTCTTGAGCATTTCTTCACACTCTCTCACACACTACCCTTACATGATTCACACCTAAATGCAAGGTTTCTAAGTGCTGTATTACAAGCAAATTTGTCACGGAATAAAGCCAACACATGGTTGATTAAATTCAACCTTACATTAATTAATCTATGTTATCTTAATATAATAAAATTTACAGATATATGTTTCCATTTCAATAATTCTATCTTTTTTTGCTTTAGTCTCATTTTAATTTTGGTTTGTTATAAATTTTGAAATACCTTTCTCTATTTTGGATATTATAGTGAAAATTTTGGATTTTGATGTGATTTGGTTTTGAATCAGGTTTTGTTGGATCATGTGTCCTAAAAGTGTTTGTTTCATTTTTTTTTTCTACTTAATTTATAAATATTTCGATATGCAACATGTTTTTTGGGTATAGATTGAACAATTTTGGATTTTAAGAAATTTTGTTTTGGGTAATAATTGTAATTTTCAAATGTACTTGGATGACGCACTTAATTCTGTAATTAAATATTGTTTGGGAATGACTATCTCTTTTTCTTTTAGAATTCTTGAGAAAAAAAATTTCATCTTGATAATAGAGAAATTAATTTTAGTTATAATGTATATATAGTGTTAACTTTAAGGAAAAAAAAAATTCCTATGCATCACACAGGTTAACGACTAATATATATAAAATTGAAAACATTTGAATTTTGATTGAATATATAATAGTTTGTCACATTATCTTTTCATGTTTCATAATTTTACGTGTTATTATTTTAATAAATATTTTTAAGTAAGCAATGAATTCTATTTTATATTTAAATACCAACACATCATAATCTTGTTGCATCATATTTTAAAAAAATACTATAATATATAGTTTCATAAAAACACAATCATGATAAAAAAAATATCAACAAAAAAGGGAAAAAATGTTAATATTCCCAAATTTCAATGTATTACACTGGTTATTGACTAGCTTTGAATATTACAACTAATTTATGGTTGCATCGAGAACTTTACTGTACAGAAATATTATCCATTGCTTCCCTAAAGAAAAACCTAAAATTCCCATCCTCCACTCTAATTTATTGAAAAGAAATAAGAAAGTTATTTGTAGTAGCTAAATGAGCACAAAGGTTGTTTATGTTCTGATGCATGGGCTGCAACTGTGTTTTAGATATTGATGAATGCAAAAGATCAAACCCATGCAACCAAAAATACCATAACACTAGGAGTGTGTAGCCAACCCACAAAAATCGACCTAATCCAACCCAATCAGCCGAGTTGCGTCAGTTTTTAGGGTTTGCTAGGTTGGGTTGGGTTACAAAATTTTTTTTGATAGGTTGGGTTGGGTTACAAAATTTTTTTTGATAGCAGGTCGAGTTGGGTTTAGGTTATAAAATTCCAAACCCGCCAAACCCAACCCGACCCACCCATATATTTAATATATATATTTAAAATATATTATATAATTAATAAATTTTTTAAAATAACTAGTTCTTCTTATCCTATATAAAAGCCAATTAGTTCATACAAACCCTAATAAATTACTATTATTGTTTTATCATTAGTGTTGTTTGCTTTTAAGGAGTTACATTGATACTAATCTTTGGATTTTTTTAAATATATTTATATTTATATTTTTTTTATTCAATTTATTAATAATAATAATAATAAGAATAATAATAATAAAATTTGTCCAACCCAGTTCAACCTAACCCAACCTGACCTATGTGGGTTGGGTTGGGTTGGACTTATGTGATGGGTTGGGTTAGATTGAATTTTTTTGACCCACCACGATAGATTGGGTCAAAAAATCCTCTTAATCCAACTCAACCTAATCCATGCACACCCCCACATAACACTATTGGGGGTTACAATTGCTTTTGTCGGAAGGGATACAAACTAGTGTGCGTTTGGGTACAACTTATTTTACTAAAAATTGAAAACTGGAAATAATAAAAAAATAATTTTTTTTTCTGTTTATTACTGTTTAGCACTGTTCATTGGCCTAAAGTCACTGTTCATGGCCAATGAATAGTGCATAACACGCTGTTTAAAAAAAAAAAAAAAAAATTTGACTGAAACACAGACGTCCAAAACGTGCCGCGAATCCAAACAGAGCTTAAATCTACTGAGGGAATGGAAAGGGAGACTGAACAGTATCAACAAGTTGTCATCGTATCCCTGGCAACCAACTCATTAAGACATCCATTGAAAGTTCAAATAGTGTATAAAACACCCTTGAACGTTTAGACCTCCAATAACAAAATTACCAATTCAAGCTTTATGACAAACAATAAGTGTGTGGAAAATGAACACAAGCTATATACAAAATTGGTAAATAATCTATGTCAATTAAAATCACATCCACAACAGAAAATAAAAGGCAAAAATTAAGAGAAGAGAGATGCAAATACAAGGACAACACAACGATGTGTTATCGAAGAGGAAACTGAAGCCCTTAGCGTAAAACCTCTCCGCCGCCCTCCAAGCGGTCAATAATCCACTAGAAAATGTAGTTGGGATACATGAATAACAATAGACCCTCCAAGCCTAATCTACCTGATGTACCTAAGCCCTCCAAGCTTCTTGCTTCAACAAGGTTGCGCCGAACCTTTTTCTTTTCTAGCTTACCAGATTCCGCTATAATCCATAGCATCCGCCATCCTTGGCATCTTCCAATGCTTCCCAAAGCTCCAAAAACACTCAACACTCTAAAAGGATGTGGGTAGTATTTGGATAGAAATCTCCTCTCAATAGGTATGACAATGAGAGAGGGAATGAAAAGAGACTCTAAAGATTTCTCTCTAAGAATGAGTAGCTCTCTCTAATTGGATGGGTGCTTTTAAGAAACCTCTCTTAGGGTTTTTCTATTTGAATAGCCACACATATTTTGTGGGAATGAGGGGTATTTATACTGGTGTGAGAATGGAATGCGAAGAGTCAGATTTTCCAAAACAGGGTTGGCTGACGACTTGACCTCGCGACTTGACTGAGTCGCGAGTTCTAGCCGCGAGCTAACTGAATGGCCAGTCTGTATTTTTGTCCTGTAATGCTCTAGCTGGCATGACTGTTTAGCTCCCCTGCATGCTCTGCACGTGTGCAACTTTTGGCGGCTTACAAGCCGCGAGCCTCCCACGAGATCCAGCCGCGAGTCCTTGCTTCATTACATAGTCTTAAGCATTTCTTCACACTCTCTCACATACTACCCTTACATGATTCCCACCTAAATACAAGGTTTGTAAGTGCTATATAACAAGCATGTTTGTCACGGAATAAAGCCAACACATGATTGATTAAATTCAACCTTACAATCTCTCCCTTTGGCTATTCCATGACAAAACACCCTAAAACAGACTCTAGACTTAAACGTGAGTTTGGGAATAATGGCAAAACTCACTCACACCTAAATCTAGAAACTGTGAAGCTCTTAAATCATATGAACATGAATCTCCTGAAACATAACAATACACTATGATCATTGTATGCAGAAAAGCATGAAATGCATATGAAGTAGACATGATGTGATCAAGCAAAGATGGAGTTAAGAAACAAACCATGGCTTGATCAAACAATTAATCACTACAAGGTAGTGACCACAATGCTCATTCACACTTGGAATGAACACTTGAACATACAAACTAATAAGAACAATGCAAGTTACTTGTATGCCCAACACTCAACCAATGCATAATACACTAAGTATATGCTTCTAGGAACAATCCTTCAAGGGCACAAGAGTGATAGTACTTAAAAAGAAAATGCATGACATTTAGTTAGAAGTACTGATTTAACAAAGTATAAAGGCTGCATAAGGCATGGTACAAACCATAAAGCCTACAGATAATGATAGCAAACCCTAAAAGCTTACAAAAGCAACATGGATACAAACCACAAAATACTGAATAAATACTTAAACAATATAAGCTAAAAGTGCTTAAAGTTTCTCCCCTTCAGAATGATGAGAAGCTGTGATGCACTTGGAACATATATACTTGTAGCCTGAAACACTTGCACAAAGCACATTAGACCCTCAAGGTAAAGCAAGTAATAAAAGGACAAGTATAATATAATAAGTAAATTGCGATCAAGTAAATATGATGTGAAACATGTGAGCAACTTGATCAAACACCAAAATAGTCATATAGAAATGACTACAATAATCACATAGCAAAGCAAATGATCATCCGAACATACATTCAATGAAGTACAATAGCATTTGGATAAATGCATGTCCAAAACACAAACACGATGCAATAAAAGAAAACAAACAAAATAAAGTTTTATTGTTAACACAATGTCTTCTCCCCTTTGGTATATGCATCTTCCTTATGGAATATCTCTCCCCCTACAAATGTGCACGAGAAATAGAATTTCTCCCCTTAAGGATGTGCACAAGAGTCATATAGAAATGAAAAAAACTCTCCGGTATACTCTCTAGAGTATACTCTCCCCCTTTTTGTCAGGAATAGACAAAGGGTCAAGGAGAAACGAGGGCAAGAGATGAAGGAACGAACAATGCTAATGATGCATGAGGGGTGCAAGATGTATGAGAAAAAGAAGCTCAAACCTAAGACAATGTAAAATGCTACAGAGCATAAGGTAGACATGACATGCTAGGATGAAGAAGCAAGGTATACCAATGCATGACAAGGGTAGTAAAGGTGTGTGCACGAGGTGGCTAAGTGCAATGCATGACCAATGCATGAAAAATACACATGTGGGGCAAGGTGTGTTAAATACACAACCAATGAACCAAACATGTTCCTAATGAGGAAACATGAGAAACCCCAAAGTTTGTACTCATCGGAGTCCAAACAAGCAAGAAAATGTCTAAGAGACATTTTATCAAACACCTAATATGCACACTATGAACAATAATGTCAAACAATGCATGAACATTATGAAATCCACTCTTAATACATGTTCTTACTGCCACAAGGGGCCAACATCCAATGCAAATCAACAAAAGAAACCAATCCCATGAAGAAATTTGACAAAAATTAAGTTTTCCCAACCCCTATGATAAAAATCCCAACCAAGAGCACAAAACTCTCCAAAACATAATCTAATGATCAAAATCAATGAAAAGAGTTTATAATTATCTTAGAGATGTTAATAGAATGAAAAACCATTCAAATTGATTGGGTTTAGATGTAAAAATAGTGAAAGAGGAGTTTAAGAGAGGATGGGAGAGGTTTAAAACAGGTTTCCCACAAAAAACCCTTTAAAAAGCTATTTTTGGGCATTTTGCGACTGGGCGAGTCGCGAGGTATAGTCGCGAAAATTTTCGCAAGTCGTGAGTGAGTCGTGAGCAAGCCGCGAGTGAGTCGCCAAAGTTTCTACACTAACTCGCAACTAGGGTTTCGTGACTAGCGAGTCGCCAGCTGAGTCACGAAAAACTCTGACACCTGTTTTTCAACACAGAACATGTTTAAATAATGAAAAACAAAGTAAGCACTAAACAAGAACACAAAGAGTGATAAAATCACTTCCAAAACATATAAAATGATCAAAAATCTTTTTGGATTAATCCATATATGATTAAGCACACACACATCACATTTAGACAAGTACAATCTAACAAATGAATAAGACATTCACTGAACATTAGGCATGTGTGTTGTGTGTGTGTATCAAATGTGGAATAGTCCTTAGTCTAGAGTGAAGCTTCAATGATCAATTCAATCAAATCATACATAACTAGTACTAAGTCAAGTGGTCTATCTCAATTATAGAAATGAACATATATGACCTCCCACAAGAAAATGATTACATATGATGAAGCTTTTCATTTGGCTTCTTTACAATTCATAACATTTAATCATTTTGAATCAAAACATCTCATTTTGAGATTAATGCCTGAAATTTGTGATATTTCAATTTGATGAACAAGCCTTTGGCTTTTTGGGCATCATACATTTTCATATAAGTCGCTTTCCCTTTTTCCTAGTCGAATACTAGTATGTGCGACGGCTTTTGCAGCTCATTATCTCTTTTCATTTTGAGATTTACATTTATTGAGCTCTTTAAGCAATAAAAATAAAAGAGTGGGAAGAGATATAAGCACAAGTCTACGCATGTATCAAAACCAACATGACTATTGACTAATCATTCATGACAAGCTTGAAAATCGATTTACAACAATCACACAAAGATCTCAAAATTTTTCCCACAAAGATATAAGTGCAAAAATAACAAGTTAAGCTCGTAAATACACAAAGCCATTTGTACAAAGGTACAAGGCCAAACTCACATGTGATATGTGCTCAAACATATACGATCAAACTTTTTAAATTTATCACTTTTTATGTGGTTTTGGATTTTTTACTCACACAAAACTGAAATATAAAAGTAAGATCAAAAACAAAAAAATACATACAAATAAATGCAAGATGCACAAAATGCATGAAGATATGACATTTAATGTATGATGGGTCCAACAAAGATCGAAAGAATTAGATCAAGGACCAAAAGAGCAAAAGCTCAACCATAGGAACCCTTCCTCATCCAAACGGAACGATTGTTTGGAATGAGTGTCTCAAGAGAAGTGAGACGAGGGTTGGAAGAATGAGAACCGGAGATGCACATAGTCAAGGAGCTAAGAGCATTAAACATTTTCTTTAACAACATGCTATTTTCACTCAAAACCGGTTTACTCTTTTTAGCACAACTTCCAAAAAACTCAAGTTTTTCTTTTCTTTTGATTCTTTTAAAAGTATGAAACTTAGAGCATTGAGGTCTTAGATGACCAAAGGCACCATAATGGTGATACACAATGTGTTTAGGTCCACTAGGCCTTTTGGGAAGGGATCTAGTAATATGGTTTTGTTTCCTCTTCAACTTATGACATTGAGGTCTTATATGACCAATCACACCACAATGGTGGCAAGTTAGAACAAACTTAGATCCATCCAAAGTCTTAGGTTAAGACCTAAACGGAGGCTTTGACTTAACTGTCTTTCTCTCCACCTTTTGATTTCTTTTATGTGAAGGAATGTACACCGATTTTTCCTTTAAGGTAGAACACACACTAGGCACAAAATCGGGTACCACAACATAATTGCAACAAATATTTTCATCCTCTTTAACAATAGGTTCAGCAATCAAATACTTGTCATGCATCTTAAGAGATTCATTTTCACATTTAAGATCATTAACAAGTTTGTTAGACAAAACAAGTTTAGCATCCAAGTCCATGTTCAAACATTCAAACTCTTTCAATTTTTCAAGAGAAATTTCAGCAAGTTCTTTATATTTCTCAACCATTTGTTGGATTCATTGAGCTTAGCAATCAAATCATCCTTTTCACAAAATAACTTGCTCAAATTCTTTTGAAACTTCTTAGCATTTTTCTTCAAGAGTTTGTCAACAACATCCATAGATTCAAATATCATGTCATCACTCTTATGAGGATTAACACTCATAGAGGCATTTTCACAAACACGTGGCATGTTACATTTATCACCAACCAAATCATACAAAGAGGAATACAAAGCACAATCCATGGCAAATAAAAACAAGGGGTCAAGGATCACACTTAGATATTTAAACCATAACAAGTGTATTTGCTCTGATACCAAATGAAAGTTCAAATAGTATATAAAACACCCTTGAACTTTTAGACCCCTAATAACAAAATTACCAATTCAAGCTTTATGACAAACAATAAGTGTGCGGAAAATGGACACAAGCTATATACAGAATTGGTAAACAATCTATGCTAATTAAAATCACATCCACAGCAGAAAATAAAAGGGAAAGATTAAGGGAAGAGAGATGCAAACACAAGGACAACACAAGAATGTGTTATCGAAGAGGAAACCGAAGCCTTCGGCGTAAAACCTCTCCGCCGCCTTCCAAGCGGTCAATAATCCACTAGAAAATATAGTTGGGATACATGAACAACAATAGAACCTCCAAACCTAATCTACCCGATGTACCTAAGCCCTCCAAACTTCTTGCTCCAACGAGGTTGCGCCGAACCTTTTTCTTTTCTAGCTTACCGAATTCCGCTATAATCCATAGCATCCGCCATCCTTGGCATCTTCCAATGCTTCCCAAAGCTCCAAAAACACTCAACATTCTAAAAGGGTGTGGGTAGTGTTTGGATAGAAATCTCCTCTCAATAGGTATGACAATGGGAGAGGGAATGAGAAGAGACTACAAAGATTTCTCTCTAAGAATGAGTAGCTCTCTCTAATTGGGTCGGTGTTTTTAAGAAACCTCTCTTAGGGTTTTTCATTCTGAATAGCCACACATATTTTGTGGGAATGAGGGGTATTTATACTAGTGTGAGAATGGAATGCGAAGAGTCAGATTTTCCAAAATAGGGTTGGCTGGCTACTTGACCTCGCGACTTGACTGAGTCGCGAGTTCCAGCCGCGAGCTAACTGAATGGCCAGTCTGTATTTTTGTCCTGTAGTGCTCCAGCTGGCATGACTGTTCAGCTCTCCTGCATGCTCTGCGCATGTGCAACTTTTGGCGGCTTGCAAGCCGCGAGCCTCCCGCTAGATCCAGCCGCGAGTCCCTACTTCACTGCACAGTCTTGAGCATTTCTAAGTGTTGTATAACAAGCAAATTTGTCACAGAATAAAGCCAACACATAGTTGATTAAATTCAACTTTACATCCATCATTGCACTGTGTAAGTATAATAAAGTATATAAGAATTGTACTATTATTATTATTATTATGGTAAATTCTATTAACTTACCTTAAATCTTTAATGCCAATTAGATTCAAAACTATTTAATTTAGTTTTACTACCTCTCACCCTTGGTGCAATGGTAATTCCACAAATATAAATGTTTGTAGGGTGTAGAGGGTAAGGACTGGGTTCAAGTTTCCAGGAGGGAATTTCACACACATATACACTTAGATTAGGTTATAGTAGAATTTCTATCTTGTAAAAAAAAAAATATATATATATATATATATATATATTGTAAAGTTGTGATTTACAAATATGTATTTTGTTGGCTTTTATTCCGTGCCAAATTTGATTGTAATTTTATTCAATCTTGTGTACCCTGTATTTATTGTGGGATGTGATTGTAAGGGTTATGTGTTAGAGAGAGAGAGAGAGAGAGAGAGTGAAGACTCAAGCAAGTGAAGCCAGAAGACTTCTCGCGAGTATCTCGCGACTAAGCTTCCCGCGAAGTGAAGCATGTGCCTTGCACATGACTGGAATGTGAAGAGTCTATATAGATGGAGACAGCTATGTCTCACGAGTATCTCGTGGGTAAAGCCTTCCTGCAAGACATTCTATTCTGTACTGCTTGATACACACTTTCTGTACCCTCATTATATATACCCATATTACCCACAAATGTGATAGAAAACTTCTGAGAGAAAACCCTAGCTAAAACACTTGAGAGCTAGAAATTGTTATACCAACAATTCTCTACACCTTTGTTTGTGGAATTTCCTCATCTCCTACCTCTGCATTTCCATATCATTGAGAGGTCAATAGCTCAAACACTTACCACACCTTTTGAGAGTGTCCAGTGAGGTTTTGGTGCTGCTGGGAAACATTGGAAGAAGCCAAGTATGGCAGATGCAACATGGAGCTTGTTGCGGGATCCGGAGAGCTAAACATGACACGTTCCAAGAAGCCTTGTTAGAGTAGGAGCTTGGAGGGCTTAGGTACAGATGGTAGATTAGGCTTGGAGGGTCTCTTGCTTACCCCTGTATCCCAACTGATTGTCTAGTGGATCGATTACCACTTGGAGGGTGGCAGAGAGGTTTTTCGCCGAGTTCTTCGGTTTCCTCTTCAATAACACGTCTTAGTGTTATCTGTATTTGCATCTCTCTTCCCTACTCTTTTTCATTTCATTTTACTGCTTTGTTGCTTTAAATATGAATTAGAGTAGCTCTCTTGCCTGTTTGCTTGTGTTTACACTATTCCGCACTTAGTATTAAGTTAGTGTAAAATCAATTAAGCCGTAATTTGAATTGGGGGTCTAAACAAGCTCTTGTGTTTTCACACATTTCGAGCTTTCATATATATATATATATATATATATATATTTTTTTTTTTTTCTTAAAGTCAACTTACTCCCTAAACACTGTAAGCCTTATTAGTAATTTTTTCTTCTCTATCTTAAGGACCAAGGTAATGAAACTTACCCTTGTTATTATTACTATTATTAACAACAGAATACTCATGTAATGAATGATCCTACAAAAAAATCATCCTGTCCCAGCGTTTTTTTCCCGGCGTTTTTACAAACCGCCGTAATAGATAAGCCTGTACCAGCGCTTTTCGAAAAAACTGGTATAGGAAATCCTATTACGGCGGCTCAAAACCGGCGCTTTATAAAGCGCTGCAATAGGAGGCCTATAGCAGCATTTTTCAAAAACGCTTGTATAAGAAGCCCAAAAGCGCTGGGATAGGGTTACTGATTTCCTTTAGGGGGAAAGACCTATCCCGGCGCCTTTAAAAGCGCTGGAATAGGGTTAACCTATTCCAGTGCTTTTAAAAGCGCTAGGATAGGTCATTCTCCATTAAGGAATGGAGGGACCTGTCCCAGCGCTTTTTAAAGCGCTGGGATAAGTCATTCTCCAAGGAACCTATTCCAGTGCTTTCAAAAGCGCTGGGACAAGTCCCTCCATTCCCTTATGGAGAATGACCTATCCTGGCGCTTTTAAAAGCGCTGGAATAGGGTGAACCTATTCCAGCGCTTCAAAAAGTGCTGGGATAGGTCATTCTCCGACCCTATTCCAGCGCTTCAAAAAGCGCTGGGATAAGTCATTCTCCAGGGAACCTATTCCAGCGCTTTCAAAAGCGTTGGGACAGTTCCCTCCATTCCCTTATAGAGAATGACCTATCCCAGCGCTTTTTGAAGCGCTGGAATAGGGTCCATCTATTCCAGTACTTCCAAAAGCGCTGGGATAGGTCACTTACAGGGTTTTTTTTATTTTTTTTTTAATTTTTTATTTCACACTAGATAGAATTCATATTCTTGCCTAATCTAAGTGTATATGTGTATAAAGCTCCCTCCTAGAGACTTAAACTCCAGTGCTTGCCTCACAAAACATCGAAAGGGAGCAAAAACACCCCGATACCTATAAAAAGACCAATATACCCCTGAAACCTAATAAATGACTGAAATACCCCCAAAATATCAAAAATGAACTAAGCACCCCCTAAGGCATCGAAAATGACCGGAGTACCCCTTGTGTCTAAAATTAGCCAAAATACCCCTATAAGTCTGATAAATGACCAAAATGCCCCTAGAAAGACAAAAAATGTCCAAAACACACCTGACACCAAGAAAAGGACTAATACACCCCTGAAACATAAAAAAATGACCAAAAT
The DNA here is from genome assembly GCA_028535905.1 of Quercus berberidifolia. Classification (NCBI taxonomy): domain Eukaryota; kingdom Viridiplantae; phylum Streptophyta; class Magnoliopsida; order Fagales; family Fagaceae; genus Quercus; species Quercus berberidifolia. The sequence goes on from JAPQVW010000008.1 coordinate 25,905,081, forward strand.
ACCCCCAAAACATCGAAATGAATCCTAAAAGCTAGAAAATGACAAAAGCCCCCTATGCATAAAAAAGGTGGAAAATCCCTTGATTACTTGAATAACACTAGGGGTAGCAAAATCAACCCAAATCCATTTGCCCACCCAAACCCACCTACTTAATGAGACTCAAATCCACCCAATTATTAATTGGGTTAAATGGATATTAACCGAATTAAACCCAATTAACATTAATGTTTATTGGGATTTAAATGGGTACCCAATTATGATCCAAGTATCATTTCTACACATCAACCAACTTTAAAATACCCTAAAACCACTAAAATTACCAAAATACCCCTTAAACATAAAAATTTACCAAAATACCCCTAAAACCCAAAAAAAAGACCAAAATAACTCCAAAACCTACAAAATGACCAAAATACCCCCGAAACCAAAAACATGACCAAAATATCCTCCGAAACCCAAAAAATTACCAAAATACCTCCAAAACCTAAAAATTACCAAAATACCCCCGAAACATAAAAAAATAACTGAAATACCCCCTGAAACCAAAAAATGACCAAAATACCCCCAAAACCCAAAAAAATGAGCAAAATATCCCCAAAGTCCAAAAATGACCAAAATACCCTCAAAACCTAAAAATTACCAAAATACCCCCAAAACCTAAAAGATGACCAAAATACCCCCGAAACCTAAAAATTATGAAAATACCCTCGAAATCCAAAAAAATTACCGAAATACCTCCCGACACCTAAACAATGACCAAAATACCATCGAAACCTAAAAAATGACCAAAATAACCTCAA